>CAWUFW010004930.1:0-1435928 GCA_963921515.1 Calotriton arnoldi | reverse complement strand
TTCCACTCTCTGTGGGATGTGCATGCGTGAGTGTGAGCTTGCTGGGCCATGTGGTGGGGGATGTAGGGCTGTGACTACGACTCCCATCATGCTATTGCCTCCACCCCCTTCCCAGCATGCCCATGCTTCCTTCCTTTTGACTCTGCTTCCCTGTGGGGTGGGCTGGCTGTGCTGACAGGATGGCTGGGAGTGTTGTCCTGGCAGTTGTTTGGCTAAGAGTCCCAGGAGTGTCCCTGTGCTTCACACAACATAACCCAGGGTGGTGGTGCTTTGTGGGATCTTGTGTTAGGATGGAGGGCATTGCATTCTACCAGGTGGGTACTGTGGAGTTTGTGTTGGGGGGTGAGGGGAGGTGCTGGTGACTATAGTCAGTGCTGCAAGTCCCCCTTCCCACCCAGCCAGCCAGATATCCCACCATGGAACGTGCTTGCATTGCAGGGAGTGTAAGTTGTCTCTCAGGATGTCAGTCAGTGGTGTCCTGCTGTTTGTTGGTGCACAGTTGGCAGCAGGGCCTTGTGCTCCCCACAGCAGTAGCCAGTGTCAGCCATCTTGTGAGTCCTTCTCCACTCCCTGTGATGTGAGCATGGTTCAGGAGTGGTGTTGATGGGACAGTTGTGAGGGTGAGCTATGTCTGTGACTACGACTCCCATCATGCTATTGCCTCCACCCCCCTTCCCAGCATGCCCATGCTTCCTTCCTTTGACTCTGCTTCCCTGTGGGGTGGGCTGGCTGTGCTGACAGGATGGCTGGGAGTGTTGTCCTGGCAGTTGTTTGGCTAAGAGTCCCAAGAGTGTCCCTGTGCTTCACACAACATAACCCAGGGTGGTGGTGCTTTGTGGGATCTTGTGTTAGGATGGAGGGCATTGCATTCTACCAGGTGGGTACTGTGGAGTTTGTGTTGGGGGGTGAGGGAGGTGCTGGTGACTATAGTCAGTGCTGCAAGTCCCCCTTCCCACCCAGCCAGCCAGATATCCCACCATGGAACGTGCTTGCGTTGCAGGGAGTGTAAGTTGTCTCTCAGGATGTCAGTCAGTGGTGTCCTGCTGTTTGTTGGTGCACAGTTGGCAGCAGGGCCTTGTGCTCCCACAGCAGTAGCCAGTGTCAGCCATCTTGTGAGTCCTTCTCCACTCCCTGTGATGTGAGCATGGTTCAGGGTGGTGTTGATGGGACAGTTGTGGGGGGCAATATGTGTGACTGCGACTCCCATGATGCTATTGGCTACACTGACTTGGCCAGCATACACAGAATTCCTTCCTTTGAGTGGTCTTCACTGTGTGTTGGTGTTGTTGTGGTGGCTACATGTGTGGATGTGTGTGTTAGTTCTATTTGTGCCACTGCCTAGCTGTAGTTGTGGTTGTGTTTGTACATGTGTTGGCACAGTTGGATGTGACTTTTTGATGGCATGTGTTGTGTTTATCTGACTGACATACACATTTTGGGATGATTCTGTTCTAGTTGCTGTGTAATTGCTATGAGTGCATGGTTTGACTCTCCCCTTGACAGTGATGTGTGTGTTTTGTGGCAGTTTATTGTGTACATTTGTTGTGTACTCACCAGGCTCTGGGATGTCCTCTAGTCCATATACGCTCACTGGCGGAAGGATGGCCCGCACCTTCTCCTCCCAGGGCCTGAGGTATATTGGCTTGGCAGGAGGGCCACTGCCGGTGTGTTGGCTGTTGATGTAGTCTTTCTTGAGCATGTCCCGTACCCTCCTGCGCACGTCATACCACCTGTTCTGGATGTCCGTCTTTGTGCGCCGACATGGTGATTGGGCGTTCACCCTGTTGATGATCCTCTCCCACATCTTGGTTTTCTGCGACATGGGGGTCTGTTGGACCAGAGTGCCAAACAGCTGTGGCTCCACCCTGAGGATCTCGTCTACCATGACTTCCAATTCACTATCTAGGAACTTGGGATTCTTCTTGGGGGCATGGTGATGGGTGGTGATGGTGGGTGATGTGTGTGTTGGTGTGCAGGTGAGGGTGTGTGGGTGTGTGTTGTGCTGGGTGTATGTGAGGTAGGTATTTGTTGGTGTGTTGATGGTGTGTGTCTTGTGTGAGGGATGAGCTGTGGGTGTGTGGTTGCTTTCTCTTGGGTGCTGGCAGTGAAATGGCATTTGCAAAGGCTCATGGTAGTGATTTGTGTCCTTTATATAGGTGGAGTTGTGGGTGTGTCTTTGTTCTCTGTCCCCACCCCCCAGTATTTATTGGCTTGGTAATTGCTTGTTTGGCCTTTTTTGGTTGATTTTTCCTTTGTGCTGTTTGTGTATGTTGGAAACGTTCTTGTGACCGAGTCGGACCCTGCATTGGTCTCGTACGGTGTTTTCCGTTTCGTTCACGCTGTGTTTATGCAGCTTTCTATGCTGCGTACGCGTCGGTCGCGGTGTATTGTGTTGCTTCGGCTCGGTTTTGTATGCGTGTCGGTCGTACGGCTTGTCCTCCGTCCGACTCGGTCGTGTTTTCGCGCCTTGCATCGTACTTTGCGGTTTGGAGTTGGCGGGTACGATTCGGTCGGATTTGTTCCGGGTGCGTGTCGGTCGGTTGGATTCGCGTGTTTTTCCGGCCGGATTGCTATTTTCCGAGCGGCTCGGTCGGTCGGCTTGGTTTCCTAACGTGTCGGTCGGATTTATCGCGGCTTGCATCGTACTTGGCGTGTCGGGCGCCACTGGTACGTGTCGGTCGGTAATTTTTCCGGCTCCGTGTCGGTCGGTGCTTTTTCCGGCCCGAATCGGAATCGACCCCTATGTATCCAAAAAAGGCTGCTGTCAAGGAATCCTCTACTCTCTTACAACACATCAAGAAATTAGAACACAAATATCATTCCTCGTCCCACAAAGAAGTTCTAGACCAACTCATTCAAGCCAAACTCAGTTTTAGTGGAACTTCCATTAACCATGCTGTTACTGCTTTTCTAAAAATCAATGCAAGGTATGATGGCGGTTCCAATAAAGCAGGAAAGATGCTAGCCAATTATTTAAAAGTCAAAAAGCTAAAGTCTAAAATAGAAGTCATTCTCAATGCTTCCAGTAATTAATTAAGGATCAAGAAATGATGACTCGTTTTGCCAAATTTTACGCTACTTTAGAGGACACATAGCCCAATCACGAATCCCTAGATTCCTTCTTTCGCACAATTCCAAATATACAAGCCCCACAGGTTGATTTCTTTCCACTGAAGGCAGATATTTCCCATGATGAGGTATGCACGCCTTTTTCTAAACTCCCAAGGGACAAAGCACCAGGTCCAGATGATTTTGCGGTCAAATTCTACTTCAAATTCTCAAATCTTTTGGTACCTCACATCTTATCACTCTTTCAACATCTTAAAGTCTCCAACACTATGGTTGGCTCTTTCTCGGAGACCATGATCTGTTTAATTCCTAAGAAGGAAAAGAATTTGACCGAGTGCAAAAATTATAGACCAATTTCCTTTATTAATACAGATTTCAAAAGTTTTTCAAAAATCTTGTCACTTCATGCTAATGATTAATTCCTTCTCTGGCTGGAATTGAACAGTCCAGTTTTGTCAAGAGCCTTCCCGCACCTTTTTAAACATTATTCATAGTGCCTCCAAAAGCCAAGTCTAGACAATCAACTATATAAATAAATTAGACCATAAAAGCACATTAAAAAATACATAAGGCCCCACATCCTTTACAACAATACATATTTTAAAATCAGTTCATTTCATTACAATAAAATAATAGATTATTACATCATTTAACTCGCCCCCGCTTAAAATTTAATCCATACAATCAGAAAGGGCATAAAAAGAGAGTATACAAGAGTGTAAAAAACCTCAAATCTAGGTCCGCCATACATTCCTATTCTATTCACTTGTATTGATTCATGATAATAAAATTATTACTAAAATCCATATTTTTAATAATTGTCGTATAATAGGCAAGTTAACTAAAAGACGTATATCATTTAATCGCTTGTCCATTCTCATACAGGATTATTCATGTCGTATATCCAAAGGTTCTTCCTGGCATAAAAACACTCCATAAAAAACTCAACATTCTCGCACAAATATCAGTGGTGGGCAATGTCTGTAAAAAGAGTTAAGCTGGATGACATTGGGTAAACAATAAAGGCTTCAAAAGGCTTAGAATATAGCATTTCCTCCATATTTTATAAAAATTACAAAAGAATACAACATGCATTGTACTCTGTATCGAGATGTTGTCACAGGGGCATTTACATAAATTTGAAGACCAATCATTGGGTTGCGGAAAGCTTACCATCCAGTGAAAAATATCCATTCTAAATGAGTCAGGATGAGTCTATGCCTATGATTCGGTACAACTAACAGGTAAGACTGCATATCATATCTAGTTAAAATAAGCTGATTCCTTAAAACAGTGGACTTTGGTTGCTCGACAGACAACCTTATGTTCTCTAAATGCGTTAGGCATTCAGGGCCCGATTCACAGAACTAACTTAAGACAAATTCCTAAACTTACTACCATTTTGGTATTCACAGAAGGCACTTACTCATTTTGGTATTCACAGAAGGCACTTACCTACTCATTTTGAGTAACTTACTCATTTTGTGTAACTTACTCATTTTGTGTAACTTACCCATTTTGGTATTCACAGAAGGCACTTACTCATCAATGAGTAAGTGCCTTCTGTGAATACCAAAATGAGTAACTTACTCATTTTGAGTAACTTACTCATTTTGTGTAACTTACTCATTTTGGTATTCACAGAAGGCACTTACTCATTGATGAGTAAGTGCCTTCTGTGAATACGAAAATGAGTAAGTTACACAAAATGAGTAAGTTACTCAAAATGAGTAAGTTACTCAAAATGAGTAGGTAAGTGCCTTCTGTGAATACCAAAATGAGTAAGTGCCTTCTGTGAATACCAAAATGGTAGTAAGTTTAGGATTTTGTCTTAAGTTAGTTCTGTGAATCGGGCCTTCAATTTTTAGATCTTTCCTGCTAATTTCTACTAGAGATTCATGGTTGTTAAAATAGTCTGAGTAACACACAAGAAAAAGAGGGGTGAGAGGATAGAGAACCCTCTTCAACCTCCCGCTGAGTAATTTAATCTCACAAAAAGAAGAGGGATAATGACAACGTGTGAAGGTGAATGAGTGTGTGGGAATGCACCAAATTGAATAAAAGTGCCCTCACACACAGCAAGCTGTGTCATGCTTCATCATAGGGCTGCTAACACACCTCTGCGCTAACCCAACGCTGGAGGTGGAGCAAAAGGGAGGGGAAGACAATACAACATACAGTGTAGGATCACAGGTGAGGAATGGTGCAGAAATAGTGATATAAAACTGGTAACAGGGAGTCCTTCTCAAATTTTTTAATACTAGGTACCCTGTCCAGATTTAAAACAAAAAAGTGGATGCTAGGTTGGGGAGCTTATGATGAGATACCAACCCCTCCACTCTGCAGAAGTGTCGACATGTTTCAGCCGGCTAAAACTAATCCCCCGGCTTTCTTCAGGACTCTCACCACTGTGATCCCTGGGTGCTCACCCTCCCTTCTTTAAATTAGAAGTAAAGGGGATGTCACCTTTAGTAGACCCCCTCGCTCTTGGAGAGGAACCTGTGGAGTGATTAAAAACATAGAACAAGTGATGTGTAGAGTGAAGTGCCCTACATACAATGTTTAATAATAATGAAAATAAAAATAAAATATAATTCAGTTGAAGGTTAGGAGTAAGTGGGTGTTATGCACCGTTTTTATTTTCATTATTATTAAACATTGTATGTAGGGCACTTCACTCCAAGAGCGAGGGGCTCTACTAAAGGTGACATCCCCTTTACTTCTAATTTAAAGAAGGGAGGGTGAGCACCCAGGGATCACAGTGATGAAAGTCCTGAGGAAAGCCGGGGGATTAGTTTTAGCCGGCTGAAACATGTCGACACTTCTGCAGAGTGGAGGGGTTGGCGTCTCATCATAAGCTGCCCAACCTAGCATCCACTTTTTGTTTTAAATCTGGACAGGGTACCTAGTATAAAAATTTTGAGAAGGACTCCCTGTTACCAGTTTTATATCACTATTTCTGCACCATTCCTCACCTGTGATCCTACACTGTATGTTGTATTGTCTTCCCTCCCTATTGCTCCACCTCCAGCGTTGGGTTAGTGCGGAGGTGTGTTAGCAGCCCTATGATGAAGCACGACACAGCTTGCTGTGTGTGAGGGCAGTTTTATTCAATTTGGTGCATTCCCACACACTCATTCACCTTCACGCGTTGTCATTATCCCTCTTCTTTTTGTGAGATTAAAATAGTCTGAGTACCCTAAGTCCTAGCAGAAACGTTGTATAAATGCCAGCCATGGTATATGTGTGTACAAAGTTGATTTTAAACAATCCCTTATAATAGAGCGGTTTAGGGCAGTGTGTTGAGATGTCCAAACTTTGTGCCATGGTAAAATGGGTTGAATTTTAATTGAATCAGTAAGAAACAGTGCTCCCAGCTCAGCATGGCACACAAACGTAAAAGCACTTTTAGGTGTAGCAAGCAGATACCTCAGGAACTGAGGGCCTGATTCACAGAACTAACTTACGTCAAAAACGTAAACGTAAACGTAAAGTTAGTACTTTTTAGGTATTCACAGAATACACTTACTCATTTTGGTATTCACAGAATGAACTTACTCATTTCGGTATTCACAGAAGTTAGTAGTCCTAAGGACTACTAACTTCTGTGAATACCGAAATGAGTAAGTTCATACTAACTTTACGTTTACGTTTACGTTTTTGACGTAAGTTAGTTCTGTGAATCAGGCCCTAATTTTCCACAAGTTGAAGTGCTGTACAGTTTGCATGTCCCCATATACCCACCCGTATAGTGCTTAGCTAATGCATTTAGCCTTATAAATAGTAAGCGTCTCTCGAGGGGGATTTGTACCTAACCCGGAGGCAAATTTTCGTAGAGCCATACAGGCACTTCTAAATAATAATGCCCTGGTCTTAATGGCATGATTCCATGTGCCTTCTTTATCAAATAAAACTCCCAGATACAAAAAATTGTTGATAAATTCTATGGTGGTATCCAGGATTTTAATTGCACACCAGATGACGGGTTTCCTACCACACTTCATTATAAATGTTTTGGTTTGGTTCACTTGCAAATCAAGATTCAACATATAGCTGAAAAAATCATTAAGTACAGACTGCATCACAAGGGGGGTATGGGCCAGTAGTACAGCGTCATCAGCGTAGAGGAGGGCAGGCACGGAACGATGGCCCACTTGAGCGAGATCTTTAGCGTGTGAGGTCAGGGCGGTGCCTATGTTGTTTATATAAAGCAAAAAAAGAAAAGGTGCTAAAATGCAGCCCTGTGTCACCCCTCTCTCTATGCTGAAAGGCTGTGTGCCTTCACCTCTGGTCCCATATCTGACCCTTGCTTTCATGCCAGAGTACAAATCCCTCATAAAGGTGATAATCGAAGGCTCCACTCCCATATCAGTCATAATTGCCCATAGCTTAGAGTGATTAACACAATCGAAAGCGTAAGGCAGGTCTACAAATCCAAGGTATAAGCTCCTTCCCTTAATCTTGATATAATTTCCCAGTAACATACTCAAGTTAAGGCCCTGTTCTATTGTCCCCAACCCGGTGTGAAACCCATATTGGAGGTCAGACAAAATACCATTGGATTTGGTCCACTCTTGAAGCCTGTTTAAAATTATTCGGCCATCTATCTTCACTAAGGAGTCAAGCAATGAGATCGGCCTATAGCAGGCAGGGTTATGTCGGTCACCTTTTTTATAGATCGGAACTATTATGGATTCCCCCCACTTAGGGAGAAAACCTGAATAGCAACAAGCCCTTAAAATAGGTCTTCACAAAGCGATGTTGGCTTTATACAAGTCCACAGGTATAGCGTCGGGACCAGGTGCCTTACCCCCTCTACTAGCTTTTATTGCGTTATTGACTTCCTCTAAACTAAACAGTGTAACAATGGTAGTTTGTCTTAGAACGGGATTATCATTAAGTTCAGATGTCTGGACAGGGTCTAATGTATGGGCAGGAACAGAGTAGATGCTAGAAAAATGTTTTATCCAGTCATCCTCTGGGATCGCAACCACGATCCCAGGACCGACATCCTCTCTCAATGGTGCGGAGTTGACTACCTTCCAGAATGCATTATTATCATTGTTAACACTTGCTTCAGGTAGAGCATCCCATGCCTCTTCTCTTAAATGTATTTTCCTTTGTTTCACTGCCTGTTTCTAGGCTAACCTGCAGGACTGGACCTCCACTCTGCACCTGGGATGTTTGTGTAATGCCTCCTTTAGCCTCTTGTTAGCCTTAGTACACAATGAATCAAACCAACCACTTCTCTCCATTTTGGTTTTAATAGTTACATGAAAGCTCTCCTTTACAGCCTGCATAATTGTCAAAAAGGCATTAATAATCTCCTTTGACTGTGAGGTATCATCTAAGCAAATCTCAAAGGCTTCCCCTGTGTCGCAGATTAATTTTCTTAAAAAACCCTCGGGGATAATATGTTGCCACCACAGTGAGATGCCATTGAGAGTAGCTAACTCGAGTTCTCCTGAGTGAGCCAAGCCATGACAATGCGGTTTCCTAATAAGTAATATTGATGAAATGTGTACAGACTGCGGAAAATGATCACTTAATGGGATAGAATGGGTATTGAAATTAAATTAAAGACATGAGTGGTGAGATTGATTGATGAAAAAACACAATAAATGGTAGTATTGGAGTTTCTTCCATTAAAGGTACACCGAAATGGGGCATACGGAGATGAAATTTCATTCGAGAATGATAAATCAGACTTAAAGATGAGTTTGTTTAGTTTATCTCCATAACGATTATGATTAAAATGTGTTTGGCCAACTTCATCTAAATTATTCATACCACATATTCTGTCGGGTGTGAACTACATAATTGGATGTTAACGTCACCACACCACAAGATGGAGAGCTTCTTTCTGCTACTATTGTTGAAGTATTCCAAATACTTATCCAGTTTATGCAAGTTTGTTATAATTTCACAACTTGGAGCATTATTATACAGACTAATCACTACTAGCCTAGCCAGACCTGAACCTTCACACACAATTACTTGATAGAAGGGATTAATTAATTCTTTAACTATTCTTACAGGTGGTAAATTATTAGAAACAACAATACATAGGCCCCCTTTTGATCTGCCATGTGTAGATAAAACAGCAGGGGCATGATATGTTCTGAACCGGTTCATGTGCACTGGTTCCATGAGCCAGGTCTCCTGGAGACAAATAAAATTAAAACCCTCAATGAATTCTAACCATTCTGTGTTATTAATTTTGTTGCGGAGACCTGCCACGTTCTAGAACAAAAATCCCATGTTATCAGAAGAACTATGGGAACTATTCCCTGCGCTGTTGCTCAATGTTGTATCAATGATGGCCCCTGCAGGTTGATGTAGAGAAAAGGCAGTTGATGGAATACTTGGGCCAGATGATTCTTGAATAGGAGCCCCCTCTCCCCAATTAGATAGTGCAGTAATCCTCTACAGTCTTCCCTTGGTACCCTCCCACTGCTCCATGTCGGGTCAGTCTATCCCATCAAGGGTTGCTAGCTCCTGACACCTAATAAAAGTTGGGACATTATAAAGTTGGTTGGTCGATGGTGGCAGGAGACATATGGGCTCTGAACAATTGTAGGTCCCAAGTAAGCTTGCTTGATAGAAATAACCTAATGGGATAGCAGAGATGGTATTTATGGTAACGTGAGTGGGCCTAGTTCTGTTCAAAACAGTCTCCACCAATCTTGGAGTTTTAAAAGACAGAACAACACAGTGTCCTGGTAGAGATTTCTGTGTCCTGCCCACCCATTTAATTCGCCTTACCATCTTTATGTCCTCAAACAAGTATTCAGTCAGACCTGATCTAACCCTTAACCAATTCAATGCCTTGTTCCTGAGGGAGGTCCACGATTCCGTACTCTGTGTAGATAGAGGTGGGACGTTTGCCAGGACAATTACATATGGGGTGGCTGCCAGGGGAAGATCTAAAAATTCAGTTGGTTGTAATTGTAAAACTTGTGTAGGTCTAATGTTAACTAGTGGAGGCAAAACGTTATCTAGTTTTTCCCTGAAGTGTAGCCTAATCCAGGATTGGCACAAGATGTTATGTCCTTAGTGCTCTGGTTGCCTGCTTGGTTTGATTGCCTATCTATGTTAAGTGTGTGCGGCTTGTCACTAGGGCTACGTTCCCAATATTATCACCTGACGTTCGAATGATCAGTAGGTCAAGGCTAGTCGTACATTTAATTTCCATTCGTTTTAATCGAGAGTTAATTGATTCTAGGGTGGTTTTCACGTGTTGTTCCCAGGATTTGACTGCCGTACATAATGCGTCAAGTTTTTGATAGTTTAAATCAGTACTCTGTTGAATGGGTTCAACACTGGCCGTCATTGTCCTGCTCAGGGTCTTATTTTGAGGCTTGTTTTTTTTATTCCGGGTTGCCTCCTTGTTTAGGGTGCTAGTTGTGATACACACACAGGTTTTTTTTATCCTCTTAGGGGGCAGTGGAGTGTCTGATATGGATGAATTAATAGTTTCGGATATGTGCTGAATGCACCCATTCCCCCTCTTATCAATCACTGCAGGTGTACCTTTATTACTGGTTTTAAGGCTATCAACGTTGTTAACTGAGCACTGTACAGTGCTCATGGGGGCCGTAATTTGGTCACCACAGACTAACAATGATTCCTCAACAGAGGAGATCTGTTTATCTATTGCCCCCATAGCTCTTGAAATAAATTTTAATAATGAGGTCTGTGCCTGGGGTTTTTCTGGCGATTTAGACCTTCCCATTTCGCCTGTGAGTTTCCTTTTTCCCATACCTATTTCAGATTGGGGTCAAATTGAGGTCAACAGACTAGATAAGAATATACAATATATGTAAAATGGACATGCAGGACATACAAGAAAACTTTAAAAATTAAAATGTAAAAAAATGAAATAATTATAGAACAATTAAAAGGACACCCAGCTAGAATCCTGTTACAAATATACAGTAAATTTCCAGATGAATAAGCGTCGTCTTTTGCGGCCCAACTTTAGGCCTTAAGTTGTTTAGTGTGGGACTTATCTTGATTGTTGAAATATAGAAGGAACAATTGTCACATAAGATGCCAGTCCACCTCAACCAGCCCACAAGGCATCTTCTTCTTTTTTTTTTTTTTAGAGGGGAAAAACCGAAAGGCTACAATTGCTTTTGTAAGCTTGCAAAAGTACCTGTAGTCCAGCAGTGGCAAAATCAATTTCTTCCTGGCAACTTCTTATACTCCGGCAAGACCCTCCTAATTGTCAATAATCAACCACCTCTTTTGCGTTTTCACCCATGAGTTACTTTTTACAATGATTGCCCTAAAACAAAGAACCAAGAAGGGTGGCCCAGCCCAGCCTCCTCCGGTCTCTGACGGGCACAGACGGGCCCACCTTTGGCCCGGGCTTTGCCCGCGCGCGTCCCCGTGCGCGTCCCCTGCTATGGAACCATTCAGCGGTCTTTATGCTGCTCCAGCAGCTCCAAGCAGGGAAGTGTCATCGGGCCTCACAGGGGGAGCTGGGAGTTGTGGTCTCTCCCCTCCCGATGGTACAAGGTGCTCTGCTAGATCAATTTCTTGAACCCGCGCTGCGGAACCACTCAGCGGTCTTTATGCTTCTCCAGCAGCTCCAAGCAGGGAAGTGTCATCGGGCCTCACAGGGGGAGCTGGGAGTTGTGGTCTCTCCCCTCCCGATGGTACAAGGTGCTCTGCTAAATCAATTTCTTGAACCCGCGCTGCGGAACCACTCGGCGGTCTTTATGCTGCTCCAGCAGCTCCAAGCAGGGAAGTGACATCGGGCCTCACAGGTCCCTGATCAAGACATGGAATCAGTTGAAGAGTACTCTAATTCATCCATTGCTGATTCACTCCATTTCACCATACATAACAACGGCTATCCAGATTCTACATCGGTTTTACTGGACGTAAACTCATGCCAAACTCACTTATTTATCAAGTTCAGAAATAAAACTAATCTGATGTCATTTAAGGTTATTCCCTGCCTAAAATGGCAATATGTAAGGTGATAACATCCATCACACCACACATGATAATGGAAGGATAATTCCAAGGAGCCCCCAACAGCTGCAGCCTATCTGGCTAACAGACAATAAATTGCTATATGTTCCGCAGTATGCCTCAAAAGGGCGACA
This sequence comes from Calotriton arnoldi, assembly GCA_963921515.1. Lineage (NCBI taxonomy): Eukaryota > Metazoa > Chordata > Amphibia > Caudata > Salamandridae > Calotriton > Calotriton arnoldi. The sequence goes on along the minus strand of CAWUFW010004930.1, from coordinate 1,423,740 downwards.
TGATGTGCTGAATCACAGCAACGTGCTAAGATTAGATCAGGATAGTAAAATCCTGGAACCTGTTCAATCAGCAGATATTCTGGGGATGATTCACAAAGGTAATCTGAGACAAAAGTCTAACTTTATGACTTTTGGTATTCACAGAAGTAATTTACGTGTCGCATCTTTACGTCTGCAGTCGGGCCGGAATCTCCGCACCCGGGCAGTACTCTCCGCACACGGGCCGTACTCTCCGGCTGGGGCCCTACTCTCCGGCTCGAGTCATACTCTCCGGCTCGGATGAAGTGTAATCAATAGGCTGGAATGCAATTTTTACAAAAAGGAACATTAGGAACGTGTGATAAATGGTAGAGGAGGTCATGAAAAACTGTTTCAGCAGGGTAAAGGGTATAGCCAGACACTACATCATAACCCAGAAAGGTTTGAACCTTTGTATCATGGTACAATTTGCGCTCCCTCCAGTGCTGACTGTAGTGTGACAGTCAACACTAAGGGCACTCCCCTTTGTGTTGACTGAAGTGTTGATACCGGAGTCAACACTGAGGGGAGCACAAATTGTGCACTGTATGTTCCATGATGCAAAGGAACAAACCTTTCAGGGATATAATGTGGTGTCCGGGAACACCCTTTTCCTGGCCCAAACTGATTTTCATGACCTCCTCTACCATTTATTACATGTTCCTAACGTTCCCTTTTGTAAAAATTGCATTCTGGCCCATTGATTACACTTCATCCGGCCCGAGCCGGGGAGTACGGCTCGAGCCAGAGAGTGCGGCCCCAGCCGGAGAGTGTGACCCCAGCCGAATAGCACGACCCGGGTGCAGAGAGTACGGCCCGGGAACGGAGATTCCGGCCTGACTGCGGACGTAAAGATACGACTTCTGTGAATACCAAAAGTCATAAAGTTAGACTTTTGTCTCATATTACCTTTGTGAATCGGCCTATGTCTGTTGCATTCCTCAAACCTAGAGGAATGCAGGTGAGAGAGCCAACCCTGATATAATTTACAGCCCCGGAACTCCCCCAAAAAAGGATACAGAGACAAAGACAAATTCTGGGAGTGGGGCATTAAGATCACACCATATGTTGCTAATCGCTATCCAACTTCCCCTGAACCATCAGCGCAGTCAGGGTGTTTGCTGCATCAACCACAATCACCAAGAGAGGACACCCCTGTACATAATAGAAAAATGCAGAGAACAATTCTGCAAACCTCTGAATCAGCAAAGAGGGCCCCCTCCCATCTCACATTTTCAATATTGTGGAATGCTGTGGTTCTGATGGACAGAACAGTAAGGATCAAGCTACCTCAGGCCCCATACCGGTCACCTCACCCACAGCCCCTGCAAAACATGACTGGTCCTGGCTCCTCCAGGCCCTGTTAGGTAACAGGGATTTATGAGCAGGGGACTGCAATCTATTCAATGGGGAATCAGTACCCCTGTCCATATTCAGTTCACAACCAACTCCAATACTTATTTGCTCATTAAATATATCAGGCTTCCTTAAAAAAGCCTTCGATCCCACAGTCGTGCAGTACAAGAGGAAATTCAAGTTAATATTTCTTCTGCAGGAAATATGGGCTGAGCAGATGGTGACGATGATAGAGTGTGTGGAATATTAAAAGTAGGCAGAGAGAACAAACCCAAAAGGCCTACCCAAACAGGGCCTCGCAATATATATCTCAGCCCTTCTCATAATTAAGGTGGAGCAAATTGACGTCACACAGAACTGGATGCAGGCTGTTAAAATAGAGAACTGGATGCAAGGGGTAAAACAACTCTTTCTATTTAACATCAATCCGAACTCTAGAGCTAAGGCAGTTGCAGCAAAGCTTCTGGAAGAAGTAATGACCAAACTGATGACAGAGAACGATGCACACTATCTAATAATATCAGGACACTTTAATTCAAACCTGTTCCAATTGGAGACACACGATGAGAATATAATTCCTCAAAATCTATTCTGGAACATTCCAGAACAGATGAAACCAGCATCAAGATGAAAGGATCACCAGGGCTCAAAGTCTCCATGCTTACTTGCAAGCTCCAGTCTCCACACTTTGAATAGAAGGTACATAGAGGATAAGCCCCTGTCCTGGACACACATTTTGTATAGGTCAATGTCTATATTAGATTATTCTGCTGCAACCCATCTTCTCCTAAAATATATTGGTGACTTTCGGATTGAGGAACGCAAGGATAGTGATCATAGCATCCAGACAATAACGGTAAAGCTTACCCCTTGCGTTCACCACTCTGACAACATCTTTGTTGCTGATACCTTTGCACACAACTTGAGATGAATAAGGTGACATGGAAACTTGCAGGAACAACTTGGATGAACATGATTAGAGGTTCTAGAAGAGCTAAAGCTCACAGAACACAATCTGATCACTAAGTTGGAACACTACTGCGAAACGTTGTTAAGATAGTTCTGTAAGAACAAGATCTTGGCGCATGTGGTAACCATCAAAAGGAAATCCTACCCCATGATAACTAAACAGCTTATTATAGCAAATAAATTATTATAGGGAGAATACCATGAATTAGAAACGGACATTATGAATACAACTCAACAGGAGAAAATAAGTGTAATGCATCAGAACTACAAGTGGGCTAAATGGGCAGCCAAACAAAATGATTCAGAAAAGTTCTGGGGTAGGGTGGTCTACACTACACATGCCAAGTAAGCAACCCTAAAGCCTTTTGGAAAATTATAAATGAAATTGGCAAGAACCCAACATTCTCTTAAAATACAAATATTTCCGAAGAATCATGAGTGCAGCACTTGAGGAAGCATAACCACATTATGCAACCATCACAAGACAGCGAAAAAGTACCTAGCACCGAACTCTACAGCAGCACAGGAAATTCAACACAGTCAATTCTGTTGCACAACAAAGTGCTTATAGGTAGTCCATAGTCCAACAAGCATGTTTTCAGGTGAAGCCAATGTTGGAATTGTGCCAGGCACCGGTCATCCAGAGATTTCTGACTAATACCTAAGAATCCTAGAAAACATCATGCGGAAGAGCTAGGAATACGGGGCCCCAACGGCATGCCTGCTGCCCTCTTTAAGTCTAACATAGAATATTGGGCAAAAAACCTTAACATCCTATAGAATTCAGTGCTTAAGAACCAGCTGATCCCTGACTCATGCCATGGAACAATAATTCACCCAATCTATAAAGGTGGCTACAGGACCAATCCTGGCAACTATTGCAACTTTGCATGCCTAGTTCATAAGATTTAGTAGCCTGGGTAAAATCTTTGAATCTCATGCAATGGAATCATTCAGGTTTTCGTTCAGAGCAAGGCACAGTGTAAAATGTCACTGCCCTTAACATCTGTATGAGATTTGCCTTCGCCTCCAAAACTACCGTTTATACCTGTATCATCGATTTCAAGGCAGCTTTCGATAGGGTCCTGCGTGATCTATTATGGCAGACACTAGCAAATGCTGGGAACACAATTAACATACTGAGAGCAATTCAACTTTTGCATAATGATACGTGGCTCCATGTAAATCTGGGAGGTGGCACCAAACTCTCACGGAAGATACACACAACAACAGATCTGAAAAAGCTGTTTGTTCTTGCTCTGTTGCTGCATAACATTTATATCTTAGATCTATCACCTGTTAAACTCCTTAAAATGCTCACCCCCCAAAACTTGGTGGTTTTTCTATGACACACATTCTGTACGACGCCGATTTGCTTCTATTGAGCCTGACACCGTTAGGGTTAGAGCGCATTTTAAACAGTCTCTTTACCTACAGGCAACAGAAAAAATTAGTAGTAGACCTTACAAAAATCAAAGTGGTTAAATTTACGAAGAAAATCAGAACACCTTGACCTCACAGTACAAGTATCTTGGAGTGAGGTTTGACTCCAGAGGCTCTTTCACTCCACATAGGGAGGCCATGAAGTCAAAGACTGCCTCCCTTACAGTAGGGTTTTGGCAGCTCGCAAAATCTTTGTATGGTCCCATTCTTGGACCTCTTCAGAAGGTGATGGCAGCTAAGCTCTTTCCCACCATAACATATGGTTTTGAAATTGTGGGAGAGAAGATGGAAAACCTCTTAGACCTATTAACTGCCAAGATTTATCGGCTAACATTTAAACTTTCAAACCATATTTTGCAGGCCCAGCTGCGTCTTGAATTTAGCATTACAAAACACAGCTAGGCTATTAAAAATGCTTTCCTCAAGATTTGCCATGGCTTTTGTCAGGCTGAAAAAAACACAGTGTCAGCTGGGGTCTGGCAGGAAATAAACTTTCTCAACTCAAAGGCAGGGCTAAACGACTACCTAAAAGACGCAACTCATATTCTCCACGCAAGAAATCTATGGAATCTGCAACTCTCATCTAAAGAATTTATAAATCAATATATGAGTGGCAGGGCCCAACTCTGCGCATAATCATTCACAAGTTAACATGTCATTAGTTTACACAATGCTCAAAGGATATAAAAAGAACGGCCACCCAATGTTCCAAGATTTGGAGGCTAACAGTCCAAATATCATATACAAATAAGTCCTTAGCCTGAGCAAATGTCCAGTAAAATTCAGATCCCACAGGTATGCAGTTATAGCAAATTCTTCTTTTTAATCCAAACGTCCAGTATTGAAATTGTTGTGTTACAGCCAGTCCTTCAAAAATATACATGGAATCATGTTGTTCAACACCGCATGGACACTCAAATCTATTTGGAAAAAACAATTAATGTTGATGTAGCCTGTAGCCAACACATGTTTCGTCTGGGATCAATCCCCCACTGACTTCCCAGGGCTACAATACAGCAAAAATAAAAAAACTCCTAACTTTTTATACCATAACCCACTCACGGGCTAGTTTTGGTGTGAAATTCCGAATCAAACGTGATCCTAACTGTTAGTATTAAAATTTTCAGTAAAAATTTAAAATAAACAAGAGAAAGAAGGTAAGTAAAAGAAAGATGACAAAAGTTTAGTAGGGAGGATAGTTGCCTCAAACCATGCTTATCCAAAGTGCTACCAAATAAGCACCAGTAGACACCACAAATGAAGCCCATAACGGGCGAATAAATCAAAACAATGTAAGACCAAACAGCATCATGCCAGTGTGTGAGCAAAAATCAACTCACCACATTAATACATACGCATTCAAATCTCGTCACCAACGCAAGACAAGTACCTCATCCAGTACCTAATCATCAAATGATAAGTGTTCAATATTGGTAATACGATAGCCCGTAGTTAAATATTAGAAAGTATTATACATTTAAAAGTCCATACCTATTGCTCAAAATGGTCCTTAGCCACAACCAATTATCGACTTGTGACCAGTAAAATTCAATGTTATATTATCAACATGTTAAAATCGCACACATGGTAGTAACCAGAGGTATGCACACAAGCACGTTCCACATGGCAGTCCGCAAAAGCATAGTTTCACTGGTGGTTTATATATTCCATGCCGAACCCCTGCATTATCTACATATTACATCCAAAAAGGATTATTGTAAGGGAATTTTAGCATAAATCATCTCAATTGTGCATTTCAAGTGCCATAGGGCTGTGTGATAATGTCCAAAATCATATTGTTTAAAGAGCAACACGTATGTAAAACATCGAGGTCAAAAATCAAAAATCAAAGGTCTAGTAATTCCAAATAAATATTCTTTCAATCGCGGCCTATGTCTAGTAAAGTTATTATCAATACGAGATTCTTTTCTCAAAAATCATCACTGCGGTGTAGCTTACCTCTTAAATCTCAAGGAAAGTGCTCCTTAGTGAAAAAGCGGTGTCTAGCATGTGCGCCATGTTGGATTCTCTATATATAAGCCAGAGTTGAGTGTTCAACAATCGAAAACGGACTAACACGGTAAAGTGCAAACGCAGCTCACGTAAGCGCCATCTTCAAATTGCAAGTCGATAATTTATTAGCCTTTAAAAGGGGCCAATATATGCCCATAGCCATATCATTTCGAATTACTGGAAAGCTAACCTTCAATTTTTCAAAATCAAAGACACACTGGGAATTTTTCGTGTTATTGTATGCAACTTAAAAGGAACCATAATGGGGGTACAGTCGTTATCCAGTCGTAAGTTAACCATCATGAGGGTATCCAGATGTAGCGCGCATAAGCATCATAGCGAAAATGCAGATATTTTCACTATATATTGGTTAGCACCGAAGACGTATAGGCATACCATTGCGCCATCTTAAGACTTCAAAATAATAGATGCTAACCAATAGTTACAGCACTATCAAAAATCGTGGCCTAAGTTAAAATAACAGGTATTCGAGCTATTTCAATAGGCATCTTTCTTACATGTTGTTATCAGATACTAACATATTGCTAGTTCAGAGTTAAAAAAAACGGAATACTTTCACAAATTCCCGAACAAGGGATCCAGACATATACACAAATTTCTGATGGCAACCATATCAATGGTGGTCATCCCAACTCATGTTTCGTTAAAACTAGCGTGTTAAGATCTTACATATTCACTATATTACATCCTCGAGATACCAATACAAAAACAAATTTCTTCACATGAAATTATCTATGTTAGTAGATGATATAAACTAATAATCAACAGTGTCTGTTAGTATGGAAAATGGAGTATAAGTAATGGGAGCATGCACTTTAAGTACCCAAGAAGTATTGGCATTCATTATCCATATTGAGGCCCCTGTCAACAGCATGTAATCTCATGATCCAACGAGCCTCATTTTGTCTCAACTTGAGTTCCCGATTTCCACCCCTTACATCAGGCATTATAGATTCTATACCATGAAATGTAAAGAACAATTGCTTATTGTGTACTGCACATTTCTTTGTGTGAGCCCCAATAGGACATCTATCATCTTGATTTTTAAAGGCTCTAAAATGTTCCGCAATGCGTTCCTTCAATGAGCGTATAGTACTCCCAACATATATCCGCACTGACAAATAATTACATATATAACATATTTCGTCATGCAATCAATATGTGTACTAATCCGATACTTGCGAGAATCATTTTATTCAAAGTCCTTAATTCCATTCATTGACATTCTACACATGCTACAGTTGCCACAAGGATATGATCCCTCTTTCAGTTTGTGTAACCATGTACCTTTCGACACCTGTCCCTTAGGATAACTTGGGCTCAAAATATTTCATATGGTTTTACCCCTACGATAGGTAATACTTGGGTGTCCCAATAATAATGGCTGAAGGGTTTTATCTGATGTGAGCAGATGCCAATGCTGCCTTAGTATGTTGTAAAGTTTATGTGACCAGGGGTGGTAACTTGTTACAAGTCTAATAGTTGTGTTAGTGTTTCTGTCTCTTTTATGTTCCCTCATGGTGTCAGTCCATTTTAACTTCAAAGATCTCTTTTTGGCCCTCAGAATAATGTCCTTATTATAGCCTGTGGCACGGAACCTCTGTTCTATGTGCTCAACATTACGTATAAATTATCTATCATTGTTGCAGTTCCTACGTACTCTAAACATCTCCCCAAAGGGGATGGAATTAATTTGGTTCTTGGGGTGTGAGCTCTTCGCATGTAATAGTAAATTGCACGCAGTAGCCTTTCTGTACATCCTACTGTTTATCTTACCTTGGTCAATGTACAATTCAATGTCTAAAAAGATAATCCGCTCCAGGCTCTGTATCATAGTAAGACACATATTGTATGCGTTGTTATTCATATGCTCAAAGAATTCCTTCAAATCTTCCTGACTACCAATCCAAATCAGGAGGCAGTCATCAATATATCCCCCAAAATAGACTATGAAGTCATGCCATCTAGCTCCTGGAGGGCCCCAGATAATGCGCCTCCTCAAACCAGCCCATGAACAGGCAGGCAAAGGACGGCGCAAATCTGGAACCCATCGCAGTTCCGCATGTCTGTTGGTACCATAGACCATTGAACAAAAAAGTGTTGTGTTGTAATTTCAACCGTGACATATCAATCAGCATTTCAGAATGTTCCATATGCTCTACTGGTCGCTTGTGCAGAAAGTGTCTAAGGGCAGATAAGCCATCTTGGTGAGAAATGTTTGCATATAACGATACCACGTCCATGGTCACAAACATGTTTGGGTCCACAGTCAAATCATTCAAAGTGTTTGGTACATGCTTAGTGTCCCTTATATATGATGGGAGGTTAACTACAAATATTTGAAGAAAAGTTTCCACAAATTCCGATAAACTTTCAGGAGGGCCACCAATCCCCGAAATGATAGGTTGTCCAGGGGGAGGAACTGTGTTCTTATGGATTTTGGGAAGGGCATACATACAAGGAAATCTAGGTTTTCCCACTAATAGGTACAAGTATTCATCCTCATTCAATAAACCCTTCTCCAAAATTGTTTTAAATTTGTGTTGATATTTTTGGCTATATCAAATATAGGATTATGATCCAATTTTTTATACCATCTGAAATTAATAAGTTGTGTTAGAATTTCATCATACACATTGTTGTCCATGACAACCATATTTCCGCCCTTATCAGCTTCCCTGATAATAATACTGTCATCCAACTGCAAATCTTTCAGTGCTAAACGTTCTTTATGTGCTAAGTTATTAGTATAGGTTGTATGACCCGTCCGAATCACTTTCTCTTCCCACTTGTCAATCTCAGTGTTAACTATTTTATGAAATAAGTCTATACTGTTCCCATACGTCAACTGCGGAGTCCATCTAGACCTAGATTTTAAACCACTGTCCTCACTAATGTTGGTACATCGTTCCAAATGATCTGATACACTATAGACAGTCACCGGGTCATGGTCATTTTCAGTAAGCGATAGCAATGTCGTTATATCATGGATATCCTGAATAGATAAGTCCCCAATTACCACTTCTTGTGTAGCCGATTTATTAGGCTTAGTGTTGCTAGCAAAAAAATTATTTAATTTAAGCTGTTTTATAAACTTATACAAGTCAATTCTGATATCAGTGATATCACAAGTCATTGTAGGACAAAAATTCATCCCTTTCTGCATGACAGAGATCATATCCTTAGCAAGTACCTTACTAGATAGGTTGACTGCTTGTACTTTTTAATCAGATTGAGTCACTACTGTTTGTTCTTGCTCCATGATCGTGTGTGCATTTTCTCTTTTTCTCTTGGTATTCCCTCTCCCCTCTTAAAGCTTTCGTACAAAAAACACAAGTAGACTATCATAGACGTTAAAGTCTCTGTCCAACATTCAAGGCCCTAGATGTCCTTAGTAAAAGCTTGCAGCCTACAAAAATGTTCTCAACACAAACAGTCAGTTTGCCCAGCTGAACTTCTATCACTGTTCTCCCTCCCTAATTCCTGACCTGCCTCTGGGCTCCTTTAGAGGCTCCACTGGCTGCCTATTGAGAAGTGTATTCAATTTAATATTCTGAGCACTGCACACAGGTTTCTGAATGCTTCAGGTGTCCTCATTATTTCTTGACTTATGTAACCCTATCTTCCTACCAGAGTGCTCTGCTCTGCTGAGATAAACCTGGCAGTGGCTCTGCAGTTCAAAAAGTGAAGACTGGGTGGCAGCTCGTTTCGGGTTCTGGCCCCGGCCCTCTAGGACATTTTGCCTCCTGAACTAAAAAGCATGCTAAGCCATCTTTGTTTCGGCCAAACACTCAAAGCCTGGAACTTTGCTATCTAAGCTTTGCCTCGCCCCTTACCTTTCTTTGGTGCACAATGTCTCATCTGCTGTGGGAAGCGCTGGGAAGCCCTGTTGCTCAGGGACCCATGAGCTCTATAAGTTATATTAACATAACACAACATAACATAACTTGAGTGACAATCCCACATTTTCTCCTAGTCTTGCCTCTGGCTCCAAATAAACCTGATATAAAAGTTTAACTTTTATTCTCTAATGAGACATGTTTAATTCAAGCCAGCTACCCATGTTTAGATGCCTAGTGGTTAAAGTGAAAACCTCAGGTCAAAATCTCAATTGGATGAAATACATTGTTTGCAAAACCCTTATTTGGCATTTGTTAACATTTCAGGGCTGTAATTTCTGACAGAAATGTTATTCCTGATGTATCATTTATAAACCAGGTATCCTTTAAGTTGAAGACACCAATAAAGTGTACTTATCAAGCCGCCCCTTGATATCCTTCACAAACCTTATTGAAAGATTTGAATACACTAGGCAAAAGGGAAAGCGGAAAACATGTGCCAGGAGCCTACAACAACTTGCAAAGTCATAATTTCAACCACTATTTTTCCAGGCATGACCTTTTGTAACAATTAAAACCCATTGAAAGTTGCGTGGACACAACTTAATTTACGCTTCATTCAAAATATCTGTCTGTGAGGGAACCATTTATGCTTTACATATAGCCGCTTCAATGACACACTACTTTCTTTTAGTTAAATATGGACTTCGTATCCTACATAAAGGGGAGGCTCTGTATTCTGCTTCAACACATGGCAGGCAGCATTTGATTCTTCTACACATCATGAAGTCATGATCTGGATTTATTCTCAAATGGCTCACCTATTTCTTCCTTGCCTACATTCCATTGTGAATATTAAGGAATTAGGATCAACTCAAGTTCCCCCAAAGTATTGAGCCTTACAAAGAGCTAAACTTTTCCCACCACCCTTTAACATAAGCATGGCATTCTGGGTGAGCTGCTGAACATCATACCCCTTACCATTTATCACTTTGCAGTGATACTCAACTTTAGGTTACAGTAGAAAAATATTTACTGTGAAAAGGGGCCAAATCTTCCCCTGGACTTACCTGAAAGGGTGAATGCGACTCCCTCGGAGATACTTCATCCACGCTGGCGGCATCTGAAATACGATAGAAAACAAAGCGTTAGTGGGGAGCACGGGCTGATGTCATCCTCCCGATCCCAGTAAGGAAGGACCCTATTTTCCAAGAGCTGGTTGAAGGAGGGGAGGAAATAAAAGAAAAGAGGGACAAAAAGGAGGTTGTCCCTGCATACACAGAAGATGCTGACTTCTGGGGTGAGAAGGAGGACAGGAGAACCAAAGGAACAAGTGCAATGAGGACAGATAACCCCGAACGGGAGAGAGAGCGATCAGAGCAGGAGAGGTACAACCAGGCGAGGAGGGAGAAATGAGCGGGGAGCCAGAAGAGTGGATTGAGGTTTGGTGGACACTGTCAGCCTTCGCATTAAAGTCCACCACATCTCAGGAGAGTTGTGGCTACTTCGGTGACAGACTCGAGAACGCACCTCCCTGAAGCCATTGCGCTATCAATTAAGTTGTTGTAGAGCCATTTATTTTCTTCTTTATTCCCCTTCACTGTTTAATTTTTCCTTTTCTGTGTACTAGTCATAGAGTTCAGAGAGAAAGAGAGCACCAGTTAGCTAAGGGGTAAAAGCTTTCTGTTGATGTTATGCAAAGGAACCCGATAAAAGGGTTTTCATAATCCTGAGTTTGTATATTTATTTTTTCCTTCCCTGTCCCAAGCACACTATCAACCTTGGTGTCTAAAAAAGGGGAACACTTGGCACCAGACTCACGTAACCCAAAAGGGCAAACAGTTATTTACTTTAGTGGGGCTTTTTGTCCCTTTTCCCTCTTTCCCTCCTCATGAGTGACTGGTGATGGACTTCCAACTCTTACAAGTAAACATTTGGAGAAGGACAGATAACAGATTACTACTACGTTTTTCCTGCTTTTTCCGAGGGTACTGGCAGTCACCATCCAGAGAGACCTAGGAAGAGAAGAAAGAGGAAACAACCAGGTTAAAAGAGTAACAAACAGCCATACCACCTAGAACAACTGGTTATATAATAAGAGAGACTGGGACTTTTACATTAACCCTGGGCAGAGTTCACGTAGCCGCACTACGCGGAATCCAGCGAAGTTGCAGAAAAACTCTGCGCGCTACGCGAAGTTCCGCGAGCGCGCAGAGTTGCTTGTTCCGCCCATTCGCAATGCTTTTTCGATGTTCGGGAATGCGTATTGCGTGTTCGGGGACGCTTATTGCGTGCTCGGGGGGAAATATCGCGCAAACTTCACCACGCATTCGCCAATGGGCGTGGCCATCTGGTTTTTCACTTTTTGCTATGGTTCTGGGCCTGTTTTTTTATCCTCCCTATATCTTTTAAATCCCTTGTTTCTAGAAACTTTTTTCTGATCTTTTTTATTTATTATCTATCCCTCTCTATTCCTGATTGTATATTTAGCGTTTATTTCTACTTTTTATGTGTTTTAGTGAGTTTTTCACTCTTTTTCCATTACTTGCTTTTTTTATTTTTTTTACTTACTTTCTAACTTCCTACATTTTCTTTTCTGCCCCCTGCCTACCCAGAACCATGGCGAAGAGTCTTAAAGAGACTAAGGGCCAGGGGAAGAGGTCCACGAGGAGCGAGAGCCGCGACCGCCTTCCTTGCGGAAGGCGGCGTCCACAAGGGGTGCAGCCACTGGCCTTATTCTCCGAGGTGGAGGTGGCAGCACTGTTTTTTTTTGTGCAGCGCCACCTCCCCTTAACCCTGGCAGCAGGCAGCAGGCCTGGGTCTGGGTACGGGCTCCGGGAGCATCACCGGCGGTAGGAAAGGGTGCATCGGGCAGTGTTTTGCTGCTCTGGGGTCCAGCGCACCCATAACCAATTGACGCACCAGTGGTCCGACATCCTGGGCCGGGAGCAGGACCTGCTGGACCTGCTAAGTGTTGAGGTCCCGCAGCATGGTGAGTAGCTAATTATATTACTATTGTGTTCTTCTGTTCTGTGTTATTGTGAATATTATTTTTTCGCAAATAGCTAACATGCTGCTGCTGCATGCACTTAACTCATGTTTAAAAATCATATATTATGTGATTGTTACTTCCAGACAGGTGCTCAGCGCTACTAACTAGTCGTACTTGTTTGCAACTTTGCGCTCTCTTGGGCTGGTTATGTAAGAGATGTTAGAGAATTTAACTTAGGTAATGCAGATAGGAAAGACTACAGGCCTTTCCTTTGTCCTGTCAGGCTGTCCTGTCCAGTCACTAAAATAGTGGTAGTAGTTAGTTAGTATTATGTAATTTAGCGGCCTGCGTGACGCGTCCTCTCATATGAATTCAGTCCTAGTAGAACCTTTTGTAGTTCTTATAGTGAGCGAATAGCAACCAACCAATTTGGTGTATGCAAAAATGCAATATGCATGCGTCCATCTATGCATTAAGAAGAATAAATGCAGACTTAGGGGTTGACTATGATGGCGGGCGGAATGCCACCGCCCGGCCGGCGGTGGCGATCCGCCCGCCATCACAACCACATTTACCACCCGCCATATTACCATGGCGGGGAGTACCGCGGCGGACGGAAAGTCCGTCCGCCGCTTTTCCGCCGGTCGGCAATCGTCACGATTGCCGGCCGGGTGGAACTCGGGCATTATATGGTGGCGGTGCCTGGAAGGCACCGCCATCCATATTATGATGCCTGGCGGTTCTGGCCTTTCCATGGTGATGCCGCCATGGAAGGGCTGGCGGGAATTGCTTTTGGGGGCCTGTTGCGGGCCCCTGCGGGGGTGGGGGTGTGGGGGGCTGCACTTGCGGGGTACCTATGGTACCCCCCTACATTGCCATGCTCAATGTGGCAGGCACGTTACAGCAGCACCCGCCGCAATGTTAAAGATGCGGGATGCGACCAACAGGGTGGCGGTCGCATTCTAATTGGTGGTGCGGGACCGCCGCACCGCTGGCGGCCGGTCCCAGCACCGCTAGGGTGGCGGGCGGACTGAAGTCCGCCCGCCCGCCATCCTAATGGGGCCCTTAGTAATTGGCCCATCAAAGGGGGTTGGAGTTGAGACTGAGAAATGATTAGGAATGAGATCGAAACTTAAGCAAATATAATTTTTTTGAAATTCATTCCAAAGTCTATAATAGGTGGGCTAGGTATGTTTAGGATTCAGGAATCGGAATTGAACTGTGGAATAATAAAGATAGGATGGTGCGCGACTGTGATACTAGTCTACTACTAGTCGATCTGATTTAGGATAGGTCAATTTATTGCAATTGCTGTTTCCTGTCTAAAAATATTTTTAGAGCGATTATATTTATTTATTTCACACCAATCATTTTTTGTCTCTTTAATTATGTCTTACATGATCAGCATCCAGGGGCAAGAAGAAGACTGGGTCTGCTGGCAGTGCTGAGGTGGGTGTGGAAGCCGGAGGGGCATCCCAGGAGCAGCAGGAAGCGGCCTCAGGCACAGGTGGCTCTGCTGCAGGCCCCAGTAAGTCCTCCTGGTGTTGTTACATTAATATTTCCCTAACTTTTACCACTCTTATTTCCATTTCCTGATTTAAATTTTTCCAAAATCCTCTTCAATCTATCTGTTTCTAAATTCTTGTTTTTGCTCCATTACCTACTACTACTAGTACTAACATTGTTTCTAGTGTCTGTTGTTTTTTTTTTTTACATCAAATCAAACTGCCTCTGACTAACCTCTGACTCTGTATTAGTCTGTCTGTAGCTTGCTTTCTTCTGGGTTTCCACTCAGCTTTCCCTTTCCCCTTATATGTGGATTGCCTAGTAGTACTGTAAGACTCAGAGAACCCATTGGTCCTAGGCTACTACTAGTACTAGTAGTAATAAGGACTCCTTAGTACTACTAGTACTAGTAGCACTAATCTGCTAAGCAGATTGCATGCCCAAGTAAGGTATTCTCTGCAGGTTTGTGAGATGAGAAGGCTTTATTTTACTGTCTCATGCTCAATCAGTAAATGGTGGTCACTCACGTTGGACACCCCAAAGTGGTGTATTTAACCTTTTGTAATCCAGGCCTAATACTTTTTTTATTACCAGCAGTTGATGGTGAACACTGATCAACTGAGTACCGTGCACCATGGCAGGAAGTAAGTATGAGGAGGAGGACAGCACCATTATTTTCCAACTAAGAGAGACCTCATGTCCGCCCAGTTTGCCACTCTTTCTTCTTTTAAAAAAATGTGATGCACCAATAGCTCCAGCCACTGAGTCCAGTCCTTTGGGTTGTCCTCTTATTGAGAAGCTTTTCAAAAATTGCCACCAACAAAATGCCCAACCGGATATTATTTTGCTATTTTTGATAGGACATACTGTCTACTCTACTCTAGTATCCGAATTGTAGATAGTGATGTGTGTGGTGTATGTATTAATAATTATGTATTTTCAATCTTGCTAATGAAAAAAATAAATAGGGGAGGCGTATGGCCTCTAAACAATTTGAAATATTTTTTCCAGGCATATTTATTTAATTATTTGTAAAGCGCAACATTCATCCCATCGGGATATCACGGCGCTAGTTGTGGCGGAGAAAAGATGAGTAAGGTTATGGTTAGTTTGGGGCAGACGGCTTGACTAGGGAAATAGATATGTCTTAAGTTTCTTCCTGAACGCCATATATTCTTCAGGGGCCAGCGGTGAGGGCCATGCCACTCTGGAGGGAGCGGATGCGGCAGCTGCAGGGGGTGAGCCAGCAGCAGTGGCGGGCGGGGGTAAGTCATATTCCTTACTTATTGAGAATGATGAATACACTCGCCGCAAGGGTGTACACACTCAGTAGTACACTGTACCTCTGCTAAGACTAAGTTGTTGTGAACACTGATCAGTTCAAGAAGACACCCTTTACTTAACATTAGCATTAGCGGCAGGGGTTGAGTAACTAATGGCCTATTCGATTCTATCTTTAACTCAGCAGAGAAAGTTTTATGACGAAGACAAAGAGTCAGACCGCATGTAATATATGACAGGCAGAGAAGGACACGTGGGTGAAGGAAGGGGCCCTGGGATGCATATAGGTGGCTGATGATAGGATGCATGGGTAATTGAAGGATGGGTGAAAGGTGAAAGAAAAGAAAGCAGAAAGGATGCCTGCCTGGGTGGGTGAAATTGTATGGGTGAAAGGAATCCTGCGGGGGGTTAGAGGGGTCAAACTCAAAGGCAAACAAGGACGCATGGGTGGTGGTTGGTTAGTTATATCTATGACAAATGTATGTTGTCGGTGAAAGGTTTATGATAGCCATGTTTGGATGGATGGATGCCTGAATGGTATCATAGTAGGTGAGAAGAAGAGTCAGACTGGATGAAGAGAATGTAAAAGAAAAATAAACCGTGCCAGAGTACTAAAGCCAAGGGTGAAGAATAAAATAATGCTATAAGAGCAATGCAATGATAAATGAAAAAAAAGCCCTGGGAAGAACAAGGACTGTTTTTTTGCAAGGTTTTTGAATCTGATTCAAAGGTTTGAGGTTGTATTTCAGAATGGAATACTCCCTTGACTCACAGTAGTTTGCAAGCAAAACATATATATTGTTGTGCATGACTATAATTATGCACCCTACCCACCCATCATCAATCGCCTCCCTCCGACTCCGAGGCCCACTTCCGCTCCAGTCCCTACCCATGTCAATTTGACCGTGTCAGCCATGGGTGGCCTATCGGCTGCATGGTAATTACTTACAAATCAGTATGTCATCATCATCATCACGTGAGTGACGTGATGTCGTGCCATATATCATCATCATTCATAAGCATTTCATGTTGTGCCGTTTTGCAGTAGTCAGGGTGAAAGTGAAATTGAGCATTTGCCATTGATTTAACAGAGTATGGCCGTAATGGAAAAATAGATAATTGTGTAGTACAGCTGCCCCACCTGCAGACAGTAGTAAAGTAACGTGAGTCTGTGACATGAGTATGCCTGTCTAGGGCACTAGCTGACTGAGCTGGCATGCCTACAAGATTAATTGTGCTAAACAAGAGAGAGAAGAAGAATACTTGTCTACTCCATAGTGTACTGTTCTAGTGCCTGGTCTAAACATCACATCCAAATCTTAGGGGCAGAAGAAGTGAGGAGCATACCACAACTGCTAGTGCTACTGTGCCACTATAATTTTTATGTGTATCATTTTGTGTTACTATTTTGCTACGATATTGGTTACAATTGTCTTTTTTCTTTCTTGATATAGCTACTCCTTCCCACCCCAACAGGCAGGAGTTAGCAGCCAGGGCCCGGCAATGGAAGCTGGAGAACATCCAGACAGAATATCGTCAGCTGGTTGTCCTGGCGGAGGAGGCGGCAGCTGCAGCTTCCTCCAATACCCCGGGCCCCAGCCAGGCCCCCCACATGCCTCCAGTGGTACACCACTGTGCTCTGGCAGCCGCCCGCCGCTCATCACATTCATCATCATCTACTGCTGCCCACCCCTGTTGTTCCAGCAGGAACTTTCGGCGCCGCATGCTCCTCCGGATGACGCGCATAGAGGCCAGGCTGGAAGAGGTCCTGGAACGCACTAGCCGGCACCCCCGCCGCTAGACCTAAGTCTTCGACCCTTGCCCCTTTTTTAATCTGTTTTTGGTGGGTGGGATGTTGGGAGTTGGGGAAAGGTGGGGTTTTCTTGAACTTTTTGACTTGGACCAACATGGACAAATTTACTGGACATTGGTTGGGGTTAGGGAGAGGGGTGGGTCAGGTCGGTGTTGTGGGTTTCTTCTTCTAGTTTATATTTGTTAGGGTAATAAATTACTTATAGTTTTACAATACATATGATGTAAATCTTTTCTGGGGGGTTACTCTTTTACGTCGCCTTGTTTGTTTCCTCCTTTTGCTGCAGGGCTGCTGCCAGTTTTTGAAATCTGCCATAGTGTAACACACCAACAGATAGATGCAGTACCCTCACTTGTCCTACTGCTGTCAGTCTCTCCTCCTAGTCTATGCATTCTGCAACTAAAACCCCTTTGTAGTATGTACTGGGAAAGATGTGGGTGTGTGAATAAATTAATTTCCATAGTATGTACATTATTGCCTCCCCCACACTTCTTCTCTTACCTGTGATTGATGTTTAGGAGAAGCGATGGCTGCATGGTGATGGTTTGGTTTCCTAAGGTACCATGGTGCGTGGTGGTAGCATTAGTAGAGAGTTGCATTTGGAAAAAATAAAATGAGACAGTCAGTCACCTGAGGAAGACTAGGAAACGAGTAGTAGAAGTACAGTACACAAGAAGAAGACTGCCAAACAAGAAACCATGATGATGAATAATAAGCAATGCTAAAGTAAAATAAAACATAATGGTGGCAGGGATAGCCTAGTACAAGTTACAAACTGAAGTTGACTCGACCTATGAAGTGGACAAGCGTAACCTTTGGTGCTGGAAGGATGATAAATCGATGCCGGCAATTAATAATTATGATGGGTTAATTATGTTCCTCTGAAAAAAAATTGAATAGCGAATACTGAGCATGGGTGGGCAATCTAATCTCTATGTTGCCAGTGTGTCTGATATATATATATATATATATATATATATATATATATATATATATATATATATAATGTAGAGCAGAAGAAGATCCTCGCTCTGCCTTGAGTTAGTGTTGCTTTCACCACATCCGACCCAGCAAGTGTGTGATCAATTATTGGTGTAAATTTAATTTAGTCACACCTCAATATTACAAATCACACAGCCCGGAGGAAGAGGGTTAGGATTTCATGAATGGTTGGGAAGGGGTATTTGAGGGAAAGGTTTGACAAAGACAAACACTACAACATGGACAACACACAATCTTGGCAGACAACCATCATAATTCTGTTAAGGGAGAAAAAGGAAATAAATGCATGATGATGACTTGATGAGGATGAGTTGTACTAGACTAGTAGTACAGGGCAGCAGTATAATATTAATTATTATTATTATGCAATTGCCTTGCCTGTCTGCCCCCAGAGAGAGTCGAGAGACCCAAATTACATACATTTTATGTTCTGTTGTACCAGGCTTCCTTTTAAAGCTAGCAAAGAAAATTAAAAAATAGCTGTAGGGGTCAAAAATATAAGCAAACATAATAAACAACAACACACAGTCATAATGATTGAAGAGAAAAATGTATCAAATGAAAAATAAAAGATGATACTATATGTTATGGTCAAATTGGGAGTTGCATCTCAGCATTCCTCTTGGTCCTTCCTTCCATGGACGCTCCGTCCGTCAGTCTTGGGTACCACTGGCTGCCTAGCGGATGCAGATTGGTAAGGTAAGCGTGAGTTGTTTTTCCCAGTATAGCACAGGGTAAAGGCCGGCCTGTAAGTGTACATGGAAAAACAAAAGGGATATTGAAAAATCAAGGAGAAAAGTAAAAATGCATAAATTAAGGAGTGCAACAAGAACACTTTCAGAGGCAGCATGGCTAAATCATGTCTACTCTGTTTCCAGCATTAACCTACAACAACAACAGGACAGAGCAGGCCTGCGGCGCCCACCCAACCTCCACTGAGCTTAGATTTTGAGCCAGACAGCACTGAGCACACATACAGAGCAACATAGCATTTTCCAAATTAAGTAACTAAATCAATGCACCACTGTCAGTCATACCACTATACTCGCCTCCACCACTACACAGACATGTAGGTCTGGTGTGGTTGTTGTTGACTTGTTTACCTTTTAGGCCACTTCATGAAATGCCCGAGTTATTGTTAGGGTCTGTTCCATCAACCTAGCACAACCTCACACTGTGTATTAATGGTTAGTTTCATTTTGGTGTTTGTACTCCTTGATATAAGTCTTCTGGCTAACTCAGATTTCCTTCCCTTTTATTTTGTGATACAATCATATTTAATTGCAGAAAATCATGAACAGCCTAAAAGCAGTCTGCACGTGTTGTATTTATTTTGTGATAAGATCATGTTTTAGACAGTTGTAGAGGTGCTTTCACAATTGCAGAAAATCATGAGCAGCCTAAAGGCAGTTTGCACGTGTTGTATTGCAAAGGGCAGATTTGCATAAGCAACACGTTGTTCTTCTCAGACGCAGAGTCATCCTGGCACGTTTCAAGCACCCCACCCTAACGGAGGAACCCCACCCATCCCACTCTCTATAAAAGACCCTCATAAGATTCGAGACGCGCTTGCGTTCGTTAGCATTTCTTCCCTTACCTGATTTCCAGCACGAACGCTTCTCCAGAGAGTCTCCTGTTCCGACGACGACGAGGTTTTCTACTGAGCTCTGCTCTAACCTTTTCCTGTTCCGGAGCTGACTCCCGTTCCCAAGGCAACTGCAATCAACAGTCTGCAGCTTCCGTCTTCTCTTCAGTCCGGTCCTCAAAATCTTCCGACCTGAAACAAAAGAAAGAAAAGAGACAAGTAAGGTCTTTCCAATTTTACATGTTGAAAAAAGTAAAGCGCGCATAAAGGTTTACTTATCTTCAGTTTTCCTGAATAGAAAGGAATCGGATTCTTTCAGCTTCAGAGACGTATCTGCAAGGACAAGAAAAAAGAAAGATTCTTTTAAAGGTTAACTGCACAAGAAAGTCTCGCTTTAATTAAGGACAAGAGTGAACATTTTCAGTAACTTCTTATGGACAATATTAATCGGACTTTTTGAAATAACTTTTAGTAAGTTTTCTGGTTCAAAGAATTATCTGAGTAGTTTGAATAATAAGATGTGCTAGTGTTTAACGATATTTTATTCCTCACAGCATAAATAAGAAGTAACAGTTCAAGTTGTTCTTCAGTGAAAAGGAAACCTCGTGATATTTGAAAAGTGTCATTATAAAACAGGTATTTAGAAATTATGAGGAATTACTGTATGCATATAAAATTGTGGAACTATATGAAGAACACCGAAAAGATAGAACAGTAGTGCTCACATAATTGTTCATAATATTTATAGCCATCAAAATATTGAAGAATAAGAATTTCCGAAGCATTAAGCAGGAATCCAAGCAGAGGAAGAGTCGCACCTACTGAAGCAACATCAGTGGAGTGTTTCTTTATTTTCTTTTTATTATTTTGTCCCATTTTCCCCCATCCTCTGGAGAACTATTCTAGCCAAACTGAATATACATGTGCAGTTTAGGTTGGCATAGGTTTTCGGGGGCGTAGGGAACAAGCCTCGCATCTCTCAAGTGGAATAACCTGGATTTCAGGTGAGTGAAGACCTAACAGTTATTCCATCAATCATCTCCGATCCTACTGACTGACTACGAGTATGGTATGGTCACCATGGTGTTCAACTCTGTAGTATACCGAGTGAGTCCAGAATCTGCCTGCAGTAGTACCATTTTGTTATTGAACAACAAGAATTGACACATTGATTTGTCACTTTTTTGTGTGTAGATTAAATACTAGAAGACATCATGCCCAACAACAACAAAAACACCAATCACTCAGAGTCAGCGTCCAATGCATGCCATCATTTACCGGTTCTTACGGAGCAGTCCATCTTGGCTCGGAAAGGAGGATAGCTATAGTCAGGTTCTTTGGAGAGACTCAACGAGGAAGGCACACATGATATTTCTTGTACTAGTATTCTCCATCCAATGTCTGGCTTGAGGGAAATGGATTTAGGGTGAGTCAGGACTCAGGAGTGGACTGGAGCAGGACTCGGAGGAGTGGACTTACTTCTTCACTGACTGCACACAGTAGCAACTCCAATCCGGCAATAAAAGAGTAAGACGGTGGTGATGGATTTGTTGTTATTCGAACCAGAAAGACAGAGACACACATAAATAATAAAAGTAAATAAGCAAGAAAGAAAGTAACAAGTCGAAAGCCTAGTTGTTGTCAGGGAAGTCGAGCTCATCCTCAAACTCTGGTGGTTCACCCAGAAGTAGGTCATCTAACACAATACTTCCATGACCTAAGTCGCCGTCATCATCATCTTCCTGCTGTGCTTCCTCAGGTATGGTGAAATCCGATGGTATAAAGTGCTGATTCATTTTGATCATTGTTAACCTCTCCAAGTTTTGGGGCAAGAGACTGATCCTTCTCACTGTCAGAACGGCACCAGCAGCACTGAAAACATGCTCAGAAGAGACACTTGTGATAGGGCAAGCCAGATAGTTTATCACCAGCCTGCTGAGCACTGGCCATTGGTGCCTTTTCCCATACCAATACAGCAATGGGTATTGATCAATGAAGACCTCTGTTGGGTCATCCAGATAGGCCTGGACCATCCGCTCAATGCTCAGGGGTGCACCCCTTTGCTCGGCCTCTTTTGCCTTTGCCTCAACACTGGATCTAACAAGCCCTTGCTGTAGAAACCATTCCTGTGCCGATTTTGGTGGGGCTGATGCTCCTGTTCTTGTTCTTGTTGTTGTTGATGTTGTTCTTGGTGTTGTTGGTGGTTTTGACTGCTGTGAGCCAACCGCACTGCCCTCCGGCTGTGAAGTTGAACTTGATGCCGGCTGCACCACAGTACTTGTTGTGGCCTGGAGTAGCAGGCATCTAATTCCCAGCCATTCTTGTTCTAAGTGACTAGCTTCCGCAGCTATCCAAGTTTTGTACTTGGCAACTGTAGTAACTGAGCCAGTAAACGCCGTAGGGGTTCAATCACGATTTATTCCAAAAGAGCTACACAGCAGACAGGAGAGCAGGATGGTTACATGTTCAACTCCAACTGCTCTCCAAACCGTTTGAATACAGAGAACCCAGCAACAAGGCAACCAGGCAACAATCCAACATTCTACAAGGTGATGCCTGGAATGGAACATTAGAACAAGGCAATGCAGCATAGGGCTGCAGTACTAACAGAGATAGGAGGGAAGATACAACATATCCTCCTTTCTCAATAAATAAAAAAACAAACCAAAAAAACCAAAAAAGGCGAACTTAAAGAACATTAAAACACGAAATACATGGAAAAACCTGTACAATTGAAACAGTTCAAAGACGGTACCTATTAGGCACAATTCTTGATCTTGTGCTCCTTCTAATGGAAACTCCGGAGGGTCCAGCAACCTCGAGACAATGAGGTACAGTTGGAGAGGAAAGAGCAACATTCCTAACTTTGACAATTTTCCCAACATTCCACCACTTCCCTCCTTCAACCTGTACAGCATTCTTACCTACCCTGGTGACGGAAATGGGGAAACTAAACTTGCTCTCACCCTTCTTTACAGGTAAAGAAGATTTCACGTGTACAAGATCACCCACTGCAACAGGAACAGTCTTGACAGCTTTCCTGTTAACAAACCAAGACTTTTGTTTGGATTGAGAGTTAGCAACATTTCCTCTCACCAATTCCATGAGACTGTCAACATCAGGAATGGACTTGATCCATTTGTTCATCCAGGCGGGTTTAAAACTAGTGTTTGCTCTCCTTCCCCTTAAAAGCTCGAAAGGCGACACTTTAGTTGTGGAGTGCGGGGTGGTCCTGTAGAACCAAAGCATACTATTAAGGGAAGTGGGGATATCACAATTACAAGATCTTGCCCACCTGATGCAGTCACCCACAACCCTGTTCATTCGCTCAACAAGTCCATTGGACTGGGGGTGGTAAAGAGAGCTCCTGACATGTTTAATGTTGCAAGACTGCAGGAAAGATTCAAAATTAGCACTGGTAAATTGGGTACCATTATCCGTCACGATGGTATCGGGAAACCCCTCCCTCATAAACACCTCCTTGAGGAAAAAAATAACGTTAGCAGTGGAGACTTCTTTGACTAGCTTTACTTCAGGCCATTTTGAGGCGTAGTCAACAAGCACTAAGATAAAGCGACACCCACCAGGCAAAATTTCCAGAGGGCCCATGATGTCTAAACCCACCTTGGACCAGGGTTCAGAGGGGCATTCAATCGGAAGAAGGGGTGGGGTAACAACCTTCAACTCTTTGTCAGCTGCTCGGCAAATAGAACACATATCAACAAATTCATTAACATCACAGTCCATGGAGGGCCACCAGAAACAATCACGAACACGTCGCTTGGTGAGCGTGGACCCCAAGTGGCCTTCGTGTGCTTTGGTAATAATATCTTTTCTGAGAATCTGTGGAGGAATGAGTTTGTCATCACGTAATAAAACACCACCCTCCAAAGAAATCTCGGATCCCACCTTCCAGAAGGGTTGTAAACATTGAGGGAGAACGCGCTCTCTGGGCCATCCTGACCTGAAAAACTCACACACATGCTGCAAGACATCATCATCAGCAAGAGCCTTCACCCAACCGTCTTCAGTGCCGAGACCATGCTCAGGTAAGTCAAGAGAGGCCACAAGACAATCATCAGAGTCTTCTTCCCCACATCAGCAAGAATAGACTCCTCTCTGTTATCATTCATGGGAAAACGAGACAGATAGTCCGCTCTGAGATTTCTACCCCCAGAGACATGTATGACATCGAACTGGTACTGCATAAGGCGAGATACCATACGGAGGATTCTCGGGGAATAACATTTACCAGTGCCAGTTCCAAGTATATTAATAAGAGGCTTGTGGTCGGTCCTCAACAAGAAACGTCTTCCCCAGATATAGGGACTGAACTTTTCGATGGCCCACAAGCAAGACAAAAGTTCCTTCTCGATGACCGAGTACTGAAGCTCCCCATTCCTCAGAACTCTAGAGGCAAAGGCGACAGTGTTTTCTGCATTACAGGCATTCTGTGTCAACACGGCCCTAACCCCACTTGACTTGCATCCACAGTTATGCAGGAAAATAAATCTGGGTCAAAAGGCTTGAGCGCACTGCTATTAATGACGGAGTCTTTAACACACTGCAAAGCAGTCTCACACTCACTGGACCATGCAAACACTACTCCTTTACTAAGGAGGGCACTGATGGGTCTCACCAGAGTGGCATAATTCAGAACAAACTTTGCATAGTACTCCAGCAGACCAAGCAGAGACTTGACTCCAGCCTTATCAGATGGAGCAGGAGCTTGGGTGATCGCATCCAACATTCCTTGCCTGGGTCTGATTCCCTCACCAGAAATTAAATGGCCTAAATATTCGATTTCGTCGCTGAGGAACTTGCATTTTTCGGACTTCACAACCACACCATGATTCTTGAAAATATCAAAGACCCTCTTGAGTAATGAATTGTGAGTCGGGATATCTTTGGAGTGGATTAATACATTGTCTTGAAAGACAAGAACCCCATCAATCCCACCCAACATACTTTGCATGACTTGTTAAAAAATGTAAGCCGCGGAGGCAAGTCCGAAGGTCATTCGTTTGTACTGAAACGTGCCTAAAGGAGACACGCATGCTGTAAGAGGACGTGATGAAGGGTCCAACTCAATCTGATGATAAGCGCTGGCAAGGTCCAGCTTTGAGAAAAATCGAGACCCTCTTACACTAGCAAACAAAGCACATAATTTCGGCAGCGGATGAGAGTCGACCCAAATCTCCCTGTTGAGAGACCTCAAGTCCACGCAGACGTGCAATTTGCCACATTTCATGCGTGCAACAACCAAGGGTGACAACCAGAGTGACAACTCTGTAGGTTCGATGATCCCTTGATCGCACAGAGACTTGAGCTCTCTCTCAAGGTCGTCCCTCACACTGAAAGGTACACCCCTCAACTTATGTTTAATAGGATGGGCCCCATCTTTAACAACAATTTTATGCTTGAAGCCTCGTACTGTTCCAAGCCCCCCTCCAAAAACGGATGGAAAACGTTCCTTCCATTTGTAAAGATGTTGATCCTCAGAGACTACCAGGACTTGTTCAGATGTACCAGGTTTGAGGACCATCCCGAATAATCCATGATGATACCACCCCAGGATGTTCAAACCTTTTACAGCAACATAAATTTTCCCACTAATTTTCCTATCCTTGAAGACAAGAACATCTTCAAATAAACCAAGAAGGTCAATCTTTCGTCCTTTATAGGAGACCGGGGAGCGATCAGGAGGTTGTAGTGGTCTGTTGCCCCATGTTTCGCAAAATAATTTGTGTGTTAACATAGTGATTCTGGCACCTGAATCAACAAGTAGATTTAGTGGTTTTCCACCAACACCAATCTCAACAATGGGGTCAACACATTTGCATGAATCATTCACATTAGATCAAATTTGTGAGAATCAGTGATAACAGAAATGACCTCACAATCAGATTCTTGATCAGGTTCTAGAACACATGCAACAGTTCTTTTTGATTGTTCTTTTTTTAGGCAAACCTTTGCAAAGTGCCCTACTTTTTTACAATAACTGCAAACTACATTAGATCCAGGACACTTTGCTCCCTTTAAATGAGGAGGATTGCCACAGCGATAACACATCTGTTTGGTGTTGTGAAGCTCAGGTACACTTCTCCCAGTATTTGAGTTCTTAAGTCTGTTACTTCTAAGAGAAGCATGCTTGGAGTCATTTAGTTTCTCCTTAGCGTTACTGATGATGGCATTAACAGGAACAGATGATTTTTCTTCCAGTTCTTTTAATGACACCTGAGATGTTTCAATGCTAATGGCTATTTTGATAGTTTCCTCAAGAGAAGGGTTGGCAAGCAAAAGAAGCTTTTGGCGAATCTGTTTATCCCTGCAGTGGCACACGAATTGATCGCAGATCAATTGGTCTGTGAAGACATCAAACTGACACACAGCAGCAAGTCTGCGTAAGCTAGAGATGTAGGAATCCACGTCCTCATTTTCAGACTGTTGTCTTTTAAAAAATTTGTGATGGAGAACCATCAAACTAGGTTGCTTATCAAACCTTATTTTGAGTTTGGATATTGTGTCTTGAAAATCATCAACGTCATCACTAGGAAGATGAGTGATTTCAGGGAGATGCTTGAAGATTGAACGACTTTCAAAACCCAATGAATGAAGAAGGAGACATTTCTTGCGTTCACTGCTAAACCTTGAAGCACTGATGGCTCCAAGGTACGTTTGAAAAGCATCAAACCAAATCTCCCATCTAACGGGAGGTTCTCCTGGAGATTCAAGAAAAGAAGGAGGAGTTACAGATTGCATAGTTACGCAAAGAGGGAAAACAGAAAGGGAAAAAAAGGCAGAGAATGAAATGAAAATGAGAAAAGCATAAGAATAATATGCACAAGAGTGAATAGTAATTTGCACCAAGAACGATGATCTAGACAGGGTGTGCTTATCACCGTGAGAAATGGGTATTTCCACTCTGTATAAAAGTTTATATATGAGAAAAGGGTGTGTGAATCACCGTCGTGTGATCCACTGCAGAAATCAATATGAACGCTGAAAACAGTAAGCTTATAAATGCAAGAGGGTGTGTGAATCACCGTCGTGTGATCCACTGTAGGAATGAATACGAGCGCTGAAAATTGTAAATAACAGACATGCCAATGCCAAAAGGGTGTGTGAATCACCGTCGTGTGATCCACTGCTGAAATGAGTACAAGCGCTGAAAATTGGAAATAACAGACGTGCTGATTGTCGTGATCAGCTGATCGGCTACAGCAAAGAGTGCACTTGTACGTTGCTAGACAACCGCTTGTATGGTTGCTAGGTGACGCGGAGAGAACTGCAGAGCCGTGCATTACGTGCACGAACAGGCAGGTCAGGCAGATTGAGGCCTGCGTTGCCAGACAGCCATTCGTGTGGTTGCTAGGCACACAGAAGGATTGTGACGTCTAGAGACTTGCGGCGTGGCGTGGTGCATGCGCAGTCAGGCAGGCCAGGCAAATTGAGACCTACTGTTGTACTGTTGCGCGTAAGCAAAGACGGATGAAAGAGGAACAGCGTCGGCGGGTGCGTGTAATTGAAACTCGGAACAATACTGGGAAAACAGCCTTAGAGCCCAAAACAGGAGGTGAAACAGCGAGTGGAAGTAAGACTGCACAGTAAGTTTTAAACAAATTAGCAAGTTAGCGCAAGCAGGCTTGAGTAGAAGAAAGAGTCCCAGGATTGTGCTGAGCGTGGTACAGAGCGTCGTGAGGTGGGCTGACAGGAAATCCAGCGGTTTTGAATTAAATAGGAACAGTCTTACCGCGGGCTGAGGAAGCGTTGAAATAATACCAATCCAACGATAGGAAGGGATGCACGCAAGGTCCAGCATGTGACTGTGTAGCTCAGGATCGTCGCCACAAATTGTAGTAACTGAGCCAGTAAACGCCGTAGGGGTTCAATCACGATTTATTCCAAAAGAGCTACACAGCAGACAGGAGAGCAGGATGGTTACATGTTCAACTTCAACTGCTCTCCAAACCGTTTGAATACAGAGAGCCCAGCAACAAGGCAACCAGGCAACAACCCAACATTCTACAAGGTGATGCCTGGAATGGAACATTAGAACAAGGCAATGCAGCATAGGGCTGCAGTACTAACAGAGATAGGAGGGAAGATACAACAGCAACTTCCCCTTCTAAAAAGGAATCAATGTGTTCAGTACTTGTTTGTACTGTGGATCCAGAATTGTGGCACAAATGTAATGGTTGGTTGATACAATGCCTGTTTGCACCCTTGTCTTTTCAGATAAGCGAAGGATTAAGCTCTCCACCAACTCATATGCTTCTTTTTTTCCTCCACACCTGCGTACATTGCAGACACCCCATCAGCTGTTCCTGTAGCATGTGCAACAATGGGATAGCTTGGCCCATAGTACAGTCCTCCTTGCTGACTTCACGTGTGAAGAGCTCGAAAGGAAGTAGCATCTCTGTCAGGCATTTAATTAGGCCCCATTGGTCAATCTCAATGATCATGCCTTTCACAGTAGCATCCCCTCTTTGCATGACATATTCATTGATTGGTCTGTAGTGCTCAAACAGACGTTCAAGCATGTAATAAGTTGAGTTCCAACGTGTTGGCACCTCCTGGATGAAATGAATGAAATGAAATGATATTTGTAAAGCGCGATGGCTACCCTGAGGCCTCCCAGCGCTACGGACGGAACAACCAATGGCCGAGCAGGTATGAGAATTAGACACCATTCCTGAAGAGGCATGTTTTTAGAAGCTTTCGGAAGGCCGGCAGATTGGACTCACTTCGAATATGAAGTGGGAGGGTATTCCAGAGAATAGCCACGTTGTGGGCAAAAGACCGTCCGCCACATCTGACTCTTGTTATTTTGGGAGGTAAGGAAAGAATGCTTTACCTGGCATTCTATGCTCATGTTGAATGATCCTCAGCTGCTTGTGGGCTTTAAAAGAATGGCTGAAAGTGTACAGATTCTTCTGCAGGTGGTCAGTAAGTTGCTGACTCGGTCTTCTTTTTTCAGAAAATCTTGAAAAATGATGTTAATGCAGTGCGCCAAACACAGGACCCTGAAATAGCCACCATCGACCATAGCCTTAACTATATTACTGCCATTGTCCGTGGCAACAAAACCAATGTTAAGCCCTCTTGGGCGCAGCCATTCAAAGACCTTGCTGTCAAAGTCTTCCAAAATGTTTGCAGCAGTATGAGATTTCTCCATGGCGAACATGGCTACAGTTGCATGTTTCCGAGTGGCATTAAAAATCTCAGCAGTGCCAACACCTTCTGCAGATATCTTTTCTCTAACCCCCACAAAAGAGATCCAGCGTGCAGTGATGCACATGTAATTAGTGGCTTGGCAACTGGTCCACATGTCTGTTGTCAGATGGATAGTGTGAACAGCACTCTGCTGCAAAGCTTGTCCAAGCAATTCCAGCACGTCGTGATGTAGTGATGGAACAGCAACTCGGGCGAAATAGGACCAGCTGAGAACCTTCCATTTTGGGCAGATGGCTGTCACAAATTCAAGAAAACCCACCCCTTCCAAAAAAGAAAAGGGAGGAGGTCCAGCGCTAACATTTTAGCCAGCTTTGCATTGTACAAACATGCTGTTGGGTGGTTGCGTTCATACTGCCCCTCCAACCTAAACATGCTGAGAATGGTAGGCTGGATTTTTTTCTTTTCTGGTGCCACTGATGCAGGTGAATTCTTGATGCCAGATGTTGTTAGGCTCAATGCATGTTTTTTCATTGCAGTACTCTCTTGCCTGGGACCCCTTGGTGTCTCAGCCTGACTCTTACTCTTGTGCCATGGCGCTGTTGCTGATGAGGATGTGGGCGGTACCACTGCACTGCTGGGGACAGGGCTACTTTGTGTACCAGAGAAAATGTCTCCCACTTGTTCACCTTCCACCGCTATCGTATCTTCTACTTCTTCATCCCCACCAACAGCAATTGGAATTGCTGCACTTTTTTGGCCGCTAAGGTGCGCGTCCCACTGGATCAAGTGGTGTTTTTTCAGATGGGTTGTTTGGCCTCTGGTACCATAGTTTGTACCAAGCTTACCCCAACTAACACCTTGTCCACAAATGGAGCATATAGCAATGTTCAACTCCTTCGTGCTAACAGAAAAGAAGTCCCAAACTGGGGAGGACAACTTCCTGGCGCTGCTGCTGGTGCCACTTGCAATGCCGGATGAACTGGTAGGTGGGTGTGAAGTTTGACTCTTTGCAGTACCTACTTCTACTGAGGTGGTACTTGTGGTGGATGTACGTGGCTGCTGGCGAAATATGGAAGCTGGAGGTGCTGTTGGTGGTATGATCTGTGTTGGTGGTATCCGTGTCACATCCCTCTCAGCAATTTCGGATGGGGTAATGTCGGTCTCCTTTGGGGCGGGACTAATGTCCATGATGATGACTGGCTCGTCATCATCCTCCTCTTATACATCTACCTCCATAACTCTAAGGCTTTCTGGAACCTTTCTTTTCCCTAGCCTTGTCCCGTGGCGTGTCTTACTCTCAGACTGAGGTGGTGGGATCCAAGTGGCATCTAGATCATCAGAAGGGGGGCTTGCAGAAGAAGTTGATGGACTAACCCTCCTTTCCTTGCTGGGGTTCTGGGAGACAATGGATCTTCTGAAAGAGTGGCTTGCTCTTCTTCCTCTGCAGGAAGCTCTATCTCCTGAACTGCCCCTACTTCATGAGGAACAACTACTATTGGGGGTGGTGCAGCTGTTGCCCACTCATCTCAGTTCCCTGCATTGATTGGGTACTACTTTGCCATAACGATAAGTCAATTTCAACATCACTGCTCGTGGCCGTTGTTGTGATTAGACTGGCTGCCTCTGTGATAGATATGGGCTCGGGCCTAGGTTGGTGGGGTGAGTCCACTGATGTGGGGGTGCTGCTCCCAGCTTGCTCCCCGGACACCGCTGCTGTAGGTGCAATTTTTGTTTTCTTGGGCGGCACACCAGTCTTGGTAAGTGGCAGTTCCTTCTTCTCACTGGCAACGTTCTTGGTACTGGAGGACCTGGTACCTTTCTTTGGGGCCATCTTCTTCAGATGTCAGCAGCACTCAGTGGCACAAGTTGAAGAGATGTCTGTGGTCACATGTCACATGACGTCAAGCGCAGCAGGACTTCTGTCTGGCAGCACAATGGCTGATGATACCTCCTCCTCTTTTGTGCACCTAAAAGCAAAGAAGCAAGAAGAACATCAGTGAAACGTCAACATGGTATTCATTGTTGTGGTTCAATTACTACTAGTACAAACAAACAATTATAATATATAACTTTGTGTGTGGTCACACTTATTAATATTATTATTAAATGTATTACCTCAGTTATTAAAAAAAACATAACAATACAGTGTAGACATTTGTGAGACTGACAAAAACAAGGGCTTTCATGGTTGGTGTACTACTACTAGTGTACTGTACAGTACACTGAGGAAGGATAGGAAAGAAGAAGAACAACAAAAATACAAATGTAACGGACCCTATTTGGCATTGTGCATCACGTGGGATTCAGCATTCAGGGAGCTGCAGATGACAATGGATAGAAGCAATAAGCCAAGAGGAAGAAAGGAAAGATAAAGACATGCAGGCCTAATGCAGAAGCACACTGGCTGCCTTCACAAAATGGCCGCCAGCCACATAGCCAGGCCACAACAACAAGAAAGGGAAGACAGACAATGCAGGCCTATGGCAAAAGCACACTGGCTGCCTTCATAAAATGGCCACCTGCCACATGGCCAAGGAGGCCACAACAAGAAGCAATAAGCCAAGAGGAACAAAGGAAAGAAGACATGCAGGTCTATGGCAAAAACACTACTACCACCACCACAAAATGGCCACCAGCCACATGGTCACTCACAACAACAACAATAAGCAGGAGGCCTGGAAAACAATGAACTCAAGCAGGCCTATTAATATGGACACAGACTTTACAAAATAGCCTCTGGCCACACGGAGAGGCTCAGCCAAGGCAAATGCTGGCCCACTATTACAAACAAACACACTCACACACTGGCCAGACAAAGGAGGCATGCCAAACAACTCAACTTGACAACAATGCCAAAAACAAAAATCCACAGGGCTAAAAAAGGTTTGCAAATTGCAATGCAAGTTACACAACAACCACCACACACATCCAACAAAGGCATTTATTTAACACACATGAAAAAAGTGAAAACCCCCCAAAAAACACATTTTGCATTTCAATCCAATGCCATCCATGCCCTAAATGATGTTTAATTTCAACAGACGCCACAGAAACAGTTGTTTCATGCACCCATGAGTAGCTCTGGCCTGGGCCTATTGGTTGGAAAACCCATTGGCAGATAGTGAATCAAATCAAATCAATAATATTGCAAATTTATTAGAAAATGTAGTGAACTGTGCTACATTTTTTGCTGGATAAAACATAAAAGAAGAAAAAATTACATGCAAATTCTGCAAAACAAAAACCAGCAAGAAGGCATGGCCACCACAAAGAAGGCTTGCAGGCCTAATGCAGAAGCACACTGGCTGCCCCTTCACAAAATGGCCACCAGCCACATGGTCAGGCCACAACAACAAGAAAGGGAAGATAGACAATGCAGGCCCATGGCAAAAGCCTACCGGCTGCCTTAACAAAATGGCTGCCAGACATATGGCCAGGCAGGCCACAACAACAAGAAAGTGAAGACAGACAATGCAGTCCTATGGCAAAAGCACACTGGTTGCCTTCACAAAATGGCTGCCAGCCACATGGCCAGGCAGGCCACAACAACAAGAAAGGGAAGACAGACAATTCAGGCCTATGGCAAAAGCAGTGCACACTGGCTGCCTTCACAAAATGGCCGCCAGCCACATGGCCAGGCAGGCCACAACAAGAAGCAATAAGCCAAGAGGAACAAAGGAAAGAAGACATGCAGGTCTATGGCAAAAGCACTACTACCACCACCACAAAAAGGCCACTAGCCACATGGTCACACACAAGAACAAGCAGAAGGCCTGGAAAACAATGAACTCAAGCAGGCCTATTAATATGGACACAGACTTTACAAAATTGTCTCTGGCCACACGGAGAGGCTGAGCCAAGGCAAATGCTGGCCCACTATTACAAACAAACACACTCACACACTGGCCAGACAAAGGAGGCATGCCAAACAACTCAGCTTGACAACAATGCCAAAAACGAAAATCCACAGGGCTAAAAAAGGTTTGCAAATTGCAATGCAAGTTACACAACAACCACCACACACATCCAACAAAGGCATTTATTTAACACACATGAGAAAAAGTGAAAAAAAAAATACATTTTGCATTTCAATCCAATGCCATCCATGTCCTAAATGATGTTTAAATTCAACAGATGCCACAGGAACAGTTGTTTCATGCACCCATGAGTAGCTCTGGGCCTACTGGCTGAAAAGGCCTATTGGCAGACTACTGGGCTAGTGAATTAAATAAATATTACAAATTGATTTAAAAAGTTGGAGAAAATGTAGTGAACTTTGCAACATGTTTCCTTTATAAAAGAAAACTAGAAGAAAAATTACATACAAAGAAACAACTAGGCCCCTACTGAAACTATAGGTCACCCCCCACAATACATTTTTAAAAAACAATGAAAAGTACAAAAAATGTAGATGCAATGCCCCAATCAAACAAACAACACCAATTTTCCAACTTACTTGTGAAATCTAAAATCCAAAAGTCCTCAAATCCAATTATATATGATGCAGCAGACAAAAAAAGGGATCCT
Source organism: Calotriton arnoldi (assembly GCA_963921515.1). Lineage (NCBI taxonomy): Eukaryota > Metazoa > Chordata > Amphibia > Caudata > Salamandridae > Calotriton > Calotriton arnoldi. The sequence continues at coordinate 1,390,198 of CAWUFW010004930.1, read as the reverse complement.
TCCAGCTCCAAATCCAAATGAAAAGTGAACAGGAGATGGGCAAAGCACTGGGAGGAGCCTGCTGGACAGGAACAGGACGTTGGAGACACTGGGGCACTTCCTTCCTCTTAAAAAAAAAGTAAAAAAAGAAAAAGGACTCCTTGCACAAAAAAGTACAGTCAAATGTCAATCTGAGGAGTTTTTTTAATCCAAATCATCATTTCGAGAAGGTTTTGATGCTGCTCGAGTTCGGGATCGCGATCTTCACAAAACCTCCGCAGGAAGTCCGATGGCGTGCCCGAATGACGTGTTTACGATCGCACACTCTCGCGGGACCGTGCGGCCGGCTACCAAATCTTGTGCCGCTTGCAAATGGATGGGAAATCTCGTTGGCGATCGAAGGCATCCCGGTGTAGAAATAAAAACCTTCTTAGGGGTTCACTGATACATCTGGTCCTTAAGACCAACAAGGAAGAGATTGGCACAGAAGCTGTAATATCAAAAAACATGTTTTATTAACCTCAGATGAGGGAGATTGCATCTTACGGTACCCGCAGGCCACTGTAGGAGGCATTCTAATGAGTGCAGAGAACAGGGTCCTTATATATGTATTTGTTACATAGTCAGCATAAAATCAAGGGGAGGTCCTAGCACATACAAGCATGCTTATTGACTAATATGGGTATACAAAATTTGCTTGCTCCACAAAGTGGGAGGGAGACTAAACTGCTTACATGAGTAAGAATAGCCTGACAGTTCTATACTAGGAGCAGGTGCATTCTACCAGCTAGGCCTCTCTGAGCATGTGCAAGACTCTGGAAGAGGGAGAAAGCACATGGCGAGCACATGGCTAACTAAAATGGCTGCCAAGTACAAAATGGCTTTCAGCTCATGCTAACAGCGATTCCTGCAATCTTTAACACCGGTAAGTTGCTCCGGCGCGCGCAAAAACGCATTTTGAGTACGCAAACACAAAAAAAACTTTGCTCCGTTGCGGAGCGCGGAGTTTTCGGTAACTCAACGTGGAATTGCCAAAATCTGCAAACTCCACGAGCAGAGCAAAGTTTTAAGCCTGGGCTTACTTTACATTCATGTGCCCTCAAAATTATAATTTTTTGTTTTTTCTCATTTTTCACTGTGTACTTAATAAAAGTAAACGTTTGGAAAACCAAAAAGCCTCCAAAGCCATATTTCCACCTATCCCTCCTCAAGGTGGTGTCAGAAGTGGGATCGGAGGAAATTTAGACTTTCGCGACAAAATTGGCCAAAGGACAACAATAATTGGAAAAGGCATTAGAAACATTTATGACTGTTGCTATGGAAGATCATGAAGCATTCCAGAAAGCTATTCAGAGTCAAGACGAGCATATCGATAAAGTTTCACAGTCACAAGACACTGAACTAAAAAAGTTGGTAGAAGCCATAGATCAACAAGGAGGTCCGACCTCTTTGCCTTTCGTAGTGTTCCAGAAGTATGTGACCAACTTTGAATGATTAGCTCAAGCAGCAGGCTGGTCAGAGGATCAATGGGGACAATTTTTAGGGCCTTTGCTAACTGGGGACTTACAAACTGTGTACCAAGTGGTTAACCCCTGCAGCACCACTCCATATCACGGCATTAAAAAGAGTATATTAAAGCAACTCTGCATAGAAAAAGAGACCTATCGAATAAGGTTATGTCAGATTAAGGAGGGGGCCCAAGCAGCCCCTAGAGCCTTGTATTATAGGGTAAAGGACAAGGCAGATATATGGGTAAAACCTGAGAGTGTAACCGGAGAAGAGAATTTAGAGAACATTTATTTGAAACAATTTTCTCCTCTTTACATCCCCTGGTACAAACATGGATTAGAAAACATTGCCATTCAACCCTTGAAATTGCTGTGGAGATTGCTAGTGCTTATAATCGAGCCCAAGAGTCCAGAGGAGGGCAAAAAGATACAAGCTTGCGGGGAAGAACCGTTGGCCCTGAAAAACCAACTAGGTCAGGGGTACCTCAGAAGTTTGACACTGTAACTCTCCCACTGGGAACTGGAGGGGGATCAAATGGACCACAGTGTTTCAATTGTGGAGGATTATGGCACATACCCAGATATTGTCCTCAGGTTGTAGGACTGGCTAAACCTTTATTATACGCGAGCCCGGATTCCCTGACACCCTATCACTGTGTCATGAGAGTAAACCACCAAGTACCTGCGTTATTCGACACAGGATGCAAACAGAGTCTAATGTGACCCCATCTAATACCGGGAAAATTCCCCAAACAGACCAGGGTGGTAAATATTCAGTGTGTTCCTGTGGACAAAAAGGCATCACCCGTGGGGAAAGTAGAACTCCAAAATAAGGGAGGGACAATAGTACCTCTTAAAGTAGGATTACTTCCAACATTACCTAAGCCTGTATTGTTGGTACCAATTACCCCGAGTTAGGATCTTTGGTTAAAGGACCCAGTGGGAGGTGGGAGGATGCCCCTTATCGAGAGATAGTGGATGATTAATGGCCCTCATCTAAAACCAAGAAAAGCAAGAGAGTAAGAAGGGAGGACAAACAAACAGGGCCGAAGGTCCTGTCTACACATACAGAAGAGAAGATCTGGGAATCTGATAGGAGCTTAAGAGCAGCACAAAGAGAAGACCCATTCCTCTGTGAAGCATGGACTCAAGCCAAAGACGGGGAAGATCTCCAGGCTGTAGGTCCCCAGTTCTTCAAACAAAGGGGGTAGTTATATAGGAAGGAAGGGAAGAACCAACCAGTACAGTTGATTGTTCCTGAACCTCTCAGAAATAAAGTCTTGTATGTATCCCATAGACATTTGTTGAGGGGTCAATTTGAAACAGAAAAGGCTGAGAAGGCTAATCTTGAGAAATTCTTTTGGCCAGGTATCTATAGTCAGGTAAAACAATACTGTTCTTAATGTCCAGTATGGCAAGAAAACAGTAGGTAATGACCCCCAAAAGTCCCTCTACATCTCCTTCCTATCATAGATGAGCCCTTTTCCCGAGTGGGTATGGATATTTTTAGGCCTTTACTTCCTTCCTGAAGTGGATATCTGTACCTTTTAGTTATGGTAGATTATGACACAATATACTGAAACCATCCCTCTAAGACACCCCAATACTACCCAAATAGCCAAAGCAATGATCACAATCTTCTCTCATTTGTTCCCCCCAAGAGATATTGGCAGACCAAGGTGCACCCTTTACGTCAAAACTCATGAAGCGAGTGTGTTACGAGCTTGTGATCAAGCAAATAAGCTCAGCTGCTTACCATGCTCAAACTGATTGTCTGGTTGAACGCTACAATTCCACCTTAAAAATCACATTAAAGAAACTCTTAGATCTAGAAGCTTGGAAATGGGAACAAATGTTACCCTTAGCCTTACTTGCCATAAGGTATAAAGAACAAAGTAGTAGTGGATTTTCACCATTTGAGCTTTTGTTTGGTTATAAACCATGTACTTTTTTAGACATGGCTCGAGAGGTGTGGGAACAAGAAAAGAATAACTCTAAGACCCTCCTTGAATATGTCAACAATTTAAAAACTTGCTTGGGTGAAATACGGGAAATAATGAGAACCCTTTTAGAACAGGGGCAAAAAGTACAGAAGAAACAATATGATAAAAAGACCAAACCACGTTTATTTTTTTCCTTAGGAGACTATGTTCTGCTTTTGTTACCCACTTTTGATCAAAAGATGTTAAGTCAATGGCAAGGACTCTTTAAGATTATAGAACAAATAACTCCAGTGATTTATCGATTAGAGACCAATACGGAAAAAAGAAAATCGCAGATATATCATGTAAACCTGCAAAAGAAATGGGAGGGACACCTTCCTGTTCTTTCCACCTCAGGGGAAGAAGTAACCCTGGGCGGAGTTCGCGGATTTGCGCTACGCGAAACTCCGCAAAGTGGAAAAAAGCCCTGCAAGCTGCGGAGTGTGATAGAAAAATGCAGTTTGCGGTGAATTTCAGTGCCGGATGCTTGTCCGCACTGTGCAATCATCACGAACAGCACCATGCACAGCGCAAGCGAGCGCTGCTTTCCTTTCTGTCGCTCAAGTAGATTTTTACTCGAGCAGCAACTTTCTCAACGCAAACGGGCAGTTTCTCAACGCGAGCGGTCGCGAGCATAAGCGACCACTCGCAATGAGAAACCCGACCTCCCGCGTTGACTCTTTTTAGCACTCACTTTGTACCCTTTATTTCTTTTTTTACTTTTCTTTGTCACCCCTTTACCCTTTTTTCCTCTTCTTCTATTGCCTGCTTTTTCCCCCCGTTTTTCCTGCCACTAATGCCCCCGCGGCCCCTCCCCCCCAGCGCGACCAGCCCGAGCCAGTTCCCCTCCCCGGTCCTGCCTCCCAGAGGTCCAGCCCTCCCCGATCCCTACTTAATGACGGCCGCTGTGGGAACAGGCGAGCAAGACCACTGACTCACTGTCAGTGAAACTGCTCTCCCACCCTCGCAGCTCCACCATTAAGTGAGGCCTCTCCGAGCCCTGCACTCCCATAGTGTTGGTGTTTGAGGCCCTCCTCCACCCGCAGGTTATACCTGCACCACATCTCTGGTGGTCCAGTGGACCTCTGATTCCTCTCTCTCGCTCCGCTTCTGCCCCTTTCTGCTGCGTTTTTCACCCTTTCAGCTTTTCTCACCCTTTCACTCTCTTTAGCACTTTTTCTTCTGCTTTCTGCTCCTCTCTCTCGCTCCGCTTCTGCCCCTCTCTGCTTCGTTTTTCACCTCAGCTTTTCTCACCCTTTCACTCTTTTTAGCACTCACTTTGTACTCTTTATTTCTTTTTTTACTTTTCTTTGTCACCCCTTTACCCTTTTTTCCTCTTCTTCTATTGCCTGGTTTTTCCCCCTATTTTTCCCGCCGCTGCTGCCCTGTGGCCCCTCCCCCCCAGCGCGACCAGCCCGAGCCAGTTCCCCTCCCCGCTCCCGCCTCCCAACTGTCCAGTGCCATGAATCCTGGACCTCTGCACCGCCAACGCTATGACCCAGCGGCACTCCACGCACTCAACCCAGGCCGCAACAACAACTGCAAGCTAGCATCACCAGCCGACACCCACGGACCCTTCAGCTGTCACCGCTGCCGGCACACTTGCAGCACCGCCAGGAACAACCCAGCACAACCCACCCGCAAGAACACAACCGAACCGAAGACCCTGCAATGCATCCTCCTCAACATCCGATCACTCCACAAACACGCCACCGAAATCTCTGACCTCATCGACAGCACCACCCCGAATGAAACATTCTTCACCAAAACCTGGACCAACACCACCTCGGGACCGGACATCGCCATAGCCATCCCCCAAGGATACAAGATCTCTCGGAAGGACCGCGCCACCCACCCGGGAAGAGGAATCGCCATGGTCCACAAATCCACCCTCTGGCTGAGCACATTCTCCGATGAGCCCACAGACCTGATGGAACACCTACACTTCAAGATACAGGCCAGCCCTACCACCACCCTCCGAGAAACTCTCATCAACTGATCCCCGGACCCTGCGGACCTTTCACCAACTCCATCACAGATATCATCTTCCCGCAAGCCATCGCATCCACCAACTACACCCTGCTGGGAGACCTCAACTTCCACCTCGACAACCAACTGGACTCCAACACCACATCCCTCCTGGGCAACATCCACAACATTGGACTCCTCCAGATCGTGACCGAACCCACGCACTCAGCAGGACACACCCTCGACCCCCTCTTCACAACAGGAAACTCCATCACTTTCAGCCACACCACCGAACTCCCGTGGACAGACCACCGATGCATCCACTTCGCCTTCAGAACACCCACCATTCACAAACACCAGCACCTGCTCCCACGGAGAAACTGGACCAAAATCACTGACGACCAGCTCACCTCCTCACTCAGCAACTCCACCCCAACCATCACGGAAGACGACGACCCCAACACCGCAGCCCAAACCCTGCATAGATGGATCTCCGTCAGCACCAACACCATAGCCCCCCTCAAGAAAAACAACAACACACACACCACGAAAGCCAGATGGTTTACTACCAACTTCGAGAGTCCAGACGCACATGCCTTGAAAAGGCCTGGAGGAACTCCAAATCCACAGAAGCCCACAACAACTTCAGAGCCGCCACCAATGCCCACCACCAACTCATCAGGAAAACGAGGAAAAAAGCGATTTAAGACAGAATCTCCACACACGCGCACAACAGCAAAGAACTCTTCAGCATCATCAAGAAGTTCGTCCAATCCACCAGCGAGTCTACTGACATTCCTCCCTCACAAGACCTCTGCAACAAACTCAGCACCTTCTTCCACCACAAAATCAAGAACATTTACAACAACTTTGACGAAGACAACCAACACACCGAACCCTCACCAGCCACCCCCGACACCCTGAAGCCAACGATTGACAACTGGACAGCCCTCACCACCGAAGACACACTGAAGACGATGAAGTCAATGCACTCCGGCGCCCCCACGGACCCCTGCCCCTACCACATCTTCAACAGAGCCGCCGACACCATCGCACCCATGCTCCGCCACACCATCAACTGCTCCCTGGCGAACGCCTCGTTCCCCAACAACTGGAAACACGCCAAGATCAACCCCCTCCTGAAGAAGCCCTCGGCGGACCCCACCGACCTCAAAAACTACAGACCCATCTCCCTGCTCCGGTTCCCAGCGAAAGTCATCGAGAAAGCCATCAACAGCCAACTCGCCACCTTCATCGAAGAGCACACTGTCCTCGACTCCTTCCAATCCGGCTTCAGAAAAAACCACAGCATAGAAACCGCCCTCCTCGCTGCAACAGACGACATCCGCTCCCTACTGGACAAAGGAGAAACAGTAGCCCTCATCCTCCTCGACCTCTCAGCGGCCTTCGACACGGTCTCTCACCGCACCATAATACGCAGACTCCACGACGCAGGGATCCGGGACAAGGCCCTCGACTGGATCCACTCCTTCCTCTCCGGCAGAACACAGCGGGTCAGACTCCCTCCTTTCCTCTCTGACCCTACACCAACCACCTGCGGAGTTCCCCAGGGGTCCTTCCTCAGCCCCATGCTCTTCAATGTCTACATGGCTCCTCTCGCCCCCCTCCTCAGAACCCACGGACTCAACATTGTTTCATACGCAGACGACACCCAACTCATTCTCTCCCTATCCAACTAACCCAACACAGCCAAATACAACTTCCAAGAAGGCATGGAAACTGTCACCAAATGGATGAAAAGCAGCTGCCTACAACTCAACACCGACAAAACAGAAGTACTCATCATGGGCCCAAACCCCGACACCTGGAACGACACCTGGTGGCCCCCCGCCCTCGGAAGACCACCCACCCCCACAGACCACGCACGCAACCTTGGAATCATCCTGGACTCCGAGCTCAAAATGGACCGCCAGATCAACTCCGTCACATCCTCCTGTTTCCACACCCTCCGCCTCCTACGTAAGACCTTCAAATGGATCCCCCTCGAGCACAGAAAGACCGTCACTCACGCCCTCGTCACCAGCAGACTCAACTCCGGCAACGCACTTTACGCCGGAATAAACAAAAACCTCACTGCAAGCTACAAAACATCCAGAACGCCGCCCCAAGACTGGTCCTCAACCTGCCAAGACACTGCCATATCTCCCACCACCTGCGCACACTCCACTGACTCCCCATCGAGACTAGAATCACCTTCAAGATTCTCACCCAAGCACACAAGGCCCTCCACGACACCAGACCAGCATACCTGAACAGCCGACTCAAATTCCACGCACCCCAAAGAACCCTACGATCAGCCTAGCTCTCCTACGCCGTGGTCCCCCGCACCAGAAAGATCAGATCGGGAGGCCGCTCCTTCTCCTTCCTCGCGGCCAGAGCCTGGAACGCCCTACCGCTCCACCTCAGACAGACAACATCACTCCCCATCTTCACAAGAAGCCTCAAGACCTGGCTCTTCGACAGACCCCCTCCTTGATGGACTGGAACCTGCACCCCCAGCGACTTGAGACCCTTACGGGTGAGTAGTCGCGCTTAACAAACACCTGATTGATTGAGAAATCTCGCAGGGAGGTTTATTTTCCATGCTCGCGCTCGCCAACTTGATGTTGACGATCGCGTACGAGGAAAAATGTCGCCGGGAGGTGGATTTTCCTCGCTCGGGCTCACCAACTTGACGTTGGTGAACGTGAGCGAGGAAAAAAACTCCGCTCCTCTGCACGAAGCGGAGTTTTTCGGAACCCCGCGAGCTCCGCAGAGTGCGGAAAACTCCACAAACTCCTCGAGGGGAGCGGAGTTCACCACCCAGGGTTAGGAAGAAGTAGGTGCACAGAATCCACAATGCATTGATCTATAACTTGAAGAGATAAAGAGTCAGGAATTTAAACCCTGAATAAAACTGTGGTCAGGAGTTTTTTCCACAATACTAGGAAGAACTCAGATAAGTCAACACTTCATCATTACAGAATCTGAAAAACGGGTACGCCTCAAACCCTATTGGATACCTGAAGCCCAATGCCAAGCTATTGAAGAGGAAGTACAGAAAATGCTAGCAATGGGGGTAATACAGCCAGCTGTTAGTCACTGGAATTCACCTGTAGAGTGAGTTCCAAAACCGAACGGCTCCATCAGGCTTTGCATAGACTTCAGAGAGGCTCTCAAGATTTCAAAATTTGATACTTACCCGTTACCCCACATCATTGAGATGATTGAAAGATTGAGACAAGCTCAATATATCAGTAAAGTTGATTTGTGTAAATGGTATTGACAGATTTCTTTCAACCCTAATGACACAGAACAAAACAGACTTTTCCAGTACTGGGGGTCTATACCATTTCACCGTCCTACCCTTTGGCTTACATGGGGCACCGGTCACCTTCCAAAGAATTATGAATACAATATTACAGCCCCATAATGACCATGCTGCTGCCCACATTGACAACATAATCATATATAGACCTTCATGGGAAGAGCATGTAAAACATCTACAAGCTGTCTCAAAAGCATTAGGCAAGAAAAGCCTTAAAGTCAACCCGGGAAGAAGTAATTTGGCCACTAGGCAAGTAAAATATTTGGGATATCTATTAGGAAAGGGATTGATTCAGCCCCAAACATAAAAAGTAGCAGCTATTCTACACTTACCCTTTTCTCAGACCAAAAAGGAACTCAGGGCTTTCCTCAGATTTGTAGGCTATTATGGGTGATTGATACAATGAGTTTCACAGTTTGCAGCTCCCTTAACTGATTTACTAAAAGCTATTAGGAAAACAAACCAAGAATTTAAAAAATCCCTCACACACAATGCTAGACTCCTTCACGAAGATTCAAACTGCCCGTCATCACCAGTCCTATCCTTTGTACCCCAGATCATTCAAAATGATATATATTATAAAACTGATTCTTCCGAGGTGGGGCTAGGGGCGGTACTCTCATAGAAAGACGAAAAGGGAATAGAAAGACCTAGGGGGGATATTCACAAGGACTTATCTCCGAGTTATCGCCACCTTGACGCAACAAAAGTGGAGATAGATTTAATGCCCCATTCACAAGCGGGTGCAAACTGCAGGCAGCGCAAGTATTCCCGCGATAACTGCCGCAAAATTTACCTCCACGGGTGACACCACCAACTAACCCTAATGAGATGCAGAGTAGGCGTTCCCGTGCAAAAACACACGAAAACACCACTACACCACTTTCACAACGAACTGCCAGATCTGCGATGCGAACCAAAACCACGCGATAAGCCGCGGTAGCATCAGCTATTTAACACCTGCCTCTTGCTGGTGATAAGCAGGATGACTACCTGCAGTAGGCAACGGAGCCCCGCACACAGCCACATCCGAAGAACAACCGACGCCATGGAGCTACTCATCATGCAGCTTGGGGCCCCAACAGGGCCACAACACCCACCGCCACCACCCCCAGGACCACCACCACCCCCAGGCCCGGGACTGGCACCCCCCCGGACCACCACAGAGGCAGCGCAGAGTAAGACAGCGGACGTACCGAAAACGCACTAGTCTCACAGACCTAACGCCCAAGGAAGTCATTGCCCACTACAGGCTCAAAACGACAAGCATCCTCCGCATCATGACCCACATTGGCCCCAGGCTGATGGTCCCAACACAGCGAACAACCAACATCCCTCCGCAGACAAAGCTGCTGGCTGTGCTGCACATGTTGGCCTCTGGTACCTTCCAACCAACAACGGCCAGAGTCGGAGGAGTCTCACAGCCAGCCCTATCAAAATTCCTCACACCTGTCCTGGATGCCATCATCAGCTTCATACCCCAGTACCTTCACTTCCCCAACACTGTGCAGGAACAGCTGGAGACCAAGCAAGGCTTCTACGCCATTGCTAGCTTCCCACACGTGTTGGGGGCCATTGACTGCACACATGTCCCACTTATGCCCCGTGCGGACACTGCACACATCTACCGCAACAGAAAGCACACGCATTCCATCAATGTGCAGGCAATAGTGGACCACCGGGGAATGTTCACCAATGTCGTCGCAAACTACCCAGGCAGTGTGCACGATTCCTACACCTTCCGACAGTCCATCATCAACCAGCGCTTCCAGGATGGCATCTATGGAACTGGACTGCTCGTTGGTAAGTACCAAATCAACACACCACACACCTCAAACCCACCATCACACAACGCACAACTGTGGGAATGCACACGTGACCAAACCACATACAACATGTCAATCAACATGCCGACCTACCAGACACGACAACACAACTCCATTGGGTTACTGGGCTTCCCATGTACACAAGCCAGCTATATCATGGCACCACAGCCCCACAACAGCTGAACGTGTGGAGAGGCGGAAAGCAGGCATGTGCAAAGGACGCAAGTGACCCATGAATGGGAATGTACACAACGACAAGTGTGGCGTGAATGTGCTGGACAGACCTGGGTATGCACACCACAGATATGTCCATGCAGACATTAACTGCTGGTGTCTGGGGAGTAGTGAACAGTGGACGCAACCATGTCACCTCAGGCTGTGGGGTAGATCGTGGAAATGTCGCTCGCTGTGGCCACCCCTGTGTGCGTGAGCGTAGTGGGTTGGCCCGGCTTACGCCAGGCCTGCGCAGGGGTGTGGATGAAAACACCGTTGCGCTGAGTGTGGTGCACTCCCGGAATGGCCAACGTCACTGCCAGGGCGGCGCCTCTCAGCCCGCCACGAGGCAGACGCTGTGAGCAGCGGGGCCTGCAAGCCTGTGCGCCTGCTGCACCCCAGGCCGCTGATACCCAGACCCGGCTTGCCTGCCCCAGCGCTCCAAGGCTGCACTGCTCACCTGCCGACACCGTCGTGTGTCAAAGAGGGCCCACCACGTGCCGGTGCTAGCTCCAAGACCCATGCCCGCGAGCTTGGCAGCCTCCTCAGACCATCACTGTCCTCCGTGACACAGGCCCCCAGGAGTCCACATTCGTTGACATACCCCACCGCTGCAGCAGGCCTACACTGCAGTCCAGTATGTCCCACATCTAGTACTGAGTCCTCATTCATCAATGGCAGAGTTCATGCCAGTGGACGCAGGGAGAGGAGTGAGAGACAGATGTGTTTCAGTCCAGTGGAAACACGGATCACCGTTACGGAGGAGGTCAACCACTCGCAAGGACTGACCTGGTGCCACTTACCCTGTACGCCGTGAGACACCGTCAGCCTCCGGCCGAACATTGTTGGTGTCTGAGCCTGTGGCCTGGGGGTTGTCATCAGCAACTGGCAGGTACGGACTTGGTGTTTGGCATGAGTCTGTGGCATTCATATCCGCCATGTTGCCGGACACAGCTGGTATGTGCCCTCTGCACCATGCCCTGTGGGTACACCTCCCACTCTCCCCGAGACACTCTGCAAAAACCACCCTTGATACATACGAGACCCTGCTCTGCCCTCATGACCCTACCCCAGTGTCCCGCAAGTCAGCGTCCCGTGGCGGTAGGCCCGTGTCGGCCGCTGTGCATCCGGGGCCACTAACTCTGTGCAACTTAAGTCATGCTCCCTTGCTGTTCGTACATTGCATTCCTGAGTGCCTGATGACTGTTGAAGTTGTTGCCAGCACCAGCTACTCCCTGAGGGCTGGCCTACACACACCCCACACACAGCCAGCACAGGCGTCACTGGACTAGTGGGCCTGCCAACACATCATGCCGAACCAAGTATTGACTCTTATCTCTCTGCACTGTCACAGGTGATCAAGGATATGCACTCTGCCCTTGGATGATGACACCCCTCCGAGACCCGAACACACCCGCCCAGAGGCAGTACAATGTGGCCCACATACGCACCAGGGGCATCGTGGAACGCACATTTGGCGTGTTGAAGTCACGTTTCAGGTGCCTGGACGTCACAGGTGGAAGGCTCCTGTACAGCCCAGACATAGTGTGCAAGATGATCGTTGCATGTTGTGTGTTGCACAACATCTGTGTATGCACCAATGCACCATGGATCCCGGTTCCAGAGGTACCTGACAATGATGAGGACGATGGGGCAGGTGGCCCACATGCCACTGCAGCTGCGGCAGGAATAGCCCGTAGGAACAACCTCATTGCCAATTTCTTCTCATGAGCACGTCACATTGTGGCCGTCCTTGGCAATCATGGGACAGTACTAAATGTCCACAAGTAGGGCATGTGTGAATAATAAATATTTGCAGGTTACAGGTTGTACTTGTACATTGTCATGTCACAGTTTCCTGCTGTGCCAGATGTGATTGGCCATGTTGTGCACATATGCGGCACCAGTTGTGTCCTGTGTTCTGTTGTGGTGGTGTTGCTGTTTGTAGCAGGATGTTGTCAATCTCGAGGTGCACTTATTCTTATGTGCGTATGCTGTACGGTGGGTGAGGCGCTCCGGCGGCTCTGATATGACTGCCACTTCTCCCTTTCATGCGGTGTGCCTTTCAGTTCTGTGCTTCCACAGCGCTGAGATGTTGCAGACTTGGGTAACTTGTGCTCTTTGTCGAGTTGTGACTCTTGGGCATGGGTTGTCCGAAGATGTGTCGTTGACGTCAGGGGTTGTTTGTGCAGGTGGTTGTGTCCGAGTGTGACCTGCTCCTTTCCGGTTGTGGTCCGCACTCAGCCACCTCAGTGTCGTGCCGTGTACATTGTCATGATGATTGGACTGCAGCCATGCTACTCGTCATGTGGTGTCTCTTGCATTGTCAGTGTGGCTGACTTATATGCATGTTTGCTGTGTTTCGCATGTGTGCATGTGTTGGTTGTGTGATTGTTGATGTGTTGGGTGGATGCCCCTTTGGGCACATGGTGTACATGGGACTACTTGGTGTTTGTGTGTGTGCTGAAGTGTTCCCGTGGGATCAGGGACATGATCCTGAGTCATTGTGGGTGTGCAGTGTGCTCTGCTTAATTGTGCATGTGTGCCATTGTGCCCAGTTCCCCCTTCCCCCCACTCCCTGGTCGGTACACGCCCTGTTGATGTGGTGTCGGGTCATGTTGGGCAGTGTCCGGATCCCCAACTCCTGTCACCGTCTCCAGACTGATGGCTGTGGCCACCATCTTCCCCATGTCATTCAGCTCCTGGTATCCTGCTGGCCCCCCTCCTCCGCAGTGCGTTGCTGCTTTCGTGTTGGCAGCGTGTTTCTGCTTGGTTTTGCCATTCACATCAATCCAGCGCCTCTTGTCCTCTTCCACTGTCCTCCTCGGCGCTGCGACGGCATTCACATGGTCTGAAATGGTGTGCCATCTTTGCCTCTTTGTTGCCAATGACACGTTGGAGGTGACGTGCAGTTGGTGGTGGTGTTCTATGTCATCCGTGCCGATGATCGTGTTTTCCTGCAGACTGTACCCCGTCTTCCTCTTCCTCTTCTCATTGCCCTTCCACGTGCCCTGGATTCCTGGGTGTTCCTCCGTGGGGATTGTGGGGTTCATGTTGTCCTCTGCAGTCGGTCAGGGTGCATCCGTGGTACTCCGCAGTTCATTTCCTTTTTGGTGGCATTTTCCGTGGGCTGTTCTTGTGCTTTTTCCCGCATTACGCATGGGTATTGCTGGCCTCTTGCAGGTTATCACTGTTTTCTTATCGCGTATGGGCCCATCGCGTTGGGGTTTGTGTTTTTATTGCCATCACGGTGGTTGTATCGCGGACATTGGCCGCGTTTTCGAAAGACTATTGCATGGTACCGCTGTGTTGTGAATTCCAGGTTAACACGCGGTTATTTTCCCGCGATAGTCTGCGATGTGTAAAGCTGCGTTAACATTTTTTGGAGATGTTTAGCGCACGTTCTTGTGAATATCCCCCCTATGCTTTATATCACCTGAAAACATGTCCCAAGAGAAAAGAATTATGCTGCCGTAGAGAAAGAGGGGTTAGGTGTCAAGTGGGCTATTGAAGCTCTCAGGTATTATTTAGAAGGTTGGGAGATCGCTCTATATACTGATCATGCTCCATTAGAATGGATGTCCAAGAATAAAGGAAACAGCACTCATATATTAAAGTGGTTCTTAGCCCTTCAACCCTTTAGATTTAAGACCCATCACTGAAAATGGAGTGAACAAACTAATGCAGCTTTCCTATCTCGCTATCCTCAACAGACATTTCTTCCAAGGAAGAAGGTAAGGGAGGAGGGATGTGGAAAGGGGCCAAATCTTCCACTGGACTTACCTGGAAGGGTGAATTTAGCTCCCTCGGAGACCCCTGATCCACGTCAGCGGCATTATGAAAGATGAAAGAAAGCAAAGCGTTAGAGGGGAGGAGGGACTGATGTCATCCACTTGATCCCAGAAAGTAAGGAAGGACTCTATTTTCCAGGAGCTGGTTGAAGGAGTGGAGGAAATAAAAGAGAAGAGGGGCAAAAAGGAGGCAGTCCTTGAATACACTGGAGATTCACATGGGCAAGAGACAACAATCCATGAGTTAGTCTTTTTAGGTAAAACCGAAATGGCCATCACGTCATTCCTTCATGAACTGTGCCTCTTCAAATGCCTCACGTAAAAGAGCTAACAACTCTAACACTGTTTTAATTTAACCTTTAGATTCTAATTCCATTGGGCTTGGCCACAATTTACTCTTGGTCACTTTGCTCTAGGACCTGCATTCTTTATAATGCCTTCAAAGTCGCCTACCCCTTACCCAACTATACCTGTTGTGATGCCTATGGTCAACTAAAAACAGCTGTCTAAATTCCCAGTCAGCACCCATTTTTCTGCCTTCCCTTCCTTCTTGTCATGCTCTCTGAAATATATATCCATTTATTGCTTGCCTCTGCTTTTCCATCCCTTGCATACTACTTGCACCTATCCTTCATATGCTGATGACTCCTGGCCTGTTTTGCTCCAGTGCACTCCATTACAGAAGAAGTATAAGGTAATTTATCTATATTGTTAAATAGATATCTTGTTTGCCTCCTAGTCTCTAGATGTTTCTCTTATTCTACCCCCCTCACCCAAGCACATTCAATACTCATTTACAATTAAAGTGTTTTGCCTGGACGCCTGTTGACAGCCACCAAACTTACCTTTGTCTAATATTTAACGATTTACTGTTAGCGTTTATATCATTAAATACTTTGATTTGAGCGCACTACTTGAAGCGTCATCTCTTTTCATAATAGATTTATGACTCATATATGATCCCTAGAAATGGCATATTATATGTGCTATGCTAGATGCATTACTTCCTCTATACATTTATGGCTTCCCATACTTTCCCATTTAGACTGTCCTTCATCTGACATCCTTTTGCAGCAGCCCTGAGATCTGAATACACTGTCCAATGTAGTGTTTTTCAATGAAGAGAAGGACGCGAGGCGGCGAGTAGCAGGAAGAAGAGCGGCCAGGCAGGGATGACGGCAGAAACACAGGTAAGTGCCTTCTTTTTATAATTTTAATGGATTTGGGAGGGGGGGAGGGAGTGGCTAACTCCCCTCCGCCACGGAGGCGGAGTTTTGCCTACCTCCGCCTTCGCCACGGAGCGCGGATTAGGCAAATCTCCACAAACTCCGCTGGCGGAGCAGAGTTACCCGCCCAGGGTTAGTTGCGGGTCAATCTGGGTACACCTACTTAACATACAATGAAGGTGAAACTGTCCCAATAGCATACAAATCACATTTGTACACAAATGCTGAAATGCGTTTTGCATCTACAGAAAAAATTCTGACAGCTGTACAGACTGCTGTAGTGAGAGAAAGAGAACTGGCTCAGGGGAAACGAATTATCGTCGTGACTTCACTACCGGCCTTAGAGGCTGCTACAAAGGCAAGCGTTCCAAATGCTAAGGCTTTACATCCGCGATGGATACAATGGGCTAATTCTCTCACTGCATCAGATGTAGAATACAGACACAACCCAAGTCGAAAAAACACATTCATTCCTGCAATACGAACAAGAATATTCTCTCCCAAATGAAATTATGTCTCTAGATCAGTATGAATTCATAATTTACACAGACGGATCTGCTCAACCGGCCATAGGAAGTAAACAACAGTGCAGCGCTGCGTGTGCGATTGTTAAAGGTCGTATGCAAGATGGCAAGTTCCATCCAAGCTGTACAAAAACACGGCTCAGCTAGCAGAACTAAAAGCTCTGTTACTGGCACTAATTAATACGGATCGAGAACTCCCCACACTAATTGTGTGCAATTCCTTTTACTGTGTCCAGTCATATAATGAATACCTACACTATTGGGGACAAAATGGGTGTAAAGACTCAAAAGGTGGCACAATAAAGCACAAAATGCTATGGGAACAGGTAGCGGAATTGAAAAACGACTTACCAAGAGCTTACGTGATACACACACTGAGTCATCAACGTGATGGCGTTCACGTTGAAGGGAATTCATTGGCTGATGAAGCCGCGAATGGGGCAGTGCGAACTGCGTCCGTAGCTGCAATCACTCGTTCAAAAACGAGAACAGATGGACAGATAATGGTAGCTGTCATTGCTTCACGCAAAGACAACAAAGCACTTCCGAAAGGTTTTCCACTCAAGTACTCCTACAAGTTAGATGCAAACAACGTTCTATTTGCTCAGATTCCAGGAGTGGGGATAGAGTAATACCAAACATGGATTGCAGATTAGGCTTCATTTTAGCTGCACACGAGGGTCTAGGTTCTGCGCACGCAGGAATTACGGCAGGAGTTTCTTTACTAAAACAACGCTATTGGTGGCCAGGGTTAACAAAACAGACCAAAGACTATGTCTTAAAGTGCGACATCTGTCAACAGATGAAGGGCTCCAGCATAACACGTCCAACGCAGACACCATTGTTGAAATCAGACAGACCTCATGCGTGTGTCTATTTGAACCACTGCGGCCCCTTACAATCTGATGGGACCGACAAGTACATAATGGTTGCAGTGGATTCCTGCTCGAGATTCCTATGGGTATGGCCTCAGCGCTCAGCTGACGCTCGAACTGTTATCAAAGATTTGCGAGTCTTTATAGGGACATAAGCAGTTGGCACATTACATTCTGACTGTGGCCCCGCGTTTAGCTCTAGGGCTTACAAGTAGGCCATGGGAGGTTTGGGTGTAGCATTGCGGTACTCCTCTCCATACCATCCCGAGGGAAATTGGTCCTGGAGAGGAAAAACCGCGACTTAAAGCAATCATTAACAGCTAGAGTATTAGGCGCGGGTGGTAGTTGGGTCAATCACTTATATGGGGTCCAGAGGGCCTTAAACAACATGCCAAGAAGCTCTCTAGGGGGGGGTCACTCCTTATGAGGTCCTATTTGGGACGAGAATGTGGTTACCTGACCTAGATTGTGTAAGCACAGTGGCGGATGAAAAACCTTTTGACATCAATAAACGTTTGGCTGTTTTACAGGAACTGAATGAATCACGGGCTCTACAGAGCAATGTCCAAGTGAAAAGGTTCGCCACTGGGGAAGTCAAGTCAGTCACGGCAAGACCTGTCTGGATTCCAAAGGTTGGAGACCTGGTCAGGGAAAAGATAACGGACAAAAAAGAATTTGGACCACCATACAGAAAGCCTGTACCTGTCCTGGCAGTTGAAGGAACAAGAACTGTACTTCTGCCACGTCTTGCTGGAAAAAAGGAGAAAAGATTTGTCTCCATTGATCTGATAAAACCACACTATGTGGCCGATACTGAATAGGAGGCCTCGTGGGCTCCTGGGTAGCTGACACCCTCCTCTCCCTACCATACAGGAAGTTCAGACAGAAAGGCTCATCAGGTTTGAAGAGTCTCCCATACGGAATGATGGAATATGCAATAATGCCATGGAACTCGTTCCTCTTGATACAGAAAATCAAAATTAAAATGAAAGACAAATTTCAATTCGACCTAACAGTGATGTCTACGTAAACATGCCTCAACAAGAGCCATCTACAAGTTCAACAAAACCTGCTGAGCTACCAAAAATAGATCAAAGTGCATCTGGGTATTTCATCGACTTTGATAAGTTTTCTTTGGATCCAAGTGAACCTGAAACGACGCCACCCCCTAAAACTCATCAACAACAAATCAAAGACTTCTTCACCTTTCTTAGAAAGACTTACCTGGTGTCACCTTGGATAGAACTTTGGATAAGCACCGGGATACTTTTCTTTCTTTTCTGGATAGACTGAGTAACTGTCTTCTGCTTACTAATTAATGGAACTTATCTTCGCCAAAGCTCTGCAGCATCAGAAGTAAACTTGATCCTGAAACCTCATGTTTCATCACATCGGGAACAAAGAGACTTGTCATCAGTAAACATTACAGCAGTTCCTACACCTGATGGTATAGTATGGGACAAGGTTAATTATGATATATTTGGCCCGACCGAACTTTTAAAAATACCACATTTATTTAAAATTTCCTTAAATGATATCATCACCTCCAGTACATTTTCCGATGATTGGGATTTTTGGAAACTGTAAATAACATGCTGTCTGATTTAGAACAAAATGCTGCATTTTCTAGCAATGAAATGTTAGAAGACACTTCAGACTTTAACACAATGTATTGTTATCAACATTATGGTCATCATTTTCTACACAAATCTAGTACCCCTAGGAATGTTTTGTTTTCACATATCACCAACGTGAACATTGCCCTACACCACCGAAAAGTAGTTCGTAAACGTTTGCACAAATATTTTCATGTTTTTCAGGGTTTAATGTTTCAGACCCGACCTCATATTACTATAAGGTTGCACCGACATCTGCACAGAAAAATATGCTGACTAACACCAAACAGATTTACTCTGCTTCCTTTATTACCCAATTGTCTGAACAGGGTTTCGACTTATGGAAAGACTCTATAGACTTAAAATCAGTCTGGGGTTCTAAAGACTGGCAAGTCCAGGGAACAGAAGCACTATTTAGAGCATGCCTCATTCCTCAGCAGGTGATATTTCTAAATGAAACTGTACAACAGACTTCCTGTCTTGGGATAGACAAGAACAAGGATTTGAACACAACTCGGATTCCAACACCATCACAGGCTGAGGGTAATTATACATCAATGAAAGGGGATATATTAGATGACATCTTACAATACAATAGATCAGACCCCAATTGGAAGGGATGGTTGGTTTGACCCACAGACACTAACAGATGTCAAGAAAGATTCAGGGGTACAACTGAAGGGTTCAGTATCCATAGGCCAGACCTACTCTACGTACAAAGAGAACATCCGGGGGTGGTGACATCATACAGTGTTGGGAAGTTATGCCTCGATTGGCTAAAGACCTCAACATTACCACAGGTGAAACAACACTTATCCTTACTTACAGAGGATGTGGACCTACGGGATTTTTTATTAGGTCCCAGAAAGCCACGTCAAAAACTTTTCTATTATGCTGCCTATAATGAAATTTGGAAAATCTCCCAACAAGAAACTGCGGAGACACTTCAAGAAATAGATAGGGTTAACTTAGAAAAGGGGTTAGCTGTAGTTGACAATGGCATGAATACGTTAACTTCCAGGATTTATTCACTGGGCAACATTGTATCTTCTGCTATTGATGTACTAGAACAGGATTTTTCCATACTACAGCACGGGCAATAACAATTACTTTCTATTATGTTACTGAGCTGGACGCTGCAATCATTGCGCACAGGTAATGTGCCTTGGCGTTTTATCAGCAGTACGTCAATGTTTTCTGCATACAATTTAACGGAAAAACAGATGAAAATGGCACAGAGGGGAGCAAAATATACAATGCTGCGCATTGAAAAACTGGACATATTACCTTTTACTGTGGCAGAATCACCGTCCACAAAGTGGTTAATCCATGGCCATATAACTTTACCGGTCACAACTTTCCAGTTTCAGTATTGACTAGAACAACAACAGGCAGACAGATATGATGAAATGGGTAAGGAATTCAGCAAGGAATCTTGGGAATTACTGTATAGATTTCGATGCAGGAGTGGGGATCTAGAAGTGTTTCTAAGTGGTACAAACTGTGAGAACGCTTTGAGTGGATCTCTCATATGCCAGGATATTATGCTGCACGGGGCCTGTAATGGTTCAGAAGCAAACCTATACTGTCACTTGAGGGGTACCCCGGCAGCCGTGATTACTCCAGTATTCAGGCTACTTTCAAATGGGAGTTACTTGATGCTGAACGATCAAGGTTGTTGTGGGATGCTTCCGGGCATCTCATATCTAGTCACCGTGAGCTCCAGGGTTACTTGCTGTATGCAAGTATTGTTTCCACCAACACACACAGTCAGTGAGACGCCGCTATGGCCTTCATTGAATGTTTCCCTTATACGGTTTGATACTCTGAGCAGAATGAAAGCCATGCTTTTACAGAAAACTGTGCCCTTAACCTCCGCCCGGGAGACCTTTGATCTCCAAGTAGCAAGGTCCTCGGCAGAGATACAGGCACTCATACGTACGAACTGCCCCTTCCATTTCACAGAAATGGTAAATCGTATCTTTAACATGTCTGATACGATGGGTATAGTACACCTATTTAAGACCATAGGTTCGGGACTGTTAAGCACCTTTCAGACCGTCCTCGGAGTTATACCAAACTTTATACACTCCGTATTCGGAAGCGTTTTTGGAGGACTTCCGCTGATCCTGTTTCTAATAGCAGGAATGCTGATTGTACTTTTTCTGCTACGCAATGGACGTCCCAGTCACCAAGGAGATGGAAAAAGCACTCCAGGAGCGCAAATACCATGATCGCATGGTACAACATCTGGGCACACCTCGCCTACGGGAACTGAGTGCATCTTGGTTCCTGTCATTTAGACCAGTCTGTATGGACTGCATCTTACCTGCTCTCCGATGCCTGGTCTGCGGAGATGAATGCGTGTTGGATCTCTGGCTGACACTTCCATCAGTTGCGCAACCGGACATTGATGCATTGCTGGACCCGATAACGGCCCATGTTCTGCAGTGTCCCCAGCGTATTCCTATGTTGATGGCGGCATTCTTAGAGCCTCCACAGGCACTCTCTGTTCCTGTTGGAATAGACACTGACTCCTCCACTAACACCCAGGCTTTGGATGGCGCACAGGCTGCCCCAGCATCGGCTGCAGGCAGTACGGAAGATCACTTGTGCTCGATTGACGTAATCTGCGAGGTGTTACAGGGATCGTCGTCTACGAAGGCAGGCAACAGCAATGTTGCGTCTACCAGCCAGGACACATAATCATTTGGCTCGTCGTGTGCTGGGAATTTTTTTTTTCCCCCCTAACAAACTCCAAATTGGAACTCCAAAGCAAGTTGACACTTTTTATGACTGCATGGCATTCTGATGCTTGTAGTTGTTCGAACTATATACGGACACAGTAGAGCTATTGCTTGAGTGACAATTCTTCTGTTTTAGCACTTTTTAGAGTTTTTTACATTTTTTAGCAGAAGTATGGTTTTTACTACATATGTTTGCATACCAGTACCTAGACAGCTAGTACGTTAGAATTAAATGATGCCGTCCAGTCGGAAGAGGAGTGGGTGTTATATTCCATATAGGTACCCCAAAATAGGTCAGGTTAACATCCCAACCTTTCACCTATATTCATCCCTACACTACATACATAACGGGCTGCTAGGACTGACCCTTTACCTAGTTACAGTACTGCTTATAGAACGTGGGGTTTTCCCTGAACAATAGCCTCCATACATTAAGCATGAGGATCCTTGGATTCTTGGAAACTCAGCAGGACTACCATCTCCTGCATAATAACTATGTACAAGGTTCATTCCTGACGTCATCCTAAGCCCGACAGTGGCACAGCAAGGTAGAACCCCCTGGGGATACCTTCGGATATATAAACATCACATCTTGCTGGGATAGAGAGAGGAGATTGTGACTTCCATACCGACACACTGACGTGAGACGCTGAGGTTCCTGCATGCAGATACTCCAGCTCGCAGTGGTCTGAACATCCCTTGCGGGGTGTCCAACTTGATACCAAGGCGGGGTCCCACAGTCTCTCACTTCAGGTAATGGGGTTGACTCTATCCTAGAGGGATTCTTGGCTTAACACCTACACACATGCTAGGTACACTTAGGTACATCTAGTTAGGGTAGCATCGTAGGAGTACGCATTTTATTGTCATGTATTTTATATACTTGCCTATGTTCATGATTATAGCAGAATGGTATAGATCTACCATCCTTTCACCTTCTTAGTGCTTTTAATTGTTTATATCTGTTACTGTCCAGTGATTGTTTCAGCACATCTATTTTACACTAGAATGACGAATGTTCAATAAATGCTTATTTAAAAACGTCCATATCGTTTATTCTGTGTATCTATTCTGAAACCAAGTGAGCATGAGTGACTGAGAGTAAAGTATTGCACTGTTTCCATGATTTTGAGGGATCAGGGTTGTCATGTTCGATAGTTGCCAAGAACTATTCTCTCCTTGGTAAGAGGAGTTTCTAGTGGCACTGTGAGCTAGCTGGTATACAGGCCGACATACTCAGTGGGGGTGTCTGGAATCAGTTTGGACACCAATCCCGCAGTGTTTGTTGTCCAAACGCGTAGATCCTGTATAGGTTTTATAGGAATTACACAACACTAGCAGTATCCCACTTAGCAGCCACCGACCTCACCCTTACACCAGGTAAATACGGGCATCTGGCGACCCCAGACCCTCATCTCAAAATCCTGGATCCATCTCTGGGAACATGATTTGGCCCATTTCTGACAAAATGGTGATGATTCGTGACATAATGGTGGTAATTCTTGATATATTATGAACAACCATGGCATGATGGTGCTCAGTGTTAGATTTATCATAATGGACCCTCATAACATGTTCTGGCATAATGCTGGGCCTGGCATAATTGTGGTAATTCCTACCATATTGTGAGAATCCTTGACATAATTGTATCCTCTTCTGGCATAATGTTGGCAATGACATAATGGTGTGCATGCTTTGCATAATGAGGGACCTTTCGGCATAACAATAGCTGATTTTACCTAATGCAGGACAAGCAATGTGGTGGTAATTCTTTGTATATTGTATGTATCCTTGGAAAGACAGTAACTACCCCAGGCTTAATGATAGCCTTTAAATCCAATGTATGATGGTACTCAGTTACTATCATAATGATGATCCTGGCATCACGGTGTCAATTCCTGGCATACTGTGAACTTATATCCATATGCACTGCTATTTACATGCATATAAAGCTGTGGAAAGTTGAAAGAAACCAAATATGATGCTTTGAAGAACAGAGACATCTTTCCTTGTACAGGTCACATGCAATGTAAGCACTGGTAACAAGTCCTATCCACCTTATACACTCTCATTAATTTACTTATTCATCCATACATGCACTCAATTATCAATCCGTGCACTCTCAAGCCCATTCACACATACATCTATCAATTCACTTACTGCCCCATAATTACACCCATGAACGCTGCCATTTTAAGACAGTTTGGGAAGCAGGCAACATTTAAGTCCTTCCTCCATATTTCCCCCGAACGACTACTCCAGCTCTCCAACTTATGTTACATCCTAGCTGACACTTGTTTGCAACATATGATGCCCCTTGGCCTGGCTGTGCCATTTATCAACCATGCAGAAGAACACTGTTTGTCTCAGTTTAAAGTGAAGTCCATCCATGAAAAGGTACCCAGAATGCTATGTTTCTTAAACCTAAATACCTGTGTTAGGCATGCTAAATAATGCTGGGTCTAAAGTGAAGAACTACTGTGACATTTATAATGTCTTTATCAATTATAACTTCAATGCACTATGACTGACTAAAATGTGGTTTAGTGAGGATTGTTGTACTATAATTAAGGAGCTTGTTCCTCCAGCATATTTTATTATTTCAGCTTTGTAAAGGAAAGAGAGGCACTGGCCTATCGATTTTTCACAGTCTTTACAATGTATCAAACTATTTGATGATATATATTCAGCAGTCGAGACACTTTTAGTCTGCATCACTGATGAAGCACACATGGAATAGAATATTGTTTTATGTTATCTCCCTCCTCAGAGTCCATTTATTGAACCATGGTTGTAGTCTGGAATATCACAGAAGGGATATCGAGTGGCCACAATATTGTGGAAAAATTATGGAATACAAAAATATTGAGGAGTTAAGTGCACAGAGGGAGGCATAGATTTACTAATCTTATTTCCACATCTATGTATCTTGGATATCTATATATCATCAAGGAACATATATGTGGACCTAGGAATAGACAGTCTGTGCAAACTTTTTAGTCCTCAATATCCTGGTCATTATATTGTAACCATTGAAAATTCCCTCAGCGATATTGTGGACCCACACCGTGGGTTGGTGTTGGACTGCTTGTCTTACAGATCTTGCATCAGATAAAGTTAACCTGGGGAATTTGAACGTTGATTTTGACATTACTTCAAACCAGATCAAGGTTAGTCTACAAGACCTATTATCTGTTTTCAACCCTTAATTAAACAAACTGTGCAGCAATCCACAGGACCGGTCACACTTTTTAAATTAGCTGCTTAGAAAATAACCATTGCAAAACTCTCCAACTTGTGGCTAGCCCATGGACCATTGTGCTATTCCCCTCATATTTGAAGTGGAATGAGTAGCTTCTAAGCACCCAGAAGCTCCAGTTGTAAAGTGTTAGAACTGGGATTCCTGGTTGGCTGAGGTATGCACCCAGGTCAGGCAGGAACCACCACTCTATTCAGGGTAAGCTAGATACGCACTAAAAGATAACCTGTGCTCACCCTCTGGTAGCTTGGCACAGAGCAGTCAGGCTTATCTAAAGATGCACTGTGTAAAGTATTTGTGCAACACACACACATAGTAGCACAATAAATACACCACAAAAAGACTCCACACAGGTTTAGAAAAATTTGGAATATTTATCTGAGTAAAACAAGACCAAAACGTCAAAATTCCAATCAGTGGAAGACGAGAGGTTAATTTTTAAAGATTAAATGCAAAAATAGTGCTTAGTAGTCAATAATGGTCAAAAGGTTATTTGAGGACGTGAGGGACTTGTGCAAATCCAAAGTTCAGGCTGACTGCGATGGAGTCAAGGCCGGATACAGGACCCAAGCAGGTCCCACTGAGTAAGTACCTTAGATGGAGCAAAATGTCGATGCTGAGGGCTCAATGCATCGCTGTTTTCCACACAGTTGGGTCACTGCACCGTCCTCAAGCTTGGCTGAAGTGAAGGCAATGCATTGACGTCGAGCCACGCAGAGCTTCATCATCAGGCTGGGCAGGCTGTAGAATCACTGTAGTTGAACAGCCTCTGCATCGGCGTTGAAGTGCGATGCATCTGTTCCGATTGGCACAGTGGTGACAATGCGTCAATTTTTATGAAAGCAGCTGCAGAACCCACATTTGGGGCCCAGAACTTTGACGCAACACCTCAGGCAATGGTAGGCCTCACAGAAGGCAGAATCCAGTAGCACTAGCAGAATTGCAGGAAATCTTTTGTATCCCTGAGACTTCAGGAAACAGGAGGCAAACCAGCAAGCCCTTGGAGATCACTTGGAGGGAAGGCAGAGTCCAGCTCTCCTTCAGCAGATTCAGGGAGCAGCAGGCAACAGGGCAACAAGTAGAAAAGAGTCCAGTTGAGTCCTTTAAGCAGCACAGCAGTCCTTCTGACAGAGGTTCAGTTCAAGGTCCAGAAGTGTCTGATTTCAGGGATTCAGAGACCTAGTACTTATACCCAAACGTGCCTTTGATGTAGGGGGTGACATCAAAGTAACTCCCTGAGGTGCACAAGGATCCCTTTCAACCTAGTCTTGTCTGCCAGGCTACCTGTGGGGGGGTGAATCAGTGCTTTGTGTGTGGACAGGACACTACCTATTGAAGTGTAAGTGTGAGCACCTCCCATTCCTTCCTGCCCAGGAAGACGCATTAGAATGCAAATGAATGCAGATGAGTGTCCAGAATGCAGATGAACCTCACCTTCCTGTGTTTGTGGCTGTCTAGAGGGAATGCACAAAGTGTAGCTATCACACAACCTAGAAGTGTATTGGAGACATGCTGTCAGTCACAAAGAGTAGTAAGTACGGAGAAATGTCCACTTTCTAAAAGTGGGATTTCTAAAAAAGTAATGTTAAATCCAACTTCACCAGTAAGGAGGATGTCTAATTGCCATTCCAGAGATATGAAACATGAAAAAGCTACTCCTCTCTGATCAGGAATTGCAGATTAAAAGTGTATTAAGGAATTCCCAATGCTGGTCTATGAGAAGGGTAGACCTCACAGCAGTCACGGCTCCTGGAGGGAGTTTCGCCGGGCGGTGACGTGCGGCGGGGGAGGGGCAGGGTGGGGGTAGTAAACCGGAATCCGGCCGAACACAGGTAAGTTAGCAAATAAATAAATAAACGATTTCGTAGCGCGCGCTGCATCGCATTTGGCGATGCAGCGCGCGCTACGAGATTCGTTTTATTTATTTATTTGCTAACTTACCTGGATTTGGCCGGATTCCGGTTTTTACTACCCCCCAACCTGCTCCTCCCCCGCCGCACGTCACCGCCCTGCGGAACTCCCTCCAGGAGCCGGGACTGCCTCACAGTAGTGAAAAACGAAGTAGGCTGTTTTCTACTACCAGACCTTGGCAAACACATGAGTACATTTCCTATATTTTACTCGCATGGCACCCTGCCTTTAGGGTTACCTAGGGCCTACCTTAGGGGTGACTTATATGTAATAAAGGGGGAGTTTAAGGCTTGGCAAGTAGCTTTAAATGTCAGGTTGAAGTGGCAGTAAACGGCACACACAGGCACTGCAGTGGCAGGCCTGAGACAGGTTTGCAAGACTACTTCTGTAGGTGGCACAATCAGTGCTGCAGATCACTAGTAGCATTTGAAGTACAGGCCCTGGGTATATGGTATACCACTTTACAAGGTACTTACTAGTGCAACAAATATGCTAATCAGGTATACACCAATGTCATCATGTTTAGGGGAGAAGCACATGCACTTTAGCAATGGTTAGCATTGGTAAAGTGCTCAGAGTTCTAAGGCCAAAAAAATAATCAGCAACACGTGGAAGGAAAAGACAAAAACGTCCATGGGCAGACCACCCTAAGGAAGTCAGGTCATGTGGATATCAGTGTAGTAGCCTTGCAGGTAAGCTGAGATCCTTTATTCAATCTTCCAGTCCTTATAATGTACAGAACACAAAGAAGTCTTGAATTACATCCATAAATCCTACTACTCTGCTGGATTCTTTTATTGAACAAATAGCCTCTCTTATGGATGACCTATCTATAGTCCTATTGGATCTTTCAACTTTGTTCCATACAGAGGACCATCAGTTTTTATTAAGTTGATTGGAGATATGTGGAATTAGAGTCTCTTCTCCCCTGTGGTTTGAGATGCTTGGCCTTTTTTGATCCTTTCTTATCAGAAACAAAACCCCTATATATTGAACTCTTGGTACAGGCTTTTAGGAAGGATACATGGATTGTGCCTTTTCAGTGATTGAACTATGAAAAAAAGGTGTCTTTATATGCTGATGATATTAGTCTTTAAGCCAAAGGCCCTGGGTTAACCGTACCACGGATGGAAGAGTTAGCTGCTGAGGTCAGGTATTTTTCAGGGTACACAATTAATACGTCAAAAACAGGGGTGATGGGTTGGAACTTGTCAAACTATGGACGCCCTGTGCATCCTAGTATCAGGTACAGTGGTATTACAATCAATGAGAAACTGGAAGATCTGGCTGGTGTCAATCTTAGGAGGGTGAGGTGTGAGATGAGGTTGGTGCTTAATAGATGGAGAAGCCTCCCTCTGACAATATATGATTGCAGAAATATGATTTAAATGGGGATACCCCCAAAGCTGACATATCTGTTCAACAATATACCGTTACACTTCTCGAAAGACTTCTTATTAAAGATTCAAGGAATGTTTAGCACTTTTGCGTAGGCTTGTAAGGGATTACCCTCAGATGGAAGAAGCTCAGAATGAGGTTGGTAAAGGTGATCTAGCCTTCCTGATTTGTGGATGTATAGCTAGCCTTCCAAGTTCAAAAATGTTAAATACTCCTTTCCAGACCTGATAACTCATGCAGAGACAAAATGTTCTCAGCTTTCTTACAGAACAATGAGAGAGAAGGGCTCTTATATAAATTAAGAATCCCAATATCTTTCAAAATAGTGTGATTAAAGGTTTTTTAGAACTGCCCTGATGGTAGGGCACAGCATGAGGAAAGTACTAGGGATCGATCATTATACAATGCACATCCCCATTTGGGACTCTCCAGGTACCCCAGATTGCTTGAAATATAAACTTAGCCCCCCATTAACGGAGAGAGGATTGTTATGCTGGTGTCAACTGAAAGAATAGTCACAATTATTTTCATGGAAAGAATTTGTAAATATCACAGAAGGGGCGATCTCTAGATTTAAATACTACCAGCTAATGTCTTGGTGGGGCAAAAGTGAAAGTGCAAATGTCAATAAGGGGGAGTATGAAGAAAGAGCACAAGATTCGCAAATTACCATCAACTTCAAGTTGATGGTAATTTGCAAATCCTTAGAAAAATGCGCAAAATTGCATTTTTCAAAGTGCCATGTGGCACATACACATGCCCATAGGGCATGTGTGTGCGCCACAAGTGCACACTTACCTTTTGTGGGGGTGCATCAGGGGGCCTTAGGCCCCCTAGCACCCTTGCAATTGCATTTGCAATATGCAATTACCTATTTGGTAATCGCAAATTGTGAATGCTTTAACATTCATTTCTATGGGCCTCTAGGCCCATAGGAATGAATGGGAATGCATTCCCTAATAGCGAATCGCAATTTGCGATTCGCTATTAGGGAATGTGTAGGAATCGCTATTAATTTTGCGATTCCTACATGCATAAGGAATTGCGACTCCTAAATAGCGACTCCTTAAATATCGCTATTAAGGAATCACAATTCCTTATCTTGATGCATGTGCCCCTAAGTTTTATTTTATCTGAAGTCGTGTGGCAGGCAATTAAGGTAAACTTGTAGCTTATAATTTTTGGTGTGGATCTTAAAAATCACAAAGTCCCTCTCAAATCCAAAAAGATTTTTTTTTTCCTTGTGCTTTTAGCAAGGAGGTAATATGTAGGATGTGGGTTCAACCTTATCCCCCGGCCTGCCGAGATTGGTTAGTGGCAGTCGAAAAGACTAGCAGACTGTATATAGGTCTTAGCCCCACTGCAAAGTTTCTTGAGATGTGGTCTGATGTCTAGAGGTGGCGACATAGTTTCTAGGGGCCCCATGCAGCAACCAAAAAAACGGTTGTAAACGGGCAGAGCCCCTTTGAGACCGGTATTTTCGCATTTGGGATGCATCACCCCAAATGCAAAAATCGCAATTTAAGTAATCTCTAAAATAGCGATTACTTAAATTGCGATTGCATTTAGGGAATCGCAAATTGTGATTCCCTAAATGCAATGCATGATGCAATCGCAAATAGCGATTTTGCTATTACGGGTCGCAAATTACCATCAATTTGAACTTGATGGTAAAAACTTTGGAAAATGCACTAAAGTGCATTTTTCAAAGTTCCATGTTGCACACACACATGCCCTTGGGGCATGTGTGTGCGCAACATCTGCACACATGCATATTTCAGGGGTGCAACAGGGTGTCCTTTGGGTACCCTTGCACCCTTGAAATTGCATGCGCAATTTGCGAGTACCTATTGGGTACTCGCAAATTGCGCATGCAATTCCCATTCATTCCTTAATTGCGACTCGCAATTTGCGAGTCGCAATTAAGGAATGTGTAGGAATCGCTATTTTTTTAACGATTCCTACATACATAGGCTTTTGCGATTCCATAATTGCGATTCCTTAATAATCGCAAATAAGGAATCGCAAAAGCCTACCTTGATACATGTGCCCCTGAGTCAGTAACATTTGGTGGTATGTCCTATGATTAATCCAAGATCGGGAGGACTGGTAAGAATCTTAAGTGAGTCTGAGCTAACCATCCCAGTGAATCTATAAGATGGCTATTGGACCCCCTCCAGAGGTTCGATGTAAAAACACTATCAAGGGTTTAATGGGGACTTGAAAAACAAATTAAACAAAAAACCCTGACCTTTGTGGTACCTCATGGCGTAGTATTGTCCCCTTTGCTTTTAAATGTTTGCCAGCAACACACAGGTTATTTTCAAGATTGACGGTGAACCAAGGAAGAGGAGAAATACTCTGCCCTACTCATAGGCGCAAGGTTTCCCAGGTCCATGCGTGATGTGCTGATCCAGTCCAGATTTCCTTCTTTGAATTCTGGGACTTCTAGTTCTGTTTGTTTTAAAATGGTAGAGACTACACATCCAAAATCCAAGGGAAAAAATGGATTGGAGCAGCAGAGAGCTGCTGCTTTTGGCCAAGAAGTTAGTTGACATTTTCCTCCATTTTACCTCGCAAATCCTCACTTTGTTTTGTTCAAGTGTCATCGAAAAGGTTTAATAAATCTGGGCCTTTTCTAACAATGTAAATCTATTTGACCAGCCCTTGAAAAAGATGCTGAGACATGGAGTAAAAACTTTCGGATATTCTGTTCTTAGAAACCATAATATAGGGGCATATTATCAAGGGCTTTATCGCCGCTTTAGCGGCACTTTTTGCGCTAAAGCGGCGATAATTTTATTGCCCTATTAGCAAGCTGTCGCTAACAGGCGTTAGCGACAGCTTTCAGGCGTTAGAGGCCGCGTTTACCATCGCCTTGCATGTCAGCGATAATTATCGCTAATGACATGCAAGGAAGGCGTTCCCTATTAAAAGCGACTGGAAAAAGTCGCTAACTCCACTACCCCCTATTAGCAAGGCAGGCGAAGCGATAAAATAATTCGCGCTAAGCGCGTTTATCGCTATATTTTTTCTCCTGCTAGTGAGGATGACTTACCTGTTTAAAGTATAGGAGGTGGATTCTAATGCTGAATCCACCTTAGCGATAATGCGAGAATATCGCTGCTTTACCAGCGATATTCTCACATTTTGCCGCTATCGCTGGAAATATTATCGCTATGGAGATAAACCTTGTTAATAGGGTGTTATCTCAGCGATATTTTCCAGCGATAGGCGGCGTTAACCAAAGTCGCGCTAAGCGCGGTTAGCGATAAATATCGCTATTCCTTGCTAATATGCCCCATAGTCATTATCTCATGAATATTCTTTGTTATTGCCATCCAAATACATGTAGTCAGATTGGGAGAGTACAGTACACTTAGATACCACAGAAGAAAGCACATTGTATTGAAGGAGAAGACTGCCAAGGAGTACGGAAGCAAAGCAAGGCAGCAGCGTGTGAAGGGCAACACTTGAGGAGCAGCAAGTAATTCAGTTAATAGGCGAGTGAAAAGCAGGGAAACGGAGGTGGTTTATTTTTTCATGTGACAATTGCTGAGAGTAGGAGATGGGAGCATTACCACTAAGAGGTTCCACCGCATACAGGCCTTCGTTCGCAGAAGAGCGTTTTATTTTTAGAACTGGAGCTAAGAGGTGGCATTGATGAGCAATAGAGGGTATTAGAAAACGCTGACAGGAAGGTGATACTAAAGAGATAGGGGGGCATATTATCAAGAACGGCGTTATAATTATCGCCGCTTTAGCGGCAGAAAACTGCCGCTAAAGCGGCGATAATGGGCTTGATAATATGCCCTTGAGAATTCCAATAGAAGCCCATGTTGACACCAGAACATGGGCTTCTATTGGAATTCTCAAGGGCATATTATCAAGCCCATTATCGCCGCTTTAGCGGCAGTTTTCTGATGCTAAAGCGGCGATAATTTTAACGCCGTTTCTTGATAATATGCCCCGGAGTTGTTAAAACGTGAAAGAAGTGCTGGAAATATTAGAGGCATAAAGTCGTAGCCCATACAGGGAATCAACTTCTAATCCACTGAAACTGTTTGGAAGTGGGGAGATTTTACATTGAAATGCAAAATTCCACTTACTGCGATCTGGAAATGTATTGTAATTTGGGCTCATATGTTTTCTGATGCCTTCTTGCACAGGTGCGCCTAACATTTTGCATCCGAGGAGTCTAGAGCTCATACATACAACTTGAATTTCTCTGAGTTAATGCATGAACTTTAGTCAGAACAAGTCAAAGCATAAAGAGGCAGTCACTGCTCTCTGTTTGGACTGGGTCATGCATGAACTCGGAGAAATTCCGAGCTATATGTTTGAACTTTAGACACATCACAAGCAAAACAAAGCGCCCATCTGTGCACTGATCCAGCACAGCCCATCAGGATACCGCACGAGGGGCTGTTTCGTGATGAGCTGCGCTGGCACAGTGTAGTGCTGGTGCTTGGTTTTATGCCCCTGCCGGCCCAGATTTATGTACAATTCATGCAACTCAGCACAGCAAGTAAAGTTGCTGCGCTACATTGTATGACTAGGGGGGAGCAGAACAGTGCAATATCTTCAAAGTTGTGACACTGATTGGCTTTCTCCCTGCGCTGGTGCAGACACCCTAGTGCCATAGTGTGTTCCGTGAAGCATAGTTTTAGTCCTGGAAGGAGTTCCTTCCAGGATAAAAACCATGCTTTAAGGCATTTACCACTTTGCTTTTGTGTTGTAAAATGCAGCACACAAGCAAAAAGAGAAACAAGCATTTACAAAGCAATAGGTCTCGCATATGGGAGAGTTAAAGCTATTGGTGTAGTAAATAACAATGTAATTTACGTATGCGTTTTTGTTTGGAGTGCAGTGGCCTTTGGGAGCTTATAAGTGTTTAGTGATGCCTTACATTTTCCTGGGTGCTGTGCTACTAGGGATTGAATAGCTACACAATTACTATACAATGGGGCACGCAGTTTGAATCAGGAATACATGCTTGCCCCCGGAAACATTTATGAACACATTGCAAGGCTTGTTTTAATGCACAAACAGAAAGGCAAGTACCTTGATGAAAGTGAACAGCACTATAACATTTTGTGTGTGACTGCATTACTAGAGTATTGAACACTATAACATTTATTTTTCGTTTTTTATAGTGGTTAGAAAAAGGTGTATTAGTGATCCATGAAATATCATGGGAAAGCACTAGGTGTTTTTAAAATACCCCTCACACACTAAGAATCCCTTAGTGTCATGCTTCATCATAGGGGTCTTCCTGTCCCTCTACGGGGCGGGGCGTGCTTCAACCTACGAGGACGTGGGAGCACTTTTTTGTGAAATATGCTATGTGTGGTGTGAGAGTGAGAGTGGTAGGGTCTATAAAGAATGTGGGGTGAATTGTAAAAATTCCCTGGCTAGTGGAAAAAACAAATTTTATTCATTTCCCTAGCTGGAAATATTAAAAAGTGGGGAAAGACGTAGGGGGTATACTTTAATGAGATGCCCCCTACTGGGTCAACATGGTTCGTAAGCCGTCCCCAGGGTTTATTCGTCAGGACCTAATAAGATCCCTACTGCAGTCAAAATATATCTGCTGTATTATATATATTTAGGGCTCCCGGTTTTATGGTATTTATTTTTTTGCCATTTCCGTCTGTATTTATCCATATTTATTTTTTGGGCATTTTTTCTGTATTTATCCACATTTATTTTTGCCACAAGCAAAAGACGACGCTACAGCTAGTATTTTTCCACATTTATTTAAATTGTTGTGGCTTTAGCAGTGCTTTAAATGGTCCGGTACTGAGTAATTTGAAAAGGAGAGTACCTGTGCTTCTCAGTTCTGCTATAAAAACACTTTAGGATAGAGTACAATCACTTATCATTTATTTTATTTTTGTAATTCTCTCCTTTCTCCCTCTCTTACTAAACTAGTGTTAAACAAAAACACATGTTCTATGTAGGGCAGCCACATATATACCGCTATTTCTTATAGGAGATGCCACTAATAGGTGGTGTCTATAACCCTGCGAGCCTAGTTGGAATAAAGGGCCACGGGCCACATGCATCAAGGAAAAAACCGGTCGCAAACCGGCAGATTCTCAGAATCTGCCCCTTTGCGGCCGGTATTTTTGCATTTGGGATGCATCATCCCAAAAGCAAAAATCGTAAATTGCAATTGCATTTAAGGAATCGCAAATTGCGATTGCATTTAAGGAATCACAAATTGCGATGCCTTGAATGCAATGCAAGATGCCATTTAAAATAGCGATTTCGCTATTAGGGTCTGCCAATTACCGGAAAATTATACCTGATGGTAATTAGCGAAAACTTTGAAAAATGCACTTAAGTGCATTTTTCAAAGTTCCAGGTTACACACACACATGCCCCACATGCCCTTGGGGCATGTGTGTGCGCAACATGTGTTCACATATCAATTTCAGGGGTGCAACAGGGTGTCCTTTTGGCACTCTTGCACCCTTGAAATTGCATGCTCAATTTGCAAGTACCTATTGGGTACTCGCAAATTGCGCATACAATTTCAATTGATTCCTATGGGCCTCTAGGCCCATAGGAATGAATGGGCAGCAATTCCTTAATTGCAACTCGTAATTTGCGAGTCGCAATTAAGGAATGTTTAGGAATCGCTATTTTTTTAGGGATTCCTTCATGCATAGGCATTTGCGATTCCTTATTAGCGAATCCTTATTTTTCGCTAATTAGGAATCGCAAATTACATTTTTGATGCATGTGCCAGCATTTTTGCGGTCGGAAACGGCCGATCGGTCCATTTCTGACCTCAAAAATGCTTTTACATATATATGAAACACAAATTGCGATTCGGTAACATATTACCGAATCGCAATTTGTGTTTGTGATTCAGTATTTGGAAGGGGCTTGTTTAGGGCTTCCCTTCCAAATACCGAATGGGATGTATGAATGTTTTGCGACCAAATTACGGTTGCAAAATATTCATATTTTACCGACTCCTTGAAGGAGGTGGTAACCCATTCGCAAATGGGAAGGAATCCCCAGGGGGCCCCTTCCCCTTTGAGAATGGAAAACATTTTTTTTAAGAGCAGGCAGTGGTCCCATGAACCACTGCCTACTCTTAAAAAATGAAACTGCAAAGTTTCATATTTTCTTTTTAAATGCATCCTGTTTTCCTTTAAGGATTGAAAACAAAAAAGACTCCTTTATTTAAAAGCAATCACAGATATGGTGGTCTGCTGACCTTAGCAGGCCACCATCCCTGTGATTGCGTAGATTCCTAATGGCTCGCAAATTGTGACCTACCTCATTAATATGCATGAGGTAGGTCTATTTGCGACCCATTAAGAACCGCTAATGAAACTGAAAAGAGTTTCATACATTAGGATTAGCGATTACCTAATTGCGATTCGGAGAAAATCGCAATTAGGTAATCGCTACTTGTAATGATAATACATGTGGCCCATAGTCACTTGTGAATTATTGAAACGCAATGTGTAAACAGCGACCAAGTGGCCTTACCAACAGCGCCTGTTCCCTTTACTATGGCCAATCAGCTGGCTCCACAACATGGCCCTGGCCTGCCTTCACCCCTTTGTCTGCAGCAACTCCCATGGTTGTCCCTGTAGCTATGGGGTGGCGTTGAAGCCTCTGTCCTTCAGATGGCATGCAAGATGACATGGCCCTGAGAACAGCGGGAAAGACTGATTCCACCATCCAGAATCGCAGTTAAGGAGCTCAGTCAATTACGAGTTCACAGTGCTGAAGGCTGCGGTTTGGAAGAAGCACCCAAGCTAGGCTCACCTCTAATATACTTTACAGACTTAGACAGTGGCATTTGGTGTGTGGTGTACAAACACAGACTGCTACATGTTACAACCCCAGATGGAGCATAAAACAGGCTCTGCAGTCCCCCCTTCGGGGGCACTCGGTCAGTCCAAGGCCTATAAGTATCTCTGAGATACAGGAGACTCAAGGGGGCCCACCACATTCTGCATGGGTCCACATTAATTTGTGTTATATCACTGGCTCCAGAAAAGGTGTTCTGATATCAGACCAAGCTGCAAAAAGTAATGCTCAATTTAGTATCACTTACAAACAGGAAGATTTCCGTTTCCTTTCTACAATGTTTCGCTGTTGCTTGTTAGTTTATACTAAAACAACAAAAACTACAGACAACCAAATGTAAATAGACACACACCAGATGCTCCCAACTCTACTATACATTTGCTTACAGAATTGATGTCCAAAAATGTTTCGTGATCTTCCTTGTTGGGAAGCATGCTGTCTATGTCATCCACAAACTTTTTGGCTTGTTAAAAATTAGGAGATGATAAAATAATTGGAGCACCTAGAGTTAAAATCAGAAGGAAAATATACGTTTAATAAAAAAAAAAGCTGTATTTTTCCAGCAACCATTTTTTCTTGCACATTTCATTTTGTCCAGCGTGAAAATGTGTCACGCACTCTCACTACTTTACTCTTGATCTGTTTACAAATGCAGAAGGTCTAATGTTAATAACAAATGTCTATAAATCCTAAAAAACAAGAACAAGCATTGTTAATGCATCGGTTTCTCCTGTATAATGAATAAAAAGCTGTTTTCATTAATCATTGTCAGGAAAAAGGAAAGAGCTCCCTGACAGATGACACAGGAGTGGAGAGGATGTGGTGCAGTGGGCAGAGCTGCTGACTTGTGAGCTGATGATCCTGTTTCGAGTCTCGCCAGCGCTGCACAACATCCAATGTCCTATGCAAATCCAATGCTCTCTCCGGGTAATAAATTGTTATGTAAATATGCTGTAATAGTAAAAGGCAAAACTTTATGAAAATATTGTTCCACCAAAGCGGATGTTAACAGTATTTTGGCCACAGGAAACTGATAAGAGAAGCAGAGGAGAAACAAGCATTGGTAAATGCAGGAAAATATGCTACATCTAATAGAAATGGAGGAAAGGTAAGTGTCATGCACAAGAACCAATGAGAAAGCCAGGAAAGAGAAGAGGCTTTTAAGTTTATATTAAAAACAATAGATTTCTCAAGCACAGCAAAAGCGCTGTGCAGGCGAAACCTAAAGACAGTGCAGTTAGACATCCTTGAAGTGACGAGCAAACTGTGCTACTAAAAAATGAAGAACATCTGAGAAACAGGCACTGTGCCACATTGCAACATTGGATGAGGCAAAAGCTCTGATAACAGCCAGCCTAGCAATGAAGAAAACCCAAAATGCAATGTACAGAAAAAGTACATTACAAATCCTTACAAGCCAAAGTTTCTTCGTTTATTGAACCCACCACAGTTACCACTACTCCCCCCTCCTTGATAGGCTATTTTATTGGGAAAAGAGTCGCATACCTGCTTTTGTACTCCTGACGAATGGGCCCTGCCTTCTCACAAGTGAAGCCGACGGATCACAGGAAGTAAAGACAGTGGCGTATCAACTCCTCAGTGGTAGGTGAAGGGGATGTACAGGGCTGAGGTCAGGGCTCAGTGGTGACAGGAAGTACGGTGAAGTCAGTGTAGGAGTAAGGCGACTACCGGTAGCAGATAAAGGCAAGGATTGGTAGTTAGCATGCAGGGAGGGGTGTGAACTCTGTCTCAGGGTTCACTCACTCTGTTTAAAGTAAGAGGCAGGAGGGGAAGCCTTGCAGGGCGAGGCAGTGGCACTGTAACGACCTGTGAGGGGGTGAGGACTGAACACTGGCAAAATGTTGCTGTGCGTTACTAAAGTGAAAGCTTCCTCGTCACGTCGTTAATGGGAGCGGGGAGGAGGAGGCAGCTGCAGCCCATGAGAGGGAGAAAAGAGCAGCTGTTCAGAATACAAACGAGCTGTGAGGGTTGGGAGATGTTGTTCTGGGAAGGGCAGGGGAGATAAGGTGAACTGGGAGCAGCAGTGAGGACAGGGCAGAAGACAAAGTAGTGCACTGAAGGAAAACATATGACCAATAGTGAAAGGATTCATGTAGCAGGGGCAGTCTCTAGGGCAGAACAAAAGGAGGGACACCTATGTGTATTCACCAATGAAAAGCCAGCTTTTCTAAAGCACAGTAAGAGGAGCCAATGAAAGAAATGGGCGGTTTTTTGAAGCTCATATCCCAGATACCACATGTCTCTTCGAGGCAGCACATGCACTGCAAGCAGTGCATGCAGTGCATGCGCTGCCTAGGCGAGACCTAGAAATGTGGAGAAATTAAAACATTTCCCTTCATTACGCCTGCCTCGAGGAGGTGCAAGATTTTGGCGCAAATCAGTTTTCAGTTCTTTGCAGATAGGGATTTGAATCAAAACCTGTGGGTGGTTGCATGGGATTGTCCCCGTAACACAAAGTAAAGCAATACAGAAGGAAGAAGGGCAAACCAATTACCCCTATGAGCTTGGGCAAAAGTATAAACTAAAGTAATCCCCTTGTTGGCCATTTACTTTAGTTTACAATGTAAAGCAAGGCAATGGATTGCACATCTTTGTGTTGCTTCAGGTTACAATCCAACACAAACCGCGATTTTCATTGGATTATAAATTCCACCACAACACTTACCATCAGGTTTGCATAACAAAAGTAATGCAAACCTGACGCAAAGTATTTTTTATTTAGGGCAAAGTGTGTAAAGTCATTAAACCCAATATTTCTCCCAGTTAGTGTAGTATCATGTTAGATAGCATGGCTCCGAGACAGAAAGAGGTAATGCCAGCTGGCTATTATCAAGTTGTACTGACTGAAAATCAAACCCTAAATCAGAGAAATACCTGGTTGAATGAATTTAATTTATGCACTGCAGGCTCATAATAAAAACATACACTCGACTCTGCTGAGCCAGGGCACCCCTTCATGATAAGGTCCTGAAGCCAAAATGCTGCCTCAGACTGACCGACATTGTTCTGACCTGTCTCATCATTTTTGCAAACCTTCTGAAAACAAATGGTACGTGTTTATGGTGTTCTTCAAGTGTCATTTCAACATGCCATCTGATATTTTTTTTACCCAAATACTATTAACATATACATCCTTTGCATATCAGAAAACAATCACTTCTTCAAATAATGGTAGAGACAGGCAATTGAATGAGAATCGAAGCCATGTAATAAATATTCAAGCATTCGATTTTACAGAATGGTTATACAATTTTAGAAACTAATCCTAATATCCAAAATAACATCAGTCATTTGAATAGTGCTGTGTGCAAAAGCAAATCATTTACAACATTTAAAATGTGCCGCAAGATATTTATACATTTTATATAATTAAATAGTCTTTTCCACACTAATATAATGATGTCATTTTCACTTTAGATGTACTGCCAAAAGAAAGGCTGTTCCAAAGGAAACCCGGATTTAGTACTGTTGCCGCCCTAATCAGGCAAAAATAATGTAGATTAAAATATACAAAACAACACTGATAGCAGTCTAACTCGGACTGAAAGCTGTGAAAATTCGTTAATTTGTCTAAATCGCTGACTTGTATTGACAGTTGGGCAAACAGTGGACTTCTAGTGTGGAAATTTCATGTTAACATAACTGTATTTAATTGGATAAAACACATATTTACTACTTTCATCATTTCTACAAATCAATCAATCAAGGATTTATAAAGGACAGCAAATCACCTGTGAGGGTCTCAAGGTGCTGGAGTTGCTAACTGCTTTTTTTTTTAAACAAGGGAAAGGGAAGGAGATGGCACACAAAAAACGACTGAAAGTGTCGCAAACCCCCCTCCCCCTTCTTGTGTTACCTTTGATCACCCTGTCTCGCCTTGAGAACCTGCCAGCAGTGTATTTCGTATCGCGCTCCTCAGCGCGATCTTAGAAGCGGGGAAACAAACAAGACTACACTTCCCAGGAGTCCTGGAACATGGGTCACGTGATCGGGACGACGCGCGCGTTGCCATCAGGGAAGCGGATGAGAATAAAAGAACTTCCGCTTCCCCCGCAGCGCTGCCGCTAATTCTGGTGACTTGCTGGGTATCGAGGAATCGGTTTGTGACTATTCTGAGGTGGTAGATTGATCTACGGTCCGGTAAGGGTGTCGTTACACCGATAAGCCATTTGGTGTTTCAAGGACTCGTATTTCATTTTGTTCATTGGAGTCCAAGTGCACCTCCTTAAATTCATTGCGGTGTCCCTCCCTGTTGGCGAGACACACGTTTGTGGTCTCTTGCAGGTAGAAGGGATACCGGCATAATTTTTGCATAGTGGGGGTTCTAGCGAAATACTTACTACGGACTACCACTCTTTCATTTCTTGGCGCAAACATTGTGCTCTTGCAGAACTAATGGTGCAAAGGCTATTTCGTTTTGTGTTTGTGTGTCAGTGTTGTGTATGAGGCAAATTACCCTAAACATTGCCTAACGTGTTAACAGCATTGGGACGCAACAGTGTTGGCACTTTTTCAATTGATGATCACTGCAGTCATACATTGTATGCTTTGCTATAAATGTTTTGTTGTTAAAACAATGAGAATTATATGTGTTTCTCCCCGTATTCAGGCCGCATGTTGTAGCAGGGAATAGTGGAAGAGTCTAGTGTTGCTTTCTCTGACTACCCTGTGACGCCAGGCTTGGCAATATGTTAAGTAGGTTGTTTTTGGTGTAACTTGTTTATTACAGGATTGTTGTTGCACACCAACATTACCACGATTATATCCGTTGGTTTATTTCCTTGTCTTTGTTTCTCTTTGTGTGGTCTGCAGGGGGTCCTTACCTGAAGGTGTATACTTTAGGTCCTATGCTAATGAATAGGAACCATACATCATAATCACAAAGGGCTCATATAAGAATTCATGTTCTTTTATTTTACAGGTACATATCATTTATCTAGGAGCATTAAATCCTTTGTTCAGAAAAACAAGACGTCTATGTGTTATTAATAAGCATTGGTTGCTGTCGTTTCAGGTCTCCCTCCCCGCAGTCCCCATCCTTTCCTTCCCTCGCTCGATCACTTCACTGATCTGTGCTATTACAGCAAGCAGACTTGAAGCTATCGAGAGGTGGACCATTTTTGAGCATCGTTCTGATCCTGAGGAGTGGAGACGTGACAGAATTAGCGGCCCACGGATAGTACTCCTCCCGACCGGTCTCTTTGCTCCAACATGGCTACTTTAGAGGATGTGTTGACCACATTACAAGTGGTGCAACAAGAACTTACTGCCTCAAGAATAGAAACCGCGGCTTTACAAGCCAAAGTAGATCGCTTGCAACGAAACCCTTTTGATGTAGGAGGGGTTTCACCTTTTTCTTCTCCGCATCCTATTACTGTAGAAATGCCTACACCTGTACCATTAGCCCCCCCGGAGAGATATTATGGAGAGGCCAATAAGACACAGGTATTCCTTACACAAGTGTTGTTACATTTTAATTGTAAACCCAAGGTGTTTGCAACTAATCAATCTAGGGTAGCTTTTCTGATCTCTTACTTAGCAGGAGATGCTGCATTATGGGCGGTTCCCTTGATACAGAAGGACGATCCTCTTCTTTATAATTGGGACACTTTTCGAACCGAATTCGAGAATATTTTTGATAGGCGAACCCATACACTATCAGCAGATAGAGAACTCTTAGAGCTCAGACAAGGCAATAAAGAATTACACGTATACATCACCACATTCAGGAGATTAGTGGCTGAGGCTAATTGGCCGGAAGAAAAACAATTCGCTATATATTACCAAGGATTACGAGATGAATTGAAAGATGTTATTGCACAGATTGACCCTCAACCCAGAACCTGTAGTGATCTAGTACACCTCACATTAAGATTAGAACATCGCTTGGGCGATCGGAAAGGAGACTCAAAAAGAAGAGACAAAACTTATACCAGGTATGAACGCCCTAGCCTTGGAGAACAACGATCCAAAAACACCACAGAACCCATGGAAATAGGCACTGTTAGGGCGGCCTTAACTTCGGAAGAAAGAGATATGAGAAGAAAATGGCCTTTGTTTATATTGTGGTAAGCGGGGGCATTATGTTAGGGAATGTCGTTTAAAACCTCAAGGTAATCGAGGGGGATACAAAAGGGATGAAATGTCATCCATTAACAAAAAGTCGGAAAACTAGAGAGCTCGAGTGACAAAAGAGGGGAATCCTCGAGCATTGGTGTCCTTCTCTCAATGAAAGATAGGTCAGAGGCTTATTTAAAACGGTTCTTTTTTATTCCCATTACCTTAAAGTTAGACAACCATTGGGAAGAAAGACCAGCAATGATTGATTCCGGAGCCACCGACATATTCATTGATGAAGAGGTAGCTAAATCGTTGGGAATACAGTTGATAAAGAAATCTCATCCTGAAATTGTAATGGCGGTAGATGGTAGAGTCCTGGAGTCAGGACCCATTGACTTTGTGTCTAGTTCAATTGAGGTATTACATGGAGTGGAACACTGCGAAAATATGGTCTTCCAGATAATCAAGGCCCCCCAATATGGTATTATTTTAGGCCTCCCTTGGCTTCAAAAACATAATCCCTCTATAGATTGGACCAACAAGACCCTTTCTTTGACTCTCGATATTGTCTCGATAATTGTTGCGGATCATCGACCACACCTTCCCAAACATTATCCACCTGTCAGTGGGTTGCTACGGCAGCAGAAAAGGACACGGCACTGCCGGATCAATACTCAAGATTTGGAGACGTATTCAATGAGATACAGGCAGAAACACTCCCCCCACATCGACAATATGATTGTCAAATAGATCTAATACCTGGAGCAGTGGTGCCCTGTGGGAGAGTGTATGCTTTAACAGAACCTGAAAATGACCATCTAAGAAATTATCTAGATAAATATCTAGAACTGGGATTTATACGTCCCTCAAGGTCTCCTGCAGCCTGGCCTCTATTCTTCATCCCAAAGGCTAATGGTGAAAGGCGCACGTGCATAGACTTCAGGGCCTTGAATGACATCACGGTTAAAAATCGTTATCCCTTACCGTTGATATCGGTACTATTAGAACAGGTAAAACATGCCGTGATTTACACTAAATTGGATTTAAAGGGGGCATACCATTTAGTGAGAATGAGATCCGGAGACGAGTGGAAAACCGCATTTAAAACTCGGTACGGACTATACGAGTACTTGGTAATGCCGTTTGGGCTATGTAACGCACCTGCGGCGTTCCAGTATTTCCTAAATGAAGTATTAAGAGAATTCCTGGATCAATACGTAGTTGTCTATATTGACGTTTGCGTTGAGAAAGCTGCCGCTTAAGTAGAAAATTTACTTGAGCAACAGAAAGGAAGCTGCACCCACTTGCACTGTGCATTGTGCCATTTGTGATGATTTTACAGCGCAGGACAAACACCCGGTGCTCAAAATCACTGCGAACGGCATGACCCTAACGCGCTCCGGCGCTTGCGGAACTCAGAGAAAACAGAGTTTTTTTGTCACTTTGCGGCGTCCCGCTTACTCCGTCCAGCCTTACTGCCTACATCAAGATGAATCACTGACAAAATATCGAAGGTCAAAAAATTGACCTACAAAAATATCGCAACAAAAATATCGATGTCAATAATATCGACATCCTATCTACAACATGGTAAGTACAAAAATATCGGAAAAAAAATATCGATGTCAAAAATATCGTTATCAAAAATATCGGGTTTTTTTGTTAAAAATAATATGTAAAATAAACTAAATAATACTTCTAATTAAAATAAACATAGTTAAAAATATTTGATAATATTTAAAATTAATAAGTAACATATATAATTAAATAAAACATTAATTAAACATATACATATAAGATATAATATATATGCTTACTTAATAATAATTTTGAATAATTATTGTAATAAATTTTAAATTATTAAAAAATATTATAAATTACAAATACATCTATACACATAAAACAATAACATAAATAAAAATTAAATAATTATGTATAACAAATAAAAAAATTTTTTTTTACTTTTAATATTTTTAAAATTAATTATATACTATATTAACTAAAATAATACAAAAAATATTAAATAGCGTAGGGAATAAAAC
This sequence comes from Calotriton arnoldi, assembly GCA_963921515.1. Lineage (NCBI taxonomy): Eukaryota > Metazoa > Chordata > Amphibia > Caudata > Salamandridae > Calotriton > Calotriton arnoldi. The sequence continues at coordinate 1,346,085 of CAWUFW010004930.1, read as the reverse complement.
TACTATTACAACTCCCAAAAAAACAACACTAAGAAAAATGTTGGATAGCGTAGGGGTAAAAATTACTATTCCCACTCCAGCGAGTGTAACAGTAGGGAAAGTGTTGGATAGCGTAGGGGTAAAAATTACTATTCTAACTCCAGTGAGTGCAACAGTAGGGAAAGTGTTGGATAGCGTAAGGGTAAAAATTACTATTCACACTCCAGAGAGTGCAACAGTAGGGAAAGTGTTGGATAGCGTAGGGGTAAAAATTACTATTCTAACTCCAGTGAGTGCAACAGTAGGGAAAGTGTTGGATAGCGTAAGGGTAAAAATTACTATTCCCACTCCAGAGAGTGCAACAGTAGGGAAAGTGTTGGATAGCGTAGGGGTAAAATTACTATTCCCACTCCAGAGAGTGCAACAGTAGGGAAAGTGTTGGATAGCGTAGGGGTAGAAATTACTATTCCCACTCCAGGTAGTGCAACAGTAGGGAAAGTGTTGGATAGCGTAGGGGTAAAAATTACTATTCCCACTCCAGGGAGTGCAACAGTAGGGAAAGTGTTGGATAGCGTAGGGGTAAAAATTACTATTCCAACTCCAGAGAGTGCAACAGTAGGGAAAGTGTTGGATAGCGTAGGGGTAGAAATTACTATTCCCACTCCAGGGAGTGCAACAGTAGGGAAAGTGTTGGATAGCGTAGGGGTAAAAATTACTATTCCCACTCCAGAGAGTGCAACAGTAGGGAAAGTGTTGGATAGCGTAGAAGTGACAAATAACATACTTATAAATAATTTTTTTTTTTAATAATTAATGAATTATTAAATAACTCTAAACTATTTACCAATACCAATAAATATTTATTAAAAACATAATTACCAATAGAAAATTTATTAACAATACATTAATAATAAATACCAATAAATAATAATTAATCAATATTAATTACTAAATATGAAATATTGAACAATAAAATATTTTTAATAACAAAAAACATATAACTTATTAAAACTTAATGACCAATTAACTAATATTGAACAATTAAATGCTTTTTTATACCAATAATAATAATAATTAAACATTCATTATCAACTAATAAATAATTCTTAATATATTAATTACATTTATCAATAAATAATATTTAATAATATTTAATTACCAATTAATGATAAAACAACAATAAATTAATTTTTAGAACCAAAAATTTGTAATTTAAAAAAATTACCTATTAATAATTAATATCCAATAAATTAATTATCAATACCCAAAAATAAATTTAATAATCACTTAATTAGATTTCAATTACTTCCAAAAGTATTCCCCTATAAACGCACAACACACTTAATCAATTAATAAAAATTAATAACTAATTAATAAAAATTAATTCCCAATTAATAATTGATTACCAATTATCAATTAATTAACAATAATATAATTATCAATACCAATTAATTAAAATAAATTATAACTTAATTACATTTAAATTACATGATAATCAATTAATCAATTAATAAAAATTAATAACCAATTAATAAAAATTAATTACCAATTATTAATTAATTAACAATACTATAATTATCAATACCAATTAATTAAAATAAATTATAACTTAATTACATTTAAATTACTTCCCACCCTATTCCCCTATAAACCCCCAACCCGCTACAGAACTTAAACGCAAAAAATAATTAAAATTAATTTATAATTCCTAAAAATTAATAATTAATTTAGTATAATTAAATTACTTCCCACCCTATTCCCCTATAAACCCACAACCCGCTACAGTACAAAAAAAATAAAATAACTTAAAAAAATAAATTTATTAACATATAAAAATTGTATACATATATTTTTAAACAATTAAAACACGTAACAAAAACACATATAACACATACATATTAAAAACATAACAAAATACATAACAATAATACAAATATCGATATTAGTAACATCGATATTAGTAACATCGATATATTTGATTTCGATATTACTAACTTCGATATTATTGACATCGATATTAAGTAATTCGATATTACTTACCTTAGGGTCGATATTCTGTCCATCGATATTCTGTCCCATCGATATTCTGTCCCTTCGATATTTAAACTTCGATATTATGGTATATCGAAATTTTATTTTCGATATTTTGACTGCCCACCCATCAGGATAACTTTGCACAAGTCCAATAAGGAATGAATGGAGAGTTAACTAACCACATCAGTGTGAAGAGGAGAGTAAGGCAGGCATGCATGCTCGCACCCACACAATTCACCCCTTTCATTAACGCTGTAATGAAATCTTTGAAAAACTGTCAAAATGATTCCCCCAAATTGACTAGTATGAAAATCCCATCATTAACGAATGTAGATGACACTATATTCATTTCTAAAACACCAATGGGGTACAATTTATGCTAAATGAATTTGTTAAATTCTGTGGCATGCGTGACCTTGAAACAAATGTAGATAAAATTGAATATATGACTCTTAATCCTCGCCGAACTTTCAGAGGTGGCCTCATGCTGACTAGATCTGTACTGGAGAGGGCTACACGTTTCAATTACCTGGGGGTGAAGATTGTCGATAATTTGAGATGGGTACCTCAAGTTAAAAAATCCTAATATCACTTAAGCACAAAGCTTCTTGTCTTTTGAAAATGTTTAAGTCCGTGATATCTACCTATGTTGCAAATGAATTGTGCTCAAGATGTGGGGCTGTAATTTTTCGGCATTAACAATGGCTGTAAATAGATTAATAAAATCATGCTTTAGCCTTCCTCCAAGCACCCCATTGTTCCCCTTTCTTTTTAGATCTGGGACTGAAAAGGGAGAGTGATATTGTCAATGTATGTCTGCTCACATTCTTATTGTAAACAGTTGAGCTTGAACATTATAGGAATACATTGAAGGAGCTGCCTGTGTTAGAGAAAGCATGTGCCACCCAAGCCCTAAGGCTACCCTTTGAAGCTCAGGGAGGGTTAAGTACAACCCCACAGGACATCCTGCTCAGGAGAGCAACGACCTCTACCACACCAAGACTCTTTTGTCCCCACATCTGGAATTAATACATAAAACAGCACAGGAGAGCCATTCACAGCCATGTGATTCTGGACACTGGCAAAATGGTGCATTTAGTTTAAGTAGGAAAATACTAACTTTCTAAAAGTAGCATTTTCAGAATAGAACTTAAAATCAGACTTTACCATTTAAGGGGATTTTAAAAAACAATTCACCAAGTGAAAGAAGTATTTCTTTATTTGTTCCCAAACTGTCGTTATCACTTATCTGTAAGAAGGTAACCCAGTTTTAGTCTATATAGACATAGCCTTACAGCTGTTAAAAATTGCAGGGCATGTAAAATTAAATACACATGTCCTACCTTTTAAATACCATGATCGCAGCCCTATGAGTCTTTAGAGCCTACCTTAGGGGTGACTAAGTACTAAAAAGTATGGTTTAGGCCTGACAAAATGTTTATTGTGGTCGAAATGGCAGTTTAAAACTGTACCACAGGCTGCAGTGGCAGGGTTGAGACATGTTTGATAGTGCTACCTTAATGGGTGACACAATGAGTGCTGCAGCCCACTTATAGCATTTAATTTACAGGCCCTGGGTACATGTAGTCCCATTTACTATGGACTTATAAGTAAAATAAATGTGCCAATTGGGTTGATCCAGCGCAATATTAGCAAACAGCATTCATACATCAGATACTCACTTGGGCCCATACATTCATACTACACTAATACTTACGGTGGGGTGTCAGATATACTCTTTTATCAAAATCTCTGCTACCAATTACCTTCTGATTGAAGAGTAATAACTTACCAATGGATCCTTTGCTGATTGGGAAGTTTAAAATGAGTGACATTCATTACAGTTCATAATCCTGAAATAACCACTGAGTCAGGAAGTTTTAAAATGTTTATCTAAAGTTTTAGCAGAGTAAAATACAGAAAAACACGGTACTTGATCGCAATACCCAAGAAAAGGCATAGAAATGATTTTTCTAATAAATGACGGTGTTTAAGGAAAAGGAGAGGATAGAGACAGCAGAGCAACTAAAGGTTGCAGTATAGTTACCTAAATGCGAGAACCAAGCCCCTTAGCCAAGGAGTTGGAAAGAATGGGACCCAGGAAGGATGAAGAGCAAAGACCTCCTCCAGGATCAGGACATGACCGGTGACCTCTCTATAATGACGCCTGCGCCGTGCCCCTCTCTGGTACTCGGCTTCTCCTCGATTCTCCCGTTCTAATGGACTCCGCCGCCCCCTCCTCAGGACCTCTTCAGGACAGGGATTCAGTCAGCAACCGGTCAGCATGGACGCCTATTCTTCCTTCAGCATCTCCTTCCTCAGACTTCAAGACCTCCGACTAAACTAATTAGCTAATTCTATATCTGTTATACCCTTCTACGCCCATGTACCTCCCCTTAATGTTGCCAAAATATGGGACCACTAATTCTGATTGGACAGGGACAGGGGGTGGATTCTCGCACCATCTCAATTTGGCCTAAATTGTGAAGCCTATTGTTTTTAGATTCCCGCCCCTTCAAATTAATACATTCACTTTATTTCCCACCCGTCTCATAACAAAATGTTATACAAAATTTATTCAAATGTATCAAATTTTGTGACAGAAAGGCAAAGTACAGCATCTTCAGCCAGCGGGTCATGGCCTTGGGTGATGTCCAAGTTGACTTCACTTGGCAGGCATACAGGACACATGCGCAGAACCATCTGTCTCTTGAGTTTCAGGTCAACAACCCAGGCCCAAGTTTTATGAACTAATAAAATGCAAGAAGAAAACATTAATATCACAGAATAAAATGTTTCACTGTATGCCCACTTTTTCTACTCTATTCCCATTTAATTATAAATTCTATCCCGCATTAGTAGCGTTAAGAAACGACAATTTTGAAATTACATGAGAGCAAGCTAAAGCATGTGAAAACATTAAGCGGCCATTTTAATGCACACTGCGCAGAAGCAGAGATTTCCCACCAAGCAAAGAAAGACGTCACACCATGTGATCTGGTTGCGACATGCGCAGTGAGGTTCCCGCGCTTTAGCGGCCATTTTGGATTACAGACAAGCGTTATTCATTAGTAAAACACATAGGCAAGCTTCTGTCCCTTTTGTGTTGTGAATGCAAAGGTTAGTATTAACAATACAAGTTTTAATAAATTAATACTATGAGGAGGATTGAATACAAGCAAGTTTCGCTTATGAAACCTTGCTCCATCAATCCCCTCTCTGATGGCGTTTCTGAGCCATCAAAACACTACCCTCAATCAGATGCCAACTTCTTAGCAAATTACTTCATTCTCATTTTTACTCTTTCCATTCTTACAATCTCCTTTTAATTTCTTGTATAATTCACTTCTCCATTCTTCAAGTTCGATTTCATCTAGTTTCCTCTTCTTTCTTTTTCCTGTCACATTATATGTTCCATTTTTTCTACAGCATTTGCACCATATTGTTATTGTCAGTACTATTATTGCTATTCCTGCTAAGGGTATTAATATTTGACCTATAAGTCCTTTCCCTACATTAGCAAACCAGGTTCCAATTGACGATATACTATTTGTCAATCTTTCCCATACACTATCAACTTCCAGTGGTTTAAGTTCATTCTCAAGTTTTGTTATATTCTGTATATACGTTCCAATTTCTGCACTCTTATCAGGAAAATAAGTGCAACAGTGTTTCGTCTTCAATAATTTACAGACTCCGCCCTCTTTTGCCAATATAATATCAAGAGCAAGTCGATTTTGCATCACCATAGATCTAATCGCAACCATCTCCGCATTAATCATTAGGAAACCTCCAGCAGTATCCGTTGATAAACGATCAACCAATGTAGATAATTTACATATTTTCCTTGAGTTTAGAATTATTCCCACTGAAGGTATCAATGCACCAAATATATCACCTACAATTTCAGAAAAACTAGCTCTTTTATTACGTGTTAATTCGCTATTATTTTTATTGCTTCCAGTGTTTCTTTTTACGTGGTATATTTTTGGAAAAACTATTCCAAAATAACAACTTCCATACCACCGTGCAGGAAGCCTAAAGTAAGCCTTATTCCCACATACATAATAGATTCCAGGAAAAACTGAATCTGTTCCTCCTTTGATTCCCCAACCTCCAAGAATTAAGAAATTGTGTTCACATTCACTGGTACCAATAAAAACATTGTTATAGTCAGTCTTTAACCTATGAAGACAAATTTTTCCTGTCTTTACGAAATCCAGAGCCATAGCAGCTTGAGCCTTGCCAGGTGTGTAACTCCCTTCTTTCTCAGCCCAAGGTGGTAAATGAGCCTTATGCTCAGAAGCTTTCTTTTGAAAATCCTGCCTTCTATCTTCTACTAAATTCAAAAATATCTTTTCTTCTTCAAGTAAAGAACATGTTAGATTGTGTCTATGTGCATGTGTTATATCTATCGATTTCATTGTTAAGAAAAATTCTCCCATAAACTGTGCGTCTTGACTACTAAGCACTGGGTTCATACTCTTTCGAATCGGAACCTCAGAAAATATCACATCTAGATTTGAATAATAATACTGCAGTCTACCTGTTCTATAAAATAAACTTGTTAATACTCTACATGAGATGCCATATGTCAGTGGTAAGTGATGGTATGTTAATCCTTCTGCTACTGATTCAGGTAACTTCATACAGACATAACAATTACTAACTTCCATGGTGTCTACATACTGAAACAATAACTTTGTAAAAACGTTTAAACTAGTGTCGTTATCAGCTATTTCGTGATGAATTTCTGCCTCATCTTCTGCCATTAGTTCTACTCTATTGCCCTTCATGTTTGCTGTCCTCCCTATAGTTTCATTATTAATCTTTTTATCTATTATCATCAGGTAAGGAACTGCTACAATCAGGACTAACCATACTATAAGCACCAATACTAGACTACATATGCAAATTGCACAGCATCTTCTGCAACATTTTCGTTTTGGTCTCCTAGTAACTCTATCATCAGGCATTTTTTTTTCGACAAGGAAGATTGCTCTTCTTATCTTTTCTTCTTTTCTTTAGACGATTCTTTTGTTTAGTCAGGGTGGTCTTGTTTCTTTTTCGTACGTCAATTCTGCACTTGTTCCTTCGTCACCACTTTCACTTGACTCTGAGCTTTCAAAATCTTCAAGAATGATGTAAGTCCAGTCAGGACCTTTGAATTTGTTATTCACAAGTTTCAGTCTTTTTCTTTTTCTTTTTCCTGACTTTTTCTCTTGTTCAGTTTGGCTTGTTACTTCATTTACTTGATCTGGATCTTCACTTCTGGTTGTTATGTGGTACTTTACTCTTTTAATGACACTTGGCCAATGATCTCCTTTTCTTGTTTTCTTTGTTGGCACTGTTTCTTTTTCGTCTTCAGAGATCTCGTTATGTTCACTGCTTAGTACTGCTTCGTTTTCTTTGATTACTGCTTCTTGTGTTTGTTCTTTTTCAGGTCTGATTGGTTTCTCTTCTGCAGCTCCACTATGACTTTCACATTCTTGACCTTGTTCTTTGTTTATTTCTTCATGTTCATTTTTATCGATCTCTTTTTCTTCTGTGTATTCTTCTTGATCTAACTGGTTCTGATCAGGGCTTATTGTACTGTGAACTTCTGCAGCCTGACCGGATTCTTCTAAACCTATCTTTCCCTGTTCAAAGTCTATTAGATCTTCACTGTTTTGAGTCCAATTTTCTTTCCCTATCTGATTCTGTTCAAGATCTTTTAATGTCTTTTCTTCTTGATCCTGAACTGCTTCTTCTTCACCTATCTGATCTTCTTCAATCTCTTCCAACTTTGCTTGACTTCTTGTTCTGTGGTATACTTCAGGAACTTCTACCACTGGTATCCAATCATGACTTGTGCTCGGTTGTTCTCCGTCAGCCTCTCTTGAAACTCGAACCTGAGATCCTTCAGCTTGGCAACCTTCAGCTTCTTCAGTGATTGGCGTTGTCTGAAGATTCTCTTCCTCAGGATTTGGTACTCTCTTTGTGTGGCTTACGTGAATCCAATTAGGAAATCCTGCACACTTCACTGCAGTATTTGTGGTCAATATGACTTGACAAGGTCTGCTCCACCTGGGTGATAGACACGTTTCTCTGGTGTGATTCTTCACTACCACCCAATCACCAGGATTCAGATCATGTTCTTGTTCTGGCTGCCTGGAAACTGCGTCTTCTCCAACCTGGTGAGAGACAGAACGCACTAGGTCAGCCAATCCTTTGCAATAGTCCAGAACCATATCATCAGATATATTTACCAGTTTGTTTGTGGGAACATGTGTTTGTCTCATTGCTCTTCCCATCATTATTTCATGCGGGCTCAATCCTGTGGTTCTGTCAGGTATGCTTCTGAGTCCCATTAAAACAATTGGCAATGCATCTGGCCACTCTAATGATGTTGATGCACACATTTTTCCCAGTCTTGACTTTATAGTGCCATTCAATTGTTCAACCACTCCAGAAGCCTCTGGGCGATATGCACAGTGCAGTTTTTGTTTGATTTGGAATGCTTCACAGATTATCTGGATCACTTCGCTGTTAAAATGTTTTCCTCTATCTGATTCCAAAGTTACTGGAAAACCGAACCTTGGTATGAGTTCTCGTAGCAATAGTTTTGCGACTGTAATGCTGTCATTTCTTCTAGTAGGGTAAGCCTCCACCCACTTTGAAAATAGGCACACTATTACTAGTACATATTTCAGCCCTCTGCATGGTGGTAACTGTATGAAATCAAACTGAAGTCTCATAAATGGACCCTCTGCCCTTCCAATTTTCCCAAATCCAATCACTGTCTTCCTCCCCGGATTATGCATCTGGCAAGTTAGACATCTCTGGCAAAGACTCTCTGCAACAGCCCTGAATTTGGGATTGTACCAATTTTGTCTGAACAACCTAATCATTGCATCTCTCCCTATGTGTGTGTCTCCATGATACATCCTGGCCATTTGTGAGAGTAAACAGTCCGGCATAACTGGTCTGCCATCAGCACTGATCCACACTTCATCATCTCCTCTTTGGGAGCAACCCACTTTAATCCACAAATTCTTTTCATTTTCATCAACCTCATCTTGCAATTTCTTGACGTCATTCCAAGTTTCAGGTGGCATATACAGCATAAGTTGGCAGCTGATTCCCATTCTTTCCACCCTCTTATTGACTGACATTCTGGTTTTGGCACAATGTTGAGCCACCAGATCTGCATATCTGTTGCCAACTACCACCCAGTCATTTCCTGACTGGTGTGCGGCACATTTCACTACAGCCAATTCTTTTGGTGATTGTATTGCTTCTAGCAATTCCCTTACAAATTGTCCATTTTTAATGGGGGATCCTGAAGAAGTCATGAAATCCCTCTGCATCCATAGTTGGCCAAAATCATGCACAACCCCGTAACCATATTGACTATCAGTAAATATAGTTACTCTCTGATTCCTCCCAATTTTGCAAGCCTTTATTAATGCAATCAATTCAGCTACTTGTGCAGATTTGACTCCTGGTAAATAAGATACTTCGACTATTCCAGTTAATTCACATACCGCATAGGCAGCAGTTAGTTTACCATCTTCATGTCTTTGACATGAACCATCAACAAATAGCTCCCTGTCTGGCTCTTTAAGAGGCTGTTCCTCTATATCTGGGCGTGGTTTTGTACCTAATTCTGTAATCTGTACGCAATCATGTTCATCTTCTTCGTCATCTTTAATTGTCTCATGATATGGGTCTGGTAGTAAGGTTGCTGGATTTATTATAGTACACCTTACCATGGTCACATTTTCAGCACCCATTATTATTCTCTCATATTTAGTCAGCCGACTAGGAGTAAGATGCTGAGTTCGGGTTCTTGTCAACAGAATCACAACCGCATGTGGAACATACACTTTTACAGGATGTCCCATCACAATTGACTCACTTTGTTCAATGCTCAAACAAGTAGCTGCCACTGATTTTAAGCATCCTGGCAACGCAGCTGCTACGGGGTCCAATGTAGCAGAAAAATATGCTATAGGACGTCTGTCTAATCCGTGTCTTTGAGTTAGGACAGAAAGTGCACAATTTTCTCTTTCATGACAGAATAATGCAAATTCTCTTTTATAATCAGGCATGCCTAAGGCAGGTGCTGTACAAAGGGCGTTTCTCAATTTTACAAATGCTTCTACACTTTCATCATCCCACTCAACAGGGTCCTTTGCTTTCTTTTTTGTCATGTTAATTAAGGGCTTAGCTAACATGGAAAAACTTGGTATCCATTGTCGACAGTAACCTACTATTCCTAGGAACATTCTCACTTGTCTTTGGGTTACAGGCAGTTGCATTTTCTTTATTAATTCTACTCTTTCAGAGGTTACTCTTCTTTTTCCCCTCTCAATTTGGTGTCCCAGATATTTAACGGCTGTTGTACAGAACTGCAACTTTTCAGGTGAGACTTTATGCCCTTCCTCTACCAAAAGATTTAAGAGTGCTATGGAATCAACAACACAGTCCTCTCTAGTGTTCGACGCCACTAATAAGTCGTCGATGTATTGGACTAGGACTGAGCTTCCTGGCATCACTAATTTCTCAAGACACTTTTTCAATATCTGATTAAAAATAGAAGGACTTTCTGTGTACCCCTGAGGAACATGATCCAACACATAGGGGCCGATTCCGATCTCGGCCGGTAGGGCTCCGAATCGGATTCGGATTCACCGGATCCGATTCGGAGCCCTGTTTCCCGACCGAATCGTACGCGGGTCCAGCCGAGCGAGTACGATGCAAGCACCCGCGAAATCGCTGACCGACTCGTACGCGGCTTCAACACGCTCCGACTGACTCGCATGGACACGACTCGCACCGCGCTATGGAGACGTTTCCCGGCCGGGTAAGTACGATGCACGCCACTAGCAGTCCGACCGACTCGCGCCATCCGGCTCAAAAAAGCTGTCGGAGCTGGACTTTGGGGGTCCGCGTCGGACCCCCCTGTACGCGTAGGCGCGCGAGTCGCACACAGGGGGGACCCATGGGTCCCCCCTACCTGTGCATGTACGCCGCGATGCGCTTGGACGCGTACACGCTGTAGGGGGCGCCCTTGTCCGCCTCGTACCCATTGAGTCAATGGGAGCCCGCGTACGCATTGTACGACAGGCTCCCATTGACTTCAATGGGAGTCCGACCGACTCGAGTCCGATGGCATGCGTGCGCATCATACTCGTTCGGTCGGACTGCTAGGGTCCGATTCGGTCGGAATTCTCTCCGGGTCCGTCTCGGTCGGAGAGATTTCCGGCCGGAATCGGAATCGGCCCCATAGACTTTATTCTCAAATTTAAACGAAAAAAGATGTTGGCTGTCTGGGTGCAATGGAATTGAAAAGAACGCTTGACACAAATCAATTACTGTGAACCATCCTGCACTCCAAGGGATCTGGTACAGAATTACTGCAGGATTTGGCACTATAGGACAACATGGTTCCACAATCTTATTGACTTTTCTCAGGTCCTGAACAATCCTATATTTTCCGCTAGGTTTCTTTAAACCCATTATTGGTGAATTACATGGACTACTCATTACCTCTTTCAGTATATTTTGTTCAACCATTCGATTTATTTCTTCAATGACTCCTGCTTTTACTTCTGCACTCATTTTGTATTGTCTGGTATTTGGGAAAATTGCACCTTCTTTTACAGTGATTTTAACTGGGTCTATTTTAGCCATAAGTCCTACTTCTTTTCCTGTGAAATCCCATACTATGGGGTTTACTGTACCTTTTAATTCTTCTGGCAACTCATCTTTTGTTAATACTGAAAACATCTCATCTACTTCTGTACCTTGTTTTGCGATCATAATTTTATATACATGGTCTTCATCTGGTGTCTGAACTGCCACACCATCCGGCGTGCAGAAAATTGTACAGTTCATTTTGCACAATAAATCCCTACCTAATAAATTCACTGGGCTAGAATCGCACACTACAAATTGGTGCATTTCTCTGAAGTTTCCAATTTTAACTTCCATTGGTTCGGTAAGAGGTGTTCTAATTCTTTGATTAGCCACCCCTACTACTTGGATATCTTCACCAGAGAGAGGAAGGTCTGGAATGTCTGCTGTTCTTACAGTAGACCGGGTAGCACCAGTGTCCAAAAGAAAAGTAATATCATTACCTTTCACATTCCCTTCAACATATGGACCTGACTGATCTACCTGTAAGGATGCGCCAAGTACGCACTCCTTCTTCCCCTCCCTTAGGCACCGTCATGAGTTAAATTGACAGAAATCGAACTGTAAAAGAAACTGTGATGTTATATAATCATTCTTACCACTTCCTCCTGGGTATCCGATGTCTGTACCGTGCTTTGCTCTGCTTACATTACCCTGAATAGGTGGAGGTGGTAACTGACTCTGAGGATTTACACCCTGCTGTGAGTCATTCTGCGTCTGTGAATTTAAATTTTGATTTGGGCCATTATTATTCCGTATCTTTTTACATTCGTCCTTCCAATGCCCCAATTTTCCGCATCCATGACAAGGAAATTTCTTTTTAGCTTCTTCTCTGCTCATTCGTCCTCTCAATTTTCCACCATTCCCACTTTCACCACTCGTTCCAGAATCTTTTTCTTGATTTTCACTTGGATTTTCCAAATTAATTCCCTGTTTCTCAGCCATTTTCACTTGTGCCCACATCACTTTTTCCTGTAACTTCTTGTGTCTGTCCTCAATATCATCTCCACAATATTTTGCATATTTCAGAATCTCATCAATCGGCTTCCCCTGCCAACAAAGCATATGCTGTTTAATCATCTGACAAATCTCTGGCTTCAAACCGTAAACGAATCGATACACAAACTGACTCATGTTCTTGTCTCCAATGTCCTCAAATCCACTATACTGTTTAAACACCTGTAATAATCGCTCATAATAGGAATGTACCGATTCATTGGCTTCTTGGGTGGTTCGATCTATTTTTACCCAATCTGTTTCCTTTGGTGGTATTTTCCCTTTCAAGTAAGTTATCACCTGCTGATACTTTTTCATTACATCACTTGACGGGGCACCTGTTTTTGGGTCTCTAGGATACTCATCACTTGGCCAATCGACTGTGATTTTACAATCTGTCCATAAATCGGCAGGTACCACTATGTCAAACAGACCATCCAAATCCTTCAATAATACCTTCGACACCTTCACAAACCTCTCAACCTGCTTGTACCATTCAATTGGCTTTTCTCTCAACTTTGGAAAATCATTCGTAAATGATCAAATATCCTGTCTGCTCCAGGGGACATGCACATATCCTCCTCCCGCAACTTCTCGCATTGGGTACATCTGATCAACCTTTTCTGTCTTTTTCATCACATATTCGGATGCTGTTCTACTCGTTCGTGCTTCTTCCTTTTTCTTGGCCCACCTAGTTCTCCATTTATCTAGGTCTCCCCATTTCTGTAAGACTATCATTAATTCCTTTACCTGTAATTTTCTTCCAGAGGCGTTCATGTTTTCTAAATCTTTTTCTGAAAATTCTGCTCTATATGGTCTCTGTAATACCTTTGATCTCCCTATTTCTATTCCCATCTGTAGTGCTAGATTGGATAGCTTTTCATGAAATATCCTTACATTTCTAGTAATGCTCCTGCACATGAATATTAATTCTTCATCATCATAGGTATTTAAACGATCTAATCCTACATTACCTGCTATGATTTCTTCTAATTCAAATTTCAATTTATGAATGTCCAATATTTTTGGAGGTGTGCACAGCTTGTCTGATCCTTGAACCCACCTTTCTAAATCTTCAGGTGTTACTATGGTGGCACTTTTTGCCCCTGATGAAGTTATTAAACTCACATCTTTCGAACACTCAGGTACCTCTTTTCTGGGAGTGCCCTTTACTGAACTTCTAATAGGCAAGTCCATGAGAGATATTGTGGATTCACAATCACTAAATTGATCCTCAATTATAACTGGAGCTTCAGGTTTTTGAGTATTCACAGGAGTAGGTGCAGGTATCAGTGGAGGGCAATTACCTTGAGTACCATATAATGGAACTACTGGACCAATTTTTACAGGAATAGTCAATAAATCAGGATGTACTTTTATCTGGGTTATTTTCTTAATTAATTCTGCTCTAGTTTTCTCTACAGCTTCCTTTTCTTTGTCGTGAAGTATTCTAGTAGGGGTGAATTCATGCGTTACCTGCGGTACTAATGGAGTTTGTGGTGGTGCACTTGGGGGGCATCCACTTGTCCCTTCCTGATATGGTGGGGATTCCTTAACATTTCTTCCATAAACTCATCTTCAGAATCCTCATTTCTCATTAAATGTTTTGTCTTTTCTGTGCATTTGCCTCCTGATTTCTCTCCTTCTGTGAATAATGGATACAGTCCTTCTGTAATCATTGCCCTTCTCCATTGTTTCATTTGGCCGTCCCTAGACTCATGTAGATATCTTGGGAAAAATCCTAGATAACTCCCATTTCTCCGAGATCGGTCACGTTCAAATGCTTCAGTTTCCCATTCCTCTAAAGCTTCTTATTGAGTTAATCTAGGTCTGGGTTCTAAGTCATTCATCCTTAATCTCAAATTTTGAAGAATTCGCCCATTGAACGTGCCATTCTCAGGAAATGCTAGTATCCCATCATTTTTGGTATATTCTATCCAATTCTCTATCCATATACAAGTATGGTAACCTCTCTCCATCATCATGAATGAAGCGGGCGTTTTGGCTGGTGGAATGATAATTCCCTCCCTAGTTTTGATTAGTTTGTCCTTTTTAAAATAATTCTTAATCTTTTGCAAAAATGACATTTTTCTCTTTTCTCCTTACATTTTGGGTAAATATTGATGTATAATATTATATTCTGCAAAGCCTAATTATCTCCTATCCGGTCGAGTTCCTGTTAAAGTCGGATCGCGTTTTAACATGCAATCCTTTACCCACTAAGAATTTCGCTTTTATAATTTCGACCAATAAAATGTCTGTTAACTTTTATTTCTGAGCCAATCCTTGCGCGGCCTTTTGGTGACGTTTTGTCTGTCAACCCCTCCTTTACAATCTGCGCTTTTCTGTCCCTCGCTGATTCAACCAATCCCAGCGCGGCACCTGTGACGTCAGTACTACTCCTGACTACTGACCCCTCCTTTACAAGAGTCTCTCCACACCCGCTGATTCAACCAATCCCAGCGCGGCGTTTTGTGACGTCAGCTCCCTCTCCGGCAACTTACCCTCCCTTTACAAAAATCTTACGCAAAACGTATTTCTTCTATAGTTCTTAATTAAATTTCAGTAACAACATAAAACATTCGCTATCGTGCCAGTTTCTCTAAATTCGAAAAGATAGTTTCTTTCACACACTTAGTAAAACCTTTCCGTTTACTAAAACATACACTACGAGTAAAAACCCTTCCGTTTTACTCTTCAAACAAGCCTCTGAAATACCTGTTACTTCTTCAATGTTACCCTTTCTAGGTGTTATAACATCAAATTTTCACCAGCGTACTCCTTTGCTATTACTTACACGCATAGAGTCCCTAACGAGTACTGATAGCCCTGCTTAACTTTTCAGTACTATTTCTGCCTGACAGATAACCTCACTGCAGTATGGCTTCCACTTGCCACCCGCTATTCTTTTTACCCGGGGTATTCTGGACAACATAAAACAAACTCTAAAATAAGCGGATGTTAGTTCATAAAATACAAAATAAAATTCTCATTACCCAATTAACAAAGAGTAACCATCCTCTGATTACCAGAAAACTGATCCAGCGCAATATTATCAAACAGCATTCATACATCAGATACTCACTTGGGCCCATACATTCATACTACACTAATACTTACGCTGGGGTGTCAGATATACTCTTTTATCAAAATCTCTGCTACCAATTACCTTCTGATTGAAGAGTAATAACTTACCAATGGATCCTTTGCTAATTGGGAAGTTTAAAATGAGTGACATTCATTACAGTTCATAATCCTGAAATAACCACTGAGTCAGGAAGTTTTAAAATGTTTATCTAAAGTTTTAGCAGAGTAAAATACAGAAAAACACGGTACTTGATCGCAATACCCAAGAAAAGGCATAGAAATGATTTTTCTAATAAATGACGGTGTTTAAGGAGAAGGAGAGGATAGAGATAGCAGAGCAACTAAAGGTTGCAGTATAGTTACCTAAATGCGAGAACCAAGCCCCTTAGCCAAGGAGTTGGAAAGAATGGGACCCAGGAAGGATGAAGAGCAAAGACCTCCTCCAGGATCAGGACAGGACCGGTGACCTCTCTATAACGACGCCTGCGCTGTTCCCCTCTCTGGTACTCGGCTTCTCCTCGATTCTCCCGTTCTAATGGACTCCGCCGCCCCCTCCTCAGGACCTCTTCAGGACAGGGATTCAGTCAGCAACCGGTCAGCATGGACGCCTATTCTTCCTTCAGCATCTCCTTCCTCAGACTTCAAGACCTCCGACTAAACTAATTAGCTAATTCTATATCTGTTATACCCTTCTACGCCCATGTACCTCCCCTTAATGTTGCCAAAATATGGGACCACTAATTCTGATTG
Source organism: Calotriton arnoldi (assembly GCA_963921515.1). Taxonomy (NCBI): domain Eukaryota; kingdom Metazoa; phylum Chordata; class Amphibia; order Caudata; family Salamandridae; genus Calotriton; species Calotriton arnoldi. The sequence goes on along the minus strand of CAWUFW010004930.1, from coordinate 1,329,558 downwards.
GACAGGGACAGGGGGTGGATTCTCGCACCATCTCAATTTGGCCTAAATTGTGAAGCCTATTGTTTTTAGATTCCCGCCCCTTCAAATTAATACATTCACTTTATTTCCCACCCGTCTCATAACAAAATGTTATACAAAATGTATTCAAATGTATCAAATTTTGTGACAGAAAGGCAAAGTACAGCATCTTCGGCCAGCGGGTCATGGCCTTGGGTGATGTCCAAGTTGACTTCACTTGGCAGGCATACAGGACACATGCGCAGAACCATCTGTCTCTCGAGTTTCAGGTCAACAACCCAGGCCCAAGTTTTACGAACTAATAAAACATTAATATCACAGAATAAAATGTTTCACTGTATGCCCACATTTTCTACTCTATTCCCATTTAATTATAAATTCTATCCCGCATTAGTAGCGTTAAGAAATGACAATTTAGAAATGACATGAGAGCAAGCTAAAGCATGTGAAAACATTAAGCGGCCATTTTAATGCACACTGCGCAGAAGCAGAGATTTCCCACCAAGCAAAGAAAGACGTCACACCATGTGATCTGTTTGCGACATGCGCAGTGAGGTTCCCGCGCTTTAGCGGCCATTTTGGATTACAGACAAGCGTTATTCATTAGTAAAACACATAGGCAAGCTTCTGTCCCTTTTGTGTTGTGAATGCAAAGGTTAGTATTAACAATACAAGTTTTAATAAATTAATACTATGAGGAGGATTGAATACAAGCAAGTTTCGCTTATGAAACCTTGCTCCATCAGGGTGTATGCCAATCTTACCATATTTAAAGGAGACTTTTCCAGTGGTTAGCAGGGGAAAATTGCACAAATTCCTAAAGCCAACAAAAACAAGTTCAGCAAAAATAAGAGGTGAAGGCAAAAAGTCTGGGGCAATACCATGCCAAGGATGTCAGGTCTAATACTTATATTAAATCTTGGCTGTTTAACTTGGATTTGTGGATTTGTCTAGAGACTACTACAGTGAGGTCACAAATTGAATTTAAAAATGAATTATGATTGTATATGAGGAATAAACTGAGCCTTGGATTTAGGAGTGATGGTATCACAGAGTGCTTTTTAGATCACAAATGGCTCCCTCAATTTGAGATGTAGTGTACAGAATTTTGCCTTCTAGTGCCAAGAATCTGTATATAAAGCGCATAATCCCACTGAATAGTTTTACCTATAAATGGCCTTCGGCTACCTCAATAACCTATGCCCTACTTTTTTGATTTATGTTGAATCTGAGGACCATTTTCTGTTCTTTTGTAAATTCTATGTTCGTTTAAGAAAAAAATGGATTACCCCTGTTTGCTGGTCCTTGAGATCTATATGCTGCCAAGACACTTTACAAATTTGTAAATCAGACACCAATGAATAGATATCTTTTGGTATTTGAAGAATTGTATATTATGCTTGGATTCTAAGCAAGCGCATTACTTTTTATTCAAGTTTTCAGACACCGGAAAATGCTTTGAATTTTTTTTTTAACAATTTCGTATTTTTTCTTCAGCCAATTCAATTGTTTTCCAGTAAACAAACAGCAGACCACAAACCCACTACACCTTGTGCCCAAATATCACATACCAGATCCAGCCCCTTATATTTCCACCATTTTCCCTATATTTTCCAATGTTTCTGCAGACAGCCCCAGGCTGCATAAATGGGTAACAATTTTGCAGTTTTACACATGTTATCAAGAGTATGAAATTGTATATGCTGTTACTTTGGTTGCTATGGGACTTTTCCTGAATAACATTAACTAAAAAGTAAATTAATTATATATTTTTTAAATAAAATATGTATTAGTAAAATGGATAGGCAAAAAGATGGTCATGACTAACACTTCCCCCTACCTCCCATTATTATCTTCACGCCCAAAGCTTGTCTGCATGCCTTTATGATGAGGTACGCACATGCTCAGATATTTGCTTCATACATGTTTTTTAAGCTGCCATGGTCTGCTGACATCATTAAGGTGCAAAGTTGATTCAAAGTTTATTTTTCCACACCTGTGAAAAAATGCTGCTGAAGTAGCACAGCAGCTACACTAATATTAAACATGATCAGCAACTCTAATTTCACAGATCTCTGAGATTTAGGCTCGAGAAGTATCACTTTATGGTGTAGTTCCAATAGAGACTTTGCTTTATACTTGATTACCTGCAACGATTGGATACGAAGTGTCTATTGCATAAACCCATGATTGATTTATTCATAACTGAGTGATAGTAGTTCATTGATTTTATAATGTGTTACTTAACAAATTCTAAACTTTAACAAAAGTCCATTGCAGAGAAGCAACTTTGTCGGAATCTAAATTTAAAAATGAGTTATATTGCAGGAGGTTTTAAAGTGATTGTCGTGTTCATGGATTAGTAGCTCTCATTTTGTTGTTTTGTTGCATCCGCTTTACAAAGTGAAGTAACTGTTAATGAGATCGCTCGGTACAGGCACGTTATTGCACATGTTTTAATTTTGTATGCATTGATTGTCATGCTTCTGTGGTACAGAAAGTGTATGATGCACCTTTTATATGGACGCAGATATTCATAAAATATTTTCTAAATTATCCTGTTATAAGACAATGAGTGAGCTATTGGATAATACCTAGTATTTTAAGGGGTTCTTTCTTTTTATGGACAAATCAATAAGCTAATCAATACTTTCAGAGTAAAACCAGACATCCACTTAAAGCTGGATTAGAATGCTTCACAAAACAATACTGTAGCAAGTCTGCTGAGGGGATATGGAGGGATTAAATAGCAATCAGATGAAAACAGAAGAGAATAAATAAAATCTTGCAGCAGCCACAGACGAATGCAACATGCGGCTTGCCTCCAAGATGAGATGAGTGTGAGTTCCACTCCTCTGTCTCTACAGATGAAAATGTGCAACTAACTGATCATTAGTAAAATGCCCTTTACAGTGTAAACAGGTAGGCTACCAGAATACCATTGTCAGAATATCGCCTGTCATAGACACTGTGTCCTAAATTTAGGGCCTTATTTATGGGGAATTGGCATAGGGCAGTGCCGGAAGTCTTCCTGCTGTGCTGGCCTACGCCAATATGCAAGGGCAGGGATGCACCATATTTATGAAATAGGGTGCATTCCTGTCCTTTCCCCTGCTGCTGGTGCACAATTTGCTGCCTAGCACCAATGCAGGCACCCTTGCACCATGGTGCAAGGGTGCCTGTGTTGCATGCAGGGTTGTTTTTGTGCAGGAAGTTATACCTTCCTGAGCAAAACCAATCCCAGGAGGCATTTTCCTCTTTCTATGTGTGCTGCAGCATGCAGCACACATGGAAAGAGTGAAATTACGAGGAGAAATAAAAAATTTCCCACTGAAGTTCACAAACAACAAACCGAGAATGTTCTAAATAAGTAAGCAAATTCACAAAATGATTAAGGACAGATGATATTTCTCTAAAGCTGCTCTCAGAGCCCATGGTGCTCAGACTTGTTTTGTCTAAATTGCCTCTTGTCACATAGACAACACAGCCAAGCAAGTTGTATGGAATGACGAATACATTCCATATAGATGCAAGAATCATTTGGCATTTGGTGACAATGAACATCTTGCTATTATCTTCTCATCAATCTAATGTATACATTCACTGTAGGCAGACACAGAGCAGGCCAGCAGATAGATATGGGTCACAGCAGGGATAAATGGTAATTTTTTAAATGTTGTGAATTATTATGCACCAATTATAGATGACCCCAAAGCTATTAGGAAGATCAATGACCTAGCAAAAGGGACTGTGGACCCCATAATTTTAGGAGGGGGGGGGCTTTAATTAAATTCAAGACGTGGTAAGGGCCTATTTGGAAGCCTCCCAGTATATTTGTTGTTCTCGTCAATTTCAGTCTGCATCTCGTATTGATTTTTTTCAAATTTCTTGCTTTCTTAAGTGTTTTAATTCAGAAATTAGGGCCAATTCATTCTCCGATCATTCACTGGTGAAAATTGAAATCGAAATAGATGCGAAAAGAAGGAAAGGTCCAGGTGGCAGATGGATCGTCTCCTTCTTTCTAATCAACAATGGATAACTAGCATGAAAGAAAAAATGGATAAAAGAGTTTTTTCAGGTGAATAAGGGCACCACAACACTCTTCTCTGTTTAGGGGGCCTTTAAGGCAACAATGAGGGGGCAGATGGTGGCTTACATGACCGCACAATCTAAAATTCGGGGGACACGTATAGCTGAATTACAGCTGGCAGTGGACACAGCTCTATTGCATAAGAATAGGTATTTGGGGATGGATGCTTCAGCAGAGGCACAATTTACCAAAGCCAAACAAGAGTTGAGGGAATTTTTCATCATAGAGGAAATAAATAGCTCACAGGTGTTTAACCAGCAAGTATATGAGGAAAGTCAGATGGTAGGCAAACTTCTAGCATGGTCGACAAGGGTAAAGCAGGAAGCATCAATAATTACTGAACTGCAGGAACCTGGGACAGGGGCCTTGGTTATCGACAAAGAGAAGATTACTGAAATCTTTTTAGATCATTATTGCAAGCTGTATGGAACCAAATATACGGTTTCAGAAGATGTAATTCATCAATATTTTCAGAATATTAACCTTCCAAAGCTATCAAGTACGCAGGCTGAGGGAATGGTAGCCGATATTACAATAGTAGAAATCCAGCAGGTTCTTGCCTCAATGCCCTGTGGGAAGGCTTGCGGCAACGGTGGCCTTCCAACAAAGTTTTATAAGGTATTTTCGGAAGAGCTAATACCATTTTTGGCCGAGCTTTTTAATTTTGTAAAAAAAGGAGATGAGATCCCATTAATTTTTTTAAAATCCACCATCATTAGTTTTGTTAAGAAGGGTAAGAATCCTAGAGATATCAACTCATATAGGCCGATCAGTCTGTTAAACTCTGACTATAAAATTTTAATGAAATATAGTCAAATCGATTCACCCCAGTTGCACAGAAGGTGGTCCATCAGGATCAGACAGGGTTTGTGGCTGGAAGGTTATTGTCACCTAATACTGGATTTCTAGTACAAGCACTTGATTTCTTTAACACTAATCAAACACCTGCACTTATAATAATGATCGACACTGAGAAAGCATTCGATCTCGTGAATGCGGACGCTCTTTTTTACGGCCTTAAAGGGTGGGGTTTCCCTCTCAAATCATCAACATGTTATGGAATATCTATCAAGGTGCACAGGCTCAGGTCTTCATAAACTCCAACTTAGCAGGGACGGTTGATATAAATCGGGGAACCCAAACAGGGTTGTCCCCTATCCCCCGTGTTGTTCACATTCTTTATTGAACCATTGGCAGTCAGTATTAGGGTAAATTTGGAGATAGAAGCATCAATAGTGGGGATGTCCAAACTGAAATTGTTTGCAGACGATGTAATTCTTTATCTTAGACCTGAAAAGCAGAATATTGAGATGGCGTTGATAGAATTTGAGCAGTTTGAGTCAATAGGGAGATATAAAATCAATCACAATAAGACAGAAGTTCAGTTGCTTAATGCCGCTTGTGATGTTCTCCCGTGTAATCTTCAATGGCAAGGTCTCTCCCCTAACCTGATTCGAAATCTGGGGATATATGTTACCAAACGCTTTGCGGAAATATATAAACTGAAGTCTGAGGTAATGTTGAAAAAAATTAAAGACCTACTAGACAGATGGATACTTCTTCCTCTTACATTGATTGGCAGTGTACCTCTCATAAAAATGTCTATTTTACCTTTATTAACTTTTCTTTTTACAAAAGTTCCAATTAAAATAATACAACATATTTTAAAGAACTGGAAGTAATGTTTTGACAGTTCATTTGGAATAAGAAGGCTTCCAGGGTAAAATTTCCAGTGCTTCAACTGGATATTGAAAAGGGGGGTTGGCACTCCCCTAGGTTCGTGCGTATATAGCCTCCTTTTTAGATATCATAGTCCGTTTAATTGATAGTAAGGGATCCTTGGATAGTTTCTGTCTTGATAAGATGATACAGGAAGCCAGATCTTAGATTCCGGTTTTCACAAAGACAGCTAAGCTCCCCCAAAAAACTAGATATAAGACACTACAGAAGTACTGTATCAGACTCCAGGCATTTTATTCCACAAAGGCGCGTTCAGCAGGGTATGAGTACTTGCTACTTCTAAAATGTGAAAGCATGGGTCTACATATCCAGAATAGTCAGCTGAGGTTCTGGAAAGCAAATGCTTTTAACCCCTTCGCTGCTAGGCCTTTTCCCCTCCTGTGCTAAGCCTTTTTTTGGCTATTTGGGGTAGTTCACGCTTAGGCCCCTGTAACTTTTTGACCACATAAGGTATCCATGCCAAATTTGCGTCCTTTTTTTCCAACATCATGGGGATTCTAAAGGTACCCAGGGTTTGTGGATTCCCCTGGAGGGGACCCAGAAATTAGCCAAAATACAGCTAAATTTTGTTTTTTGGGGGAAAAATGCGAAAAAAGGGCTACAGATGAAAGCATCTGGTTTTTTCCCTGCAAATGGCATCAAAAAAGGGGTTGTTGTGCTGAAATCACCATCTTCCCAGCTTTCAGGGACAAGCAGACTTTTGTTAGAAAACCAAATTTTTGTACACAGTTTTGGCATTTTTCTGGGACATAGCCTATTTTTGCTATTTTTTGTGCTTTCAACCTCCTTCCAGTTAATGGTAGAAATGGGTATGAAAGCAATAATGGATCCTGGAAAGCAATACATTTCTGAAAAGTAGACAAAATTCTGAATTCAGCAAGGGGTCATTTGTGTAGATCCTTCAAGTTGTCTTTATAGAAACAAACAGTTAAATATAGGAAAAATTGAACATTTGTTGAAAAAAACAGCCATTTGTGTCAACGTTTTCACCTGTAACTTCTTCTAATTATGATAGCTATTTGAAAGCAATATACCATTACATCCGCTGGACCTTTCTGGTTGTGGTGATATATAGGATTTGTAGGTTCACCAAGAACCCGACGAACCCAGAGCCAATAACTGAGCAGCGTCTTGCAATGGTTTTTTTATTATGTCCCGGGTATATAGCAATTATTCTGGGAAAATTTATACATGGAAAAATCGGTATGAAAGACACCTATGTATTTATGAAATGGGAACAAAATATATAGTTTAGAAACATTAGATATTTGCACATTTCCGAAATTGGGAGTACCCATACTAGCATGAGATTTATAAGTAATTTTTCAAAATGACTTCTTTTTTACACATTGTCTTTCATTTGGAAGGCAGAAATGCATCGAAAGTCAATAGATAATAACAGTTGCTCTACAATTTTGTGTTACCCTAAGTCTCCCGATAAAAATGGTACCTCACTTGTGTGGGAAGGCTTAGTGCCCGCGACAGGAAACGGCCCAAAACGCAACGTGGACACACCACATTTTCACAGTGAAAAATGACCCTTTTTTTGCAAAGTGCCTAGCTGTAGTTTTTGAACCCTAGCTCTGCCGGCACCAAGGGAAACCTAGCAAACCTATACATTTTTTAAAACTAGACACCCAGGGGAATCCAGGATGGGGTGACTTGACTGGCTCTCATCAGGTTCTGGTACTCAGAATAACTTGCAAACCTAAAAAATTGTAAAAAAAACAAATTTTCCTCACTTTTCTGTGGTGGAAAGTTCTGGAATCTGCGTGGATCCACAAAATTCCACTCACCCCACGTTCCCCAAAGTCTTACGAGAAAAATGGTACCTCACTTGTGTGGGTAAGCCTAGTGCCCGCGACAGGAAACGGTGCAAAACGCAACGTGGACACACCACATTTTCACAGTGAAAAATGACCCTTTTTTGCAAAGTGCCTAGCTGTAGTTTTTTAACCCTAGCTCTGCCGGCACCTAAGGAAACCTAGCAAACCTATACATTTTTGAAAACTAGACACCCAGGGAATTCCAGGATGGGGTGACTTGACTGGCTCTCAGCAGGTTCTGGTACCCAGAATCCCTTGCAAACCTAAAAAATTGTCAAAAAAACCACATTTTCCTCACTTTTCTCTGGTAGAGAGTTCTGGAATCTGCGTGGATCCACAAAATTCCACCCACCCCGCGTTCCCCAATGTCTTCTGAGAACAAGGGTACCTCACTTGTGTGGGTAGGCCTAGTGCCCGCGACAGGAAACAGCGCAAAACGCAACGTGGACACACCATATTTTCACAGTCAAAAATGACCCTTTTTTTGCAAAGTGCCTAGCTGTAGTTTTTGAACCCTAGCTCTGCCGGCACCTAGGGAAACCTAGCGAACCTATACATTTTTGAAAACTAGACACCCAGGGGAATCCCGAATGGGCTGACTTGACTGGCTCTCACCAGGTTCTGGTACCCAGAATCCCTTGCAAACCTAAAAAATTGTCAAAAAAAACATATTTTCCTCACTTTTCTGTGGTGGAAACTTCTGGAATCTGCGTGGATCCACAAAATTCGACCCACCCCGCGTTCCCCAAAGTCTTCCAAGAAAAATGGTACCTCACTTGTGTGGGTAGGCCTAGTGCCCGCGACAGGAAACAGCGCAAAACGCAATGTGGACACACCACATTTTCACAGTGAAAAATGACCCTGTTTTTTGCAAAGTGCCTAGCTGTAGTTTTTGAACCCTAGCTCTGCCGGCACCTAGGGAAACCTAGCAAACCTATACATTTTTCAAAACTAGACACCCAGGGAAATCCAGGATGGGGTGACTTGACTGGCTCTCAGCAGGTTCTGGTACCCAGAATCCCTTGCAAACCTAAAAAATGGTTAAAAAAACCACATTTTCCTCACTTTTCTGTGGTGGAAAGTTCTGGAATTTGCGTGGATCCACAAAATTCCACCCAACCCACGTTCCCCAAAGTCTTCCGAGAAAAATGGTACCTCACTTGTGTGGGTAGGCCTAGTTCCCGCGACAGGAAACAGCACAAAACGCAACGTGGACACACCAAATTTTCACAGTGAAAAATGACCCTTTTTTTGCAAAGTGCCTAGCTGTAGTTTTTGAACCCTAGCTCTGCCGGCACCTAGGGAAACCTAGCAAACCTATACATTTTTGAAAACTAGACACCCAGGGGAATCCAGTATGGGGTGACTTGACTGGCTCTCACCAGGTTCTGGTACCCAGAATCCCTTGCAAACCTAAACAATTGTAAAACAAACCACATTTTCCTCACTTTTCTGTGGTGGAAAGTTCTGGAATCTGCGTGGATCCACAAAATTCCACCCACCCCGCGTTCCCCAAAGTCTTCTGAGAAAAATGGTACCTCACTTTTGTGGGTAGGCCTAGTGCCCGCGACAGGAAACAGCGCAAAACGCAACGTGGACACACCACATTTTCACAGTGAAAAATGACCCTTTTTTTGCAAAGTACCTAGCTGTAGTTTTTTAACCCTAGCTCTGCCGGCACCTAGGGAAACCTAGCAAGCCTATACATTTTTGAAAACTAGACACCCAGGGGAATCCAGGATGGGGTGACTTGACTGGCTCTCAGCAGGTTCTGGTACCCAGAATCCCTTGCAAACCTAAAAAATTGTCAAAAAAAACATATTTTCCTCACTTTTCTGTGGTGGAAAGTTCTGGAATCTGCGTGGATCCACAAAATTCCACCCACCCCGCGTTCCCCAAAGTCTTCTGAGAAAAATGGTACCTAACTTGTGTGGGTAGGCCTAGTGCCCGCGACAGGAAACAGCGCAAAACGCAACGTGGACACACCACATTTTCACAGTCAAAAATGACCCTTTTTTTGCAAAGTGCCTAGCTGTAGTTTTTGAACCCTAGCTCTGCCGGCACCTAGGGAAACCTAGCAAACCTATACATTTTTGAAAACTAGACACCCAGGGGAATTCCGAATGGGGTGACTTGACTGGCTCTCACCAGGTTCTGGTACCCAGAATCCCTTGCAAACCTAAATAATTGTCAAAAAAAACACATTTTCCTCACTTTTCTGTGGTGGAAAGTTCTGGAATCTGCGTGGATCCACTAAATTCCACTCACCCCACGTTCCCCAATGTCTTACGAGAAAAATGGTACCTCACTTGTGTGGGTAGGCCTAGTGCCCGCGACATGAAACGGTGCAAAACGCAACGTGGACACACCACATTTTCACAGTGAAAAATGACCCTTTTTTTGCAAAGTGCCTAGCTGTAGTTTTTGAACCCTAGCTCTGCCGGCACCTAGGGAAACCTAGCAAACCTATACATTTTTGAAAACTAGACACCAAGGGAAATCCAGGATGGGATGACTTGACTGGATCTCAGCAGGTTCTGGTACCCAGAATCCCTTGCAAACCTAACAAATTGTCAAAAAAAACACATTTTCCTCACTTTTCTGTGGTGGAAAGTTCTGGAATCTGCGTGGATCCACAAAATTCCACCCACCCCACGTTTCCCAAAGTCTTCCGAGAAAAATGGTACCTCACTTGTGTGGGTAGGCCTAGTTCCCGCGACAGGAAACAGCAAAAAACGCGACGTGGACACACCACATTTTCACACTGAAAAATGACCCTTTTGTTGCAAAGTGCCTAGCTGTAGTTTTTGAACCCTAGCTCTGCCGGCACCTAGGGAAACCTAGCAAACCCATACATTTTTGAAAACTAGACACCCAGGGGAATCCAGTATGGGGTGACTTGACTGGCTCTCACCAGGTTCTGGTACCCAGAATCCCTTGCAAACCTAAACAATTGTCAAAAAAACCACATTTTCCTCACTTTTCTGTGGTGGAAAGTTCTGGAATCTGCGTGGATCCACAAAATTCTACCCACCCCGCGTTCCCCAAAGTCTTCTGAGAAAAATGGTACCTCACTTTTGTGGGTAGGCCTAGTGCCCGCGACAGGAAACAGCGCAAAACGCAACGTGGACACACCACATTTTCACAGTGAAAAATGACCCTTTTTTTGCAAAGTGCCTAGCTGTAGTTTTTTAACCCTAGCTCTGCCGGCACCTAGGGAAACCTAGCAAACCTATACATTTTTGAAACTAGACACCCAGGGGAATCCAGGATGGGGTGACTTGACTGGCTCTCACCAGGTTCTGGTACCCAGAATCCCTTGCAAACCTAAAAAATTGTCAAAAAAACCACACTTTCCTCACTTTTCTGTGGTGGAAAGTTCTGGAATCTGCGTGGATCCACAAAATTCCACCCTCCCCGCGTTCCCCAAAGTCTTCCAAGAAAAATGGTACCTCACTTGGGTGGGTAGGCCTAGTGCCCGTGACAGGAAACAGCGCAAAACGCAATGTGGACACACCACATTTTCACAGTGAAAAATGACCCTGTTTTTTGCAAAGTGCCTAGCTGTAGTTTTTGAACCCTAGCTCTGCCGGCACCTAGGGAAACCTAGCAAACCTATACATTTTTCAAAACTATACACCCAGGGAAATCCAGGATGGGGTGACTTGACTGGCTCTCAGCAGGTTCTGGTACCCAGAATCCCTTGCAAACCTAAAAAAATTGTCCAAAAAAACACATTTTCCTCACTTTTCTGTGGTGGAAAGTTCTGGAATCTGCGTGGATCCACAAAATTCCACCCACCCCACGTTCCCCAAAGTCTTCCGAGAAAAATGGTACCTCACTTGTGTGGGTAGGCCTAGTTCCCGCAACAGGAAACAGCGCAAAACGCAACGTGGACACACCACATTTTCACAGTGAAAAATGACCCTTTTTTTGCAAAGTGCCTAGCTGTAGTTTTTTAACCCTAGCTCTGCCGGCACCTAGGGAAACCTAGCAAACCTATACATTTTAGAAAACTAGACACCCAGGGAAATCCAGGATGGGGTGACTTGACTGGCTCTCAGCAGGTTCTGGTACCCAGAATCCCTTGCAAACCTAAAGAATTGTCAAAAAAACCACATTTTCCTCAATTTTCTGTGGTGGAAAGTTCTGGAATCTGCGTGGATCCACAAAATTCCACCCACCCCATGTTCCCCAAAGTCTTCCGAGAAAAATGGTACCTCACTTGTGTGGGTAGGCCTAGTTCCCGCGACAGGAAACAGCGCAAAACGCAATGTGGACACACCACATTTTCACAGTGAAAAATGACCCTTTTTTTGCAAAGTGCCTAGCTGTAGTTTTTTAACCCTAGCTCTGCCGGCGCTGAGGGAAACCTAGCAAACCTATACATTTTTGAAAACTAGACACCCAGGGAAATCCAGGATGGGGTGACTTGACTGGCTCTCACCAGGTTCTGGTACCCAGAATCCCTTGCAAACCTAAAACATTGTCAAAAAAAACACATTTTCCTCACTTTTCTGTGGTGGAAAGTTCTAGAATCTGCGTGGATCCACAAAATTCCACCCACCCCGCGTTCCCCAAAATCTTCCAGGAAAAATGGTACCTCACTTGTGTGGGTAGGCCTAGTGCCCGCGACAGGAAACAGCACAAAACGCAATGTGGACACACCACATTTTCACAGTGAAAAATGACCCTGTTTTTTGCAAAGTGCCTAGCTGTAGTTTTTTAACCCTAGCTCTGCCGGCACCTAGGGAAACCTAGCAAACCTATACATTTTTGAAAACTAGACACCCAGGGAAATCCAGGATGGGGTGACTTGACTGGCTCTCAGCATGTTCTGGTACCCAGAATCCCTTGCAAACCTAAAAAATTGTCCAAAAAAACACATTTTCCTCAATTTTCTGTGGTGGAAAGTTTTGGAATCTGCGTGGATCCACAAAATTCCACCCACCCCACGTTCCCCAAAGTCTTCCGAGAAAAATGGTTCCTCACTTGTGTGGGTAGGCCTAGTTTCCGCGACAGGAAACAGCGCAAAACGCAACGTGGACACACCACATTTTCACAGTGAAAAATGACCCTTTTTTTGCAAAGTGCCTAGCTGTAGTTTTGGAACCCTAGCTCTGCCGGCCCCTAGGGAAACCTAGCAAACCTATACATTTTTGAAAACTAGATACCCAGGGGAATCCAGTATGGGGTGACTTGACTGGCTCTCACCAGGTTCTGGTACCCAGAATCCCTTGCAAACCTAAACAATTGTCAAAAAAAACACATTTTCCTCACTTTTCTATGGTGGAAAGTTCTGGAATCTGCGTGGATCCACAAAATTCCACCCACCACGCGTTCCCCAAAGTCTTTTGAGAAAAATGGTACCTCAATTTTGTGGGTAGGCCTAGTTCCCGTGACAGGAAACAGCGCAAAACGCAACGTGGACACCACATTTTCACAGTGAAAAATGACCCTTTTTTTGCAAAGTGCCTAGCTGTAGTTTTTGAACCCTAGCTCTGCCGGCACCTAGGGAAACCTAGCAAACATATACATTTTTGAAAACTAGACACCCAGGGGAATCCAGGATGGGGTGACTTGACTGCCTCTCACCAGGTTCTGCTACCCAGAATCCCTTACAAACCTAAATAATTGTAAAACAAAACACATTTTCCTCACTTTTCTGTGGTGGAAAGTTCTGGAATCTGCGTGGATCCACAAAATTCCACCCACCCCGCGTTCCCCAAAGTCTTCCGAGAAAAATGGTACCTCATTTGTGTGGGTAGGCCTAGTGCCCGCGACAGGAAACAGCGCAAAACGCAATGTGGACACACCACATTTTCACAGTGAAAAATGACCCTGTTTTTTGCAAAGTGCCTAGCTGTAGTTTTTGAACCCTAGCTCTGCCGGCACCTAGGGAAACCTAGCAAACCTATACATTTTTCAAAACTAGACACCCAGGGGAATCCAGGATGGGGTGACTTGACTGCCTCTTACCAGGTTCTGCTACCCAGAATCCCTTTCAAACATTTCTGGGGTGATTTCCAAGCAGGGATCCACTGGGGAGGGGTACCATTGGAAAGGGTAGATTCTCCCCTTTCCAATGATACCTCTCCCGTCTTTCTACGTGCCCGGGGGGCTGAGATAGCCCCCTGAGCACTTAGAAAGTGAAACTGAAATGAGCCTCATTTCAGTTTCGGTTTCTGTGCAATGACAACAGCGCGACGTGCGCGCTGATTGTCATGGCACAGAAACCAGGGAGGGGGCCTCGGGAGCTGGGGAAGCTCTTCCCCAGCTCCCAAGGTCACAGGGGAGAAATAGAAATCCCTCTGTTGTCTGCAGCAGAGGGATTTCGTGCCCCTGGCCTCATGACGGAATGGTTCCGTCATGAGCACAGGGGCACCGATGCTCATGACGGAACCATTCCGTCATGAGCATCGAAGGGGTTAAAGAGCTGGGACATTTTATAGTGGGAGGGAGATATATTAATTGGCAGGAGATCCAGGCTAGGTGTGGAAATTGGTGCAAGATGCTCTTCTTAGGGTATCTCCAGATTGTACATATATTGAAAGAATACTGTCTCCCACCTGATATAGGTCCAGTATCTACAGCTGCCGCTCTTTTCAGAAAAAAGCTGAGAGGGGTGGGAAATTGGTATAGACTTTTACAGAATCTAGGGGAGTGCCCCATAGTAAAAAGATAAAATTACCCAGGCAACGCAATGTACTTTCACTGAGCTCGAGTGGCAGGCGATCTCACTAATTGGCAACAAAGCATTAAGAGTGGCAAATTTGAAAAGACCACGGACAGGTAGGTCACACATTTGGAACTGAGTCTTGATTACACCATGGCAGTGACCGGATGCCTACTGCAGGGGTGATATCACTGAACTCCCTGCTTTCAGTGAAGCAAACCAATGCATCACAGGCACACGACACGTGTCTGTGGGCCCATGCTGACTGCTGCCTCCGGCCTACACTGCGGTCCAGTAGGTCTCAGAGTCTTGATTTGGCAATGTTGGAGTTCACATCTGTGTACCGGCATCATCGCAGACTGCATCCCCTCTCAGCACCTGTGCCACTAAGTGTGTACCCCGACATTCATGGACACTCACTGGTCGCACATTGGTGGCGTTTGAGTCTATGGACTAGGGGCTAGTATTCATCCTCATGTAGCTGATACCGAATTGTTGGTGGAAACGAGGGTTGCGCTTTCCACTCCTCCATTTGCTGCTTCCAGATAACATCAGACCTTCCGCATCATGCCCTGGAGGACACCTTCCACTGTCCCCCGAAACCCTTCGCAACATACACCTCGGACACTGATGGGGACCCGCTCAGGTCACATGGCCCATCTGACTGCACGTCAAGTCACCGTCCCGTGGCTGGGTGCCTGTGCCAGCCGCAGTGCATCCGGGGCCACTAACTCTGTGATGCTCAGGCCTGCGACCCCTCCTTCTGGGACATTGAATGGCCTCTGTAGCGATGGTCTTGGGGTCATCAACGGCATGTGTCTGTGGCCCTGCACTGTCCGCATCCTCCGGCCTTAACTGCGGGCCACCAGGGCCCACACAAAGCATCGAGTCTTGACCGGCCCGGACGTCGCATCACCGCAGGAGGCACACGCCACCACCGCAAGGACCACCTCCAACCGCCATCTGCCAGAGTCGAAACGGTGGTCCTGACAGACCTACGGAGTTGCTCAGACCTGTCGTGGATGCCATCATCGGCCTGATACCCTGCTCAGCACTCTAGGTGCCAGTGACTCAGTGCACCGCAAGCCATTGTCCGTTACTGATTGAGTTTTGTGCTGTTGTGAGGGTGCGCAGCAATGTCACCTCATGCAGTGGGCAAGGCCTTGGACCATGATGAGGAGGATGTGTCAAGTGTGCGGATGGGAGAAGGCACAGACATTGGGAGGGCAGGTGGCAACAGCCCCAAGGCAGGAATGCAGACTGGTGGTGGTAGTCAAGCTACACACCCGGATCTAATACTGGGTATTGCGCTGTGTACTGCGGACGCAACTGTCACCTCAGGCAGTGTGGGAGACCTGGGACGTTGATGAGGAAGTTGATGCAGGTGTAACACACCCCACTGCATCTGCATCAGGACTAACCTGAAGGGACACAATCCTAGCAATTTCTTCACATGAGCACGCTCTTCTCTAGTGCCCCTACCTCAGTGCACTGCAACTCACGGAACCTCCTGACTGAATATTGGGTGACCTCTGTCCTTACTCCGGATCCCTCCATGTTGCTCTGCATTTGACTCTGTTATGCTGGTGTTTCCTGTTTCCATTACACTGGTGTCCACTGTTCAGGTTGTTGGCAGCACCAAGCACTCCTTGCGGGCTGGCTTATACTCACCCCACACACATCCAGCACAGGCGTCACTGTACATGTGGCCCTGCCAGTAAAGGGGCCGGGCGCACGTGCCCGTAGCCAGTTCAACATGATATGTGCATGTGTCTCTGTGGAGGTGTGGGTCTCCTTTGTGGGGTGTAGGTGGTCCCTGAAGGGTATTGGACACCCACGTATGTGTTCTAGTTCGCATTCCATGGGTTCGGCAACACCCTCACCTGTTGGGCCACCTCCTTTTGGCGTTCTGCCACCTGGCATTGGGGTGCCATGTGTGGGTGGGTGAAGTGTTGTGAGGCAGCCGTGATTGCGGGTGCTTCATGCTGTGTGGTCTGTTGCAGGGGCTGGGTTCTCCTCTGAGTAGCTTGTCTGCCCTGGTCCTGGTGGTGGGTTGTGTGGGATGTCCATGGGCTGGTGTAGTGCGTCGGTGTCAAGGGTGTGGTGTTCGTCTCGGGCATCACTGATGGGTTGTCTGTTCTGACCTGCTGGAGGTGTTGTTTGTCCCTCTGCATTGTGAAGGGGAGGTGCATGTTGGCATTGTGTTGGCGCCTTGTTCTTGTCGACATGCAGACTGTGTGACAATGTACATTGTGACTGTTTGGGCGGTGGTGGCTATTTGAGTTGGGACAGTGTACATTTGGCCTACATGGCTGATGTGGGGTTGTAGGGGTAGATGTGCATCTCACAGTTCCCTGCTCTGTCCAATGTGATTGTTCTGTTTCTGTGCCTGGGTGGACCCAGTTGTGTCCCCTGTTCTGCAGTGTGGGTGTTGCACTTTGTGCCACATTGTCATGGTATGTGCTGTGATTGCTATGTGTGTGTGCTGCAGTGTGCCACGGGGATGGGGGACATGTCCCTGGGTAATTGTGGGTGTGCAGTGTGTTACACCTCATTGTGCATGTGTGGCATTGTGCCCATCACCCCCCCTTCCCCCAGTCCCTGTTGGATCCTCATCTTGTTGTTGTGTCAGGTCCTGTCGAGCAGTGTCCGTACTCCCTACTCCTTGCAGCCTCTCCACACTGATGACTGTGGCCTGGGTTTCCTCCAGCGCCTCCTGTGGCGCTGGACTGCCACCTCCTGTCGCCGTTGCTGCCTTCCTGTTGGCAGCGAGTCTGTACCTGGTTTAGGTTGTCACGTCCTGCCGGCGCCTCTTGGCCTCCTGGATTGGCCTCCTGGGCACTCCGACTGCATTCCAGGTGGTCTGCTTGTGGGTCAGTTGCTAGTAGTGTTCTGTCGCCTCCGTGGCCTTGGTATTGTTTTCCTGCGGTCTGCACCCCGTCTTCCTCTCCCTTTTCTCCTTTGCCTTCCCCGAGCCAGTTGTTCCTTGCTGGTGGTCTGTGGGGGTTGTGGGGTTCGCGTTGACCTCTGTGCTGGGTCAGGGTGCATCCATGTTGCTACGTGCTTTGGCTTGTTTCTGGTGTGTTGTTTCTGTGGTTTTTATGGTGCAATTACCCGCCAGACGCGTGGGATTTGCAGGCCTGAGGCTGCTTTTCGCTACTTTTTGTACCGCGATTGGCCTCATCACATGATTTCTCGTGTTCGCGTTTCGCATTTTTTTGGTGTGGCGTTGATTTTCACATTGACAATTGACGCGTTATCTGGTGACTATCGCATGGTACCGCCTTGTTGTGAATTCTACGTTGACACGGGGTTATTTTCTCGTGATAGGCTGCGATATTGAAAGTTGCGTTACGCTACTATTGCGGTAGTTATCACACGTTCTTGTGAATATACCCCATAGTGTTTTGCCAGCTCAAGAACCATGTTGAGCATGCTATTACAGACCATGTGCCTGCAGTTAGTTAGTGGTTGAAAAATCCATGATAATATTTTATAGCTAATAAGGAAATGCCTCTGTTTCCATGATCACCCCCAAGATTTTGGACGGATGCTGCTGTTTTTTAGGTCGAGCCTCGAGTAGCGCGCAAGCGCTGCTCTGCGAGACTTATAGTTAGGGAGTTTGAAAAGCTGACCAGACGCTCGTGCGTCATGGCCTTTTACCTGCGGTTACGCGCGCGGCAGACATGTGTTTCCAATTATCGTGCCCAGACGCGGGCGCGATAATTGGAAACACATGCCGGCCGTGCGGGGAAAAGGCCACGACCACGAGCGTCTGGTCAGCTCTGCAGGCTGCCACGCTCGCTCGTTATTCTTCTGTAGATGTCTCCCCTTCTATTCATTGTATTACTGTTGTTTTTATTATACATTTATCAAGATGTATTTGTTACTTGTGTGTTTGCATTCAATATTATTAAGCTCGTTTCGACGTTCTTTGCCCATCCTGAAGTACTGATATTTTACACTCCGTATACAGAGGGGTGATTGGTGAAAGTTTCATGTGAGATACGTACTCGCATTGATAGCGTTCGTATTTAATGTAACCAGCTCACTGGTAAGAAAACATCATATTAGCGTCAGCTTCAGGAGACATCCTTTCTATTAAACTACGATTTAGTAAAATTGTTGCATAGAAAGGCAGAGCTGCTTAACCATTGTGAAGGCCTAATCTAGTAGCTGCCCAGATTTGTTCAGATTGATGAAGTATATTTGCGTTGTTTACGGGGGCACACACCCAAAAACACCACTCCAAGGTGGCCGCTCCGTTAGACGACGAGGGCTCGGCTCACTTGGGCTCTGGTTTCACAGCGAGGCGCGCGCTGCCACCGCGACGCAGCCTCCAGCTGGTCTTTCACGTCTGCGCTTCCTCTTCCGGCGTGCTGCTCCTTCTCCTTTCTATGTAGCTGGGCGGGCCCGGCTGCCAGTAGACTGCGGAAGAGGAGCCTGAGTGAGCAGGGGTGATGGAGTGAAGTGCTGAAGCGGACAGTGTGCGGGCTTTAAAGCCCCGGGCGGGGGCGTCGGCGGCCTGTGAAGAGGCACTTACACCACCTCCTTCCGCCTGTCTTCGCACAAGGTTCGACGGAAGGAGCAGGCACTTAAAACGAAGAGGTGCCGCGCCCCTACCAGACTGGCAGAAGGACGGATTGCGCCTCTGGTCGCTGCACTGATTCACCCAGAGAGACCTTCCCTGTGCACATAAAACACCCTCTCGTGCAAAGGCCTCCTTGCATCCCCACTACTAGGTGCACAATTTGCATCCCACTTCTCTGGAACTGCCCTTACCAAGAATTCTCTTGGCTCCTCTTCTAGTGATGTTGCTTGCCGCATCTTCATTACCAATTTTCAAGGGTCTTTCCACATAACCACGTTTTGCCCTTCTCCCACTCACCGACTTCATTGCATGAACGGGTCAAGTTCTTAAAAGGAGCCCTGTAGTGGAGGTACCGAATCCGTATCTGTTTAGGGCTGCATGGATTTACATTACTGTTGCTGTGCTCCTTCATATTGAATTCAGTCAAGGAGTAGAGATGTTTTGCGTTTCTTCTGCCACTAATTCTGCATTGTGAACGGAAATCAGCCTGACTGTTACGGCTACTCTTCTTGAATGTGGAGGGACCCACGCGTTATCTCTTTTAAATGAAATGGTGTACATGAACCACATTAGCTATCCGCAGGAAATCCTAAAATGACATGACATTGGTCCCGTTTGCTAACGTCACAAGAAAAGTGCAGCAACAGCCCTGTTTTTGGAAGTAGTTTCTTTTTATGTTGTGTGCAGGTAACATCAAAACTAATGAGGGAGTACAAAGTTGTGGTTTTAGGGAGTGGAGGAGTTGGCAAATCCGCCTTGACTGTACAGTTTGTTACAGGGACTTTTATTGAAAAGTATGATCCCACGATTGAAGATTTTTACCGCAAGGAAATCGAAGTGGACTCTTCACCTTCAGTACTTGAAATTCTTGATACTGCTGGGACCGAGCAATTTGCTTCCATGCGAGATCTCTACATTAAAAACGGGCAAGGTTTCATCCTAGTTTTTTTAATGTAATTGACGCTTTGGCACCAGAAAATCCCAATTCTTTTATTTAACAACACAAGTCGTGTCCGCCAGATAGGATCGACAAATGAAAAAGTAAAGAAAATAGCACATGCGTCATTCCGCTGGCATGCACATGCGCCTCCCCCTCCCCCACCACAGAGCGCGTCTCGCAGCTTGTTTTAAACTTTCTGTGCGCGCGCTTGTTATATCCAGCAGTCTGGTTCATTCCACAGCTTCGAGTCTGGGTATTTTTCATCTCAAAATTGTCCAGCTCGGTCCTTCATTTCCTATGCATGCATAACTCCCTGTGTAGCCAGGAGCAGCCTATGACCACCCGCTCATTTTCCCCAGGCCCCCTAGAAATATCCGATGGCTAAAAGCTTTTGTGCCCATTCAGCCAAGAAATTGTTGGAATAGCAACTAACAGATGACAGAACTTGTCAGCATCGGTAAAATCTGTATGACCTTGAAGCTGCTCATTGAAATTCCAGTACAGATAACTTATTTATCTAAATTCGATTTTTTCGCCTTCATTAAACGCCCATTTTCTATTAAATAGAAGTGCGTTTGCTTAAAACTACTAAAATCATTGTAAGATTTACTGCTTCAAATGAGCGCACTCTGGTCTGGGGAAGTCACAGGGGAAGGGCCAGATCGTATTCGATTTTATTATTCTTCCTTTATGTTACACGTTTCAAAATGAGGTGTGGGTGGTCAGGCAAAGCAAGTGATTCACCAGGCAATCCATGCAAATGAACAGGCTTCTGGATCGAGGGATTTAGGTACTAAAAAATATGAGTCAGTGCATGGTTTCACATCATTTTAGGCACAGATATTTTACAACCACGTCTGCTTTACCGAACATTACATTTGATGTTTGCAGGCGCCTAATTTGAGCCGGTGGTTTCCGGTGCTCGGCACTGTACTTCATTGTTACCACCGGCACTTATGACAGCCTGCCCCTGGTGGAGTTGTTTGTCTAATTTAGAGATGATCACAACAACAGCTATTTAGTAATTCTAATGACTACTACATGCCACCCTAAGCCATTCTTATAGCTTTGGGGGCCTGGAATAGTCTGTGGGCCTTACTTATGAAGCCCTTGCGACTCTTTTGTGCCGCCGTTCTGTCACTTTTCGTTACGCAGCGGCGGCGAAACAATGCGCCACGTTGCGCCATATTTATAAGGTGAGCATCTAGGCAGATGCGTCACCTTGTAAAGCCCTGCGCCACATTATACCTGTATCAGGAATAATGTATGCAGGGTGGCGTTACCATGTAAAACAAGCATTGGCATAGCCAATAGGTCTCGCCTTTGGGACCTTATAAGTGTTTAGCCATGTAACAGTTAATGTTGTTGCACAAAGGATATTGTGCTGCATAACTAAATACTTATAAGGTCCCAAAAGCGAGACCTATTGGCTATGCCAATGCTTGTTTGATTCTGTAAGTGTACCAAACAGACCTGTGTCAGTGCTCTGACCCTTTAAAAGTACATTTCTAACTGGCTCACCCACAATTGGCTTAATTTAACTACTTATTAGTCCCTACTATATGGTACCTAAGGTAGGGTCATAGCTGCAGGGGGGCATTTGAGGGCAGGGCCAGCCCATATTCTCTTTGGGGCCCCCCAAATAACAGAGTCAGCTGACACACAGTGGCGTAACACAGGCCCCCGCAGCCCCCGTGGTGCGGGGGGCCCCAAGCTCCAGGGGGCCCCCCTCAGCCCAGTACTTTGGCCGGGGAGCTCCTGAGTGAGTACGGAGGGGGCCCCTCCAAGTACCTTGCAGGGAGGCCCCCTCAAGTTTCGTTAAGCAAGTGCTGACACAGTATGTGTCCAATCAGAAAAAAACACATAGGTGCTGGAAGTAGGGGTGGAGGGTACTGCAGAACCCCCAAAATAACCATGTTGGACTTCAGAAGGTGAATGAGCAATAACAATGCCTTTAAATTTTGTTTTTATCTTGTTACATTTGCTGCCTGTTCAAGACATGTTAAATGTCAGGCTATGCCTTCTGACAAATTCCTGCTTATTCTTTTAAGTTGAGATGTTATTTAATTTTCTTTCCTTGACAGCATAGTGAGAGTATTTTGTGAAGTGAACTATGTGACAATCTCGCTGGGGATACAAGCAACTGGAATTATGCAGCAGGGGAGGCCCACATTATGTGGCACAGTTGACTAAATTACGTAGTAAGAACACACAAATTATGCAGCTTAATGTGGCACATTTTGTTATAATATTAATTCATCATTTTGTCATTTGTTACATGTTGGTGGTGTCTGGGCAAAGGTTTAACTTCATTAGTACCAGTTCTACATCCAAAACAGCCATAGGTAACTGAA
Source organism: Calotriton arnoldi (assembly GCA_963921515.1). Taxonomy (NCBI): domain Eukaryota; kingdom Metazoa; phylum Chordata; class Amphibia; order Caudata; family Salamandridae; genus Calotriton; species Calotriton arnoldi. Next base: position 1,307,323 of record CAWUFW010004930.1, on the reverse strand, counting down.
AGGTGACCAGTCAACCTTTGTGAAAGACCTTCCACTGTACAGCAGCTCATGTTGCAGCATTTTCAGTAACTTTTGATCCATTTGTGCTAGAACCAAAATCATTTTTTTGTTAAAATCTGCAGATTATGCGGCAGATGATGGATTATGTAGTAAAAGCAGCAAATTTACAATTATGTGAAAAACGCCGCAAAATCACACAATTCCAGTGGCCTTTTGTACAGAGAGTGGAAATCGAAAGACTGTAGGATGTCAATTTATTTTCTAATACAGAAACAATTTAAATACCTGTAAATGACCTGTTCAAATATTATAACATATGCCAGCAGTTATGAAAGCAAAAATGAAGCAAATTTATTTTGTAATTCCGAAGTGTGATGGAAACTAAGATTTTAATAGGATCAAAACACAACATGCTGATGCTCATATAATAAATATTTCTTTGTATTGTATTGCAGAATCTGTGACCACTTACTGCCCCTGCATGTGGCACTAAAGCGCTTACCTATGTGGCAGCAAGCTACACCATATAGGGTGGTTGGAAAAGTGATGTCTTTGTTTTTTTATTCTATTTGGGAAGTGTTGCCCTGTGGTGTGTGTTGACCACTATGTTGCTGTTATTATGTTATGAAATGCAGCACGTAGCCGTATGGTGGATGATGAGGTGTGAGGGACACAAATGCGCAGTTTATAGTTTTTCAGTACACTGGCATCTTTTAACAGGTCTACATGTCCCTTTATGTTATTATGTATCACTGTAGTCTGCTGAACTGGTTACTGCACTTGGGTTGTCCAATCAGAAATCTTGTGTGTAATTGTGAACCAGAGCTGGCATGGTTGGAAGGAGAGAGAAGTGGAGAGATCTGCAGTGATGTGCATGGTTACTATCATCTCATATCTGAGTGTCAAAGAAGTGCCCATAGTATATAGATTTTTTGGGATCTGCAGTCGTGGACTATATGAAAGTCCTCCGAGTGACCCGCAGTGTATGATAGATCTCTGCAGCTAGTTCATGTCTATTCATTTATTGATGGCTGGTTTAATGGCTGCACAGTACTAGTGATGGACAACCCTCATAGCAGATATGTCTTAAGTGAATGTAAGTGTTATTAAGCAAAGGGAGACTGACTTGGCCCATCAATAGTTAAAGGGGGGAGAAGCAAATATCATTTGTTGGAATGAATGACCAGTTTAAAATGTAATTTTAGGGTAGAGTAAAAAAGTTAATTAGGAATAGGCTTTATGATTTAGAAAGTGCTATGCTGTGCCTGCCAAAATGTTTTTTGTAGAGAATATGAATGAGTACATTTCTAAAGTGTGCAGCTAATACGAGAGTATTCCGTTGCAAGGTAAAATGGTCAAAAGGAGAACATCAACCGCCCTATAGTTTTAACAAATGTGTTTTCAGTTGTTTTCGAAATATGTTTTTTTCTAGGATGCACCGGAGTTGAAGAGGGAGCTCATTCCAGTACTTGGCTGCCAAAACATAGCAGGCACACCCACCCCACTTCTTCCATTTGGTGTAGGGAGTGGCCACCAACCGGGCTGACTGTGATTTCAAAGGTCTCTTTGGACAGTTTTTAAAAATCCTGTTGGACAGATATTTGGGACCAGCCTTATAAAAGGCAGAGAATGCCACAGTGAGTGCTTTAAAAATGATAATTGTTTTTGACGCTAGTCAGTGCAATTGGTTACGGTGGCGGGAGATTGAGGCATGTTTGGGGAGTTTAAGCAAAAGGCAAAATTTTATGTTCTGAGCCATTTGTAATCACTGTATTAGGTAGTCTGGGTCTCCTAATTAAAGAATGTTGGCTTAGTGCAATCTGGAGCGTATTAATGCCTGGACTACTGTTTTCTGTGCTTCCCTGGGCAAGAGGCTAAGGATTTTTCTCAACATCCTGAGTATCCAACAGGCGGTTTTATAACTGCTGAGATCTGAAATTTGAAGGCTAGATGTGTGTCAACATACACCCCTAAGTTCTCAGCCTCCTCCAAGGGGGCGGGCGGGTAAAGGGCAGCTACTCGGCAAGGCCCCTGACCATCCGGGTGAAGGTTTTGCACCAAACAACAAGACCTCAGTTTTCTCTGGGTTATACTGTAGACAGTTGGCTTTGAGTCATCCCATCACTGTTACAATGCACGCTGCAAATTTTGGCTTAGCTTCCGACACATTGTTGTCATAAGTCAGCAGAAGCTGGATATCATCTGCATAAGAAAACACTTGTATACTGATTGATTCAGTTAGGTATGCCAGTTGCATCATGTAAATATTACAAAGTGTGGGGCTCAGGGCAGAGCCTTGAGGAACTCCACACTTGAGAATCTTCATCTCAGAAAAATATGGCTTAAGCCATACGGCATGTTCTCTATGGTCCAAAAAGGAACCCAGCCAGGCTAGAGCAGTCCCCTACTCCAATAGCAGCAAGGCGTTGCAACAGGATCTCATGTGAGACTGTACCAAATGCCACGGAGATGTCTATAAAGTTAAGGTGGCATTGAGGCCAGAGTCCAGCATAAATTTGATGGAGTTTGTTATTTCCATTAGCACTGTGTCAGTGCTATGGTGAGACCTGAAGCCTGATTGTGAGGGGTGGAGGAGATTAAAGGTGTTCTGGTAAAACAATAGTTTGGCAGCAGAGAGATGGGTCTGAAGTTAGAGAGGATTTCTGGATCCACATTCACCTTTTTGAGGAGAGGAATGACATTTTCCCTTTACGAGGATGAAGGGACTCTCCCGGATCACAATGAAGTAGAGAAGAGATCCTAATATCTTGGGCTTAAGCTATCCCCTACTAGCCTCATATTATGAGGAGGGAAAGGAGCCAGGGTGGAGCCAGATTTGCATTTGCCAAAGAAACCCTTCATGTCTTCTACCTTATGAGGAGTGAACTGCGATACTTTACACTGAAAAGGGAGCATAGTTTGATTTAGAGCATTGCCAATTGGCTCATTGCTCTTCAACCTCATTGCCCTTCAACTTTAAAAGATTGTCCTGTATTTTTTAAATGTTATCTTTGAGGAACATACTCAGTCTTGTACATAGAGATGCATTTGTCTGAAAAAGGGGCGGAGTAAAGACACATTTTTTTTAATTTCTTCCACGTCATTGTTGGCCCATCAATTTGTTAGAGGAAAGTTTATTGTGCCAGCTTCAGATTACTATGGTAAGAGCTCAAGGCAGCTTTATACTGAGATTTGTTTGCTTCAGAGTAATGTTTTTTCCATTGACATTCGAATTTCTTACAGTACCTCCTTTAGCTGGCTAGTTCATTAGTAAACTAGTGGGCAGAGAGTCGGTGTCTTGTAGTCCTTAAATTAGCTTCAGGGGCTAATATGTTTGTGGCCTCTTTAAGCAAATTGTTTACTGTCACCTTCTCTGACACAACCTCGCTGGATAGCACAGGTTTTGTACATACTAAGATCTCCTTCGGCGAGGATATATCAACCTTGTTCCAGGCTCAGTTCCCAGGGAATGGGACCACTTTTGTCTTGCTCTTAGGAGAGGACCAGGGCCAAAACAAAGGTAGTAAAAAATGGTCTGACCATGGGACCTTCCTTGGGCTTTCAAGATCTATTGAGGTATTGGACAATAATGCGTCATTTACTTGACCTGCTCTGCGTGTTGGTCCCATGGGGGGCATAGATAAATCAACAGTCACAAGCGTATCAGTTAACTTCAGTGCCAGGCTATCAGAAGGGTTATTCATCTGAATGTTAAAATCAACCGAGATTGTGAAGCTTGTATAGTTAATGATTTTATGTGCAAGCATCTGGGTGATCGAGTTAATAATATATCCAGTGTACCCCGGGGCGGTAAAGCAAATCCCCGTAAAGGAGAAATTGGCCGAGGGGGAAATGCAAAAACCCAGAGCTTCTTCGCCTACCAGTTCATTGACCTGGAACGTAGAGCATTTCAGTTTCTTTCTAACTGCTGTGGCTACCCCACCACCTCGTCTGCCCTCTCTGTCTAAATGTAAACATACATATTTTGGAGCAAGGTCAATTGCAAGTCTGGACAGGAGTTTTCCTTTAGCCAGGTTTTGGTCATAAAGAGGATATCTAATTGCTCCTTATCAATCAGGTTATAAATATCCAGAGCATGTTTAAGGAGGGAGGGAACATTGATTAAAGCTGCTTTTAGTCTCAACAGATCTCCGACTGTTCTGCCCCCTCCCCAACTCCTAGATTTAAAGGGTGAAGGGGAAACTTACAAGAGCTGCAGTTAACAGGGCCCTCGAATTCAAGTAAAACAGGATTACAACAGTAATGTGGGTTCTTATGTCATGTAGTTCAGCAGAAGAATAAGGGATATAGGGCCTTACCTCTGGTTTGGAGCCAACATTATGCCTGGCTCTGGCCACGGTCTGGATGCGGACAGGCGCAGATGTTCTTGCCTTTTGCACACTGCAGCCTTCATTATATAGGTGATTAGATCTGGGCGTCTGAAACACTAGAGTGCTGCTGACCAAAATGGCACCTCTATGGTCTCCGTGTCTCACCCTTTACCGTAAGCTTGTTAGAGCCGCAACACTGCATCAGTGCGAATAGCAGGTAAAAATCTTAAAATCCATATATTTTTAAAAGCAATTCCTAAAAAGTACCAATAATCATTCTTCTTTTTATCTTTATTCCTTTCATAAGAATGCAGTTGGCTGCTGACCGCTTAGTGTTATGGTATTAGTATTAGTGTGGGCCAGAAATGTTTTGTATAAAATTACACAACTATACAATACCCAGACGAACCATAGGTCAGCCCTCCTTATCGTACTTGCCTTTGTAAAAGAAGTTTGCTGGGGGTTTTGCTTGATGCCAGCAGGTATAGTGGCGTTGGGCTAGGGTTCCTGCTGTGCTGGAAGTCCTGGATCATCAAACATCGTGAACTACCGGCGAACAGGCAGTAGCAGAAAGGGGACATATCAGGTGCCCCCCCCCCCCAAAGTCGTAATGTGAGCGCCAATGCCATTCGGCAGGGCTCTCTGCCAGCATCACTGTGACTAGAGGCAGAGCCACATGGATGGGCTGCTGTCTGCTGAGGTGTCCGTGGGTTTGGGGATGGTGCCCCGCAGTTGCCTGGAATTCCCCTTGCTCCTGCACCCGCTTCCTGAAAATTCCTTGCCTTTTCCCCTGCCTGGAAACTTACCTGCCAGTCTACATTAGAACCTGGTCGGTACAGGCTACTGTAGTGGAGCTGGGCTGAGGTTGCGTGATTGTGGGCAATACCAGCACCTCACCTGGAGTCCACTGGATGGGGCAACCCACCATCAATAAAGACACCACAAGCATCAGAGAAGCACTAATCACTGGTCTTGATGCCACTCCAGAACAGGCATCATTGTAAAAGGACTGTTGCTGTAATAGTTCAGCCTCATCTCCCAGAGAAATCTGAACCCATCTTTCACATTGTTCTTTTTTACTGTATTCCACTGGCGATACAGAGGGCAGCGGAGTGGGACCCTCTTCTATATAAGTGGTATGTCCAAGCCCTACTTATGAGGCTGGTTATAGATTTTTATTGGATGGCCCTTTGAGGGGGGTTCCTGCAGGGGAAAAGAGGGCGGTTAATACTGACTATGCAGGGCTACCCAGATTCTTCTAACCACCTCTTGAAATGCCTCTCTGGTCTGTTGGTCATAGTACTGCAGCATCTCTGCCAGAGAGTTGAGGACCCACTTGTGGGATTCCTTCTCCGTGTACCATACTGGGGACCCTGCTCTGCCTCTTGTCTGTGACTCTAGCAAGGCTGTAACTAACGGGACTCTGTATGTGGGAGTGACAGGACGGAGAGTTTCTGTGACTGAGGAAGGCCTAGGGTGAGACTAGGAGGCCATGATCCTCCTGAGCTGGCAGGAAGCCCATGACTCCCCGTGGTTCCCCTATGTCACAGAAACCGAAGCAGAAGCCTGCCCAAAAACTAACGTGCTCTAAGGCAGTGTCAGGTTGAGGAAAGGTGAAGGCTCCATCTGGCACATTGGCGACACTAGAGGTGGCTGGGGTTTTGGACTCCTCCTTGCCCACACAGATGAAGAAACTAGTGGACATTAAACTCTCCATTAGCATGGTTAGGGAAGTGGTTATGGCCACATTGGTGGTTTTACAATCACTGCATGGGGAAATTACCACGTTTTAATCTAAAATAGTTGCAGTGGAACTGAGAATCACGGATCTGGAGACAAGGTGGCTGCCAGGCCTGAATCGGGCTCTGAGATCTGGGAACTACGTCGGAAGACAATTGACTTGGAGGACAGGAGCAAAAGAGACAATGTTCATATTTCAGGAGTCTGGAAAAATCCAAACAAGAGGATATGCTGCAGTCTCTTGCACTTGGATCCCCTACTATTAAGCATCACCTTCGATACACCGCTGTAAATTCTGAGAGATTATCGCCATCTCAGACATGCCTAAGACAGATCATCACATTCTGGTTGCGCCATCAGCATTCCCCCGTATACTTACTACTGCCAGAAAACATGTCCTGTATGAATATGATCAGCAACAATAAAAAACAATTCCTTTTGCAAGAACACTCTTATTTGTACAACACTCTATTCATCTTATTCTGGGGAAACATTTATACACCTCTCAACCATATCATTATCTATACAGTGAGTCCCGATTGACGCAAAAATGTCTCCCTTTATTTATCAATAAACAGTAAAAATACAGTTCATAAGAATATATTTTGTCCCTCGATACAGAAAGATCTCACTTACATTTAAAAAATTTCTTAAAGCATTATGCATAAAATATATCATCACAGTATATTAAAAAAACAATATTAAAAGCTCTATTAAAAACGAAAAATTTTCTGGTTGTGTCTGAGTGAAATGGGTTTCTCAGTCCTTGTCTATTCAACAGATCCTAGTTTGTCACTGATATAAGGAGAAAATATCAGTAGTGCTAGTTACGCTCTGATCTTAATGCACAAATAACGACACACCTTATTTTCAGACAACAATCAATCATAGAAATGTTAGATTATATATCAAATAAAAATGTCAAAATTGTCAAATTATATATCACACAAAAATGGTGATGTGGCGTTTCGGTGGTTTGTAGCCGATTTACCCCACCTTCTTCAGGACAAAGTGATAAAATCAATCAGATTCTCTATTAGGTCATTAGTGTTTTTTCTTATTGACTCTCTCAGTTCCTTTCTCTTCTCTCGATTTACTTTTCTTATATTTTATAAATGTATATGTATAGTGATTGCTCCTGATAGAAGTCAATATGAATGGTCAGACTTGCAGTCTGGCTAGTAAGTTATTCCTTAGTCTTGACTTTAAGCAAGTTGCTCAAGCTTCCTTTAATATTCTTCACTGTAGACCAGCAGCGTTATATATTTCCTAATCTTCTCAATGACAATAGGATTTTTAGTGATTTTTAATAATTTTCCATTTTGCTTTATAGGGCTTTATTTCCTTTGAGCCTCATTTTCTTACTGCAGTCCCGTCGTCGTGTTCAGGCCTTCGTTAGTCAAAATGAAGGGGGTTGCTGTAGGAGATAAGAGGGCAGTTCATACTGACTATGCAGGGCTACCCGGATTCTTCTAACCACCTCTTTGAATGCCTCTCTGGTCTATTGGTCAATGTACTGCACCATCTCTGCCAGAGAGTTGAGGACCCACCTGTGAGCTTCCTTCTCCATGTACGCTACTGGGGACCCTGCTCTGCTGCTTGTCTGTGACTCTAGCTAGGCTGTCACTAGCAGGACTCTGCATGTGGGGGTGATATGACGGGGTCTCTGTGACTGAGGATGGCCTAGGGTGGGAGTAGGTGGCCATGATCCTCCTGAGCTTGCAGGAAGCCCACCACTCCCTGTGGTTCCCCTGTGTCACATAAACCGAAGCAGAAGCCTGCCCAAAAATTAACGTGCTCTGAGGCAGTGTCAGGTAGAGGAAATGTGAAGGCTCCATCTGGCTCAATGTCGACACTCAAGGCGGCTGGTGTTTCAAACTCCTCCTTGGCCACACTGATGATGGAACTAGTGGACATTAAACTCTCTATTAGCATGGTTAGGGAAGTGGTTATGGCCACATTGGTGGATGTACAATCCCTCCATGGGGAAATTACTACGTTTCAATCAAAAATAGGTGCAATGGAACAGAGAGTCACGGTTATGGAGACGAGCTGGGCTGCTAGGCCGGAATCGGGCTCTGATATCTGGGAACTACGTCGGAAGACAATTGACTTGGAAGACAGGAGCAGAAGAGACAATGTTCATATTTCAGGAGTCCGGAAAAAGTCAAACAAGAGGAAATGCTGCAGTTTCTTGGCACTTGGATCCCTTATTTACTAGGCGTCACCTTCGATCCCCCGCTGGAATTTCTTAGAGACTATCGCCATCTCAGACATGCCCAAGAAAGCTCATCGCATTCTGGTTGCGCCATTAGCATGCCCCGTATACTGATTACTGCCAGAAAACATGGCCCATGTCAATATGATAACAACCAAGTCTGTTTTTTTACCCAACTTTTCGTCTGATACCAACCTGAAACTGAAACATTTTATGGCACTCCCGCCATGGCTTCAAAAACTTGACATTAAGTATGGACTGTTGGAGGGGCGTGGCCACGACGGACTGCAAGATGGCCGCCTGTTGAAGGGGCCCTGCAGGTCGGGCTTGAACATTCGATAAATACCATGGCCCGGATCGGCTGATTCCGGAGAATACAGCGGAAAGAGACAACGCGACACCCCGGGTGGCCCTGGGGGAAGTTTGACACGCCACACTGATCGGGATCCTGCTGAACTGATCCTGGGCCGCCGAGACCGGAGCTGCGGAGAAAATGGCTGCCCGCGCTGTGATGGATGGTGCGTAGCTCATAGATCCGAGCGGCGGACCTGGCTGTCAAGTGGCGCCCTTGGCCCTGGTGGGAACTGGTGCCTGAAATATTGCAGCGCCTGTCCCGAAGAGCTCTGCTGGAGGTCCGGGTGGCGTGACCGGGAGCTGCCCGTGGTGGAGTGACAACGAGCCTGACGTCGGCCGTGCTGCGGGGGCCCGAGGCCTGATCTCTGCCGTCGACGGGGAGGCCCTGCTGGGTGATCGAAGGAGGGACGCTGAGGAGAAGATTAGCGGGCCTGCAGGAGAGGTAGGTGTGGTGCTCCGACCCCGCTAAGGGACCCCTTCTGGTGCGTTGGCGCTTGGTCGACTCCCTGCCATACTCAACCGGGGGGGAGTCAAGACCGGGTGCCGCGGGCCGGGGGGGAGACGGTGGGGACTGGGACACCTGCCTGCTTCCGGCGACCTGGTGGTGCACTGGGGGGCCGGCGTCTGGGAGGCTGAGGGAGCGCGGTGGGCTGCCGGCGGGTTCCGTTTACCTGTGACTGCAGGCGTGACGGGACCCGTTGTTGTGTGGCCTAGCGGGGTTCTCGCCGCCCGGGCGCGGGCCTGCTGGACCTGCCCTCGGATCCTGGTGGTGGCTGCGCCTGCACAGTGCCGGAGGCCCCGGGGCGCTTAAGCCCTTCATCCTGCCAAAACGCACGAGACTGGACACTGCTCCCTGCCTGAGGTCTGACTTGGTCCCAGCGGCGTGCTGCGTGGGAGCTGCTACTGGACCGCCCTTGATTCCGGCCCCGATATAAGTGGTCCGTGGTTGTTTCCCTGCGGCCCATTCAGTGGATGCCATAAGAACCGTCACATTGAGAGGTCCTGGGGCGTATAGCCAGCGCTGCACTTTAGGCTTTCCGGCGTGACACAGCGGGCCTGAGCTCAAGCGCGTCCTCCGACGGGCGCTCCTGCTGCGACAACTGCAGGGACGGGGGTTGTGGAACGGGGTGAGCCGGCCGTGCCTCGGAGCCCCGGACCCCAAAAGAAATATAAACTGGGGTGCTACATGTGGGACGCGGGGCGGCCCGGGGAACACCTGCTGACGTTGCGCCGCCTTGGTGCCTGCGTTGTCGTGGGGGAGTCGAGCACGACTAAACGGCGGACTGCAATCTGCTATACAGCTGGGAGATCTAGGGCCTGCAGGATTTGTCCTCTACGTGCGGTCCCCTTCAGGGTGTGCCACGCATAGTGCTGGAGGGGTTTACTCGGACGACCTAGGACACTGCCTCTTTGACTACAACGGCTCTGGTGATTACTGGTGGCTGGGGTGGGGCTGGCTAGACAACCTCTGAGGTTTAAGGCACGTCTACTTCAATACAGAGCCTTTAATACACAAGCGGCCCCCCTGAAATCTGTTCCGGGGCAGGATGGGTAAGACAGACCCAAAACAAACAAAAATCCCCTTTGAGAAACGCCAAACCCGTAACATGGACACCCCGGCTGAGCAGGGGGGAGCTCAAGGACCGCAGGAGGAGTCTGAACATCACGAAGAAGATCTGCGATCAATCCTCCAGGACGTTCGCTCTAGTCTGAAAACCATCGATGGGAAAATAGACTCATTAACGGCCAGCCTAGACACTGTCAAGAAAAAAGTCGACGTTCACGAGACACGCTTGGACCTTTTGGAGAACAGACTATCTGATATTCAAGACTCTCAAACTGAGGCCAGAACACAGATACTGAATATGGAAAAGGTGTTGGAGGTGATCAGAGCAAAAAATGAAGACTTAGAAGCACGTTCTCGACGAAACAATATCCGATTGATTGGCCTTCCGGAATCGACAGCTATAACAAAAATGGAGCCCTATATCACTACTCTCCTACAGGAGCTGTTTGGCCCTGCCTTGTCACCACTTATGACTGTAGAACGCGCTCACCGTTTGTTGGGCCCCAGGCCGGCGCCTGGTCTGCCACCACGTCCCATTATTGCGCGATTACTAAACTACGCAGACCGAGATGCAATACTCAGAGAGGCAAGAGTAAGAAGCCCAGTTCTACACCAGGGCAACACTTTATCCTTCTTTCCTGATTACACTCCAACTGTGCAGGCGGCGAGGAGAGAATTCCTTCCAACAAAACGAATGTTACAGACCTCCGCCATTCCATATTCAATGCTGTTTCCAGCTAAGCTCAAAATCACCCACGACGGCCAGGCGCATTTTTTTACAGATGCCAAATCGGCTTTAAAATATGCGAAGCACGTCTGTCCTCGGAAACCACAGCAGGGCTCACCAAAAAACAAGCACCCAGCGCCGACACTTGATGAAAATGACTAACCTGTTGATGGCTCCACATTTGCCACTTCATAATGTGGGTCTAAGAACACTCTTTGAAATGGGGGCCGACTGCGCTGGAGGCGAGCACCGCTGCCATGCGCAAGTACCGGAGAAAATGAAGGGTCAACCGAATATACTGTACTGATCGTTTTGAAATGTTGATGTCCCCCCGCTGGGGGCCCGGGGCGGGCGGATTTGGGTCATTGCTGTTGACATTTTCCGCAGCCCGACCACCCTGCCTACTGGCGGGTGCTTACCATTGCTGCCTGTCCCCACAGGGAGATCTCCTATGTGTTGGTATTTCAAACGTTTGTTTAAGGGTTGTTTGAAAGGGGGGGTGGATCTATATTCTCAACCTGATTGGGGGGTTGTAGTGGGAGGGGGAGGAGGGTTAGGGGTTCCCTTAGAGAGAGATGACATTTCTGGTACACTATTTTTAGCGCTGAGCACGGCGGAGGTGAGGTTTCGGTCACATATAGTTCACACGCAGACTCACTACCCCCTCATGTCAGAAGCTAATTGCTTGACGTGGAACATACGTGGGCTAAACGATTTCAAGAAAGCTAGGCTGGTACATGCATATCTGCGTAGACACCATGTTGATATATGTTTTCTGCAGGACACGCACCTACGCGGCACTGATGATCCCAAGCTCAAAAATAAATACTGGGGTGAAATCCATTCTGCGGCCTTCTCGAATTACGCGAGAGGGGTCTCCATACTGATCAGACGGGGGCTGGGCTGGACCACACTTGGAACACTGGTGGATAGGGAGGGACGTTATGTACTGGTGTCTGGCTATCTACATTCGACACATGTTACACTTGCAGCCATATACGGCCCCAATACTGACGACCCGCAGTTTTTTTTAGATATCTGGGCAAAAATAACACTTATGGGCTGTGACACAGTTATATGGGGGGGTGACTTCAACGTCGTGTTGGACAACATCCTGGACAGAGAGGGTGCGGCACGCAATCCACACCCCCAATCAACCCAGCTATTAAACTCCATAATACAGGAGCACAAACTACGTGATGCCTGGCGAGCGGTTAACCCGCAACTAAGAGAGGGCACTTGTATTACACCTTACCACCAGGCCTGGTCCCGCCTCGATTATTGGCTGCTTTCAGCTGATGTGTTGTCATGGATGGTGGGGGCGCGCCACCTTCTGCGCACACTCTCTGATCACGCTCCAGTCTTGATGCAATGGCACGTCCCTGACACACGTCCCAGGGCATTTAGCTGGAGACTCCCCCCTCATGCCCTCCTGGATGAGGCATTTCGTGCAGAAATAGCCACGGAAATAGATCGTTATTTTGCCATAAATGAGGGCTCGGTAGACTCTGCAGCCACACTCTGGGAGGCCTTCAAAGTAGTTATAAGGGGCACATGCATATCAAAGAGATCAGGGGTCTTGCATTCAATACGTACTACCCTGCTGAAAATTGAGAACACCATAAAGGACCTAGAAACTACCTTTTACGCTACAAATGACGCAACTATCTTAGCCTCCATAAGGCAAGCCATTTCAGAATTTGAAAGGGAAGCGGAGAGAGAAGCCCAGTTTTTAGGTAAGGAGGCCAGAGCCAGGAGTTATGGAGAGGGAGACAGACCGGGAAGAACCCTAGCTAACTTGTTGCGGCAAGCAACTACACCTACATTTATCACTGAGCTGACTGTAGAGGATGCCCCGTCTATCAGAGGCCAAGTGGACACACATGCCCACCTGACGTCATACTATACAACTCTCTATGCCACAAAGCAGCACTCTGCCCCCACTGACCTAACGGAATACTTAGACGCTCTGCAGCTTGTATGGCTGAGTCCTGAACACAGAGAATACTTAGATCTCCCATTTACTTTAGAGGACATAACACAGGTGATCAGAGGCCTCCCATCGGGTAAGGCGCCTGGTTTGGACGGATTGACCACGCTTTTTTATAAGACCTATGTCGAAACTCTTGCTCTCCGGCTCCTCGATGTCTATCAGGAGTCCTTGGAGACGGGGATCCTCCCCCCATCAATGAGAGAGGCGGTAATTATAACCATTTTAAAGCCAGACAAGCCACCAACAAACTGTGACTCATATAGGCCCCTATCCCTGATAAATGTGGACACTAAAATTTTAGCTAAACTCATAGCCAACAGGCTTCAACCACTGATGTCCCTTATTGCTAGACCTGATCAGTCAGGCTTTATACCAGGACGATCGACAGCCCATAATCTCCGAACATTCTTTTCGGTCATCCATCAAATTGACCCCAGGCTCCCATCGGCGGCAGTCTTTCTAGATGCGACTAAAGCATTTGACTCCCTGGAGTGGACATACTTGTTTACTGTACTTCCCAGACTGGGACTGAGTCTCCACTTTATTAAACTTGTTCAATTACTGTACACAAGGCCTACAGCTCGCCTACTTGCTAATGGCCTCATCTCGGAGGCGTTTGGGGTCTCTCGCGGCACCCGACAGGGCTGCCCGCTCTCCACCTTATTATTTGCAATAGCAATGGAGCCATTGGCGGCGAAAATCAGGCAATACCATTCGGCGAGGGGACTAGTTTTTACAGACCGTAATCTCATCACTTCTATGTATGCGGATGATATCACCCTGTATATTAGGCGCCCAGACGATAATCTGAACCCATTGCTGCGTGAGCTACTTCGATTTGGTGGCCTTTCTGGCATTACTATAAATTGGAGAAAATCCTCTATACTGTCTTTAACCGCAGCTCCTATCAATAAAAATTTGGACTTCCCGCTAAAGTGGGAAGAGGAAGCAGTTAAATATTTGGGGGTCTGGCTTAGCAGAGACCTTCAACTCATCTGGAGTCTCAACTTTGGGAAACAGTTAGACTGGTTTTTGGATAGAATTAAATTCTGGTCCGCCCTCCCTCTGTCGCTAGCAGGCCGAATAGCAATACTTAAGATGATCGTCCTCCCTAAATTCTTGTATCTCTTTGTGAATATTCCTATCCCGTTAACACAGGCCTTTTTAAGCAGCTGCGCTCTGCAGCAATATCCATGGTTTGGGCGGGCGGTCAGCCACGGGTGAGTTGGGACATCCTCACGCGTCCGTTATCTAGAGGCGGCTTGGGAGCCCCTGACTTTGAGTTGTATGCCCTGAGTGCGCAAGCTCAATTTTTACATTACTGGATTTATCCAACCCCATTTCAGCCACATGTGGCGACGGAGCGAGACATAGCGGATGGGATTCCATTGCACACAGCGGTGTACTACCCCTATCGTAGAACCCCAAAAGAAATAAACACTGTGGAGACGGTCAGGTGGGCCTGGGAGGGCCTGAGACGCCGCGCCCAAGTACCTTTGCTGTATGCTCCCTCGGTGCCAGTAGCTCATCATCCCAACTTCCCTTTTTTACAAGACAAAGGTGCCATAGATAGAGCTCATACCATGGGAATTAAAACAATGGGTGACTTATATCCGGCGGAGTCGTTTTGCCAGAACCTGTCACACAACTGGGGGCCCTACACCATTACTGGAGAGGTTCCTGCTCCATCAACTTAAAGCTACCTGCAAGAAACTACATGTTTCCTTTCCAATTCCCCCACCCACGCTACACCCTCTGGCTAACCTACTTGCTTCTCCGTCACCGAGAAAATTGGTCACCAGACTTTACACTAGTACACAATCATACATGCCATGGTCAGATCCTGGGGCGTTTCAACAGTGGCGCGAGGATCTTCCCGACCAACTCACGGACGAAATATGGTCCTTCTGCTGTTTGCAAATGAAACACTTATCTCCCAATTATAGGCTGAGGTTAATACATTTTAAATTTCTACATCGATACTACCACACCCCACTACATCTTTTTAAAATAGGACTACGCGCCACGTCATCCTGCTGGAAATGTAGGCGTGAGGGCGCCGCCTTCTTGCACGTGGCCTGGGAATGCCCTGTCGTCTCTCGGTATTGGGAGGAGGTATCGGCAATAATTGAAGCCATCACTGGCCAGACACTGGGCTGCTCTCCACTGATCCTACTACTGGGATATGTGGAACAATATAAATTAGAAAGCCGTCGCTTAATCGCAATGCTGTTGGTCCTTGCTCGACGCCGTCTGGCCATACACTGGGGATCACCGGTTAAACCGCTAGTAAAAACTTGGATACAAGATGCGGTGTATTGTCAAGAGCAGTTGGCGAGCTACTGGGATCTAATGCCTACAGCGTCACGTCCTAAAGACATCTGGGTCCCATTTGTGGAGTGGCTGCGAATTAGGGGGGGCTCTAACGAAGAGGTCACGACTGTCTCAGTAGGAGAGGATCACACTGAATCTGTAGAGTAAATATGTTGACCAATATGGGTGATGCGCTGGCCGTATGCTACGCTCAATGCACTGACAACAGGCCCTGTAGAATGTTATGTTATGGCTCTGAATGAAATATTAGAAAGCTGGACTGTCATGTTGTAATATGCCAAGGAAAGCAAAATGCTAATGTTTTATGTGCTGCATGGGAGCCGAGACTACCTACATCTATGTATTATGTTATAGGTTGTACAAATTCATGCCTGTGCTGAAGTGGTGTACCTGTATTTACTTGATCCACAGCATCTCTCATAAAATCATAAATAAAGTTTAAAAAAAAATAAAAAAAGTATGGACTGTTGGAACTGGCAAGGATGTTACTCACATTGGAAGGTCTCCGAGGATTGTCACTGATTGGACGACGTGCTACGGAAGTGGGGCCTGGACTATAGGGCACAACCCTGAGACAAAAAAGGCATGGACAAATCAACATCTTTTATAAAATAAAACCATAATGGGACACCATCTATGTCAAGGGAGGTATTTGCGGGGACCTTGTTGATGAAGCATTGCTGTGCATGGTAGCACAGTATGACCTGCATTGGGCTTTATCATGACTCTCCCGGATTAACTGCTGATTAGGTGTGTTGCAGGGATTCTGCACAAAAACAGAATTATGCACAGGATTATGGGACCTTGGTGTATAGGGACTGAGTCATCCTACCACCTTAGTACCCATGAGCCCAGGACCAACTAGCTATAGTGTCTCACTTGCTCTCCTACTCACTTACAGAGAAACAAATGAGTAGACACCCCAGAACACAACACTCCTAGATCTCTCATGAATCGCGGTAACAAGACACACCCTTTCGCTCACACTCTTGTACTTGTCCACAACAAGATCTGACAGAGACACAAAACAGTTTAAAATATTTATTTTCACTAACGTGCCCTAACGTGCAGTATACGTGCCGCAACAAGAAGGAAAATGCATAGTACAAATACAGTCAGCATAGCAGCTAGTCCATAAATCATGAAGGGAGATGTCATCATGAAAAGACAATAGAGTCTAACCTCCCTCCCCTTGCTAAGAAGCAGTATTATTATATATTAGAAGATCTGTGGGCTTTTTCAGCAGGCCCCATACCTTAGCCTTTAGAGAGTAGATCTACATCATAGGTGCTGTCTCGCTCTTCTCCCTGGAAAGGTCCCTCTCCAAGTGTGTGCTACCTACTCGTGTATTCCAATAAAATCAAAGTACGTTGTCCCAAACAAAAGCTACATCGGTATGTTTTGTCTAAGGGCTAAAGCCTGGCCAGAACAAAATAGCAAGGTGCATTGTTGTTCGACCTTGCTCACAATGTCCAGTCAAAATCCCAGGAACATGCAGAGTGTGAACACAGCGATGAGTTCTCATGTGAAAACAGCCATAGAAATTATTGCAAAAATAAAGTTGTGTAGTAATGTGCGCAAAGCAGCGGGCAAGCTGCAGCGTGTTCATGCTAACTTAGAGAAGACAACAATGTCCCCATGGGCCATGTGGCAGGTGCTGGAGTTGATGGGGTTCATTTGCTTCTGGGGTCTCCTTTCCCCCACTCTGGTCACTGGAGCTGGTTATTATTTGAACTCTTGGGGCCTTCTTCCTACTGATTGAGTTCACATGTCATGTCTCACAGGTTTTGGTGTGTTGGGGTACTTGATGTTCCATTCCTGGTCAGTTGACATTTCTTTTGCTGTGCCGCTATATCCCTTTCTGTGTGACTGGATGATTGAGAAATTCTTTATGTGCCTGACGGGGTGATCGTCCTGCTGCTAATGTTCTGTTGAATGTGAAGGAAAACCCTCATGTGTTATGATATGGGGATATGTCTCAGACTTGTTGATGTTCCTACAGTTGAATGGATGGCGAGCTGTGGGCCTGCAGCATTGTGGGTGTAGCAGTCGCCAATGCCCCGGAGTTACAGTTGTAGTTAGTTTAGTGGTTATTCTTAGGTTTAGTTTCAGGTACACCTTGGGATTCTTGACCTCATTCAAAGCCTATACACCATAGCTCTCCACGCCACCTAGTTGAAACACCTCTCTACCACACACCGGGAAGACAGAGCTCTGCATATTGGTGCTTAAACCCTATCTTCCTGGGTGAATTTGGAAAGTCCTGTGATATTTTGTCTTCAATGTTTTGCACTGTATGGAGAGTCTGGCCTCGTTTTCCACTAGGGCTTTTTTCCGAAACTTGGCATTTTTCCCAAGATGGTCATCTGTCAACCCCCTCACTGTACTGTGTTAGCGGTGTACTTCCTACGTTGCTTTTGCAAGGCACACCACACCAGTTAACCAGTACATTTAGGTGCCTGGCAGCAGTCTTGGGATGCAGGGTGCTATGACACCACTTACCCCGGTGTCTCTGAACGTAAATGGTCTAACTCACTATGTGAATAGGAAGAAAGTATTTTCTTTCCTTGGCCACCAGAAGACTGATATTGCCCTTAGATATTGCACTGTTACTGACCTGTATGTATGTCCTACGAAACCTCATGTCCCCGCTCATGCCTTGTCACATTGTCCAAGGAAAAGGGGAGTTGCGTGTGATCCTTTTCAATAAACACTTGCCATGCCACCTGTCTCACATGCGGACAGATGACAACAGAAGATACATTTTTGCCAAGCTACAAGTGAAGGATACATTCCTAATCGTGGGGTCCATATATGCCCCTGTTTGGGCTAAATCTGCCATTTTCCCTAAACTGGCCAAGCTTTTGGCAGGACCCGTGTGGTGATTAGGGTGAAAGGAGTGTTGCCCTAGATCCACTTCTTAATAGGCTGGGCCCTTCAGAGCTGTGTCACTAGGACATTTGCCTTTTGCGAGACTTCCTCTCTGACTTTGCCTTGACAGACCCTTGAAGACTGTTAAACCCTAAGGAAAGGGACTACACTTTTACCTCCTACGTGCATGGAAAGCGCACCAGAATTGATTTTTTTCTGCTAATGCCTAGTGCACTCTGAGACCTGTTGGATGCTCAGATTACCCCCTGGGGAGTTTCGAACCATGACTTGGTGGTGCTTAAACTGGGCTTGAACTTGATATTCTCACCATGAACATGTCCAAGTTTAAAACCCCTGGTGATAAAAAGTTAATATTAGAACTGGTTCAACGCTTTCTATGAGAGAATGAATCCTCAGAACGATCCCCTTCTATACTACTCGAAAAAGGAAAGGCATGTATAAGGGGGGCTTGATAAGGGATTCCGCGTTGGCAAGGAAAAAAGCTGAGAGTGAGACGAGGGCTATAGAAATTAAGATTCAACGTCTCCCTTTCAGTTATGTCCATAATCCCCACGAGGATGTTCTTCAGGATCTGACTAAGGCTAAAGATGACCTGAATGACATTTATACCATGTGGGCTGAGACTGCTGTTTCACCTGCATCAGAGACACTATGAAAGGAGGGAGAAGGTGGGTTGTCTACTGGCAAAGCAACTTAAAAAGGAGGAGGCAAGTTGATTGATCTCCGCCATCCAGAATAAAAAGGCAGAATTACTGAGACACCCAACTGACATTATTCAGGAGTTTCACGATTTTTATAAATTCCTATGTAGGTCCGAGGCCCCTGATTCCCAGGTAGAGGAAGATGCATTTATGAATGTATTCGACATTCTGGAAGTGGCTAAAGTCATTGATGACATAAAAACTGGTAAAGCCCAGGGGAAAGATGGTTATCCTATTGAATTCTATAAGTTCACTACGCCTCTGACTGTCCTGCTACTGTGTAAGGTTTTCCGTGAAACCTTGAATCATGGACGGCTACCGGCAAAGTTTAACAGAGCTCGTATTTTCTTACTCCCCAAACCTGTTAGGGATTTAATAAAATACGAAAACTACAGACTGATATCACCCGTTAACATAGATGCTAAAATCTTGGCCAAGATCTTAGCTACTCGCTAGCTGACCTGTATCAGCGCCTTGATTCATCCAAACCAGGTGGGGTTTGTTCTTGGTCAATCATCAACCACTCACCTACAACTCCTTTCCCACATTCTCTGGTGGGTCAAAGGTGACTTGGATGAGAATGTGGTTCTCTCCCTCAATACTGAGAAGGCTTTTGACAGAGTGGAGTTGCAGTACCTTCTTCATACCAAGGCCCGGATGGGATTCGGCCAGCGATTTTTAACATGGGTTCAGCGAATGTATAGTGATCCCTCAGCATTGGTGACTTCCGGGGGTTTCACTTCTCTAGCCTTCCCGTTACATCGTGGGACTTGGCAGGGATGCGCTTTGTCACTCTTGCTGTTCCTCCTGGCACTTGAACCCTTGGCCATTGCTCTGAGATGGACAGAGCAAATAGCTGGGGTGCAGATGGGGGTATGGGAACATAAGACTTTTTAATATGCTGATGACATACTGCTGACCCTGTCTTAACACCAAACCTCAGCAAAAGCCCTGATACAACTGATTGGTCATTTCTCACACTTCTTAGGCTACCGTATTAATTGGTCTAGGTTTAAGGCTCTGCTATTGACAATGATGACGTTTGCTTCTCTCAGAATTTTGCCATTCAAGTGAAAGCATGACTGATTGAAATATCTGGGCATTTATATCAAAAGGGGACTGAAGGACATGACACAGGATAATCTCCATCCATTGCTGGAACCAATGAAGTAGGACTTCTCACGCTGCAAAAACGTTAATCTATCACTGGGGGTTAAAGTACAGGTGGTAAAGATTAATATTGCCCTACGGTTTAGTTATGTGTTCTGGATGTTACCGCTGCTGATTAAGAAATGTGCATTATGATGAAATGACAAAGATATGTGGATGTTGTATGGGATGAAGCTGTATGCCTCCATGAAAAGAGGGGGCTTACAGCTCCCTTATATGGAAGGCTACCAGACTGCCCATCAAGTGACACATTCAGTATACATACTTAAAACATATAGGGAAAAGCAGACCTTGGTCATCTTGGAAAAATACCTTTTGGGTTCTGAGATGGAATGGGTGACTTATTACACTGGTTCTGGGAAAGGATTGACCATGTTTTTTTGATTCCTATTGCGAGGGAATTACGATCTTGGTGGGAAGCTCATCTCCACACACAGTTTGATGGTGAAGAATGGGTGTTATTACTGGAAGTACATGATAAGGGACTAGGAGAGGCAAGATATTAATTTAGCTACTTTAAGATCTTACACTTGTGGCATTGGTCCACTCAAAGGCTCCAAGATGCCAAACCTGTCCTCACTCTCAGTGCTGCAGTGAGCTGGAAAGGGGAGATATTGTATGCTTATTATGGGAATGCAAAATGGTGACCACTTATTGGAGACAGGTGTGGGGTGCCCTCCAGGGGAATTTTTATATGACATTGGACTTTCATGCTCGAATAGCACTCTTACGTGATACCTCTTCACTCCCAAAGTTATCATCCGCTTTAAGATGGTGGTTAGCAAAGGGTCAAGTGATAGGGAAGGTGGGGATCCTTTGTTTCTGGAAAACTTCAACAATCCCTATTTGTAAGCAATGATTAGAAGATATGTAGGACATAGCAAAGTTTGAAAAGCTGATTTAAACACTGAACGATAGAATGCTTCAATCAATCAATCAGGGTTCTTGTAAAGCACAACTACTCACCCGTTAGGGTGTCAAGGAGCTGGAGGGGGGGATCTGCGGTTCAGTAGAAGAGCCAAGTATTGAGTTCCTTCCTGAATTGAGGCAGAGATGGTGATTGCCTGAGATGTAGAGGCAGGGAGTTCCAGGTCTTCGCTTGAGTTTGAAGAGGTATGGGGTAATTTGTTGAAGGGGTGAGAGCAGTGGGCCTCTCTGTAGGGTTTGCCTGAAAGGAAACATCCCAGATACATTCCCTCATATTCTGGCCACACAAAAGATTTATTCGATGTGCTGTATGAAGTGGGTGGCTTTGAAGTGTTCCGTATCTTTATACAAGGTGTACCATAGAGCAGGGAAGTTTGATCAATACCTTTGTAGGGGGCTACGAGGGGGGATTGGGATTTATTTTGTCCTGTATCTTCTCCGTTTTAACAGACTGTATACCAATTAAAATAAATGATTAAAAAAAGAGAGTAGTTTCCTGGTCAGGTTATTTCCAATCTGTGGATTGTCAGCTAAAGATTGAGCTTCAGTGTGAGACTATTTTTGCAGATTCTATTGCTGGAATATGTGCTGGTGTAGTTGTCTTGGAAATAGCCATGTTTTCAACTGTCTTCTGAAGTGAATATGTTCCATGGATACCTCAAGTTCTGGCTAGTAGTGAGTTCTAGAGCTTGGCTGCTTGTACTTTGAAAGTAGTGCCTCCTATGGATTTCTAATGGTAAGGTGGTATGATGATAAGAGTTGCAAGCCTGGAGCACAGTGTCCTGTTTTGTTTGTATTGCTTGAATTTAGCTTGGAGGTATAGCGGTCTTTTTCCTTTGATGCTCTGTGAACAATGCAAAGTTCCTTGAACATTGCCCTTCTTGCTATAGGTAGCTTGTGGAGGGATTCCGAGACTCGAGTCATGTGTTCTCTTGTGTAAAGGCAGAAGAAAAGATTTGCAGAAGCAATTTGGATGAGATGTATTTTGCGTATGATGAATGCAGGTGCACCAAGGAATTGGTTGTTGGTATATTCAAGCTTGGAGATTACGAGTTTGAGGAAGGCTTGCAGTTTCTGTTGGTTTCCAAGGTATGGGAGGATGCAGTGTAGGTTTTTCATTGTGTAGAAGGCACTCTCTTTTGTGAGGTTAACTTGGTATCAAGTATAGGTCTGAAGCCATGGTTACCCCTAAGTTTGCTTGATATTGTTTGAGGGGTCTCATACTCCTTAGACCATATGGCGGTAGGCTGGTATGTTTGTCATGGTCTGCAGTTCTCAAGCCCTGTCTTTGCAGCATTTAGCTTTAGATGGTTACTCATCATCCATGTATTTATGGCCGGAAAGTAGTCATCAAGTTTTAAATTGTACAGGTCTTCCAGATCATCAATTTTTTTAAATGATTTGGATGTCATCTACATATTTATAACAGGTGAGGTAGAATGATTTAATTAGGTTTGGTAAGGGAGTTGGGTAGATGCTGAATAATAGAGGGGATGTGATGGACTCCAGAGGTGCACCACAGTGTTGTATGTGAGAAGCATATGTGAAAGGTGGTTTCAACACTGGATCACTGTCACAGTGGTGACAGCTGTGAGGCTAAGAATTCAATGGGCATTAGCTAAACTTCCCTCTCACCTCTAAAACAATAATTTGCTATGTGAAAAGATTGCACAACTGTAAAGGGCATTGAGTCATGTTGTTTTTAAGCCAGTAACTTTCATAACATTTCCTATTCCTGATACGTAAGTGGCTGTCATTACCTAAACCAACTAGCCATTCAGATGCAATGTCCAATCAGAAAAACTCCAGATTCGAATATGGCATGGTGCTGCGATTAGCCTATTGTGCTGGGGCAGAGTTGTGACAAGACAGGTACGACTTACATTTGACTGACATTGTTCTAGCCTAAACTGGCCTGCACTGAAATATAGCCTAGGGAGATAATGTATCTGCCCCAGAGATCTTTATTTTGTTTTTAGGAGCCAGATAGTTTGTAGGTTAATGTGCTTGCTGCAGAGAGCTGCAAATACCTGAACTAGCAGTAATGTGAATCTGAAATGACCCAATATAGCCTGTGATGCACAACGGGCTGTTATAACAGACTATCTATCTGTCAAAATGGTTTAATATCTAGATAACCCAGCCAGACTCAACACGCTGAGGATTCATCCCCTTGAACTAAATAATGCGGAAACCATAATCAGCACATCTGAGGCTGAAACCATTTCTACTATAATTGACCTCTCTAGACATCTCCGCAGAACATTGACACACATATTCCTATTTTTTAATATTTGACTTAACAATCTGTGTAGTATGAATCTGCCTTTGAAAATGTATTGCCTCCTTTGATATTCTTCTCTATCTTTATTTTATGGTCAAAGCAAATAAAATGTTGTTATGACGTCCGTTCAATTAATATACTAAATGCGTAATATTTGAACATTTGGGGTAGTGTTTTATTGGGGAAAGTGTGGGAATGCTGGATGATGGGAAGTTTATGGTTCGATAATTCGGGAATTTTCGTTCACAGAAATGTGAGAATAATCTGTGATTTAGCCAAAGTTTTGTGTTTGCACTGTGTTCTAATTCAGAAAAGGTATTGGGATCCTTGCAAGCTACACTTTTCCAGACTATCCTGGGTGCCAACTAAGCACTGGCCTAAATTGCGCAGCTACACACATTGCCAGAATTGGTCAATTTGCAAGGCAAAATGTTGATGTTTCCTTGTGCCTTAGGAGGTATATGGAGCCCTTCTTTTGACAGATGATAGCTCAGTCACACAATTGGGGTACTAATATTATCGAGAAAAGTGTAGGAACGCTTTGTGGTAAGATTTTTGTAGATTCCAACAGATTCCATTAGCGCAGTCTGCTTTCATTTTTGTTTTGCTGCATAATGCCAGCACATACAGAATGCTGCGCAAAACAGCAAACAAAAAAGACAAACTCGGGACTCGGAAGCATTGCCTGTGCCGACTATGATTTTGGAAAAGAAAATGTTTCTGGTATTTTTGTCAGAAATATTTTCTTTTCCAGTACTGTAGATGACCCTTTGAAGTCCACCACATTGTGAAGGTAGTGTGGAGGATGTCAGCAGATCGTTGTCTTCGCTAAAGCAGTTAAAACCCACCAGATTCATGCAGCCTGATGTCCTACCCAACAAGAGTTGACAACAAGCTGCAGGGATTAATGGCCACACTGTACTAAGTTCTTTGTTTCATGATCATAGGGGACTTCTCCAGACCCGCAGGATGGTATGCTTCTGGGACTGGGAAACAGCGCAAAGCACAGTGATCAAAGAAAGGTGGCAGGTGCTGCCAATGGCCATGTACAGCCCCAAAAAAAGTGTCAGTTCCACACATGATCTGTGGAGTAGAGGTCTAGAGAAAGAATTAAAAAAAATGAGAAATGCAGAGAAGGGGCAAGATAAGATGGAGAGAAGAGATTCTGTAAAAGGAGAGAAGACTGAGAGAAAGAAAGGAGAGTAAATAGAAAATAACAAGACAGAGAGCAGGAGAGACAAGAATGGAAAGATAGATGCAGCCGCAAATAGAAACGGAGAGTGGGGATAAGGTTGAGAGAGGCAATGGGGACAGAGTTTAGGAGATGGAAAGAAAATAGAGAAAGTAAGAGAGAGCCTAAAGGAGCAAAATGAGAGCTAGGTACATGTGAAGAAAAGATTATTGGAGATTTTAAGGGGAATTTATAGCTTATCATGTTTGGCCAATACACCTGATCAATGTGATTACAATGCAAAATTCAGCACTTTATTTTCTAAAAAGGATCTTAGTATAAGATCCAAAAATCACCTTGCGTAGTGGTCTTTAAAATCGTAATAAGGTCTAACTATTGTTACTTGATCCACTTTGCTTTTTGCAAATTGCTTAACAATGGCACCCTCTTGTTATATGCTCCTGGTGAGAGGTGCTGACACCTACTCTTTTAATGCATATCATCCATGTCTACGTTTGCTTGTATAATCACATGAAAGTACAACCTACTTGCTTATATGTTTCAGTTCTATTATGGAGGGGATTTTAGCGTTCTAGTGTACATTCTTGTAACTGTTTCATAACTTAAGCTTGACTTTTATCTGCATCTGTAATAATACTGAACAATCCATTTACATGTAAATATTTTCAATTTCTAGTACACATGGCAGGCTTTCATGCTTTCTACATTAAGCACTCAGAAAAGTTCATTCTTGTCCAAGCAATATTAGCCACATAGAGGGTGCCACCTTGAGGATTCTATGTAGAGTCTTGCATGTGAAGAGTGGAGAATTTCCATAATTCCAGAAGTGGAGGACTCTGTAGCATCCAAATGGGAGGTACCGTGCAAACAGCATGAAAGAGAGAGGTTATCACAGAGCATGATCCTAGATGCAAACTCTGAAACTACCATTCAGAGCCTTAGAGCGAATGGTGCTGCCTGCCAGTCTATGGCTCCTCTAACTGGTGATGGAAATAGATTAGTTTCCTCAATCAGGCCACAAGTCTCAAATGAACCCATCACAGGCTCACACACTCACTTATCCTTCACAATGCCTACCTGTTTTGCTGGTCAATCTCTAACGAAGGTCTCCTATTGTACAAAACCTTTCTCACAACTTGCCTGTAACTATGAGGGGTGTATGCCAATGTCAGAGCCTACTTCAAGTTTATGCAGTTTCGACTGGTGATATTTGATCAAACTTAATTGAGTTGTCCGACTTGTGTCTCAACCTGACGGTGAAATTCCTAGTGGGACTTTCCCAACTTCCCCTATAAAATTACATTTACATTCTATTTAGTTTTCACCAATGTTGCAGCTTTAAAATGTTTAAAACACAGTGTTCACCACTAATTTCCCAAAATGTTCATGATGGCTATTTTCCTGGCTTTCTCTAAAGTTATTTTAAATTAGAGGCGCGTTTAATTAAAACTTCAGTTATGAAGTTGGGTGGAATTAGGAAACTCAGCACTTAATGAAGCAGGTGATTTCCTAACATTACATAATGTAAAGCAGCAGCAGTTTCTGTGAAAGGGTGGCAGGCTCCGCTCCCTTTACATTTACAGCAGAGCTAAATATTTCTAATTAAAAATACACACTTGCAAGGGGCCATGTTTGCACGCTCTGCCTCGTCCAATCAGCAACACACACACACTCACTGACTAGTGCGCAGCTGTCACGTGACTCACGACCCTTTCACTGTGCTTTTTTGTGTGCTGCCGGGCTGACAATCTAATAGCCTTGAGGGCTGTGATGTCATCAGCTCGGTGAAGACTGAGCCTCAAGGCACTTTCTCCACCCCATGATGACGTGAAGGTAAAGTTAGCCCCGGGCGTTTCAGAAGCAAGCCCTGTAGTGCTAAGCCTCCATGTCAATCAAGGAGTTGAGAGCCTTGTTACCCCACCCTTTTCCAACTCGTCACATGAGTTGGGAAAGTAGACTACTAGCTTCAGGCAGGAACAGAAGGCAAGAAATTGAGTCTGCGCAGACTCGACTTGTGGGGCTGCGACAGACTGCTTCCCACGCGTGATTTGGAGCTGGACGCTATTTCAGCTCCAGTCCAGAATCTGGTCAGATGCATGATATTGGGCATGCCGGCAGAAAGATAGTGAGCTAGACCGAAGGTGTTTGGAGTTCCCCTTGCGCACACCGCACAGCAGTGCAGGACAGGTGAGGTTCATGTTGTCATGGTGCTGTGAGTCAACAATATGTGTGAAGGAGTCGGTTGGCAGTAAAGTTAAAAAAAAAATACAGCTGTTGGGCCCAGGCCCATTTAATTTGGTGTAAAGGCCAGTCTGACACTCGTCCCATGTGAAATGTGTACACTCACAGCTTCCACTTGTGCCTTCAATCTGGGTTGCAAATTGCAATGCTTAATACATTTAGAGGTGGCCAGTGTGACGTTGATTATCATTAGAGATGTGCCTTTCTACTTTCTGACAGTGATTGCATTTCACAGTGGGTATTAATTTTCTACTTTTAAAGTTGTGGCAACACCGAGGACGTTGTGACTTATTTATCTTTTCAGCATTTATCTGCCACCTTCATTAAATTTAATTGTTGAAAAGCGCTTATCTAAATGAACACCGTTGCATTCCAGCAGCAAAGGAACACATAATAAATGTATAGTTTGTAAGTGGCGCAGTGATTTAATGGAACACCATATAAAACCCTAGGCAGCAGATTTAACCTAGAAGTTCTTGTGCAGGGCATCACCTTGCTAAATGGCAATACGATCAGACAAGTAAACCATTAATGCTTGAGAATATGGTTAAAAACCTTTGAATGAAATTGCAAAGCTAAAGACAGCACTTGTGTTTATATAGCGCTTACAATCACTGACAAGGGTTGAAATACACAGCTTGCATGCTTCATGCCCGAGCACGCTATAAGGGGGTAGCGAATTAGCAAAGAAACTGTTTTATTAGGGTACTAGTGGTTTGTGTAAGTTGTGCTCTGAGTCACGCTCTCAGGCCTGCCTTCCTGGTGGGTTATGTGCAGCTTTGTCTGTGCACTCGAGAGTGGCTCAGTGAACAGTGGGTTCGGTTTCAGAATTACAATGTTTTGAAGGTGTGTATTCTCGTGCTGATGATATATTAGTAATGTGTACATTTGAATTTACAAGCTCTCTTGGTGTGGACGGTGCATCTGTTGTGTCAGTTTCCTGATGACACACTGAGGTACTGGCTGTGCCTGCTGTGGGCTCCTGTATTGTGGATTCTAAATAGTAGTTTGTTTGTTAACGTACCTTCCAGCGTGCAACACAAACTTAACCAACATTTGGTTCTGTAGAATTTTATATTGTATGAATCTAATGTTCTTATTGCTGCTTGTATCACAAATATTACAGATATTCATTAAATCCATCGTGTGTTTGTTGCATCATTTCTGTTTAATATGTCATGCCTGCTTGAGATAGAGCCCTCTGCTTACCCACAGACTGCAAGTGAGCCATGCTCGTAGGGCTGCTTTACATTCTTTGGACATTTGCCTTATATATGTGCTGATTACATCATGGTTGAACATTCTGTCGGGGGGTGGGGGGCAATGTTCACTCTAATTTTTTTCCTTTGTGTGCGGCAGTGTAGGGTCTCTGTGCGCTGCAGCCATGGCTATGTGCGCCAGGAACCAGACCGCGCGTGTGGGTGCAGCGCCAAATATCACTCCAAACTTATGCTTAAACAAGTGAAAAGACTGTGCATTTCCACACATACAGCGCCACGTTAAGGGTCTTAAGGCAGGTTTGCAATTTAGATACACACGCCATGACATTAATTGGTTACACAGGCAAGTACACTATGGATTTAGAAAAGCACCAGACTCCAATGTTGGTACCATCATAAGATTTTACTGCTGTAGGTGTAATGTTACTTGTTGTATTATATATCTGGATGCAGAGACAGAAAGAAGCAACAAAATACCAGCCAGGCGGCACACTAGGCTAAGCAGAGAGATTTCTAACTTACGTGTTACCTAAAAGAAATGCAGCAAGTCCAAAAGAACGACGTGTGCTTTACACGTTGTGCTTTTGGACTTTGGGCAGCCAACTTCCACTAGGCACAGCCAGGGCCGCCTTTAACACTGGTGGCGCCCTGTGCGACAATGTTTGTTGGCGCCCCCCCAATGGCCACCTCTACCACGGATTCCCTCACTAGCACCCATTAATAGCAGCCCTCAAGTCTCCAGAACCACTGTCTCTCTGATTCATTTAGTTTTATAGCACCACTCATACCAGTGTAAGGTGTCAGAGCACTTTACATAATACACACATTGCACAGAGACAATGATAGGTGTGTAAATCAGTGATTTGGAAGTGTTACATCAGACAGGACTACAAGGTGTAGTGTAGGAGTAACATGTCATCGATACTAGTAGGCAATATAGTTTAAGAGTGCTTATTCTGGAAAAGTACAAATTCAGAATTTAAAATGTAACACCATTGTTAGAGGTTCTTTTTAAAAACAAGAATTGTTTTTTTACCCAAATGAACCCGTTTGGCAAGATTAGGATAATGAAAGACTGGGCAAAAAAACACATTGCTCTAACATAATACTTGCAGTTAACACGCAGCTGTTTGATGACAGTTAATAGCTCAATGCTCTTTATTAGGATTTAGACTTACAAACCACAAGTAACAAAATGAGCTCTCTTACAGAAGCAGTAACCCACTGACCTATTTACATTACATGCACTTTGTTATCTGCATGGTACACGTTCTTAGCAGCAGGCATTTTAACCCACTGCGCGACCTTTGGATGAGTCAAAACTTCCACTAGACAAACCTCC
The DNA here is from genome assembly GCA_963921515.1 of Calotriton arnoldi. Lineage (NCBI taxonomy): Eukaryota > Metazoa > Chordata > Amphibia > Caudata > Salamandridae > Calotriton > Calotriton arnoldi. Next base: position 1,278,090 of record CAWUFW010004930.1, on the reverse strand, counting down.
GTCTCTTTCCAGCATCACCGGAGTTATCTAGACATTTTAATTGATGCCTGAAAATTGCTGGAGGCCAGGAACACGCAGGTGCTTTAAAAATGTTAATATACTTGCAAAAATGACGCCTCCACCCCAAGTCAGTGCCCGGTGTGGTGGCACCGATCTGGAGCCGGCCCTGGGCACAGCTTTCAGCCAAAGGGTTTGTCTGCATGGAGAAACTTCTGCCATTCCCTGCATCCAACTCTTCACACGAGGACAACACCCTCGTTATATGTATAGTCCGCTGCATGCAGCAAAGCCTGGCAGCGGCCTTGGCCTATCTCCATGCACAGCTCACAATCTGGCAGCCAACTACTGCTGTGTATAACTTTTAGGAGGCTTGGCTGCAGCAAGCCCAAAAGCACGATGTGTGCTTTATACATAGCTGCCAAGGTTTCAGATTGCTTGTGTGTGACATTTTCATAATTTCAGTGTAATTATGAGTGACATTTCAACAACTATGAGTGACACTTTCTGGCGAGTAAAATCCAGCCATGAAAAAGAGGAAAAACCTATAAATAACAGAAATTACAGCTGTCTGAGCAACAAGAAACTCTAAGAAAATCCTAAAACTGCTGCAAAGCACCAGAAATGGAAGGGCACAAACTTCACAGGAGGCCCTGGTAGAGATAAATGAAAGCCAAATTGCAAAGTTCTATACTACTGAGCACAGTCAGTACAGAACTGTGAGCAGAGGTGTAAATTAACTAAATTAAATAAAATTGGTTAGAAGTACTTTGGCACTAGTGTGAGTGATACAGTACAGGCCAGCTCAGTCACTGCGACTCCGGTCATACTATGCACTTTACATGCAGCGGATGCCTTTGATAATAGTTAGTAGGTCACTGTGTAGATTAGGATTGAAATTTATGAATTGCAAGAAACACAAGGAGGTGACAAGGTCACAGAATGTGACAAAAGTAGTAACCCCATGAGCTACCCACATAAAATAATGTTCTGTGATATGCAGAATACACGTTCGTTGCAGCAGGCATTTTAACCCTCTGTGATACTGGTGAGTCAAAAGTTGCATGAGAGAACTCTGATCTTTCTGTAGCAGGAACATGAATAATCACTGCGTTATCTTAAACTTACCCTCGGATTCACTCAGTGCTGGGTAAATCATTCCTGCTGCTCAGCCTGGTCTCTGTAACTGGAGTCTGTGGGGTCACTCGCTGCAGACAGGTGATCTGACAGTGTTGTGATGCACTGGGGGCAAAACTGGACCATCTGCAGCTGTAAATTGTAGTAAGGGTGAGAGGTCATGGTGTGGCGCGCTTTCCGAGCTGTGCCCTATGCCTTTAGACACACGTGCCCGCTCTCAGTCTCACCATGACTTGTACGGTCATCAGGGAACCCCCTCGACCAGGGGAGGGGAGTACTGTTGAGGAGGCCATGGAGGTCGTTTAATTTATTAATTCTGCGGGCTGCAGAAGCAATTCTTTGTTGTGACAGGAATTTGAAATGAAAACATCCTGTTGCTGCTCAGCCTGCACTGACCAGAAGCCCCTCAGTGACACTGTAGGGCTGGAGGACAGGAGTGCCATCCTGTAGGGTGCAGCTCTGTCTCACCTGAGCTGTCAGCTGAGCAGAGCGCACATGCATCTGCCCGCGCCAGCCACAACAGAGACCTGTACCGCTGGTGAGGGGCTGGTGACACGATTAAGGTGGCGGCAAAATAGAGGCGGGAGACAACGCCTATTCACGTCTTTTATTTTGCACTTGCTGCATTTATTTCCTAATGGGCCGTGGCTGCAGGCTGTTCGTAACCATTTGTGAAAATATTTGTTAATTGCAGCACCGTCATGCGCTGCAATTAACAAACATATTTTCACAATGGCTCACAATCAGCCCCCAGCCACGCTCCATTAAGAGAAGAAATGCAGAAAGTTTAAAAGAACGACGTGTAAAGACAGGGTGTGAGCCCAAAAGGCAAGCTTGAAGGGGGATGCCTTCTTTGAAGGGCAAATGGTAGTCACACATGAGAGCGGCTGCTCGTTTGTTTTAGCAGATAAGCTGGCATCTTGGAAAGAGTGGGAGAAGCCTTTGTCAAACTGGTTTTTCTGTGGGTGTGTAGCCCCACCTGTGGAATGGGCTAGGGAGCTCCACACACCAAATGAGGGGTTCTGCCATTTTGGGAGTGGGCAGAATGATGCATTCCGAGCTACCCAGATGCCACAGTTTGGTGGACGTTGCCACCGGGTGGGAGGGATCCTGTTAGCCCATTGTCTAGTAGTTGTCTCAACCCCCAGGGAAAGAACTGGCTATAAAAGTGGAACCTCTGGCATCTAGACCTCAGATCACATCTGCACTGGACTGGGGACAGAAGAAGGACTGCCCTGCTGTTCCCTGGACCCAGCAAAGAGAGGCTGCACCAAAAACTGGACTGCACCTACTGCATCTTAGGCTAGCACAGAGAGGACTATGACTGTGGTGTTCCGCTTGAAGAAAAGTCATCCCCACGCCCCATACAGAGAAGGTGACTCCAAGAGTCAGTGAACTGACTCCCTGTTACAACCACAAGGCCGTAAAATTGAAGAAGCCTGCAAGTTGGTAGCCAAGAAACGCCTGATTACCACTGACCGCCAAAGTGCAGCCTGGTAGATTGAGTCTGCTGGACCAGGGAGATTCATCGGAGTATAGTTTGGTCACCTGGCAAGGAAGTTGCTGCCAGGTAAATGGAGCAGCTGGTTTTGCTGTAAGCGGACATCAATAGACCAGTGCGAAATGGTCTTTGGCTGGACTTCATCCAGACTTCGAGGGACATTGACCCCTGTGGCTAAAGTCGCCCCATTGTGGACTGAAGAGTGGCCCCTGAAAGACCTCTGCAACCGGCTCAACATCCTCAGCATCCTTGAACATTTTCAGCAACCTGCAAACCTTGCATCAGGACCATTCTGTTGATGTCTATAGTGGATCATCCATACAACCTGGAATTAGACTGGAGACTGCTTTGACTGTGAGGTAACTCTTTAACTGGATCTTTTTGGACCCTGTGACTGGTTCCCTGCTGGAGTTGGTTGCCTCTATAGCCATTTTATGCTGCTAACCCTAAATGATTTATTGTGCTAACTGTAAATCTGTGATTTCTTGTTTGTTTAAAAATTCATAAATGTAGAACTTCCGGGGAATTTTTTTATTTCATGTGTCTATTTAAAGATAAAAATACAACCAATTTTTATAAATTTCTGTTTGATTATATTGTGTTGCATGTTCTTCTTATTCACCTACTGTGGTACTTCTAAATGCTTTACATTTGTTCCTTTGAAATAAGCCTGATTGCTCTGAGCCCCAGCTACCCAGGACTGAGCTAAGGTTTAACAAACAAGGTTGACTGGACCTGATTTGGTACTGTTACTTTATTACACTGTGAGGTTGCACAACCACTCCATATAATAAACCACTTTCCTCACATAGCACAGACATTTTGCCAGAGAATTTTGATGAAGCATTTGGGCTGCATTACCATATTGTGCCTGAGATCCTCCACTCCCAGAGCGCAATCCCTGAGTAAAATACTCATTGCTGGTGCTGGGTGCACTGCGTAGTTGTCATTTTATACTCTGCAGCTGAAACAGGTGCAGCATAGTTTTGAAAGAAAAATTCCATAGATTTTCCTAAATTGTCACATTTGAAACTCGTCAGGGGATTCTGCACCTTTTCTGTAATCTGAATTAAAAGCATACATCCTGGCATTAAAGCGAAATTACCTTCAATGGTTCCTCACATAAGTATATGCCATGCCACTGATTAAATGCATTGTTCCACAAAATCCTATGGCATTTCAGCCCTTTCAACGCTAAGACCCAGAGGGCCTGATTAACAAACTGCACTTTATAGCACATTTTGTAGTACTATAGTAGCACTACAAAACGTACTGCAAAGTGCTATTCACAAAATCCACTTTTGTAGTAACCCACGTGAGAAAATCATCCTTTTTGCCCTGATCAACCCCATGTTTTGACTGATACTGGTGGTAACTGACTCTGACTGCGCCCTTGGCTCTGCTAACCAGGCAACCTGCCTCTAAGTCTCTAGTATATGGTAGGGCATGTAGGTTTAGAGGCCCAGCAGCTTTGATGCATTTAAGTGTGCACTGCTGTGTTGCTTGTTGTCATTTTAAAATTCAGCCCTGCTTTGCAAGCTGCTTTTAAATTGAAAGTACATGCAAACTTTGGGTTTAAATTTAAGTCCAAAGTATTGAGCTACCTTATTTTTACATATGTCATGCCTAAGGTCTACCCTAGGAACCCTCAGGGTAGGGTGCCATGTAAAAATAAGCAGGGACATTTAAAATATGTTTTATATGCCCTGGTAAAGGAAAAACTACCAATTTCTTTTTCCCCATTGTAGCATTTTAGCTCCATAGACTAACATTGGAATGCTGTAATACAGTGTAACTATTGACTGGAGTAAGCTAAAATAATATTTCAAGGACTTAAAAGACTAGTAATGATAAATCCAACAACTTGCCACTGATGAATTTATCATAACTAGTACAGAAAAGAGGTTATAGAACTTCTTTTCTGTGAGCCAAAATCCAGCCTTCTATCAGCCTCTCCTGATTGGCCAACCCTTAACAGGCTTAGCCAAACTGCTTTGATGAGGTGATAAGTGGCCTACATAGAGACAGAGGTTATCTGGTGGGGGGGAGCTCTGCAGCTACAGAGACCAGGCCAGGGAAAGGGCTGAGTAAACAAAAACTGGGCTTCAAAGGGAACAGAATAGTAATGAATGCCAGCCAGGCCTACCCCCTCTTCCTGTACCCTCCAACCAAATGGGAGACCCAGGAATGGAATTTGCAGGAGGTCAAGAAGGGCAGTGTTAAGGGAAATGAGCCACACCAGTAGGTTGGCTTAGCCAGATCTTACTCCAGGGGAGAGAAATTCTCCATCTTTAATTTTAAAGTAGACTGTTTTGTGGGACAAGAATATGCCACACTTTGGAGGAAGCTGTCATGCTTTTATGTAGCACCCTGTATCCCATTGGTCAGGGGTTCCCCCTCTACTTGTCACCCACAAACATTGAATAAATATGTGAGAGCTCCATAGCAACTCAGATCTTCTACCTGAAACCACAAGGAGAAGAAGGACTGCCCTAATGAAACCCTGGTCTGCACCCCAAAGGATTGCACTCTGAAGGACTGCCCAAGCTGTACATTTGGAACTACAGCACTGAGGACTTTTCCTTGCTTCAAAAAGGATTAAGGAGTGAACTCCCTGAAAGAAACATGCTAACAGAGCTCACCTGCACCATCTCCCCCAAGAAGTCCCCATCCTACAGTGCGTCCATCGGACTTTTAAGGATTTGGCTAGGTGCATTATAGGAATTGTAGTCTCAAACTTCCAAGGATGATCTCAGAGCTTCTAGACCATTGGATGTGTGTTTTGGACACTTTGAACCCTCAAGAAGAACTTCAGGAAGAAGTTCCAGAGGTTTGAAGCAACTTTTGGAAAAAGCTCCATACGGTGACCGACCCGTCGACAAGAGTCAGGCCACTGATGTCGAACCACGACCCGGATTTCAGGTTCATCCCACTGAAAGCTCCGGAGCTCAGGGCTTCCAGGATTTCACCGAGGCCTCGAGCTAAGCCAAGTCACCGACAACAGAATATCCTCCCAAAAAGTTTCTAAATGTGAAGGTAAAATTTTGACCGGGCCTCCTGCCTAGTGTATCCGACTAGGGCTCCATCACGGTCAGCCTCAAACTTTGACTTTGTCCCGGTCATGCGTGACCAGATGTTTTTAAGCACTAGAAAGTGTTTATTCTTTAAAAGTTCATATCTCCAGTTTCCTACATTGGATTTCTGTCATTTTGGTGTCATTTTACTCTTAAAATATTTCCTATTTTTAAAAAACATTGGTTGTGGACTTTTATTGTGCTTTGCATCTTACATATTTAATGTATTGTGGTTTTAAATGCTTTACACATTTGTCTCCTAAGTTAAGCCTGCCTGCTTGCAGCCACCTACCAAGTGTTGAGCCAGGGGGTAATGTATTGAGACCTTGACTGAACCTTATATTGCGTTGGTGGCTTTATTACTAGTGGTAGGTGCACACTTACCCCTATTAATAATCCACCTTCCAACACCACACTTTTGGTAAGTTGCTACTTTTTAGTATTCACAAACTACACTTCTGTAGTAATTTACACTTTTCTATTATCATAGTCATTTGTAGTAAGTTGTATCTCCATTATTTGTTATGGGAGGGTGTTGCAGTACCAGTGGTTGGCCATCTTTAGTGCTGAACGTAGTGCAAATTACTTCACTAAAAAGTGCAGTTTTTTAATATTAAAAATTTGTAAACTTACTCAAAAGTGTAAACTTACTCAAAACTGCTAGTTTCTTTTGTTATCCAAGCACAGAGTGTGGTTTCGTATGATAGGACCTTAATATGGTCACAGGGTTTCAAAACTATTTTCCAAGGGGCATCGGAGACGGACTTTCAGTGTCTGAAAAGTTAATACCATGATGAAATATTTGTGAACTGAAACTGTCAGCAAAAGGGCCACAAATTAGTTTGACAAACATTATTCAGTGCACAGGTAGCTTAAAGAAGTTTAATATGGGATGGATCCAGAATATTTTTTTGACAAGCGAGCTGCCAAAAAGTTGCTGAAATCTTCATTGGCATTAAAAAGGAATCTGTCATCAAGGTGTCAGAAGAAAATTTGATGAGTGGGATCTGATCTTAATATGTTTCTATTTTTAACATTTACTGCACCTCTCTGAAGCCTCTGAAGCAATGCTGAGTGCATGATTAAGCGAGGTACTCCAACTTTAGTTTGATTGATGGTCAAAAATTCTAATTTCCATTGCTTAAGCTGTTTAACTATAACATAGGATTAAACATCCATTCTGCACAGTGTTGTACTGTATAGCAAAGGTGTTTTTCCTTGTTAGTTTCTTGCACTGTGTTCTGTTTGTCGTTCTCTATTTGCTTGGATTGTGTTCTGCTGGGGGTGTCCTGTTCGGCTAGGTAGTGTATCAGTATTTAATACATCTCAGTAACCAAGACAAATGGGCTTCACTTCTGGATTCAGCTACATTTGGCTGTTGGATCTCAAACATCTGTATCTTAAAATAAGATTAGGCACTGCATATATCTATGGAATTAAATTTGTTAAAGAATAAGCACAGTGACTCAAAGTTTTATTCAGAATCGTGCGGCCAAGCTATTGCATGATGATGTCGTTTTGATTCCACCTCATGCCTCTTTAATCCACCACCAGAAACTCCCTGGCCCTTTATCTCACTCTAGCAGATTCATGCTTTCTCCCTTTGTCACATTTGTTACATCTTGTTACATCTTTCACTCTTTAGCTATGGGTCAAGTCTGATGAGGAAAAATGAGGGCTGATCCCCAAGAATAATTGCATGTGTACCCCACCTACAACTACTGACTCAAATTAAGCACTAGATGTATACAGTTCTAAAGTGAGCAACCAGGAGTAACAATTGGGCTTGCACGCTTCCTGGCTGGGATGGCACCAATGTAGTGCCGCTCGCGATAGGTTACATATCACTCAAGTAGCTTTTGTGCTCGAGAAGCAGCTACATCTACAAAAATAGGTTTTCGAGTGGATTTTCTTTTCCAACAGACCATTTGAGTTTTTTGTTGTGCAGGAAGTCTTTGTTTTAACTTTTTTTTCCAACAGGAAGGAAGTGCTCCAGAGACTCCAGTTTTCTGTTCCTGTGAAGCAGGCACCTCCCAGTGCTTTGTCCATCTCCTGGTCACTTTTCATTTGGATTGGAGCTGGAAGGCTCACTCTCTTTGTCTGCTACATTTATACAATTGGAATTAAGGTTTTGAATTTCAGATTTCACAAGTAAGTTCGAAAACTCTTTTATAATGGTGTTGGTTGTTTGATAGAGGGCATGCACCAGTATTTATTTGTACTTTTATTTGAATTTTCAAATTTATTGTAGTGGTTGGCTTGCAGTTTCAGTAGGGGCCTAGCTATATGTTTGCAGTTATTTTTTCTTCTTTTGTAAAGGAAGAATGTTGCACAGTTCAGTACATTTTCTCCATGTTTGTTAAATTCGCAATATTTATTTTGCTACGTGGCCTAGTCTGCCAAGAGGCCAGTACTAGTCATGGGTGCATGAAACACCTGTTTCTGTGCTATATGTTGTTTTAAATCATCATTTAGGGCTGGGATGGCATTGGATTAAATAAAAAATGTGGTGTTTTTTTGTATTTCACTTTATTTTGTGTGTACGAAAATTGTATATGTGGGGTAATATTTGATGCCTTGGGAGGATGTGCGGTGTTGTACAATTTGTAGAGCTCTGTTAATTTTCATTTTTGGCATTGCTGAATTAATGGTAGTGTTTTCTTCAGTGTTACCATGCCTCCTTTGTCTAGCCAGTGAGTGTGCTTGTGATGGGCCACAATTCGTCTTTGTTCTCCATGCCATGTGGCCAGGGGCCATTTTGTGAGTCTGTGTCCATAGACCTGAAGGTGTTCTCTTTGTTCCCAATGTTTCTTTGCTTGCAGTTGTTGTTTGGCCATGTGGATGGCAGCCATTTTGTGCATTCACCCTCTGTGCCTTTGCTATAGACTTGAATGTGTTCTTTGTTCCCCATGCCTCCTTGCTTGCTGTTGTTGTTCGGCCATGTGGCTGGCAGCCATTTTCTGCATCCACCCAGTTTGCCTTTGCTATAAACTTGAATCAATCAATCAGGGAATCAATCAGGGAATTGTAAGCGCGCTACTCACCCGTGAGGTTCTCAAGGCGCTGAGGGGGGGGGGTCCGCAGATCTGTTTAGCCGAAGAGCCAGGTCTTGAGGGTCTTCCTGAAGGTGTTCAGGGAGGGGGCGCGTCTGATGTCTGCCAGTAGCTCGTTCCAGGTCTTGGCTGCAATGTGAGAGAAGGATCTTCCGCCTGCTCTGGCTCTGTGGAATGTGTTCTTTGTTCTCCATGCCTCCTTGCTTGCTGTTGTTGTTTGGCCATGTGGATTGCAGCCATTTTGTGCATCCACCCAGTGTATTTTTACCTTAGGCTTGCATGTGTTCTTTTTTCCCCATGCCTCCTTGCTCTCTGTTGTTGTTTGGCTATGTGGCTGGCATCCTTTTCTGCATCCACCCAGTGTGTTTTTGCTATAGGCTTGCATAAACTCTGTGTTCCCCATGCCTCCTTGCTTGCTGTTGTTTTTTGGCCATGTGGCTGGCAGCCATTTTCTGCATTCATCCAGTGTGTTTTTTTCATAGGCTTGCATGGGTTCTTTTTTCCCCCATGCCTCCTTGCTCGCTGTTGATGTTTTGCTATGTGGCTGGCATCCTTTTCTGCATCCACCCAGTGTGTTTTTGCTATAGGCTTGCATGTGCTCCTTGTTCCCCATGCCTCCTTGCTTGCTATTGTTGTTTGACCATGTGGCTGGCAGTCATTTTGTGCATCCACCCAATGTTCCTTTGCCATAGGTTTGCATGTGTTCTTTGTTCCCCATGCCTCCTTGCTTGCTGCTGCTGTTTGACCAAGTGGCTTGCAGCCATTTTGTGCATCCATCCAGTGTTCCCTTGCCATACACTTGCATGGATGGCTGTCATATCAGTATAATAATATGCTTGAGGATCATTACAGTATATGTATATTAGGAATATGATTTTGATGAACAGTGCTTATATATTACATGCACTTTTTGCATTTTTTTATCAGTTTGTTCTTTTATTTTAAGGATTATTATTCCATTTACCCATGCAGTTCCCTGAGTGCCACATGTGTCTTCTTTAGAATATATGGACATAAAGGAAAGAGCTCTATCTGTATGTTGTGCTATCCTGTTTTGAAATAAACAAATGTATGGTATGATGATGTGGTTTGACTTTAAAGTGCTGGTTTATTATTATCTGAGTAACCAACCACACTAATATTGCCTTTATCTGTACTAATCAAACTGCCAATGTCATGTTTCACTAAATGTTTTTAGCTCATTTGCTTTTAAGTGCACAAGAGAAGAAGAGACATCACCCACAGTACTGCCAAACAGAAGACCTGTACAGTGACGTCAGTCCTCCAATCTCTTCCACTTGTGCTGCTTAGTGCCACTGCCAACTGAGAGATTTACGATGGCCCCACAAAATGTTGTTTACAAGAAAGCGGTCAGTGAGAAGAAGCAGCTTTCCACCAGTGGCGTGCAGACCACAACCTTTTTCAGGAGCTCTGTGCCTGCCAGACATGCCTCCGAGGAAGAACCTGGGAGCAGCACTCCAACATCAACAGCACCACCCCAACCAAAGCCCAAGACCATGTCTGTCAGTGAGCCATCCACTGCAATCATTGCGACACTGATGAGCAGTAATGTTGAATTTGATTTGTCGCTTGCACAACGTAGTACCCAATCGTTTCAGGAAATGGAGCAAAGTGGACAGCAGCCTCAGCCAGCAATATGACATCTTCCTGATGTTGGAGCAGAGCAGGAGGTGGAGCTTCCTGCCGAGCAAGGACCTTCTATTTTAGAATCATTGGCTTCCAGATCTCCAGCAAGGAAAAGGAAGGGTACTACTCCACCATCTTCACCAAGCACCACTTCTGATGATGACGATAGGGGCATGGAGTAGACCCCAGCAGAGTCCGGGAGATGCCAGGCAAACAAGGGAAAAGAAAAGTTCCTGAAAGCTTTAGAATTATGATAATGAGCTAGTCATTGTGGAAGGTGACAAAGAGGAGTCCGACATTACTATTCAACCTGCTCCGAGGGGTGTGGCACAGCTAGCACCACCAGCTCCCATATTTGCAAAGCCTCAGCTGAGACCTGCACCAACCCCTATCTCAGTAGAATTATACACTGCAGAGAGGCAATCAACGACATGCCTACCTACCTCCAGTTCTTCTTCAGGCATTAGCCATAGCACAGTAAGAAAGTACTTCTCCCCGTTTTGGACTTTTTCATGATTAGCAAAGATGAGGTGAACTTTGCAATATGCACCATTTGCCACACAAGTGTTCTTCGAGGTAAGCCTGGTTCACATTATGGCACTGGAGACCAAACAAACCATATGAAAAAACATCATGCAATCCGGTGGGAGGAGCACCTTAAAAAATTGCTAAACGTGGTCATGGTAGTGAAGGTGAGGAGAGCTGGGGAACATCAGCTACAAGTCCAATCACGGTCGGAGGTGATGATGAGGGAGAAGAGGATGACATCCTCGTGCAAAGCAGCCCTGTCTCCAACAGTGCACCAGCAGAATCACCCACCTCAGTGACTTAACAATGGCACAAGAAGATGCAGAGTCAGATGGAGAAACCACGGCATGCAGTGACTGCCCCATCACAACGCACACTGAGTCTACCACTGCCTTCGTCTCAAAATTCACCTGCGTAACTGGCTCCAGAAAAGAAGAAAATACAGACTACTATTTCGGACACGTTGAGGCAGGAGGGACTCTATGACCACAACCACCGAATGGCACATTTGTACAATAGGAAGCTGGTAAAAATGTTAGCGCTAGACCTCCTCCATAATTCTTTTGTGGAAGGAGTAGGATTCTTAGAATTTGTGGGCAGCCATCTCTCCAAAATGCAAAGTTCCAAGTCTGACCAATTTTGCCAGAGTTGCTGTTCAAACACTGCATTACCATGTGGTGCAATTGGTTGGAGAAGCTTGATAGCAAAGTGTTCTCTTTTGCAGGGGTAAAGCAAACGCTATCTACAGGTCTAGGGCCCTGAAGAAAGTTTTAAGAGCTTTCGGTGTCAAGCAACAGTAGCCATGTTTGCCATGAAGAAATAAAATACAGCTGCAAATAACTTGTATGAATTTAACAGCAAGGTGCCTGAATGACTGCGACCCAGAGGTCTCAGAATTGGAATTTTTGCCACGGACAATGGCAGTAACATAGTCAAGGACATGGCAGACAGTGGCGATTTCAAGGTCCTGTGTTTGGTGCATTGCATCAACCTGGTGGTGCAAGACTTTCTCCAAAAAGAAGATAGTCAGCAACATACTGATGGCCTGCAGAAGAATTTGCACTCATTTCAGCCATTCTTTTAAAGCCCGGAAGCAGTTGCGGATTATTCCTGTGTGCTACTAGAGTACCAGTTAAAACCCTGATACAGCAGGTGCCAACACTTTGGAACTCAACCTATTACATGTTGCAACAGCTGTTTGAGCAGTGCAAACAGATCAATGACTATATTATTCAAAGAGGAGGGGATGCAAATGGGAAAGCTAAGACCATGGATGCGGACAAATGGGGCCTAGTCAAATGCTTGACACAGATGCTACTCCCTTTTGATGTTTTCACACAGGACGTTAGCAAGGACGACAGTACGATGGGGCAAGCTATCCCGTTGTTGCATCTGCTACAGGACCAGCTAAAGAAGGTGTCTGAAAGGTACACACTCGCAGGTTTGAACAAAAACATAGAAGTGCATGCCTTGTTTGAGAGCTTAATCCTTCGCTCTGCTTGTAATACAAGGCTGCAACATGACATCATCCCATTCAAACAGTACATCTGTGCCACACTTCTTGACCCACAGTACAAAAAATTTCCGCCCACTTTCATTCCTATTTCTGAAGAGGATGTTTCAAAATAATAGAGGTGGATTGTTGAGCAAGCTGATGACCTGGAAGAAGAATGACTGGAACTTAGAGTCCCACTCTGCACTTCTGGCGTACCGCCTTCAACTTCCAGAGAGGGCAGTGTTGTCTCACAGAAACCAACACCAGCAACCAGAACACCAGCAACAACAGAAAAAGAAGGATCGGACCCAATTTCTGCATTGGATTGGTATTTAATGGCAGGGCTTAAGTCCAGTGCAGAGGCGATGGTAAATGAAGACAAGCAAGTAGCAGCACCAGTGACCATCCAGAGGATGTTCCAGGAGATTCTGGATGGTTCAGCAGAGGTCTATGTGGATCAAAACCCATTTATGCATTGGAATTTGAAGATCCTCCAATACAAATAAACCGTTCCTGAAACAGCATAGGAGGAGGAGGATGGGTCAGAATCAAGTGTGTTAGCTGGCCAACTTCTGGGTGAACCACCTGAGTTTGAGGACAAACTCTACTTCCCGGACTGAGTACGCCAGTGCCACCACAGAAATGTTAAATCATTTCTTGTTGAACTTCTTTCTTTGCAAAAAAAAGTAGCTGGTGGAACAAAATGTTTGTCTCAGATTTATGCTGTCCCACCATGTTTTAGTCACATACATGGCCGAATTGCAGTTGGACCAGTGTGCAGTGAAGAAACCTCCACAATTCCTCTATGACATTGGAGATAATGTCTGCCTCCCTTGAATGCCTATCTTTTTTTGTATCACTTAGCAGGGCTGCCCCAGAAGATTGTTGATTTATAAGAATGCCAATACAAAAGTCCAATGTGTTGCCTGCATCAAACATACAAACGTGTAGCTACTACCTAACTACTGATACTTGGAATTGAAGAGATAACTACAACAAATGCAACAATGCATGAGTGATTGTGAGTGATGATTGATGACTTAGTGGTGGCAGACAGTAAGGGAGGGTATTCAATTAATAGTAAACTTTTCCTGAAGGTCATTGGCCTTTACAAACTTACTTAGTGAAAATGTACCTGTAAGGCCCACTCCTATCCTTCTTTTTTACATAATCTAGAAGGGCTGCCCCAGATCATTTGATTTACAAGAGTGCCAAATTCCAATGTGTTGCTTGCATCAAAGAGGAAATACAACTGTGTACCTACCACTATGCTTGGGTTGGAACAGGTGACTATTGCACCAATGAGTGATAAAATATTGAGTGATTATGAGTGATGATTGATGATTCATGTGGTAGCAGACAGTGAGGGAGGGTGTTTAACTAATTTGTAAACTTGATTTAGATGATTTGCAATGTTTGGGAGCTGCTGGGTGATCATTTTACCTGAAGGGGATTGTCCTTTCACCATTAGCAAGATTTACTTGCAGGGTCCACTCCTTTTTTCTGGGTCTTTAGAGACCAGACCAGTCACTTTAGTTAACAAATACATACCTATACAAGATACTGCAATTCTGTTTCTCTGCTTGCTCTTTAACCGCAGTGCACCAAACGTCTATCTTGCTCGGGTCGGGACCGGGACGGATTTACTTGCAGTCAGGAGGGGGATGGAAGGACTCGGGGTGGGACTGCTTCATCGACAGCTAGAAGAAGTAAGTTATCGACTTTAAAGGGAAACCATGACTCTGAGGCTTAGTACTTAGCTATGTGGAATGGAAAGAGGTGCATTGATTTGGGAAATGCTGCTGAGTATTTGTGTTGCCATGGTGGCAAAAGTGGAACTCTGAGTCATCTTGTTTGCTCTGCATCTGTCTTTTCTTGGTACATTCCCCATGAAGCATACCTTCCTTCTGTCCTTCTCCTTGACTCTATAATACAGTTTCTGTTTTATAATCCGCAGGCCTTCTCATCTACTGCATGACCGAAAGGCGAACGCTGAGCTCAACACTCTTGCTTACCTACCGGACCAGTCCAGACAGGCACCCAAGAGTGACAGACATTCCTGAGGAGAATGCAGATGCACCACCCCATTTGATAACACAGTATCTAGGGCTAGGATGAGGCTGGAGCTGGGACTGACAAACCCAGACCTCCATTGCCTAGGAGACCTAATGAAATACTACATCTGCACCTTGCACGTCCCAGCTCTATCCCTGAAAGCCCAATTACGATTCATATTTGGAGACGAGCACTCCCCATGGCATTTACAGCTTCATCTAACCATCAACACTCTGAAGATTGAAACAACAAATTTTCCTAATCCAACTATTCATCTGCTAACGTGGAAGAAGACCGTAAACGTGCAAACCACCCAAGCCTCAAATGAAAGAAACATTGAAAGGCTTCACCACAAGCCTCTTTTTACAGCTCTGAATGCCTCTTACATCAAGGGGAAAGCTCAACCATACTTTAAATATCCCCTACGTTCCAAAGTCTTGTAACAAAATCACATACATGAGGCTGCTAGCCCTCCTTATTCTTCGATTTTAACCAGCTATGGGCATGCAGGGATTCCAATCACGTTGCAGGTTGTGATTATCAAGTTGAGCCTTGGCTACACTTGCTGTGTTGCTGTCTCCACTTCACCAATGATCGATGCCGTCTTTTAACTCCTCTTTGCCGAAGTAATGACCTCAGATGCTGCAGGGAAGTATCCGACTTGTGTTTTACCAATAATACTGCACAAACTCTCACAAGGTTAAGGAAATTCACCAACATCGTCCAAGTCGCACTGTATACAGCCCAGTCCTGCGAGTAGAAAATGGGCTGGAATGACGACATCCTTGGAAAGATTATCCAAGTCTTTACCAATTGACTCTGAGAGAGGACCATGGCGGAACCAAGCCACTAACACAGCTGACAGTAACATTAGGATATACATAGCCCAGATCGTTGAGCAGAAAACTAACAGGAATCGTGACACCTTAGGTGAAGAAGAACACTGAAGCACTGACTAATTGTCCCTGAGAATAGAAATCTTCACTGAATGAGACTCATGTGAACTCCTTCCAGCCTTACACAACACGGATCCATAAAAAGACTGCTTCAAAACGTCTTCCACCCTGATTCATCTTTGCAGTGGTGTCAAGTCACCGGTTCACTCGAGATGCACTTCCTGACGTACTTTTTCTGTTAAACACCCCAAGCGTCACAATTATACAGGGACGGCCCAGTCTGCACCTTGCACTTTCCATTTCCCTCTATTGATCTTTGTTTTTTTATAGCACAAGGCCATTAATTTTTTAAATGTTTTTAACTTTATTCTACGAGCTCACAAAAATTACTCTTAAACAATGCTAGTAGGGCGCCATGCTTTCTTTTTTAAAAAATCAATGTTTGTAATCTTTTTTTTTTTAAATGAAGTTTTTAACACATATTTTGGCAATTTGTACCAATGGGCAATCATCTCACCCGGCCGCCCACAAGTAACGATTTTAATTATTTGAACATGAATAAAACACGACAATACAGTATCTTTTTTCTTCTAACAATCATATTTTTAGAACTGGGTGGATTCAATTCACTTCTCCATAATTAGATTTTTTTCAAATCTAGAAGACAGAACATTTAGATATCTTATAACTTGGATCTCTGGGGCAGAAAAAGAAAATAAATAATTCTGTTTAATGAGTAAGGCATCATCCACTATGGAGTACAAGTATTCTATTCTTGTTGTGCTAAATGACTGGAAGCGTGCTTGCTATAGTGTCAGATACAAATTTGCTACTGCCTGCAGTCTGCAGGACAAAAATGTATCTTTGATTCCAATGGCTCTGCTCTTCTCCAAATGCCTTTCAAGTCTATCCTGACTCCAAAGAGGCAGATGATTAATAATAAGTTACACATGTCATGTGTAACATGCGGATAACAGATATCCTGTCTGCCATAAGAAGACAGTGGGAACAATAATGCACTGCAATCCAGGGAAAGGAACGGGATACATAGATTTTATTGGGCACATTCGTCACAGCGTATCCCATCTGCAAAACACAAAATCACAGACACTTAATCCCACTTTACTTCCTGCTCAAACAAAAAATATTCAAATCAAATACGCTTGCTTAGCAGTAAGGGAAGGAAACTTGACTTAGGGACTGATTGAGACTAGAGTTTGGTGGAGGGGTTACTCCGTCACAAATGTTACAGATATCCCATCTGCTGTATTATGGTTCGCAATACGACGGACAGGATATATGTTACGTTTGTGACGAAGTAACTCTCTCCACTAGACTCTACAAATCAGGCACATAGTCTGCTGCAGCGGGGTAAGGTACAGGGAAAAGGCTGGGTAGGTACAGTAGAGGTTTTTCTATAGAATAGTGTGTGGGGGGATGGTGGTTCACTGATGATGAGCTTAGGCTTAGGCAGTCACTGTAGTTGAAACTTAAAGTTGATGAATGTCAAATTTGAACAGGCATAAATCCATTATGGAAGCCATATGAACCACTTGTCCCGTAACATGTGGCGCATGCCATAAATGTTTTTTTTCCAATGTTTCTGGTAGGCTGGGACAGAAGAAACTTAGGAACGAATAAAGGAGTGCAGTACTAGGAGATGAGTGACTGAGTGGGCACTGGGATGGAAGAGCAAGATACCTTGTTTTCATTTCTGTTTGTAATCCATTGAAAGCTTTGTAAATGCTACATTAACAGAAGTAGACGCATATTGCACAGCCAATACTGCAGTGCCAGATTAGTTCATGTTGCAGTTGGGTGGGGTCCATGGGTCGCGACTCTTGAAGTGCCATGGGCAGGAAGGTCATGGTGAATGATGGGTGGGATCTGCCTCACTTAACAAATACAGTGGGTATACTAGTAATTGTCAATAGCCAAGCAATCTGACATACCATTGCCCATCCCTTCCACCACAGAGACTCCCTTTCAACTGCTGCTGGTGCTCTGGTGCTGCTGACCCCGTCACTGGTGATCTGTGCAGCTAGAAAAAGCATTACACATTTTAGATACCAGATACACCTTCCCGTTTTTATTTTTTTAAACAAAATACAACAGCAACACATGACTACAGTTCAGTTCGCAATATCTCCTCTCCCATCTAAAATATCACTTTGGTCATTTTTCTGGTGGACAATGATAAAAACTTCAGCAGTGAAGCCAACCATAATGGAGGGGCAGAGATATGATGACTGTGAGTCATCTAAAGTGCAATGAAAGGGTAGAATACATTGGTCAATAAAGGACATATGGTTTTTAATTGGGAAATGCAATGGTCCCGTCCTCATACTACTCTCCTGCCATGCTGCACTGTCATTGAATCTGCTGGGATTCTGAATAATATATACAGTACAGCATTGAGGGGTGGGGATCACCATAACCATGGCCACTTTCTCGTAATTTAAGCATGAGCAAGAAATAGAAATCCTTCTCAACAAACAAGCATAGCAGATCTTGCTTGGGTCTGCAAACTCTGCAATCTTCACAGCAGACTACCTAATCTAGTATCTTAGTCTTATAGTACCAGCCCACATGGTATAAATTAGCGGAGAGGGACAGCATCAGGGGCGCAACACAGGCCCCCGCAGCCCTCGCGATGCTGGGGGGCCCCCGAGCTGCAGGGGGCCCCTTCAGTCCAGCACCAGGCCCAAGAGCTCTGGAATAAATCCAGAGCGGGGGCCTCTCCGTGTACGTGGCAGGGGGGCCCCCTCAACTTTAATTACGCCACTGGACAGCATAACCAAGCAGAAGGAAACTTAAGCTATAGATTAGTACAGACACAGGAGGAAGTCAGCTACAGAAACAAGAAATATAGAAGAATGGATAATGCAGAGAGGGATAAGTAACAAGAAAAAACATTAAATAGAATGAGGAGCGTTTATAAAAAGTCACAATATAACAGAAAAGAGAAAAAATGTATCTAATGGGGAGAGGTAAAAGGTAGAGAAATAAATAATGTTAACGAGAACTTACTGGGGCTAGAAAACAGTCCTCAGCATTGGTGGTGGAATTCCCACCTGCCGCAGCACTGGTGGTGGCACCCTCCTCGGCCCGATCCTCTAATGCCCTCTAATTACTCTTGGGTGCTGAAGAAATAAAGAAGATAACAAAAATAGATTAGCGGTACAGTAAATCTCCTAGAAAATATTTTGACAGGCAAACACATTAACATATTGACATTATACTTTTCAACAACAGAATGTCTATATTACCCAGTTGATCTATTACTAATTTCTGAAACCTTACTTTAGCCCTATTCCGAATTTCCTACACTACTAAACACTTAATATTTGCTTCACAAATTTACCTCCCTTTGATGGGCCAACTCAGTCAGTTTCCCTTTTCAATGCATATATACATATTTTGCATACTAAATCACTGGACGATTGCTTGGGACTGTACAAGCTTCGTAAAAAGAAAGACACCGAGAACGCCAACTCACTGATACTATATTACTACTACTACTACAGTATCTTAGTGACAGGAGGACAGAGGAGTCAGCATAGCTTCTTATGTAATCAGCCCAGGTGAGTGCCTACAGCAACAAGCATAACTAGGTAGCACCGAGCACCAGGCTCGCTTAAATTGGATCACATGAATTTAACTTACCTGTGAGTGTGAGCAGCATGCTATTTGGAAAAAACAAATTAGCATTATAGCAGTAGCGGTCCGTGTAGGAGTGCTGGCCGGGCGGTGACGTGGGGCGGGGGAGGGGCATGGTGGGGGTAGCAAAGTACGGATTATGGACCAATACAGGTAAGTAAACATTTAAATCAATAAAACGAATTTCGTTGTGAGCGCTGCATCGCCAAATGGGATGCAGTGCGCGCAACGAAATTCGTTTCATTGATTTAAATGTTTACTTACCTGTATTGGTCCGTAATCCGTACTTTGCTACCCCCCACCCTGCCCCTCCCTCGCCCCACGTCACCGCCCGGCCAGCACTCTTACACGGACCGCGACTGCATTATAGGATAGGACACAACAAATTAGTAATAATTACTTACAAGTACTCACTAAGCCCCGCAACCTGGACGCCCAGTGGTTCAGGATGTCAGCCCAGCAGTGCATCAGCTGCTCCTGGGTGCACCGAATCCCAGTGCATTGGCATACACAATGGCTCACACTCCCCCACAGCAGCTGGCGCTCCTGCAGGCCATACCCACTCCCCGGACTGCTGCCTGCTGATAGCATGGAGGGGAGGTGGCGCTGCACAAAAAACACAAGTGGGCCACTTCCTCCTCACTAATGGTGCGAGGCTGCACCCCCTGGTGTCGCTGGCGCCCACAGGGTGTGCGGTTCACTGCACTGGTGCCGCCTTTCCCACACTCTGGCATGGCGCTGGGTGTATAAGAAAATAGAAAGACAGGAGGAAGAGAAGGAATAGACTAGTGAGGAAGAAATCAGGAAGTTTGGGGAAGTTGGGGGAAAAGTAATAAAAGTCACAGAAAAAGAGGCAAATGTTATAATCTCACTTTGTTTCCACAGGAGCGAGAGGAAGCCACAATGCTAGCTCCCAACTTCACCCTCGACCAAGGTAGTCCAATAATAGTCAAAGCCAACCAAGATCGATGGGGAAGAAGGGAAGGGAGGAGAAAGAACAAGTTTCCCACGGCGACTGTGCTGTGGTGCAAGTGTCTACCTGGGCTATTCAAGACTCCTCCTAAATGAAGAAGACAAAGAGGGAGTCAGTAACTTTGCTATTTTAGGTGAATGTCAATGTACATATGCCTCTTTACATGTAACTATAAACCTGGACAATTCCCCTCTTCCAATTATCAGTAAAAAAAGAAAATGGCAGCTAATGATGGTTTTGTATATCTAAATAAAAAGAGAGAGTACATGTATATATAGTAAAGGAACAATTGGTGAGATTGGAACATCTCTTTCCTGTAGTATAGCATACCTCATGTTTTAGTGTTCTTGTCGTAAAAAGGCTCAAAATTATTGACTAGAAATTTAGACAAAAGAAAAAAATTAAGAAAAGGAGAGTGCATACATTCCTACATGAATTTCATTTCTAGTGATAAGACAAAAGTTTAAAATAAAAGCAAAAATATAGAGCCTTAAAAATAAGTGCACACTTAAGAAAACAATGTGAAACGTATTTCTGTCCTTTAGAAACAAGTATATTCATTATTTGTATTATTTGTCTATATGTGTAGTCATCAGCACCTGGGGTTCAAAATATGGAATCCACAGACAAGATGCAATTGCAGATCAGCATTTCTAGATATCACTTTAAAATATGTGAGCGAGTAGAGCGCGTTACCCCCTGCTTGGAATTGCAGGGCATTGGTGCTTTAAAGGTGTTTTTCTTTTCTTCCAAGAGTTGAATCCGATGCAGCAAATGAGAGAAATCACACCGCGAGGGTGACCCGATGATGAGCCGCTGAGGAGGCTGTAGCAGAGTGAAGGGAACTTGGAAGCAAGGTAAGTGAAACCGACGGCAGGAAGCTGCAGGCATGGAACAACTAGAATGCCAAGCAGGTTCCTGTCCATTGGCACCCGTTTTATGTTAGGCGTGCTCCGCCCCTGCCACATCCGGAATACAGATCACTGCAGGCATGACAGCAAAAACATAGAATACACCAACACAAATACACACACTAAGGAAATAGATGTAAAACAAGGGAAGCTAAGTTAAATAAAGGTAGGATTGTAAAGATATAGATAGGATTCAAAAGTAGGCCCAGCACCATGCACAGAATAGGAAAAACAAAATGGCCGCGTGCACGGGTGACCATGTGGTGCCGTTTGTGCGCGCATTGCTGCGTGGAGTGCACAAATTGCACCAATCAGCTCAAAGGGGCAGCTGAGCACAACTCCACCTGCTCAAATGGAGTTAGGTAGAGTTCGCAGAGTTTTCTTTTCACACTGCAGAATTCCTCAGACTGGAACTCCACAAACTCCGCCCACGCCTACTTTTGATTAAGTTATTTTGTCTCCGAATTTACTCAGGGGATGAAGATTGCTTTCAACACAAGCCTTGCAACAGTTACTGAAAGGGAGACAACGGGTGCCCTCATTTAACGTTTCAAATTGCTAAACTACTGATGTGACATCAATATTGCCGGAACACCACCAGAACTAGCCCACTAAGGGCAACACACAGCTTATAGAAGTAATTATTTTATAGGACTGAACCTTTCACAATGTATTTAATATTCAATAGTGGAGAAGAATATTGGACAAATTGATGAGGATCATCTCCTCAACTTTCTGTTCATTAAAAAGAGGTTATGAAAAGAAGATCTCAGATTAAATATATCTCTCCTCAACGATCCTTCTGTTAATTGGTACTACAAGGCTTCATATTGGCTCCTCAATGAAAATATCTTTAAATATAATGCTATTTACTGGAAAAAATGGGCAGTTGAACGTAGCTCATTATTCAGACAGATTGCAGGCTGGCCTGAAAATTCTTTGTTAGTGATTGCAAAAATTGAGAATACCCTAAAATTAGAGGCCCAGAAATTTGAGCAGCATGGGAATACAGCCTGCTTCATCATTGGGGACTACAAGTCCCAGTACCACTGTGGGCTCAAGAAGGAGGCCTGTTATTGCTGTCATCTGTGCGGGGACTAGCGCTATAAAGTGCGTGCATCTCTCCTGCAGCGCAGGAACACAGCCTGCTTCATTGTTGGGGACTACGAGCCCCAGGAGCACTCTGGGTTCAAGCAGGAGGCCCATTATTGCTGCCACCTGTGTGGGGACAATCGCTATAAAGTGCATACATCCCTCCTGCAGCTTGGGAACACAGCCCGCTTCATCGTTGGGAACTCTGAGTCCGAGGACCACTGTGAGCTCAAGGAGGAGGCCCATGATTGCTGCCCCCTGTGTGTGGACTAGCACTATAAAGCACGTACATCTCTTCCGCAGCGTGGGAACACAGCCTGCTTCATCATTGGGGACTACGAGTCCCAGGACTACCGTGGGCTCAAGGAGGAGGTTTGAGGTCTGGCCGGGGCATCCCTATTGGTACCCCATTCGAAGATACCTTGCTGCTTATATTGACGAACTTCCTACCCACCGTGAGTAAGTGGAGCCACTATTCATTTGTTTCCTCCCTATTTGCGCCCCTGAAGTGAATAATGGGGAATAGGAAGATCTTGCAACCGGTTAGTAGGAGGGTTCTTCCAAGAATTCCATTGCCAAATTTCTAGCAAGTGCTATTGGAGCGATTGAGCGTGAGTTGGATGTTGGATGTTGTAACCGTCTAGATCAATAATGCTATTGGGACTACAGGTGACCCTCCGTTTATTCAACCTTCTGGCGCTCTGTCATTATCTGATTCACAACCTGGTGAACTTAGTCTGTGGTCAGGTAGGGGCAATTCTTATATCTCTGTTCTTTCCATCATAGTTGATGGAGAGGAGGCTATGGGCACTTTAAGGAATAGTGATTCCCTTTGTATTTCACTGCCTGCTAAAAAGTCTAAAGGCATAGGTTGCACACTAAAAGTCGCATCCAGGAAAGCACTTGGTAATTTAACCCCAGTTCCACAGAATCTGTGCAAGGGAAAAAAATCAATCCAAAGCACCTTCCTTGAACAGAGGGTCTAATGTCACCCATTCTGCATTTGAACACTGGAAGAACGATTGTGTGGCGTTATGTCTGAAGTGCTATTGAAAGTTCTTTGCTGAACCTTAACTCCACTCTGGGCTCAGTTTTGTTGCAAAATTCTGCTATTCATGTGCACTCTACTAGGGATGTAATTCCATCTGTTCAAGTCTCACAATCAGCAAGGGCAGAGCCTTTGAGTTCAGCAATTTCAGCTGCACAGGATTCTAGACTCCTTCCTATGGCCTATCAGATAATATTCAAACTAAAAGCAATAAGACGGGATGCCCCCAAAGAGTAATGAAACATCGCATTCTGGATCTTCCACCAGCCACTACCCCATATATCATTGTTCTAAAGGGTGTTCCACCATTGCTATCTGCGAAGTACGAAGGCATTGAGCAACTACCTAACAAGGTGACTCATTGGCTTAATTCATTGCAGAATTGAGCTTTCATTGTGCACCATGATATTATCATGGTGCAACGTGTCACCTGGGTTGGAAAAAGTCTGAAATCAGATGGTCATGACTGTGTCGTTGTCAATTTTAGGTTAGAGACTTTGGTCATTAGTTTGCTTTCTAGGCTTTCTAATACCCCTAAGCCCTTAAGCGGCTTGGAAGTGGTCCTGCTGGGGTTCTTTTATAGGTCCAATCTTTCCCTAAGTATCCAGACTCATCCCAGGGCTTGTAATTACTATGGTGTTTCTAGTCAAAATTCCCCTCTACCACTCCACAACAGATTTGCTCTCCTGGCCACATGTGACTCTGTGAATTGACAAGTAATTGACTGTAACGATACTCATGAATCACTGTGTGGTGATTTTTTAAATGGTCCTTTGGTATATAGTACACCGGAACTCAATCTTGACTCTTCTGCTGTTAACTCTGAGGCTTTGGATAACAAGAAAAGTATGATGACCATTAACATAAATCGTAGAGGGAAAATTGGCACCTGGAACGTTGCTGGTTTGGGCTCCAAGTTAAATATTTCTCAGTGGCTTGATATTATTGCTAGCTATGACATCATTGCCCTTCAAGAGGCCTAGCTGGTCAAACCCTGTCCTATTCAAGATTGTGTGTCTTATTTTACCCCTGTCTCACCGGGTTTCTCTAGTATCAGTCACCTTTCCATGGCATGTCTATAGAGTTGGTGTTGATTAGTAATGTGAATAATGATTGTTTTGATGTTAATAATTGGGCCATCATTAACACGCTACAAAGTGAGCTCGAGGGTGCCTTATCATGGGTGGGCACTTGCCCTTCTATTATTAGGTTGGGTGAATTTAATACTCATTGCTGCAAGTTAGGCAGCACAGTGTCTTGTGGCCTAAGTGACACCTATGATGAACCTTTGATGCACTTTGTACATAATCATTATGGGGAGATCCTCAATGAGCTAATTGTGAAGTAGCAACTGCTATCTGTCTTTGATGCCACTGTCACCCACCCTGTTCTTAATCCAACTTTCATTGGCAGAGATTGTCACAGTGTTATTGATTTCATTTTTTTTAGTTAGGATTTGTTAGGTACACTAACAAGGTATGAGGTCGAGGTCAATGCTCCTAGTGACCATAATCCTTTAGCCGTGTACCTTTTAGGCTTTAATCTCCTTAAGATTGACTGCAAAACATTAAGATCAATTGACATCACTAAAAATAAAGGTGACCTCCAATAATTGTCCAGAGTTGACGAGACACATTTGTTTGTCAACTCAGTGATGAATAAAAGGGATGCAGTGTCCTTGTGTTTGGATCCAAGTGGGGCACCTTCTGTCACTGTGTCCTCTTTTGAGGCACTTTGTAATCCGGTCCAGGAATTGCTCAGTATTCAGCTTGTCAATAACCCTCAAAAACCTGCTAGGTGGTTCGATACAAATTGTACCAAGGCACACTCAGCCCTTCTCAAAGCAGTTAAATTGGTCCCTTGTGATGGCAATCTCATACGGTCAAGTTGTTTTAATCGATAAGTTGGCCTTGGAAACAAGAAAGAATAAGGACAGAGGAATTTGAATCACTACTAGCTGCCAGTAATATTAGGGATACTCAGCTTTTTTGGGAAGTGATTGCAGACGCCTTTTTTAAAGATTTCTTGTACCTGAGAATGCCCCAGTTGTAAGCCCCACTAG
The DNA here is from genome assembly GCA_963921515.1 of Calotriton arnoldi. NCBI lineage: Eukaryota > Metazoa > Chordata > Amphibia > Caudata > Salamandridae > Calotriton > Calotriton arnoldi. Next base: position 1,252,961 of record CAWUFW010004930.1, on the reverse strand, counting down.
TTGGGTTGGCCATTGTAAAGAAGTCTATGATACTGCCCACCAAGACTTCTTATCTTAGCGTGCTGCGATTGACGATTTGGGCGTATTAAATGGCGGACTGGCCATTAGCTGGATGAAATCAGGACAGCTATTAGTAGATGCCCAACAGGTAAGGTATCGGGCCCTGATGGGGTCCCAGATGACCTTTTCAAAGATAATATTGATTTTTGGGCCCCTCTCTTAAAAGTTGTCCTGAGCAGTGTTTCCATGATTGGACCCCCGAAATCCTGGTCGCACTCTATAATCATACCCATTTTTAAGAAAGGGGATAGAGGGAGCCCAAAGTGTTATCGGCCAATTTCCCTGATTAATTCTACATCGAAAATCATTATTTAAGAGTGGTTGGAGGTCTGGGCCGTGGACAATAACATCCTGTCAGATTTGCAATTTAGCTTCAGGGCAAACTCCAGCTAATTATTAATAAATATACCATGGCCAAGCAAGAACAGATTTACCTTGCTTTTATGGACTCAAAGTTCGCTTTCGGCCATGTGAATTGCGCTAAACTCTAGAGCGATATGTCGGCCTGTTGTGCTGAACTTTCTTAGAGAGTTACACTGTTAAGTCACAGATTCTGTTAGGTATGGCACTGCGGGGAAAATTACAGACAGTTTTCTCCTTTCTAGGAGTGTACATCAGAGCTGCGTTTTAGCGTCTTTTTTATTCTCACTTTATACCAATGATCTTGAACATCAATTAGTTAGCTTAAATGCTGACATGCCGCGGATCGGAACTCGTGTAGTTCCTGTACTTCTCTATGAGGACAATGCACTTTTAATTGCTAGGACCAAACCTGGCTTGCAAAAACCTTTGGAAAGTTATGTGCGGTTTATGGACTAGCTGGAACTAGCTGTAAATCACTCCAAAACCCTCATAATGCCTTAAGCGTGAGATCTAATAAATGTAAAACCTTTTTTTATAAATGCCACAAAACTAGAACCAGTCTCATCTTTACCCTATTTGGGCATATATTTTTGATGATCAATGTTACTGGAATCAGTCAGCTACTGTTGTAGCGGCTACGTTTTCTCATTCTGTGGAGTGTTTGTACAGGTTTACACAAAAATTAGGTTCTATCCTCTCCCTGGCACACTCCACATAGGAAACTATGGAGGTCCCTCAATGCTTTCTCCTTTACATTTGACCCACTGTGAAACCCATCTCACTACATTCCATCACACGAACGCCGTATCCAGAGTCATCGTTCCCTAAAAGGAGTCCTCCCACCTGCCCCACCATTGCTAAGGATCGTATGTTATAGGATTGTTTTCCTATAACGTATTGTAGTGATTTTGCTATGTCCTATATTGTACGCCTGTAATGTACCATAGATCGCATGTAGAAGGTGATATTCATAATCCACCTGTACCTCTCTAACATAACTGCATTTCCTACTGCATCGCACTTGGATAACTTGCTATCTCCTTTTTTCTTTTTCTTTTTTCTTCTTCTTTTGTAATTTTCCTTGGTTTTATCATATGTCAGTATTATTGTTATTTAGTTATTATCACTGTGATTTCCTTTGTCTCATTTCGTACCATTCTTTTTGAAAAATTAATAAAAAACAATTTGAAATAAAAAAAAAAAATTAGGTTCTAAACCTCCAAACAAGTTATTGACTGTCTACAAAGCTAAATGCTTGTCACTAGCTACTTATGGCTCTGAAGTATGGGGGAATAAAGATTTGAAAGCCATACAGGTTCTTGAGAACAACTGCCTGAAAAGATTGTTGGGGGTTGCACGTAGTTCTGTGAATTATCAATGTCATGCAGAACTCTGTCTTATGTCTCCGACCTTATTAGAATACACCCCCTTTTATTGTGGCTGTTAATCTGGGTTAAGCCTGGAGCACACTTTAGTCGTAGTGTGACTAGGGACTGCATGAACCTTGATAAGGTTAGCCATGTCCCCCGGCTAAGATATTAAAAACATGAGTAACATATTAGGCTTCCCTGATTTTTATAATTGCCCTGAGGTCCTCTCACTAGCAACCCGCCAGAAAATTAAAGACCATTTTTGGAAGTGGACAAGGCACTCCAGAGTCTGTAGCAAATTAGACAAAAGTAGGGCTCACTTGTATTGTCCCTTGGATAATGGATCAGTAATTAAATTCCTATCTCATATGGGTCTCCAATAGTTATCAGCTGGCCCTGCTAACTCGACTGAGATTCAGTACTCTGCAATATCTGGTGGCTTTCCCTGACCCCGTTAAGTGTCCCACGGCTCTTGCCCTGTGTCCTTGTGACAATCTATCTGTCCAATCAACTTTGCACTTAATGTTGTTTTGAAAATGTTACTGCTTTTTTAGGTAAAAGTCCTTGATCCTGCTTATTAAGGTGAAAAATATCTCTGACCACAAGACAGCTATGTTTACTTACAATCCCTGCCTTCTATAAATGCCTGTGTTTCCATTGTGAGTTACATTCAATGTGTTCTTAGGTTTAGGAAATCTGGCTTGTAAAGCAATCTTTATGCCTTATTGTGTGCCTTGCTTATATGATGAGCTAGGGGATGAATTGATGTTTTCTCTCCCTTTGATGCACTTGACACTGTGTATTTAGGATCTTGTTTTTATATCTTGCAGATGCATTTCTAATGATGAATTTATCAATGTATTTATTTGGTATATATTGGATTGGGTTTTAATGTCTTTCTGCCAAATAAAGTGTATTTCGACTTTGAGTAGCATCTTCTAAAACTACTTCTCTCAAAGTTTAACACACTTAAGAGTGTTGTCCTGAGAGAATGACTGAGACTGTCAGCCATATGATGAACCTGCAGTTGTACGGTTTGGAGAAATGTGGATTGAGCATTCCATGCAGAAAAAACCCTTTCCCTAAACCCTCACCAGAAATGGCAGTGTTTTGGGCACTTTTCCAACTAACTATACCATTTGTACAATTGGAATGCAATAGGAATGTAAATATTTAAAAAAATTACAAACTTACAATTCTATTGGTGTTTCCAGCTTTTTCAGTTTGCACTCCTCTGACTCCCACATGGGAAAACTCGTATTTCCACTACTGAGTGTTGCTTACCCCAACCACACTTACCTCACTGTGTTGCATCCTCTCCCGATCCTTCCTGCTTCCGCCAGCCAGCAACTAGATCGCGGACTGCCTTAACCACGCATATGCCTGGTTAAGGCATATGCCTGGTTAAGGCATGCGTGGTAGCGCTTGCGAAGTTGGAAAACATGTGGCTCTGCCCCACGTTGTTCCGTCTGTTTCCCCTTCAGATGGATATGTTTCGAGAAGAGAGACAGATTTAACTGTGGTGATGGATTTCTGCAATAGTTCATATCCAAGAGGTTAAAATCAGACAGGTTAGCCTACTTCTGTGCATCATTTTGGGGCCAACTATTATGTTTGGACTCTTAGCAATGGTTTTCTTAATTGCACTTTATCAGTAAAGAACACATTGAGTTCATTACAGCGTTCTTGAGAGGGTTTTAAACATTGATTAACCCTATCAATGGCCGAGAATTCCTGAAAGATTTTAAATATTTCTCTTTTAGGGTTATGTGCATCACAAATCTTATTAGAATATTAAGGGCTTTTTCTTTGTACTAGATGTGTTCTATACTCTGCCATGCCTTGTTTACACTTGATTTGACTTATCTGAGTGTAATTCCTCCACCATTGACGCTTCAGGAGTCTTAATTATAGCTTGGCCTCCACTAAATTATCTGTAAACCAGGGGGCAGGGGCCACCTCTTAGGTCATACAACTTTTCACAGTGGGCACATGCAGACAGCCATCTTCAGTCTGCCACAGAGTAAGCTCCTTTTCTGCTTTGTCTGTAGATTCACTAAAGTACAGTTTAGTTTCACTTAAAGTCAATAGAAATCGTTCCTTGTTATCCCACCGCATTTTCGAGTGGGCTCTGAACTCACAATAACTTTTGTGAATGTGATCTTGCAAACTAGGTCAGGTTTGATAAGGAAGATATCTGACCAAAGGCACGGTGAGGTATTTATGTAGGCAATATCACAAGCAAGCATCTGTAACAAATCAAGGGCCAGATGTACGACAGTTATTGCATGCGCAAATGGGTTTGTAAACCCGTTTGCGCATGCAAAAACCAATGGGGTATGTACCATTCCAAAATAGCGAGTCGCAATTTATCTGCGACTCGCTATTTTGGAATTTCGAGTCGCTATTAGGAAGGGGCGTTCCCTTCCTAATAGCGAGCTCAACCCCATGTACAAATGTTTTGCGACCGCAAAACACTCGCAAATTACCACCCTCTTCAAGAGGGTGGTAATGGGGTTGCAAAAGGAAGGGGTCCCCAGGGGCCCCTTCCCTTTAGTAAATGCAGGGGAAAATATTTTTAAGGGCAGGCAGTGGTCCCAGAGACCACTGCTTGCCCATAAAAAATTAACCGAAAATGTTTCATTTTCTATTTTTTGAAATGCATCCCGTTTTCCTTTAAGGAAAACGGGCTTCATTTAAAAAAAAAAAAAAAAAAAGCTGCTTTATTAAAAAGCAGTCCCAGACATGGTGGTATGCTGAGCCCAGCAAGCCACCATCCCTGGGAGGGCTAGCATTCCCATTGGGCTCGCAAATTGGGAATCGCAAAACAGTGTAATAACAATGTTGTACATTTCATTTAGCGCCTCGCAATGAGTCGCAAATTGTGAGGCGCTAAATTAAAGGGTCGTACATCTGGCCCCTAGCCTGCGGCACTTGCAGAGAGCAGGATGTGTTGATCATTGTTGACCTAAATTTAGGGAGTTCATTAGTTCCATTAGCTCACAGATTTGGGGCTGGCATTTGGCTTATTAGCCCAGTATTTAAAGTCGCAATCTAGGATTACCTTTGAATGACTCATTAGTGTGCAGATTGCTCATGTAATAAGGAGGAAGGTAAATGAAGAGTAAGGTGCATGTACTGTTAGCTAGTTCCAGATTAAAAAGCAGCATGTCCAAGTCACCAATAAAATCATTTGAAAGCTTATTCATCCAGAGGGATTGCTTTAAAAAGGCAGCGGCTCTCCCCTCCCTTCCCATTTTATTTGTTGTTCTGTTCACGTTAAGTATATAATAATCTTCCTGTATAACAGAAGATGGGGTAAAATTATCCTTGTTTCTGTAAGGAGACGCATATCGACTTGATTAGAGATCAGTAAATCATAAATTTCTATGTTTTATTTATTCACGGATCTTGTATTAAGATAAAGCACATTTAGAAGATCTTGGAGTTTTGAAAACTTTAAATTAGTTCCAGAGATATCAATGTCCTCCATTTGATGATTAAGGATGCCAAGATTTGATAATATCTTAAAGGTGTCAGGCGATATACTATAATTGACTTTATTCGTGACTTGACGTTGTGCAGTTCACGGACGGGCACACACGGGCTTGACTCTGGCGTGCCTTCTGCGTGACCGTGCAGCCAGCTTGCTTATATAGTTGATGCTTTTTGCGAAATTAAGTTTCACTGTGAGGCAAAAAAAATGTTGATTTAGAAGGTGGTCCATTAGTACTCACGAGCTACTCCTTTTAAGTGAAATGTTGTTCCTGCTTGCCTTTGGGGCGCCTTCTGCGTGACCGTGCAGCCAGCTTGTTCATATAGTTGATACTTTTTGCAAAATTAAGTTTCACTCTGGGGCAGAAAAAAGATTTAGGAGTTGGCCCATTAGTAATCATGAGCTACTACTTTTAAGTGAAGTTTAGCTCCTAAGACACATTTTTGCTAACTAGTGTTTTAAAATTATGCTCTAAACTGAGCGGGCGACTTTAAGGGGCATATGTACAAGCCCCTATCACCACAGGAACGTCACCTTTTGTGACGTTTCTGTGGTGATAGGGTCTTTGCCTTATTTACAAGGCAGCGTTAAGCCACTTAACGTGGCTTAACGCTGCCTGGTAAATAAGGCCCCCTTTCACGCTATGCTTAGCGTGAAAACGGTGAGCAGTGGGTGTTGTGGTGGGCGTTCCACCGCAACACCCATTGATTACGACGCTGCCCTCTATTTACAAGAGCAGCATAAATAGGAGGCAGCACCAAAATTAAGACCAGGAAACACCTGGTCTTAACTTTTCCAAACGAGGAAAAATGCTTTATTTCTCCTTTTTTTTGCTTTTTCCATGTGTGCTGCCTTGTGCAGCACACATGGAAAAAGCAAAAAGCCTTTTATTGTTTATGTACAGGAAGGTCCCCTTCCTGCACATAAACAATCTTTAAAAAAAAAAGACATTTTGTGACTTCCATGTGTGCTGCATTAAGCAGCACACATAGAAGTGACAAAATGGCATTTCAAGATTTTTTATGTTCCTTCCTGTACATAAACAATCTTTCCCCTGCACACAGACACCCTTGCACTATAGTGCAAGGGTGCCTGTGTTGGCGCTTCACTGGTAAGTGTAGCACCAGCGCAGGGGGAAAAGCAAGGCTGCACCATATTGTTGTAACTATGGTGCAGCCTTGCGTTTCTGAAGTGGCGGAGTGAGGCGTTAAGCCATGACTGCTAACGCCTCACTCCGCCACTTCTGTTGTACATATCCCCTTAAATTTAATTCTACCATGTGAACATTTGGAAAGTGAAAAGAGAGGTTCCTTTCAGTGGTCTTTCTTTGCCAGAAGCTTTGTGAAGAAAAGAGTCAGTGATATTAAGAGGGGATTTTTTTATTTCACCGCAGGACGCATTTCTAGATAAGTCCGCATATACAACTCATGCCTTTTCATGCTTTTGTGAAGAAGAAGCAATATGTGCATATTAGCCTGTTGCTCTGCAAAGTCTGGGTATTGACAGAAGCAGTCCCTTTTTTTAAAATTTGAAAAGCTTCGTTGACAATTTTCATTTTAAGATTTTAATATTACACAATTATTGATCAGTTGCCAATGAATATTATATGAGAACAAACAGTTCAAAATATTGAAGAGCTCTTTGATATATAAATGATACATCACAATGAAGTAATATAATAAAAGCAAGTTTTTAAATCAGAACTTTTAAGATTGTTATGTAAGGGGTAAAAGAATGGGATGAGGAAATAAAATTAAAGGTGTCTAATAAACATTCATAACATTTTCTATCCCAAAAAGTAAGTATAGCAAATAGTACATTTTAATTAGCTTTAACATTTTACATGCTGGTCAGCCTGTTAAAGAGGCAGTGGCAGAAGCAGGGGTCTTTCTTTTGGCAGCAGCCTCGAGGCTTATGTTTAGAGGGATGAACTATTGCTCTTGACACGTTTCTATTGCTTTGCTTTGACACAACTTTTGGAGGAAGTTTTTCTTGCTGCTAGTGTGTTTTAGTTTTTCTGAGCAGCATCAGTGCCTGAGAGTGATGTGGCGGTCTCCAGCCACCACAGCAGCAAAGAGACCCCCAACACCCATATGCCACCCATCACAAGCCCATCATCCCTTGAAGCCTGTTAATTCCCCGATGACCTGAAAGATGACAGAGTGACTCATCGGAGCAAGAAATTCAAGGTCAACGTTTCAGCAGGCCAGTGAATGGGGATTTACAACTGGTTCTCTAGTAACAGCCGTTTTATTTTTCACTACCAAAATAGATCTTTGTGCTCAATATAACTGTGTAACCCTGTGCTCTGCAACATAGGGCAATTTTGTTTAAAGAACACCAAAACAGGAAATCTTTGGAAAGAGATGCAACTTTTATATCAAATATTGTTCATTGTCTCAGCTTAGTAATGATGATGGCAAATTAAACATCACTTTGGACTATTTTCCAAGAAAACCCGAGCAAACAAGTCTCAAGATTCCATTAAAAGTAATGATCATTAGTGGTGAAAATGACTAAACCAGCGGATTAATGTGGCCTAGGTTCACTCCTTGCAAGACAACCAACTAAACATCTCTGGTTCTATGGACAGTATTGCTATGAACCCTCAACTTAAAGCTACTGGATATAGGCAACAGTGTTTTTGCTGTAGCTATTGTCTATCATTAAGCTTTGTCCGACCAGTGGGGTGGGGGGCAGGGCCGGACTGGCTACCGGGCGTTTTGGCATGAAGACTTTCCTAGTATTGTGAATAAATTATCACATGAAAAAACTTCATTTGGAGTGCCCTTTTCATATCCCAAAACAGAAAGCCTGTGCCCAAATCCACACCACACACAATGATGGACATCTTACTTTACGTTAAAAAACATAGAAATCATCTGAAGAAAAGAAAGGTTAAAGCAACATTATTATTAGGAATTCTTATATTATATTACTTTACATTGGGGAACAAATTAGAAGCTCCCTGAAGCAACCAAAGATTAAAGGGATATTATAGGTAGGTGAAAATGGCAGTTAAAACATACCATATTAAACAAAACCACTGAAATTCACCAGTTATAGTTATCTCACATAGCTGTTACTCATGACATAAAATAACTATAACTCAAACCCTCAGAATGCACTGCTAATCACCTCACATATTACATGACTTATGACATCTTCTATGACATCATTGATAATAACCCTGCAACATCTGAAATGACATCAATGATAAAGCTGTACATGGCAGGGGTGCAAGTTATAGTTACTTGAGATAACTAAAACTGGTGAATTTCAGTGACTTTGTTAGTTTGAAATGGGATGTTTTATCTGCCATTTTTACCTTACTATAAGGTCCCTTCAGCCTATGCTTTTTCAGTAAAATTAAGCCTTTTTTGTTTTACAAGCAAAGAGCTAACTTTTCCTCTAACAATACAGCTATAAATGCAGACACAAATGGAGTCAGCAGAGTAACTGGTTTGCTATTGAATTCAACTTGAGCATTTGCCCTTTGAACAAAGCCCTGATTTAATCAAATGGGTGGCTTATTTGTATTTGTTTAGTTAGCCCTAACACACAGTTTCTTAGAAGCCATAATGCAGTTAGGTCGATGCTCATTCATCTCCATATCTCTTACAGTAATTGCAGCATCTAAAAGTAGTATTTAATAAAATGTGATATTTTAAATGCAATGTCCGATCATGCCGAACTATTCAGTAATATTGTAGGAATTATATTTGCATTTATGTTCAATGTATTTAAATATGATTCTCTATGGGAATGACTCGGCTATCTCACATAGGGCTTAGAAGTGTTTGGTGGGAGAGAAGGCACTATTGTACATCATACTCAAATCAAACAGCAGCGATTCTGCACAGGTCAGTATTTTCAATTTTCTGTTCGTTTTCTACTATCGTGCGTCATTGACTTATATGCTATTCTGTGTAACTGCGACCCACTTATGTTTGGAATCAGGACCTGCAGGACCTCAGATCGCCATGTCCTCAAGATATGTAGAGAGCAAGGATCCTGTTTCCAATATTGCCATTTATAGCACCATTCCATTCCATTACTAACCTCAGTTATAGAAGCAGACAAACATCAGTCAGCACTGGCAAAATGTATAATTTGCTCATTTTTGAGGACTAGTTCCGTTTCTTTAAATCTGATTGTCAGACTTTCAGGATACAATGAAATATATGTACAAGTAACTTTTTTAGTTGATGACTTTCTCCTATTTGATTACATAGTTTTCCAAATCATTGGTATCTTAAAAAAAAAGATATGCCAAGGGACATTTAGTGACAATTTTATTCCTCAGAGCTTGATAATAAATCACATGAATTTTATTCAATATATGGTCCTCTTCATGAACAAAATGAGAAATTATTAGTCAGGGCTATGTCTCTGATGGGCCAGACTCAATTAGTGGTTGATGATGGTTGGCAAACTATCATTTCTACAGCCACCTATCAAATGTCAGATTTCACATATTTGCATCACAGTCATGTAACCCAGAACACTGACAGAGGCACAGATGGTTAGCCCAAGAAAATGACAACTTTCAAAAAGTGGCATTTTCAGAACTGTGACTTAAAATCTGAATTTACAATTGAAGAGGATTTTAAAGTACAATTCATTTGAGTCTAAACATGACTTTTCTATCTACTCCCAATACAAAAGTTATCACTTATAAAATGCTAATCCATTGTTATCCAATGAGAGAGAGGTAGGCTTACATTAGTGGAAAATGAATTTTGGAGCATTTTACTATGACATGCAAAACGTAAACCCACATGTCCTACTTTTCAAATACAATGCACCCTGCCCTCTGGATCTTTAGGGCCTACCTTTCGGCTGACTTCTATGCATTGGATAGGCAGGTTTAGACCTGGCAAAAGGTTTATTTTGCAAAGTCGAAATTGCAGTTTAAAACTGCCCTACAGGGTGTAGTGGCAAGCCATGAGTGCTGCAGGTTCACTTGTAGTATTACATTTGCAGGCCCTGGGTACCAAATAGTACTATATACTAGGGACTTGCAAGTAAATTAAAAGTGCCAATCTGGTGTAGGGCAATTTTTAATGTTTCATGGAGAGAGCACAAGCAGTTTTGAACTGGTCAGCAGTGGTAAAGTGCACAGAGTCCTAATTAATCCTGGGCGGAGTTTGCAGAGTTCCGCGAAGTGCACAAAAAACTCCACCGTACTACGCGGAGCTCCACAAGCGGCGGAGTTTCTTTACATAAATGCAGTTTGCGGTGAGAGTTAGTGCCAAGTGCTTGTCCGCACTGTGCAATCATCGCGAACGGCATCATGCACAGCGGAAGCGGGCGCTGCTTCTTTTCTGCCGCTTGAGTAGATTTTTACTCGAGTGGCAGCTTTCTCAAAGCGAGCGGGTGGTTTCTCAACACGAGCGTACACGAGCATAGGCGACCACTCGCAATGAGAAATCCAAACGCCCGCATTGAGAAATCTCGCCGGGCGGTTGATTTTCCACGCTCGCGCTCTCCAGCTTGATGTTGACTATCGCGAACGAGGAAAAATCTCGCCGGGAGGTGGATTTTCCTTGCTCGCGCTCGCCAACTTGACATTGACGAACGCGAGCGAGGAAAAAAACTCCGCTCCGCGATGCGAAGCAGAGTTTTTCGGAACTCTGGGAGCTCCGCGTAACGTGGAGTACGGAAAACTCCACAAACTCCGCGAGCGGAGTTCACCGCCCAAACTTAGTCCTAATGCCAACAAAATCAAATTCAGAAAAACAGAAGTGTTGAAGGCAAACATTTTGGGGGCGACCCTGCAGAGAGGGCCAAGTCCAATAGGGGCTATTCACAAAGGTGAACTTAGGCATGAGTAAATCGGCATGTATACATTTACTCTTACACTTTGTAGTAAATTTACTACTTTAGGCTATTAAGCAAATTCAAGTGTAATTTTAATTCAAAGTCTAGGCTTGCACATCTCCACCCCTTGAAACCAGGAGCTGGAGCCTAATTTACAAGTGTAAAGTTATTACTTGTAACCTTTCACACATAGGTAGAGATTGCCACCACTGGGTGAAGATTTAACTAATGCAAAGTATAGGTAAAATTCATCAAAGCTTTAAAAGTGCATTACAAATATTTCAAGTTAAATAATAATGTAAATTAATTTTGAATATTGAATACAAACTTACAATAAAATAAACATGCTACTGCGCTATTAACTTTTTACAAATTAAATATGTAGTTAATTTAAATATATTAAATTACATTCCTATTCCAAAGATTAATTAAAAAATACAAATGTATTTTATTTTTTTAAATACATTTACATTGATATTTAAATATTGATTATTAAAATAACTTAAAATAAGCTAATTCTTTTTAATTTATTCATGTGTATATGTATAATTTATATAATTTGTTTAACATTGAATTACATTTAAATATATTTTTAGTATTTTTTTAATTTAATTTTTATGGAATCTAAACAGATAATTTTGTTAGCATTATTTGATTTGGGGAGTTTTTTAAAGTCCTTGCCTCCATTATATTCTATGAGAGGGTGTTGCAGTTCCAGTGGGTGGTCATATGTGTGGTAGACTTACTCCAGGCCTGGAATAAGTACACTTGGTCATTTTTTTGTAAGTAGCAACTTTAGAAGTTCAATTTGTTAAGAGCAGTGGGCTTACTCTTTTTTGGTTGGGTGCATGCCCCTCGCTAAACCCCTTCCTAGACCTCTCCTAACCCCTTCTTATTCCTACCTAATTCTCTCCCCTTCAGGAGTAATCATTCTCCCTTTCCCTGCCACTCCTCTTGTTCCTCCCATATTAGTTATTAAAACATGTGTATACATGTGCAGAGATCTCCATAGTTGGGACAGAGATATCCACACAGAAAAGATAGGAGAGGCAGAGGAGTAGACCTCCGTATACAGGTATGTGAATAGCAATTTGTAGTACAAGAGTAGTACCGATGCAGTATTGATCAATGTAGTACAACATCCAGTTTGTGGATAGGCCCCATTGTATAGTCAAGTAGAGCTAGGACCTAAATGACACCCCAATAATTATTTTGCAAAGAAACCCTTCAATATGAGAAAGTTCCTAATCTCCCTAACTGTGATACCTTACTCATGGGAAGATAGTTCAATATTCCCAATATATAAATTTAAGAACTCGGGCAAAATAGTAAGTGACAACACTCCTTAGGTAAATTGTTCATTACGCACATATTAGCAGCTCTCCAATACTAGCACTTTAAGGATGGTATACATTTTTTGGAGCAGTCAGGCTTATAAACAATCTGATTGATTATTGTCAATGCTCTAGAGTTGAATTCTTACTAAAAAGCATGCTATACCGAAAACATATCTGCTTTGTATTGTTTTTGTCAATTGTTTAGTGCCTTTTGAAAAAGTAGATTTTGTTAGGATTTTAGACATTTTCTTTTTAAAAAAAAGAGTTTTGCCTTTATCCACCTGTTTATTATTTAAACACATGGACACTTGGGTACAGATATGTCTTGGTGTTTAATCAAGTTCACCCAATAATGCAATTTTAGAAAATGGTTTAATTAAAGGATCTATGCTACAACTCTTGCCACATACATTTGCACTGGCACATTCCTTAATTTTAGGGTATACATACCTATGTTACACTTTTAATTAAATCCCCTTCTAATGGTTGGTAATTATTTGGTGCGCTAGACCTCACTCCTAAATTTCTGCAGGAGCAACTATGTGCCTCAGAGACCTTGGTGTCATCAGTTGAAAGTAAATGTTTAAAAAATTAAAACATATATGTTTTGGATACAACAAGCTATGAAATGATAATATTGAATAACAATGCCTTTGCATGCCTTTGCATGGGGTAGCAACTTGCTTTACTCTCCCGCATTATGCGGCAGGCTGTTCCATGTACCAGCGGTTTGAATTTTGTCCATACTTTTAATAAAAGGCTGGTTACCTTCGCTTACTTGTCCGAGTGCTTTCCAAACGGGACACCATTGTTTTTCAATAAAAGGCGGCTGCCCAGTCGCGAGGAAGCACCACCCCAATATACAGAGGGGGCCGCGTGGTGAAGGATAAACCCACCATAATGCTGGAGAGTAAAGCAAGATTGAGGACTTATTCACCCTCTGGGGCCCATGCCGGGTCTTATTTTACAGAAATTGTGCGCGAGATTGCTCTTAATAAATGAAGGTACTCCAACTCCCAGAATGCTGATGACTGCGAAGGCAGCCCCATACAGGGGAAGATGTGATATCGGAGGAGGGGCACCATTTAAGCACAAACCTTCCGTCAGGAGCCCTTGAAGAAGAAATTATTCGAAACGCGTCGGCGAGGCGGCAGGCTGTTCCATGTACCAGCGGTTTGAATTTTGTCCATACTTTTAATAAAAGGCTGGTTACCTTCGCTTACTTGTCCGAGTGCTTTCCAAACGGGACACCATTGTTTTTCAATATATATATATATATATATATATATATATATCTCCATTCCGTTGCCACCTGGATTACTCCAAACACGGACCCAACGATAAGTGCTTAAAGTTGTTTTATTGCTCCGTTGCCATAACGCGTTTCGGCTCGTCCGAGCCTTGATCACATGACATGGCAGGTTCAGAATGAGTGCATTTTTAAAGTGACAGGTGCATTGTGAGAAAGTACCACGTGACATTAAAATCATAGACATAAAAGAGTAATATACAATTAAGGGGTCGATTCCGATTCGGGCCGGAAATCTCTCCGACCGAGCCGGACCCGGAGAGATTTCCGACCGAATCGGACCCGTGCAGTCCGACCGAACGAGTACGATGCGTCCGTATGTTATCGGACACGAGTCGGTCGGACTCCCATTGAAGTCAATGGGAGCCGGTCGTACAACGCGTACGCGGGCTCCCATTGCCTCAATGGGTGCGAGGCGGACAAGGGCGCCCCCTACAGCGAGTACGCCGCGAAGCGCTCGCGGCGTACACGCACAGGTAGGGGGACCCTTGGGTCCCCCCTGTGTGCGCCTCGCACGGGTACGCGTACAGGGGGTCCGACACGGACCCCCAAAGTACGGCTCCGACAGCGAGTTCGAGTCGGACGGCGCGAGTCGGTCGGAGCGGTCGAGGTGCGCATCGTACTTACCCGGCCGGAAACGTCTCCATTGCGCGGTGCGAATCGGGTCCGAGCGAGTCGGTCGGAGCGGTTCGAGTCCGAGCGAGTCGGTCGGAGTTGTCGGGACGCCCGGACGAGTCGGTCGGCGGAGTCGCATCGTACTCGCTCGGCCGGACCCGCGTACGGTTCGGTCGGGAAACAGGCTTTCGCATGGCTTTTTTCCCGACCGAATGGTATTGGGTGCGCCTCCGACCGAGATCGGAATCGGCCCCTAAATGTTCCAAAATTGGGCAACTTATATCAATGTTACATTTTATCTACTTTACGACAGTAATGACGTTTATAATAATTGTCCATCCTTAATATTTATAACAGCTTGTGTCTCATTTCGGATATCTGTCAGGCATGTATTTGTTGATGATAAAGTTGCCATGCAAGTTGCCTGCGTTGCGTTAATTTCGTCATGATACATAATTGTTTATATGCCATTAAATTGAGCAAACGTGAATACAAATTCAAGTCATGAGGTTAAATCCACCTAAGCGGCATTGCTGTCCTGTGTATATATGCCTCTTTGATACAGTCTAGTTAACTTAAACTATTGAAGTGCTCTAGTGCTAACATAAAGTGTAAAAAAATAAATATATAGTGGAGCTTATGCTTAATGCATGACTCCGTAAATATTGGATTAATGTGTTCACATTTGATGCTTCAATTTCAATTATATATATATATATATATATATAAACCTCATAAACAAATACATATATATTTTTTTCAATGAAAAAAACAAAAAACTTTAACTCTCCCCTCTACCATGCACTGCCTCCTCAAACAAGATTTGATTTGCAATGTCAAAACTGTTGTTGTCAATACTATTATTTTACATTGTGTAAGTGAGATAATATAAAACGGTATAAGCAGTGCATAGAGAAGGTGTGAGTTATAGTTAATGTAGTGTGGCTACCGAGTTGAATACACTGTAAATGGAGGTGTGCGAGTTATAAAAATTGAAGGTGTTGCGTAAATTATAAATTAAAGGTATTAGTGTAAGTTTAGTAATTGAAATTTTTCTGTACTTTCATTTTTGTTTGCAGCTAAAGAATAAATGAAGTTATATTATTTAAAGGTGCTGCGTGAATTATAAATTTAAGACAAGACTATAACTTAAGAATTTCTAATGTTTGTGTATTTTAAGTTTAGTTTGTATAGAAAGAATAAATAAAGTTCCCTAACTA
Source organism: Calotriton arnoldi (assembly GCA_963921515.1). Lineage (NCBI taxonomy): Eukaryota > Metazoa > Chordata > Amphibia > Caudata > Salamandridae > Calotriton > Calotriton arnoldi. Next base: position 1,237,368 of record CAWUFW010004930.1, on the reverse strand, counting down.
TAACAAAGGCTTAATCTCTTCAATGTTTCTTTTATTTTTAATTAAATTGTATTTGAAATTGTAGAGCTTACTGTCATTGACTGCAGTGTCATAAAGTGTAGTGTGGTACATATAAAGTGGAGGAGAATGGTGTAAAGTGTACTGTCATTGAGTATAGTGTCGAAGAATGGAATTGAGTGGAATGTGGTACAATGTAGTGGTGTGCAATGGAATAGTGTGGAGGGGAGTGGAGTGGCATAGTGTGGAGTGGTGCAGAGGGGGAGTAAAATGGAGTGGTGAAAAGTGGAGTAGAATGGAGTACAGTGGAGTGGTGTGGATTGGTGTAGAGTGGAGCGGTGTAGAGTGGAATGGTGTGGAGTAGTGTACAGTGGAGTATTGTAGAGCGGAGTGGTGTAGATCGGTGTAAGGTGGAGTGCAGTACAATGGAATAGCATAGAGTGGTGTGGAGTGGGGTACAGTGGAGTATTGCAGAGTGGAGTGGTGTACAGTGGAGTGCGGTACCGTGGAATAGCAAAGAGTGGAATATAGTGATGTACATGGGATTATTGTAGAGCAGAGTAATGTGGACTGGTGCACAGTGGAGTGGCATGGAGTGGTATATAGTGGAGTGCGGTAGTATGAAATAGCATAGAGTGGAATAGAGTGATATACAGTGGAGTATTGTAGAGCGGAGTGGTGTGGAGTGGTGTACAGTGAAGTGGTGTGGTTTACAGTGGAGTGTGGTACCGTGGAATAGCGTAGAGTGGAATAGAGTAGAGTGGATTAGCGTACAGTGGAGTGGTAGAGTCTTATAGCTTACAGTAGACTAGTGCAGAGTGCAGTGCCGTAGAGTGGAGCGGCGTACAGTGGAGTGAGGTACAGTGTAATGACATACAGCGCAATAGCTTAGAGTGGAGTGCCGTAAAGTGGAGTGGCATAAAGAGGAATAGTGTATAGTAGAGTATAGTGGAGTTGTGTGGAACGAAGTGGCATTTAGTGTAGTGGATTGCAATGGAGTGGTGTATATTAGAGTGGCATAGAGTAGAGAGGCATAGTTTAGAGTGGCGTATATCAGAATGGTGTAGAGTGGAAGAGTATAGAGTGGAGTGCTGTACAGTGGAGTTACGGGCAGTGGAATAGTGTAGAGTGGATTGGCGTACAGTGTAGTGGTGTACAGTGCAGTGCCATTCGCTGGAGTGTGAGAAAGTGGAGTGGTGTACAGTGGAGTGGCATAGATTGGAGTGGCATACAGTGGAGTGTTCTAATGAGGACTGGTGTAGAGTGGAGTGAGGTAGAGTGTTTTGGCATACAGTGAAATAGCATAGAGTGGAGTGGCATAAAGTGGATTAGTGTACACTGGAGTGGCATACAGTGGAACAGTGTACTCTGGAGTTGTGTAGAGTGGAATGTCATAGATTGCAATAGCATAGAATGGAGTGATGTACAGTGGAGTAGCATGGAGTGGAGTTGTGTACATTTTAGTGGCAGAGAGTTGACTACCATAGAGTGGAGCAGAGTAGAGTGGAGAGGTGTGGTGCAGTGGCCAGGGCAGCTGACTTCAGAACACAGGGCTCACGGTTCGATCTCCGGCTCCGGCGGCAGCTCAGCTCAGCACCATGTGACTCTGGGCAATAGCTCACTTAATTTCCACGACGGCCCCCAGCGCCTTGAGACCTGTAAGGGTGAGCAGTTCGCGCTTTACAAATACGGATTTAGATTTAGAATCTGTTACAGAGTGTAGTGGGGAAGACTGTAGTGGTATGCAGTGTAATAGCATACTGTGTAGTGGAATAGAGCGGAGTGTTGAAAAGTGGAGTGGCGTACAGTGGAATAGCGTAGAGTGGAGTGGCATAGAGTGGATTGGCATACAGTGGAGTGGTGGAGAATGCAATAACGTTTGAGCGTTAGTGACGTACAGGGTAGGGATATAGAGTGGAGTAGCATATCGTGGAAGAGCATACAATAGAGTGTAGTAGAATGACATGTTCTTCAGTGGAATAGGCTAGAGTGTAGTAAGGTAGAGTTGATTGGAGCATAGTGCATATGAGGATAGTGGAGTAGAATAAAATGAAGTGGCAAAGAATGAAGTAATGTACAGTGTAATAGCGTACAGCGGATTGTAGTAGAGTGGAGTGGCGTACAGTGCAGTGGTGTAGACTGGAGAGGCAAAGAGAGGAGTGGCATAGAGTGGAGGGTCGTAGTGTGGAGTGGCGTAGAGTGGAATAGCTCAGAGTGGAGTGACGTAGAGTGGAGTGGCATACACTGGAGTGGCATACAGTAGAATAATGTACGCTAGAGTGCCGTAGAGTGGCGTTGAGTGGAATAGAGTGGAATAGTGTGGAGTGGCATACAATGGAGTAGCATAGAGTGGACTTACATACAGTGGAGTGGCATAGAATGGAGTGATATACAGTATAATAGCAGACAGTGCAGTGGTGTAGACTGGAATGGCATAGAGTAGAGTGGCATAGAGTGGAGTGGAGTAGAGTGAAGTGGTGTAGAGTGAACTGGGGTAGAGTGGAGTTGAGTGGCTTGGAGCAGCATACTGTATAATAGCATAGAGTGGAGTGGCATGGAGTGCTGTACACTGGAGTGGCATATAGTGCAGTCGCGGTCCGTGGTAGGAGTGCCGGCCGGGCAGTGACGTGGGGTGGGGGAGGGGCAGGGTGGGGGTAGTAAACCACGGATTACTGCCGAATACAGGTAAGTAAACATTTAAATAAATAAAACGAATTTCGTTGTGAGCGCTGCATCGCCAAGTGCCCCCACCCTGCCCCTCCCCACCCCACGTCACCGCCCGGCCGGAACTCCTACCACGGACCGCTACTGATATAGTGGAATAGTGTACACTGTAGTGGCGTAGAGTGTAATAGCATAGAGTAGGGTGGCGTACAGTGGAGTAGCATAGAGTGTAGTGGCATACATTGGAGTGTGGTAAATTGGAGTGGGGTAGAGTAGAGTTGGATAGATTGCAGTGGCATAAAGTGGAACAGCGTAGAGTGGAGTGGCGTAGAGTGGAGTGGCATAGAGTGGAGTAGTGTGCTTTGGAGTAGTGGAGAGTGAAATAACATTGAGTGCTACTGCTATACAGTGGAACATGGTAGAGTGTATTAGGGTAGAGTGGATAGGCATAGAGTGGAGTGACATACAGTGGAGTGGTGTAAAATGAAGTGGACTTACTGAAGGTAATAGGAATGGTAATTTGCCCTCAAGGATGTCCTTGGGGGCCAACAACTCCTCCTGTTGTCTTCAGTAAATCCCACACAGCATGATTGCTAAGAGGTCTTCGGATGCCATGCCCCCTTTCTCCACCACTCTGCAAACGCGCCTCCTGGTGCACTGCTGGTTGGGGGATGAAGTCCACTTTACTCCTGAGGGTCCTTGGGGGCCAACCCCTCCTGTTGCTTCCAGTAAGTCTCATGCAGCTGGATTGCTAAGAGGTTGTCGGGGGCCATGCCCCCTTTCTCCATCACTCTGCAAACGTGCCTCCTGGTGCACTACTGGTTGGGGGATAAAGTCAACTTTACTTCTGAGGGTCCTTGGGGGCCAACTACCACTCCTTTAACTTCCAGTAAGTCCCACACAGCTGGATTGCTAAGAGATTGTCAGAGGCCATGCCCCCTTTCTCCATTACTCTTCAAATGCAGCTCCTGGCGCATTACTGGTTGGGGGATGAAGTCAACTTTAGTCCTGAGGCCCTCAGGAGGTAAGTGGATTTCATCTACCAACCAGCAGCATGCCAGGAGACGCGATTGGAGCAGAAAGGGGTGAGGCCTCTGGTGTCATGACGGTAGCTTTTTCTTTTTTCTCTTTTTTTTAATTATAAGGGCCATGTGGCCCCCCTCCCCAGGCCGATTATGGCCCCTGGGGATCCCATCCCCAGGGGCCCGGCTTTTTCTTTTAAAAAAAAAAATAATAAAGAAAAGGGAGGCCGCTTGGACCCCCCTTCTCTGGGCCAATTTTGGCCCCGGGGACCACCTCTCTCGGGCCTGGCCATAATACTGGGTGTCCTGGTCCCACCTAGTTTCTCCCATTGGGGCCCGTGGGGAGAGCCTGAAGACCCCCACGGTCCCTGCTAGCTCCCCGCATCCTGTGTGAGCCGACATTGCTTTTGAACAGAGGGAGCAGCTGAACATGCAGCTCCCTCTGTCTAAAAGCAATTCTGCTCTGCTTCTTTCAAGCGAGAGCATTTTGCATGCTCTCGCTTGTAAGAAGCAGAACAGAGTTTGCTATGGCTTGGCGGGAGCAATGCTCCTGCCAAACCATAGCAAACTGCAGTGTCCTGGGGTGGGCACCAGCTATGGCTCCACGAGAGGGGCTGCATGGCCTACCTCCTTTGCAGGTCACAGTCCCAGGGAGGTGGTGTTCCCCAGGGCTGCAGGGGGCCACTCAGACCCCCATGTTCTTTTTTACCATTTTCCCCAGGGAGGTGGCTGCCCCTGGGGCTCCAGGAGGCCTCATATCATATTATGCCCTGAGGTGGCAGTTCCCGGGGCTGTGGGGGGGGTCACACGGGCCACCGTATTAATAAAACATTTGCCGTGGAGAGGTGGTGGTCAACAGGGCACGGGGTTGCCCAGGGCAGCCTCTGCATAATTTATGTAAAAATGCACCAGGAAGGTTGGTGGTCCCTGGGCCTTTAGGAATACTAGGAGGGAGCCCCATGCACCCCTACTACATATTTGGACTTGCCCCTGGCACTTGGCCCACCAGAGGTTGATTAGAAACGAAGCCCGGGAGAGCGCGCTCCATTTTTTAAAATATTTTTTCAGCGGGATTCGGAGATCCAGCACCACACCATCCAAAAGTTTTTAAAAATAAAATGCTTTTTTGGCCCTGGGGAGTCCCTGTGAGAGGCCAAGGGGGTCAAGGTTTTTCTATCCTGCCCCCTTCTCTTATTTTTAACATTTTTTCCTGCGACTCGGTTCAACTGAGTCACAAGAAGACTGCCAACACTTCCTGGTTTGAAGTGTTGGCAGCCAATTAGATCTCAGTATGAGATGTATATCTTAAAAATCTTTAAATTTCTCTGCAACTTCTGAATGGATTTACACCATTTAACAAAAAGGGCTCTTTCTGGACCAAGAGCTAACTTTCTGCCAAATTTGGTGTAATTCCGTTCAACAGTTCAGCTGTAGCCTTGTCTAAAGTTTCCTATGGAAATTAACATGGGGAAAAAGGGTTTTGGGACGCCCCCTTTTTATCAGCCACCACTAGGTGGTTCACCTTGAAATTTTCAAGACAGCAGCTGAGGTGAACATTGAACTAGATTTAAAATTTCTCGAGTATTCGTCAAACGACGCCAAAGTTATTTTCAAATAAAAAAACATTTTTCCTATGGAAAATAGGTCCTAACTATAACTACTTACTGGCGGTCGCCAGTAAGTAGTTATAGTTAGGACCTTGTTTCTATTCAAAAAGCGTTTTCTTTTGCCAATATCTTTGGCGCAGTTTGGCGAATCTTCGCGAAATTTTCAAAGCTAATGTTCCGCTCAAGTCAGTTCCTATCTTGAAAGTTTCAGGAGGATTCGTCCAACGGGGGCTGAGAAAAAAGGGGTCCCAAAACGCGTTTTCTCCATGTTAATTTCTATAGGAAACTGTTGACGCAGCTACAGCCCGAACTGCTGAAAGGAATTACTCTAAATTTGGCAGAAAGGTAGATCTTGGTCCAGAGTTCACTCTTTTTGTTAAAGGGTGTAAATCTATTTAGTAGTTCCTGAGAGATTCATATATTTACAAATATTAATATCTGGTGGCCGAGTAGGATCCGTAAACCCTCCCGATCTCGAGCCTGACTCTGATTGGCTGGCAACAGTTCCAACCAGGAAGTGTTGGCAGCCATCTTGTGACTCAATTGAACCTAGTCTCAAGAAAAAAGGTGAAAAAAGTCAAAAAGGGGCAGGGTAGAAACACCCTGACCCCCTAGGCCTGCTCAGGGGGCCCCTCATGGATTCTGAGGGCCCAGAAAATTCAATAAAAAAATAATAATTTGGCGGGAGACACATATGGTCCGCGAATCCCGCCAAAAACTCAAAAAAATGAAGCACGTTCTCCAGAGCTTCATTTTCTTGAAGCCCCCGGGTGGCCCAGGTCCCAGGGGCAATGTTTATTCATGACGCAGCCCGGGAGACTGCCACCTCGCTGGGGCTTTTTAAAAAAAAATAGTGTGGGGGAGCTCCTGCCCCACAGGCTTCCCTGGGAACTGCCAACTCCCTGGGGTTTTATGAATGAGTGGGGAGGCCTCGTGGGCCCCTCAAGCCCCGATGACCGCCACCTCCATTGGGCTACTTTAAAAAATAAAGTGTGGGGGGGCTTGAGCCCCCACACTGCCCCGGGGACCACCACCTCCCAGGGGCAAAAATCTATTCCGTGCCGGGGTCTATTGCGGACCCCGGGGACCTCCACCTCCCCGGGGCTTTAAACCTGTTCGGAGGGGGGGCACGCGGCCCCCCTCCAGGAGCCCTCCTTGGCCCTGGGACTGCCACCCCCCAGGGCCGGCTCCAGCAATGTCCCAGGGTGCCCACACCCGGGACATTGCAGTTTGCTATGGCATGATGGAAGCACTGCTCCCGCCATGCCATCCCAAACTCTGCTTCGCTTCATGGAAGAGGTAGCAGAAAAACTGCTCTTGCTTCCATGAAGCGAAGCAGATTTGCTTTTGGGCAAAGGGAGCTGCATGTTTGCAGGTCCCTCTTCCCAAAAGCAATGCCGGGTCCCGCAGGTGGCGGGGAGCCAGCAGGGACCGTGAGGGCATTGGGGCTACCCCGGTCCCAAACGTCATGGCCAGATCACTGACAGAATATCGACAACACTAATATCGACCTACAGAAATATCGTGACATAAATATCGTTGTCAAAAATATCGACCTCCTATCTTCATAATGTTAAGTACAAAAATAATGAGAAAAAAATATCGTTGTTAAAAATATCAAAGTACAAAATATCGTTTTTTATATGTATTATAAATAATGTAAAATAAATTAAATAATACATTTTACTTAAAAAAAAATTCGATTTATTTGTAAATTTTAACAATTATAAGTAATAAATGTAATTTAGAAATAAATTAAACAAACATATATAAAATGTAATATATATATATATATCTACTTAAAAATAATTAATACATAATTTTAATTAATTATAAAATGTTAGAAATATATTTAAAAAAAAGAAAAATATATATATATACATACACCTGTAACATAATTTAAAAACAAATTATAATATAAATTAAAATATGTAATATTTTTTAAACCTACATTTTAAACTACATTTAGTGCAACAGTAGGGAAATTGTTGGATAGCAGAGGGTAAAAAATTACTATTCCCACTCCAGCGAGTCCAACAGTAGGGAAAGTGTTGGATAGCGGAGGAGAATAATTTACTATTCCCACTCCAGCTATTGCAATAATAGGGAATGTGTTGGATAGTGGAGTGGAATAATTTACTATTCCCACTCTAATGAGTGCAACAGTAGGGAAAGTGTTGGATAGCGGAGGGTGAAAAATTACTATTCCCACTCCAGCGAGTGCAACAGTAGGGAAAGTGTTGGATAGCGGAGGGGAATAATTTACTATTCCCACTCCAGCGAGTGCAACAGTAGGGAAAGTGTTGGATAGCGGAGGGGAATAATTTACTATTCCCACTCCAATGAGTGCAACAGTAGGGAAAGTGTTGGATAGCAGAGGGTAAAAAATTACAATTCCCACTCCAGCGACTGCAACAGTAGGGAAAGTGTTGGATAGCGGAGGGGAATAATTTACTATTCCCACTCCAATGAATGCAACAGTAGGGAAAGTGTTGGATAGCGGAGGGTAAAAAATTACTATTCTCACTCCAGTGAGTGCAACTGTAGGGAAAGTGTGGGATAGCGGAGGGGAATAATTTACTATTCCCACTCCAATGAGTGCAACAGTAGGAAAGTGTTGGATAGCGGAGGGGTAAAAATTACTTTTCTCACTCCAGTGAGTGCAACTGTAGGGAAAGTGTTGGATAACGAAGGTGAAATAATTTACTATTCCCACTCCAGCAAGTGCAACAGTAGGGAAAGTGTTGGCTAGCGGAGGGATAAAAATTACTATTCCCACTCCAGCAAGTGCAACAGTAGGGAAAGTGTTGGACAGCATAGGGGTAACAATTACTATTCCCACTCCAGTGAATGCAACAGTAGGGAAAAAGTTGGATAGCGGAGGGAAATAATTTACTATTCCCACTCCAGCGAGTGCAACAGTAGGGAAAGTGTTGGATAGCGGAGGGGACTAATTTACTATTCCCACTCCAATGAGTGCAACAGTAGGGAAAGTGTTGGATAGCAGAGGGGAATAATTTACTATTCCCACTCCAGCAAGTGCAACAGTAGGGAAAGTGTTGGATAGCGGAGGGGTAAAAATTACTATTCCCACTCCAGCAAGTGCAACAGTAGGGAAGGTGTTGGATAGCATAGGGGTATATATTACTATTCCCACTCCTGCAAATGCAACAGTAGGGAAAGTGTTGGATAGCGGAGGGTTAAAAATTACTATTCCCACAAATCAAAATTCAAATTTAAAAACAAACAAAATATCAACTACAAAACAAAATATAATAGAAAAACCCAAAAACAAAACATATATAAAAATATAAAAATTAACAAAACATATACAAATGTTTTAATGTAGCAAAAATCTAAAAATCACATAAAAATATTAATTTTTTAATTTTATCAAACAATTTACAAACAAATAAATATTTTGTAATAGAAAGTTATCTTAATCAAAAAATTAAAAATTACATAAATGTAATCTTTATTTTCCTACCCTATAACACCACACAATTTACAACACACATCTAAATTAAGCAAAAAGTGTACCTCTATAATGAGCACAATTAATTATCAATTTAACAAATATTAATAATTATAAATACATTTAAAAATGTAAAAATTAATGTACATACCAAACGTTAGTTAATGAACCTATATCCCCAAACAAAATAAAAACTAAACAATTACCAATTTGTTTTAGCAATTAATAAATGAATATTGATGATCAAGTAATGATTAATTAATTTAAACGAAATTACTTTCCACACTCTACCCCAATAAACACCAAAACACACACCTAAAAATATTTACACAATTTCCATAACTAATTTTACATTAATAAATTAATATCAATTAACAACAAATCATTAATTAATTTAAAAAAATTACTTCCCACCATTTACCACTATAAATTCCACAACTCGCACATCAAAATTATTACATAATTGGCATATTTAAATTAATTAATTAGCATTAATTAACAAATAATGAGTTATAAATAAATTACCTCCCACCATATTCTCCTATAAATACCACCACCAATTTCAGTAAAACATGACACAATTAATTAACAATTAATTAATAACAATTAACAAACAAAATATAAATAATTATTAATAAATTAATTCACACAATTAACACTATAAAATAAAATGTATTAAATATTATATTAAAAATATTAATACATGTATTAAAATTAAATTACTTACCACCCTACTCCCCTATCAACCCACAACCCACTCCTAAAAAAATAACACAATTAACATAATTACCAATTAATTAATAATAAACAACCAATTAATAAATAATTAATAAAATAATTCCCACAATTAACAATATGAAATATAAAATAAATATTAATTAATAAAAAATATGAATAAATAATTAAATTACTTCCGACCCTATTCCCCTATTAACCCTCAACCCTCTCCTAAAAAAAATTGCACAATTAACATATTTACCAAATAATTAATCAATAAAAATTAAGAGCCAATTACTAATTAATTATAAACTAATTCCCACAATTAACAGTATAAAATCAAAAATAAATAAATACTAATAAATAAAAAATAATGTTCATTTTATTATAATTAAATTACTTCCTACCCTATTCCCCTATAAACCCACAACCCGCTACGGAACTAAAACACAAAATTTCATTAAAATGAAATTAATAACTTCTAAAAATTTAACATATATATTAAAACTAATAAAACGATATTTTTTACAACCATGGGGTCGATTCCGATCTGGCTCGGAAAGCCCTCCGACCGAGCCGGATCCGGAGTGTTTTCCGACCGAGCTGTACCCCTGGAGTCCGACCGAGCGAGTACGATGCTGCTGCATGCTGACGGACTTGTCTCGGTCGGATTCCCATTGAAGTCAAAGGGAGCCGGTCGTACGACGCGTGCATGGCCTCGCATCAGCTGAATAGGTACGTCTCGCACAAGGGTGCCCCCTGCAGTGGGTACGCATTGGTGCCATCCGCACCATACATGCATGTGAAGGTGTGTACGACTCGCTAGGCTACAAGTGAAGGGGGTCCGGCACGGACCCCCGAAGTCTGCTTCCCGGAGGTATTTCGACCCGGAGACTCCGACTCGATCCGGCTACCCAAATCGTGCATTGTACTGGCTCGGTCGGAAATCGACTCCATTGCGCGGTACGGTTCGTCTGCGACCGAGTCGTTCGGAGCGGTTCGGACCCGGAAACGAGTCGGTCGGCGATTTCACGTTCGTTCGCATCGTACTTGGGCGTCCGGTCCTCTGTACGACTCGGTCGGAAACAAAGCCTCCGACTCGGATCCGGTAAAGCCGAATCTGATTCGGAGGCCTCCCGACCGAGATCGGAATCGACCCCTATATTTTTACAAACGATATTAATTACTTCGATATTTTAGAAAACAATATTTCTTACCTGAAACTTGATATTCTTGACCACGATACTCTTGCAGTTGATATTTATGTATCTCGATATTTTGCACTCGATATTAGTGCAAGTCGACATTTCCTACTCGATATTCTGACTCTTTACCGTCATGGCCATGCCCCGGGGATGAGGTCCCTGGGGCCATAAATGACCCAGGTAGGGGGGGCCACTCAGCCCCCCCCTATACATTTGTTTTTTTAAACGATTGGGCAAGCCAAAAATGGCCCGGGGGGCCAAGCAGCCCCCTCTCCCTTTTAAAAAAAAAAAAAAAAAAAAATGGCCGGGCCCCAGGGCATGGGGTCCCCGGAGCCAATCTTGGGCAATGGAAGTGGGGGCAGTCATTTCTTTTTTTTTTTCTGTCTCCTGATAGAAGTCGCGACTCTATCACGGCTCTCAGCGCGGCCCCCCAGTGTAACTTCAGTGTGGATTCACGGATCCATCTTAAATAAAATATTTATTAGTCTATGTTTCAGAAGGTAGTGTTGCATTTGTGAACTTTTTTTATAGAACTAGTGAGATTGAAGTTAATAATAACATTAAAGTGGAAATAGAAATAATATAAAAAATTAAAATTAAAAGTTAAATTTGAAAAGTGTATTGTAGTACATTGAACTCGTGCTTTTGTTTTGCAAATTCACGACGGGTTCGCGAATCCGGAAAATATTTAAAAAGAGTATGTTTGTTAAAAAAAAAAAAGATTCACTGTTGGGTTACAGGGTGGCTCTAAAAAAGAGCTGTTGTGTTCATTATGACTTTGTTGGAGCTACATGTAAGTGCAGATGCACAGCTTAAGGTTGTTTAGAAACACTCTGTTTCCTTCATCTGTGAAATGAACTCTATCACTTCTGTAGATGTCATGCATATCAAAACGTAGATTGCTGTTATAGATGAAGCCCATCCTATGGTATCTAAGGTAAGTAGAAACCGCTTTATTGACATTCTTCCTAGCTTTCTCAATCTGAGGACAGAATTGATTTGACCACTTCCATTTCTGTCTTTGGCATATATTAGAATATACAAAGACATTTTGAGGCAAAAGCAACATCAATTGTGCAACGGTATTCTTCATTAGGATTTCCAGTCCTACTCCAGTCAATGTGCCTAGGTCATTACCACCACAGTGCACAATCATGAGGTCAGGGTGTTGGAGATGCAAAAATGTTTTAACCAAAGTTCTCAATTGGTGCCAATTTAATCCTCTCTGTGCAATTCATTTAATATCCACATTTTGCAAACCTAGGTCTTTGTCAATACCTGTGTTCAGCATACCTTTTGCACCAGAAAACACAGCGGTGCCCTACAATCCATACTGTAAGCATTTTGAAGGGATGTCTGGAAGGAATGAAAAGATGTCTGTAGCTGCGGTAGTCAGTTGGTAGAATGAGAGGTATCTAAAATGGTGGCGAACATGCTGTTTTTGAGAAAACCGATAACTGATTGGCTGTTCATCAACATAGTGCATTCAAAAATAGGATGCATGTTACTTTCCTGAAGAAGCATGTTTTTGATTGGTTATTAAAAAAAGTTTGAAAGGTACCGTAGAATGGATAAGGTAATATTTTGCAAAAGTCAACCACACCTGCTATTTGCATTTGTAAGCTTGTGTGCTGAATTTGAAAATGTGGTGAACTTGCGACCTTCTGGTACAGTTGAATGTTGCAGAAAGTGTTACTATGGAAACTAGGATTAAGCAGAATGGGGGAAGGGCTGAAACTTAAATGTGGTTTTAAAATGTGAAATGGTAACTTATATATAAGTGATATGCTACTAAATGAAGTTTTCCCAAATCAGTAGTATGTTTAGAAGTAGTGAGATGTTAAAAAATAATACTAGTATTATTGGAAATAGGTTTTTAAACTCTTGTAAGGGTTTGTGGCTTCATCGCAACGCTACACTGCAGCACCGCAGTGGAGTCGAGACTCCAGTAAATTACAGAACCAGTTTGGGCCCTTTTAGGAGACACTTAGAAAAGGTTAATATGTCTGACCAATAGAAAAGTATTTCAGAATTTGAAATAATGAAGGAAGCATTTTGATTTGTTACTTACATTTATTTGTGTGCAGAAAGAGAGGAAAAGTTTGCCATTACTGGTTTTACCTTGTTGAGAGTGGTGCATTACATTTATTGTGTGAAAAAGAAAATATTTTATGAGTTTCTGATATTTCATATTCTGCAATACTATTTGAAAGGTGAGTTACAAATTTGTAAGGTGTGTTATGTATTGTGTAGTAGTGTTTCACACTTTGGGGCCGATTCCGATGTCGGACGGACCGGAGTCCGTCCGACATCGGTCAGGAACCGTAACCGACCGACCTACTGTCGTCGGTTAGGGACCTGCAAGTACGATGCGACTGAACCCTGTTCGGTTGCACTCGTATACTTCACAATGGGAGCATGCATTCCGAACGGAATGTATGCTCGCATTGTGAAATGCAGGGGTGCAGTTCATCCCTGCACCCTGTGGCAGGCACCCCAAGGTACCTGCCACCGGGTGCAGGGATCAACAGGGGGGCACCATAGGTGCCCCCCAGGCTGCCATCCGGCGGCCTCGCACCCATGGGAGCCCTAATGGAGGCCCCCAAAGACAGTTTCCGACTGCCTTTTCGTGCCAGAAAGACTGGCACGAAAACGCAGTGGGAAACTGCCATCGTACTCCCTCGGTCGGAAAGAGGCGGCCGGGGGAGTACTGAAGGGTTTCCGGATGGCGGACGGGCTCTCCGAGCCCATCGTAAGCCATCCGGAAATCCGAGTCGGATTCCTTTCCGACCGAGCCCATCCGAATTGGAGCCCTTCCGATCGGAATCGGCCCCTATGTAGTGATATTTTTAACGTTAAAAAGCATTATTTTAAAAGTTTTGAAATTATTAGAGAAGTGTGATGTTTGAAATATGTTACGAAATGTACAAATGTGTATTGTAGTTTGTTTTATTGTACTGAACTGAAGATTGAAATAAGGTGGTGCATAGTAATATGTGTGCTTTGGTAGATGGATTAGTGATTATTGTACTTCGTATGAGTCTTTGAAAAGGTATAGTTGAAGTACGCCGTATAAATTTAGGTATCTGCTTGAAATGAGAAGTGTAGTCTTTCAAGTTTAAGGACTGCATGGTCTTGTGACTGAGGTATGACTCTACATGTACATGTATTTTCACACTTGTTATGCATCTGAAGATCCTAGACGTATAAAACACAGGTATACATCTATTTGTATGTTTCTTTTATATATGATGCCACTAGTAAAATGTACAGACAAGTGCATTCATGCTTTCAGGAATATGGTGAGACTTACACCAGTGATAATGCTAAGGGTTGCTGTTTTATATTTGATTAGGCTGAACACTCTGAGTAGTCGCTGAATAGTGAAGCTGCAAGAGAAAAGTAAGGTTTAAGACATGTTGGCAGAGGGATTAGTGATTAGGCTACTTTGTATGAGTTTGTGGAAAGGTATAGTTGAAGTACGCCGCATAAATTTAGCTGTCTGCTTGAAATGGGAAGTGCAGTCTGTCAAGTTTAAAGGACTGCATGGTCTTGTGACTGAGGTATGTCTCTACTTGTACATGTATTTTCACACATGTTATGCATCTGAAGATGCTAGACAGTTCAAACACAGGTATACATCTATTTCTATGTTTCTCTTAGTATGATGCCACTAGCAAAAGGTACAGACACATGCATGCATGCTTTCAGGAATGTGGTGAAACTTACAACAGTGATGTACGAAGGGTTGCTGTTTTATTTTTGGCTAGGCCCAACATTCTGAGCAGTCGATGAATAGTGAAGCTGCAACAGAAAAGTGAGGTATAAGACGTGTGTAGATGGATTAGTGATTATGGTACTTCGTATGAGTCTCTGGAAAGGTATAGTTGAAGTATGCCATATAAATTTAGGAGTCTGCTTGAAATGGGAAATGCAGTCTATCAAGTTTAACGGACTTCAAGGTCTTAAGACTTGGGTATGTCTCTAAATGTACATGTATTGACACATGTGTAATGCATCTGAAGATGCTAGACGTGTGAAACACAGGTATATATCTATTTGTATGTTTCTTTTATGTATGATGCCACTAGCTAAAGATACAGATGCATGCATGCTTTCAGGAATATGGTAAGACTTACAACAGTGACATGCGAATGGTTGCTGTTTTACATTTGGCTAGGCCTAACATTCTGAGTAGTTGCTGAATAGTGAAGCTGCAAGAGAAAAGTGAGGTTTAAGACATGTTGGCAGAGGGATTAGTGATTAGGCTACTTCTTATGAGTTTTTGGAAAGGTATAGTTGAAGTATGCCGCATAAATTTAGGTGTCTGCTTGAAATGGGAAGTGCAGGCTGTCAAATTTATAGGACTGCATGGTCTTGTGACTAAGGTATATCTCTACTTGTACATGTATTTTCACACGTGTTATGCATATGAAGATGCTAGACATATAAAACACAGGTATACATCTATTTGTATGTTTCTTTTATGTATAATGCCACTAGCAAAAGGTACAGACACATGCATGCATGATTTCAGGAATATGGTGAGAATTACAACAGTGATATAGCCGAAGGGTTGCTGTTCTACTTTTGGCTAGGCCTAACATTCTGAGTAGTTGCTGAATAGTGAAGCTGCAAGAGAAAAGTGAGGTTTAAGACATGTTGGCAGAGGGATTCGTGATTAGGCTACTTCATATTAGTCTGTGGAAAGGTACACTTGAAGTACGCCGCATACATTTAGGTGTCTGAAATGGGAAGTGCAGTCTGTCAAATTGAATGGACTGCATGGTCTTGTGACTGAGGTATGTCTCTACTTCTACATGTATTTTCACACATGTTATGCATATGAAGATGCTAGACATATAAAACACAGGTATACATCTATTTGGATGTTTCTTTTATATATGATGCCACTAGCAAAAGGAACAGACACATGCATGCATGCTTTCAGGTATATGGTGAGACTTACAACAGTGATATGCGAAGGGTGCTGTTTTATATTTGGCTAGGCCCAACACTCTGAGTAGTTGCTGAACAGTGAAGCTGCAGCACGAAAGGGAGGTTTAAGACATGTTGGCAGAGGGATTAGTGATTAGGCTACTTTGTATGAGTCTGTGGAAAGGTACACTTGAAGCACGCCACATAAATGTAGGTGTCTGCTTGAAATGGGTAATTGCAGTCTGTCAAGTTTAAAGGACTGCATGGTCTTGTGACTGAGGTATGTCTCTACTTATACATGTATTTTCACACGTGTTATGCATCTGAAGAGGCTGGATGTGTGAAATACAGGTATACATCAACTTGAATGTTTGTTTTATGTATTATACAACTAGCAAAAGGTACAGACATATGCATGCATACTTTCAGGAACATGGTGAGAATTACAACAGTAACATGGGAAGGATTGCTGTTTTATATTTGGTTATGCCCAACATTCTGAGCAGTTGGTGAATAATGAAGCTGCAAGATAAAAATGAGGTTTAAGACATGTTGGTAGATGGATTAGTGATTAGGCTATTCCGTATGAGTCTGTGGAAAGGTGCACTTGAAGTACGCCGTATAAATTTACGTGTCTAATTGAAATGGGAAGTGCAGTCTGTCAAGTTTAAAGGACTTCATGGTCTTGTGACTGAAGTATGTCTCAACTTATACATGTATTTTCACACGTGTTATGCATCTGAAGATGCTGGATGTGTGAAACACAGGTATACATCTATTTGTATGTTTTATTTATGTATAATACCACCATCAAAAGGTACAGATATATGCATGCATACTTTCAGGAACATGGTGGGACTTACAACAGTAACATGGGAAGGATTGCTGTTTTATATTTGGCTAGGCCCAACATTCTGAGCAGTCGGTGAATAGTGAAGCTGCAAGAGCAAAATGAGGTTTAAGACATGTTGGTAGATGGATTAGTGATTAGGCTATTTCGTATGAGTCTGTGCAAAGGTACACTTGAAGTGCGCCGTATAAATTTAGGTGCCTGCTTGAAATGGGAAGTGCAGTCTGTCAAGTTTAAAGGACTTCATGGTCTTGTGACTGAGGTATGTCTCTACTTGTACATGTATTTTCACACACGTTATGCATGTGAAGATGGTAGATGTGTGAAAAACAGGTGTACATCTAATTGTATGTTTCTTTTATGTATGATGCCACTAGCAAAAGGTACATACACATGGTACATACACATGCTTTCAGGAATATGGTGAGACTTACTACAGTATCATGGGAAGGAATGCTGTTTTATATTCGGCTAGGCCCAACATTCTGAGCAGTCGGTGAAAATTGAGGGTGCATCACAAAAGTGAGGTTTTAAAGATGTTAGCAGAAGGATTAGTGATTACAGTACTTTGTACGAATCTGTGGAAAGGTATACTTGATGTAGGGTGTATAAATGTAGATCTCTGTTTGATATGCCAACTGCACTAAGTCAAATTTAAAGATCTGTGTGCTTTTGTGACTGAGGTATGTGTCTATTTGTACATGTATTCTCAAATGTGTTATGCATCTGAATATGGTAGATGTTTCTTTTATGTATGATGGCACTAGCAAAAGGCATAGACATATACATGTATGCTTTCAGGAATATGGTGAGACTTACAAAAGTGACATGGGAAGGACTGCATTTCTGGAGTTCTCTTGATTCTTTCTGTAGTTGTCTTGCCTCTTTTTGCATTTCTGTTGCTTTTTCTGTACTCCTCTTCCTCTTTGTGCACCGTTCTTTTCTCTTTGTCCACCTCTGTTGCTTGTTTGTGCACCTCTCTTGCCTTTTTCTGCACCCCTCTTGTCTCTTTGTGTACCTTTCTTGTCTCTTTCTGCATCTTCCCTTACTTCTTTTGGCTCCTCTCTTGCCAATTTCTGCACCTCTGTTGCTTTTTTCTGCATGTCTCTTGTTCCTTTCTGCATCTTTCTTACCTTTTTCTATACCTCTTTGCTTCTATCTGCACCTCTCTTGCCTTTTTCTGCATGTCGGTTGCTTCTTTTTGCATTTCTATTGCCTCTTTCTGCACCCTTCTTCCCTCTTTCTGCACCTCTGTTGCCTGTTTGTGCACCTCTGTTGCATCTTTGTGCATCTCTTTTGCCTCTTTCTGTACCTCTCTTGTCTCTTTCTGCACCTCACTTGCATCTTTCTGCACCTCATTCTCATGTTTCTGCATCTTTCTTTCCTCTCTCTGTGCCTCTTTCTGCACCTCACATGCCTCTTTCTGCATCTCACTCTCGTATTGCTGCACCTCACTTGCCTCTTTCTGTACGCCTCTTTCTACACTTCTGTTGCTTCTTTCTGCACTTGGCTTGCTTCTTCCTGTACCTCTCTTGCTTCTTTCTGCATCATCTTGCCTCTTTATGCACTTGTCTTGCTTCTTTCTGCACCTTTATTCCTCTTTCTGCACTTCTGTTGCTTCTTTTTGCACCTCAATCTCTTCTTTCTGCACCTCACTTGCCTCTTTCTGTAACTCACTTGCCTCTTTCTGCACTTTTCTTGCCTCTTTCTGCACTTCTATTGCCTCTTTCTGTACCTCATTTGCTTCTTTCTGCAGTTGTCTTGCTTCTTTCTGCACCTTTGTTCCTCTATCTGCACTTCTCATGCCTCTTTCTGCACTTGTGTTGCTTCTTTCTGCACCTTTCTTCCTCTTTCTGCACTTCTATTGTATCTTTCTGCACCTTTCGTCCTCTTTCTGCACCTTTTATGCTTCTTTTTGTATCTCCTTTGCTTCTTTTTTGCACCTCTCTTGCTTCTTCCTGCACTTCTCTTGCTTCTTTCAGCACCTCTCCTGCTTCTTTCTGTACTCCCCTTGCCTCTTTCTCCACCTCTGTTGCTTCTTTCTGCGCTTCTCTTGATTCTATCTGCACCGCTCTTGCTTCTTTCTGTACCCCTCTTCCCCCTTATTACACCTCTCTTGCCTCTTACTGCACTTCTCTTGCCTCTTACTGCACTTCTCTTGCCTCTTACTGCACTTCTCTTGCCTCTTACTGCACTTCTCTTGCCTCTTTCTGCATTTCTGTTGCTTCTTTCTGCACTTCTTTCCTCTTTCTGCATCTCTTTTGCCTTTTTCTGCATCTCTGTTGCTTCTTTCTACACTCTTCTTCCCTCTTTCTTCTACCTTGTTCCCTCTTTTTGCACTTCTGTTGCCTCTTTCTGCACCTCTCTTATCTCTTTCCGTAACCCTCTTGCCTCTTTCTGCACATTTCTTCATCTTTCTACAGTTCTCTTGCCTCTTCCTGCACTTCTCTTGCTTGTTGTTATACGTCAGTTGCTTCTTTATACACTTGCCTTGCTTTTTTCTGCATCTTTCAAGCTTATTTCTACACCTCTTGCCTTTTTCTGCAGCCGTCTTGTCTCTTTTGCACTTCTCTTGCCTCTTTCTGCATCTCTCTCCTGCCTCTTTGTACACTTCTTTTGCATGTTTGTGCACCTGTGTTGCTTCTTTGTGCACCCCTATTGTCTCTTTCTGCACCTCTGTTGCCTCTTTCTGCACTTCTCACATTTTTCTGTAGCTGTGTTGCTTCTTTGTGTATTTCTTTTGGGTCTTTCTGAATCTTTTTTTTTTTTTCTGTCTGTTTCTTTCTCAGTTAGCACCTTTCTTCCTCTTTCTGCAGTTTTCTTGTTTCTTTCTGCACTTTTGTTTTTGTATTTGTTATAAAGATATTCGCAGTGTAATTATAAGTAATTACTTAGGGGCCGATTCCGATTCGGGCCGGAAAACATACCGACCGACTCGGTACGGGAATGTTGTCCGACCGACACGTACCGGCGCTGCCCGATCCGCGTAGTACGATGAAATGCATGTGAATCACGACCGACTTGTACGGAACACAAGCCGAACGACCGAACCGCACGGAAACAAGCTATCCGGCAGGAAACTACGCGAATCGAACCGACCGACACGCACCAGGAATGAACCCGACCGAAACGTACCCGCGAACTCCGACCCGCGCAGTACGATGCAATGCGTGGAAAACCAGACCGAGTCGAACGGAGCCCAAGCCGTACGACCAACACGCATACAAAACCCAGCCGAAGCAACCCAATACTCCACGACCGATGCGTACGCCGCACATGAAACCCAGCAAGAACACAGCTTGAAAGACTCGGAGAAGCCCGCATGAGCCAACTGCAGCGTCCTACTCGGTCAGTAGAATGTCTCCTACATGCCTAAAAAACTCAAATGAAAAAATTCCAAAAAATAGGGCCAAACAAGCAATGACAAAGTTAATAAATACAGGGGGGAAAAAACATGGAAGAAGGACACACCCACAACTCCACCCATATAAAGGCCACTAATCCCTACCATGATCCTTTGCAAATTCAACTGACCTGCCAGCACAGAACACCATCAGACAGCAACCACAGACACACTCACAACTCATCCATCACACAAGCCACACACCATTAGCACCTCACAAATAGCACCCTCACATACACCCAGCAAAACCTACACTCACCCACCCTCACTTGCACACTCACACACACATCAATCCCCACCACCACCCATCACCATGCCCCCAAAGAAGAATCCAAAGTTCCTAGACAGTGAATTGGAAGTCCTGGTAGATGAGATCCTCAGGGTAGAGCCACAGTTGTTTGGTACATTGGTCCAACAGACCCCCATGTCGCAGAAAACCAAGATGTGGGAGAGGATCGTTGACAGGGTGAACGCACAATCACCATGTTTGCGCACAAAGGAAGACATCCAGAACAGGTGGTATGATGTGCGCAGGAGGGTCAAGGACCTACTCAAGAAGGATTATGCCATGAGTCAGCGCACCAGCAGTGGCCCTCCTGCCAAACCACTATACCTCAGGCCCTGGGAGGAGAAGGTGCGGGCCATCCTACCACCAGTGAGCGTATATGGACGATCAAACATCCCAGAGCCTGGTGAGTACACAACCAATATACACAATATTGTGTGACAATACACACACATCACTGTCAAGGGGATAGTCAAACCATGCACCCTTAGCAAATCCACAGCAACCAAAAGATAATCATCCCAAGATGTGTATGTTAGTCAGATAAACACAATACATGCCATCTCATAGTGACATGTAACTGTGTCATGACATGTACAAACCTAACAACAAATAGAGCAAGGCAGTGGCACAAATATAACCAACAAACAGAGTCCGATATTTTGCCACCACTAGAACACCACCTCACAGGGAAGCTCACTGAAAGGAAGGAATTCTGTGTATGCTGGTTAAGTGAGTGTAGGCAATAGCATGATGGGAGTTGTAGTCACAGATATTGGTCACCCTCACAATTGGCCCATCAACACCACTCTGAACCATGCTCACATCACAGGGAGTGGAAAAGAACTGACAAGATGGCTGACACTGGGTACTGCTGTGGGGAGCACAAGGCCCTGCTGGGAACTGTGCACCAACCAACAGCAGGACACCACTGACTGACATCCTGAAAGCCAACTTGCACTCCCTGCAATGGAAACACGTTCCATGGTGGGATATCTGGCTGGGTGGGAAGGAGGACTGACAGCTCTGACCATAGTTACCAGCAGCTTTTCTCACACCCCCCCCTTAACACAAACTCCACACAACTCACCTGGGAGAATGCATTGCCTCACACTCTAATTAAATATCACACAAAGAACTACCACACTGGGTTATGCTGTGTGAAGCATAGGGACACTTTTGGGACTTGTAGCCAAAAAAATGCCAGGACAACACTGTCAGCCATCCTGTCAGCACAGGCACACTACCCCACAGGGAAGCAGAGTCAAAAGGAAGGAAGTATGGGCATGCTGGGAAGGGGGGTGTAGGCAATAGCATGATGGGAGTGGTAGTCACAGCTCAACATCCCCCACCCACATGGCCCAGCAAGCTCACACTGAAGCATGCACACATCACAGGGAGTGAAAAGCCACTTCAAAGATGTCTGACACTGCCCTCAGCTGTGGGGAGCACAAGGCCCTGCTGGGATCTGTGCACCAACAAACAGGACCACAATGTCAGCCATCTTGCCATTGCTGTCACACTCACACACAGTGAAGTCCACTCAAAAGGAAGGAAGTATGTGCATGCTGGGAAGGGGGGTGTAGGCAATAGCATGATGGGAGTGGTAGTCACAGCTCAACATCCCCCACCCACATGGCCCAGCAAGCTCACACTGAAGCATGCACACTTCACAGGGATTGAAAAGCCACTTCAAAGATGTCTGAGAATGGTGCTCTGTTATGGGGAGTACCAGGCCCTGCTGGGAACTGGGCACCAACCAACAGCAGGACACCACTGACTGACATCCTGAGAGTCAACCTGCACCCACTGCAAGGGTGGCATGCTTCATGGTGGGATAACTGGGCTGGGGGAGAAGGAGGTCCGGATGTCAACCAAATACCACCAATGCTGGTCATGCACACACCTCAACATCCACATTGAAATGCATCAGGTTGGCAGGAGAATGAGCCACACCAATATCAACCTCTGACTGTGACAACTTAGGACAATGCAATGTACAGGGCCGCATCCAGAGGTACAGTCACAACTGTCATGTGTTTGAACCATTGATGCCTGCAGAAACATAACATACATTGTGTGTCTCTTCCAAAAACAGGTGATGATGGGGACACAGCAGCAGATGAGGAGGAGTCCCTGTCCCAGGCTCCGGTGTCCCCTGAGCTCTCTGGTGTGGAACAGCCTCTGCCCTCATCGGATGGCGAAGACCAACCTAGCACCTCCGGTGTGAGTCATCATGCAGCACCAGCAGGACCACCATCTGCACCCCCTGCACCCATTCCTCCAACATCTGCCAACACACAGACCACCCCCGCCGACACAGACAGACCAAGGACACTGAATGACAACAGCACAGGGACCACAGCCCACTGTGAAGCAACGGATAACAACCCCAGTACCAACCCCCAAGGGGGCCTAGGGTCACCTGTGCGTGCCACGGCAGCTTCCGCACGTGTGGCCAGGGGTGGTGGGAGGGGTGTTAGGCAGAGGTCGCTGTTTGCAGAGGGGTCTGGACTGCATGATGACCCACAACTGGCACGCATTGCTGATGCGTACCAGAATAGCACCGGAGAGGTCAGCCAGGTAGTGGGGATCCTCAAGGACATTCAACAGCAGCAGGCTGCCCATCATGCCCGCTTGGACTCCCACATGTCCCGTGTGGAGACACACATGTCCCGTGTGGAGACACACATGTCTGGCATGGAGTCCAAGTGGGACACATTGGAAGAACTGACAGCGGTGCAGAGGGACATATTGACATGCCTCCGCCAGATTAGCACCAATATGTCCACACCTCCCTGTGTGCCCACAATATCTGGTGCCGCAACAACTGCAACTGCCACAGGAAGGGAGGATGACTCTGGTGGAGAGTCCTCTGCACCACAGCGGCCTGCATGTGAGGGACCCCCAGAAAGAAGAGGGGTCGTCTGAGGAAGGACAACTGAGAGGCCGATGGCCATGTACATCCCCCAGGAACCCAACACCTGTTCTGGAAATTCTCCTTTGTGTGCAAACTGTTTACCCTGTCGAATGCAACCCAACTCTACCACATGACATGGGGAGTTTAAATTGGACTAATGTATCAGATGATGTGGACTTTACTCAGGACATTTCTGCTACCAACACTTCCAACTCATCTGGGAACTTTGGATTCCAATCCCAATGTATAGCACCCACCATCCTGTGCACTATCCTCACACATGTATGTAAATAAACTCACTAATACACCATACTTGCCTCTGTTGTGATTCCAACGTTGTTTTTGTCATGGAGATGATGATCTGCTAAATGACACTGTGCATGCTAACTGCTACAGCAAGTTCAACACCGTCATGTGAGTCATGGCGACGTGACACATATGAGGGAGACACACCACTAGGGCTACACAACACATACACACCAGGGCCATCTGACTCATCGCCTACACTGATGTTGCCAGGAAATACAGTGGAATGCACAGACACCACACCTATTCAGAGTCTGTGTTAACTAGCCCACAGGTGCAGTAAGCAAATGTCAGTCAGATGTGTGACCACAGACAACGCACATCCCAAAGTGAAGCACAGGTTTATTACACATTTGTAACATGTTGTTTCCACTACAAATGCAAGGAAATCCCACGTGGCAGTGGCCACACAGTCAACAAGTGTAGAAGAAATAAAGTCCAGGGGTGTGTGGCACATCACCTGTAGGGAAACGAGTGCTGCCACCCTGAAAGCTGAATCATGGTGTCGGGGGATCCGAGTTGACCAAACAACTCTGAAAGTACCCTGTGAAGGACAGACATGACACACAGTCAAAAGCACTGAAGAACAGGACAGAACTGCAATACTCATGCCCAATACATGTCACAAGATACCTACACAAAACCAAGTTAGCATGTCAACACTGTTGGGGAGTACAGACTACCTGTAAGGACACATCGCTGCACGCATCCAGTCAAGTAGCACATGGCCACACTCAAACAGCACCAGAGCACCACCAACACATATCATGCAAACTCACATCATTGACATGACATCTCTGGATACTCACATTCAGCTGAAGAAGTTGGTGATGAGCTGTGTGCGGACATCACCCTCATCATCATCATCATCATCACTGGCATCGTGGCCCAGGCCAGGATCCTCCACAGGTGGCGGATGTTGGTCATCGTCATCCAGGATGAGAGGCAACTCCTTCCGCACTGCCAGGTTGTGTAGCATGCAGCAGACGATGACAATCTTGCACACCTTTGCTGGGGCATATGGGAGGGCCCCTCCTGTCTTGTCTAGGCAGCGGAAGCGGCTCTTCAGGAGACCAAATGTCCGCTCGATCACTCTCCTGCTCCGACCATGTGCCTCATTGTAGCGCATCTGGGCTGGTGTCACAGGGTTCCTGAGGGGTGTCAGCAACCACGGCATGTTGGGGTATCCGGAGTCACCTACATACAGACAATTACACATTAGCTGAGTTGGAAAAGAGGGCGGAATACAACATTGCAGAACACACACAATGGTACAAAGTCAGTACACACAGACAAGCCAGGCACGCTGGTTCTGCATCTGTGACATCATCCTCGGCATGCGACTACTCCACCTCACGTAGGCATCGTGTGCCGAACCAAGGAAACGGGCACACACATGTGAGATGCTCATATCTGCAAGACATACCACCAGAGCATTGATCGAATGGTAATGTTTCCTGTTCCTGTATGCCTGCTCATGTGCCTGTGGTGGTACCAAAGCCACGTGTCCCATCAATGGAGCCAATGACATGTGGCATCCTCCCCAGGGCATAGAAGTCACTCTTGACGTCAGTGAGTTGTTGACGTGTAGGGAAATAGATGTACTGGTTCAGGCATCTCAACATTGCCTCCAAAACATCGCGTAGCACACGGCTGAACATGGTCTGTGACATCCCACCAGCAGACGCCACAGTGTGTTGAAAGGTACCGGTGGCAAAGAAGTGTAGGGCTGCCATCACCTTCACCTTGGGGGTCAGCGCTGTAGGGTATGGCCGGCCAGGTTGCAAATGTGGGGCCAACCGCACCGCCAATTCCTCAATCAGCGCCCTGTTGAAGCGGTACCGTCGGATGCAGTCACGTTCAACCATCGTTGCAAGGTCAGGGAATGGTCTATGGACAGCTGGTGCCCTGCAGTGCACAGGTGAAGAAAGAAAGATTGTCAGTCACCCCACATATGTGCCATTGACCATACTCAATATCACATGATACATCATTACGAGACACAAGTACCTGATGTGTGTGCCGTTCTGTATGGACATATATGGCACCTACATGGCCAACATTTAACATCACAGTTCAACATGTGTTGACAACAAGTTCCAGGTTGTGCTAGGGGAAATCATTAGGCTGTGTCACAGTACCCATGTACTGCTGTCACGTTCCAAACACACACCACAGTGACATGTCAGGACAGATGTGCCACAGGCATCACAGCTCATTGACAGGTAGATTCCCAGGGACCCTGTATTGCCACTTGGACACTGGCATGACATGGCGTATCATGTACACGTCAGCAAAACAACCATGACTCCCACAGGTAGTGGCCCCTGTTGCCTCTGCAGGACAGACATGGACGTCTGTGACACACACACACGCACAACATCAAAGTCCATGCACAAACAACGTGGATGTGGAGACTGTCTCCCATTGTGCACATGGAATCAGAGACATCGGAAACACAACATGCACACAGACTGTGGAGGGCCATCACTATTGTGGCAATGGGTCACCCTGTGACGTACATACCTTCCCACATGGGACTCAGGGGGTATGTGACATGCCATACACAACCTGGAAATGTGACCATGCCACATGCTCTGAAATGAACAGTTGCACATCACAGTGGTCATGTGCACAACACACAAAGGATTCTGTCCCTATGAACACGTGCACAGCCTGGGAGTGGCTTCCCCCAAGTGCCAGCCAAAAAACCACATGTTGACCCCCCCATACACAGAAAAGGTAATGCAGCCTTACATGCCTTAGGATACAGTGTGGACAGGCTGTGGTGTCGTAGGTGTGCCCCTGGCAAGTAAATGTGGCTGGCATACGTTCACCAGTGACAAGCATGGTGACATATGCGAGTGACTTGTACAGGGACGTGTCGTACAGCAATGGACCGATCGGTGCGCACGCATTGGCCAGTGCATATGATGTGAGCGGATACGCGTTCTATAGCAATGGACCGATCGGTGCGCACGCATTGGCCATTGCATATGATGTGAGCGGATACGCGTTGTACAGCAATGGACCGATCGGTACGCATGCATTGGCCTTTGCATATGATGTGAGCGGATACGCGTGGTACAGCAATGGACCGATCGGTGCGCACGCATTGGCCATTGCATATGATGTGAGCGGATACGCATTGTACAGCAATGGACCGATCAGTGCGCACGCATTGGCCATTGCATATGATGTGAGCGGATACGCGTTGTACAGCAATGGACCGATCGGTGCGCACGCATTGGCCATTGCATATGATGTGAGCGGATACGCGTTGTACAGCAATGGACCGATCGGTGCGCACGCATTGGCCATTGCATATGATGTGAGCGGATTCGCGTTGTACAGCAATGGACCGATCGGTGCGCACGCATTGGACATTGCATATGATGTGAGCGGATACGCGTTGTACAGCAATGGACCGATCGGTGCGCACGCATTGGCCATTGCATATGATGTGAGCGGATACGCGTTGTACAGCAATGGACCGATCGGTGCGCACGCATTGGCCATTGCATATGATGTGAGCGGATACGCGTTGTACAGCAATGGACCGATCGGTGCGCACGCATTGGCCATTGCATATGATGTGAGCGGATACGCGTTGTACAGCAATGGACCGATCGGTGCGCACGCATTGGCCATTGCATATGATGTGAGCGGATACGCGTTGTACAGCAATGGACCGATCGGTGAGCACGCATTGGCCATTGCATATGATGTGAACGGATACGCGTTGTACAGCAATGGACCGATCGGTGCGCACGCATTGGCCATTGCATATGATGTGAACGGATACGCGTTGTACAGCAATGGACCGATCGGTGCGCACGCATTGGCCATTGCATATGATGTGAGCGGATACGCGTTGTACAGCAATGGACCGATAGGTGCGCACGCATTGGCCATTGCATATGATGTGTACGGATGCGTGTTGTTTTTCGAAATACGCGTTGTACAGCAATGGACCGATCGGTGCGCACGCATTGGACATTGCATATGATGTGTACGGATGCGTGTTGTTTTTCGAAATACACGTTGTACAGCAATGGACCGATCGGTGCGCACGGATTGGCTAGGGCCTGACATGGTAACGGACGCATTTTCGAAGCTTTAACGAGTCGGATGCAGTGAATTCAGTTGGCCACCCACAACAATGTTGCAAATTAATGGGTGTCATGAAGTTGAACTTTTGAAGGATGCTGTGGGCCTGTATAAGTGGTGCAATTCCATGGATTGGCCAGATTCAGAAGATGCAAACGACTTGGACCTATCACTTTGGACACATGGGACAGTATCTGCCTCTGCAGCACACATATAATGCTGGCTGTTCCCCTGAGAGCTCACTTGCCTGCACTACATGCTCCAGGACAACATCTGCCACTACCACTGCTGCTGTCTCTGCATCCTCTGGCTACTGCAATGGCACGTACTGTGGATAGAGCCCCAGCCCTCAGCACTGAGGAGAACCAGGCCCTGCTGGACAGCCTCCTTCCACAGTACAGCAAGCTGAATGGGAAACCAGGGGAGCAGGTGAGTGTGCTGTCCACTGCCTTACTAATTGTGCATGTTGTCTGACTAGCAAGACGTACAGTGTGTACACCAGTGCCTAGCATGCTCACTGAGTAGTTGTCACCCCCAAAGTGTGTAGTCACATGCACTGAACAGGTATAGTGCAGTAACAGTGCATTCCAACAAGGTTTTACTTCCCAGGCAATGATACCATTTAGTAACTGCTGGCAAACTGTTCATAGCCATAGTTGCACTACCTGTGTAGATCATATGCCCCTGTGATTGAGACGTGTATATCCAACTGTGTGATGCACGGAAATGTTGCATGTGTAGTAATGGCCTTTTCACTTTGTCATCCTCACAGGTTGATGCCCACCAGAAGCAGGAGATCTGGCTGACCATCGTCCGGGCAGTACGATCTGTGGGGGTCTACAGGTGCAGGATCCGCAACTGCCAGAAGAGGTGGCAGGACCTTCAGGGCTGGACCCGGAGGATCGCAAGGGTCCAGCTGAAGCTGTCGCCTCCTCGCAGGAGGGGCGGACACCGGACCCTGACCCCCCACATGCTCCGGATCCTGGAGGTGGTCTTCCCTGACCTGGATGGGCAGCTGAAGGCCAGACAGCAGCAAGGAGGGGGTAAGTGCTAGCCTCAACTGTGTACTATGACTGACATGCTCTATGCACTCCTTTAGCCTGGTTCCACTTCCACAGTACAACTGTCATGTCGTCCTGGACTCATGTCCCTCACTTGTGTCATGCCCCCTCCTCATCTGATATACAGGTGTGGCCCTTACAGTCTGTGACTTAGGTCACTTGGGTACTGTGTACTTGCAGTTACCTGTGGTTCAAGTTGGGGACAGCATCAGTTACAGGAACTTTGTGGTGGGCTGCATGGGTGGTACAATTGCTCACATTGCCTGTGATCTGACATGTACTCTGGGTATGGCATTAATATGTGTTCCAATTGCTGCTCTGACTCACCACATGTCTGGGGTATGTGCCACACACCCATGCTGCTGCAGAGACCAAGGTAGGGGCCTCAGAAGTATGTACATCATGTGTGTGACACATGCATAGCCACCTGCCTAGTGTTCAGGGTAATACCATGTTGCACATGGACCAGGACTGTAATGCCTACTCCGTACATCGAAGGCACTCTGTTCTCCCACTCCCGTGTGTCAGCATACATATTGGGCATTGTGAAGAGTGCACTCAGGTGTGTGCCTCTGTGTCACCGTGGTGTGGCCTTGCTATTTGGACTCCTGGAGTGTTTAACAATTTGGGGTGGCCAGCCATCTGAGTTATGACTATGGGATCTGCACATAGATCAATGCATAGGTCTCTGATCCCTTGACTGTGCACAATGTTGTATGAAACATTGAGGTGCCGGCAGCTTTGGTTCATTCTCATCAGACGGTGAAGTGCTCATGTGTATGGATTTGTGTTTGCAGTCACTCAAATGTCTCATTTGATTGACGTGAGATCATCTCAGTCCTCATGATGTGGGTGGCCAGGGGTGCACATGTGCCCCTGTCAGCTACAGGGCTTACATTTCTAAAACTCCCCTGATTGTGACACAGTGCAGACTGGTATTGTGTGTATGCACTGCCCCTGTGACAGGAGACAGTTATGACGGACTTGCCAGACACGCCTGTGCCATGACATTCCAATCGCAAAGGGTGATCCAGCAGTGGTGTGATATGTCCTGCATGCACACCATTGTTGCATTGTCTATCAGGACATGAGGACATCATTGTGTCTGGTGATGGAAGCAAAACCTGCATATCAACAGAGACTTTGCCATCACTTTTCCTGACACATGTACTGAGTCAGTGGCAGGAGATGGCCTGTGTTTGGAGTGACACATTTCCATATATACTCTTGGATGTCCAACAACTGTGTATGTGGTGCATGTGTGCACATATGATTAGTCGCATACAACAGGCAGCAGACAGATGGGTGCATGGACAGGTAGGATATGTGTGGCATGACTGACTGTCAGGCAGACAATTGGCTTCTTGAAATCAGTGTCAGCACTAATTGCAATGTCTAGCAAATGATGGCAGGGCTTGCTCTGTGATGTGCTGTACTTACTGTGGTGTGTGTGGTCAGTACAGGTGACTAATGTTGCTCTGTTTATCCTGATTGTTTGCAGATACATCCACGGCCACAGGAGGAGACAGCTCCACGGACCAAGAGGAGAGGCAGAGCCAGACTGGGTCCACTGCATGGGAGACCGAGGGACCCAGTGGCACGGAGGGTGAGGGGAGCCACACTGAGGATACCTCAGCTACGACCACCTCGGCTGGGGAAAACCGCATCTCCAGTGAGGACTCCCTTGTGGAGGCGGGTGTCAGCAGACCAGAGGCAACGTCAAGCAAGTCTGTCCCCGCCACCACCACCATCTCCACCCTCCCATCTGCTCCCATCCCACATGTCCGTGGAGGCTCCCGTGTAGGGGAGCGTGTCTCCTTCATGCCAGGCACTGCACCCCCTGCCTCTGTCCCCCCTGCTGCCCTGAGTGTGGAGTCTGTGGATTTGCTGAAACAGATCCATGTAGGGCAGACATCAATTCTGAGTGTCCTCCATGCACACACAGGTCTTTTGACACAACTGGTGTCATTCATGGAGGGCATGTCATCTGGCATGTCTGCCCTACATCGGACCAATCAGTCCATGGCCTCCTCACTGACGGCAGCAGTGTCCCTCCTGCAACAGTCCCTCGCCCCTCCTGCCTCTGCCCCATCCACAATACCCAGCACCCTACCTGTCCCAAGCGCACACACACACCGGCACCGGCACGCAGCAGCACAGACACAAGCAGCACACACACACACCAAAATCCAGACGCACACGCACGCACAGTCAGGGGACTGATACCTCACTCACAGGGGATGGGGCCCAGACACACACACACACATCCACGAGCACTGCGCAGTCCTCAGATACCTCTCCCTCCAAAAGCCCTTCCCTTGCCTCACCTGCAACCCCCCCCCTCCCAGAAGCTCTTCCTCTGTGAGCTTGGCCTCTTCCCCACAGATACACCTAACATGAAGTCCAGGCGGAAGAGGCGACCACCACACACAGAGGGGAGTGCCCCTCCCACCCGGACACCCTCCCCCAGGCACAGGCAGACAGAGTACCCCATTCGAAAGTCCCCCGGACCAGGAAGGGCAAGACCCCACCACCACCATCACGCAGCTCCACCACACAGTCTCTCTCCTCCATCCCCCAGGCCACCACTGCACAGGTTCCACCGCCACACCCTGCCCCAGGTTGCTCCACACACCGATACCGCATCCTCAAACTGCTTAGGCCCTCACCCCTACCACTTGCTCTTCCACCCCCAAACCAGACGCTCTGCCTGTTTGTGCCACTGGTGTGGAGACCGGGTCCCCCCCTCTGTCCTGCCCACCTCATCTGCCCCCCTTCCACTCCCTTGGAGTTATGCACTGCAGTGGAGTCCACAACCACCCCGTCTGACTCTGGCACTGCAGTGGGGACCCAGTCCACTCCATCTGACCGGCCCACTGCAGTGGTTGCAGCACCCACACCATCTGACTTATGCCCTACAGTGGTGCCGGCCCCCACTGAGTCAGACACCTCTACTGCAGTTGCCGGTGACACTCCTGCACCCACCACCCCTTCACTGCCTCCTTCTGGCATCCCTTGATCCTGTCCCTGCGGTGCCTGGCCTGCCCCTTGTATGCCCCTCCGAGGGGGATGTCCCCTGTCAGTAGCAGTGCAGGCAAGCAATGTGTGACAAGTTGTCACGTATCACCCTGTTGGGACTGTGTATTTGGACTGGCGATTGGCCTTAGTTTCTTTTGGACTTCAAATTTTAATTTAACATTTGCTGAATAAAGCCTCTTTTTGTTTAATTGTGGTTTTTCTTTGGATGTACATGATGTAGATGAGTATCATCATGCATTTGCAGTTGTAATAGTGTTCAGATCAGGAAAATGAAGTGTTGCTGTGATGGACTTCATGTGGTCCATGGGATATGTGTCCTAATGTAGTCTGGATCTATAGCATCCTTTGCTGCAGTCTGAGGGTGTAATGTTCAGCATTTGACACATGGATGTACGTTTTGCATTTGTAAATTAACATCTTTGGCTTACACTGATGCACATCTGGTGTGCTTACCACTGTTCAATGTTTCTATTTCCCTGACTGTGTACCCATCTCCACTGGACATGCAGTTTAGCACATCAATGTTGAAGGACTCATCTGTGTATACAGTGCAACTTGCTTGACACGTGTTTAGGGTGTATGCAGATGACTGACGTGACACTCCCGTACCCAGGCTGATGTGAGCAGAGCCTTCAGTGTGTTGTAGTTGTTGACTCACTGACCGAGTGTTCTGCTGACATGTTTGAGTCGTGCACAGACAAGGTTTGGCACAGCGGACCTTCCACAGGAGTGGAGTGCCCTCATGGCAGTGTGTAATCCTGTGACATTGGCTGGGCCCGTGTTGTGTGTTGTGTGAGCATGTCTGTGTGTGTTCCCTTCCCTTTTCCTACACAGGCTGTGTCCCTAGGGATGTTCCTGTTTGTGATGCTTGCTGAGTTGTCCTGTGTTCATCCAGCATCTTGGACCTGGTTTCTCCGGGATGTGGGTGCATGGCAAACTAATGTTCATTAGGTTGTCATCCCTAGTTGTCTTTGTTGTCAGGGCTGGGGATGTGGGCAAACGCAGATGGGACACAGTCAGGATTCCCCTTGGCACTTGTGGGTTACACAAGTCATGTAATTTACAGTTTGTGGTAGCTTTCAGGGATTGTGACACGTTGTGTGTGTGACTGCTGCCACTCCTCAGGGTCAGAGCTGCAATGTTGGAAGTTGTCTATGTGTGTTCTTTGTGTGTCACCTTGGCTTCTTCATTTGTGTGTGACTGTGGCCGGGATCCCATTGATTGGGGTGGATTTCATGTCATGCCCATGTACGGCGTACTGTGCAGTGTGTCAGACATTCACGAGTCTTGTTGACTGGCCATGTGTGATGGGTTTCACACCTTAGTTCCCACCACCCCCCCTGGGATTGTCATGGGTGCATGTGCAATGTCACCAGTCCATGTGAGCTTCACAGCTGCACATTGGTGGAGATCAAGGTGTGTGGTGTTGAGTGTGTGCAAATGTGAGTTGTTGCACGGCTAGACCCCTACCTCCATATTGGCCTTGGCTGACAGGCCGTGCTGATTGATTTGTGCTTGTGTAGGTGTGATGGTAGTTAGTTGCTCAGGACACATGGCTGTGGTTCACTGTGTGAACGACATCTA
Organism: Calotriton arnoldi; assembly: GCA_963921515.1. Classification (NCBI taxonomy): domain Eukaryota; kingdom Metazoa; phylum Chordata; class Amphibia; order Caudata; family Salamandridae; genus Calotriton; species Calotriton arnoldi. Next base: position 1,204,184 of record CAWUFW010004930.1, on the reverse strand, counting down.
CCTTTGTCATCACAGTGGGATTATCATGCAGGCTAGTGTCACCACAATGTGGTGTCCCTGCGAGTAGTGCTGTGGTGGGTCTGTCTCTTGCTGTGTTAGTTGCTGTTCCTACAAGCTTGTGTGACATGTGTAATTTGGGCTCCCTCTCATCTAACAATGCCTGATTGCCCACATAGGGAAATCCGATCCATGAGTTACTTTTGTGTGGCACTGTATACACATCTGTGTAATTGGGATTCAGGCCTCCTCATGTGTTGTGAGGTTGCCTGGGGACACTGGCACACCCCCCCCATCACCTGTTGTGTTTGATATGCAGTGTGAGGCTGCCTGTTTGTGTTTGTGCATCTGCACCACTGCATTGGCATATCTTTAGTGTTGCATTGGCTGTATGTTGTTCGGTGGATTTCCCCTGCTGTCCCTGGGACTCCTAGGTCATCAGTCAGCACAATAATCATGGTTTGTATGTCCCATTGCTGCCATGGTATGGTATTTGTTCACCTCACATCTACAGTCTCCACAGGATATCTACATTTGTGTGTCCATTGGTGCAGATATGTGGGTATGCATTATGATGGTCACTTCTGTCATTGTGTAATTGATAAATATTGACAATGTCAGCCCCCATGGGTGATGTTTGTCTGCACATGGTCAAAGGTATGTCTTATTTGCACTGCACTGTTTGCCTCACCCAATCTATGTTGCTATGGGACACAAGCACTACTTTGCCACTGATGTGTTTGTTGTTGTGTGACCAGGAATCATCCATGCTGTTTGGCAGTTGCAGCTTTTTCCATGACAACACTTACCTTTTGGTCACTGTGATGATGGGGGTTTAGACCCCATTGCCACAATGTTCAAAATGTGCTTCAGCTATGGACCCCACACTTACATTTTGGACACTGTGATGATGGGGGTTTAGACCCCATTGCCACAATGTTCAAAATGTGCTTCAGCTATGGACCCCACACTTACCTTTTGGTCACTGTGATGATGGGGGTTTAGACCCCATTGCCACAATGTTCAAAATGTGCTTCAGCTATGGACCCCACACTTACCTTTTGGTCACTGTGATGATGGGGGTTTAGACCCCATTCCCACAGTGGTCATGGTCTGCTTGCATTGTGGAGGCCACACACATTTATGTGTGACACGTGATAGGGGGTCACATTGTATGTTCATTGTCATGTTCAGTGTTGTAGGCATTTGACACAGACTACACACGCTTGTCATGATGTTGGGGTGATGTCTTTTTCTGACATTCCTTATGTTGGAGTATGCTGGTTGTGTCATGCATTACCCGTTCCATGAGTGGGGATGGTAGTGGTGGTAGGCATCCAGGCCCCCCTGAGTAGGGGTGGTGGTAGTGGTAGGCATCCAGGCCCCCATGAGTAGGGGTGGTGGTTGTGGTAGGCATCCATCCCCCTATGAGTGGGGATGGTAGTAGTGACCGGCATCCAGGCCCCCATGAGTAGGGGTGGTGGTAGTGGTAGGCATCCAGGCCCCCATGAGTAGGGATGGTGGTAGTGGTAGACATCCAGGCCCCCATGAGTAGGGGTGGTGGTAGTGGTAGGCATACATCCCCCTATGAGTGGGGATGGTAGTAGTGACAGGCATCCAGGCCCCCATGAGTAGGGGTGGTGGTAGTGGTAGGCATCCAGGCCCCCCTGAGTAGGGGTGGTGGTAGTGGTAGGCATCCAGGCCCCCATGAGTAGGGGTGGTGGTAGTGGTAGGCATCCATCCCCTATGAGTGGGGATGGTAGTAGTGACAGGCATCCAGGCCCCCATGAGTAGGGGTGGTGTTAGTGGTAGGCATCCATCCCCCTATGAGTGGGGATGGTAGTAGTGACAGGCATCCAGGCCCCCATGAGTAGGGGTGGTGTTAGTGGTAGGCATCCAGGCCCCCCTGAGTAGGGGTGGTGGTAGTGGTAGGCATCCAGGCCCCATGAGTAGGGGTGGTGTTAGTGGTAGGCATCCATCCCCCTATGAGTGGGGATGGTAGTAGTGACAGGCATCCAGGCCCCCTGAGTAGGGGTGGTGGTAGTGGTAGGCATCCAGGCCCCCTGAGTAGGGGTGGTGGTAGTGCTAGGCATCCAGGCCCCCATGAGTAGGGGTGGTGTTAGTGGTAGGCATCCTTCCCCCTATGAGTGGGGATGGTAGTAGTGACAGGCATCCAGGCCCCCCTGAGTAGGGGTGGTGGTAGTGGTAGGCATCCAGGCCCCCATGAGTAGGGGTGGTGGTAGTGGTAGGCATCCATCCCCCTATGAGTGGGGACGGTAGTAGTGACAGGCATCCAGGCCCCCATGAGTAGGGGTGGTGTTAGTGGTAGGCATCCATACCCCTATGAGTAGGGATGGTAGTAGTTGCAAAGAATAGGGGCCCCCTGGTACTAATGTGAAGTTCACCTAGACAGGGACATACATATTGTAAATAATCTAGGGCAACTTCAAGATAGTGAGAATCTCAGAACATGTCAAAATAAAGAATATTTAAAATAAGAAATAAAAAATAGTGACACTAGTGTTTAGAAAAATACAAAAGTAATTTATTCAAAATTCATAATTCTGTTGAAAATATAAAAACATAATGAATCTAGTGCTACAGAGACCTAAGTTTGAACAACATCCTAACTATACACATTCATCATACATACATACATACTACACTCTATTACTCATATCGATATATATCATCCGTTTGGAAACTATACGAATCACAATTGGGTCAAAATTAATATAACATGATATCTCAATGAAAACATGATTATTAGGGTGGTTTCCAGATTATCTCAATGAAAACATGATTATTAGGGTGGTTTCCAGATTATCTCTACGAGCGTTTCGGCAGAACACTGCCTTCCTCAGGAGTTCCACCACCGAACGTTGTACTCTGTAACGACAATATATATATCACAATAAAAATATATACAACTAGTGTCACTATTATATACAGTGAATTAAATTCACTTTATCTCACCTGTTAACTATAAGAAAATAGATAAATGCTCACATCAAATTAATGGTTTAAAGAGCCTTACATTAGAACATGTAATATATAATAACAAAAAATACATACATATACCTATACCCATTATAAATTTGTAGACATAAAGCACAAAGAAACACAAAACACACTATGTGTGAAAATGAACAAACACTATAACTGTGCAATACAGTATATTTTCTTTGATTTTAAATCCACTTATCCTATACATGGGGACTAAAGTTTCCAGATAGGATGACACTGAAACTGTACATTGTAGTACCCTGTCTTCGAAATTTAAGCTCATTTATCCTATATATATATATAGACTGTTAAATCTTCTTGGCCTTTTTTAGAATATATAGGTGATGATACATCACTGACATTCAAGGAGAAGCAAAAAGACTCCCCCCACCCCCCTTACCAGAATGGTAAAAGTTTCGATAGAAGATGATGTAGAGTAAATAAATGTGAGAGTTTCCAGGTTCAAACCCTGCGAAAGAGAGAACAACACGGACCAAAATGGTCTTAGAATGGTTGAAAATATCAATTTTTAAGGTGAACACATACAATACATGTGTTGCAGATAACCGATGTAAAGGAGTGACAAATGCTTACCAATATAATGGTAGATGATGTATACCTAGAATCCCCAATCCGCGTATTTCTTATTTTAAATATTCTTTATTTTGACATGTTCTGAGATTCTCACTATCTTGAAGTTGCCCTAGATTATTTACAATAGGGATGGTAGTAGTGACAGGCATCCAGGCCCCCCTGAGTAGGGGTGGTGGTAGTGGTAGGCATCCAGGCCCCCCTGAGTAGGGGTGGTGGTAGTGGTAGGCATCCAGGCCCCCATGAGTAGGGGTGGTGTTAGTGGTAGGCATCCATCCCCCTATGAGTGGGGATGGTAGTAGTGACAGGCATCCAGGCCCCCATGAAGAGGGGTGGTGGTAGTGGTAGGCATCCAGGCCCCCATGAGTAGGGGTGGTGGTAGTGGTAGGCATCCATCCTCCTATGAGTGGGGATGGTAGTAGTGACAGGCATCCAGGCCCCCCTGAGTAGGGGTGGTGGTAGTGGTAGGCATCCATCCCCCTGTGGGTGTGTATGGCATTGGTGATAGCCATCCCGCCCCTATGGTTCTGCTGTTGCTAGTGTACGTCATTTCTGCATCCCTATGTGTGTGTGACATATGTCGGGTACGTGTCGTTTGTTTGTGTTGGTGTTTGACTTACCGTCTGCGCCGTACACGTCCGTACCGGTCCCGGTAATAGATGTAGAGTATTGGTAGGACCTGTGCGATGGGATTCATGGTTGGGTCGTCTCGTTCGGGTTTCTCGTGGCTCCAACTTGTACTCATCGCTGGCTTGTTCGTCTCGTCGCCGTGGATCGTCTTGTGGCGCGAATCGGAGCTTATGTACAGCTCTCCCGGATGCTCTGGCGTCCCGGACGTAGCGACGGGTTCGGCGCGTATGGAAGGCGCATCGTACTAGTCCGGCCGGAAGGTGCTGTGTATTTGCTTCTGTGCGACTCGATTCGGCGTTTACGGTTCCGGCTTGGGCGGGGGACAGGAGCTGGAATGGGTAAGTACGGCTCGCACGGAATCTGTGCTGTTATGCGCATCGTACTTGCTCGTTCGGACGACTGTTCGAATCGGTCGGGAAACACGCGTTCGGCTTGGTTTTTTTCCGGACGAATACTGTTAGGTGCGCTTCCGGCCGAGATCGGAATCGACCCCTTAGTGGTTATTATGAATATTGACATGTAATTAATTTGAAATTGTTAATTGATCTGACAAACTATTGAAACTGTTGTTTGGTTTTTAGAAATTTATTTTATTTGAGACAAAAATTGAAGATGGCAAAAAAACATGAAAAGAGAAGAGAACAAAGAAAACAGTACTACTTAAAGAAAGGTAAAAAGAGTGCATTAGAAAAAGAGCAAAATGTTACTCAGGATAAAATCTTATCTACTAAGAGCTCTAAACAGTTTCTTAAAACAGTTGTAGAGAGATTAAAGAAAATCAATAATAATGAACGGAAAAAGAGAACTTTTAAAAGAAACCAGAATGAAAAGACAAATGTCATGGTAAAAAACATTACTTGTAGGAAAAACAACTCATATTATAAAAAGGCAAAAACAATTTAAAGAGATACGTATAGGAATGTTTAGAAGTAGAGCAATTCAAAATGTATTAAAAGATTGTAAAAAGTATAAAAGAAGATCAGCAGCGTATAAGAAGAAGCAACACATTGAAAGTGTAGTAGATACTGCTTTTGAATTGAAACAAAAATTATTTATATTAATATTGAAGAGAATGAGAACATTGGATAAAACAATGGTGTTTATGTAAGAAAAAAGAAAAAGACTTGTTAATAGAAGTAACTTTAGTAAAACTTTTACTGGACAATTCAATCACACTTCTAGTACTGAGCCTTTCTTTAATGAAGAAAGCTATTTTCAATAGAACACATTAGTACATGCAGTTGATACTAGTGGTCGATGCTATGAGATGAAAGATGGTTGTCCTATTCAAAAATAAAAAATGGTTGTTAGGAATGTGGAAGAAGTAATAGCTGAAGAAGTTCAAGGGAGGCGTACATAAGCTCCTGTATATAAGTGGGATTGTAGCCGTACTTGCAGTATTCAACAGGAATCCATTGACACATTACGCACTTTTTTTATGACAATATGCAAAAAAAAAGTGTTAAACAGAAGATTAAGATGTTGCAAGGACTAGATGCATGTAAAATAAAAAAATATACTCATTTGCACGGTCATTCTCTGGCTTGTCTTTCAAGAAAAGTGTGCCAAAGTTAGTAAGGAGACTCTACTACGTAAAAACTCCTGCATTATGTTTAAGTGAAATGAACACTGCCCTTTTGCACAGTTCAGTATCAGATGTACAGAAAGTTTGTGATGATATACAGTTTTGTTTTTTAGGTTTTGAAGAGGAGTTTAGACAAAGTGAGAGTTTGATAAGTGTAGATGTTGAAGAACATGGGAAAGAGATTAGTATTGATGAGTTTGCAGAAGAAATTACAAAGTATTAGACAGTTTCGTCTGAAAAACGAAACTATGTTTGTATTTCTTGTCAACGTACTCACTATAGAAGTCAAACTAGGAATGTTGATTTTAAGTGAAAAGGAAAACAGTGATAAGTGGCAGCAATTTGGTGCTTATTTGTTGGTAGAAGGTCAGTTTGAATTGGGTACTGATCAAGTTATTAGTAAATACTGTCACAACAAATTAGAAGAGAACAAAATGCCAGCTAGAGCAGTACATAACAACTTAGAGTTGGTACCTATTCCTCAGGAACTGGCAGATTTGAATGCATATGAGTCTATTCTTATTCAATCTGTACACCCATTTCAGGCCATAGTTCGTATGGAGCCTAAAACAGGTAAGCTACCACCTGCTGATTTAAAAAGAGGTCTGAAAGGAAGAGTTGTGTACTTACCTTTAGATTTTAAGAAACATATTGAAACTCTTGGTGCAGACGGAGAGGAAAATGAGCCAGTAGTTATTCTAGTAAATGGAGTACAAAGAAAGAGTTGAAAAATATGGCAAGAGTTTGTAGATGTTAATAAACTTCAAAAGGCTACAATATATCTGGTACAGAATAATATTTATTAGAAGAATGTAAATGTTGATGAACAGGTAATATGCTTAGAAGATGAAACAGAAATTTGAAAGTGGCCAAATAAAAAAAGTGGACAGGTCCAGGAGTGAATAGATTTATGAACATTACACAATACATCCTCTACATTCGAAAGAAATGATAGGAAACAGTATTGAATTATTTCAAATGAAGGAAGCAAAGGGAACTCCCATGAGCGCATGGGAAAAAAGTTTAGAAGCTCGTTGTTTTCCACAGCTATTCCCCACTGGAGAAGGTGGATGATTTGATGAGCGAGTTGTACGGATTCCAGCTTCAGAATACTGCTCAACAAGATTGTACTCTGAAGAGCCAACATTTTGACAGTGCATTCCATATATATTTCATCTTCTGTTTGAAAGTAATTTGTCTGCACTTTCGTATGCAGTGAACCACATATTATAAACAGGAGTTTATCTTCAACATATTCCTGCAAAAGAATTCATGGACAAAGTTCAACAAAGAGATGAAAACATGGAATCTCAGTTAATTAATTTGATGGCGTGTCAACGTGGTACCAATGAATATTGGTTTTGTTTTCATGGTGAACTTAAATGTATGTTAAGAAACTTAGGTACACCTACATGGCTTGTAACACTTAGCTGTGCTGAATAAGCGTGGGAAGATTTACTTGAATTTCTGCGAGAAGCAAATACAAATGTTAAAAACATTGAATTGAAGACACCTGGAGAACTCTGTTCCTTGGATCCTGTAAATGTCTGCAGGTATTTTAACCATAGGTTTTAAAGTATGATGTCATTTATCTGCAATAAGAATATTCCTCCTCTTGGAGAAGTTACTGATTTCTTTTGGCAAAAACAGTACCAAGCCAGAGGTGCTCCTCATATAGACATGCTATTATGGATAAATAATGCTCCAAAATTTGGAACTGATACTGATGAAACAGTTTTGTCTTTCATCGAACAGTATGTTACATGTGCCACTCCAAGAGAAGGAGGAGAAAAGAGCTTGAGACAACAAGTTTTACGGTTTCAAAGCCATCGATGTGGGAAATACTGTCGACGAAAATACAAGTGTAAAGGGAAATTTTATACAAAATGTTGTTTTGGATTCCCATGTCCAATAATTTCTAAAGGAAGAGTAAATACATTTTTTATCAGCAGTAAGGCATAACATAACTCGGAAATCTCCGAAGAATACATACAACTCAAAAAGAACAGAAGATTCAAAGTACCTTAATGACTACAATCCAGTTATTTTGAAAACGTGGAATGCAAACATGAATATTCAATATGTTGCAGATAATTCAATTGGTGTTGCTCGCTATGTTACATCATATATGACCAAATCTGAAAAGACAGAGATGAAAGAAATGAGGGAAGAAATTTCACCAGAGAAGAGTCTTAGCAAGAAATTGTACAGCTTTAGCTTTAAAATGCTTTCCCATCGAGAGATTGGATGCAATGAATGTTTGGATCGCTTGAGCTCTGCCAGTTTATATTCAAAGTCAAGAGGAATCATTTGGGTAAGTTTAGGTCTTACCTCCAGACGAAATAGAGTATTGAAATCTTTACAAGAAATCGAATACTTAGCACAGAATGAACCAGAAAGTACAGATATTGTTAAAACTAATATGCTGGATACATACTATCCCAAAAGGAGTTCACATCTCAAAAACCTAAGTCTGTATGAAATACTTCAACATTACAGCTTTAAAAGAAAAGTTACAGAAAATATAAAAGAAGAAAAATATGCAGTAATTGGATGTAACAGATGTTTAGTAAAACATGCCAAGCAAATCTTATTAACCACAGAAAACTCAGTTGCGAAAGTCCAGATAAGAGAGAATTTTTCTATTTAGCACTTCTGCAACTGTTCAAACCTTGGCGTAGTGAAACGGAATTACTTGGAGATTTTGACTGGTATGAAGATTCTTTTAATGCAACTAAAGTTAGCATTCAATGCAAAATTTTCCCTATATATCTACAAATGTTAAATGATGAGATTGAACAAGAAAGTACTATTGCAGCTGAAATAGCTAGAGAAAGTTCTCAAGAGAGTCAAAGTTCTTGTCCATTGAGTCAAGATCCACTGGGACAACCAATTATCGAAAATGAAGCAACAATAGCCATGAATGAGATAGAAACTGCAATGCAAGAAGCACAACAGGATATTATTCAGTTGGAAAAGTTAGGACAACAAAATATTGAACAGAAAGAAATATATTTACAACTCAAACAGCAGATACAACATGGTTTGCTGCACACAAAAAGAATGCCGATGTTCATCATTTAAACCTATTCTAATGTACATCAGTGGTCAAACTGGAACAGGAAAACGTTTCTTAATTAAAGTTTTGACCAGTTATCTACTCAAAACTACAGAATAACATTTATCTTGTGTTGTAATAGCTCCAACTGGGTTAGCAGCACACAACATTAAAGGGATTACTTTACATTGATTACTTGTGTTACCAGAAGACCATGATAATAAATTGGAATATCAGAAGCTATCTGGAGAAGCTTGTTATGAAGTCTCAAGAGTACTGAAGAAAATGAAACTTTTAATCATTGATGAGGCGGTCTGAAACTTAATGCTTGCCTTAGTACACTTGAGAATGCAACAGATTTTAAAAACAGATTAAGATGTTCTGTTTGGAGGAAAATATTTAATTGTATTCGGAGAGCTACTACTGCTAACACCTGTAAAAGGACAACTTGTTTTTAAAATACTTGTCCATGAAAACACTAGGAAATCTTTGGGAAGTATTGGAAACGTGAACATTTGGTTACATTTTGGATATAAAGAGCTTGTTAAGAATATGCGACAAGCAAGTGATGAAGATTATAGAAATATTCTTCAGGACATAAGAATTGGTGTCTTGATGGAACATGGTAAACAAGCTTTAGAAAGTCAGCTACCAAGGAACTTGTTTACAACTGGAAGCACAGCAGCTGAAGTAATGTACAATATGCTTGGAGAAAGGAAGTCTATAGTTTGCCTAATGCCTACACTGCAAGAGTGTTCTACATTTAATCAGCAACTTTTGAAACTGAAAAAAAAACAAATAGCGGAAATTGAAGCTATTGTTAAAATTGAACAACAAGGAGTGACTATTCTTCTTACAGAGAAACTACAGGCTAAATTGCATTCTTTGGAAAAGTCTGTATCTAAAACTGCAGGCTTAGAAAAGACTTTACATGTATGTATAAACTGTCGGGTAATTTTACAGCATAATTTGAATGTAGAAGAAGGTTTAGTAAATGGAGCAATGGGAAAAGTTGTTGATTTTGTAAAATTACAGAATAGAGATGGAATAGATTTTTTTATTACAAAATTTGATCAGATTAAAGAGTTAAGACAGATTGGGTGTTGTGTAGTACGCTTTTTGCTTGTAAAAGATTTGTATGTTCGCAAAAACAGTTTCCTCTGTCTTTAGCATATGCAGTAACTATTCATAAATCTCAAGGTTTAAGTAAAGAAAGTGCTTTTGTAAATATTGGAAGTACAGTCTTGAAAGAGGGAATGGCATATGTTGCATTGTCTCGAGTAAGAACATTGTCTGTTTTGTATTTAATAGATTTTGATGAGAAAAAGGTTAGTTCTGATGCAAATTGTGTAAGAGAGTACAATTGTTTAAGAAGACTTTATACTCCTGAATTAGGCGAATATCCCATATATGAGAAACGTGTAGTGTGTCCAAAATGGAAATATGTCAAACATTCAACTGAGGTTCACAAAAAGAAAACAATTGAAGAGAAACTTGAAGGCGTAACGAAAAAGAAAATGGAAACTGTTGATGACATTGTAAGATACCAGTTGGAAAATAGTTCAGGTATCAACTGTTATGCTAATGTGATTCTGAATGTTGTGTTTTATCTACAAGATCTTCATCATGAAATCATAGGAAATCGTGAAAAACATTCTGTTCTTTACTACATCATGTATTTCAACAGTTGGTAACTGACAGAAGTAAAATGCATACTGCTTCTGGCATTCAGCATCTTTTGGATATATGTACTGGTTCTTTGACATTTACTCTCAATATACAACAAGATGCACAAGAATTTCTAATGCTTATGATTGGAGTATTAGAACATGAAGGAATACAGACTGAAAACTTATTTGGACTAAGTTACGGATGGGATCATAAATGTGAAGAGTGTTCATTTACTTCTACTACTGAAATACAAATAGAACGATTCATATACTTGACAATACCAGACTGTAAATCAGTACCTTTTAACAAATTGATAAAAACAACCATTCAGGACATGAGATGCTCGCATTGCAGATCAGAGTTGTTGTCTACATTACATATAGAAAGATTTGGAAAATATCTGATTTTAATGCTACAACGTTGTAGAGCAAATTGAAGAAAATTAAAAATGTTCATGCAAGTCAAATATCTATTTCAGTAAGAACTTTTACAGCAGTGGCTATTATTTTACATGATGAACCTACTACAACATCTGGACACTATACTGTGTATTTATAGTGTAATTAAGGATGGACGCATTGCAATGATGCCCACTTGGAATTCAAACCTAGATTTCCTTATGAATTACCAAATTCATATTTGTTATTTTTGAAGCCAATGTTTTGAGTATATCATTCGGCTTATTGGGAAGATGTGAACAGAAAGTAGACAGCACTGCAAGCTATTAATATTTATAATTATTGTTTGTATTATTATTTGCACTAATTGATGTTACATTTGGAAAATTGTGATTAAAAGCAAATAGTTTATATATTTGTTGTTTATATTGTACCAGATGTAAATGAGAGTCTATATTCTGGCAAATGTATTTGAGATAAATAATACAGTTAATGTACATGAAGAAAGTAATTAACAAAGTGTAGATAGAAAAACGCATAGCTACACATATTCATAATGATGTACTATGCTGACTTCGTTTTTTTGTACAATCCATTTGATTTTTTTTCTCCGCTGTTCAATGATGATACTACATTGAAATCACTGTGTATGGTGAAGTTAAGTGGAATCTGAGAACAGCAAAAAAGGGAAACTGAAAATGTTATGTAATTCTAAATTTATGTTGTGTTCTTAAAAATATAAAATTATAATTTCTGTAATATATAATTACTAAATAACAACAGGTTTTCTTCTTCTTTTTTTATAGTAGCTACTGTTGAAGTTTGAAAACAGTTTTAATGCTGTTTAGGCCGATACTACTCTAAAATAGTTCTACTGAGTAATGTATCTAAATTACTTGAAAGGTAAGAATACATAATATAATATGCATAATAATCATGGAAAAATGTTTACAATTTAATTATATGTTATTTGTTTTTAATATAATAAATGCTGATCCTTTACACTATTTGAAAACTATCATCACATTTTTGAGGAGCAGTATCACGCTTACTTTTTAGCGAACTGCATATAGCAATAAAAGTGCTTTATTTGCAAGTTATTTACTCCTCATTATACAGGACAGGTGTGTATTGAACTCCCTGTGCAATGACTTCGCAGATACATACCTAGAAAAGATATGCACTAAAAGAATTATCCAGCGACTACCCATCCACTCATTGAATGAAACAGATAGTAAAAATGCACTGATGCAATTACACAGGGACTATTTGTACAGTCATTCATTACTATCTATGCAGCCATATAATCAGCCACACGGTGTTGTTGCACTCAGCTATTCATCTAGCCATGCACTCATCCATTTACTGATGCACGGCATTGCACTCATCCAGTCAGCCAGGCACTCATCCTTTCACGTAGACACTACCCATGCACTGATCCATTCTCTCAGGCACAACTCATGCACTAATAGGATAACCCAGGCATTACCCTTGCATTCTTCCTTTCACACAGGCACTACCCATGCACTCATCCAATCACCCAGGCAGTACCTCTGTACTCATGCAATCATCCAGGCACTATTCTTGTACTCAACCAGTCACACAGGCATTACCCATGCACTCATCTATTCTCTCAGGGACTACCCATGCACTCATCCAATGACCCAGGCACTTCCTTTACACTGATCCATTCACTCACACAGTACCCATGCACTCATCTAAGTACCAAGGCATTACCCTTGCACTCATAAAGTCACTCATGTACTACACATGTAGTCATCCAATTACCAAGGCACTACCCCTACACTCATGCAATCACCCAGGCAATACACATGCACTTATGCAATCACTCAAGCAGTACTCTTGCACTCAACCATTCAGTCTGGTACTACTGATGCACTCATCTTTTCTCTTAGGCAGTATGTATTCACTCATCCTATGACCCAGGCATTATCTTTGCAGTCATCCTTTCATACAGGCACTACCCATGCACTCATCTATTCTCTCAGACACAACTCATGCACTAATGCAATAACCCAGCTATTATCCTTGCACTTATCCTTTCAATCAATCAGAGAATTCTAAGCGCACTACTCACCCGTGAGGGTCTCAAGGCGCTGGGGAGAGCAGCTCTGGTCAGTCGAAGAGCCAGGTCTTGAGGGTCTTCCTGAAGATGTGCAGGGTGGGGGCGCATCTGATGTTGATCGGGAGCTCATTCCAGGTCTTGGCTGCGATCTAGGAGAAGGTTCTTCTACCCGTTCTTGCTCTGTGGATGTGGGAGGGTCGGTGATGGCAAGGTCGGCGAATCGGAGGTTTCTCTTGGGTACGTGGAAGGAGATTCTGTCGTTGAGGTATTGTGGCCCGGTGTTGTGGAGGCATTTGTAGGCATGGTTGAGTAACTTGAAAGTTACTCTCTTCTCGACGGTGAGCCAATGTAGGTGTTGCAGGTGTTGGGTGATGTGTTCGTGTCCAGGGATGCCGAGGACGAGTCTGGCTGCGTTGTTCTGTATGGTCTGGAGACCATTGTTGATCCTGGCAAAGAGGGCGTTTCCATAGTCCAATCTGCTGCTTATGAGTGCGTGGGTGACGGTCTTCCTTGATTCAGGGGGGATCCATTTAAAGGTCTTCCGGAGGTTGTTGAAGCCGGTGGAGGCGACGGCGTTGACCTGTCGGGCATGGACAGGGAGGAGTCGAGTACGAGGTTCCGGGCATGGTCCGTGGGGGTGGGGGGGCTGCCAAGGGCAGTGGGCCACCAGATTTTGTGCCATGCAGAGGGGGAGGGTCCAAGGACGAGGACCTCTGTCTTCTCTGAGTTGAGCTTCAGGCAGCTGCTGCTCATCCAGGATGCAACGTCCTTCATTCCTTCCTGGAATTTGAGTCTGGTGGTGATGGGGTCCTTGGTGAGGGAGAGGATGAGCTGGGTGTCATCAGCGTAGGATACTAAGCTGAGTCTGTGATGTCTGACAATAGCGGCGAGGGGGACCATGTAGATGTTGAAGAGCGTTGGGCTGAGCGATGATCCTTGGAGTACTCCGCAGTTGATCTCTGTGGGTTCGGAGAGAAAGGGTGGAAGTCTGATTCTTTGGGTTCTGCCGGTGTGGAAGGAGCAGAACCAGTCGAGGGCGATACCCTTTATGCCGGTGTCGTGGAGTCTGGCAGTTAGTGTGCAGTGGGAGACGGTGTCGAAGGCTGCAGAGAGGTCAAGTAGGATCTAGGCTGCGGTTTGTCCTTGTGAGAGGAGGGTGCGGATGTCGTCTGTAGCGGCGAGTAGAGCGGTTTCAGTGCTGTGGTTGCTGCGGAATCCGGATTGGGAGGGGTCAAGGATGGAGTTCTCTTTGATGAATTTCATTAGTTGGATGTTGATGGCCTTCTCTTTGACTTTGGCCACGAAGGGGAGGAGGGAGATGGGTCGGCAGTTCTTGTGGTCTGTAGGATCTGCTGAGGGTTTCTTGAGTAGGGGCCTGACTTCTGTGCGTTTCCAGTCATCGGGGAAGGTGCCAGTTTCGAAGGTGGCGTTGATGGTGCATTGTAGTTCCGGTGCGATGGTGGCGGCGGCTCTGTGGAAGATGTGCGGTGGTCAGGGGTCTGTGGGGGCTTCTGAGTGAATGCCTTTCATGGTCGATGCAGTGTCTTTGGTGGTGACTGGGGTCCAGGAGGAGATGGTGGGCCCACTGGCGCTGCTGGAGGAGGGAGTGGTTTCGGAGTCAGGTGTCTGGTCGTTGAAGTTGTCGTAGAGGCACTTGATTTTCAGATGGAAATAGTATCTGAGCTTGTTGCAGAGGGAGGGGGTGATGTCCGTGGTTTCGCTGGGGGTGTGGTGAATTCCTGGATGATGCTGAAGAGTTCCTTTGAGTTGCTGGAGTTGGAGAGGATCTTGTTCTGGATGTAGGTCCTTTTGGTGGATCTGATGCGTTGGTGGTATTCTGTCATGTCGTTCTTGTAGGTGGTGCAGTCTTCTGAGGATTTGCTGTTTCTCCAATTCTTCTCGAGACGTCTGCAGGTGCGTCTGGATTCTTGAAGGTTGGCAGTGAACCAGGTGGCTTTTCTGGGGCGCTGTCTGTCGGGGTTACGTAGGGGTGCGAGCTTGTCTGCGCAGTTGGTGATCAATCTGTGAAGTTCTTTGGCTGCGAAGTTAGTATTGGTCGAGGTGGAGGGGGCATCGTGGTTGAGAGTGGAGTTGAGCTGCTCCTCGGTGACCTTGCTCCAGTTCCTTCGCGGAGGGCGGGCGCAGGTTTGGGGGTGGTGGGTTTGTAGATGTGGAAGTGTATGCAATGGTGGTCCGTCCACGGGGGTTGATAGGTGTGGCTGAAGTGGATGTTGTTACCTCCTGCAAAGATGGGGTCGAGGGTGTGTCCTGCCTTGTAGGTGGGGGTGGTGATGAGTTGTTTCAGTCCGAGGTTGGCAAGGTTGTCCAGGAGGGTGGCGGAGTTGGGGTCGCTGAGGTTGTCAAGGTGGAAGTTGAGGTCCCCGATGAGTATGTAGTCCATGGAGGCGATAGCGTGGGGCACGATGAGGTTGGCGATGGTAGTGGTGAACGTGGTTCGAGGTCCGGGAGGTCTGTAGGTGAGGGTGCCTCATAGGGTCGTTCTGGGGCTGGTCTGGAAATGGAGGTGTTCGGTGGTGGGCGGGCTGTCGTTTGAGCTGGCGGTGGTGAGTCGGAGGGAGCTCTTTTGTGCGATGGCCAGACCTCCTCCTGGGTGGTTGGGGCGGTCTTTCCTCTGGATCTTGTATCCGTTGGGGATGGCGGTGGCGACGTCGGCGGCAGAGGTGGAGTTGGTCCAGGTTTCTGTGAAGAAGGTAATGTCTGGTGCGAGGGTGTCGAGGGGGTCCCAGATCTCTACAGCGTGCCTGTGCAGGGAGGGCACATTGAGAATGATGCACCTCAGTAAGGGTGGGCGTAGTTGGCCGAGTACTACTACGCGGAATTCCACGAAGTTGAACAAAAACTCTGTGACTTCGCTCCGCTTCCCACTTAATAAAGCAGAGACCTCATACACTTTGGGTAAAATAACAAGTATCTCTGTCTTTACATGCTAAAATGCATATAGTCATTTCACAAAAGTGAAAATGAAAATTTAGCAAGCAGTGAGAGAGGTGATGATTTTGAGATCCTCCCTAACCTAGGGAGAAAACCAAGCAGGTGCCTTGAAAACAAAGAGCACATCTTGCTGAACGATTCGGTGGTCCCATCCTCTTGGGACCACCCCAAGCACAGTTATGGGAAAAAATACAATCCCAACCAAAGGCCCTGCAAAGCATTATGGGACGAGATTAGCAGTGGGCAGTGAATATTATAGTATCCAATATCAAAATAAATCTACAAAGAGCTGCAGTTCAACTCGTCGTTACTAGGTGTCCCTCACGAGTCAAATGCAAAAGCATTGAAATTATTACATCAAGCTGCAGTTCCACTGGTCGTTACTAGATGTCCCTCACGAGTCAAATGCAAAAGCATTGAAACCCTTTCATGAAGCTGCAGTTCAGCTCTTTGTAGAATTTATAGTATTAGTTCTCAGCTCAGGGTTTCAATGCTTTTGCATTTGACTCGTGAGGGACACCTAGTAACGACTAGTGGAACTGCAGCTTCATGAAAGGGTTTCAATGCTTTTGCATTTGACTTGTGAGGGACATCTAGTAACGACTAGTGGAACTGCAGCTTGATGTTATAATTTCAATGCTTTTGCATTTGACTCGTGAGGGACACCTAGTAACGACAAGTTGAACTGCAGCTCTTTGTAGAATTATTTTGATATTGGATACTATAATATTCACTGCCCACTGCTAATCTCATCCCATAATGCTTTGCAGAGCCTTTGGTTGGGATTGTATTTTTGCCCATAACTGTGCTTGTCCTAACAGGATGGGACCACCACTGAATCGTTCAGTATGATGTGCTTTTTGTGTTCAAGGCATCTGCTTGGTCCTCCCCCCTAGGTTAGGGGGGATCCCAAAAGCTTGGTTATATGCTTTTTAGCATGTAAAGTTGCTTTATCAAAGCATTTGTGGGTGCAGTTTAGTAGCTGATTTCACTACGCGGAGGGACGGAGTTTTTGCTTGAATTCTGTGTTTTCAATGGAATGTGTAGTTAACAATTCTCCGCAAACTCCGCTAGCGGAGCGGAGTTCATTACCCACCCCTACACCTCAGGGCTTCGGGGGTGCTGGTGTCCTGTGTGGGAGCAGCGTCCGTGGGGGTGCGGAGGGTGGTGAAGGTATGGTGGCAGTGACAGCAGGAGAACTGGCTGTGGGTGGTGGCAGATGTTGTTCCGTCCGGGTTTGAGTGCAAGGAAAGCAGCTGTCAGTCAAGCACTGCCCATGCACTCATCCAATCATACAGGCAGTACCTCTGTACTCATAAAATCACTCAGGCATTATTGTTCTACTCAATCATTCAGTCAAGCACTACCCATGCACTCATCCATTCTATGAGGCATTACCCATGCACTCATCCAATGCCCCAGGCACTACACTTGCACTGATCTTTTCACTCATGCACTACCCATTCACTCATCTAAGCATCTAAGCATTACCCTTGCACTCATAAGGTCACTCAGGTACTACACATGCACTCATCCAATCACCCAGGCAGTACACATGCACTCATGCAATCACCCAGGCACTACCCATGCAATCACTCAGGTAATACTCTTGCACTCAACCATTCACTCAGGTACTACCCATGTACTCATATTTTCACTTGGGCACTACCCATGGACTCATCCAATGACCCAGGCACTACCTTTACACTCATCCTTTCATGCAGGAACTATGTCTGCACTCATCCAATCACCCAGGCAGTACACCTGCACTCATAGAACCACTCAGGCAAAACTCTTGCACTCATCATTTCACTCAGGCAGTAACCATGCAATCATCCAATCACCCAGGCACAACACCTGCACTCATGCAATCACCCAGGCACTACCCATCCACTTATGCAATCACTCAGGCAGTACTGTTGCACTCAACCATTTACTCAGGCAGTACCCATGTACTCATTTTTATCTTAGGCACTACCCATGCAGTCATCCAATGACCTAGGCATTATCTTTGCACTCATCCTTTCAAGCAGGCACTACCCATGCACTAATCCAATCATCCAGGCAGTATGCCTGCACTCATACAAACACACAGGCAGTACTCTTGCACTCATCCTTTCACTCAGGCAGTACCCATGCATGCATGCAATCACCCAGACACTACACATGCACTCATACAATGACCCAGGCACTGCCAATGCACTCATGCAATCATTCAAAACACTACTCTTACACTCAACCATTCATTCAGGCATTATGCATACAGTCATCCATTCACTCTGCCACTAGTCATGCACATATCAAATCACCCAAGCACTATTCTTTCAGTCATTCATTCATTTACATATTATGCATGCACTCATCCATTCACAGAGACACTACTTATGCACAACTCTAACATTCATCACACACATATTTATACAAGCAATCACTTTCACTACATACAATTTTTCAAATTTTAACCCGTATAGGTGGTTCCGTGAAAACCATTTTTTTTAAACAATTTTGTATTTTTTTTTTGTATTTTTGTATTTTTTAAAAAGTTTTGGGGTGTTTTTCAAAAAATTTTTTAAAGAAAAGTTAAACAGTCCAACTGTGGTGTTTCTTTAAAACAAAGAAACACAAGGAAGAAAACAAAAAAAAGAAGAATTGCACTTATGTGCTTTCAGGAGATTTTTGATGGCATCAATGAAGAGCTCTCCAACACAAAGAGTGGTCAAACACTTCTGAAATGGATGCCTGCATCCGCCAATTCAGGAACAATCAGAGGTTGTGGAGTGATCAATACAACCCCTGCAGAAGTAGATGGTTGACTACCATCAACACTGACAGCTTGCTCCCTCTTCTGGCGCTCCATTATCTCTTGTGCGAGACGAACAGGATGGATAGTCTCAAGGTGCTTTTTCATTGAAGAAGTGCCACACGAGTACTTCTTCTCCGATTCTCTCGAGAGGACTTTGTGGCAGATGCTGCAGGTCACCTTCCGAGCATTCAACTTTTTCTCTCCCTCCCGCACAGTAAAAAAAAAAGCCCACTCGATACTCTCCTTCCGCTTTTTTAGTGGCTCGTCCATCTCTTCCATCTCCTCCTGCTGCTCCTCTTCAGGAAAAGCTGTTGCCATGAGCAACACCATAGAAAATAAAGAATTAGTAGAGCCTACAAAAAAAGTAGTCTTAAAATCAGACACACCCAAAATGAAAGGACTGGAAGAGGTATTGGTTCCACCCTCCGAGAGAATGAAAAGCGCTTCAACCAGTGACAAACTCTCTTTCTATGTCACATGGAGTTGCATACGGGTCGCCACCCATTGTGTATGCGTCAAATGTATTAAATGTAATATAAAACTGTAATTGCTATTAGGATATTGTGTTTCAAAGTATTTCAATGGAAAGTCTTATTGCAAAACAGATATTTAAACTTGAAACATTCATATTTAGTACTTTTGAAAATTACGCAGGAGTCGCAACCCCTATGCAATCCCGGAAATACGTGCCGGCAGGATTCGCGACCCCTACACATCCGGTGCGCGATGGTGCCGCATACATAAAAATGTGTTTTAAACATCTTAAAAATATTGTACAAGAACACAAATACTAATTTTTTGGATTCATTAATAAACCTCTTAGTTTAAAAAATATATTATTTCAGTGTAAGTATGTATTTTAGACTTACATTTGTGTAACGGATTCACGCACCCAACGTGTAGATCCGCGACCGGTGTGGGATACCATTGTGTCCAGAGAAATCTGTTAAAACATTTTAAAACAAATTTATAACTTCTATGTTCCTATTTTTATGTACTCAGTAATAAACCTTTGTGAAAAAAATATATTAATTCGTTCTAAATATGTATTTTAGAGTGATATTCGTATAACGGATCCGTGCACCCACTGCGTAGATTTGCTTATGGTGCACGACCCTTTTTTGTAAATAAAAAAAAAAAGAAGATATTTATCATGATAAAAGAACAAAACATATTTCACACTATTGAAAGCAATCATAAAAAAATCATTTAGCAAAAACAGTAAAAATATGCAAAACATATACAAATTTTCTTTTTGTATTCAAAATTCTGTTATATAATATCACACTATACAAAATTAGAAACAATAAAACAATGTTACAATTTTGTAAAAATTTAAATTATTCAAATGAATAACACTATAAATCTTAAATCCGCTATGTTATAAATAAGTGATTATAATTATTTTAAAAGTTTATAACAATACGTAGAAAATCATAGAAAAAAAGAAAAAATAGTTGCAAACATCTTTTCATAAATAAAATGGTTTAAAAACCCCTAGAAATTCACTGAAAAAACCACAGGTTTTAGGGACATTATAGTTATGAATTAGCATTCAAAAAACCTTAGTAATTCACTGGAAAAAAACACAGGTTTCAGGGACATTATAGTTAGGAATTAGTATTTAAAAAAACATTAGAAATACACTGAAAAAACCACAGGTTTCAGGGACATTATAATTAGGCTGACATTTCACTCGTGCAAAACCAGAGAAATTCATCAGTTATATTTAGCTGAGCTAACTATAACTTGCGCCCCCGCAATGCACTGCTGATGACATCACATATTACATCACTCATGACATGGTCAGTGACATCACTGATGACATCATTTATGACATCTTAAATGACATCACTGATGACATCATCCACTTAATCTCTGATGCCCCTACTCACACCCCAATATAAACTTTCACACACCCACTCCAAATATCAGACTACCATTCTTGAAACTATTGACACACCAATACCAGTACATACATACCCATATACCACTGAGACATCAATTCACTCACCGCCACAGCCATACGCACACTCACTCAACCATACCGTCCCTCACAGATGTACTCATGAACCTATACACCCAGGGATTCACCCACTCAGACATCCATGCAGGAAGTCACACACACCCTCACCCACCCACACAGACACTCAGGCACTCATACAGATACTCAGACAACTAATCAATAACCCATATAGACACTCATGTACCTACTCACCAACACATGAAGCCACTTACACACCAACCGATACACACATTCACACAGATTAGTCACTCACCCATACATTCACTAAGACATGTTTAATCAGTCATTTATACAGTCAGCCACCCACCCAACAAATCCTCCATACAGACACTCGTACACCCACTCATTCTTCAATACACCTTGGTATATATATATATATATATATATTATCTACTGGCGGTCGCCAGTAGATAGTTATAGTTAGGACCTAGTTTCCATAGGAAAAGCGTTTTTTCTTTTCCCAATAACTTTGGCGCCGGTTGACGAATCTTCGCGGAATTTTCAAAACTTGTGGCCCGCTCCGGTCAGCTCCTATCCTGGAAGTTTCGGGTTGATTTGTCAAGCAGGGGCCGAGAAAAAAAGGGGGGTCCCAAAACGTGTTTTCTCCATGTTATTTACCATAGGAAACTTTAGACAAGGCTACAGCTCCAACTGCTGAACGGAATTACACCAAATTTGGCAAAAAGGTAGCCCTTGGTTCAGAAAGAGCCCTGTTTTTTAAATGGTGTAAATCCGTTCAGTAGTTGCTGAGAAAATCAAAAAATTAAGTTTCGATATCTAGAGGCACGGAGGATCCGCGGACCCTCCCGACCACGAGCTTTATTCTAATTGGCTGTCAACACCCCAAACCAGGAAGTGTTGGCAGCCATCTTGTGACTCGGTAGAACCGAGTCACAAGAAAAGAGAAAAACAAACGCGAAAAACAAGAAAAGGGGGCAGGGTAGAAACACCCTGACCCCCTAGGCTTGCTCAGGTGGTCCCACAAGGACCACCAGGGCCCAAAAAAGCATTAAAAAAAAAAAAAATCGGCACTGGGTGTGCGAATCCGGCCGAGAAAATAAAAAAAAACGAAGCGCGAGCTCCCGCGCTTTGTTGTATTGAAGCCCCCGGGTGGGCCAGGTCTCGGGGGCACTGAAAAAATGTGTGAGGGGCCCCAATCCCCCCCACACTGCCCCGGGGACCGCCACCTACCTGGTGCTTGATTTATGAGTTGCGGGGGGCACGCAGCCCCCCCGCAGCCCCGGGGACCGCCACCCCCGGGGCTAATTTTTAATTTTTAAATGTGTGGGGGCGGGCCTCCAAGGCACCCCAAGCCCCTGGGACCACCACCCCCCAGGGCTTTCATTAATTATTTGCAGGGGGCACACGGCCCCCCACAGCCCTGGGGACCACCACCACCCCCCGGGGCTTGTTTTTTTTTTAAACATAAACCTGTGTGCGGGGGCTCGAACCCCCCACATGCCCCAGGGACCGCCACCTCCCGGGGCACTAACTATGTAATTTTGGGGGTCTGTTATGGACCCCGAGCCCTGGGGACCACCACCTCCCCGGGGCTTTCAAACTAAAGGGAGGGGGGCCGCGCGGCCCCCCTCCTCTAGCCCGTGATGGCCCTGGGGACCGCCACCCCCCAGGGCCGGCTCCTGCAGTGTCCCGGGGTGCCCACCCCCGGGACACTGCTGTTTGCTATGGCAGGACGGGAGCCTCGCGGCTCCCGCCCTGTCATAGCAAACTGTGGTTTGGGTTTTGGAAGAGAGAGCAGGAAACCTGCTCTCTCTTCCAAAATCCAAACCACATTGCTTTTCCACACGGGGAGCTGCATGTCAGCAGCTCCCCATGTGGAAAAGCAATGTCGGCTCCCGCAGGAGGCGGGGAGCCGGCGGGACCGTGGGGCATTGGGGCTCCCTCCACGGTCCCCAACGGATACTGCCTGCCCCGGGGGATGGGGTCCCCGGGGCCAATAGAGGCCTCAGGAGGGGGGTCACGCAGCCCCCCTCCTTAAAAAACATAAAAATAGGTGGCCATGCCCCGGGGGATGGGGTCCCCGGGGCCGGGATTGGCCACGGGAGGGGGGCCCACGCGGCCCCCTTCCCGTTCAGATTATTATTTTTTCTAAAAAGGGGTCAGGCCCTGTGGGATGGGGTCCCCAGGCCCAAAAAAAGGAAAAAGAAGGGGGGCCACACAGCCCCCCTTCTTTAAAAAAAAAAAAAAAAAAAAAACGCGATCGTGCCTGAGGCCCCGCCCCCTCCCAGCAACACTCTGCAAACGCGCCCTATGGCGCGTTTTAAATTGGAGAATTAATTCCCCTTCAATACTGGGGGGCCATCTAGCCCACCAGGTACCTCCAGTAAGCGACACAGGCCTGCGTTGCAGAGAAGTGGTCCAGGCCACGCCCCTTTTTACACCTCTCTGCAACGCAGCTCTGTGGCGTTTACTGGAGGTACCTAGTGGGCTAGTTGGACCCCAGGGACCCTCAGGATTCAAGGGGACTTAATCCCCCAATTTAAAACGTGCCACGGGGCGTGTTTGCACAGTGGTGAAGGGAGGGGCTGGGGCCTGAGGTGACATGTGTGCAAACACGCCCTATGGCGCGTTTAAAGTTGGGGAATTAATTCCTCTTCAATCCTGCGGATCCCTGGGGGCGAACTAGCCCACCAGGTACCTCCAGTAAGCGCCACAGGGCTGCGTTGCAGAGAGGTGGTCCAGGCCACGCCCCTTTTTACACCTCTCTGCAACGCAGCTCTGTGGCGCTTACTGGAGGTACCTAGTGGGCTAGTTGGACCCCAGGGACCCTCAGGATTCAAGGGGACTTTATCCCCCAACTTAAAACGCGCCACGGGCGCGTTTGCACAGTGGTGAAGGGAGGGGGCGGGGCCTGAGGTGACATGTGTGTAAACACGCCCTGTGGCGCGTTTTAAGTTGGGGAATTAATTCCCTTTCAATCCTGAGGGCCCCTGGGGGCCAACTAGCCCACCAGGTACCTCCAGTAAGCGCCACAGGCCTGCGTTGCAGAGAGGTGGTCCAGGCCACACCCCTTTTTACACCTCTCTGCAACACAGCTCTGTGGCGCTTACTGGAGGTACCTAGTTTGCTAGTTGGACCCCAGGGACCCTCAGGATTCAAGGGGACTTAATCTCCCAACTTAAAACGTGCCACAGGGCGCGTTTGCACAGTGGTGAAGGGAGGGGGCGGGGCCTGAGGTGACATGTGTGCAAACACGCGCAATGGCGCGTTTAAAGTTGGGGAATTAATTCCTCTTCAATCCTGAGGGTCCCTGGGGGCGAACTAGCCCACCAGGTACCTCCAGTAAGCGCCACAGGGCTGCGTTGCAGAGAGGTGGTCCAGGCCACGCCCCTTTTTACACTTCTCTGCAACGCAGCTCTGTGGCGCTTACTGGAGGTACCTGGTGGGCTAGTTGGACCCTAGGGATCCTCACGATTCAAGGGGACTTAATCCTCCAACTTACAACGCACCAGGGGGTGTGTTTGCAGAGTGGTGGAGAAAGGGGGCATGGCCTTTGTCTACCTCTCACCAATCCCACTGCGTGGGGCTTACTGGAGGTAAAAGGTAGGCTAGTTGGCCCCTAAAGGACCCCCAGCAGTGAAGGGGACTTCAATCCCCATCCAAGAGCGTGCCAAGGAGCGTGTTTGTAGAGTAGTGGGCAAAGTGGGCGTGGCCTGGTACGAGTACTTACCAGTGCTGCTGTGTGGGACTGACTGGAGGTCATAGTTTGGGAAGTTGGCCCCCCAGGATGTCCTTGGGGGCCAACTATCCCTCTTGTTACCTCCAGTAAGTCCCACACAGTGGGATTGCTAAGATGTCTTCGGAGGCCATGGCCCCCTTTCTCTACCACTCTGCAAACGTGCCTCGTGGCAAACTACGGGATGGGGGATGAAGTCCAATTTAGTCCTTAGGGAGTTTGGGGGCCAAGAATCCCTCCTGGTACCTCCTGTAAGTCCTACGCAGCGGAATTTCTGAGCGTTGGTTGGACGCCCAGCACCCTTTATCCACCACTCTGCAAACGTGACTACTACTTAAAGAAGCATCTTTCTGCACCTCTGACTTAGAGGTAGTTTTAATCCCCCTGCCCTATTATGTACTGGGGCCTTACAGAGGAGGTCATGCTAATCACAGGGGTACCCCAACGCATAGTGTCCCCTAGTGTATGTAGGTGTTTTCACTGTATTCTAAGTGTCTTTTAGCATAGCACTGGCTCTAGGCCTGGTTAGTCAGTCAATTACCACCAGTACCCGTCTGAAAAAGTTGTGGGCACAGGATGATTTTGCAACAAGGCCTCTTTCTGCTCCTCTGTTGGTTCTTTCTGCACATGTCTTGCTTCTTCCTGCACTTTTGTTCGTCTATGTGGACTTCTGTTGCTTCTTTCTGCATTTCTTTTGCTTCTTTCTGTGCGTTTTTTCTTCTTTCTTCACATGTCCTACCTCTGTAGGCATAGTTAGAAACTAGCATTTAAAAAACCTTTGAAATTCACTTAAAAAACCATAGGTTTCAGGCACGTTATAGTTAGAAATGAGCATTTAAAAAACCTTTGAAATTCACTGAAAAAACCATAGGTTTCAGGCACGTTATAGTTAGAAATTAGCATTTAAAAAACCTTAGAAATTCACTGAAAAAACCATAGGTTTTAGGGACAGTTATAGTTAGTTGGACATTTCTCTCGTACAAAACCAGAGAAATTCCCCCGTTATAGTTAGTTCAGCTAACTATAACTCGCGCCCCGCAATGCACTGCTGATGACGTCACATATTATATCACTCATGACATGGTCAGTGACATCACTGATGACATCTCAAATGACATAACTGATGACATCATCCATCTGATAATTTGATGCATCTTCTCACACCCTAATATAACCTTTGATACACCCACTCTAAATTACAGACTGCCATTCTCAAAACCATAGACACTCCAACACCAATAACTACATACCCACTCACTGATTCTTAGGTCTACACACACATCCACTCACTCACCCGTACAGTCACTCATACTTACGGTCACTCAGTACTGTAGTGTAGTTCCTATTTCCATAATAGGCTCTGCGCATTGGAATAATATAACCTATAGGCTTGACATAGGACTGAGGTCGGTATGTCCCTATCGAGTATATTAAACTTAATTACTTGTGCCAGCTAGCTCAGAGGCCACTAGAAACTCCTTGAGAACAAGAATGGAGTAGTTTCTGGCAACCGCATAAACATGACCACTTTGTTTCCCTTTAGAATCGGAACACGTCTCAGAATCGTGGAAACAATAGATGACAGTTTCACTCAGTCAATCGTGCATGCTTAGTTTCTACAGAGTTACACAGAAAGGAAAGACGGGTGTTTCAATAAAAAGGGGTTTTATTGAACAGTCTTGTTTCTCGTGTAAGAGATATGTGCTGTTATGATCACAAGACAGTATGCAAGATAAATAATGTACAGCGTAAGCAGTAGAAATAAATAATACTGCGCTAGCATTATCTTTTAGCATATATTCACGTACATAAATAACATGAGCTAAAAATGCGAGTACTCATACGATGCATCTCTAGGCTGGTTCTACCCCAATGTAGCTAACCTAGTCTAGGTGTAGGGAAAGGTAGAAGTAGGTGGAGTATTCTCTAGTCTGGTATACTAAGAGTATGTTAAGTATAGTATGCCAAGTATGCTATGCCAAGAGTACCTCTAGGTTCTAGTCAGCTCCATACCTTGAGAATGAGAGAGGTGGGAATCTCTTGCCGGATCTGGAACTCTAACACCCTGCGAAGGGAGTCAGAACACTGGAAGCTGGATTTGACTGCGTGCAGGAATGACAGCGTCTTCTCAGTGTGTCAGGCCGGGATACGGGCTCCTCTGAAGTCGAGGTCGCCTCTAACTTGCTTGGGCAAGGAAAGGTATATTCATACCTGGTAGGTGTCTTGGAATGTCAGCATTGACATGAAGTCGGACAGAGGAAGTCGTCAGGAATGAACCCTTAAGGTATAACGGTTCATACATAATAAATGAGTTCTTGGAGAAATAAATAGTCCTGTGCTAGGGGAACTCCCGAAGCTTAAGGGTCTGGTTTCTAAGAACTCGTTGTGACGTTAGGGTGGACGGATGTCGATGACCATGCCTGTATTTGGAGTGCACGGTTAATGCCTAAATAAGGACAGGGATTCTATGCCTATATAAGGGCAATGCGAATTGTGCCTATATAAGGACATGATTCAGGAAAACCTATATACGGACACCTAAAGCGGAATACAACACCCACTCCACTTTCGAATGAACGATAATACTAAATGCTAAACTTTTAAATGCTAAACATAAAATTGAGTACCACATGTTGCTAAAAACATTTCTAAAAGCATTTTAAAAGAAGCTCAAAACTGTTGAAATGCAATAGGTACTGTACATTTAAAGCATCGGTTTCATTCTAAGCATATAATGGAAGTAAAATGCAACATGAATGAAACAGAAATATATACTTTGTGACGAAATGGTCGATAAGTTCTTAAAATCAAAGCCATTGCATATCATGGATTTAAATGAAATGTTAGACAACTAAGGTGACAATGTGTCCCTGGAAGTATTCAAAGAAGTCCGTTTTATAAGACTAGTTCTACTGTAAGCAGATTGTTCATTTGCCATGTCATTTCTATCGAGAGAATTTTTTTTTTTTAAAGAAAAAGTTCAATTTCTGGGAATAATTCCAAGTTTTGAAAATATGAAGGCCAAATTTCATTGTTGCCCTGGTACACTGTGAGCCGAATCAAAGTCAGTGTATGGGTCTGGCGTAAACATTAGATCATCTATTTCCGCAGCCAAAATATCGTCCACCGAATTTGGTGACATTTGGAACACCTCGTTCAGAAGGTTAATTGCACAGAGATGAGAAACATCGCCTTCGGCAGAAGATGCAATGTTCGCGTCCTTTGTTACCTGTGTGCCTGTTGATCCATCTCGTACCTCAGCAGCTGCCGGAAGCATCTGTGAGATCTCAATGAATGCCGTCATCAGGATTGGTAGCCTCTGGGGACAACACACAGCATGGGCCGTTATCGGGTCCAGCAGAGCATCGACATCCGTTGGCATGACTGATGGGAGTGTTAGACAGGTGTCTAGCACGCATTCTTCACCGCAAAACAGGCAGCATAGAACAGGTAAGATGCAATCTTGCCAGATTGGTCTGAATGACAGGAACCACGATGTATTAAGTTTCCGTAGACGAGGCATGCCCAAAAGCTGTACTATTCACTCACAGCATTTCCGTTCAAGGAGAGCTTTCTCCACATCGCTCGGAGTGATGTTGGCGAATAGGCTTGCCATAGCGTAGTAGGAGGAATAGAAATAGAATTCCTGTAACAAGTGCTAGAATTAACGGCACACCACCAAACACCGAATGTGCGAAGTTTGGGATGATTCCGAGGACAGCCTGGAAAGGTGCTAATAGTCCGGAACAGATGGTCTTAAATACATGTACAATTCCGCTTGTATCAGACATGTTAAAGATACGTCCTATCATTTCTACGAAATGTATAGGGCAGTTTGTACGAATTAAAGCCTGTATCTCAGCCGAAGTCCTTGCAACTTGTAGATCATAGGTTTCTTTGGCCGAGGTCAAAGGCACTGATTGTTGTATAAGCATGGCTTTCATTCTGCTTAAAGTATCAAATCATATAAAGAGACATTCAACGAAGGCCATAGAGGTGACTCCTGACTGTGTCTATTGGGGCAAACAATACTTGCATACAGCAAGTGACCCTGGAGTTGACCGTTACTAGATATGGGATGCCTGGCAACATGCCACAGCAACTCTGATCATTCAACATGAGGTAACTCCCATTAGAAAGTTGGCCAAACGTTGGATTAATCACAGCAGCCGGTGTACCCTGCTGGTGGCAGGACAAATTTGCCACAGAACCATTACAAGCCCCGTGTAAAGAAATGTCCTGACAAATTAGTGAACCGCTTAGTGCACTTTCACAGTGTGTACCGCTTAGAAACACTTCATGATCCCCACTCCAACATCTATATGTGTAAGGTAAATTCCAGGATGTCTTAATGTATTCTTTACCCAACCTTTCATATTTGCCTGCTTGCATCTGTGTAAGGCAATACTGAAACTGGAAAGTAGTCACAGGTAGACTAATTTTGCCATGAATAAGCCATTCTGTAGCTGGTTTTTCTGCCACTGTGAATGGTAATTTTTCAAGTATTTCAATGGTCAGTACTGTATACTTTGCTCCCCTTTGTGCCAGTTCGATCTGTTTATCAGTTAGATTGTATACTGCAAACAGAGCCGTTGTGTTGACACATAGCCCGCACGCAAAGATTGCAGCGTCCATCTTAATAACATAATAGAACGCAACTGAGATTGGCCTTGCTGTAACATGGCTAAATCTTGTTCCAGTATGTCGATAGCAGAGGATACAATACTGTCCAATGAATACATTCTGGAGGACAAAGTTGTTAACCCATTGTTGACCACAGAGAGAGTTTTCTCTAAATTAATACTATCAAGTTCACTTATTCGTTCTGCGGCCTTCATCTGTGACACCTTCCATGCTTCATTATAAGCAGCATAGATGCCGGCATATATGAAACGTTTTTAACGCGGTTTTCTTGGTCCAAGCAAGAATTCCCTAAGGTCTGCGTCTTCTTTAAGTAAAGATAAGTGTTGTTTCACATCCTTAAGTGTAGATTTTTGCAGCCAAACGAGGCATAATTTTCCTACACTGTATGTTGTTACTACCCCCGGATGTTGTCTTTGGACGTATCGTGGGTCTGGCCTATGAATAGTAAACCCCTGTGTTTTATTCAGGAATCTCTCTTGACAGTTGTTTGTGTCTGTGGGCCAGATCAACCATTTTCTCCAATCAGGATTTATTCTGTTGAGTTGTAGTATGGTGTCAACTGTAACCGCTGCCTGTGTATTGTTATCACTTGCAGGTGTTGGTACAGAAGGTGCTTTCATGTCTTTGATCTTGGCTAACCCAAGGCAAGACGTTTGTTGGACCGTGTCATTCAAAAACATTATATGTTGAGGGACGATACAGGCTCTAAACAAAGCTTCTATCCCCTGCACTTTCCAATCTTTAGTACCCCAGACAGATTTTGTGTCTATTGCGTCTTTCCATAAGTCGAAACCATGTCTAGACAGTTGGGCAATAAATGCTGCAGAGTAAATCTGTTTTGTATTAGTTAACATAATCTTCAGTCCTGTTTTGTTTACATTTTTATAGTAAAGTGTTTCTGGATCAGATGTATTGTATCCTGAAAAATATGGAAACTTTTTAGCAAATGTTTTTGAACTACCTTTTGGTGGTGTAGGACAATGCTCCCATTGGTTAAACATAAACACATTTCTAGGTGTTGCAGATTTATGCAAAAAATGATGACCATAGTGGTTATAGCAATACAGCTGTCCAAAGTCTGATGAACCCTCCAAATATTCATTATTAGAAAATGCAGCAGACTTTTCTAGGTCAAACATCATGTCATTTACAGTTTCAAAGTCCCAATCATCGGAATAGGTACTGGATGAAACAAAATCACTTAGTGAAATCTTAAATAAATGTGGAATGTTCAAATGTTCCGTAGGGTCGAATATATCAATCAGTTTTGTCCCACACTATACCATCCTGTATAGGAACGGCTGTGATGTTCACTGCAGACAAGTCTCTTGTTTCACGATGGGATGATTTGTGAGGTTTCAAAAGTAAGTTCACTTCTTTTCGTTCAGTGTTCACATGGATATATCTGCCATTTATAAGCACGCTCATAGTCATAACCAAAGCTAGCCAAAGCAAAAAGAAAAATGTTCCAGAAATAATCCATAGTTCAATCCATGGTAAAACCAGATAAGTCTTTCTCAAAAAATGAAAAAAGTCTTGTACTTGCTGTTTAAAAGTTTGTGATGCTGGCGACGTCTCTGGCTCACTCAGATCCTCAGAAAACGTATCAAAGTTAATGAGATAGCCAGAAGCAGTTCTGTCAATTGTTGGAATTGCATCAGGATTTGTAGAAATCGCTGGAACCAGTTGATCACTTGTTACATTGGTGTAGACAGGTGTATTTGGACGAACTGTTACTTGAGTTTCAAGAGGGATGAGTTCCATAGCATTGTTGCTCAGTCCTTCATGTGTAACTGCTGAATTCTCGATGGTTATCAGTCTTTCAGTCTGAACCTCTTGGATAGTAGCGAGAGGAGTGTGTCTGCTACTAGGTCGGAGTCCACGAGGCCTACTATTTAGTATTGCCACATATTTTCCCTCAGGATGAAACGGAGAGGAGTACCGCAATGCAACGCCCAGACTGGCAATGGCGTCTTTGTAAGCCCGAGAGCTAAACGCGGGGCCCTGGTCAGAATGTAGCGTGCCTATTGCGTATGTGCCGATAAAGACTCGCAAATCTTTTATAACAGTTCGAGCGTCAGCCGAGCGCTGAGGCCATATCCATAGGAACCTTGACTTAGTATTTGTGGGATTGCAGTTGTCCACGAGGACGCCTGTGCATAGATAGTCTAATGCTGTCTAACAATGGTGTCTGTCCCTGGCAGGCTACTTCCTAGCATGGTATCTGGTGGCGTTCTGCATCACGCTGTACCTTACAGTCTATGCAGTCATTGATGAAGATGTGAATATGTGTATTCATTCCAGGCCACCAGTACATCTCTTTTAATGTTAATATTGTTTTAGAGATCCCTTGATGTGACAGACCCTCCCCCAAATGTGCTTCATAAATCAAAGCTGCTCTACGTTCCATGTTTGGAATTACCCTATCCCCCACTCCAGGGATTTGAGCAAAAGGAACGTTGTTCGCATCAATTACATAAGAGTACTTGAGTGGAAACTTTTTGGGTAACGCTGCACCACTGCCTTTGCTCGTAGCATTGACAGCCAACATTATCTCACTGTCTATTCTCGTTTTTGAACGAGTGATCGCAGCTACGGAAGCTGTCTGAACAGCTCCCTTTGCGGCTTCATCAGCCAATGAATTCCCTGCAACGTGAACGCCATCACGTTGATGACTCAGTTTTTGTATCACGTGAGCCTTTGGTAGTACGCTTTTTAACTGAACAAAAGAAACCATTTGAGATATCCAATGTGGTTTTATATTTTTTATGCACAATGTTATTAATTAATTCTGTACTATGTGCATTTTGCACTGCAAATGTTTTAGAACAAGTGTTTAAGTGTCTGTAATCCAAAACTAGATGATAGGTGTTGTCTGGTTTGGAGACAGGAAACAAAGGATTGTTCATTGAAGAGGTGCATGTTTCAATCACCCCCTGGTATTCAAGTTGATTTAGGATCTCCCTGACCTGTTTTTTAGCTTCTTGCTTTATTGGGTACTGCCTTTGTGCAGTAGGTTCATTTTTTAGATGTATTTTGTGGTGAGGTGAGTCCTCATCCCATCCTACATGATTTTTGTATAATGCTGGGACCTGGGCAACTGCCCATTTCCTGACATAAGTATATTTTAGATGAATTGGAATATGGTTGGAGAAGGCAGGCATAATAATGTCCTCACCATGTGGGCACTCCCTGACATATTTTGGTGGCCAGTCTTTTTCTGCTAGAAGTATTTCATAGCCTCTTGAAATTTTTTCCCAAAAGAGTGCTTTCACCTGTCTAGGTATGTCTCCCTCCATCCGGAGTGTTATTTCATATAACTTTTGTGGAGTACTAACCCTGGTGTCTACAGTCTCAACTGTAATGTACTCATTCAAGTCCACTGTCTCCAGAAGTTCCTTCAGGTTCTGGCGAGCTATTGTGACTTCTGCCGCACTGTCCAGCATTGTCTGAGCCCATTCTCCGTTCTTGAGTTGTGTTCTCAGTATCCTCGGCATGTCTGACCTTCAGACCTGCTACCTTCTTTTTTGAGAATTGAGGTTTAGATTTATTTTTCTGAACGGGTTTGTCGTCTTTTGATTTCACGCGTTCTTCTCTATGTTCTGACCGTCCTCTTCTTTCCGATGTCTGTGACGAGATCTGAAAGGTACAAGAGGAACGTGTATCAGTATCTTGATTAACCCTGGGCGTCAAATTCCGCTCCGCTCGCGGAATTTGCAGAATTTAGGCAATTTTGCGTTCCGCGGAGAACGCGGAATTGCCAACAATTCCGCGATCCGCGGCGTAGTGGAATTATTTTCTTGTTCGCGCTTTAAAAATGCATTCTAGCGCGCGCGATAGCGACTTACCGGGATTCCTGCGTTCGCTGACGAGTTTTCCTATCCGTTCGCGTGCGCCACGAGATTTCGGTAGCCGGCCGCGCGATCCCGCAAGAGTTTGCAATCGCGAACACGTCATTCGCCGCGCCATCGGACATTGCGAGAGTGTGCGATCGCGAACACATCATTCACCGCGCCATCGTGCACCGCGAGAGAGATTGCGATCGCGAACACGTCATTCGGGCGCGCCATCGGACATCCAGCGGAATGTTGGTAAAGCTCGCGATCCCGAACACGCAACATTTTCAATCTGGAGAACAATAATATCTCGAGCAACATAAAACCTTCTATAAAATGATGATTTGGATGAAAAAAAAACCTCAGATTGATATTTGGCTGTCCTTTTTTGTCAAATTTTTTTTAAGGGAGAGGGAGGAAGTGCCACAGAGTCTCCTACTTCCTGTTCCTGTCCAGCAGGCTCCTCCCAGTGCTTTGTCCATCTCCTGTTCATTTTTCACTTGGATTTGAGCTGGAAGGATCACTCTTTGTGTCTGCTGCATCATTATCATTGGATTTGAGGACTTTTGGATTTGAGATTTTACAAGTAAATTGGTGTTGTTTGATTGGGGCATTGCAGTTGCTGCAACTACCATTTTGGTACTTTTCATCAT
Source organism: Calotriton arnoldi (assembly GCA_963921515.1). Lineage (NCBI taxonomy): Eukaryota > Metazoa > Chordata > Amphibia > Caudata > Salamandridae > Calotriton > Calotriton arnoldi. Next base: position 1,170,551 of record CAWUFW010004930.1, on the reverse strand, counting down.
TTTTAAAAATAAATAGTTGTGGGTAGCCAGTAGGCCCAGAGCTAGTCGTGGGTGCATGATGAAACATGATGAAACAACTGTTCCTTTGCTGTGTGATGTATTTATTTATTTCAAACATCATTTAGGGCACATGGATGGCATTGGATTGAATTGCAAAATGTGTATTTTTGGGTGTATTTCAGTTTTTTGGGTGTGTGTTAAATACATGCCTTAGTTGTGTTTGGTGTGTTGCAGGCCTTGTTTAGCCCTGTGGATTTTCGTTTTTGCATTTTATTGCATTACAGGCAAAGCAGTGTGGTTTATCATGCAGCCTTTGCCTGGCTATTATAGGCCTGTTTTCAGTACATTGTTTTCCAGGCCTCCTGCTTGTTGCTTGTGATTTGGGAGTGTCCATGTGGCTGGTAGCCATTTCTGTTGGGAGTTATAAGTGTGCTGCTTTTGCCATATAGGCCTGCATGTGTTTCCTTTGTGGCCTAGGCTTCTTGTTGTGGTCCTGGCCATGAGGCTGGCGGCCATTTTGAAGCCAGGCAGTGTGCTTTTTGCCATAGGCCTGCATTGTCTGTCTTCAGTTTCTTGTTGTGGTGGGCCTGGCCATGAGGCTGGAGGCCATTTTGAAGCCAGGCAGTGTGGTTTTATCCATAGGCCTGCAAGCTTGTGGCCTAGTCTGCCAACAGGCCTTTCATCCAGTAGGCTCAGAGGTAGTCAGGGGTGCATGAAACAACTGTTTCTGTGTGTTCTGTTGAATTTAAACATCATTTAGGGCATGGATGGCATTGGATTGAATTGCTAAATGTGTATTTTTGGGTGTATTTCAGTTTTTTTGGGGGTGTGTTAAATACATGCCTTAGTTGTGTGTGGTGTGTTGCAGGCCTTGTTTAGCCCTGTGGATTTTTGTTTTTGCATTTTATTGCATTACAGGCAAAGCAGTCTGGTTTAGCATTCAGCCTTTGCCTGGCTATTATAGGCCTGTTTTCAGTACATTGTTTTCCAGGCCGCCTGCTTGTTGCTTGTGATTTGTGAGTGTCCATGTGGCTGGTGGCCATTTCTGGTGGGAGTTATAAGTGTGCTGCTTTTGCCATTTAGGCCTGCATGGTTTTCCTCTTGGCTTACTGCTTCCATCCATCCCCTTTGCCAGCTGCAGCTCCTTGAATGATGTGATGAGCAAATAATTTAATGCCAAACAGGGTCCACTTCCATTACATTTGTATTTTTGTTGTTGTTCCTCTTCTTTCCTATCCTTCCTGCGAGTGTACACAGTATACCATGAAAGCCCTTGTTGACAGACTCACAAATGGCTACACTAACTTGTATATTTTATTTGTTTGTTTGTACTAGTAGTAATTGAACCACAACAACAAATGCAACATTTCACTGATGTTCTTCTCCTGGCTTCTTTGCTTTTAGGTGCACAAAAAGACAGAGGAGGAGGTGTCATCATCATCACCCGTTGTACTGCCAGACAGAAGTCCTGCTGCGCACCACGTCACGTCCACGTGTGACCACAGACATCTCTGCAATTTGTCGGCAGGCTGTTAGGCGGGGTAAGCTTGGTACAAACTATGGTACCGGAGGACAAACAAGTCATCTAAAAAAACACCACATTATCAAGTGGGAGGCTCACCTACTTCACTTAGAAAAAAGTAAAACTGGACCCATTGCTGTTGTTGGGGATGAAGAAGTAGGGGAAGATATGATCGCGGTGGAAGGTCAACAAGAGGGAGACATTTCTAGCCCTATCCCCAGCAGTGTAGTGGTACCGCCCACATCCTCAGCAACATCTCAGTGGCACCGTAGTAAGAGTCAGCCTGAGACACCAAGGCAACCGAGTACTGCAATGAGAAAAAGTGCAGCGTCGTTGAGCCTAACTTGGTTCAAGAAGACAGGTGCACCACAAAGGAAAATATTCCAGCCTACCATTGACAGCATGCTTAGGTCGGAGGGGCAGTACCAACGCAACCACCCAACGGCACGGTTGTACAATGCGAAGCTGGCTAAAATGTTAGCGCTGGACCTTCTCCTTTTTCATTTGTGGAAGGGGTGGGTTTCCTTGAATTTGTGTCAGCCATCTGCCATAAATGGAAGGTTCCCAGCCGGTCCTATTTCGCCAGAGTTGCTGTTCCAGCACTACATCACGATGTGCTGGAATTGGTTGGACAAGCTTTGCAGCAGAGTGCTGTTCACAAAATCCACCTGACAACAGACATGTGGACCAGTTGCCAAGCCACTGATTACATGTGCATCACTGCACACTGGGTCTCTTTTGTGGGGGTTAGAGAAAAGCTATCTGAAGTAGGTGCTGTTGACACAGCTGAGATTTCTAATGCTTCTTGGAAACATGCAACTGTAGCCATGTTCGCCATGGAGAAATCTCATACTGCTGCAAACATTTTGGAAGAGTTTAACAGCAAGGTCTTTGAATGGCTGCGCCCAAGAGGGCTTAACATTGGTTTTGTTGCCACGGATAATGGCAGTAATGTGCTTAAGGCCATGGCGGTTGGTGCCTATTTCAGGGTCCCGTGTTTGGCGCACTGCATTAACATTATAGTTCAAGACTTTCTGAAAAAAGAACCCATAGTCGGCAACTTACTGACCACCTGCTGCAGAATATGCACTCATTTCAGCCATTCTTTTAAAGCCCGGAAGCAGCTGAGGATCATTCAACGTGACTATAGAATGCCAGTCAAAGCACTCATCCAGGAGGTGGCAACACATTGGAACTCAACGTATTACATGCTTGACCGTCTGTTTGAGCAGTACAGACCAATCAATGAATATGTCATGCGAAGGGCGGATGCTACTGTGAAAGGCATGACCCTTCAGATGGACCAATGGTGCCTAGTTAAATCTCTTACAGAGATGCTTCTTCCTTTTGAGGTCTTCACACGTGAAGTCAGCAAGGAGGACTGTACTATGGGCCAAGCTATCCCATTGTTGCACATGCTAGATCAACAGCTGAAGGTGGTGTCTGAAGCGTACATAGGTGTGGAGGAAAAAAAAGAAGCATATGAGTTGGTGGAGAGCTTATCATGTCGCTTAACTGAAAATGCAAGGGTGCAAACTAAGATTTTGTCACAAGAACATTACATTTGTGCCACAATTCCGGATCCACGGTACAAATCGGCACTGAACAGTAAGACATTACTCCATTTTTCAGAAGTGGATGTTGCCCGGTACAAAACTTGGATAGCTGAGGCAGCCAGTAAATTGGAAAATGAACGGCTGGTAATTAAAGGCCTCAAGCCCACAACAAGTACTGCAGCAGGGCACCCGGCGTCAAGTTCAACTTCAGAGCCTGAGGGCAGTGCATTTGGTTCACAGCTGTCACCAACACCAACACTATCGACAACAGCAAGAACCGGATCATCAGCCCCAGTAAAAACGGCACAGGATTGGTATTTACAGCAAGGACTTGCTAGGTCCAGTGCTGATGCAAAGACAAAAGAGGCCGAACAAAGTGTAGCACCCCTGAACATTGACCGGATGGTCCAGGCCTACCTGGATGACCCAACAGAGGTCTACATTGATCAAAACCCATTGCGGTATTGGTATGGCAAAAGGGGCCAATGGCCAGTGCTCAGCAGGCTGGCGATAAACTATCTGGCTTGCCCTGTCGCAAGTGTCTCTTCTGAACGTGTTTTCAGTGCTGCTGGTTCCATTGTAACAGTGAAAAGGACCAGTCTCTCACCCAAAAACGTGGAGAGGTTAACCATGATCAAAATGAATCAGCAATTTATACCACCGAATTACACAATACATGAATCAACGCAGGAAGATGAGGACAGTGGCTCAGGTGACGGAAGTAGCGTGTTAGATGCTGATTACCTACTTCTGGTTGAACCCCCAGAGTTTGAGGACGAGCTATACTTCCCTGACAACTAGGCTTCCACTTCTTACTGTCGTCCTCCCTTATTTACTTTTATTTGTGTGTCTGTCTTTCTGGTTGGAAACTTCAAATCACAATAAATCCATCACCACCGTCTTCGTCTTTTATTGCCATATATGAGTTTCAGCTGTCTGCATTTCAGTCCACTCCTCCGAGTCCTGCTCCTCCATCCTCCTGAATCGCCCTAAATCTATTGCCCTCAAGCCAGATGATGATTGGATGTAGCATAATAGAAGAAAAAAAAAATCTTGCCTCGTTGAGTCTCTCCAAAAGAAGTGGAACATGATGATGACTACTATAGCTATCCTCCTTTCCGAGCCGAGAGAGACTGCCCATTAACTGAAGATGAGAAGGAACAGGTAATGAATGATGACTTGCATTGGACGCTGACTGAGTGATTTGTGTTGTTGTTGTTTGTAGTGCATGAAGTTAATTCATTATGTACTATTATCTAATCTACACACTAAAAGTAACTCAATGCAATGTTTGTTTCCATTCTTGTTTTTTAATAACAAATTTCTACTTCTACTGCAGGCCGATCCATTGCATTTTGAATATGGAAAGGGGACTCAATCTGTACACTGCAAACTGAGTTGGACAACACACCATGATGATGACCACAGTGACATAATATCTTCGCAGTCACTCATTACGATCCGAGATGATTGATGGAATAACTCAGGGCGTTTCATGAGTGGCATAAAAGGTAAACAAGTCAACAACAACCACTGCAGACCTACATGTCTGACTGTGTAGTGGTGGAGTCGAGTGTGGTGGTATGACTGACAGCGGGGCATTGATTTAGTCACTTAATTTGTAAAATGCTATGTTGCTGTATATCTGCTTTGTCTGCCTCTGTCAAAAAATGTACGCTAAATGGAGGATGGGTCACGGGTGCCGTGGGCCTGCTCTGTCCTGTTGTTGTTGGAGGTTAATGCTGGAAACAGACTAGAGTAGACATGATGTATCCATGCCACCTCTGAAAGTGTTCTTGTTGCACTCCACCGTAATTTATGCATTTTTTTCTACTTGATTTTTCAATATCCCTTTTGTTTTTCCATCTACAATTACAGGCCGGCCCTTACCCTGTGCTATACTGGGAAAAACAACTCTCACTTACCTTACCAATGAATCTACATCTGCCAGGCAGGCAGTGGCGTCACCCAAGATTGATGGCCGGAGCGTCCATGGGTGGGAGGACGAAGAGGAATGCCGAGATGCAACTCCCCATTTTGACCAGGATAACATACAGTAACAGTATCAACTTTCATCATCTTTTAAATAATTTGATTCATTTTTTGTCTTCAATCATTACTACTGTGTGTTGTTGTTATTATTATGTTTGCTCTCTGCTTATAATTCAGTTCATCCCTACAGCTATTTTTGAATTTTTTTCTTTGCTATCTTTAAGCCCGGACCGGTACAACAGAACAGAAACTGTATGTAATTTGGGTCTCTCGGAGGGCAGACAGGCAAGGCAAATTGCATAATATACTGCTGCCCTGTACTGTCTAATTGTCTAGTAGTAGTTAGTAAGTACTACTTATCATTAACCATCAAGTTATCATCATCATGCATGCATTTCCTTTTTCTCCCTTAACAGATTTATGGATATGGTTGTCTGCCAAGATTGTGTTTTGTTGTTGTCCATGCGTACTGTTTTTCTTTGTCAAACCTTTCCCCAAACCCCCTTCCCAACCATTCATCAAACCCTAACCCTCTTCCCCCGGGCTGTGTGATCTTATTGAGGTGTGACTAAATTAAATGTACACCAATAATTTATCACACGCTTGCTGGGGCGGATGTGGCAAAAGCAACACTAATTCAATTTCAAGGCAGGGCGAGGATCTTCTTCTGCTTGCCCACCCATGAGCAGTATATTTGCGAGAGAATTTTTTTACCAAAGGAACCTAATCCATCAGCATTAATTGCCGGCATCAATTGGATTTGTTGTCATCGTCCTACACAGCACTAACAGTTACACTTGTGTCGAGTGTACTGTAGGCCTAGTCGAGTGACTCGACACAGCTAGAGTTTGTAACTCTTTGTACTAGGCTATCCCCGCCACCATTATGCTTTATTGTATTTTTGCATATTATTGTTTGGCAGTAAGTTCCGTACTGTACTTCGTTCTACTACTCCTCCCACAGTCTCTCTCAGGCGACTGACTGTCTCATTTTCTTTTTTTTGCAAATGCTACTGCCAGGGTCTACTACTACTACCACCACAACCATGGCATGTTGGGGAAGAAAACCATCATCACCATGCAGCCATTGCCGTGCCTAAGTTAAATATCAAGCACAGGTAAGAGAAGAAGTTTGGGGGAGGCATAATTAATAATGGAAATTTTTTCATTAATTCTATTTCACACACCCCTTTGAGTCCAGTTGCAGAATGCATAGACTAGGAGGAGAGACTGACAGTACTAGTAGGACAAGTCCCTCAGTGAGGGGTACCGCATCTATCTGTTTGTGTCTTACTAAGTCAGCCAATTATTTAAATCAAACACTGGCTGTGGCCCTGCACCAGTAAGGAAACAGTTTGACGTAAAACAGTAACCCCACCCACAAAACATTAACAACATCGTATATAAAGTATAAATATATAATTGAATCCCTCAACAAAAATAAACTATGTAAAATAAATCCCACAACAACACCTGACCCACCCCTCTCCCTAACCCCAACCAATGTCCATTGCCCGGAACGAAAAAGTCCAACAAATTAAATGTCCAATTGTCCAAAAGTGAAAACCCCAACGCCCGATTCCCACCCACCAAAATAAGCAATAAAAAAGGTGCAATCAACAGGGTCTGTTCATCATCAGCAGGCTCGCCTCTCCAGGACACGAATACGCTCCTCTAGACAGGCCACGCGGCGCTTCAATGCACGGCAATTGCATCCACAGGGGGGGGCAGCAGTGCTATTTAATGAAGTACGGCGGCGGGCGACTGCCAGACGGTGGCGCCGTAACACTGGAGGGGGGTGGCTGGGGCCCGGGGCATTGGAGGAGGCTGCAGCTGCTGCCGCCTCCTCCTCTTCCAGAACCACCAGCCGCCGGTATTCACTTTGTATGGCCTCCAGCTTCCGGCGCCGGGCCTTGGCTGCCAACTCCTTCCTGTCTACATTCACTTTGGAAGGAGTAGCTATATCAAGAAGAAAAAACAAGACTATTGTAAAATATACTCTTAGCAAAGCAGTAAGACAAATTAATTCTACACATAGTGGCACAGTAGCACTAGCAAGCACAGTACATAACATTTGTGGTATGTAACTATCCTCCCACTACCTCGGCCTCTAACATTTGTGGGAGTTTCAGGCATTCCACCACCCATGCATCTGATTCCTATCAGCCACCTATGCCCCACGTATCCTTCTCTGCCAGTCATAAATATTAAACCTCGCCCGTCCTTCCTCCTTCCACCCTTCTTTCCCTTTTCGTTCAACCCATCCATCAAGGTCATCTGACCTGACTTTTAGTCTTCTCCATAAAACTTTCACAGCTGAGTTGAAGTCAGATAGAAGAGGCCATTGGTTACTCAACAGTACACTCCTGCCGCTAATGCTATTGCTAATGCTAAGTAAAGGGTGTCTTCTTCAACCGTTCACAACAACTTCTTACTTAAGTCTCAACAGTACAGTATACATTACACCCTTGCAGCAAGTGTAATGTCAATAAGTAAGGATTAGGAATATAACTTACCACCGCCCGCCATTGCTGCTGGCTCCCCCCCTGCAGCTCCTCCTGCAACTGCCGCATCTCCTCCTGCACCCTCAGCGGCCGCGTCACCTTCGCCGCTGGCCCCGGTACTTGTGGTCGGTAGTACGCCTAGAAAAAACATTACACATTTTTCAGATGCCATATAAACCTCCCCCTATTTTTCACTAGCAAGATTGAAAAAAAAGTTAATACATACATAATACATATACAACATACATCACTAGTACAAATCAAGTAGTATAGTAGACACTAGTAGTGTTATATGGTCCCTAGGGTCATTCTAGTCTTTGCTAAGTTATCCCGAGCCATGCAACCATTTTAGCTTTGTGTCTTTTATTTTTGCGCAAGTTACCTCGCAGCTTGTTGTGTAAGACGCCTTTGAGCCCACATGAGCTCATACTGCTACTGTCTGAGCGCTGCGTACAAGGTCGAACAACAAGCCACTTTGTTATGGAGTTCTGGTGTTAGTCCATATTGCTTATCCATAAAAATACTACACTTTTTGGCACGACTGAGAAATGCTTGCACTATACTAACGCGCACCATTTTTCTCATAACAGACGGAAGATTCCCTTCTACGAACCAGAGCTTTGCAGAGCTTATGATGTAACCAGTACTAGGTTCTTCTAAGGTGAGGGGTCCCCAGAATTCGCTCAGAGATCTTCATTTATAATTTTATATAAACTATATTCCTACCAAGGGGAGGGTGGTTCTTCCACCACTGTTCAGTTATCACGATTTCGCCTTTTGTCTTCTATGGACTTGTAGTTGTAAGTGTAACTAAGTGTAACAATGTTTAGTGTTTTAATCGTATGCATTTTGCTGTTGCTGCTGCATTATAGAACAACGTACAGAGCTTGTCAGTTGAAAATAAACCTTTTGAACTTACATAGACTCAGTGGTATTTGGTGTGGACTTACACGAGTGAGCGAAAGGTGTGCATTGCTTCCGTGACTGAGAGGTCGGGAGTGTTATGTTCTGGGTTGTCTACTCATTGGGTATCTTGGGGGGGGGGTTCGGAGAGCTAATGAGACACTATAACTAGTTGGTCAGGGGATTGTGGTGGCTTCTGATTGAGGTGTGAGGAAGGTCCAACCTTCCATCACCAACGTCCTATTTTCTTGTGCAAAGTTCTGTATGTGCAGAATCCCTACAACAGTAGTAGTATGTCCTATCCTATCAAAAATAGTAAAATCTGGTTGGGCATTTTGTTGGTGGGAATTGTCGAAAAGCCTCAAGATTAAGAAGACTAGAAGTAGTAGAAGAGGACAACCCAAAGGACTGGACTCAATGGCTAGAGCTATTGGTGAATCTGAGTTTTATTTAAAACCTTTTAAATAAAGAGTGGCCAACTGGGCAAGCTTAGCTACAGACAGACTAATAGTAGTAGTACAGAGAGTCATAGCAGATGCAGTTAGAGGCAGGGATAACAAGAATTTAGAAACAGTCTAGATCGAAGAAGAATTTGTAAAAAATAGAATTAGGAAACCGAAATAATAGTTCGGAAAAAATAAGGTGCAGGAAAAGTTAGGGAAATATAATTATTAATATTAACCACTGGAGGACTTACTGGGGCCAGCAGCAGAGCCCTCGGTAGAGGAGCGGTCCTGGCCCTGGGAGGCATCTTGATGTTCTTGTCCTGGCGCCTGTGACCCCATCTTCTTGCCCCTGGGTGCTGATCATAAAGAAAGAGACAAAAATTAAAGTTTGGTGTGAAACAAATAAAATATTTTAAAATACGCTCCAAAAACATTGCAATACAATTGACCTATCTAATCTGATCGACTAGTAGTATTGCGAGATTCACGGACCATCTAGTAAGCCTAAGTACCACCTGACCTAGCCCACCTATTCCAATCCAGACGGGCCAATTGTTCAGTAAGTCTGCATTTCCATTTATTTTAGTCCTCAAAAATGCATAGATGGAGGACACATGCATACATTTTTGCATACACCAAATTGTTGGTTGGTTGCTGCTGATCTGCTAGTGATGATATAAGCCTATTAACACTCACTAAACAAACTACAAAAGGTTCTACTAAGGACTGGGGTAAGCAGCACTCAGCAGCACGTGACCTGACAGAGGATGCGTCACGCACACCACTTAAAAATTACCAACTAATAAGTAACTAAACCTATCAATCCACCACTATCCCTTCTTAGTGGCAGGAGGACAAAGGAAGGACTAAAGTCTCTCTAGCATTACCTAACTTAAGTTCTCTAAAGTAAACTCTTACATAATCATCAGGCCAAGCGAGCGCAAAGTTGCAAACAAGTAAGATTAGTAGCGCCGAGCGCCTGTGTCATAACAATCACAGAAGATTTTTAAACGTAATTTACCTGCAATGTAAGCAGCAGCATTCTTGCTGGTCTGAAAAAAAAATATTCGCAATATATAACACAGAGCAGAAGAACACAAAGTAGTAATATTAAATAGCTACTCACCAAGCCCCGGGACCTCCACTCCTAGCAGGTCCAGCAGGTCCTGCTCCCGGTCCAGAATATCAGACCACCGGTGCGTCAGCTGGTTATTGGTGCGCCGGACACCAGAGCAGCGAAACACTGCCCGACGCACCTTGCCCCACCACTGCCGACGCTCCCGGAGCCCGTACCCAGACCCAGGCCTGCCGCCTGCTGCCAGGGTTAAGGGGAGGAGGCGCTGCACAAAAAAAACCAGTGCAGCCACCTCCGCCTCACCAAATAAGGCCCGTGCCTGCACCCCTTTTTGGCGCCACCTTCCGCAAGGAAGGCGGTCGCGGCTCTGGCTACGACGAGCCCTGTGGCCCTTTGCCATGGTTCTGGGTAGGCAGGGGGCGGAAAAGAAAAGGTAGGAGTTAAAAAAGTAAGTAAAAGAAATGAAAAAGCAGGTAATAGAAAAAGAGTGAAAAAATAGTGAAAAACACACAAAAAGTAGAAAAAAACTCAAAATATAGAATCCCGAAAATAGAGAGATAGATAATAAATAAAAAAGATCAAAAAAAAGTTTCCAGAAACAAAGGATTGAAAAGATAGAGGGAGGATTGAAAAGCAGGCCCAGAACCATAGCAATAGAGTGCAAAACAAGATGGCTGCACCCATTGCGAGCATGGGCAAGTTCACCCGATATTTCCCCCCCGAGCACGCAAAAAGCGTCGCGAACACGTAATACGCGTTCCCAAACAGGAAATACTTATCGCGAACGGGCGGGAGCATGCAATACGCGACCCGGAACTGGAAATAAGCATCGCGAGCGGGCGGGAGCATGCAATACGCGACCCGGAACAGGAAATAACCATTGCGGGCGGGACAAGTGAAAAACAAGATGGCCGCGACCATTGGCGACCGCATGGGCAAGTTAGCAATATATTTCCCCGCAAGCACGCAAAAACAAATCGCGAACGGGCGGGACAAGCAATTCCGCGTCTTCGCGGAATTTCTCCGTGCTCGCGGAGATTTTTAACAATTTTGCGGAGATTTGCGTAACGCGACTACGCAAATTCCGCCCACCCCTAATCTTGATACCTGTCAGTTTTTTTTTAGATTATCCCTATTCGTGAGGTTATACCTCCTTTCAGAGGGCTCCTTTTGAGGAGACCTACCTAGGGATTGAGAACGTTTCTCGTTTGAATTATGTTTATTAGTTTCCCACTTCTTTTTAGAAGATGTAAGAGTTTGTTTAATAGAGTCCTTCTCAGGACTTTCAGATAGTTTTGGCTTTAATGGTCTTCCACCCAAACTATCTCTGCCTAATTCTGCATAAGATTGTTCTATTATTCTGGGTAGTTCTGTTTGGTGTTCTGTAACATCGAATTCCCTTAATCGTTGGCGGATCAGCACTGCTGCTGCCTCCCCTTTAATATTAGATAATATTATTGTTGAGACCTGGTCGAAATTTTTCAGTAATTTCATACCTAAATTCAGAGCAGGCTCTGCCCCGTATTCGTTTTGAATTTGTTTCAGGACATCTGGTATTACTGCAATTGATGGAACACCATGTGTTTTAGTATAGATGGCAGCAAAGACTGAGCCCCAAGTGGTGCAGTCTTTCAGTTGTGGTGTGATCCCCATTGGTAAACAGATTGTTAGGATTCTGTGTTTCTCATAAGGGCTAGTATTTGGTAATACTGCTTCTATTTGAGTAATTTTTTGAGCTATCCAGAATGGAATTTGCTCACGTTTTGTGGGCATTTTACCCATGACTGCGTATAGAGTCTGTGGTGTAATTTTTTGTGCATTCCCCTGTTGAGGGGTTTGATTTGGAAGTGTCAATGGTGGTTGGACTGTGAAAGTCCGCATGACATATTGGACTAGTTGTCTGTCAATTTTTATTAACTCTGTAAGTTGAGTAATAATTCCTCTTCTGACATTATTTCGAGGTCAGGATGAGGAGTGTAGCCGGCTAGAATCGGCCATGTTGCTCCTGGTCTACCTAATTTACCGAGCCTGGTAATGTTTTTGTGATGTTTTAGGGCACCTTTAAACCAGAGCTGATGCTCCTGGTACGTTAGTGGAATTTCAATATCCTCGAAAGGAATATATTCCCCTGGTGGTTCATCTTCTTTGTAGAAGTGAAACAGTCTTGTTAATGAATTTGATTCAGGAAATATTACCCATGAATAGAATACCTCTGTCTGAAAGGATTCGTGTGCCTCTATCACGAAAACTGCTCTACCGCCTCTTGGTGGTAGGCCATGTTTTATAAGTTTTAGAGTGATGGCTCTTCTTAAGTTTGGAGCAATGTCTATAACACTCTCCTCAGGTACATTTAAACCTGTAAAGTTAAAAACTGATATGACTGGGTCAGCCGTAGCTCCACCGGTGTCGGTGGCATTGTCCCGTGTGGACATTTGTTTTTTGAAAAATGTAGGAAACAAAAAGATAAGGTGCACAATATTTTGGAACACTGTATCCTTCAACGTTGAGCAAACCAAACAACTAATATATAGGGTGCTTCCCTATTTAGCTTTGGCGGATATTTTAACCCTACCCACTCCAGACGTCTTATGGAGTATGTGAGTAGGGGTCTCTGAGAAAAGCACGACTGTGTTACTCCGTATCTAGCATTAAATTACTGCCTTACCAAACGCTTGGGCGCCATGTAGTGTAGTTCCTATTTCCCTAATAGGCTCTGCGCATTGGAATAATATAATCTATAGGCTTGACATAGGACTGAGGTCGGTATGTCCCTATCGAGTATATTAAACTTAATTACTTGTGCCAGCTAGCTCAGAGGCCACTAGAAACTCCTTGAGAACAAGAAGGGAGTAGTTTCTGGCAACCGCATAAACATGACCACTTTGTTTCCCTTTAGAATCGGAACACGTCTCAGAATCGTGGAAACAATAGATAACAGTTTCACCCCAGTCAATCGTGCATGCTTAGTTTCTACAGAGTTACACAGAAAGGAAAGACGAGCATTTCAATAAAAATGGGTTTTATTGAACAGTCTTGTTTCTCGTGTAAGAGATATGTGCTGTTATGATCACAAGACAGTATGCAAGATAAATAATGTACAGCGTAAGCAGTAGAAATAAATAATACTGCGCTAGCATTATCTTTTAGCATATATTCACGTTCATAAATAACATGAGCTAAAAATGCGAGTACTCATACGATGCGTCTCTAGGCTAGTTCTACCCCAATGTACCTAACCTAGTCTAGGTGTAGGGAAAGGTAGAAGTAGGTGGAGTATTCTCTAGTCTGGTATACTAAGAGTATGTTAAGTATAGTATGCCAAGTATGGTATGCCAAGAGTCCCTCTAGGTTCTAGTCAGCTCCATACCTTGAGAATGAGAGAGGTAGGAATCTCTTGCCGGATCTGGAACTCTAACACCCTGCGAAGGGAGTCAGAACACTGGAAGCTGGATTCGTCTGCGTGCAGGAATGACAGCGTCTTCTCAGTGCGTCAGGCCGGGATAAGGGCTCCTCTGAAGTCGAGGTCTCCTCTAACTTGCTTGGGCAAGGGAAGGTATATTTATACCTGGTAGGTGTCTTGGAATGTTAGCATTGACGTGAAGTCGGACAGAGGAAGACGTCAGGAATGAACCCTTAAGGTATAACGGTTCATACATAATAGATGAGTTCTTGGAGAAATCAATAGTCCTGTGCTAGGGGAACTCCGAAGCTTAAGGGTCTGGTTTCTAAGAACTCGTTGTGACGTTAGGGTGGACGGATGTCGATGACCATGCCTGTATTTGGAGTGCACGGTTAATGCCTAAATAAGGACAGGGATTCTATGCCTATATAAGGGCAATGCGAATTGTGCCTATATAAGGACATGATTCAGGAAAACCTATATACGGACACCTAAAGCGGAATACAACAGTACAGGACTATCATATGCATTCATACACCTATATAGACACACACACACCGCCACTCATCCATAGAGGTACTCGCACACCTAGTCAGTTATGCAAATAATTAATCACACTGCCATTTACTCACCTATACAGTTATACACACACCTGCTCACTTACTCATACAAATACTAGCACATTCTTACGCTCTTATACAATCACTAATACAAGCACACATTCATCCATACAGCCACTCTCACAATCACACAGTCTCACTTATAGCCATTTATATACTCCAACACACATATATACTGCCTTTCACATATGTAGTTACTCACACATGTACCACTGAGATATACATTCACTCACTAACACACCCATACAGTCCATCACAGATGCACTCTTGAAACCATGCACCCAGTGAATCATCCACTCACACATCTATGCACAGAGACACACCCACCCACCCCACCCACACAAACACTCAGGCACCCATACAGATACTCAGACAACCAATCAATAACCCATATAGACACTCATGTAGCTATTCACAAACCCATGCAGCCGCTTACACACCAACAGACAGACGGATACAGACATTCACACAGTTTAGTCACTAACCCATGCATTCAGTAAGATAAGTTTAATCACTCACTTATAGAGTCAGTCACGCACCTACTAAATCCTCCATTCAGACACTTATACACCCACTCATTCTTCAATACACCTTGGCCTATATATATTAAACATATTTGAACTTTACAGAAACACAGTCACTGGATGATGTCATCAGTGATGTCATCAGTGATGTCATTTGCGATGTCATCAGTGATGTCATCAGTGATGTCACTGACCATGTCATGAGTGATGTAATATGTGACGTCATCAGCAGTGCATTACGGGGGCGCGAGTTATAGTTAGCTGAACTAACTATAACGGGGGAATTTCTCTGGTTTTGTACGAGAGAAATGTCCAACTAACTATAACTTTCCCTAAAACCTATGGTTTTTTCAGTGAATTTCTAAGGTTTTTTAAATGCTAATTTCTAACTATAACGTGCCTGAAACCTATGGTTTTTTCAGTGAATTTCAAAGGTTTTTTAAATGCTAATTTCTAACTATAACGTGTCTGAAACCTATGGTATTTTCAGTGAATATATATATATATATTAATACATCACCGTATATCGCTTCGATTCTTTCAAAACAATGGATCCGGACCACGGTATAGTGCAAAATCCTTTATTCAGTGCAAAACGGCATATATATATATATATATATAACATTCTGAAACTTTTTAGAAACACTCACTCACTGGATGATGTCATCAGTGATGCCATTGGAGATGTCATCAGTGATGTCATCAGTGATGTCACTGACCATGTCATGAGTGGGAAGGGTTTGGAGTTGCGAGTTGCTGGCGCGGTGAGCAGGGGAGCCACGAGTGCAGCGTGAGTGCGGCAAGCAGGGGAGCCGCGAGTGCCGCGAGAGCCGCGAATGGTGTGCCCTGTCACCTTACGGATCATCACCACCGCCGCGAGGAGAGCCGCAAGTACAGCGAGAACGCCGAGAACAACAAGAGCGGCAGAGCCACGAGTGGCGTGTCTGGTCATTGAAGGACTTCATTGAGCAATTGGCGGATGGGTGGTTAGCGCTACACCCTCTGCCTCGGCTCTTGCTGGAGCTGCTATTGAGGCTATCGAGGCTGCAGGAGAAACCATTAAGCACTAAACGCAGAGCGAGGTAAGGAAGGTGGGGGAGCTGGGCTTCTGCAGTGTTCCCACCTGTCTCACCCTCGCTCCGTCTGGTTTGCTTGCTGCCTGTGTGCTTCCTGTGTGGAGAGTGGCATGTGGAGGGCCCGGCCACCGACGGCAACACCGCCGCCTCCTCCCTGAATGGACGGATAACCAGAACTTTGCTCGGCCCATCTTCACTCGCACTCTGCTCTGCTCTCCCACCCCCCACCTGATTTTGCTGACATTTGCTCACGTTCTACCGCAGAGGACTCAAACCGCCGATTTCATCAACCAGTCACTGGTCACGAGGTAAGAGCAAAAGGAGGGCTGCAGCCAGGACTCCGAGCGCAGCAGCGTATTCGCTGCTGCAGAGATTGAGCCGGGGGCTACCACGGAAGCGACCCGGCTAGGTCGGGTGCGGCTTGCGGCACTCCCGAGTGTTCCCGCTCGGCCCTGCGTTTCCACAGCCCCCATTATTGCCTCAGTAGACAACGCGGCTACCTCGCCACCACCATATCGCTGGAGCACCAGGAGGTGATAAATCCAGCAAAACCACCCACGGTAGCCTGCAAGTTTACCTTGTGCAGCAAAAAGGGGCAGTGACTCTAAGCCCCATTAGACAAACCGGCTTGCTCGTCCGCTCAGTTAATCTTTTAATTATCAACTACGGGCCGCTAAGGAAAAACCTTAATCACCTTCAAACAAAAACAACTAACCTTAAGAAGAAGGAGTAACACCGAGTTGGAGAGAGGCAATCGCCGCTTATTAGCCCACCTGGTCTGAAAGCTACGAGCTACGAGAACGGCCGGTTTTAGGCATAAAATGGGTAAAGCAAAGTAATCACAATACCAATAACTAAAAGATATCAAGACGCCTAACAGTATACCACGAAAAATCTTACCTCACTATGGCTTATAAAAAATTAAGATCACGCACGATCTTTATAAAAAGACTTAGAACACAACATGCAATACGAAAAAGCGCCGGTAAGACGGCCTGTATAGGAAATTCTGTAGGGAATGCTGAAATAACAAAATTCTTCACAAAATCAATTAACACAGAACAAAGGAAGACACAAACCGAACAGGAAACAGCACAGATTACAGGAGAAGATAAAGTCGCGGACCCAAAGACATCAAGGCTACGAGGGAGAATTAATCGGTGACACCTTAATTCCAGAAATTGCAAAAATAGAGGAACACCAAGGACACTCTAATCCATCCCCCAGTCTAGTCGAACATAAGATACACCAAATCTCCGAAACAGACTTCACCTTACCCGATATAAATATCAATGATATTCTCTTTTGCCAGGTCTCCAAAGTAAAAAAGGAGTCGCTGACAATCTTTAACAGTCCCCCACAAAAAACACCCGTCCTAGTAGAGAATCTTTCTCAATCACCGGACTTTCTGTCTATGAAAAGTATGCAATCTCCTAACGGCCAAACCCCGGTATCCAATTCTTTATTTACTCTTCAAAGAATTTTGGAATCAGTTCTATCCCTTTTAGGGAATATAATGGAAAACTCCGACCAGATGTTCGATACTCAAATAGGCATGTTGCAATATTTAGTAGAGAAGAAAAGGAAACAACAACTTAAATATCAATTACTACTAACAAAAGACGAAGAAACATCAGCTGAAAATCCTCTCACACCTAATTAATAACTGATCACATACTCCCATTGAAGAAACAAACGGCGACCCAAACGGGTCGAACCATCCAAAAAGATAAGAAAAAGCCTGAGAATATCCAAATTTGTTCCCTTAAGAATCTATTTAAGGAACCAAACAACAATAAAGCCCATCATAAAGTCATCCCTTATTATCCAATCTTCTACCAGCACCGACCTAATGACCCACTTGAACCGTACAACAATTCCTTGAAATGTAAAAAAGAAATAAAATCCATCGAAACCCCTGCTTCAGCCGTTCCTGAGCCAGTATCATCAAAAAGGGAAAGAGATGCAATAAGAACAAGCGGAAAAGGCTTAAGAAAAGAGCAACAAGAAGATTCGTGAAACAGAAGGCTCGGAAGTTAAAGTTTCTGAATCTCCTATCTCCTGAACACAAAACCCCAAAAAAAGAGCAAATCATAAAAACCGCAACAAACGTGAATGAAAAGGGGTAGCACCACTTAATTTCTAAGTCAAGAGCGAACTTCATACACCTAAACCCTCTGACTCCAAGTTTTTCCATTGCATCGAAAGGCAATGAGCCGCCTGAAATATCGGCTGTTCAACCGACAGAGCAGACCTCGGGGGCCTTGACTCCTCGGGAACAGAAGGTTCAATCATGTTCCTTAAAAATTACTGACTTATTCCCCTCGGGCAATGATCCACTCAACCGAGAGAGAATAACAAAGCTTATTCTAAAGATTCATCCGTTACAGACATTAACAAGCTCGGTAATAAAACTAGTAGCCTTCCGGCTAAGGACTAAAACCAAGGTGGCCATCGTCGAATTCTGGTCTGAGGTGATTCCAGCAATAATTCTAAAAGAAAGTGAGATTCTCCATAAAAATGGATATGATGTTGCAGTCGTAAACAACAATGTAAACCAAATACAGGATAAACCGAAGGGAACCAACAAAATGAAAAATCAGCATTTTGTACAAGCGCATAGCGGCTGTAAAAATCCTGTCAACATCCCCAACAAAAATCTAACCATCATAATTAAGAATGGAGAGAGAAGGATCTGGAATACAAATATAGACAAGAAGGAAATTACACCAAAAGAAAATCACTGGTCCTGGATTGCGGAGAATCTAAATGGAAATAAACAGGGAAGGGAAAATAAACTCCCCTTTTAACAGAGGCTTGAGTATTGCATCCTGGAACATAGCAGGGAAAAATAAGGAGAAACTAGCAGTAATCCTGGAAGATAGCCCGGGGATCGTGGCTTTAAAAGAAATGTGGATAACAACAAATTTCCACCAAAATGAGTATTTCGTATATGACATTCCAGCAGAATCTGTTAGTCGGGGTCACGCAAAAGGAGGAATTGCAATACTCCTAAGCAAAGATTACTTCTGGGATCAGGAAATCATCCCGATGAGCACAAGGAATATCCAGTGCATGAACGTCAAGTGCTGGAACGAAGCTATGGATATTCCATTTGACTTAATCATTTTTAATGTCTACATCCCACCTGGACCCAAAATGGAAGCA
Source organism: Calotriton arnoldi (assembly GCA_963921515.1). NCBI lineage: Eukaryota > Metazoa > Chordata > Amphibia > Caudata > Salamandridae > Calotriton > Calotriton arnoldi. The sequence continues at coordinate 1,151,766 of CAWUFW010004930.1, read as the reverse complement.
CTCACAATCGAAATTTTTGAGGAAATTGAAAAGGTGGTGGAAAGTCAAGGATTCCCCTCAGTTTTCCTCACAGGAGACTTTAACGGGAAAATCTCTAATGAACTCTTAGAAAAATGGGAATATGACGAACAAGAGGGAGCCTTGTCAATCCCAACACCAATATTTCCCCCAGGAATCAAAGCAGACAAACGAGGGAAAATATTACTCTCCTCTCTTTCAGTCTTAAATGGAGTTATACTAAATGGAAGCATAGAAGGAGATATACCAGCAACCTGTACAAGAAAAGGTAACCTTAAGTCATCAATATTAGACTACATTATATGCAGCCAAGACCTGTTTGGGAGAGTATTAAAATTAAGCAATAAATTCACACAGGGAAGTGACCATGCAATACTACACCTTATAACAGGTCTAATAGTGCAAACTACCTTTCCAGGGTACATCATGGACTTGCACAGCACAGTACTCGTGAATCAGGCCCAAGGGCGATTGACTTGGAACACGAGAACACTCAACAAAATAAACTCTGCAATCATTAGTGCACAAGCATTACAGATCGTTCATTCCTCTGACCCAACAACAAACTTCGAACTAGTTCTAAACAAAATAGTGCAAACCCTGCATGATAGCCTAAAACATCAGAGTTCCCAATCGGGAAAACATCAAAGAAAGATCTAGGACAAAAGAGCAACTGCACTAAATAAATTCATTTGGGCACAATTTCTTCATTTCTCAGAAAATAGACAACAGGAAATTAAAACCTTAAAAAATCGTCGCCGGAGGGAAAGAGAAAAAAATCGGAAAATTCAGCAGGATCAAAAATGGGTCGATATTCAGATTGCAGCCAAACAAAAAAACAATCGCGAATACTGGAGCTTAATCGCTAAAGAAACAGGTACAAAAAAAACCCCTGCAAGCCTCTCCAGTTCCCCCAACTGAATGGGAATCATACCTACATAACCTATACTAATTAAACCCGAGGCAAGAAGGTTCGATCCAAGCCTCAAGCAAGCCAGGTGAAAATATTCTAGACAATGCTGCTCCTGCACCTCGGCAAATCGAATATTACATAAAAAATGCTAGATCTTCTGCTGCAATGGGTCCGGATCAGATCCCAATAAAAGTACTTAAAAGTAACCCAGAAGAATGGAGCAAGTTTTTAGCCCCCTCTACTCCCACTGCTATGCTACTGGTGAAATCCCAAAATCATGGAAAGGGAGCATCGTGATCCCAATCGATAAGAAGGGTTCTCGGTTGCTTCCCTGCAATTACCGACAGATCGCCCTGCTGGACGCTACAGGGAAGATCTTTGTGGCTAGTGTCCTGGATCATCTTAAAGAGTGGGCTTTTTCAGCCGGATTAATCCCCTAAATCAAGCTGGGTTCCATCAAAAACACTCTGTAACGGACAACATAGCAGTGTTGCAAACAATAATCGACAAATACGTGGTCTTAAAATCACAGGTCGTCTACTCTGTCTTGGTCGACTTCATGACGGCATTCGACAGAGTGGATAGACCCACACTCTGGAGTAAGCTCAGAAAACTGGGAATCCCGGACAACCTGCTTCATATAATTACATCACTATACTCGGAAACATGGTGTCAAGTACAAATGGGGAAAGAGAAGGGACTCACTCATCCAATAGTAACACCAAATGGTCTTAGGCAAGGTTGCCTCTTAACTCCCCTCCTGTTCTCTTTATATCTCAGTGATCTACCGGAATGCTTTACACAAGTCATCAATTTTCCCCAAAAAATATCACTATGCAAAATCCATATTATGATGTACGCCGATGACGTGGTTATATTAGATCTTACCCCATTTGGCCTACAAAGGAATTTACAAGTACTTACCAAATATACCGAAGAAAACTTTCTAGTGCCAAATATAACAAAAACGAAAATAGTTCCGTTCAGAGGAAGAAAACGATATACAAAATACAACTGGACCCTAGGGGGAAAACCGCTAGAAGTGGTGAAGGAATACACTTACTTAGGGCATATATTTACACAAACTTTACAAAACACCCCTCACCTGCAGCACCTGACCCGTAAAGCTGACGTACATGTCGGGGCTCTCCAACGATTATATTTCTCCACTGGGCACAGGCATTTCTCTACTCTTTTACAGGTTTTTAGTTCCAAGATCCCACCTATCCTATCTTACGTTCTTGAATATATCCCAATAAGACAATGGCAACAAATACAAATTAAAGAAGGGAAAATACTTAGGAAACTGATTAAAATGCACCAAGCAGTTCCTGCACAAGCTCTGCGCCTCGAGCTAGCTATAGTCAGCTCATTTGCCAGTGGGATTACCAACATCATAAGATGGGCCTACAATTTTGTACATGCAGAACAAGGCACCTTAAGATCTTTACTAAAACCAGAGACTTTTGACTTAGGATCACCAAAGTACGTTTTTAGTCAAAATCTAATTTTTGCACTTAAATTAGCAAACTGTACAACTGAACTGCTGAAATCTTGCTCCCCTGAGGCTTTTCCTAAAACATTTAATGCCGAGAATAAGCTATGATCTCGATATCCAACATTGCTCTAAATTGCACCATTATGAACCTTATGCAGAGACAATAGAATATAAACAAGTGCAACAGTATACTCGTTTTACCTTGAGGCATGGAGTCAGGCGTTGTAATATACTACTTCGGCTTGGGATTCTCCCTTTTAAATCAATTACCTCTAAATGGATTTCTAACGAAAATGCCAGTTGTATATGTGACCTTTGTAACGGAGGTGTGCAAGACTTGAAGCATGTTTTGTTTGTTTGCCCTAATTCGACAGTGGTAGATGCCAGAAAACGGTATTTAAAATTAATTAAAACAAGATGTAATAGTACAACTGTTCAGAGCGTGATTTTGCTTCTTAAATCACCTCCTAATGAATGTGTGTTATAATTTGTTTAAACTTTTAAAATTGTACTAGAATGATCAATTACCAATTTTTAAATAACAAATGTATTTTTATTATCGTTTTAAAAATGTGGTGTTCTCAGTAGAGAACTAAATCAAATAAATAAACTTGATGTCATGAGTGATGTAATATGTGACATCATCAGCAGTGCATTGCGAGTTATAGTTAGCTCAGCTAATTATAACGGCTGAATTTCTCTGGTTTTGTACGAGTGAAATGTCAGCCTAACTATAACGTCACTGAAACCTGTGGTTTTTACAGTGAATTTCTAAGGTTTTTTTAAATACTAATTCCTAACTATAGCGTTCCTGAAACCTGTGGTTTTTTCAGTGAATATATATATATATATTCACTGAAAAAACCATAGGTTTTAGGGACAGTTATATAGTTGGACATTTCACTCGTACAAAACCATAGAAATTCCCCCGTTATAGTTAGTTCAGCTAACTATAACTCGCGCCCCCGCAATGCACTGCTGATGACGTCACATATTACATCACTCATGACATGGTCAGTGACATCACTGATGACATCTCAAATGACATCACTGATGACATCACTGATGACATCATCCAGTGACTGTGTTTCTGTAAAGTTTAAATATGTTTAATATATATAGGGAAAGGCGTATTGAAGAATGAGTGGGTGTATAAGTGTCTGAATGGATGATTTAGTACGTGAGTGACTGACTCTACAAGTGAGTGATTAAATGTATCTTACTGAATGCATGGGTTAGTGACTAAACTGTGTGAATGTCTGTATCCGTCTGTCTGTTGGTTTGTAAGCGGCTGCATGGCTTTCTGAATAGCTACATGAGTGTCTACATGGGTTATTGATTGATTGTCTGAGTATCTGTATGGGTGCCTGAGTGTTTGTGTGGGTGGGGTGTGTGTGACTCTGTGCATAGATGTGTGAGTTGGTGATTCACTGGGTGCATGGTTTCAAGAGTGCATCTGTGATGGACTGTATGGGTGGGTGAGTGTGTGTATGGGTGTGTTAGTGATTGAATGTATATCTCAGTGGTACATGTGTGAGTAACTACATATGTGAAAGGCAGTATATATGTGTGTTGGAGTATATAAATGGCTATAAGTGAGAGTGTGTGATTGTGAGAGTGGCTGTATGGATGAGTGTGTACTTGTATCAGTGATTGTATAAGAGCGTAAGAATGTGCTAGTATTTGTATGAGTAAGTGAGCTGGTGTGTGTATAACTGTATAGGTGAGTAAATGGGTGTGTGATTAAGTTTTTTGCATGACTGACTAGGTGTGTGAGTACCTCTATGGATGAGTGGCGGTGTGTGAGTGTTTATATAGGTGTATGAGTGCATATGATAGTCCTGTACTGAGTGACTAAGTATGAGTGAATATACGGGTGAGTGAATGGATGTGTGTGTAGACCTAAGAATCAGTGAGTGGGTATGTAGTTTTTGGTGTTAGAGTGTCTATGGTTTTGAGAATGGCAGTCTGTAATTTAGAGTGGGTGTATCAAAAGTTATATTAGGGAGTGAGAAGATGCATGAAATTATCACATGGATGATGTCATCAGTGAGGTCATTTGAGATGTCATCAGTGATGTCACTGACCATGTCATGAGTGATGTAATATGTGACGTCATCAGAAGTGCATTGCGGGCGCGAGTTATAGTTAGCTGAACTAACTATAACGGGGGAATTTCTATGGTTTTGTACGAGTGAAATGTCCAACTAACTATAACTGTCCCTAAAACCTATGGTTTTTTCAGTGAATTTCAAAGGTTTTTTAAATGCTAATTTCTAACTATAACGTGCCTGAAACCTATGATTTTTTAAGTGAATTTCAAAGGTTTTTTTAAATGCTAGTTTCTAACTATGCCTACAGAGGTAGGACATGTGAAGAAAGAAGAAAAAACGCACAGAAAGAAGCAAAAGATGTGCAGAAAGAACCAACAGAGGAGCAGAAAGAGGCCTTGTTGCAAAATCATCCTATGCCCACAACTTTTTCAGACGGGTACTGGTGGTAACTGACTCTGACTAACCAGAGCCAGTGCTATGCTAAAAGACACTTAGAATACAGTGAAAACACCTACATACACTAGGGAACACTATGCGTTGGGGTACCCCTGTGATTAGCATGACCTCCTCTGCAAGTCCCTAGTACATAATAGGGCAGGGGGATTAAAACTACCTCTTAAAACGCACTACAGGGCGCGTTTGCACAGTGGTGAAGGGAGGGGGGGCCTGAGGTGACATGTGTGCAAACGCACCCCGTGGCGCATTTTAAGTTGCGAGATTAAGTCCCCTTGAATTCTGAGGGTCCCTGGGGCCCAACTAGCCCCCCAGGTACCTACAGTTAGGACCACAGAGCTGAGTTGCAGAGAGGCGTTCCGAGGCCACGCACCTTTTTTCACCTCTCTGCAACGCAACTCTGTTGTGCTTACTGAAGGTACCTGGTGGGCTAGTTGGCCCCCAGGGTCCCTCAGGATTCAAAGGGAATTAATTCCCCAACTTAAAACGCACCACAGGGCGTGTTTGCGCACATGTCACCTGAGGCCCGACCCCTCCCTTCACCACTGTGCAAACGCGCCCCGTGGTGCGTTTTAAGTTGGGGGATTAGGTCACCTTGAATTCTGAGGGTCCCTGGGGCCCAACTAGCCCACTAGGTACTTCCAGTAAGCACCACAGGCCTGCGTTGCAACGCCTGTAACAAATTGTGCAGTTGTGTTTAGGTAGTGAAGAGGGTCATGCTGGGGGTAGTGTTTTAGGGTTTAGGGTAGTGCAGTGGTGTTTGTGTAGTGTAGGGGGTCATGCTGGGGGTAGATTTAGGGTTTAGGGTAGTGCAGTGGTGTTTGGGTAGTGTAGGGAGTCGTGCTGGGGGAGTGTTTTAGGGTTTAGGGTAGTGCAGTGGTGTTTGGGTAGTGTAGGGGGTCGTGCAGGGGGTAGTGTTTTTGGGTTTAGGGTAGTGCAGTGGTGTTTGGGTAGTGTAGGGGTCGTGCTGGGGGTAGTGATTTAGGGTAGTGCAGTGGTGTTTAGGTAGTGTAGGGGGTACTGCTGGGGTAGTGTTTTAGGGTTTAGGGTAGTGCAGTGGTGTTTGGGTAGTGTAGGGATACTGCTGGGGGTAGTTTTTTAGGGTTTAGGGTAGTGCAGTGGTGTTTGGGTAGTGTAGTGGTTTGTGCTGGGGTAGTTTTTTAGGGTTTAGGGTAGTGCAGTGGTGTTTGTGTAGTGTAGGGGGTAGTGTTTTAGGGTTTAGGGTAGTGCAGTGGTGTTTGTGTAGTGTAGGAGGTCATGTTTTAGGGTTTAGGGTAGTGCAGTGGTCTTTGGGTTGTGTAGGGAGTCGTGCGGGGGTAGTGTTTTAGGGTTTAGGGTAGTGTAGGGGGTCATGCGGGGGGTAGTGTTTTAGGGATTAGGGTAGTGCATTGGTGTTTGGGTAGTGTAGGGGGTCATGCGGGGGTAGTGTTTTAGGGTTTAGGGCAGTGCAGTGGTGTTTGGGTAGTGTAGGGGGTCGTGCTGGGGGAGTGTTTTAGGGTTTAGGGCAGTGCAGTGGTGTTCGGGTAGTGTAGGGGGTCATGCTGGGGTGAGTGTTTTAGGGTTTAGGGCAGTGCAGTGGTGTTCGGGTAGTATAGGGGGTCATGCTGGGGGGAGAGTTTGAGGGTTTAGGGCAGTGCAGTCGTGTTCGGGTAGTGTAGGGGGTTGTGCTGGGGGTAGTATTTTAGGGTTTAGGGTAGTGCAGTGGTGTTCGGGTAGTGTAGGGGTCGTGCTGGGGGTAGTGTTCTAGGGTTTAGGGCAGTGCAGTGGTGTTTGGGCAGTGTAGGGGGTAATGCTGGGGTGGTGTTTTAGGGTTTAGGGCAGTGCAGTGGTGTTCGGGCAGTATAGGGGGTCATGCTGGGGGTGGTGTTTCAGGGTTTAGGGCAGTGCAGTGGTGTTCGGGCAGTGTAGGGAGTGGTGTTTCAGGGTTTAGGGCAGTGCAGTGGTGTTCGGGCAGTGTAGGGGGTCGTGCAGGGGGTGGTGTTTCAGGGTTTAGGGCAGTGGTGTTCGGGCAGTGTAGGGGGTCGTGCTGGGGGTGGTGTTTCAGGGTTTGGGGCAGTACAGTGGTGTTCGGGCAGTGTAGGGGGTCGTGCTGGGGCTGGTGTTTCAGGGTTTAGGGCAGTGCAGTGGTGTTCGGGCAGTGTAGGTGGTCGTGCTGGGGCTGGTGTTTCAGGGTTTAGGGCAGTGCAGTGGTGTTCGGGCAGTGTAGGGGGTCGTGCTGGGGCTGGTGTTTCAGGGTTTAGGGCAGTGCAGAGGTGTTCGGGCAGTGTAGGGGGTCTTTCTGGGGCTGGTGTTTCAGAGTCTAGGGCAGTGCAGTGGTGTTCGGGCAGTGTAGGGGGTCTTGCTGGGGCTGGTGTTTCAGGGTTTAGGGCAGTACAGTGGTGTTTGGGCAGTGTAGGGGGTCGTGCTGGGGCTGGTGTTTCAGGGTTTAGGGCAGTGCAGTGGTGTTTGGGCAGTGTAGGGGGTGGTGCAGGGGGTGGTGTTTCAGGGTTTAGGGCAGTGCAGTGGTGTTCGGGCAGTGTAGGGGGTCATGCAGGGGGTGGTGTTTCAGGGTTTAGGGCAGTGCAGTGGTGTTCGGGCAGTGTAGGGGGTCATGCAGGGGGTGGTGTTTCATGGTTTAGGGCAGTGCAGTGGTGTTCGGGCAGTGTAGGGGGTCGTGCTGGGGCTGGTGTTTCAGGGTATAGGGCAGTACAGTGGTGTTCGGGCAGTGTAGGGGGTCGTGCTGGGGCTGGTGTTTCAGGGTTTAGGGCAGTGCAGTGGTGTTCGGGCAGTGTAGGGGGTCTTGCTGGGGTTGGTGTTTCAGGGTTTAGGGCAGTGCAGTGGTGTTCGGGCAGTGTAGGTGGTCGTGCTGGGGCTGGTGTTTCAGGGTTTAGGGCAGTGCAGTGGTGTTCGGGCAGTGTAGGGGGTCTTGCTGGTGTTTCAGGGTTTAGGGCAGTGCAGTGGTGTTCGGGCAGTGTAGGGGGTCATGCTGGGGGTGGTGTTTCAGGGTTTAGAGCAGTGCAGTGGTGTTCGGGCAATGTAGGGGGTCGTGCTGGGGCTAGTGTTTCAGGATTTAGGGCAGAGCAATGGTGTTCAGGCAGTGTAGGGGGTTTTGCTGGAGGTGGTGTTTCAGGGTTTAGGGCAGTGCAGTGGTGTTCGTGCAGTGTAGGGGGTGGTGTTTCAGGGTTTAGGGCAGTGCAGTGGTGTTCGGGAAGTGTAGGGGGTGGTGTTTCAGGGTTTAGGGCAGTGCAGTGGTGTTCGGGCAGTGAAGGGGGTCATGCTGGGGCTGGTGTTTCAGGGTTTAGGGCAGTGCAGTGGTGTTCGGGCAGTGTAGGGGGTCTTGCTGGGGCTGGTGTTTCAGAGTCTAGGGCAGTACAGTGGTGTTCGGGCAGTGTAGGGGGTCTTGCTGGTGTTTCAGGGTTTAGGGCAGTGCAGTGGTGTTCGGGCAGTGTAGGGGGTCATGCTGGGGGTGGTGTTTCAGGGTTTAGGGCAGTGCAGTGGTGTTCGGGCAGTGTAGGGGGTCTTGCTGGGGGTGGTGTTTCAGGGTTTAGGGCAGTGGTGTTCGGGCAGTGTAGGGGGTCTTGCTGGGGGTGATGTTTCAGGGTTTAGGGCAGTGCAGTGGTGTTCGGGCAGTGTAGGGGGTCTTGCTGGGGGTAGTGTTTCGGGGTTTAGGGCAGTGCAGTGGTGTTCGTGCAGTGTAGGGGGTCGTGCTGGGGGTGGTGTTTCAGGGTTTAGGGCAGTGCAGTGGTGTTCGGACAGTGTAGGGGGTCGTGCTGGGGGTGGTGTTTCAGGGTTTAGGGCAGTGCAGTGGTGTTCGGGCAGTGTAGGGTGTTGTGCTGAGGGGTGGTGTTTCAGGGTTTAGGGCAGTGCAGTGGTGTTCGGGCAGTGTAGGGGGTCGTGCTGGGGGTGGTGTTTCAGGGTTTAGGGCAGTGCAGTGGTGTTCCGGCAGTGTAGGAGGTCGTGCAGGGGGTGGTGTTTCAGGGTTTAGGGCAGTGCAGTGGTGTTCGGACAGTGTAGGGGGTCGTGCTGGGGGTGGTGTTTCAGGGTTTAGGGCAGTGCAGTGGTGTTCGGGCAGTGTAGGGTGTCGTGCTGAGGGGTGGTGTTTCAGGGTTTAGGGCAGTGCAGTGGTGTTCGGGCAGTGTAGGGGGTCGTGCAGGGGTGGTGTTTCAGGGTTTAGGGCAGTGCAGTGGTGTTTGGGCAGTGTAGGGGGTCGTGCAGGGGGTGGTGTTTCAGGGTTTAGGGCAGTGCAGTGGTGTTCGGCCAGTGTAGGTGGTCTTGCTGGGGGTGGTGTTTCAGGCTTTAGTGCAGTGGTGTTTGGGCAGTGTAGGGGGCTGTGCTGGTGCTGGTGTTTCAGGGTTTAGGGCAGAGCAGTGGTGTTCGGGCAGTGTAGGGGGTCGTGCTGGGGGTGGTGTTTCAGGGTTTAGGGCAGTGCAGTGGTGTTCGGGCTGTGTAGGGGGTCGTGCTGGGGCTGGTGTTTCATGGTTTAGGGCAGTGCAGTGGTGTTCGGGCAGTGTAGGGGGTCGTGCAGGGGGTGGTGTTTCAGGGTTTAGGGCAGTGCAGTGGTGTTCGGCCAGTGTAGGTGGTCTTGCTGGGGGTGGTGTTTCAGGCTTTAGTGCAGTGGTGTTTGGGCAGTGTAGGGGGTCTTGCTGGGGGTGGTGTTTCAGGGTTGAGGGCAGTGCAGTGGTGTTCGGGCAGTGTAGGGGTCTTGCTGGGGCTGGTGTTTCAGGGTTTAGGGAAGTGCAGTGGTGTTCGGGCAGTGTAGGTGGTCGTGCAGGGGGTGGTGTTTCAGGGTTTAGGGCAGTGCAGTGGTGTTCGGCCAGTGTAGGTGGTCTTGCTGGGGGTGGTGTTTCAGGCTTTAGTGCAGTGGTGTTTGGGCAGTGTAGGGGGTCTTGCTGGGGGTGGTGTTTCAGGGTTTAGGGCAGTGCAGTGGTGTTCGGGCAGTGTAGGGGGTCTTGCTGGGGCTGGTGTTTCAGGGTTTAGGGTAGTGCAGTGGTGTTCGGGCAGTGTAGGGGTCGTGCTGGGGCTGGTGTTTCAGTGTTTAGGGCAGTGCAGTGGTTTTGGGCAGTGTAGGTGGTCGTGCTGGGGCTGGTGTTTCAGGGTTTAGGGCAGTGCAGTGGTGTTCGGGCAGTGTACGGGGCTGTGCTGGTGCTGGTGTTTCAGGGTTTAGGGCAGAGCAGTGGTGTTCGGGCAGTGTAGGGGGTCGTGCTGGGGGTGGTGTTTCAGGGTTTAGGGCAGTGCAGTGGTGTTCGGGCTGTGTAGGGGGTCGTGCTGGGGCTGGTGTTTCATGGTTTAGGGCAGTGCAGTGGTGTTCGGGCAGTGTAGGGGTTCGTGCTGGGGGTGGTGTTTCAGGGTTTAAGGCAGTGCAGTGGTGTTCGGGCAGTGTAGGGGGTCATGCTGGGGGTGGTGTTTCAGGGTTTAGGGCAGTGCAGTGGTGTTCGGGCAGTGTAGGGGTCTTGCTGGGGGTGGTGTTTCAGGGTTTAGGGCAGTGGTGTTCGGGCAGTGTAGGGGGTCTTGCTGGGGGTGATGTTTCAGGGTTTAGGGCAGTGCAGTGGTGTTCGGGCAGTGTAGGGGGTCTTGCTGGGGGTAGTGTTTCGGGGTTTAGGGCAGTGCAGTGGTGTTCGTGCAGTGTAGGGGGTCATGCTGGGGGTGGTGTTTCAGGGTTTAGGGCAGTGCAGTGGTGTTCGGGCAGTGTAGGGGTTCGTGCAGGGTGTGGTGTTTCAGGGTTTAGGGCAGTGCAGTGGTGTTCGGGCAGTGTAGGGGGTCATGCTGGGGGTGGTGTTTCAGGGTTTAGGGCAGTGCAGTGGTGTTCGGGCAGTGTAGGGGGTCGTGCAGGGGGTGGTGTTTCAGGGTTTAGGGCAGTGCAGTGGTGTTTGGGCAGTGTAGGGGTCGTGCTGGGGCTGGTGTTTCAGGGTTTAGGGCAGTGCAGTGGTGTTCAGGCAGTGTAGGGGTCGTGCTGGGGCTGGTGTTTCAGGGTTTAGGGCAGTGCAGTGGTGTTCGGGCAGTGTAGGGGTTCGTGCTGGGGGTGGTGTTTCAGGGTTTAGGGCAGTGGTGTTTGGGCAGTGTAGGGGGTCTTGCTGGGGGTGATGTTTCAGGGTTTAGGGCAGTGCAGTGGTGTTCTGGTAGTGTAGGAGGTCTTGCTGGGGGTAGTGTTTCAGGGTTTAGGGCAGTGCAGTGGTGTTCGGGCAGTGTAGGGGGCGTGCTGGGGGTGGTGTTTCGGGGTTTAGGGCAGTGCAGTGGTGTTCGGGCAGTGTAGGGGGTCGTGAAGGGGGTGGTGTTTCAGGGTTTAGGGCAGTGCAGTGGTGTTCGGGCAGTGTAGGGGATCGTGCAGGGGCTGGTGTTTCAGGGTTTAGGGCAGTGCAGTGGTGTTCGGGCAGTGTAGGGGGTCGTGCTGGGGGTAGTGTTTTAGGGTTTAGGGTAGTGCAGTGGTGCTTGTGTAGTGTAGGGGGTCGTGCTGGGGGTAGTGTTTTAGGGTTTAGGGTAGTGCAGTGGTGTTTGTGTAGTGTAGGGGGTCATGTTTTAGGGTAGTGCAGTGGTGTTTGGGTAGTGTAGGGGGTCGTGCTGGGGGTAGTGTTTTAGGATTTAGGTTAGTGCAGTGGTGTTTGGGTAGTGTAGGGGGTCGTGCTGGGGGTAGTGTTTTAGGGTTTAAGGTAGTGCAGTGGTGTTTGTGTAGTGTAGGGGTTCGTGCTGGAGGTAGTGTTTTACGGTTTAGGGTAGTGCAGTGGTGCTTGTGTAGTGTAGGGGGTCGTGCTGGGGGTAGTGTTTTAGGGTTTAGGGTAGTGCAGTGGTGTTTGTGTAGTGCAGGGGGTCATGTTTTAGGGTAGTGCAGTGGTGTTTGGGTAGTGTAGGGGGTCGTGCTGGGGGTAGTGTTTTAGGATTTAGGTTAGTGCAGTGGTGTTGGGGTAGTGTTTTAGGGTTTAGGGTAGTGCAGTGGTTTTTGTGTAGTGTAGGGGTCATGCTGGGGGTAGTGTTTTAGGGTTTAGGATAGTGCAGTGGTGCTTGTGTAGTGTAGGGGTTCGTGCTGGGGGTAGTGTTTTAGGGTTTAGGGTAGTGCAGTGGTGTTTTTGTAGTGTAGGGGGTTCATGTTTTAAGATGCAATGCTCCAATACCTGACCAGTCTGCACTACATAAAACTGCAAAAAAACTAAAAATAAAAAGTGTTTTGCACACTTTTGTCATTGGGCTATATGTGGGCTACATCTGGGTAATATTTGTGCTACATTTGGGCTCTTTTTTCACTGGTGGCCATCTTGGAAGACTTCTTTGTTATGAAGTTTCCTAATTTCCTCATTTACTGCAGTCTCCTCAGTAGGAAATGCTTTCAGTTTTTACTTTGATTCCATCAAGAAGGCATTCAGATGTGTCACACATTTGCCATAAATTCAGAATGTTAGCACTCTAGTTGTTCATTAGATCACTGTAGTAAAGCTACTGCTCACCAAGGAGTTAACTGGAAGTCTACTGCTGGTATTGAAAGTGATTGTTTCAGTCTGCATGTCAGAATTTTCTAATGAAATAGAAGAGGATTTGAGATCTCACTTAAAACATGCACTAAATTTTCTTTTGCAGCACTAACCATAATTTCTATGGCAAAATGAACCCCCTCATTTTGTTCCTTTTTAAATTAAATGTTTTAAGTGTTACCAGTTTATTCCAATCAAGATGGCTTCAGGTGTGCCATACTTTTGTCATAAGTAAGGCTGTTAGCACTCTAGTTGTTCTTTAGAACACTCTGGGAAGCTGCAGTAGAACACAAAGGAATCAACTGACAGTCTCTGCCCTTGTTGGATGTACATGTTTTACTGAGAATGTCAGACTTCATTCTCACATGACTGAGAAAGATAATGTGAATTTACAGAAAATATGCTCTCATTTTAGCTTCTGGAGCACCTTCCAAAACTGTATGGGACAAGCATGTGAAAATAGTTTTCTCTCAAACATGATTCATGATATCCCAGCAGAAGGTTTTTCACAGGGTAAAATCACCTTAGAACACACCACAATTCCTGAAATTAGTATGGTACCATCAACAAATGAATTCTAATGTAACTAAAGTCTGTTATCACCCTTTATAGTTCTCCTTTTGGTAACCCTCAAAATCTTCGATTCACTACAATGCATTTCAATGGGGTACTATCATTTATATTGGTCCCAAGATGGCTGCCAGCAATTCCAGGATGAAGTGCTGACAGCCAATCAGATCTCACGATGACATGTGTGGTTAGGCTCCGCCCAGATATATATGTGTTTTTACTTTTGATTTTCTCAGCAACTACTGAACGGATTTACACCATTTAACAAAAGGGTTCTTTCTGAACCAAGAACTACCTCTTTGCCAAATTTTGTGTAATTCCGTTCAGCAGTTCGGGCTGTAGCCATGGCTAAAGTTTCCTATGGGAAAATGAATGGGGAAAACACGTTTTGGGACCCCCCTTTTTTCTCGGCCCCCGCTTGACGAATCACCCCGAAACTTTCAGGGTAGGAGCGGACCGGAGCGGTCCATAAAGTTTGAAAATTTCGCGAAGATTCGTCAACCGACGCAAAAGTTATTTCAAATAGAATGTTGCGGATTTCCTATGGAAAATAGGTCCTAACTATAACTATCTATAGATATATAGATATATTTCTTTTTTTTTTTCACTGAAAAAAGGCAAATGTTACAGGGATGTTATAATAAGAAAATAGAATAAAAGAAACTGTTGATATTCACTTTAAAAACTAAAGTTTGCATGGACTTTATAGTTAGGCTCAGATTTTGCTCATCCAACACCAGTGAAATTCAGCAGTTATAGTTACATGAGCTGACTATAACTTATGCCCCCACAATGCACTACTTATGACCTCACATATTACATCAATCATGACATGGTCAGTGACATTACTGTTGATATCACTCATGACATCATCTAGTCACTGTGAGTGTTTTCTAAATGTTTATGTGTCGAACATATATACTAAGCTACTACTAAAGTTACATTAATATCCGTGTGCACTACTATTGTGTGATACTATTTCTAACATATATTATGTGAGTGGCTGTGTAACTGTGTGTATCTGTGTGTCAGTGGGTGTATGAGTGGTTGTATGGGTGTGTGAGTGGGTGTGTGAGGGAGTGTATAGGTGTATAAGTGGGTGTGTGAGTACCTGTGTAGGTGAGTGAGTGGCTGTTTGAGTAGCTGTATTGGTGTGTGTAGGTGTGTGAGTGGTTATATGGGCAGATGAGTAGCTGTTTGAGTGGCTGTATGGGTAGGTGAGTGGATGCAAGGTTATTGTATGTGTAACAGTGGCTGTGTGAGTGGCTGTATGACTGAGTGACTGAGTGTGTCAGTGGCTGCATGCGTGAAGGAGTGATTCTTTGAATGGGTGTTTAGTTAAGTGAGTTGGTGTGTCAGTGGCTGTATTGGAGAGTGAGTGGCTGTATGGGTGAGTGAATGGGTATGTGAGTAGCTGTACTGGTAAGTGACTGGCTGAGTGAGTGGTTGGGTAAGTGAGTTGGTGTGTAAGTGACTGTATGGGTGAGTGAATGGGTATGTGAGTAGCTGTATGGGTAAGTGACTGGCTGAGTGAGTGGCTGTATGGGTGAGTGAGTGGGTATATGAGTAGGTGTATGGGTAAGTGAGTGGCTGTTTGAGTGGCCATATGGGTGAGTGAGTGGGCATGTGAGTGGCTCAATGGATGACTGAGTTGTTGTGTAACTTGTATGATAGGTGTGTGAGTGGGTATATGAGTGGTTGTGTGGGTATATGAGAGGATGTGTGAGTGGTTCTGTGGATGATGTTATCAGTGATGTCATCAGAGATGTCATTAGTGTTGTCACTGACCATGTCATGAGTGATGTAATATGTGAGGTCATAAGTGGTGCATTGCAGGGGCATAAGTTATAGTTAACTCAGGTAACTATAACTGCTGCATTTCACTGGTTTTGGATGAGTAAAATCTGAGTCTAACTATAACATCACTGTAACTTTTGTTTTTTTCTGTGAATTTCTAAGGTTTTTTTAAATTCTATTTCCCAACTATGATGTCCCTGTAACCTTTGTTTTTTTCAATTAATTTCTATGGGTTTTTAAATGTTATTTCCTAAGTATAATGAACCCTGTAACCTTTGGATTTTTTTGTGAATTTCAAAGGTTTATTTAATTTTATTTCGTAACTGTAACCTGTAACCTTTGAGGGTTGGTGTGTGAGTGGCTGTATAGGTCTGTGATTGGGTGTGTAAGTGGCTATATGGGTCAGTGAGTAGGTGCGTGATTGTTTTGTGGGTGTGTGAGTGGGGTGTGAATGGCTGTATGGGTCAGTGAGTGAGTATGTGAGTGACTGGGTCTATGACTGTATGGGTGTTTCAGCAGCTGTGTGAGTGAGTGCATCAGAACAGAACCTCACCTGCCCCGTTATACAACAGGAGTCCACAGCTTTGCACACAATGTCTAGCTGGAGTACTTTCTATTAGTTAATTAGTAAGTGGTACCTCATTGGGTAAATGTCTAGTGCATATTCTACACTACAGCTGCATAAATGACCTCAAGAAAATGTCTCCGGTAACCTTGTGTGTGCTTTTTGGCAATGTGATTGTTTCTCATGCATCTTCATTCAGAAATTTGTGAGAACATGAATCCTCATACACAGAAGGCAACAAGACTACAAAGAAGTAAATCTCCACCAAACGAGTACTTCCTCTTAACTATATGAAGCAAGTGCTTCTTTGTTTGGTGAAGATGTACTCATATTCCTAGGCATTAAGAACACATCACCAAAATCGTTGGGAAGCCTTTTGCTAAGCTCTCCATCATCATGGCAAAAGGCGGGAAGATCTTTGCATACTGTTAAGGTGGGCAGGACCAAACGGGCAAAGCTTCCAAGTGATTTGCACATTTGCATACTACTAGTAAAGGAAAGGGAGAACTATGGACTCTGCTTTCACCAGGAGAGGCCAAGACAGAACCCGCTTGTTACAGTCACTACAAATTGCCTCAGAGAGATCAATAATGCATTCACCTTTACCAAGGATTTCAGATCATTTTGCACTGTGTAAGTGTTGAGAAAACACATTTGCTTTGCCTTCGCCAAGCCCAGGACATTAGGATAATTTGTCCTTTAAAGAAACGGAGCTTCCACTGGGGCACCTCCTATGTTTATATTTGTAAGTGCTTTCTGCTGATGTTTAATTTCTGTGAAATGAGCATAAGGGCCAGAATGGAACCTCACCTGCCGTTTATCCAACAAGAGTTCACAGTTTTGCATAAAAAGTCTACCCAACTGGAGTAGTTTCTACTGGTTAATTAGTAAGTGTTACCTAGTTGTGTAAATGTCTAATGTGTATTTCACACTACTGCTTCATAGTGGACCATGAGGAAATGTCTCCAGCAACTTTGTGCGTTTCGGCAATGTGATTATTCCTTTTGCGTCTTTATCAAGAAATCTGTGTTAATATGAATGCTCCTATAGAGAAGACAACAAGACTACAAAGAGGCCGCGAGGGGAGCCCCAATGCCCCTGCAGCCCCAGCCGGCTCCCCACCTCAGGCGGGAGCCGGCATTGCTCACTGCATGCAGGGAGCTGCTAAATGTGCAGCTCCCTGTGTGCGGGAGCAATCCCTCTGTTGCTCAGATATGAATTTGCCTGAAGGAAATGAAAAGACAAGAGTCATTTGGCAAAATAGGAACAAGTTGGTTTAATTAAACACAGCGGCAGGGAGAGTCTCGACAGAATGTGTCTCAGGAAAGTCTCTCGGTGTACCAAGATTTGGCTGACATTATATACATCTCTTGAGGTACAATAAAGTAATGTCTGCACTCCTGAAAAAGCATCTCAGTCATAAATTAACAAGTTTGGGCATCTGATAAGGACACAGATGGCCCTCAACCTCGTGCAGAGCTAGTGTGGGCCTTTGTGTATGTGTCCAGATGTCTGGCATGAGCAGCATGTGATCATTATGTGTGCTGTGCATGTCATGTCTTGATTGGCTGAGTGTTCCTATCTACATGTGGTATCTAGCTTTGGGGTATTTTGGGGGAACACGAGCCTTTGGCCAAAGTTGTTTTATTGGGGCCAATTTCCTCAGACCTGTTCTATCTGTGGGAGCAATCAGAGTTTTCCCTAGAAGCGAGTTTGTCTTTGGGTTAAGAGAGACCCCAACTGTGACCTGTTATTCGATAACCATGGGTCGCATTACCTGCCTGACCATGCATCCCTGACTCTGGGTTGATGGGGATGTCACCATGGGTGAATCTGACAGCAATGATAGAAGTTCATTGGAACTTCTGAAACTATTATGGCAGTCACTGGTATCATTTTTATCGACATTCTCAACACTGTGCACACAGTTGTCATAGAATACATCGATATTGTCTTTACTGATATTGACATAGTTATGCATGCTTAGATCATAGTGTACATCGACATTGTTTCTACTGGTATCAATATTGTCATTCTTGCATGTATTGTGGCAATCATTGACATTGTTACTGCTGGTATCGACACCGTTGCGCGAGCATAGATTATTGCTTACATTGACATTGTATATATGAGTATTGACATTGATATGCGGGCAAAGGTTAGGGCATACATTGATATTGCATTTATTGGTGTTACTGTTGTTGTGCCTGCCCATATCATGGTATTCATTGACATCATATTTACCCATTCCAACACTCCCCCTTCTAGTTGATTCTTCAACTACTCTATCCTCTTCATATGTCATGACAGTTATATTATTTGAAAGTGTGTGTGTGTCTGTAGTTTCTGTTACTTTTTCCCTAGCTATCTGCATACTATCTAATTTGAGGACTGCGTTTTTACAGCAGGAAATCCCCTCTTGTAGGCAACCATATAACATAAGTACAACAATGAAAACCGGTATTAGTGACATGAATAGTTTGGACACCCATAGGGGGGGATCCACAAAAAGATACTATGCAGCCAGTCCTGCTCCGGGGCACCACCCTCCTTCTTCATGTCAGCTTGCAGACGATGCAGTTCTTAGATGGCACAAGCTAATGTCTAGGGCCGGGCCATAAACTCTGCTCCACTCGCGGAGTTTGCGGAATTTGGGGACTCTGTGGAGGAGCGCTGAGTTCCCAAAATCCACCTACTTGGGCGCGAAGCGGAGATTTTTTCCATTTGCGCGCTTGAGATATGTTTTGGCACTCGCGAGCACCATGATAATCTTGGGCTGCTAGCGAGCTTGCATGATACTTCACGTAGTGCTGATCGCGAACACACTGCTTGAGCAGCTTTTGTGCTCGAGAAGCAGCTAAGAGGCTTTTACGGTGGATTTTCTTCTCCAACGGGTCGTTGGAGTTTTTTTGTGCTGGAAGCCTTTTTTTTTTAAACTTATTTTCCAACAGGAATAAATTGCCCCAGAGACTTTAACTTCCTGTTCCTGTCAAGCAGGCTCCTCCCTGTGCTTTGTTCATCTCCAGGTCACTTTTCATTTTGGATTTGGAGCTGAAAGGATTACTCTCCTTGTTGGCTGCATATATACCATAGGATTTAAGGACTTTGTATTTGACATTGCACAAGTTCAAAAACAGTTGTATAAGGGTGTTGTTTGTTTGATTGGGGGCATGTACCAGGGTTTATTTGTACTTTTATTCAACTTTTAAAATGTATTGTGGTGGGTGGCCTGCAGTTTCAGTAAGGGTCTAGTTTTTTTTTGCATTTTATATTTTTTCTTGTATAAAGGAAAAATGTTGCATAATTTAGTAAATGTTTCTATGTTTTTTAATAAATTTGCAATATTCATTTAATTCACCATGTGGCCTAGTCTGCCAATGGACCTTCCAGCCAGTAGGCACAATACTAGTCATGGGTGCATGAAACAACTGTTTCGGTGGTGTCTGTTGAATTGAAACATCATTTTGGCCATGGATGGCTTTGGATTAAATTACAAAATGTGGCTTTGGGGTATTTCACATTCTTTTTTTGCAGTGTATAGGTGGGGTCATATATTTGATGCCTTTGGATGATGTGTGTTGTTGTAAAAAAGTTTGCAGGGCATTTTTTTATATAGTCAGTGTCCATAGGTCTATATGTGTTATTTGTTTTCCATGCCTCCTGCTTGTTGTTTGAACATGTGGCTGATGGCTATTTTGTTGGGGCAGCCAGTGTGCTTTTGCCATAGGCCTGCATGTGTTCTTTGTTTTCAATGCGTCCTGCTTGTTGTTTGACCTTGTGGCTGGTGGCCATTTTGTATAGGCAGCCAGTGTGCTTGCTGTGCCACTGTATTCAAGCTAGCCTGGCTGATGAGGGGTAAAACCCCCAAACCGGTCCCAGGATGCTTGCTTCCAGTCCAGGGAGGACCTGGCCTAACTGTTTAGGCTGGACTGTTCCCATGAGGAGCAGGATCAAGACTGATTTGCATATGGCTGGGTTTGAACTGGGGTGGCATAGTGAGCACAAGAATGATGTATTCAACCCAGATTTCTTTACTGGGGGTGAGTGGTTGAAAAGTTTCAGCACTCCGTCCATTATCTTGTTGTGTTTAGCCAGTATGTTTTTGCCATAGGCCTGCATGTCTTCTTTGTTGGGGCCATGCCTCCTTGCTGGTTGTTGCTGTTGTGACCATGTGGCAGGCAGCCATTTTGTGTAGCCACCAGCCACTGTGCTTTTACATAGGCCTGCATGTCTTCTTTGTTGTGCCCATGCCTCCTTGCTGGTTGTTGTGACCAAGTGGCTGGCAGCCATTTTTTGTAGCCATGCAGTGTACTTTTGCTATAGGCCTGCATGTGCTCTTTGCTGTGGCCATGCCTCCTTGCTGGTTGCTGTTGTTTGGCCATGTAGTGGATGGCTATTTTGTGTAGCCAGCCAGTGTGTTTTTGCCATAGGCCTGCATGTCTTCTTTGGTGTGGCCATGCCTCCTTGCTGGTTGTTGTTGTTGTGACCATGTGGCACTCCATTTTGTACATCCAGCCTTTATGACTTTGCCATAGGCTTGCATGGATGGATGAGATATCAGTTTAATAATATGCTTGAGGATATTAAATGCATTTTTATTCATTTTACACCTCCAATAGGTTTCTTCTCATCCTCCCATATAAACATAGGTAAGTACTGATTTTTTTTAATTATAATTTTGATTTTATGAATTTACATTTTTTTCATTTCACTTATTTTTTTAATTATTTTTGAAATTTTCACTTAATTTTTGTACTTCAATTGTCTCAATTTTTTGACATTTTAAGTTTTTTTAATGTTCTTTTTAATGTTGATTTTTTTAATTTTAAATATTTCCAATGTATTTTACATTTCATTTTTTAAATTAATTTTTTTTTGTTTACATTTTCTTTTCCCATTTTGCCTCAGTTGATTCATCGTCCATCCATCCATCCACCATAGGCACACATCCATGCAACAACATTCAGTTTTTAAGATGTATAATTCCATTGCCTCCTGGACACCCTGGCTGGGGTGCAGCTTAGACACATCAGCATCATCCATTTATGTAATTATGATCATTCCATTTCCCCCGGACCACATTGCCTGCCATAGGTGCACACTAACCTCCATTCTTTAAAAGATTACTATTCCATTTACCAATGCAGTTCGTTGAGTGCCAAAGGTGTCTCCTTTAGATATATGGACATAAAGGAAAGAGCTCTATCATTTTGTATATTGTATGTGTTATTCTGATTGGGAATTAAATTGTATGGTATGGTGGTGTGGTTTTACTTTAAAGTTGTTATTATTTATCACCTTAGTAAACAACCACACTAATATTAGCTTTGTCTGTACTAATTCAAACTTCAAACAATTGCCACGTGACATTTCACACTAAGGGCCCGATTCTGATCTCGTTCGGAAAGCAAACTGAACGACTTGTGTCCGGAATGCTTTCCATATGACTCGTGTCAGGGGAGTCCGACCGAACAAGTACGGTGCATTTGAATGCATCCGAATACGATTCGGTTGGACTCCCATTGACTTCAATGGGAGCCTGTGTACCGAACGCGTACACAGGTTCCCATTGACAAAAGGGGTGGTTGGGGATCATTATGCACCCTGTGGCTGGCACCCCTTGGGGCCTGCCACACTGTGCATGGTCTGAAAGGGGGGACCCATGGGTACCCCCACGGGCATGAGTCAGAGGGCCTTGCATGAAGGGGGGCCTGCTACGGGCCTCCAAAGACCGATTCTGGCATCCTTTTCGATCTGGGCAAAAGGAATCGTAAAGGCTGTCCATATCGTTCATCGTACTTGCTTGCTTGGAAAACCTACTCCATAGAGCTGTACGATTTGGCTTCGGAGGGCTATCTCTCCGTATGCCTTCCAGAAACGATTCGGTCAGCGCTAAGGGTTTCCAGGCATCGTACTTGGTCGTTCAGAATTGGGAATGAGTCGGTGAGAAACAAGGGCTCCGGATCGGCTTAGGTATAACCAAATCCGATTTGGAGCCCTTCCGACCGAGATCGGAATCGGGTCCTAAATGTTTTTCTTGCTTGTTTGCTTTTAGGGGCACAAATGAAGAGATATCACCTGCAGTACTACCAAACAGAAGTCCTCTTCAGTCACACGTCAGTCCTCCAATCTCTTCCGCTTGTTCAGCTTGGTGCAGCTGCCAACTGAGAGCTTTAAGATGGTTCCAAAGAAAGATGCTTCCAAGAAAGTGGGCAGTGAGAAGAAGCAGCTTCCCATCAGTGGCATGTTGCCCCAAATCTTTTTTGGACCACCAGGTTGTGTGCCTGCCGCACCGGCCTCCAGAGTGCAAGCTGAGAGCAGCACTCCTGTTTCAACTTCAGACCCCCAACCTAAGCCCAAGACAATGTCTGTCAGTGAGGCGGCCATTGCAATCCTGAGGATTCCGATAAGCAGTGACACTGAATTAGATTTGTCCCTTTCATAAAGTAGTACCTAATCATTTCAGGAAACAGAGCAAAGTGGACAGCAGCCGCAGCTAGCAATAGTACATTTTCCTGATGTTGGAGCAGAACAGGAGGTTGAGTTTCCTTTCGATCAAGAACCACCTATTTTAGAATTATTTGCTCCCAGATCTCCAGCAAGGAAAGGGTAGGGCACTTCTCCACCGTCTTCTTCAAGCACCACTTCGGATGATGATGATAGGGACATGGAGTGGACCCCAACAGATCCAGGAGACAATTGGATAGGCAAGGGAAAATAAAAGTTCCTGGAAGCCTTAGACTTATGGAAGGGGATAATGAGGAGAATGACAATAACAAGGCAGTCATTGTGGAATGTGACACAGAGGAGTTCAACATTCCTATTCAACCTGCTCCCAGGGATGTGGCACAGGTAGCACCGCTAGCTCCCATATTTGCACAGCCACATCCGAGATCTGCACCAACCCCTACCTCAGGGAAAGTATTCACTGCAGAGAGGTAATCCATGACATGCCCACCTACCTCCAGTTCTTCTTCAAGGATTGGCAATGGCACAGTAAAAAAAGTACTTCTTCCCAGTTTGTGACTTTGTTATTGTTAACGCACAGGGGGAGCACATTGCAGTATTTGCAACACTCTTGTTCATCGAGGTAAGCCTGGGTCACATTATGGTACTAGAGGCCAAACAACCTATATGGAAAAACATCACGCAATCTGGTGGGATGAGCAACTTAAAAAATTGCTGAACATGGTCGTGGTGTTGTGGAGAGCAGAGGAACATCAGCTACAAGTCCAATCACGGTGAGAAGTGATGCTGAGGAAGAAGAGGGTGACATTCTCACACAAAGTAGCCATGTCCCCAGCAGTGCACCAGCAGAATCACCCACCTCAGCCACTTCACAATGGCACAAGAAGACTCGGAGTGAGATGGAAACCCGACGGCATGCAGGGACTGCCCCACCACAACACACATTGAGTCTACCACCATCTACTTCTCAAAAGACGCATGTGTCAGTGGCCCCAGAAAAGTAAAAAAACCAGGCTACTATTACTGCCATGTTTAAGCAGGAGGGACCCTATGAGTGCAACCAACCAACCACATGTTTTTACAATGGGAAGCTGGCAAAAATGTTAGCGCTGGACCTCCTCCCTTTTTCTTTTGTGGAAGGAGTAGGATTCTTAGAATTTGTGGCAGCCATGTGCTCAAAATGAAAGGTACCAAGTTGGACCTATTTTGTCAGAGTTGCTGTTCCATCCCTGCATCACGATGTGCTGCAGTTGGTTGGACAAACTTTGCAGCACAGTGATGTTCACACTATCCACCTGATGACAGACATGTGGACCAGTTGTCAGGTGACTCATTACATGTGCATCACTGCATACTGGGTCTCTTTTGGGGGGTAAAGGAAAAGATATCTGCAGGCCTTGGCCCTGAATAAAGTTTTAATAGTGCTCAGTGGCCATGTTCGCCATGGGGAAATCACATACAGCTGTAGACATCTTGGACAAATTTAATAGCAAGGTGTATGAATAGCTGTGACCCAGAGGTCTCAGAATTGGATTTGTTGCCACGGAGAATGGCAATATCATAGTGAAGGCCATATCAGATGGTGACTATTTCAGGGTCCTGTGTTTGACCCATTGCTTCAACCTGATGGTGCAAGACTTTCTCAAAAAAGAAGACATAGCAACATAGTGACCACCTGCAGAAGAATCTGCACTCATTTCAGCCATTATTTTAAAGCCAGGAAGCAGTTGTGAATTATTCAGCGTACTAATAGGGTACCAGTTAAAGTCCTGATACAGGAGGTGCCAACACATTGGAACTCGACCTATTACATGTTGCAACGTCGGTTTGACCAGTACAAACAGATCAATGACTATATCATTCATAGAGGAGGGGATGCATTTGGGAAAGCAATGATTATGGATGCGGACAAATGGGGCCTAGTAAAATAGTTGTCACAAATGCTAATCCTTTTTGAGGTCTTAACACAGAAAGTTAATAAGGAGGACAGTACGATGGGCCAAGGTATCCCATTGTTGCATCTGCTACAGGACCAGGTAAAGAAGGTGCCTGAAATGTTTGTCAACTTTGGTGTGAATGAAAACACAGAAGTACAGCCTTGGTAGAGAGCTTACTCTTTCGCTTGGCTTGTACTGGAAGGCTGAAAAATGACATCATCTCATCCAAACAGTACATTTGTGTCACACTACTTGATCCCCTGTACAAAAATAAATTCTGCCACTTTCATTCCTTTTTCTGAAGGAGATGTTTCAAAATACTAGAGGTGGATTGTTGAGCAAGCCGGGGACCTGGAAGAAGAACAGCTGGAACTTAGAGTCCCACCCTGCAGTTCTGGGGTACCACCTTCAACCTTTAAGGATGGCATTCTTGTCTCACAGCAGCCAACAACACCATCAACCAGAACACCTGCAACAACAGCAACAAAAGTGCAGGACCCTACCTCTACATTGTATTGGTTTCAATCGACAGGGCTTACGTCCAGTGCAGAGGCAATGGCAAAAGAGGTTGAGCAAGTGGCAGCACCAATACTCATCCACAGCATGTTCCAGGAGTATCTGGATGCTCCAAATAGGTCTATGTGGATCAAAATCCATTGATGTATTGGTATGGAAAGATGCGTCAATGGCCAGAGCTCAGCTGGCTGGCAATAAAGTATCTGGCTTGTCCTATGGCTAGTGTGTCTGTTGAGCGTGTGTTCAGTGCATCTGGTGCAGTTGTTACAGTGAGAAGGACCAGTCAATCAATCAATCAATTAATCAATCAATTCTTTATTCGATTTTACAAATAAAATCATAAAAGTCAGTCATTAAAAATATCATTCAAATTTTCATTACCAAACTCATTCTTATTTTAAAACCCCCATCAAAAAGCGTACAAGGAGAAAACAGATGGAGGGAGAGTTTAACAGCTGTAAAAACAGTAAGGCAGGCCTGACTTGCGTAAAATTCAATGGTTTTAAGATAGGAACTTATGTCGCAAATTATTATATTTTGGGCAGAGCATGATAACATGTAATGTATCATTGATCGAAGTGTTATCACAATTGCAAAGGGGCAGGTCCAAACTCGTAAAACAACAACCATGATTAAAGGGGACTAAGTGGGGAAATAAATTCATCCTAAAATAGTTCAACAAGCGGCGTAGATAACGTGTCATATTCCAGGTCAGATAAGGCTCCATTTTACTAGCAGTTTTCACTAAAATTGCATGTTGCATAGAATGTTTCATTAGTGCAGCATCCTCGCGTTCTGATGCCAACTTGTCCCTAAATGCGGTTTCGAAACATTTGCCAACAGAGCGGGTTATGACAGAAGGATTATGATATAGTTCAGGCTGCCCAAGTGCCCGCAAGTTATGCGCCACATACCTCAGCCACGGCATCAGGGTGGATTGTTCTAATTTTAGACAATCCTGCAAGATCAGTCTATTGAAGCTAAGTTCCTCCTTTACCCAAATTGAATTCCAAAGCTTTAATGGACCAAGGTGGAGCTGGTCAGTGATAAAATCTAAACCTAGTTCAATTTCATGGGGTACACTTTGTGTGACTCCCAGGAGGCCCCTTAAAAATTTATTTTCGGCTACTTGAAGAGGGGTAACCCGACCATATCCCCATATTCCACTGCCATAGCTCACTAGTGGGATACACTTGGCCCTGTAAATTTCCAGGACCAATTTAATATGAGTGTGCCCGAGCCGGCGGGAAAAATCTTCAATACTGAATATCGCTATATTGAAAGACAAAACATTCTGTGAAATAAGTCAGTGCCAATTAAACTCTGAGTCCAGTTGGACCCCCAGATACCTGAACTTGTCTACCTGACTAATGTGTTGGCCACCTACTACATATTTGATAGTTTTCGTGGTTGGTCAACCAAACTTCATAACATGTGCCTTTGAGAAGTTTGTCGTCAGGTCTAGGCTACTCATAAAACTGATAAAAAGGATAAAAAGTTGTTGTAAGCCTATGGCTGTGTGAGCAATTAAAACTGCATCATCCGCATAGAGCAAGGCAGGTATAGAACGCCTCCTACTTTAGGGACATCGGCACCCAGAGCTGTCAAAGCTTGCTCTATGTGGTTGATATAAAAAATAAATAAAAAGGGGGCTAAGATGCAACCTTGCCGGACCCCACGCCGCAATTTAAAGTGCTCAGTGCATTCCCCATTAGGGCCAAACCTGACACTGGCTGAGAGATAGGCATAGTTGTAAAGTAGTGGTATCAAATAAGGCGGCGGTTGATTAGCTCACGGTGGGACTTTTTCTGAATCAGATGCCAGTCTCTCCTAACCGGGTCGTCAGAGTTTATAGGCGGGTAAAAGAAGCCCAGTGGAAGAAAAGGTATGCAGCCCATTGTTGCACCTTCTTCCCCTAGGGCATGAAGGATCGAGCCAGCTTGTGCAGGGTTATTGAAGTTCACTATTATACAATGAACCAGGGATGTTTTGTGGGACTGGCCAATCCTGCCCACCCTATGGTCCATTTTGATTTCTTCTGCCGGTATCTGAGTGGGAGGCTGGTGAGCGTTCACCCTGGTTGCCAGCCAATGGACGACTTTGTTCTTGAGTTGGGCCTAATTTTTCTATGTGTTCTTCCCCAAGGGATGTACATCCACCATCACTACAATATAAGGTGAGAAGGACCAGTCTCTCACCTCAAAATGTGGAGAGATTGACTATGATCGAAAGGAATCAACACTTCATACCACACAATGACACCATTCCTGAAACAGCACAGGAGGAGGAGGATGATTGACCAGAATCAAGTGTGTTAGCTGACCAACTTCTGGGTGAACCACCTGAGATTGAGGATGAAAAAACAAAACAAAAGTTAGCTAGTGGAACATTATTATTTTTGAGTCAGATTTATGCTGCCCCACCATTTTGTAGTCACTTATATTGCAGGATTGCAGTTGAATCAGTGTGCATTGAAGAAGCCTCCACAGTTCCTTCATGACATTGGAGACTATGCCTGCTCCCCTTGCATGCCTATCCTTTTCTGCATCACTTAGCACTGTCAGGGCTGCCCAAGAAGATTGTTGATTTACAAAAGTGCCAGTACCAAATTCCAATGTGTTGCCTGCGTCAAAGATGAATTGTGTACCTGTTATGTGGTGACAGACAGTGAGGAAGGATGTTGAACTGTGATTTGGGAGCTTGCTTGGGATAATTAGCAATGTTTGGGGCGTAAATGATGGGCTTAAGGTGATTGGCCTTTACAAAAGTTACTTAGCAAAAATAAATTAACCTGTATGAGCCACTACTATCGCCAAAATAAATTAACCTGTATGATCCACTCCTATCGCCACCTAGGAGGGCTGCCCCAAATGGTCATTTGATTTACAATACTGGCAAATTCCAATCTGTTGCTTGCATAAAAGGGGAGATAGTGTAACTACCACCACGCTTGGATTTGAACAGGTAACCATTGCACCGAGTGATCTGAATATTGAGTGATTGTGAGTGATGATTGATGATTGATGATTCATGTGGTGGCAGACAGTAAGGTAGGGTGTTGAACTGTGATTTGGGAACTTGCTTGAGATTATTTGCAATATTTGGGGCCTGAATGATGGGCTAACATTTTTCCCTGGAGGTGATTTGCCCTTTCACACTTAGCCAGATTCGTTTTTTCTGGTTCTTCAGAATGCAGAACAATCACTTTAGTTAACAAAGAAAAACCTATGCAACATTCTTCAATTCTGTTTCTCTACTTGTTCTTCAACAGCAGTGCACTACACGTCTATCTTGCTCCGGTCATGAGTTGTCTGGGACAGAGTTACTCGGAGTCAAGAGGAAGATGGAAGAACTCAGGGCGGGAGATGTGGGACTACCTCAACATCTAGAAGACTTCAAAGGGAAACCATGGGGCTGATTACGATGGTGGTCGTAGGCACCTCCGCAGTGCTGGCGGTAAACGTACATTTAGTTACTCCTGTGGCGGTCCTCGCGACTGCCATATTACAATGGGCAAAGATAGCCCATTTCCCGTCCTTCGCAGAGTTTCCGGATCTGCCAGATTTTTGGTTCCGCAACAGTGCCGGAGGGAGCCAATAGAGAAAGACCACCGTGCGGAATGACATTCCGACCGTCGGACAAATCACGATGCCTCAACCAGCCCATCAGAACGCAGCGGAGATACCAGCCCCTCGGAGATGGCGGAAGCAGAACTGCGAAGAGAGAAACTCGAGTCCGAGACGCCTCCACATGTTCCTGGCTGCCATGGATCCTGCTCTACAAGCCCTTCCGCTGCTGTACCTGATCCACTACCAGAAGATAAGATGCCGTCGTGGTCAACACCGCAGGTAAGTCAATAACACATCCTGCATACTACCCCTGTACAATGACAACACACAACTGGCGCACTGAAATACATGTCATGTCTACATCAGAAACCCTGGTGGAGACAGGAACATATACCAATGTCTAAGTACACATGTCTTGCACGTCACAAATTGTCAACTCTGCATCGGGGTCACCCATCTCCATAGAAATGATTGCAACTAGCCCAGTCATGCCGGTCATGTCACCGCAGCAGTGAAGCCGCGGTAAAACCTGCCCACAATGTTGTAGGAGTTCAGGACATTGTCCCAGACAAGCAAGACCAACATCACAACATCCACACCACATGTATCATAAAAGACGCACCACTCAGCACAACATATCTGCAGCAAGAAGTCATGTGCAGGGACACTGTCTTTAGTGACATCTCATTAGGATCATCATCAATTGTATAGTAACATGAGTGTGGGGGTGAGGCAAGAGTCCCTCCAAAATGACAATAGTCATCATTGCACACAAATAAGGGTCAGTCCAAATACAATGTGGAACAGAGGAGGGCAGAGCAAGCAGGGTGTGTATGTGTATTTCACAGTAGTCCAACAATGTGTTGGAATGAGTCAGTGAGGCCAGGTAGATGACACATATTAGACACCACTGCCACACAATCACAGATCACCACAGCCCCCAAGCAGACATTGATAGGCCCATCACATACAATGGCAGACCATATCACACAATTACAGCCCATACCGTGCAACACAGTAAGAGATCCCTGACTCAAACAGCAAACTCAAAGTAGGCACCACTGTGCATTTGACTCACAAGTGTACAGCAGCAATAAATGACACCATGTGAGTATGTCCAGTACATCAACAACACTGACTACACTGCCAACTCACAGAACACCTACACACCATTACTCCACCTCAACAAAGGGAGCACCAACTACAAAGTAGTGAATGAATGCCAAAGTGTCAGGAAGAGTCTATCTTGACAGCAGGAAACTCTAACCTGAGACTCATGACAACCCTCCTCCTCCTCACACCTGCCTTCCACTCATGTGAATTAATGTGACTAATTCAAGAAATGAAGAGTCACTGTGTAGATTCACAACCTTGTAACTGTTCACACTACATGTCAAGACCTTCAGACAGCTTACACACTTAAACTTAGCCTCAACACATACCATAAGTCAGCAGCACTGTATGATAATAACTAAACTAGCCTAAAGTGGAGTGCACAGTGCAGGAAAAGCATGGAGAAATTACAGTTACCATTTGTACATGACATGCAAGAGGTACCACATATCACACTACACTTAGGCCATCAAATCATACATGGGTGGCACAGTGATTGAAATTGAACGAAAGTAACATCTGTGCAATATCCCTGTGATACGCCATTGCAAGCAATGCATTGGCCCAGGATGATATGAACTGTCATAAGCCATACAGTGACCAGACCCTCATCTGTGTCAACTATCTTGACCTGTGTATGCCACCAGCACAACACTCATGGCTCACGGTGACACTCCCTGATTGTCAAACCCAAGTATGACCTTCACACATACCCCTCATCTACCCATCTCCCACCTTCACTACTCAACATCTGTGAGAAGCACAGATAAAGTTGTAAATAAGGTCCTGTGAGTTTCCTGATAACCAATGCCACACCCTGGTGTGTATCCACAAATGTCAGAATCCCACTCGGGGATATCTGAACCAATGCTGATCACAAATCAATTGCCAAACACATGTATCACAAACCACATCAAAGGAAGTCCAACAAGCTCAGCCATGTGCAGCCAAACACTGGATAGGCAAGGTGATCCTAGACAGCACCGGAATAGATAACATTTCTACTCTGACCAACTGCACAGACACCATCATCCAAACCAATCAAAAAATACATGAACAAATGCCAATCATAAACACTAACTGTGTGCAACAAGACAAATCTGCAAACACAGACATAGACACTCCACCAGTTACAAAGTGAGCATGGTGTCAATGTGTAGCACAAGCATGCACAATCCTGACAAGTGACTGTACAAATATAGGAGGCCATAGCACAATTGTGCACTCAAAACAAGCTAATGAACAAGACTCCACATTGCCGCATGTGACATTCACACAAGAATTGCACACTACAAATTCAACACACATCTGAATGTATTCCAATACACAAACTCCTCACACACAATGTCATGCAAAAATAAAATCACACACACATGGACCTGTCAGTAGAAAGAGCCAACACAGGCCAAAGACTGCATCCCTCAACAACAAATACACAACATATGCACATACAAAAACATTACATAGCAAACTCAGCTGGACATCAGGGGGACTCACACCGGGCAAGGACAATGCAACATACACTGACAGCAGTGCATGTACAGTAAGCAGGGTGTGAACACCAACAAAACCAGTATCATACATATCTGAGTGCTCCACCATGAACTTAAACATCACAAATCATCACAGCGCACAGATCACATCACACTCAGAATGGGTAGCATTACCTCAGCAAACAGATATACACTTTAGCTATCACCTACTGCTGCACAACTCTGGAAAACAAAGATGCATGGAACATGACTAGAGGACTGTGCTGGAAAATCATCTGCACTGTACCTGACCAAACATGACTGCAATCAAGTAGAAGAAAATAGCACATAACAAATTGTGAAACAGTCCTGAGGGGCACATTGGTCCTGGACACAGATCATCCTCCCACAGTATAGTGTCACACTATGAAGTGGTGTGGAGGGTCACACACTGGCAAGGCATGGGGGGAGATATTAGACTGAAGTGGTGTGTACATTAGTATTGGACAGGTGAGGAGTGTACAGAGCAACAACACATAGAGGAGTAACTCACAATGTGTAGGCATCAAAAGCTCCTCTTGGGGCTGGTATGACTCTCAATACCACATAGTGGTCAAAATAAAGTGTAAAATGACATCAATGTATGTGAAAAGTCACTTATAATGTTAGTTCGCCTGAGCCGGTCAGCGCAGTGAGCACAAACGTAGGCAAGAGCCATGGCTGATCATCAAACCACAACACAGACATTGCAGTGACACACTCTGCATACTCACAAATGACAGCGATAACAAGTAGGTGTACCCCAGGACTTCAAGGTCATACCGACACACTGCACATTGCTCAACAAACAACTCCTACATGTGCCCACAATCTAAAGCAGGTGGCTGATAATGTAAACAAACAGGCATTCATTAACTGGATCATACATGTGTGTAGGTGTCATGTTCAGGGGCACATACACATCAACACTTCAGCTAATGACAGGACAATCACACTGTATGACTACTCAAGTGCACACATTCTAATGTACCCATGTGACTATGAAGCCAGGCCTACACAAGATGACTACACATCTACACTGCTGTGTACACATTAAGATAGATTCCACAGATATGACGGACCCTGTCCACCCGCAAGTTATCATGTGAATAGAATTCTCTGCTGTTGTGGTACAGCATCCAAATATGACATGTGTACAAAATTGGAGACCTGACAATAGAATGATTAGTATAAGAGTAGATCATCACAGACAACCATCATTGCACCCTCAAGCCTCTGACTCAAGAAGCACAAAAGTTGCTGTAGCCTCTGGCAACCTCTGCAAAAGAAAATCAAGTATATGCCGATGTGAATGTGGCATACAGAGCATGTAATAGATGAACATATACACATACATTGCACTGCATCATTAGCAAGGGCAGCGACAAAGCTCAGAACATGATTAACAGTCTTTATTACATAAACTCTGTATAGGCATCAAAAGTGCAAAACATCAAGGCCATTGGCCAGTCCAAATTTCAAGTCTGCACATGTGTGCATGAAAACATACCCACCAAATAGGTAACACAGTCCACTGCCATGGGAATCACCACAGGATAGGGGCTTCGAATGGGCAGTCCAGGCACCGCTCAGGGAGAAATGGTGTGGGAAGGGGGACTTGGCTTCAACTTTGGGTTGAAGTTGAACTGGGAGGGGGCTGATTGTCTGGGCCAGTTGGAGGACTGGACCTGGGAGGGAGAGAACTGGCTGAGGTAGAGAGATCCGTGGATGTGGGAACCTGAGGGCTGCTTGGACCGGGTGGAGTGATGGCACGGGAGGTTGAGACATGCTGTGTGGAGGCTCAGTGGCTGATGGTGAATGTGGAGGGCTGGGTCTCAATTGTTGGGGTTTCGATATCCCACAAGTGTCTTGCCAGGAGTGAGAAGTGAGGTGGGCACAACAGCCTCCCTCTTCCCCGAAGGTGTAGCAGGTGGTGGTGGCTCTCCCCGTAGGGATTTGCTGGACCTGGTGGTACGCTGGGGGCGGGGTTGCCTTTTCCCCTGCATCCCCTGTTGTGGAGGTACACTCCCCACTTTGCTCTCTTGTCCATGCTTCACAGGGGTGTGGGTGGGAGTCGAAGTTTTGGGTGAAACTGCCTTCTGAATGTGTTTGGGCTTAGTTGTGGTAGGCACCAGGTTCACTGCAGACAGGGCAAGTGTTTGTGTATCTTTGAGATGAGGTGTGGGGATGGGAGTGCCCTTGGATGGTGATGAATCGGAGGAATGTAATATGGATGCATGCTTTTTTTGCCTTATGTCCCTGAGTGTCCTGTGATGGGCTTTTTGTTTTGCGGTCATGTGTGCTGTGGTGATGGTGTATGGTGTCTGGTATGCTTAGAGTGCTGCTGTTGTGTGCTGCGTGTGGATGACTGGGTGCCTGAGGGCTCTGGTGTGTGTGTACTCTAGTCAGGTGGGGGCACTGGCAGGGTGGTTGCCGAAGGGACAGGAGCTGGACTGGGAGCTTGGGACTGCTGAATGGCTGCTGTCACTGTGGAGGACAAAGACTGGACAGTTCAGTGTAGGCCACCCACGTCTGAATGAATGCCCCCCATGAATGCAACAACCTGTGACAACTTGTTGCCATTATCCTGGAGGGCATTCAGGAGAGCAGTCTGACCCACACACAGCTGCTGCAAAATGTCTATGGCCTCCACACTGAGGGCAGCAGGGGAGACAGGGGCAGCGGTGCCTGGGGGGAAGGAGACTCTACCCTTCTTAGTGCTGCGGGCATGATAGCACTTGGGGGAGCATCCGGGAGGGTGGACACAGGACGAGGTGTGGCGGAAGAAGATGCAGATCTTGAACTTCCTGTTCCCACCAACATCGAGGAGTCACCACTGGACTGGGAAGATGTGGAGGTTGGTGTTTCCGGCCGGGAATCCTCCAGGGTACTCCTGTCCCCCTCTGAGGCGCTGGTCCCCTCAGTGTCACTGAACTCCTGTGTAGCAGTCGTGCCAGTAGCTTCCCCAACGGTGTCAGGCCCCTGTCCTTCCCTGCCCTCGGTAGATGCTGCAAGAGACAGAGACATAGGTTCAGTATAGTGCCATACTCGCAAACATCAAATGCAATACAAACTCAAATCCTTTGACTGTAACTCCCATGTTTCACTACTCCATGTACTTTCAGCATATGCCACATTTATGCAATCATCAGTTGATGCATGGAAACATGCTTCCTTGATAGTCATGCTCCATGTTGCGTTGACACATCCAAATAGCTGGGCATGTGCCTACATGTAACATCACATACAATTGTCTGTAGGCACACCTACGTGCCTGTAGGTAAGATAGCTACACATCCAAACATGTTGTCTCAGTCACATTTGAAGTATATTTCATGGAACATCATAGATACAAAGTCAAATATATCCATTTGCAAGTGATATCACCTCCTGAAATCCACTATGTTGGGCATTGAAGCACAACTACAGTTGTACATTGGTGTCAACTGTGTAGATGTGACAATTATTTTGATGTGCACAGCACACATCTCTAAATGCACACTAACATGATGCTCACTGCTGTTCACTGCCAGTTGATGTCTCTGACACTCACACTGCAGCATATGTCACAAGGACACATCTTTTTTGGTAATGAAGTGCAAATAAGCCCCATGTAACAATGTAGTCGCATAGACAATGCACAATAGCATGAGAATGGGAATGTAATGTAAGGCCTCCATGGGTTGTGACATGTCACACAACAACATCTTCACAAGTGCCTGACAGGCCTTCATTGATCGAAGGCATGATAGAGTCTTCTGTAGATGAAGTTGTCAGTGGCCTCCATTAGGACAGCTAATGTGTGACAACAATACCTAGGGTCTGGCATATGACATCCCTATGTTGTGCTGAGTGATGACATTGATGACACATCAATGTGCCAAAAATTCACTCACTGATTAAAAGCATTAGCCACAACGTCACCATGCACTGATGCACATGGACACCCCTCCACAATGCACACATACTGAGGACTGACACTCTGAGTAACATGTGCACCTTATCATCTATCAAATTACTGTACAACACCTCAGTCACATCACAATTTGCCATACCCACTGATCACATCCAACCATGTTAAGCCCTAGTGCCAAAACAATCTCACAGTGGCCAGGTTCAGCTACATTGCATTTAAATCCCAGAGTCTAACCATCCCAGTCATGTTGAGATGTGCACAAATGGCAAATGCAAATCAGCCAATGCATCACTGCAATCATCACCATCTACCCCATCAGCACCTGTGTGCATTTGCTGTCACTGTGGCAGGAAATTACATCATGTGATGCCATGCTGATGATAGTAGGCTAATATGTTTTGCAATGATGCTGTCATCTCTATCATTGTGAAAATAAGAACCCATGGGGCAGGTGTGACCTCTACCAACTCACTGCTCCCTGAGTCCACATCTGTGCATGTCTCTAGCCACATACACATCATCACATGAGCACACTATTGTGGTAGCCACACAGCACACACAAGCCTGACAAGTGTACTGGGCTACACACTTCACACAATGAATTTTCCTGTGTAGGAAGGACTCAGTTCAGACAACATTCACAAAATGTGAGATGAAAACATGGCAAGATGATTTGCTAAGACAACGTTCATGGATTAACCACATGAGAAACAAAATGTAGTCCAAATGCAGAACCTCTGCACTCAACACTGAGGCTACGTAGAAGCCATTGCATCACACTAGAGACATCACAGAGGTCCGCACTTGCTCTGGGCTGGGATTCATGAAGTCACTCATATGTAAAGTCAGATTTTGCACAATACTCACCCCAACTTGCTGCTGTTGGGCCCTCAAGCGTCCATCCAGCTCTGGCTGTGTCAGTGCCAGGATGCGGGCCATTAGTGGTGTCATGCTCCTGCGCGCCAACCTGCCACTTCGAGGGACCAGCCCCAGCATCATTTCAGCGACGTTTTTGCTGACACAGCAGATGTCATCCCACCTCTTATGGCAGTGTGTACGGTGTTGGTTTGAGACCCCTAAGGACCGCACCTTGCGGGCAATCACCCTCCATATGGCCTTATGCTGATGGACCTTGAGCTGCAGGCATGGGAGACAAGAAGAGGACGTTTTTGTAACACTGTGTTATGTACCAATTGTGGCAGTACAGGAGCATGAAAACACATAGCACACAAATACATCAATGGAGAGCAGAGCCCATACACCATGTCACATAGTACACTTGGATCAACCCATATCATTGCAATGTATCCATCTATGATGATGGACACACTACATGCCCATCTCATACACATCTCATACACCTGCAGAGTGCCAGCACAGAAACCAATGTGCAAATGGGCCTCATCTGTGATGCACTATGTGAGTGAGCATGACATACGATACACTGGAAATGATGTGTAGTGGTCAGACTCACTGTGTCTTACACTACACACCCCTTAATGTCCTTGACCATTGCATAGCTACATGTGTCATGGTGGTCACATTTAGGTCCCTGATCTTACATTCTCACACTCTTGTCACAAGGTGTAGGTATGTCTTGTGTACTCCTCAGGCCTATAATATCTCCTTCAAAAATAGGATGGTGGACAACACATATGTTTTTCTGAGTCCTTTTAGTGATGGGTCCTTGTAACATTGTGCAGTTACTGGGCAGGCCAGAGGCCTTTTCACTGAGGAAAAACGTGGCCCATCACAGAAATCACATGCATATACAATGAGAATGGTGAAACAGTGCATAACATGCGAGACTCTACACATCATGGAATCAATAGAAGGATGACATGTCCAACGTACATTTAGCAGATGTGTCAGAGGTGATTTACCGCCAATAGTGATAGATCCAGGCCTTGTACTCCTGTGCAGAATGGACACATCTCCATAGGGTGAATTTGAAAGCAGTACACACATTATTCAGTACCCTCTGGCCAATCTACATCTGAAATGTCACAAATGAGCCTATGAACATTTAATGAACTATGACATCACATGGCACAGGGAATATGTGTTCAGAGTTCGAGTGTCTCAAATCAGCAGTGTAACTGTATAACTGCTAAACCACAGTATGTCCTTTCCATCATTAAATGCAGTCAGGGATCTGTGGAAATAAGGCTATACACCCCATTGATGTGAAGTCAGCATGCTAGGCAGTGTCTCACACATTTACATTACCCAGTCTCAGAACAACATGTGTGTTTTTTGGCTTCAAATGAGCTGCACCAGTGTCTATGTTGCCATCCTCCCCACATACTCAAGTGCAATAAGTTCTAGGTCATGTATGGACCATGCTGTTGGAAAAATATTAATGCATGAACATTGGCTTGCACTCACAGGCACATACTACTGTACAGTAACATCATGTGAGCATTCTGAGCACTCTCAAACTTTTACTCATACACTTCCCAGTACCTCTGGAGCACCATATAGCCGCCCATACTGGGCAAGGAGCTCGTTCACCAGGACCTCCAGCTCCTCTGTGGTGAAGGGACGGGCCCTGATGTTCTCCGTTCGAGCCATGACTGGGTCCAGCGTAGAGGTACAGCAGCAGTTGGTGGTGATGAATGGCAGGCAGCAGTGTCTGAATGCAAGTGACATGTGTGGCTCTCTCACAGACATTTTTAGGCCCCTTTGGTTGTTTCAGTGGTACTCTGCTGATGCAATTGGTCAGCCTGGTTTGCATCTTTCAATTATATCCAATGCCTGTGACCGCAGTGGCGAAGCACGCCTACGGCAAGTTTAAAAAATGTATTGCACTACCGCGATGGCGGTTCCCATTGGCTGCACTGACATTGGCATAGGCGGTGTCACACCGCGGGGGCCAGGTGGTCTCTTCCGCAATCCGGCATCTTGCAATTGTGGTCAATGCCTGTGACCGCAGTGGCGGAGCACACCTACTGCTAGTTTCAAAAACTGTATTGCACTACCGCGATGGCGGTTCCCATTGGCTGCACTGACATTGGCATAGGCGGTGTCACACCGCGGGGGCCAGGTGGTCTCTACCGCAATCCGGCATCTTTTAATTGTGGCCAATGCCTGTGACCACAGTGGCGGAGCACGCCTACCGCGAGTTTCAAAAACTGTATTGCACTACCCCGATGGCGGTTCCCATTGGCTGCACTGACACTGGCATAGGCGGTGTCCCACCGCGGGGGCAAGGTGGTCTCTAGCGCAATCCGGCATCTTTCAATTGTGGCCAATGCCTGTGACTGCAGTGGCGGAGCACGCCTACCGCGAGTTTCAAAAATGTATTGCACTACCGCGATGGCGGTTCCCATTGGCTGCACTGACATTGGCATAGGCGGTGTCACACCGCGGGGGCCAGGTGGTCTCTAACGCAATCCGGCATCTTTCAATTTTGGCCAATGCCTGTGCCCGCAGTGGCGGAGCACGCCTACCGCGAGTTTCAAAAACTGTATTGCACTACCGCGATGGCGGTTCCCATTAGCTGCACTGACATTGGCATAGGCGGTGTCACACCGCGGGGGCCAGGTGGTCTCTACTGCAATCCGGCATCTTTCAATTGTGGCCAATGCCTGTGACCGCAGTGGTGGAGCACGCCTACCGTGAGTTTCAAAAACTGTATTACATTACCGCGATGGCGGTTCCCATTGGCTGCACTGACATTGGCTAAGGCGGTGTCACACCGCGGGGGCCAGGTGGTCTCTACCGCAATCCGGCATCTTTCAATTGTGGCCAATGCCTGTGACCGCAGTGGCAGAGCACGCCTACCACACCTATGGACACATTGTGCTAATGTATTGTCACTTGGCAAATTGCATCACTGATCACTATACATTTACACTAAATTGTTGCACCTGGTTGTAAAGTGAAATGAGTGTGTGACATTTAACTCAATGATACCCACACATGTCATGTCAGTACACATGAGTACATGCATTGGTATGTACTTACTCACATGTCAAATTTGATATTTGTGTGCATGTATACAGATTTGAGGTGTAATGGAGTCTCATTTTTGTGAACATGCCAATGTGTGAAATGGCAACTCATCCCAATCGTATTGCTACCCCTCCTAGTGCCCATCTTTATTCTTATACATATTCCATATTTATACATTCTAGTTACAATCTTGCTTCTAAATTCTTATATTCACCCTTGTTGACATTTTCCTGCCCCTCCATCTTTCCACTAGCAATCGACCGCACTCCCCCTTTACCCTTATCTACACCCCCCTCCCTGTATCGTAAAAGAGGAATCCTCCCCTTTTACCAACTGCTGCTGGCTGGGCAGCTATTTAGAGACAGTACCGCCACGGTAGCCCCCGCACCGACCCCCCACACATTATCCGTTTGTCAATTTGTCATTCAAGAGAGACCAAGAAGAAAAGAAAGGAGAAGAAGAGAGAGAAGACAATTAAATTCAACTATCATAGAAAAAGAGTCAGAAACTGGCATCCCTCTCCTTTTTGCTTTGTACACCTAAAGACCTAAAAAAAAAGTCAGAGGCATAGCTCTCTTAAATCTTATTTGTCGCCTCTGTTTGCCACTTGTCAATAGTTCTTTAGTCTCCTGCTTGGTTGAGAAAAAATACGAGTGT
Source organism: Calotriton arnoldi (assembly GCA_963921515.1). Classification (NCBI taxonomy): domain Eukaryota; kingdom Metazoa; phylum Chordata; class Amphibia; order Caudata; family Salamandridae; genus Calotriton; species Calotriton arnoldi. The sequence continues at coordinate 1,112,818 of CAWUFW010004930.1, read as the reverse complement.
CCTCCCTTCAAAACGTTTAGCCGTGCAGGCTCCTGTAAGAATACTTGTGCACCTGCAGCTTTTAACGGATCTATTAGTTGGCGTAATTTCCAGCGTCTAACCATTGTCGCCTTGCAGAGGTCAGAGCGCACAAAAATAGTAAGAGAGTCGACTGTAACAGGGGAACTAGGACGGGCCTTCAAAGATACAGCTTGTCTAAGTAAGAAATTTCCAAAAAAGATCAGGAATGGCCGTGGATATCGTGACCCCTGTTTATGTTGTACAAATGGGAGTCTATGAACTCTTTGTAACTGACAGTCCCAGTCCACCAAGTCAGGGAAAGCCTTCTGAAAAAGCTGGACCACATATGCTCTAGGGTCTGATTACTCCTTCCGCTCCGGGACGCCAAGCAGCCTTAGATTATGTCGTCTCTGCCAATTCTCTAAATCCTCCATCTTAGCCTGCATAGCTAGGATCTGAGCGTCATGCATTTGCAATGAGCTGGCTGTTTGCATGGTAGTCTCCTCGGTGTCCGCAACCCTCTGCTGCAGCTCCGATCTATCTTTTGTGAGTCTCCCGACCTTAAGTGTCATCTCCTTTAGTGACTGCTGAATACTATTATTGTCTGCCCTAGCCTGAGCATAATGCTCCTGTGCTTCAAGTCTTTGGTTGTTTAGGTCCCGAAGAATCAAAGAAAGTGATGGCTCATCAAGATCCTGAGCCTTCTCAGGATTTCCCCACGGTCAGTCCCCCCTCACTAGGAGGGCTAGATGTCGACGGCAAGTCATTAGAACACAAAGTAGGTAACTGGCCAATATATGTCGCTAATTCTGGCTCTAAATTGACAGCCGCAGTTTCTCCACCTTCCATGCTGCCGCCGCTGTCTGTTGGGCAAGAACCCGATAGCTGTGATACTATTGTCTTGACCCCTCCCTTTGCCTGGGCCCACCTACGGAGAGGGCTGCTGCCTGAAGTATCTTTGACACGTGAGGGTGCGATACAATATTGCTGGTTATCGTATCCACTGAGAGTTTTCTTCCCACCTCTCATTGTTTTAACCTTTACGTTTTTCTTTTTACCAAAATATGCATTAGGTGACTTATTCTCAGCTACCCTCAACACTGTGTTCTTGAGAGCGGCTGGCAAGTCTCTCTTTTTTTCCAGAAGTTTGGGGTTGCCAGATTCCTGTCTAGCTCCTTGTGCCTCTGACATAATCCCCCCATCTCCTGACCCAGTATCCCCACCTCCAGCCAATGCCTGAACCGTCAGCTGTGATGTATCTGTATCTGTATCAGCTCTGAAGAGGGTTATTGCAGTAGCAATATCAGTATCCACGTGGCTCTGCCCAGAAGCAGCCGTGTCCTCAGATACTAAGCATTCTCTCTCGGATTCCATAGGATCCCCCGTTTGATCGCTGCTGACTTTCACATCTCCTATGATATTAGCTCCTGTCTCTATAGGCTCCGATGGCTCTAATAGCAGAGAGTGCACTTCAGATGAATCCTGTGGATACATTATATCATTGTCAAAACTCAAAGTCTTCTGAGCCTGGTCCAAAGAATAATTTTACTCTAGCCCGGGGGCGTCTGAGCTGCTGGCCGCATTATAATCCTCCTTATGTCACGCTGGAATTGCCTGTAATATAGCATCTGCTATTTTGTTGCCAGCCGTTTGTTCAGTAAATGCGCCTGCCGCAAAAAAGTCTGCTGCTTTTCCTGACTGCAGAACTCGTAGTAGCGGCTTACCTACTTTTGAGAGGCCCTTGGCAGTGTTCGTTCTCTGCGCTGCAGGTACCTCTTCAGTCGCCTCAGCCCCCAAGGTTCCTGCCGCGCTCACCAATGCTCGAACTGCCCGTGTGCTTCTGGGCAGTGTTTTTGGTGGAGCCATATCCCCACTTGAAACGAAGTCTAAAGCTGGGGCTGAGGACAGTCTCAAGGTCAGTCTCAGCCAGTAGACCGCCGAGCAGCATCCAATTACCCAGCGTGTGATCTGGGACGCATACAACAAACGCCCAACACCAACCGCTGCTGCTGCCTGCATTCGCTTTTGCCTGCGGTATTCAATTATCTCAGCAGCTTCCATAAGTTTTAACTATTCCTTTAGGTGAGGAAATATGTGTCCCGCCGTCTCTGCTTATCTCGGTACTCTCTGCCTTACATCGTGTGGGTGTACAGGAGCCTCTCCGTGTGTCTGCTCACCACCACAGCATCAAACCGCCATCTTGCTCCTCCTCCGAAATGGCAACTCATCCCACAGTCATGATGGACTGACCACATAATGTGCCTATATCACTGTATACAGTGCTGTATTTATCTTGATATTTGTCCAACTTACACTCAATGTGCTCATTGTGTAATAATGTTGTGCTTAGTGAGACTAAAGCAAGAAGGTTGTGCAGGGACAGCAGCTACGTACAACTCAACATTGTTGCTGTTTGCCACATGTGCTGTGTCAGCTACACCCAGGGCTGGTGAGACAAGATGTAGGAGTGTACCATATACCATTCACATAGTCTGATTCTAATGTGACAGTAGTTAGTATGTACATCCTGCCCACATGAATGACTATATGAGATCAAGGTGTCTGTGCATGTGACTTGTGCATTAAGCTGTTTTTACAGTCCTGTCAATGTTGGGGCTGTGTTAGTCATTATGTAAGATGGTTGCCACATCTCATCTGTGAATCAAATTTACATGTGTCCTCTTTCAGAATATGTAGGAGATGACCAAATGTCCATCAGCCTTTCCCAGTGCTGGGGAAAATGGAGGATGAGGACATCATAAGGAAATTCTGTCTGAATCGCCTTACCCTTCAAGAGCTATGTGCTCAGTTGGAGCCACATTTGAGGCCTCACAGAACATATCCCACAGCTTTGACCTCAACAGTAAAGGTGATGGCCGCACTGCATTTCTTTGCCACTGGTTCATTTCAGTACACGGTGGCCATCGCCAGTGGGATGTCTCAACCTATGTTCAGCATGGTGCTGCATGATGTCCTGTCCGCATTGCTGACCTACAAGGACCGCTACATCCACTTTCCAAGGAGACATGAATTGGCAGATGTGAAGGGTGAATTTTATGACCTTGGACACATACCTAACGTTGGAGGCATTGACTGCACACATGTTGGCCTAGTTTCACCACAGGCACATTAGCACATCTACCGTAACAGGAAGCATTACCATTCCATTAATGTGCAAGTGGTGTGCCAAGCGGATATGATTATCTCCCATGTGTGTGCCAAATATCCGGGTTCTGCACATGACTCCTACATACTGAGTAACAGCATCATCCCACAATTGATGGAAAATCTGCATCCGGAGCGTGCATGGCTTGTTGATGAGTACGCTGAGTCAAGTAGTGTGCTGTATGTGTGACATGCTGTTCTCCTCAACTGTTTGTATTACAAACTTGGTCTGTGTATCTCACACCTAGGTGACTCTGCATATCCCAACCTGCCTTGGTTGCTGAGCCCACTGAGGAATCCAAGGACCCCAGGGGAAGTCCGCTTCAATGATGCACATGGGAGGACACATCGTGTAGTGGAGCGTGCTTTTGGGCTTCTGAAGGCTAGATTTCGGTGTCTGGACAAGAGCGGTGGTGCACTACTCTACTCTCCCCAAAAGGTGTGTCAGATCATAGTTGCATGCTGCATGCTCCACAACCTGGCCTTGCCCAAAGAGATCCCCCTGATCCTGGACCATGATGAGCAGCAGATGCCCCCCGCTGCAAATCCACACATGCCCAGTGACGATGATGATGGAGAAGAGGAAGGTGTTGACCTGCGTCAACAGCTCATCGACAACTACTTACCTTGGGGCATATCTACAAGGGCTTTATCTCCGCTTTTTTGGCTTTTAAAGCCAAAAAAGCTGAGATAAAACTATCGCCCTATTAACAAGTGGGTGCTAACATGCATTGGCGCATGTTAGCACTCCTTTACCCGACGTCTCCTTTGCATCTCTAATGAGATGCAAAGTGGGCGTCACTGGGCAGTACAACCTGGTAAATATCGCTGATGTGCACATCGCGATATTTACAAGGCTGCCAACGCATTTTAGCAGACGTTAGTTTTGGGCGAAAACCGCTGTTTTTGTCGAAAACTAACATCTGCTAAAATGCAGACTTAGGCATACCTATTATGGGGGTGGATTGTGCTGATACGACCACAGGGTCGTATCAGCAAGGTTATCGCCGTTTTGCAGGGAACATCGCTGGAAAACCAGCGATGTTCCCTGAAAAACGGCGATTTCCCCCGCTATCGCTGGTAATTATATCGCCCTGGGGAAATGCGTTGTAGATAACGCGCTACCAGGGCGATATAATCAAGCGATAGACGGCGATAAGTGGAAAAGCGCTAAGCGCGCTTTGCATTGACTTATCGCCGTCCTCGTAGATATGCCCCCTTTAGTGTAAGTAACATTGAACAACAATGACCTTGTCTGTTGGCTTAGCTGTTAGTGGCAAAGCATAGATGAGGTGTTTGGATGCTGGCTGTTGTTGGCTCACTGCTAATGGCTGATGTTTGTGGCACAGTGTATTGTTTTCCGCTTACCTCATGTCTATGTTGATGGTGTTGGTCATTGTTATGTGTGATGAGTCTTGTACGGTGTTGACTACTGGTGTGTTTTTGCTGTAATGGCATCACCTGACAACTAAATGTCATCCTCTTGTGCCTTTCTAGGTTCCTTCGCCCCATTAATATCTCGTCACAATCAGAGCTTGTGGTACATTGGAATCAGAGTAGACATTGTACATACTGTGATAAACATGGAACTGACACAAAGGCATAGGTGCGTAAATAGTGTTTATTTTCAATTAGATTGGGTTAAAATTAAAGTGGATGTAAGGAAATTTGTGCATAGTGAGTGTATAAGTTGTCAGTGATGGTAAAGGAGACAAATAGAGTAGTGCCCACATTAATGGAATTACACAGTCCAACAAACTCCTGCCATCAACATGGCAATGTGGGATATGATAGTCAACAAAGTCAATGTTCAGGGCAACACATGTGCCATCATGACTGGCTCAGCGACTTGACTTTGGTTGGTGCTTTGCCACGTGATCCTCCCGTGGTGTTTCTCGGATGGCCCCTCTTGCGTTTGGCAGGGGGGGCCTCTGCTGCAGGCTCAGAGGTATCTGAGGAATCATTGTCTTGCAACTCACCCATTTCTGTGGCCACAGCTGAGGTGGTGTGCGTTTCAGCAGGCTAGCCACTGGAGGGGTGTTGAGCCGTCATTTGAGCAGCATGTATGTCCCTCAGAACACCCACAAGCTGGCCCATGAAATCCAAAAGTTGTCCCATTTGTGTGCGCATGGACCTCTGCAGCAGGCGGAGCTCACACAGTTCTTCTACAACCTTGCCCATCTGTCCCTGGCTCTGTTGATATGCACCAAGGACTCTTGCAACGGTGGCCAGGGCTTCTGTCTCAGTGTCCTCATGGGATTGTCCCCCAGTTTCCCTCTCACCTGCCCTGCTGACACGGACCTGTGGCATTGGCTGTCGATGCACCCGCATACTCTCTCCAGCATCCTCGGCTTGTGTGGTGGTGTTGGTAACCACTGAGCCAGGGACAGTGTTGCAGGCAGCAATGGTGATGGTGGAGGTGGCTGCAGCATAGGTAGTTGTCGCAGGGGTCAGCGATGTGGTTGTCGCTGGTGTGTTGATTGTGGTGGTGGGGCCCTGAGAAGGAGTGCGCCCTGGCAGTCCTGAGGGGCCAGGTTGTTGCTCCTCATCTGAGAAACGTAGAGAATCAGCATCAGAGAGTTCACGTTCCGGGGGGGGAGACTGGCTCTGCTGGTTGGTGGTGTTTTCAGCAGCTGTTGCTTGGGGATCTCCTGTTGAACAGAGGTTAGATTGTCAGTTAAGTGCACTCCACAACCTTGGTGTCAGACTTTTGGATGTTACGTTTGATACGCCAAACATTTTACATTGCAATCACTTGGTATTGCTGAAAGATTATCAGCATCATGAAATGATGTTGAGGTACATACATTACTTGTCATTAGTGACATGTAAATTACAACCATGTGACACGTACAGATAGTGTGTTTACAAGGACATGTCATCATCTACCAACTTGGTGCACATCAACTTTGCTTTATGCGCGGATTTTGTTTACTTTTCAGGGAATCTGTTTCAGCTATGCAAAAACTTGACAATTTAATTATTTAAATGTTTTTTCATATCATGTGGTTTTGTTTGTTTGACAGATTGACCGTGCATGTGTTGGGTTCTTATGAGTCTTCATGCTCTGAAACCATGGCACTTACACATTTCATTATGTGCTGTGCATCATTGGGCCCTGAATTTCTTTCACATGTGACTTGGTGAGTCAAAGTGTAATTTCTGTGACAGTTACATGCACTTAGCTGTCTGCACACTGGATGTAACATTTGGATCTATACAAGGTTGGCTGACATGTGAGGGATGTGGTCGTCATATGGCTCCATGCACTTTGAGAAGGATGACAGGGTGCATGCATTGACTACCTACCTGTTAGGTAGCACAGTAGAGGGAAATGGCTGCCACATGGCTGTTGGGTGAGGGGTGTGTTCCATCCTGCTCAGCTGTGGGACAAGGGTGCCTGATGGGAGTTGTAGTGCTGGCTGCCTGTACACACACACCCCTTCCTGTTAAGAAGGCTACCTCCCTGTGAAGTGGAGCAGAGGAAGGGAATAGGTTACACATGGCTGTTGGGTGTGGGGAGTGTTCCATCCTGCTCAGCTGTGGGACAAGGGTGCCTGATGGGAGTTGTAGTGCTGGCTGCCTATCCACAAATCCCCCTCCCTGTTGAGATGGCTACCTACCTGTAAGGTTGAGGAGAGCAATGAAATGGCTGCCACATGGTTCTGGGTGTGGGGTATGTTCCATCCTGCTCAGGGGTGATGCAAATGAGCATGAGAAGGCTACCTACCTGTAAGGTGGAGTAGAGCAATGAAATGGCTGCCACATGGCTCTTGGGGGGGGTGTTCCACCCTGCTCAGCTGTGGGACAAGTGTGCCTGATGGGAGTTGTAGTGCTGGCTGCCTGTAAACACACACCCCTCCCTGTTGAGATGGCTACCTACCTATAAGGTTGAGGAGAGCAATGAAATGGCTACCACATGGTTCTGGGTGTGGGGAGTGTTCCATCCTGCTCAGCTGTGGGACAAGGGTGCCTGGTGGGAGTTGTAGTGCTGGCTGCCTGTACACATACCCCCATGGAAATATTGCTAGCTACCTTTGAGGTGAAAAAGAGGTAGGAAATGGTAGATATGTGAGACATGTGTTGGGAAGAGTGTGTTGTACGTAAGTGCGTTAAGGTCTAGGAAGTGTAGCTTTCTAGTTGTGCAAGACAGTACATGGCAGTGTGATGGGATACATTTGTTGGTACTTACCAGCCTCCACTCCCCGGCTATTCCTGTGAGACTCTCTGGATGCAGTATGGCAAGCACCTTCTCCTCCCATTCAGTGAATGTTAGTGGTGGAACGGGAGGGCCACCGCCTGTCCTCTAAGCTGACTCATGGTTACTGTTGGCACGGTATTTCACCCTGGTCTTGAGGTCATGCCACCTCTTCTTGATGTCACGCAGTGTGCGCAGGGTGGTCCCTACTGCATTGACTTTGTTGACTATCCTTTCCCACATTTTAATTTTTCTGACTAGTGGTGTCTGTTGGACCATGCTTACAAACAAATGTGGTTCTACTCTGATTATCTCGTCTACCATCACTGACAACACATTGTGAATTTTTGCATTTTCTTTGTGCCATGGTGTGCGATGTGCAATTGGGTGACAAGTGCAGGTGGGAAGGTGGTGGTGGAGATGTGTGAGGTGTGTGTTGGTGTTGTTGGTGTGGGTGGTTGTGATTGTGTGATGTGTGATGATTTGCCTCTACTTTCTGCTGTGGTGTTTGGCCCTTCACTTCTGGAGTTGTGCAAAGGATGCTGGCCAGGGAAGGGGTTGGGTTTATACTCAGCTATGTGGGTGTGTCCAAATGGGGTATTCATGTCAGGTGTGTTCTCTATGTTGACCTGGGATTTGTATTTTTTTAAATGCCATGGGGGTGTGTCATTGGGGTGTGTCAAATGTTTTTGATGGCAGCGGAAAAACAATCAGCCGCACTTGGAGGCCTTGTTCTGTGGTTGCATTCGACCGCCATTCTTCTTTCCGTGCGACCGCAGCGGTCTGAACGCAATGATCTTTCCGCCAGCTCTGCCATTCATCTTTTCGCGTGACCGCAGCTGTCGGAAAAGATTGATTGTTCCGCTTGCTCCGCCATCTTATCATAATTTCAATTACGGTCATTCCGCTTGTGGATCAGCGTTTTTGGTGCTTTCCGCAGCATTTCCGTCTGCCGCGGTTGGATTTTCTGGTTTTCCGGACGTTGCGGGCGGATTTTTGTGGAATCCGACCGCCGCGGTCGGATTTTTCAATCATTGCATCGTAATGTGACCGCCGGTTTTGCCGCAGAACATGCGGCCATTTTTTTTCTGCAACCACGGAGGTCGGAGGGCTTTTCCGTCCGCCATCGTAATGACCCCCATGTGTCTGAGGCCTAGTACTCAAATTTGTAGAATGGAGAGAGGTGCCTGATTTGTAAAATGCTAATGCTGTGAGTTGGTGTGTGTGTGTTTGTGTATGTGTGTGTGTGTTGCACTGGTAACAATAGTGAAACTCTGAGTCCCCATCTTGTTGTTTTTGTTCTGCCTCTGCATTCACTTTAACACTCCTCATGAAGCTTACCTTCCTTCTGACCTCCTTTACTCTAAAATGCAGTTTCTGTTTTACAGTCCACAGGCCTTCTAGTCTCCTGCAGGAATGAAAGGAGAAAGATGAGCTCAACACTCCTGCTTACCTACCAGACCAGCCCAGACAGTCACCCAAGAGTAATGGACATTCCGAGGAGAATGCAGGTGCACCACCTAATTTTGTAATACAGTATCATTTTTCTTTTAACAATCATATTTGGAGAACTGGATGGGTGGGTTCAATCCCAACCTAGAAGACAGAACATTTAGATATCTGAAAATTTGGGTCTCAGGGGAAGAAGGACTGTTTGCAATGCATTTAATTGTACTGTGTCATACTCATTCCTTTGTTTCCTTCCACAAGATGTGCTTCTGATTGCCCACATGGATGCTGTCCTTATGAGTGTTTGTGTTTGTCAAACCTTTCCCCAACCCCCTTTCCCATCTATTTATCAAACCTCTAACCCTCTTTCCCCGGGCTGTGTGATTTATTTAGGTGTGGCTTAATTTACACCATCAGTGGATCACACACTTGGTGGGGTGGTTGTGGTGAAAGCAACACCAACTCAGTGAAGGATCTCCTAAACAATATCCCACACTGGTCCCATTTACCCACCCACGCATAAAAGTGTTACGTATTTTAGATATAGCATGAAGAATATCAGTTGTCATCATCACCATTCAGGCCTTGTGTTGTGTAACCATCAATGCCTAACCTAAGCTTCTCCACTCCAGACTTTAAATCCATTTTTTATGCCTTGAGGATTTCATAACTGCTAGTAGCTCCCCAATGTTCAAGTTGCTATTTTTTTATCATTTTATCACAGGGAATTCTTGTTGTGCCACCATGTAGTAATCTGGTCTCAATTCTTTGTAAAGGTCTGATATAACCCACTAGCTAGCTCAGTGTTTTTACTTTCATTTAGTTGTTTGCAATGGATAATCCTTCCAATTAATCCTACAGTTGGAGCTCAGCTGGGTGGAAGTGGGACCCGCTTGTGAAGATGTGATGCCTTCCCTGTTATTGTTTCATCTATATTCAGGTAAGACAACTATGGAGTGAAGTGAATTTGTTAAGTGAATAAGTAAGTAACTAACTGCTACTGAAAGCAATTGTTTATCTAGGTATTTGTAGACAATATAGGTCATGGCAGCATACCCCCTAATGGTCAAGATAGGTTTATAGGTATAACTCTATAACTAAGCACTATAATACATTCTTACAAGCGCATAAACAGGCTGCATAAAAACTAAAGGCAGCAGTGCAAAGTAAAAGTTAAAAAAACTACTTCAGTCATAAATTTTTATAAGATATAATAGGTTTCTCTTTTATTTTTTTACAAACAAACCCACCGTCTCTACCCACAACAGGCTCACCCCTCTCCCCAAAAAAACTGACCCAACCACCAATGTCCAAAATCTGAAATGTCCAGAAAGCCCGGTCTCAACTCTCTTCCCACCCTCTCCACCCACGAGTCCCTCCCACCGAAACAAATATTCTTAAAAAAGACTAGAAGAGGGCATTGTCCATTTGAGTCTGAGCTGGTCCAGCCTCTGCACCATCCTGACCAGCTGGGTCTAAATAGTGTCCAGCCACTGCAGGATGTGCACCAGTAGTGGCCTGTCAGAGCGGGAGGGGATGGCAGCAGTGTGGTCAGCTAGCAGCAGCAGCGGCGATGGGATGGCCGGGAGGCTGAAGGCTGAGGGGGACTGGCTGCACTAGGGCCCGGCTGAGACTAAGAGGCAGCTATTTCTGCTTCTTCGTCTTCCTCCAGGACCACCAGTATTCCTGCTGCATACGGGCTAGCCTGTGCCGCCACAGATGGGCCACTAACTCCTGATGGTGGGTGGTAAGGGTGGACCAGCAGGAGTAGCTATATTGAGAAAAACAAAAAAGACAAATTGTAATTAATACTCTGTGCAAACAATTGTTTTAAATTAGTGAGTGCCACAGTAGCAGTATATTGCTGGACCCCTAGGGCCGTTGGAATTTGATTTGATTATGATTAGGAGAGTCACTTGACCAGTTTTATGTTTTACCCACACATATCTTGCATAAAAAGAACTGACTGTGTGGCATAAAAGTATTAGGCAGAATAACAATAACACTGGTTTAAAAAACTGTGATTTGATTTTTTTTTCTTCTCAAGGCTTTTCAAGTAACTAAACAGACACTTTGGAAAAATAAGTTATCTCTCATTAATGAGTAAGGCATTATGCACTATGGAGTACAAGTTGTGTGTTGTGCTAAATTAACGGAGTCATGCTCATTGCTAGTCAGGGCGCCCTGTATTTTGCTTCTGTCTGCAGCTGGGGCAGCTGTAGTTGACAATTATCTATTTTTAATTCCAATGGCTCTGCTCTTCCCCAAATGCCTTTCTCTTTTTACCTTGACTCCAAAGAGGCAGATGAATAATAAATAAGATACTACATCACACACCTCACGTATGAATGTGGATATTATCTTGTCTGCCGTAAGTAGACGTTGAGGAAAATGATGCGCTGCACTACAGGGAAAGGAACAGGCTATATAGATTGTATTTGGCACGTTCATCACAGTATGCCATGCGCCAAAATTGAGATCAAATCATTCACTTACTCCCACTTTACTCACTGGCCTTGCCCACCACCACATATATTTCCAACAAATTCATTCGCTGTGCAGTAAGGAAAGGAAACTTCACTTACTCTACTGCAGGGTAGGGTAGAGGAACTAGGTGGGTAGGGTAGAGCTTTTGATTTAGAATAAAGGGCTTACTACACTGATCATCGATTCATCTTTGGCTTATTCAGTCACTGTACTAGTAGACGGAAGTCAAAAGGGAAAGATCTGAACAGGCGTAAGATAATTCTGTTATGGGAAACCATTAAATATATATTCTGGAATCACTTCAAATGGCTATAAAATCAAATGTGGTACATGCCAAGAATAGATTTTTCAATTTATTGGTAGGCTGGGATGGAAGAACGTAGGAAAAAACAAAAGGAGTGAAGTATAAAGAGTTGACTGAGTGGGCGAATGCATTGCAAACTTTGTAAATGCTGCATTAACTGAAGCAGACACACATTGCCTTCCAATACTGCTGTCCCGAATTGAACCATACTGCACTTCGGTCATATGTCATGGGTGGAGTGGGGTGCGGGGTGATGAATGATGGGTGGGATACATCTGTCTCGCTTAACATATACAGTGAGTCAAGGGAGTAGAACAAAAATTTAAAAATACCCCCCACTTTAAACCATAGCTTTGATAACCCTGCATAAACAAAGTAAGCAAAGTAGGTGAGCAGCATGCCCCTCTCCATGAGAGGAGCTGCCTTGCTTATTCATCCAAGCAATCCAAATATTCATTCATCCTCTCATTCTAATTTACCCATAGCCATCATGATTAAGCTTTACTTTTTCTCATCCAGTCTTTCACCAGAATTTCCAATCCGTTATCCATCCATTAAATATCCACCTATTCTTCCAACCATCCTTTCACCCATTCATCCCTTTACCCACCCACCCTTTCACTCATATACCATTTTCCTTTCTTTTAACCTTCCATTCTTTTACGTTTCCCTCAAGCCACCAACGCTCATTATATGAGCTTTTGATGAGTTGCGGATAGAAGAGGCTATAATAACTCAACCACTGCTGCATCTGGTAAAGCTGGGGGGTTCACAGTCATGAGTTGATGACAACCTGGTGCTAGCTAGTGAGTATAATAGTAATTGTCAATAAGCAAGCAATTATGTGACTTACCAGTTCCCGTCCCTGCTGCCGCTTCTCCCCCTCCAACTGTCTCTCTCCCTGCAGTGACACTACTTGAGCCAGCATCACTGGTGGTCAGTGTGGCTAGAATAAAACTTGAGACATATTTTAGATGCCAGATATGCCTTCCCTTAATGTTTTCATTAAAAAAAATACAACTGCAATACATCACTACAGTTCAGTTAGCACTGCAGTATCTTGTAACAAAAATATCACTCTGGGCAATGTTAGACAAGCCAGGTAGTGCAGCCAAATAAAAAAACTTTTCATAATAGAGGGGCAGAGCTATAACCTATGATGATCATGAATCATGATGACTCAGTCATTGAAATACAATGAAGGGGTGGAATAATGGTCAATGAAAGACATATGGTGTTGGTTGGCAAATGCAATGGGACCTCATACTTTTTTCCAGCCTTGCTGCACTTTCATTGAAACTGATGGTATACTGTATACATGAATTACACAGCTCACAACATTAGGGGGGGGGTCCATGACCATGGCCACTCTCTCGTGGACTCAACTGTTAGAGCATGAGCAGGAAAAAGAAAGCCTTCTCAACAAACATACATGGGGAATATCATTTATAATACTAGCTTACTTGGGCCTGCAATCTTCCACGATAGACAGTAGAGTACCAACAATGTGTTCTTAGTCCTCCTCTTACAGTACCACAAAATATATAGGAGGGAGGGAAAGATTACCAACAAAGCAGAAGATAACTGAACTAGAGACTACACACTGGAGAAAGTCAGCTACCAAAAAAGAAAACCATGTAATATAAGGGAAAAAATATAATACAGTGTTAACAAGATTAAAACAAAAATTGAATAGGGGAGTTCGGAAAAAGGAGACACTATAAAAAAATAATAAAGCAAAATTTAAAAGTAATATAGTGGGCAGAGGAAAAAGCTAATCTATTGCGCTTTGCATGAGTGGATTCGTATCCCGTCCTTGTCACCATGTGAAAGGAAGATGGCAGGTAAGGGTGTCAGAGCAACTTTATTTCTTGCCAGCAACACCAGCCTCCAGGCAGCAGCTTCAATCCTGGAACCCACACAAGCATTCCAATACCCCAAGATTCTCCCCTCAGTCCACAAAAATCATAAAACTCAACATTAGAGAAATAATAATAATAAATAATGAAACTTACTAGGCTGAGCAGAGCCCTCAGAGGCGGCGCTGGTGGTCGGTGCCTCCTCCCCAGCTCTTCCCAGACCCATCTCCGCAGCGTCCCTCTTCTTGCCCTTGGGTGCTGATGTAAAAAGAAATTAAAAAGATAAAAAAAATAGATGAGTGCTTCAGTTAATCTCCAGAAAAGTTTTGACAGGCAAACGCAGTCACATTGTACTTCTCTAAAACAGATTGCCTATAGTACTAGTTTCAGGTCTATTGACTATTGTTGAGTTACCCATACTAATCCTAAATCCCTATTCCAAGTTTCCTTAACAAAAACTACATTTGGAACAAATGCATTGCGGTGAATGATCTTTGATTCTATGTTCATTTTTCGACCACCTTGATGGACCAACTCAGTTTCCCTTTTTGCAATGCATAGATGCATACTACCCATCACTGTGAAATAGTTTGGAACTGTACGAGCTACATAAACAAAGTCACAGAGAGAACGCTAACTCACTGCAATCACTGATACACTATGGTGACAGGAGGACAGTCTGCAATGGCTTCTTAATTAATCAGCCAAAGCGAGCGCCAATGATGAGTGCATTTAGGTAGCACTGAGCACCTGCCTAGCAGAAACTAGAAATTGGATCACATGCTAATAATATTCTTAATGTCAACTAAACATAACTTACCTCTAAGTGTGAGCTGCTATTCAGATTTTTTTTTTTAGCATTGTAGAAACACATCTAAATTAATACTCACCGAGTCCCGGAATCTCGACACCGAGCAGGTCAAGCAGGTCCTGCTCCCGGTCAAGAATATCTGCCCTGTGGTGCATCAGCTGCTGAATGGTGTTGCAAACCTGATTGGTGCGCTGCACGCACTGGCACACCCTCCCCCAGTGCAGCTGCCACACCCGCAAGGGCTATCCACTGCTGGGCCTGCCGCCTGCTGCTAGCGTGGAGGAAAGGTGGCGCTGCACACAAAAAAACTAGTGCTAACACCTCCTCCTTGCTGAAGAATGCCCGGGGATGCACACCTGGCAGGCAGCACCACCCGCAAGGTAGGCGTCACTCTGCCATGGCGCTGGGTAGGGTAAAGAAAGATTATAAAAGAAAGAAATAGGAAAAGGTAGGAAAGTAAATAAGAAATAAGGAAGTAAGGGGAAAGATACAAAAAGTCACGAAAAACACCCAAAAAAGACTGGAAAACATAAAATTCACAAAGACACACAATAATTTAATAAATAAAAATGAGGGGTAGAAAGTTTGATAGGGGAAGGATAAAGAGATTAAAGAGGGATTGAAAATTAGGCGTAGCACCATAAGTAGAGTAGAAAAACAAGATGGCTGCAACCATGCAAACCATGTGGTGCCATTCACGCATGATTTGGGAACGTGAGGACGCACTCCGCATTGCATTTTGCAACATTAATGGGAGCACCAGCAAACTCCGACCACACGCAGAACTCCTCGAGTTTTTAGCCACTCTGTGGAGTTCCACATAGCGCGACTACGCGAAGTGCGACTGGGCCTACTAAAGTCCCATTGTCCAAATCATTTCCGAGAATTAAAGTAGAACAGGAAGCACCCATCTTGGCACACACCCCACCCTCCCTCACGGTCATCAAGTCTAACATGTACCGATGTTGCATCATCATAAAGCGAATGACTCTCCGTTCTTCCTTGATAGCGTGTAGGCCGAGCTCAGAATTATTCATAATCTTCATCACGTCCTACCTGGTTATTTGCAACCAGCTGGCATTTTCTTCTGTTTGCATGGTGAAGAATGGTATCGACCCGCCAGTGCTTACTTGAGTCTTTGTGAACAGTCTAGATTCTTCTGGGATGTCATTGTACTGAGCCCAGCCAAAATAATCAGTAGTTCCCCTCCTTCGAGTCTGATGCAACAGAGTTATTTTCTTCTGTAATGGATGTTGAGAGAGCTCAGACAGATCTTCACCAGGGATGACCAGGGTTGGGGTATGTATGGTCATAAGAGTGCAGAGGATCAAATATAAGAACGTAACCCCCTGAGACAAATTATTCTAGGTCTGGGTACAGGAGGAAAAGACTACTACAAGAAAATGATTAGCACCCACAGGCCTGTCTTGCTTCAATTTTGCTGATTCATGCTGATGGTACTGACCCACTTATGATAGGATATTCACATATAAAAAGATTGTCTTAAGATCAATTTTATTATGTCTTCTTTCGCATATATTCTTTTCCAAATTTTTCTATTGTTTCATATGAATTATTGCGAAAATCATTTCATTATTGAATAATGTCTACAAACACGACAAAGTCCTTTCTATGTATTGTGACACATTTATAAACATAGGTTTCTTTGCTTTTGTTAAAAACACAATGGTGTCACCAAAGATGAACCACCTGCACTCATACCCAATTCTTTCATTCTTGCTATCATTCACACTGTAACACTCGCAAGCTCAACATTCATACAAGAGTCCCAGTAATCTGTACATCAAAACAAGCCTCAGCAGTAATACAGCAATTGTTGTTATCCGCTGTGGTGTTGTGAGCTGGGATCTGTTATCCAACAGAGGTCAACGCACGTTTCGGTGAGGGCATATAATGTGCCTGTCACCTTCTTTAGGACCACACAGCAATGTTCTGAATCATTTCCATAGGTGGGTATGATGTGAAGACTTATGCTTCTTTTATGGACTTCCCTACTCCTAGGGTACTTTCAGCCCTTAAAGATTAAATGGGGATCCTGGAGCACAGTCTCCAAAGATGATGCGCAAGTCTCTTTAGATGAGTGTCTGCATAGAGGTTCCTTGGTTCGGTGTTAACTCTGTGACGGCCAGATCTGTATGTGTGCCCTCTATATGGCACTACATTTAAGTTTATTTACTTTGGTAGTCTGCAGCCAGTATCCCGATGCCACGTTGCACCTATAATTGAATCCTATGCAATGGGAAAGTCCGCATGGGGCATCTCCAGCGGCATCCCAAGTGCAGAGGCCCGCAATCCAGGGATGAGCTGGGTGTAGGCAAGGTCACCGCATTGCTAGTAGAAATCCATCAACGTGGAGATGCTCCATTGTAGGACTGGTATGTGCAGTATCATGTCACAGTTTTCATTATTGCCCAATGGTATGGTTCCTTTGCATTTGAAACACAAAGAGTACAGTATAGGTTTCCATACAATTAGGGGTTGCCACTTCCCCTCCAACCATGCATACTTATTAATCTCGCTATTCCAGATTTCGTGGGATAGGGTGTCTATGCTAGCGTTGGACCCCCTCCCATGGGACTCATTTCACCCAGCGTGATCGAGGTGAGCAGCCCTGCACCGGAGTTCCATGTCCATGGTCCACTTGTCATTAAAGAAGGGGGCCCTAAAGATGTTAAGGGCCACCCTGGAACCGCAAACGGAACCTCTTTTCTATGAAGTCCTGGGGCCAAACGGTGTCCACCACTATAGTGCCCCGTCTGCTCATCCTGTCTACCTCGGATTCGATGTTGCTAAGCTCAGTGAAGAGATACAGTGCTGTGGGGTTGGTTTCATAACGGGAGATGTTTGCTATTGTCCTGTGGGGCTCTACTCTATTAGGTTTTATCTTAGCCCTGATCCCACATAGGTACAGATGGACGAGACATTTTGCTTTTTCCTGGGCTATCTCCTGGTATGGGTAAATCCTGTCTGCGACTACAGCGTGGGGTATCAGTTAAAGTATATAACATGACCTATTTGTAGTTTCTTTGTGTTCTGCGGTCATGTGTTGGTACGATGTGTTGTGTAGGAGTGCACTGTGTAATGCATGAGGAATACTAGCGTTTGGTTCAGTGTAGGTATATGTGAGGTGAGAGAGGTCTCTGCGCATGTGTGAATGTAGAAGTAGAGTTGAAGAGATTAGGAGATACGTCCGAGCCCCAGGCTAAATAAAACGTGTACATAAATACAAAAATACATAACTTAAAAAACATTTGTAGGGTGTAGGGTCGTCTTCGGTTGAGGTGTCTGTCGTCTGGGCGCCCAGAGGTGTCTTGTCTTGGTGCAGTGCAAAAAATGTCTCTCAGAAGGGTGTTACAAAAGTAAATTTGTTATCTGTGTTACTTGAGTGATTAGCCTTGTGAAATAAAGTCCTCTTGAACGCTTTGATTGAAGCAATGGCAAGCCGCGGCAGTGTTGGTGCACTTTCAGCTCTGTCAGAGACCTTTAGGATAAGAGCTGCAGTTTGTAGTTTAGTTTGAAAAAACACATCGTTAGGCAGTTGTGCATTTTACCGATGCACTTGATGGTTAAACTGTGAGAAAATGTTTCCTAATGGGGTACTGAAAAGAAAGTGCTAAGATTTTAGGAGGATGGTGAGTTTTAAACTGGTTTAAGAGGTGCTAGGATTTTGGGGAAATGGTGCGTTCTAAACTGTTTCAATGCTCTTTGTATTTTGGTTCCCCCTCTCATGGCTACATTGAGGACAGTACTCTTTTTATGTTTGCTGCTCCGTTTAAAGGTGTGACGTTTTGACTGGGGCAGGGGTGTCCTTTTGACCTGAATGCGCTGCGTGGAATTGTGAGGGGAAGTGAATGTTGGATTTTAAGCTAATGTTTCTGTTCACAGGTGCACATTCCTTGGGTCTCTGCACTTGGTGTGGAACAAGGTTTTTCGCTAATTAGGCTGTGTTAGTGGGCTACGCCCTTCTTTTGGACGGGTTGAGAATCTTTGGAATGTTTTTAGGCTGTTTTGTGTAGGTCCCGGTGGGCACCTACCTGTGTTTTTGGGCGTGTTGTTTGGAAGGTCAAAGGTGATAGGAAGGTCATGTATGGACCCCCTTTGAAATCTGCAGGGATATGGCTGGAAATGTGTTTGTTTGTAGTGTTTTATTGGCCAGACTCGTTGGGACTTTATGTGCTCGGCCTGATGAAGGTGACGCTAATGAGTTCGATGGGTTTTCCTATGGACTGGTGTCATGCGAACTGGATTTCTTTGGAGTTTTGAGGATATTGCTGCCATCGTGGCCATCGCTGTCCTCTGCCTGTTGAGGAATTCATCTCTCGAAGCTGATGCTGGAGCTTTTGTCTCATTTTGGAAATGCAAGAGGGCCTCCATTTGGTGGTAAACCCTGTAGTGTTTGAGACTCACATAACCCGCCCAAAGTTGGACTTGGGTGCCTGTTTTCATGCACCAGCTGGGGGCCCACCCTGCTCCCTCGTCAGACTGTCCTCCCTCTGGGGGCGTGGTCAAGCAAACCTTCTCCAGGGGATCAACAGAAGTGGGGGACCTGGGCCCCCTGCGGGTACACAGGTGGGCGAATTCTAGCATGGACTCCCTGTCGACATAGCATGGCCATCCTGAAGGCTGGCTGTAGAGGCAGGTAAGGAAATGTGACTGGGAGTAGTATGAAGGGAATAGGCTATTTCGTGGGATGGTTTTAGACTCATGGCATGCTTGTACCCTGTTATTGTGCTAGGGCACCTCAAACAGTCACCCCACCTTGCTGTGGGTCCGGTCCTTGTTGGACTGAACTCCCTGTCTGTTGTAGCAATTGCCCTGTGCTCAGCCAACCACCCAGTGGGGTGACTGCAGCCTGATTTCCTTGAAGCTGATTGTATGATGCATGTGCATTGTTCTGAGCTTGGCTTTTTGGGTGGATGCTCTGTGGGGGCTGTCCCAGTACTATCCCATTCTGATTGTGGCACATTTTTAGACAGCATCAGTTAGTCATGTGGCTGATTCTGTGACAATAGTGGCACTATATGTTACCCTCTCCGACAAGGGTCCCCAGGTTGCATTCTTCTACAACATCCTCAAGAGGGCTGCTGAGCCGACTTTTGTTGTCACCTAAAGCTAAGTTTATACCCACAGTGTTCTTTTCAAAGCATGAGATCCATCTTCCTGCCCTGTCCATCAATGGGCGCAGTGTATTCCTGAGCCCTTCTTTGTCCATCTGTGCCCAAGGTACATAGATGGTTCCTGCTGTACCTTTCTGCAGTAGTGGACAAATCCTGGCTCAGGGCAGCTCTGCCAGTTTATCCCTGATGTGGCGCTCCCATTGTCTCAGGCACTCCTGCATGTAGGGGTAGCTCCATTTTGGATATGCCCCTCCATGCCGAATGCAGTCCTCCGCAATGTCATGTCTGGCCAAGGATGATCATACTGGTGGCCCTTCCTTTAGGTCCAGCAGGCCAGTAGATGAAAAAAGGTCATGCTAAGGCCTCGCCCTTTTCTATGGATACTATCTCTCTAGGGGTTGGTCTGTCTGACCAGAGAGTTCGGGGGGAGCGGCGGACATCCTTGTCATCGCTCTCTCCACTTGCACATGTAAAGGTGCCATGCCACTCCTTCTGTGTCTCAATTGTGTCCCTGTCAGGCTTTCCTGGCTACTTATTTCCTGGTCAGCCCCTCTCCTACACCGATGGCCAGGTGATGTGTGTGACTCGGTTAGATGCCTTCCTCCTGACTCATCCCTGGGCTCATCTCTATGTGGGGCCCGAGGCCTTGCTCCTGTTTCCTCTGGGGGAAGGGGAGGGGTTTCTCCTCCTTGCTGGGCTTGCCAGGCGAGAGCTCTCTCTCTCCATCCTTAACTCTCGCCTTTCATTCCCACCTGGGTTGCCTCCTTTTGTCAGTGCTATGTGCTGTTCTTTTAGGCAATCTCTTTGCCTCAACCTCACTCCCTGATGCTTCCTCCATGCTATAGGCCTGCCTGGGTCGGAGTCGAACTTTATGGGACTGGTGCTCATTTCTTTCCCTTCATTGGTTGAATCACCTTCCAGGAAGGCCACAAACCTCCCTCTGATCTTATGGCACCCGGTGAGGCATTCAGGAGTACCTTCTCCCTATTCAGCTTGGACCTGATGTGTCGCAAGCGATGGGTGAGGAGTCGAGCCCCGAGGGGGCTTGGTACTGGACTGAGACAGGGCTGACTGTGACTGAGCTGGTGGGACCTGTGATCTTCTTCCCCGACTGGCAGCTTTCTGCCTCAGGGGAGGTCCAGCAGCCTCCTCAACTGGTGGATTGGTGTAACTCAGCACGCCGGCGACTTGGATGGCCGGCATCACAGAGAGCACATCCCTCCCAGTGTAGGGTGGGGGAGGTGCAGATGCCTTACTTACGGGCTTGGGATAGTCTTGTAGGCTGGGGCCACCTCGAAGATGGCCTACAGTTCTAGTAGGGCCTCCCGCTTAGCCTTCTTATGTTCCGTAACCCTGGTCTGTATGAAAGTCTTTGTGTGCTCTATAGTGTTGGTGTCGAACGTTCCCCCTTCAAGCCAGGGAAATGCGTAGGCTTTGGTATGGACGTGCCACTCGTGGCAGTGTTTCTCTAGTATCCTAGCCTGGGTAGGTAAGATTTGGCTTAGTGGAGTCTCCATAATGGATCAGGGAACTTGTCCTAAGGATTTTGCAACTTTGGATTGTCTTGAGATTCTTTAACTAATTGCAAAGTCTGCTCTTATCTTTGGGGGAAAAGTGTACACAGGGGGTACCAAAACAATCTACTGGTTATGACCTCTATAAAAATCGATGCATTGGGAAAAAGTGCATTTAATAACAAACAAAGAGAAATGCAATGAAATAGTAGCCACATGCAACAGAATGCAATTGTTAATTCAGAGCAGTACTAGTTGATTTGTAGCAGTAAGCTAGCAAGTGTTAAATTCTGATCTGGAATAAATTATTATTATTTCATAAAGCATAGCCTTACTACCTTGACTGGTAGGTCGCTCCCCCACCACACAGCTCCGTCTGTGTGCCCTGCTACTGCCCCTGATTGTGCTCGCTTTTCCTTTCTGTGCCCCCTTGCTGCCCCTGATTGTGCTCGCTTTTCCTTTCTGTGCCCCCTTGCTGCCCCTGATTGTGCTCTGCTTTTCCTTTCTGTGCCCCCCTTGCTGCCCCTGATTGTGCTCGTTTTTCCTTTCTGTGCCCCCCTTGCTGCCCCTGATTGTGCTCGCTTTTCCTTTCTGTGCCCCCCTTGCTGCCCCTGATTGTGCTCGTTTTTCCTTTCTGTGCCCCCTTGCTGCCCCTGATTGTGCTCGTTTTTCTCCTTTCTGTGCCCCCTTGCTGCCCCTGATTGTGCTCGTTTTTCTCCTTTCTGTGCCCCCTTGATGCCCTGATTGTGCTTGTTTTCCCTTCTGTGCCTGTTTCCCGCCGCTGCGCCTGCGGCCCCGCCCCTCACTGCCCATTCGCTGCCCCATTCCCTGCTCCTCCCTCCCACCTCCCCATTTATGGCGTCCGCTGCGCGGCCGCGCCGCTGGCGCGCCGAAGGCGCGCCTAAGGCAAGCCCGTCTGCGCCCGTCCACGCCGTGACCTCGCCCAGCGCCAGACCCCCTGGTCCGGGCATCCCCGCGCCCGCCACATCAACAGACGCCGATACGACGCCCAGCACCCTCCACGCACTCAACCCCCGGAAAAGATCACGCCTGCTACCAGGCCACCCCGAAGCGCACCCAAGGGCCCTTCACCTGCCGGAACTGCAGCTTCGCCAGCACCCGCCCCGCCAAACCACCGCCCAGGAAAGAACCCAACTACCTCAGATGCATCCTCCTCAACACCCGCTCCGCCCGCAAACACGCCATCGAACTCTGGGACCTTCTCGACTCAACCTCCCCAGACGTCGCATTCCTGACGGAGACCTGGCTGAATCCCGCTTCAGCCCCGACATCGCCATTGCCATCCCGGACGGATACAAGATCACCCGCAGGGACCGCACCAACGGAGTCAGAGGAGGCATCGCCATCGTCCACAGGAACACCCTCAGAGTCTCAACCAACACCGACAACACCCTCAGCACCGCCGAACAAATGCACTTCCAGATCCACACCGATCCCAACACCACCCTCAGAGGAACCCTCATCTACAGACCCTCCGGACCCCGACCACAGTTCAGCGATTCCATCGCTGACTTCGTCAGCACACACGCCATCGCCTCCACGGACTACATCCTCCTCGGGGACCTGAACTTCCACCTCGAGAACAACAAGGACACCAACTCCACCACCCTGATCGACAACCTCGCCACCCTCGGACTCAGACAGCTCGTGACTACACCCACCCACGCCGCCGGCCACACGCTAGACTCCATCTTTTCCGCAAGCCCACACGTCTCCTTCAACCACACCTCCGAACCCCACTGGACTGACCACCACTGCATCCACTTCACCTACAGGAAGCCCACCACGCACCACCGCACCGAACAAATGCCTCGCCGCTGCTGGAGCAGAGTCACGGAAGACCAGCTAACCACAACCCTCGCCCTGAGCCCACCCGCCGAACCCTCCGACCCTGACACCGCCGCCCGCAACCTCAGACAGTGGATCGATGACTGCGCCAACACCCTCGCCCCGCTCAAGAATCCGCCCAACAGCCACACCAGCAAGAAAGCCACCTGGTTCACCGAAGACCTCCAGGCCTCCAAACGAACATGCCGAAAACTGGAGAAGATCTGGCTCCACGAACGGACAGCGGACAGCTACGCCGCCCACAAGAGCGCCACCCGCAATCACCATCACCTCATCAGATCCGCCAAAAGGGCCTCACTCAAAGACCGCCTAGACAACAACGCACACAACAGCAAAGAGCTCTTCAACATCGTGAAGGAACTCTCCAACCCCAGCTCCAACACCAACGACATCCAGCCGTCGCGAGACCTAGTGCGACTCACTGGCCACCTTTTTCCACCGCAAAATCGCCGACATCCACGACAGCTTCAACACCACGACCGCCCCGGCAACCACCGAGACCACTGCCCCCACAACCACCAACCGCCTGCTCTCCTGGACCAACATCAACGACGAGGACACCAGCGAGATCATGAACACCATCCACTCCGGTTCACCGCTAGACCCGTGCCCTCACCACATCTTCAACAAAGCCAGTACAGCCATCGCGCCCCATCTCCGGAAAATAATCAACATCTCCTTCGAGACAGCAACCTTCCCGGTAAGCTGGAAGCACGCCGAGATCACCGCCTTACTCAAGAAACCCAAGGCAGACCCCAAGGACCTCAAGAACTTCCGACCCATCTCTCTGCTCCCGTTCCCCGCGAAGGTCACCGAGAAAATCGTCAACAAACAACTGACCCGCTACCTCGAGGAGAACAACATCCTGGACCCTTCCCAGTCCGGCTTCCGCAGCAACCACAGCACCGAAACCGCCCTCATCGCCGCCACCGATGACATCAGGACCCTGCTAGACAACGGAGAAACAGCAGCCCTCATCCTCCTGGACCTATCAGCCGCCTTCGACACGGTCTGCCACCACACACTACGAACACGCCTTCACGACGCCGGGATCCAAGAGAAGGCCCTGGACTGGACCACATCCTTCCTTTCCGGCAGAACACAAAGCGTCCGCCTCGCCCCTTCCGATCCAAGGCCACCAAGATCATCTGTGGCGTACCCCAAGGCTCCTCCCTCAGCCCAACGCTGTTCAACATCTACATGGCACCCTCGCCCACGTCGCCCGACAGCACAACCTCAACATCATCTCCTACGCCGACGACACCCAGCTGATCCTCTCCCTCACCAAAGACCCTCACACCGCCAAAGCCCACCTCCACGAAGGAATGAAGGCCGTCGCCGAATGGATGAGGACCAGCCGCCTGAAGCTGAACTCGGACAAGACGGAGGTCCTCATCCTTGGTTCCAACCCTTCAGCCTGGGACGACTCCTGGTGGCCAACATCACTGGGAACAGCCCCGCCACCCACCGACCACGTACGCAACCTAGGGGTCATCCTCGACCCCACCCTCTCCATGACTAAGCAGGTCAACGCCGTTTCCTCATCCTGCTTCAACATCCTCCGAATGCTCCGCAGGATCTTCAAGTGGATCCCCACCGAAACAAGAAAAACAGTCACCCAGGCCCTCGTCACCAGCAGGCTGGACTACGGAAACGCCCTCTACGCAGGAACGACGGCTAAGCTCCTGAGACGGCTGCAACGCATCCAGAACGCCTCTGCACGTCTTATCCTCGACATCCCCCGACGCAGCCACATCACACCCCACCTGAGAGACCTGCACTGGCTCCCTGTCAACAAGAGGATAACCTTCAAGCTCCTCACCCACGCACACAAAGCACTCCACAGCTCCGGACCAGCCTACCTCAACAGACGACTCAGCTTCTACACCCCCACCCGCCAGCTCCGCTCGACCAGCCTCGCCCTCGCCACAGTCCCCCGCATCAGGAAAACGACCGCCGGTGGCAGATCCTTCTCCCACCTCGCCGCCAAGACCTGGAACACCCTCCCCACCAACCTCCGACAGACCCAAGACCTACTGGCCTTCAGAAGACTCCTCAAGACCTGGCTCTTCGATCAGTAGCAGCACCACCCCCCTCTTCCCCCAGCGCCTTGAGACCCTCGCGGGTATGTAGTGCGCTTTATAAGTGACATGATTGATTGATTGATTGAAACATGCAGGATATCTTTACGGGGTGTGGACAACATGGCGACCGAGTGAGATGTCTCTCCTTGTCGCTCCGGCACCGTTGCTCGATTAACAACTGTCCAGGGTCCATAGCATCCTCATCTTGCTCCTGAAACACGCCGGAGCTTCAGGGGAACCCGCAGCACCCGGCCATTGGACTGCCTGGGCCAGCGTACTGCTCTGAGACCCGCTGATTGGCAGGAGAGGGCGAGGCCTTTGGGCCGCAGAGAACCCGCATGCCGGCCCGCAGAGGAGGAGGGGTCCGGCCTGAGACACCGGAGCGGGCGACCGGGGGCGTGCTTTCCCTCAGGTGCTGTGACACTGCCTGGGCCACCGGACTGAATCGCATGCCCCCAGCGGCAGGCTGATGCTTGTCTGGGGCCAGCACTGGCCCGGTCTGGGCCGCAATTGAGGACGGCTGCCTGAGCGGGGCCCAGAGAGGATTTAGGAGCTGGGCATTGCTCACCGACGGCCTGGAGGAGTGGCCCCCGCATCACCACACATCATCTGCTGGCGGGACCCTAGGCCATGGGCTCCTGTGTTCGGGGAGCGGAGCTTGCACTGAACATTTAGATCTCAGCCAGGAGCTGGGGCTACCCTGATCTTGGCGTGAGCGGCGAGGGCCGACTGGTGACCTTGGACGAGAAGCTGCTGAGCGAGGGATATCTGGGGAGCCCTCCTGAGGCTTCCTGCTCTGGCCGAGCAGCCTGCGGACTGGTGTGGGCGACGGCTCAGAAGAAACTCACGCAGCGTACTGAGGTGGCCTACTAGGAGTTTCAGGGCAGGCTTGGCACACGGAGGGCCCAGTCCCCCACTGGAGGCCGTGGACGAGACCCACTCAACATACAGCTAAGCTGCCCCGAGAGAGAGCTACACAGCGGGGGACTCGAGGGAGGTCTCTGGCGCTTGGCCCCACCGGCCACCCTATTTGGCGAGCTTACCCTGGACGTGCCTGGTACTGCATGTAATACACAGCTGCCTCTACCTAACACTACTGGCCCAGCCCGCGGCCTTACAATAGCACTGGGTGAGTGAGCTGACCATCCCACCCCCACGCAGCCTTGGAACTTGATGACCAACGCCGTTCGGACTCAGAAAGTGGTCTTTGCTGCTACGGACAGCTCCAGACAGCCAGATTTCGCTGATTACCAGGTCCCTTCTAAAGCCTGACAAGATGACATCAGCCAGGCCCAAAAAAGACCATACATTAAAAGACATGCTCACTAAATCAAGCGGAGGAACCCTAGGGTCCACAATGCAGACTGCTCACCAGAACCTAGAGGAGGATGAGCCCGGTGAGCCAGTGACCTGGGCATTCCTCGAGTCGCTATTTGCTTCTCTCCGCGAGGATCTGCAGGAGGTCAAAAAAGAGTTGTCAAGCGAAATTTGAGAGCTTCGGAAGAACATGGATAGCCTGGGGGACTAAGTTGCTACCTTAGAGGGCCATGGAAGTAGCCACACTGAAGAGGTCGAAATGCTATAACAAGAAATCATGCGGCTTAATTGATCCAACAGTTGGATCTGCATGCGCACATGGAGGACCTCGAAAATAGATCCCGGTGCAACAACATTTCTGTCAGGGGTGTGCAGCCCAAAGCGGAAGGCGTGGACATTAAAAACTTCCTCACAGACCTCTTTCGCTTCACACTAGACGCCGCCCCATCCCTTGAAATCAAGATGCCCCGAGCTCACAGAGTAGGCCCCCAATGCCCCTCCATCGGACATCTTAGCTTACCTGCAAGACTTCAAACTAAAAGAAGAGATCCTGCGTAAAGCTAGGGAGAAGCACCCCATTAACTTTCAAAACCAATCCGTAACATTGTATCAGGACCTCGCTGCATCTACACTACAGAAGAGGCACACCTTTCACCCGGCGACCACATTTCTATGCAGCATAGGAATAGCTTACTCCTGGGGACACCCCTTTTGGCTCATCTTCTGTTGAGACGGGCGTCTGTTTCAGATGGCCTCCTACGAGGAGACATGCAGGGTCCTGAGCTTGGATCTGGCAGTTCCGACGCACTCCCTCGGAGCAGGTGTGCTGGCGCACTAGGGGCCCTCGTACAAACGTCGCCAAGCCTGATCCGGACGCTATAGCCAAGGGCCAGCAAGAGGCAGTAGAAGCCCTACCTAAGGCTCTGACAAAGAGGGATCCTTCCTGAGCAGAAGGTTGAAACTCTTTAATTGCTTCCTGGGCGGCGGGCGGGGGGGCGGGGAGTACAGCCATGCATATACCCCATGATGAACCAATCGATCACAGACTGTGAGTTTTGCATTTTTCTCAATTTAATTCTCTCCTTGTTCAACGTTTGTTTAATGTTTACGGGCTGGGAGTTACGGGGAACATACCTCACACATTTGCATCCACGGCTATATAAATACGAGTGGTCCCCCGGAGGCAGGGGATTCGGCACGTTGACCAGCCTCTTACCTCGACCCCAAGGGCTCAGGGCAAATCCTTACAACACTAGTCACAATGGGTAATCCTCTGAACATCGTCACTCTAAACGTTAAAGGCCTCAATAACCCTATGAAAAGAAGAGCAGTCTTATCATATTTAGAAAACACCGGTGCAGATTTATGCCTTGTACAGAAAACTCATCTTCTACCACAAGATTATCACAGGCTCAGATCATGCTCCTTTCCAATTCAGCACTTCTCTTCCACTCGCACTAATAATAATAATAATAATAATAATAATAATCTTTATTTGACATATAAAATTATGACCATAAAAGAAACATCTTAAAATATACATACATCAGGCAAAAGCAGCCGCATACACATTAAAACCAAGTTTATATAATTTCATAGTCCCCCACTGTCGCTTAATTTCAAAGTGCATCCAACAAATTTTACTACAGGTTAAAAAGTATATAAACAATAAAATACTCGATTCTTATGGGCTTCAAGCACCCCACGTGGTTCTTAACTTTAAATCAGATCTTAAAAAATCGGAAAATCGGAAAGCATCTGATGACAATTTTAAAAACAGTAAGGCAACGCATGCCTGTTTAAATCTAAGCTTTCTTAAAAGCCCCTTCAGGAACACTCTTCTGGGATATGCGTAGTGCGGACAGAGGAGGACAAAATGTAAGGTATCCTGTGGAGACCTATTGTCGCAGCCACAGGGTCCTCTATGTTCTGTGTGCACCGTGAACCCAGAAGGTACAGCCAATAGATGATGAAATACATTTAGTCTCAAATGAGTAATTAGAAATCTGTCATGTGCACTAGATATGAGCGATAAATATGGTTCCATGCCCTGCGTTGACTTAACTAAGAAGTGTTCTCTCACCGTGGGCTTGTTAATTTCCCTAGCCTCACGTTGCGTGGTAACATATTTAAAAAACAGGTCTTTGATATGTGCCTTTTCCTGAGATCCCGCCTTATCAGGATTAGTGAACAGGTCTGCACACCCTAGTGTGGAAAGGGTGTCCTTTACATATTTTAACTATGGGATTTTTAGCGCATGATCAAGGAAGAGACAGTCCTGGATTGCCAGCCTATTAAAACCTGCCTCTTCGTTGGGCCAGATCTTCACCCAACACAATAGGGGTTTAACAACCACCATCCACTCGCACTAAATCGGCAGAGGTGGCTTTTGTCTTTCGTACCTTTAGAGGTTCTATAGGAGACAAGGTAGCTGAAATAAAAGGACGACTGCTAGCATTTCGGGTGACTGCACGTACATGGTCTGGGGTTATAGCCTCTCTCTACGCACCAAATGAAGGGCAAGAGGCATTCCTCCACACAGCTCTGGCTGAGACCCTCACGGCACAGGATAGGTGCACCCTTATAGGAGGAGACTTCAACCTAGTCCTAAACAGCAAACTTGACAGATCCGCTTCTAGATTTGGGCAATCCGGGTCCCTCTCCCCAAAGTGATGCAGGGCTCTTAGAGACCTGGGATTTCGTGACATTAGGAGAACAATACACCCCCAGCTCCGAGAATACTCTTATTTCTCGCATGCACACAAGACATATGCTAGATTAGATCTCTTTTTAGGTACGACCGAAATCCTCCACCTCACGTCATCGGTTGAAATCCTCCCCGCCGCACTGTCAGATCATTCTGTGGTTCTGCTGACACTCGACATTCACCCTACACAAAGCCCTAGGCGAACGTGACGGCTACGGGACACATTACTACACTGCAAAGAGGCGGTTCAACAAATAGAAAGATCTATCACAGAGTTCCTATCATTTAACGACACCCCAGATATATCAATCTCCACATTGTGGGAGGCCCTCAAAACGGTTATTCGAGGAGAGTTCATTGCAATCTCCGCGGTTGATAAGATGCGTTCGGAGAAAAGAGAGCAATTGACAAAGCAGGTGAAAGAATTGGAGGGTATACACCAATGCACCGGGGCCCCACGAGTCTGGAGACATCTGACTGCCGCTCGTGCTCAGTTAGCCAGCATTGATCTGGATAAAGCCAAATATGCTGCCCTACGTCTCCGACACAACTATCATACAGGAGGAGATAAGAGCGGTCGCTTGCTGGCAGCCCAACTCCAAGCACAGCAGCAGCGTTCAGAGATCTGCTCAATACGCGATCCTTCCGGCTCGATTGCCACAGAGGATGTTGCTATCGCAAACGCATTTCGACAATTTTACGCAGAGTTATACACTGACCAACAACTAGACTTAGAGGCCTGCAACACTTATTTAAAGGAGGCATGTACTTTCTCCCTCATGGCCACCCAGTCAGAAGCACTAGAGCAGGACATCCGAATGGAGGAGGTCATTACGGCAATCTCCAGACTATGTTCAACCAAGACCCCGAGCCCAGACGGCTTTCCCCCTCTTTTTTAGAAGATGTTTTGCACGAAACTGGCACCCATATTGACTTGACTATATAACAGCTTCTCATCCTCTGGAGGGATCCCTCCCACCATGCTTACTGCTACAATCTCTTTCATCCCCAAACCTGGCAAGGACAGTCAGCTTTGCAGCTCATATCACCCCATTTTGCTCATTAATGTTGATCTTAAATTATTTACTAGCATTCTAGCCTCACGACTAGGACCCCAACTTCCCTACATCATAGACCCGGACCAGACAGGCTTCATCCCCCAGCACCAACAAGTGACTATACCAAGAGGGTGCTACACTTAATAGAGAAAGCCTTGCGCACATCCAATCATTATATGCTCCTTGCAGTTGACGCTGAGAAAGCTTTTGACAGAGTGCACTGGCCCTTCTTGGAGCAAGTGCTGTCCCACTTCGGAGTCCCCAAAATATTCCGCACATGGGTACTGAATTGTTATCACTCCCTTCAGCCTCAGTGCGAGTAAATGGGCACCTATCTACGCCATTTCCCATCTGCAGAGGGACTGGCCAAGGTTGTCCGATGTCCCCGTTGATATTAGCTCTATTTATGGAACCATTCGCCCAGAGAGTCTGCGACAATGCGGAGATAACGGGGACAGTCTTCTGAGGGGAAGAACACAAAATTAATCTTTGGGCAGACGATGTTTTGGTGCCATTAATCAACCCATTTGTTTCTCATCCCACCTTCCAAACCAGAATGAAGGCATACGGAGCTGTATCGGGCTTCAAAATCAACCTTACTAAGTTGCGGGCTCTGAGCCTCTCGCTTCCTTCGGACATGATTGCTGCATTAGCGAAGCAATTCCCAATCTCTTGGGAAAGGGACGCTTTACTTTATCTGGGAGTTAGAATTGCACCTTCAATACATAACACGTCCTTCATCAATTACCGCGCTTTACATCGACGAATCAAAACAGAACTAGGGCGCTGGGCGCATTACCCGATCTCTTGGCTAGGGAGAATCGCTGCCATTAAGATGGCCATATTACCCCAGATATTACACATCTTTCAGACGCTCCCCCTAACTCCCCCAGTAGGGATGATTAACAAACTACAATCCCAATTACACCGCTTTGTTTGGGCTGGGAGGAAAACTAGAATGAGGAAAGAGCAGAGCTACCTTCCCACTAACAAAGGGGGAGTCGGCCTGCCGAATCTCCTTCTCTACTTCCAAGCCTCACAGATGCGATATCTGGTGGAATGGAATAAGGTGGAGTCTGAGTGTTGCTGGCTCTTCCAGTACAGGGCAGAGGCTGGAACCTCTCTCTGGAACATCCCCTTCCTAAAGAAAATACACAGACCCAGGAATCTCTACCTGTCCCCGATCACTAAGCCAACTATGGAAGGATGGGACAGCTGTAGCACCCGGTACAGGCTCACATCCTTCCCGTCTCTGGTAACTCCATTGTTCGACAACCCCGAGTTTACGCCCAGGATGCCCCCTGGAGCATTCCCTAAATGGCGACAATCTAGCTGTTGCTCGATGTGCCATATGATCGATAATGACGGGATAATACCATTCACACAAATGCGGTCCGATTTCAACCTATCAGAGTCTGAACGCCTACAGTATGTGCAACTCAGGCATTGGCTCTCCCATCCGGACAATAAAGCTAACACGCAACAACATCTTACGGATTACGAGAAATGATTGGTCATGAATACTTCCAGTAAAGGCCTGATCTCTACACTTTACACCCTGTTAGTACAGCACTCAGTACATGCATACAAAACCAATAAGACCAGGTGTGAAGGAGAATTAGGGAGAACATTAACCCACAAAGAGTGGGAGAGCATAGACTTTAGATCTCGCCACACTGCTTGACACACAGCCCTAACCGAAACACTGACGAAAATAGCGACGTATTGGTACCTCACCCCGGAACGGCTCCACAAGATGGAAGCAACCAAGAGCCCGAACTGTTGGAGGGGCTGTCAGGAGACTAGGACACTAGTTTACCTATTATGGGATTGCCCGCAG
This sequence comes from Calotriton arnoldi, assembly GCA_963921515.1. NCBI lineage: Eukaryota > Metazoa > Chordata > Amphibia > Caudata > Salamandridae > Calotriton > Calotriton arnoldi. The sequence continues at coordinate 1,081,018 of CAWUFW010004930.1, read as the reverse complement.
ATCCGCGCCTATTGGACAGATTATAGATGAGGTTGACCGCCATTTAGAGACGCAACTCCCCAGGTTTCCCTCCTACATCTTATTGGGCTTACTTAACCCTCTCAAGTATACCTTGAAATCGATAAGAGGCTGGCAGATTGGCATCGCAATAGGGGCTGCTCTGCAAAACATTTTCTCTCACTGGGGCACCACTCACATCCCAACTCAGCTAGGGTGGCTTCACAGCCTCTGATTCATCCTTGGGATGGAGAAAATCACATTCACATCTAGCAAAGGGGAGACACCTTTCCAGGATCTTTGGAAACTGTACATCTCACTTCTGTTTCAAGAATTCCGAGAGCTGACGTGCCTCCACTATTCACAGGTCCTATGGCTCTCGAATGCACCCATCGACACAGAACCAAGGGTAAATGGACACAGTAATTAGAAGCCGAAGAACACCACACTGCACGGATGAGGTATGGGCTAGGGAGGGGTGAGGGGGGCTGGGTTATCTTTGATTGTTTTCTTCCTTTGTTTATTTTAGTTTGTTGGGATACCACAAAAGCAGCACTTGTACTTGATTAAGCATTGACTTGTGTCCCTGTTTTACACAAATGAACAATAAAAACATTTAAACCTAAACATGCAGGATATTGCAAAATATAACAGTACCACTACATCAATAAATGCATAAAATGGAAAAATCTAAAAGAGACAAAGAGAGAAAAAGGGTTGACAGAAAAAAATAATACTTTCTCATAAAATCCTTAACCCCCTCCGAGCACCTACAGCCCAAGGAGAGGAGATGCTCCAAGTAATACCCAGAGCTAAATGCTCCCGATAGTCTGTCACTATTGGCTCAACAGACAGATAGCAGCGCTTTGTGCAGAAAAAGGAATAACCAGATAACTATCAGCCCTCTGTGGCCAGACACAAGGTACGCCCTACTTCACCATAGGCCGGCTTTTCCCTAACATTCTGAATTCCACCCTATATCACACCCAGGGGTAAGACGTACCAACTGCCTGATGCCCAGGGGTCCAAGCGCAAAAATCTATGTTTTCACTTCTTTTAGATCCTCCCAGTGTTGAGATATCCCAGAAGTCTCTAAGAAAACCAATTTGACTAAAAAATAAGATTGAGGTGGTGACCCTATATAACACACCAAGGATCGGGAGTGTACTGTTGTGTCACGCCCAACTGTTCAAGCTAAACGATAACCCACCAAGGGTCAGGGATGTACTGTTGTGTCACTCTAGCAGCGGCAAAAGTAAGACCATGGAAAACCTGGTCATAACCAGGCTCAACAGGGAGAAATTATTAATTTCTCCTCATGTTTGCTGTTCTATGTGTGCTCCATTCTGCAGCACATATCAAAAGAGCAAATCGCCAGTAGTGATTGTTCATGTACAGGAAGGTGTCTCTTCCTGCACATAAACAATCATTAGAAAATGACGAGTTGCAACTTTTATATGTGCTGCATTCTGCAGCACATGTAGAAGTTACAAATCGCCATTATGGATTGTTTATGTGCAGGAAGGGACACCTTCATGCACATGAACAATCATTCCCTGCAACACAGGCACCAAGACTGGTGTGCCGCCCAATATGTTTTTTGGGAAACAAAAAATTACACCTGCATCAGCGGTGTCCGGGGACCAAGTTGGGAGCAGCACCTCCGCATCAGTGGGCCCACCCCACCAACCTAGGCCCAAGCCCATGAGTGTCGCAGAGGTAGCCAGTCTACTTGTGCAAACGCCAACTAGCAGTGATGTTGAAATGTCATTATCGCAAAGTAGTACCCAATCAACGCAGGCGGAAGCTCGGCAGATAAGTGGGCAACAAAAGCCGGAACAACAGCCGGAACAACAGCTGCAACAACAGCTGCAACAACAGCCCACAATAGTAGTTGTTCCTCCCGAAGTAGGGGCAGTTCAGGAAATCGAGCTTTCTGCAGACGAAGAAGAGCAAGCCACTCTTTCAGAAGATCCATTGTCTTCCAGATCCCCAGCAAGGAAAAGGAGGGTTAGTCCATCAACTTCTTCTTCAAGCCCCCCTTCTGATGATCTAGATACCACTTGGAACTCACCAGCTCAGCCTGAGAGTGAGGCACGCCACACGACAAGGCTAAGGAAAAGGAAGGTTCCAGAAAGCCTTAGAGTTATGAAGGAAGATGTAGAAGAGGAGGATGATGACGAGCCAGTCATCATGAAGATCACTCCCGCCCCAGTGGAGATGGAGACCAACATTATTATTACCCCATCCCACATTGCTGTGAGGGATGTGGCACAGATACCACCAACACAGGTAACACCAACACGACCTCCAGCTTCCATATTTGCATTTGCAAAGGCCCGGCAGGGACCTACATCCAGCTCAACCACCACCTCAGTAGGTAGTGGTACTGTAACTGCACAGAGTCAAATTCCAGGCACACCCTCCAGTTCATCCGGCATTGCAAGTGGCACCTCCAGCAGCACAAGAAAGTTCACCTCCCCAGTTTGGGACTTCTTTTCGGTCAGCAGTAAGGAGGACAACGTTGCTATATTCTCAATTTGTCGACATGCTGTTAGTCGGGGTAAGCTTGGTACAAACTATGGTACTGGAGGCCAAACAACCCATCTAAAAAAACACCACATGATCCAGTGGGAGGTGCACCTACTTAGCGTACAAAAAAGTAAAACTGTACCCATTGCTGTTGGTGGGGATGAAGAAGTAGAAGAAGAAGAAGAAGAAGATATGATCGCGGTGGAAGGTGAACAAGAGGGAGAAATTTTATCTGGTACACAAAGTAGCCCTGTCCCCAGCAGTGTAGTGGTACCGCCCACATCCTCAGCAACATCTCAGTGGCACCGTAGTAAGAGTCAGGCTGAGACACCAAGGCAACAGAGTACTGCAATGAAAAAAAGTGTGTGTTGAGCCTAACTGGGTTCTAGAAGTCACCTGCATCAGCTGCACCAGAAAGGAAAAAATCCAGCCTACCATTCTCAGCATGTTTAGGTCGGAGGGGCAGTACGAACGCAACCACCCAATGGCACGTTTGTACAATGCGAAGCTGGCTAAAATGTTAGCGCTGGACCTTCTCCCTTTTTCTTTTGTGGAGGGGGTGGGTTTCCTTGAATTTGTGACAGCCATCTGCCCAAAATAGAAGGTTCCCAGCCGGTCCTATTTCGCCAGAGTTGCTGTTCCAGCACTATATCACGATGTGCTGGAATTGCTTGGACAAGCTTTGCAGCAGAGTGCTGTTCACAATATCCACCTGACAACAGACATGTGAACCAGTTGCCAAGCCACTGATTACATGTGCATCACTGCACACTGGATCTCTTTTGTGGGGGTTAGAGAAAAGATATCTGAAGCAGGTGTTGACACTGCTGAGATTTTTAATGCTACCCGGAAACATGCAACTGTAGCCATGTGAAAAAAATGAAGCATATGAGTTGGTGGAGAGCTTATCCCGTCGCTTAGCTGAAAACACAAGGGTGCAAACTCGCATTGTTAAAGAAAAACATTACATTTGTGCCACAATTCTGGATCCACGGTACAAATCGGCACTGAACACTACGACATTAATTCCTTTTTTAGAAGTGGATGTTGCCCAGTACAAAACTTGGATAGCTAAGGCAGCCAGTGACTTGGAAAATGAACGGCTGGTAATTAAAGGTCCGCTACGCAAACCCACAACAAGTACTGCAGCAGGGCATCCGGCATCAAGTTCAACTTCAGAGCCTGAGGGCAGTGCGTTTGGCTCTGAGCTATCACCAACACTATCGACAACAGCAAGAACCGGATCATCAGCCCCAGTAAAATCGGCACAGGATTGGTATTTACAGCAAGGGCTTGCTAGGTCCAGTGCTGATGCAAAGACAAAAGAGGCCCAGCAAAGTGGAGCACCCCTGAACATTGAGTGGATGGTCTAGGCCTATCCGGATGACCCAACAGAGGTCTACATTGATCAAAACACATTGCTGTATTGGTATGGGAAAAGGGGCCAATGTCCAGTGCTCAGCAGGCTGGCGATAAACTATCTGGCTTGCCCTATCGCAAGTGTCTCTTCTGAGCGTGTTTTCAGTGCTGCTGGTGCCATTGTAACAGTGAAAAGGACCAGTCTCCCGCCCAAAAACGTGGAGAGGTTAACCATGATCAAAATGAATCAGCACTTTATACCACCAAATTACAAAATACGTGAACCAACGCAGGAAGATGAGGACAGCGACTTAGGTGACGGAAGTAGTGTCTTAGATGATTACCTACTTCTGGTTAAACCACCAGAGCTTGAGGATGAGCTATACTTCCCTGACAACTAGGCTTTGAACTTCTTACTTTCTTTCTTCCTTATTTTACTTTTATTTGTGTGTGTCTCTGTCTTTTTCGTTCGAAACTTCGAATCACAACAAATCCATCACCACCGTCTTCTAGTCTTTTTATTGCCATATTGGAGTTGCAGCTCTGTGCATTTAACTTAAATCCACTCCTCCGAGTCTTGCTCCATCCTCCTGACTCGCCCTAAATCCATTTCCCTCAAGCCAGATGATGATTGGATGTAGAATGGTACAAAAAAACGTTGCCTCGTCGAGTCCCTCCAAAAGAAGTGGAACATGATGACTACTATAGCTATCCTCCTTTCTGAGCCGAGAGAGACTGCCCCTAACTTAAGATGAGAACAAGGAACAGGTAATGATGGCATGCATTGGACGCTGACTTTGAGTGATTGGTGTTTGTATTGTTGTTGTTTGTTGTGCATGAAGTGAATTCATTGTGTACTATTACTTAATCTACACACTAAAAGTGACTCAAGTCAATGTTTCCCTTCTTGTTGTTTAATAACAAAATTGTACTTCTACTGCAGGCCAATCCTTTGCATTTTTGAATATGGAATCTGGACTCACTCGGTACACTGCACACTGAGTTGGACAACACACCATGATGATGACCACAGTGACATAATATCTTCGCAGTCAGTCAGTAGGATCGGAGATGATTGATGGAATAACTCAGGGCATTTCATGAGTGGCATAAAAGGTAAACAAGTCAACAACAGCCACAGCAGACCTACATGTCTGTGTAGTGGTGGAGTCGAGTCACAAGTGTAGTAGTGGTGGTATGACTGACAGCTGTGCATGCCATTGATTTAGTTACTTACTTTGGAAAATGCTATGTTGATGTATATGTGACATGTGTGCTCTGTCTGCCTCAGTCAAATTCTAAGCTAAGTGGAGGTTGGGTGGGTGCCGTGGGCCTGCTCTGTCCTGTTGCTGTTGTAGGTTAATGCTGGAAACAGACAACAGAGTAGACATGATTTAGCCATGCCGCTCTGAAAGTGTTTGCACTCCTCCGTAATTTATGCTTTTTTTTGTCTCCTTGATTTTTAAATATCCCTTTTGTTTTTCCATCTACACTTACAGGTCGGCCTTTACCCTGTGCTAAACAGAGAAAAATAACTCACACTCACCTACCAATCCGCATCCGCCAGGCAGGCAGTGGCACCCAAGATTGACGGACGCATAGTCCATGGAAGGGAGGACCAAGAGGAATGCCGAGATGCAACTCCCCAATTTGACCAGGAAAACATACAGTAACACTTTAGTATCAACATTCATCATCTTTTAAATAATTTGATTCATTTTTTCTCTTCAATCATTACGACTGTGTGTTGTTGTTTGCTCTCTGCTTATAATTGATCCCTACAGCTATTTTTTATTTTCTTTGCTAGCTTTAAAAGTAAGCCCGGTACAACAGAAGTAAAAATGTATGTAATTTGGGTCTCTCTGAGGGCAGACAGGCATGGCAAATTGCAAAATAATTAATAATATACTGCTGCCCTGTACTGTCTACTAGTCTAGTTAGTAAGTAATAATTATTCATTAACCATCAAGTCATCATCATCATCATGCATGCATTTCCTTTTCTCCCTTAACAGATTTATGGATATGATGGTCGTCTGCCAAGTTTGTGTTTTGTTGTTTGTCCATGCGTAGTGTTTTCTTTGTCAAACCTTTTCCCTAACCCCCTTCCCAACCATTCATCAAACCCTAACCCTCTTCTCCCGGGCTGTGTGATTTATATTGAGGTGTGACTAAATTAAATGTACACCAATAATTGATCACACGCTTGCTGGGGTGGATGTGGTGAAAGCAACACTGATTCAATTTCAAGGCAGGGCAAGGATCTTCTTCTAATCCATCATAATTAATTGCCGGCATCAATTGGATTCATCATCCTCCTACACAGCACTAAAGGTTACGCTTGTGTCGAGTGACTCGACACAACTACAGTTTGTAACTTGTTGTACTAGGCTTAGGCTATCCCCGCCACCATTATGTTTTATTTTACTTTAGCATTGCTAATCATCATTATTATTATTGTTTGGCAGTCTTCTAGTGTACTGTACTGTACTTCATTCTACTACTCCTCCCAGAGTCTCTCTCAGGCGACTGTTCTCATTTTCTTTTTTTGCAAATGCTACTGCCAGTGTCTACTACTACCACCACAACCATGGCATCTTGGGAAACACAAACCATCATCACTATAACCAGCCATCGCTGTGCCTAAGTTTAAACAGCAATCACAGGTAAGAGAAGAAGTTTGGGGGAGGCATAATTAATAATGGAAATTAATTGGTTCATTAATTCACACACCCACACCCTCGAGTCCAGTGGGAGACTGCATAGACTAGGAGGAGAGACTGACAGTATTAGTAGGACAAGTCACTCAGTGAGGGTACCGCATCTATCTGTTCGTGTGTTACAAAATTGGCAGATTATTTTGCAGCAGCAAAGGAAGGAAACCGTCTGACGTAAAAGAGTAACCCCCTCACAACACATTACATCGTATGTAAAGTTTAAGTATAAATATAATTTAATCCCCTAACAAAATAAACTATTGTAAAAAAATCCCACAACACCTGACCCACCCCTCTCCCTAACCCCAACCAATGTCCAAAAAGTGAAAAGATAGAGTCCAAACAATGTCAGTGGCGTTGAATTAAAAAATTGTCCATAATAAATAATAAATATAAACCCCAACTTTTCCCCAACGTAGCCCCATGCCCACCCACCAAAAAAAGAATAAAAAAGGGGCAATCCAATGGGATCTCAGTCTATCGGCGGGCTCGCTGTCTCTTAAGGACCTCCTTTACCTGCTCCTCTAGGCGTGCCATTCGGAGGAGCATGCAGCGCTTAAAGGCTCGGCAATTGCATCAACAGGGGGGGGCAACAGTGCTAGATGTAGTGAGGCGGGAGGCTGCCAGACCGCGGCGCCATACCACTCGAGGGCCAGGGGCCTGGCTGGGGCCCAGGACATTGGTGGAGGCTGCAGCTGCTGCCGCCTCCTCCTCCTCCGCCAGAGCCACCAGCCGCCGATACTCATTCCGAATGGCCTCAAGCTTCCGGCGCCGGGCCATGGCTGCCAACTCCTTCCTGTCTGGTCTTTTTGGTTGGGAAGGAGTACCTATATCAAAAAAGAAAAAAGACTATTGTAATACTGTTAGCAAAACAGCAACACAAAATTAATTCTACACATAGTGGCACAGTAGCACTAGCAAGCACATGACATAACATTTGTGGTAGTATGGACTCGAGTACACCAGTTTTCTTCTTCTCTCTTGTTTAGCTAAATTAAGTAACCTTGTTGCAGCCAGCATGCCAGCTCAGTCAGCTTGCGCTCAAGACAGACATTATACTCGTGACGCAGACTCACATTATTTTTATTTACTACTGTCTGCACTCTGCAGGTGGGAAGCTGACTACACAATCATCTTATTTTTCTATTATGGGTGGCACTGGCCATACTCTGTTACATCAAGGCCAGGGCAACTGCTCAATTTCACTTTCACCCTGCCTACTACAACAAGGCAGATGATATCTTATCCAAATGATCATTGCTTATATATATGTATGGGACGACATGAGGTACTTTGTTTTGATTGATTGTGTAACCAGTTAGTAACCAATCCATGCAGCCGATAGGCCAGTGAAGGCCACCCATGGCAGGCTAAAACAGTCGAAAATAAATTCACATAGGTAGTGAGTGGGCATTGGAGTCGGAGGGAGGTGCTTGATAACATACATACACAAAATATATGCTGTGCTTGCAAACTACTGTGAGTCAAGGGAATATTGTGAACATACAACTTCTATTCTCCTTGGCTTTGCTTGCTACTCTGGTGCTGTTCCTTTTACATTCTCTTCAAAGACTCTTCATCCAGTGACAGTCTACACCAGTTTTCTTCTTCTCTCTTGTTTAGCTAAATTAAGTAACCTTGTTGCAGCCAGCATGCCAGCTCAGTCAGCTTGCGCTCAAGACAGACATTATACTCGTGACGCAGACTCACATTATTTTTATTTACTACTGTCTGCACTCTGCAGGTGGGGAAGCTGACTACACAATCATCTTATTTTTTCTATTATGGGTGGCACTGGCCATACTCTGTTACATCAAGGCCAGGGCAACTGCTCAATTTCACTTTCACCCTGCCTACTACAACAAGGCAGATGATATCTTATCCAAATGATCATTGCTTATATATATGTATGGGACGACATGAGGTACTTTGTTTTGATTGATTGTGTAACCAGTTAGTAACCAATCCATGCAGCCGATAGGCCAGTGAAGGCCACCCATGGCAGGCTAAAACAGTCGAAAATAAATTCACATAGGTAGTGAGTGGGCATTGGAGTCGGAGGGAGGTGCTTGATAACATACATACACAAAATATATGCTGTGCTTGCAAACTACTGTGAGTCAAGGGAATATTGTGAACATACAACTTCTATTCTCCTTGGCTTTGCTTGCTACTCTGGTGCTGTTCCTTTTACATTCTCTTCAAAGACTCTTCATCCAGTGACAGTCTCCACCTATTCTATGAATATGATGTGATGAATACCATCCAGCCATCATCCATTCAAAGTAAACATGTCTATCATTCTTCTTAACCTCTCAACAAACCTTAGTTTGTTTTAACAACAACAAACATTTTTTTTTTTACCACCACCCATGCGTCCTTCCTTCCTTGCTAGGCTTTGAGTTTGACCCATCAAACACCCCGGAGGATTCTTGCTATCACCCATACAGTTTCATCCACCCAGTCAGGCTTCTTTTCTTCTTTCACCTTCCACCCATCCTTCAACCACCCATGCATCTGATTCCTTCCTAACAGCCATCTATGCATGCATCCCACGTGGCACGTATCCTTCTCTGCCAGTCATATATATTTACATCTCGCCCGTCCTTCCTCCTTCCATCCTTCTTTCCCTTTTCGATCAACCCATCCATCAAGGTCGTCTGACTCTTAGTCTTCTCCATAAAACTTTCCCAGCTGAGTTGAAGTCAGATTGAAGAGGCCATTAGTTACTCAACTACTCCCACCGCTAATGCTATTGATCGCCTCTAATGCTAAGTAAAGGGTGTCTTCTTCTTCAACCGTTATTCACAACAACTTAGTCTCTCTCAACATACAGTGTAGACCCTTGCAGCGAGTGTGTAACTATTGTCAATAAGTAAGGAATATAAGTATAACTTACCACCGCCCGCAACTGCTGCTGCGTCACCCACCACTGTGGCAGCTGTTGCATCCGCTGCTCCCTCCTGGCTGGCGTCGCCTGCCCCGCTGCTGGCCCCGGCACTGGTGGTGGGTATGCCTAGAAAAAACATTACACATTTTTTAGATGCCATATACTCCTCCCCATTTATTCTTTTTCAGTAGCAAGATTGAAAAAAATAGTTAAAATACATATATATTCCACATACATCACTAGTACAAACCGGGTACTATAGTAGAGAGTAGACACTAGTAGGAGTATGTCCTATCCTAACAAAAATAGTAAAATATCTGGTTGGGCATTTTGTTGGTGGGAATTGTCAAAGCCAATCAAGATTAAGAAGACTAGAAGAGGACAACCCAAAGGACTGGACTCAGTGGCTACAGCTATTGGTGAATCTGAGTTTTAAAACCTTTTAAATAAAAATAAAGAGTGGCCCACTGAGCAAGCTTAGCTACAGACAGACTAATAATATAGTAGTAGTACAGAGAGTCAGAGCAGAGGCAGTTAGAGGCAGGGATAACAAGAATTTAGAAACAGTCTAGATCGAAGAAGATTTGGTAAAATAGAATTAGGAAATGGAAATAATAGTTCGGAAAAAATAAGGTGCAGTAAAAGTTAGGGAAAAATAATTATTAATATTAACGGGAGGAAGACTTACTGGGGACAGCAGCAGAGCCCTCGGAAGAGGAGCAGTCCTGGCACTGGTGTTCTTCTCCAGCTGCTCCCGCCGACTCCGACCCCGTCTTCTTGCCCCTGGGTGCTGATCATGTAAGATATAATAAAGAAAGAGACAAACATTGATGATTGGTGTGAAACAAATAAAATATTTTTAAAAACGCTCCCAAAAACATTTTTGGAAACAACAATTGCAATAAAATTGACCTATCTAATCTGATCGACTGGTAGTATCGCGGGATTCGCGGACCGTCTAGTTATTATTTATGAACACTAATCCAGTGTTCCATTCTGATTCCAGAATACTATGCCTAAGTACCACCTGACCTTGCCCACCTATTCAGACGGGCCAATTGTTCACTAACTCTGCATTTCCATTTATTTTAGTCCTCAAAAATGCCTAGATGGAGGACACATGCATACATTTTTGCATACACCAAATTGTTGGTTGGTTGCTGCTGATGTTCTGCTAAGCCTATTACTCACTCACTAAACAAACTACAAAAGGTTCTACTAAGGACTGAAGTAAGCAGCACGTGACGTGAGTCACGTGACAGAGGATGCATCACCGTCGCGCAGACAGCTTAAAAATTACCAACTAATACTAAGTAACTAAGTAACTAAACTACCTATCCACCGCTATCTTACTGATAGGAGGACAAAGGAAGGACTACAGTCTCTCTAGCATTACCTAACTTAAGTTCTCTAAAGTTAACTCTTACATAATCAGCCCAAGCGAGCGCAAAGTCGCAAACAAGTAAGATTAGTAGCGCCGAGCACCTGTGTCTAGAAGAATAACAATCCGTAAAGATTTTTAAACTTAAGTTTACCTGCAATGTAAGCAGCAGCATTCTTGCTATTCGGAAAAAAAATTATATTCGCAATAACAGTAACACAGTCTAGAGAACACAAAATAGTATTAACTACTCACCAAGCCCCACGACCTCGACACCTAGCAGGTCCAGCAGGTCATGCTCCCGGTCCAAGATGTCTGACCACTGGTGGGTCAGCTGGTTATGGGTGCACCGGACCTCAGAGCAGTGAAACACTGCCCGGCGCACCCTCGCCCACCGGCGGTGACGCTCCTGGGTAGCGTACCCGGAGCCAGGCCTGCCGCCTGCTGCCAAAGTCAAGGGGAGGTGGCGCTGCACAAAAAAACCAAGGGTGGCCACCTCCGCCTCACTGAATAGGGACTGGGCCTGCACCCCTGGTGGGCGCAGTCTGCCGCAAGGCAGGCGGCTCTTGGGCGCAGGCGCCTTGCCCTTGGAGCTGGTTCCCTTTCCCTTAGCCATGGTTCTGGGGTGGGCGGGGGCGAAAAAGAAAATTTAGCAGGAAAAAATAAAGTTAGGGGAAGAAGTAGAAGAGTAAAGAAGGAAGTAATATAAAACTGTAGAAAAGTAAAAAAAACGCTGTAAAACTAGAAACAAAACACAAAATATAGACTTAGGGACAGAGAGGGATAGATAATAAATAAAAAAGATCAGAAAAACAGGGTACAATACAAAGGATTGAAAAGATTGGAGAGGGATTGAAAAACAGGACCCAGAACCATGCAAAAGTTAGAAAAACAAGATGGCCGCGCCCATTGGCGACCGCGTGGTGAAGTTTGCGCGATATTTCCTCCGAACACGTCATCCGCGTTGCCAAACGTCAAAAACATCTCGTGAGCATACACGAGCACAACGCGAGCATACGTGAGACTACGCGAGCATGCGGAAACAAGCAACTCTGCATGCTCACGTAGCTACGCGTAGCTCCCGGAGTTTTTGAACAACTCCGCGTAACCTCGCATAGCGTGGCTACGCGAACTTCACCCAAGGTTAGTTATGGCATACATTGACATTGCATTTATTGGTATTGCCGTTGTCAGGCCTGCACATATCATGGTATTCATTGACATCGCATTTACCCATTCCAACACTTTCATCTGTTTCCCTGCTCGCTTGACAGTGGGCATGGAAAGAGATTTAAACTATGCTCACTTCGCTGAGAGTTACGGTTTGCTTTCGCTTGGTGGGAACTGTCATAGCTACCGCCAAGTGAAAGCAAACATCTATCTCCCATGGGTGGGCACCTTGGGAGGCAGCAGGATCCAGCCCTGGGGGGGTTGCGGTCCCCAGGGCCATTACTGGCTCCAGAAGGGGGGGCAATGCAGCCCCCTTCTTCGTTCCCTAGGGCCAGCCCGGGGAGGTGGTGTTCATTGGAGCCAAAAATAGCCAAGGAGGGGGCCGCGCAGACCCATCCCTTAATCAATTGTGTATGCCCCAGGAGGTGGTGGTCCCTGGGTCCGAATATGGCCCTGGAGGGGGGCTGCATTGCCCTCTCCCCCTTAAAAATATTTTTCTGGCCCCAGGGATGTGGCAGTCCCTAGAGGTGGTAGTCTCCGTGCGCCCCCTCCAATATTTGGAATAAAGCTTTGGGAAGGTTGTGGCCCCCTGGGCTCTTAGAAGCTTAGGAGGGGGGCCGCATGCCCCCTCAAACTAAGAGTTGAATCAGCCTGCCCCGGGGAGGTGGCGGTCACCGAGGCTCAAACTGGCCTAGTGGAGGAGGGCTGCATGTGCCCCCTTCCACATTATTTATATTTAATATATGTCCCCGAGACCTGCCCTACCTATCGGCTGAGTTTTAAAGAAGCACGGGAGACCACACTACTTTTTTTATTTTTGGCGCAAATTCATGAATCTTTGTGATTTTGTGTCAATTTTTAAAAAAATGCTTTTTGGCCCTGGCATGGTCCCTGGGCTAGGGGGGTCAGGGTATTCCTAACCTGCCCCCTTTTCTTTATTTTTATGTTTTTTTCTTGGGACTCGACTGAGACCAAGTTCCAAGATGGCTGCCAACACTTCCTGGTTGAAGTGTTGAGAGCCAATCAGATCTCTGCACAAGATCAATAGGATTCGCAAAGGGTTTGTGCCTCTAGATATACAAATTTTGTTTTCTTTTAATATATCAAAATCTAGTTAGCTGATTCATACCAAATCACATTAAGCACTCTTTCTGGACCAAGAGCTAGCTTTCTGCCAAATCTGGTGTAATTCCGCCCAGCGGTTCGGGCTGTAGTCATGTTCAAAATCCATATGGGAATTAACATGGGAAACACATTTTTTTTTACCTCCCCCTTTTTTCAGCCCCCACTTGACGGATCACCCAGAAACTTTTCCTGCACAATGAGACACAGCAGGACACTTTTATTTGGAAAACTTCACGAAGATTTGTCAAACGGCTCCAAAGTTAATGGCATGTCAAAAAACGCTTTTCCTATGTTCCTACGGAAACTAGGTCCTAATTATATCTACCTACTGGCAACAGTAATATTATATGTAATACAAGAATTTGTGACGGAGTTGCCAGCATATATCCAGGATACAATGGACTTCCTTCGAAGAATAGAAAACATAGTATGGAAGGGCACATTCCTTTTAATTACATTGGATGTGTCATCCCTGTATATGATCATACATCACAAGGATGGATTAAGGGCTATGAGGCACTACCTCAACAAGAGGTCTATCACACTACATCAACATTCTGCAATGCTGGTAGAAATGGGCAGAATCTGTCTTGAAAATAATTTTTTCATGTACAGTTCAGAGACATACAGGTAAGTACGAGGGACTGCGATGGGCACCTGCTTCGCCCCCAGCTATGCGAATTTGCATATGGGCTGGTAGGAGGAGCAGGTGCTCATGAGAGACTAACATCATTCTATGGACTAGGTTCATAGATGACTTTTTATAATATGGGATGGCACTATGGACACTGCAAACCACTTCATAAGAAGATTAAATGACAACACTCTGAATTTAACATTCACTAGTTGCATTAGCAATACACGAGTGAACTTTTTAGATCTAGAAGTGTTTGTGAAAGAGGGTACACTGCATACAAGAGCATACAGAAAGCCCACAGCAGGAAACACCATACTGCATGCCAGGAGCCACCACCCACAAAAACTTAAGAACAGTATCCCATATGGAGAGCACCTTAGGATTAAGTGAAATTGCAGTGAAAAATCCACTCTGGAAATTGCACAGAAAGATTTAACCACTAAATTCCTGCAGAGAAGAAACAGCCCACAAGTACTTGATCAGGCCCTCACTAAAGTCAATATGGTGAAGAGAACAGATCTAATTTACCCAAGTAAAAGAGACAGGGATGGGAAGAAAACCCGGAACAGTAATGAGACACATATGATCACCACCTACAATGCCTACCACAGCAGGGTGAGAGACTGCGTGAGTAGGCATTGGCATCTGGTCAGAAGGGACCCTATCTTAAGAGATTTAATCTCTCATAAACCACTGATTACTTTTATAAGGGCTAGATCCTTAAGGCAGGACTTAGTCAACAGTAGTCCTGAAGTTAGAGATACAGAAGGGTGGTTGAGGGCAAGCACTGGTTTTTATAAATGCTTAAAGTGTAAAGCATGCAAAATAGGGAAGAACATGAAACAGATTACATCGCCCCTGTTAAAAAGCCCATGGAACATTAGAGCCCACCTGAACTGTAGGAGTGATTTTGTTATTTACATGCTACAGTGCACTTGCCCCAAAATTGATGTGGGCAGTACCATTCACATGGCCCATGTACGAATACTGCAACATTTAAGAGCAGTTACGAATAAAGACAAGAGCTACCCAGTAGCGAGGCATGTGAATGAAGAGCATGGGGGCAACATTAAGGACCTTGTGTACTATGTAATTGACCAGGTGGAAAAAAGCAGAAGGGGTGGAAACCGGGAACGGAGGTTAAGACAACTCGAATCCCGATACATCCTCCTATTTAACATCAAGATCCCCTTTGGGCTTAATACAGATGAGGATCTTTCTTTACATTTAAGTATTTAGACAAAGTTGTAATTAGCTCTCCAGTTTTTAGATTGGATAAAGTTTTAGATTCACCCTCGCAACTTGAAACCATGAATACACAATGATTGATAACGATTATGTAAACAAATGAATTGTGATGCCAACATTCATTTGATTTGGATGACCAAAATGATGAATTATTCTTGAAATCAATCATGTTTGTAAAAAATCCAAAATAATCAGTAAGCGATAATTTGCACTAGATTGGAGGTTTTATGTTTACCTCAATATTTGCCACTTGGCGGGTACCGCTGGAGATACAACTAAATAGTGGTGTTACTAAATGTCTAATTGGTTGGATACTTTTCGCATATTGAATGTTGAATGTGGAGTAAAATTATGCACTGGCACTTTATCGTGTAAATATACATGGTCTCGCATGAACTGAATGGGAACTGAAGCAGAAAACTTCAGAATTATATGTGTCACATGGGAATATACAGAAAAACATGAATGAAATTTGTAATTTATTATGTGAAAAATTTAAAACATAATAATCATGATTGGAACAGGACATATGTAGAAATATGTGTTTATCTAGCAGAGTTGAAGAACAACCTTGCGATCAAAGTCTGTTTTCAGTTGCATTGAAATTCTCACCCATGTGACCGCAGGGCTCCGAGGGTTTTTAAACTCAATTATTGTAAAGCGCTTGATGTGTGAACAAGACAGTAATGCCGAAACGTGTTACAGCGATATAAATTAAAAGAAGTGCGGAAAAATTATTGGAGTGTTGTACCTTGTGTTGGTTTCTGATTTACACTTGGAAGTTGGAACTGGAGGGAAAATATATATATATATATATATATATATATATATATATATATATATATATATATATAGCTGCAAACAAGCCCAGTACTCCAAGAACAAACGGCAAGAGCAGACCCAATATAGTGCAAGTTGCTTTTATTTTCTTCCAACCATCACCATGTTGCCATTACGCGTTTCGGCCGTACGAGCGGCCTTGATCACATGACAGCGCTTAGGAGGGATAGGTGAATTTTTAAAGTGGAGGTGACCAATGGCAATCCATATAGACATAGTAAAAATACTACACAAATCTATATCCCTGTATAAATACAGTAATAAAAATGTAGTGATTACAGTAGCTCCAAAGTATGCTGGTAAAATACTATCTCAACCTGACAAATCGATAAAACAGGGAGAATATATAATCTATTGTATAATACAAGTACACATTATTACAAATAATTGCATGTTAAAATGGATACCAAAGGTTAAAAAAGAAGATAATACCACCTAAAACCCACCTAAAAAAGAGATCTTAAAAAATGTTTTAGGTCCTATATACTAAAACCACCAGTTTGTGCAAATATACAATATAGTGCAATGAGAACGTGTCAATAATTAACCACAATGTGCAAATTTCTGAACTAGCTGCCAAACGACATTATACCATCTAAAATGATATTTTTAAATAATTATATACACAGAGAAGAAGAAAAAGATATAAAATACAACTGATCAAGAGCAGCAAGGTTGATTCCCACAAATGTTTTTACATATCCTCAATATAAAATACATTTCAACCTTAAAACACTCCACTAGAAAAGTTAAAAAAGGTGTAAAATGTATAAAAAATTATTGGAGTGTTGTACCTTGTGTTGGTTTCTGATTTACACTTGGAAGTTGGAACTGGAGGGAAAATATATATATATATATATATATATATATATATATATATATATAATCTTCACTGCGTTCTCCCACCAAACGCTGCAAACTCAGGACGGGTGCTAAACTCCAAAGCGAGGACGGGAACTCGCTAGCTCAACAGCAACACTTCCAACAAACGGAGCACTCACAGGTTATTTTCAGTTATGTAAAATCAGCCGCTTTATTTTAACAACGCGTTTCGGCGGAATCACCTTTGTCAAGTGTAAAAGGTGCTGACTTGAAACACATGCTGGTTGGCTATAAATGATCCTTTCTTCTGTTTTTTCACATACATGACCTCCAGGTTAGGGTGAGCCTTAGCGCGCTCATACCGCCGGGGTCTACACTAATGGTCCTGAAGAATGCCCAGCTAATGGCAAGAAAGTGGCAGAAACATGTCGACCACACGTAGTGAGGCATAGCTGATCAATCTATCCAGCTTAAACATCACTCACTCAGTTTTTATCCGTGGCTGGTTGGCCAACTAATAAAATTATTTTTGGACACAACCACGTCACTTTTAAACTCACATCACAATCACTTGCACTTGTCATCCAGACACAAAACATTTTTTGAAGCAGCTCCGCAGTAATTCTGGCGTCGCAGCACACCGGGGAGGTATTCGACCTCCCTGGGGGGGCCCTATGATGAAGCATGTCACCAACTAGGTTGGTGAGTGAGGGCTTTTTAAAGAATCACATCTGATTCTTCTTCCCAGCTCTTCTTGAAAGTGGATACACTCTTTTGTTGTTGTGCATACATGGCTATAAATGATGTCATCACTCCTACCATTGGAGTATTACTAGCCAATAGGAGGACTGTAATGTTAAAATAGCAAGTTCGTCCGGCTTCCATGCCGATCAAGTGCCGTGATTGTCTCAACAATTGTGCAATGGACTTAAATGTCAAAATTGAAAATGTATATATACATTACCTACTGCCGGTTGTCAGTAGGTAGTTATAGTTATGACATTGTTTCTATTCAAAAAGCGTTTTTCTTTTGCCAATATCTTTGTCGCTTGAAATTTTCAAAACTAATGGTTCATTCAGGTCAGCTCCTGTTTTGAAAGTTTCGGGGTGATTCGTCCAGCGGGGGCCGAGAAAAAAGGGGGTCCCAAAACGCGTTTTCCCCATGTTAATTTCCATAGGAACTTTAGACAAAGCTACAGCCCGAACTGCTGAACGGAATTACACCAAATTTGGCAAAAAGGTAGGTCTTGGTCCAGAAAGTGTGCTTTTTTTAAATGATGTAAATCCGCTCAGTAGTTGCTGAGAAATTCAAAAAATAATAATATCGATATCTGAGCACCGAGGAGGATTCGCAAACCCTCCCGAGCATGAGCTTCATTCTTATTGGCTGCCAACACTCCAAACCAGGAAGTGTTGGCAGCCATCTTGTGACTCAGTAACCGAGTCACAAGAAAACAGTAAAAAAAGATGAAAAACAAGAAAAGGGGGCAGGGTAGAAACACCCTGACCCCCTAGGCCTGCTCAGGGGGTCCCACAAGGCCAAAAAAAGCATTTTTTTAAAAAGAAATCGGCCAAATTCGCGCTGGGTGCGCGAATCCGGCTGAGAAAAGAAAAAAAAACGAAGCGCGGGCTACTGCGCTTCGTTTTCTATAAGCCCCCGGGTGGGCTAGGTCCCGGGGGCAATAAGTAAATATGTAGCGGGGGACTGCCACCTCCCCAGGGCTATGCTAATTATATGCGGTGGGCACGCAGCCCCCCCGCAGCCCCAGGGGCCGCCACCTCCCCGGGGCTTCTAAAAAAAAAAATTGTGGGGGGCTCCTGCCCCCCCATGCTGCCCCAGGGACGCCACCTCCCTGAGGCATTGTTCATTATATGCGGGGGCCTCGCGGGCCCCCCAAGCCCCAGGGACCGACACCTCCCCGTGGCTTAAATTACAATTATGAAGTGTGGTGGGGACCACCAACTCCCCGGGGCACTAATTATTTAAATACGGGGGTCCGTTGCGGACCCCCAGGCCCCGGGGACCACCACCCTCTAGGGCTGGCTCCTGCAATGTCCCGGGGTGCCCACCCCTGGGACATTGCCATTTGCTTTGGCAGGGCGGGAGCACAGCTCCCGCCCTGCCGTAGCAAACACTGCTTTGCTTCTTGAAAGCAAGAGCAGGAAACCTGCTCTCGCTTCCAAGAAGCAAAGCAGAATTGCTTTTGGGCAAGGGGAAAGCAATGCCGGCTCCCGCAGGAAAGAAAGCGATACCAAAGGGGACGATGGACGGAGCGTTTGAGCAAATCAAATACTCACCCCCAGTCAACTGTTCTGGGTTTAATCCATCATCATTCTTTAGCTCACTCCACCACCCCAGTTCAGACATGGCCATATGCAAATCAGTCTGACCCTGTGCCTCATGGGAACAGTCCAGCCCGAACTGCCAAGCCATGTCTTCCCTGGACCAGAAACAAGCATCCTGGGACCGGGTTCTGGCCATTCAGCCGTCATCAGCCAGGCTAGCTTGAATCCAGTGGCAAAGTGAGCAAGGGACCCACGTCTGGGCATACCCTGCCAACTTAGGGCGAACAAAGCGATACCAAAGGGGACGATGGACGGAGGGTTTGAGCAAATCAAACACTCACCCCCAGTCAACTGATCTGGGTTTAATCCATCATCATTCTTTAGCTCACTCCACCACCCCAGTTCAGACATGGCCATATGCAAATCAGTCTGACCCTGTGCCTCATGGGAACAGTCCAGCCCGAACTGCCAAGCCATGTCTTCCCTGGACCGGAAACAAGCATCCTGGGACCGGTTTCTGGCCATTCAGCCGTCATCAGCCAGGCTAGCTTGAATCCAGTGGCAAAGTGAGCAAGGGACCCACGTCTGGGCATACCCTGCCAACTTAGGGCGAACAAGCGATACCAAAGGGGACGATGGACGGAGCGTTTGAGCAAATCAAACACTCACCCCCAGTCAACTGATCTGGGTTTAATCCATCATCATTCTTTGGCTCACTCCACCACCCCAGTTCAGACATGGCCATATGCAAATCAGTCTGACCCTGTGCCTCATGGGAACAGTCCAGCCCGAACTGCCAAGCCATGTCTTCCCTGGACCGGAAACAAGCATCCTGGGACCGGTTTCTGGCCATTCAGCTGTCATCAGCCAGGCTAGCTTGAATCCAGTGGCAAAGTGAGCAAGGGACCCACGTCTGGGCATACCCTGCCAACTTAGGGCGAACAAAGCGATACCAAAGGGGACGATGGACGGAGCGTTTGAGCAAATCAAACACTCACCCCCAGTCAACTGATCTGGGTTTAATCCATCATCATTCTTTAGCTCACTCCACCACCCCAGTTCAGACATGGCCATATGCAAATCAGTCTGATCCTGTGCCTCATGGGAACAGTCCAGCCCGAACTGCCGCAGGAGGCTGGGAGCCAGCAGGGACCGTGGGGGCATTGGGGCTCCCCCCACGGTCCCCAACACTGAGGCCAGGCCCCGGGGGATGGGGTCCCCAGGGCCAGAAGTGGCCCAGGGAAGGTGGGCCACATGGCCCCCCTCCCTAATTAAACATTAAATAAAAAAAAGATTGAGGTGCATGGGGATGGGGTCCCCGGGGCCACTAATGGCCTCAGGAGGGGGCCATGCGTCCCCCCTCATTTTTTTTAAACAAAAAATGCTCAGGCCCTGGGGAATGGGGTGCCCAGGGCCCAAAAATAATAAAGGGAAGGGGGGGGCCACACAGCCCCCTCCCAAAAACCAAAATATTTAAAAAAAGCCGGCATTTCGCCAGAGGCCCTGCCCCCTCCCGCACCACTCTGCAAACACGCCCCCTGGTGCGTTCTAAGTTGGGGGATTAAGTCCCCTTCATTCCTGAGGGACCCTGGGGACCAACTAGCCCACCAGGTACCTCCAGAAAGCCCCACACAGTGGGATTGCTGAGAGGTGGTCCGAGGCCACGCCCCTTTTTACACCACTCTGCAAACGCGCCTCTTGGCGTACTGCTGGTGGGGCGATGAGGTCCTCATGTGTCCTGAGGACCTCAGGACACAAATGGACTTCATCCCCCGAGCAGCAGTGCGCCAGGAGCCGCGTTTGCAGAGTGGTGTAAAAAGGGGGCGTGGCCTTTGAGCACTCTCAGGAAACCATCTGTATGTGGCTTACTGGAGGTAACAGGAGGGCTAATTGGCCCCCAGGGACCCTTATGAGGAAAGGGGACTTCATCCCCCAACCAAGAGCCCGCCAGGAGGTGCGTTTGCAGAGTGGTGGAGAAAGGGGGCGTGGCCTGTGTCCACCTCTCAGCAATCCCACTGTGTGGGGCTTACTGGAGGTAAGAGGTAGGCTAGTTGGCCCCTAAGGACCCCCAGCAGCGAAGGGGACTTTAATCCCCATCCAAGAGTCTGAATACCTCGACCCCCATCAAGCAGGGTTCTGCCCAGCACACTCCACAGAGGCCGTAATACTGACAGTATTGGACACTCTCCGCAGGGATGCCGACAAGGGCTCCCCGCAGGCCCTTGTACTGCTTGATCTCTCCGTGGCTTTCGACACGGTTGACCATGGTATACTGGTCAATCGTGTCAGAGACGCGGGGATCCAGGGAATAGCCCTGGGTTGGATCAGCTCCTTCTTGGAAAACCGCTCCCAGTCGGTTCGCATTGCTCAGTTTACAGCTCCCAAAATGAGGACCACATGTGGAGTCCCGCAGGGCTCCTCACTTGCCCCCCCTCCTGTTCAACCTCTCCCTCCTCCCACTGATTCGAGCCTTGAAAGAGAGGAAAGTCTGCACTTTCAATTAAGCTGATGACTTCCAACCAATATTCTCCATCAGCAACTCCCCGACTCGGTCCGTGATTTTCAGTCCACCATGCTATTCATTAGCGGGTGGATGAATAGCAATCACCTGAAACTCAATCCGGACAAAACTGAGCTAATTCTAACAGGGGGTATCCACAACCCCAGGGGCCCACACTTCTGGCCAAAGTAACTGGGCCAATCCCCCTCGGCCAAAAGCCTTCGGGTAACAATAAACCGTGACCTCACCATGAAGTCCCAAATTGGGTCAGTGATATCTACCTGCTTCTTCCATTTGAGGAAAATAAGAAAGACCAGAAGATTTCTCACCCAGGAAGCTTTGATCCAGGTGGTTCTTGCCATGGTTATGTCCCATATTGACTGCGCTAACTCCCTATACTTTGGCATCCCACTATACCTAACCAAACATCTGCAACTGGTACAGAACCAAGCAGCGAGACTGATTTTTCAGCAACCTAGGCACCATCATGTCAGCCCCCTCATGAGGAAGCTGCACTGGCTCCCTATCACACAGCGATGCACCTTCAAGGTATGCTGTCTCATCTTTAAATCTCTGAATGGAAGGAGCCCTAAATTTGTGGATAGCCTTATTCAGAGGCACTTACCCATGCGCAACTTGCGCTCGGCCCACAAGCACCTTCTGTCAACCCCCTCCTTCAAACTAAAGCGGCTGGGTGGTGCTAGGTTTTCCGTTCTAGCTCCAAGTCTCTGGAACTCTCTCCCCTCCAAAATCCAATCCTGCACCGACCTCCTCAACTTTAGGAGGCTCCTCAAGACCAGGCTGTTTAAACAAGCTTACAAGTAACTCCCTAGGGCTCTGGTACCTCTCAGAGCAGCGCCATGAAACCAATCCGTTGTACGTGCTCTTTACTACATTTTTTAACATAACATAACAAGAGCGCGCCAGGGAGAGCGTTTGCAGAGTGGTGGGCAAAGGGGGCGTAGCCTGTTATGAGAACTTGGCAATCCTGCTGTGTGGTACTTACTGGAGGTAATAGGAGGGGTAGTTGGCCCCCACGGATGTACTTGGGGGCCAACTGCCCCTCTTGTTACCTCCAGTAAGTCCCACACAGTAGGATTGCTAAGATGTCTTCTGAGGCCACGCTCCCTTTCTTCACCACTCTGCAAACGCACCTCCTGGTAGACTACGGGATGGGGGATGAAGTCCACTTTACTCTTGAGGGACTTTGGGGGCCAAGAAGCCCTCCTGGTACCTCCTGTAAGTCCTATGCAGTGGAATTCCTGAGCGCTGGTCAGAGGCCCAGCACCCTTTCTCTACCACTCTGCAAATGCGACTACTAGTTAAAGAAGCATTTGCAATGTAAGTTAGTTCTTTCTACACTGTTCTTGCTTCTTTCTGCACCTCTTTTGCAAATTTCTGCATCCCTCATGCCTCTTTCTGCACCCCTCTTCCCTATTTCTCAACCTCTCTTTCTTCTTTCTGCACTTCTCTTGATTCTTTCTGCAATGCTCTTGCCTCTTTAAGCACCTCTTTTGCTTCTTTCTGCACTTCTCTTGCTTCTTTCTGTACCTCTGACTTAGAGGTAGTTTTAATCCCTCTGCCCTATTATGTGCTAGGGCCTTACAGGGGAGGTCATGCCAATCACAGGGGTACCCCAACCCATAGTGTACCCTAGTGTATGTAGGTGTTTTCACTGTATTCTAAGTGTCTTTTAGCATTGCACTGGCTCTAGGCCTGGTTTGTCAGAGTCAGTTACCACTAGTACCCGTCAGCAAAAGGTTGGGGGCACAGGATGACTTTGCAACAAGGCCTCTTTCTGCACCTCTGTTGGTTCTTTCTGCATATCTCTTGCTTCTTTCTGCACATCTCTTGCTTCTTTCTGCACCTTTCTGTGTCTTTCTGGACTTCTGCTGCCTCTTTCTGCATTTCTCTTGCTTCTTTTTGCGTCTTTCTTCCTCTTTCTGCATATGTCCTACCTATGTAGGCATAGTTAGAAATTAGCATTTAAAAAACCTTTGAAATTCACTGAAAAAACCATAGGTTTCAGGGTCGTTATAGTTAGAAATTAGCATTTAAAAAACCTTTGAAATTCACTGAAAAAAACAGAAGGTTTCAGGGTTGTTATAGTTAGAAATTAGCATTTAAAAAACTTTTGAAATTCACAGAAAAAACCATAGGTTTCAGGGTCGTTATAGTTAGAAATTAGCATTTAAAAAACCTTAGAAATTCACTGACAAAACCATAGGTTTTAGGGATGTTATAGTTAGTTGGACATTTCACTCGTACAAAACCAAAGAAATTTGGCCGTTATAGTTAGTTGAGGTAACTATAACTCGCGCCCGCGTAATGCACTGCTGATGACGTCACATATTACATCACTCATGACATGGTCAGCGACATCACTGATGACATCACTGATGACAATGTAAATTGGCATTGGATTTGCTGTCGATGCCGCTGAAGTTGCTGTTGGTTCTGACATTCGGGGTGTAACACAGGCCTCTATGCGGAGTGGGGGAGAGGTAACCCTCCAGGGGCCTTCCAACTCTTTAAGGCGGGTCCCACTGAGTCGAAGTCCAAGGATTATCTGTAAGATATGAGATACTAGGATGCCTCACATTGCATTCTGCAAGTGGCCCTTTCATTTTAGTTACACCGCTGCAGGCATTAGTCCATTGTCAGACTCGGCCAGTTTCAGCTATTGTGTGTGTATCAGCAGCATATGTGCCCCAATGAATGATGCTTTGAGTGGCAGCACAGGTTGAACTGCAGAAAAATTCCCAATGTTGCAGGTGCATTATAGAAAAAATTGCAAGAGACATAACATAAAAAAGCAGGCAGAGGAATTTTAAATTACTAGTGTAGAGGAGAAAATATAGCAATACAACGCAAACTGTTTGCTGATCATAGGATCCTTCTGATTTGGACTACGTGAAAGGAATTTTAGAACATTAAAAAGGAGACATTGTTCCAGCTGCATGACCAACTACTCTCTCTTGACGAGGACCCATGCATGAGCAGAGCCCATGGACTCCACACGAGCTGGCAAACTAGTTGCAACACAAGTGCTCTCTCCCAGCATGAGTACGTTGGAACCTAGCAAGAGACAAGTTAAAATTGGAAATGCACCTGTTAAAACTGCAAAAGCATCCCTTGGAGGTGGAAATTCATGTTTGGTTTACTGCTCATTTTCTTCCATTCCAAACAGTAGGACTGTCCTATCTTTTTATGTGCGGAGACACTGCACATGTAAAGATACTACTCGTAAACCCCTTTGTAAATAGGAAACAAACGTAAATTTACACAAAAGTGTAAGCTTACCTTTGTGAATGAGGCCCTGTGGGTCAGCTGCAAGCATTTATTATGTTCATTTGGTCCTTACTATTCCTTCCAACAATTTTCTGTTTGTACACATTATTAATTTATAATAAATATAAAAAAAATAACAGATTCTATGGAAAGGAATTGCTTGCCAACCCAACCATAAATACCGCATTCTCTCATGGAGTCTGACAAATCCCAGCCCAAACACCCTGTTGGTAGATGTGCCTCAACAAAGTCTCTGCTGCTCCTTGTAACGTTTAATACTATGCAATCTGTGTGTTGGATTGAAATCTTTGTGCACAGTAACATATTGTTTTCTGCAACCGAGCTGTGCCACGAGCTGCGCGGATATAAGGATAAATGCACTTACCCAATCCACGTTGTGGCTGCTTTTCTGAATCCCAGTAAAATATATTATTTACCTGTTTTGTTGTTCTTTTTTAAACTTTCAGAAAATTGCCTGTTAGATACTCCTGTAATAAAACTAGTGACTGTGTCAAATGAAATGCAAATCTGAAATAAAGCAATGAGGACAGTCCTCTCTGCAAAAAACACTTTCTAGACAATCTTAGCTATTTGGTTGTCCAGTTCGCTCTCTGGCTAGGTGCATTCAATGGTTCACATATAATGTATGGAAACTGGAAGAAATGTGGGTTACTTGTTGAGGGGGGAAGCCCCACTCAAATAATAAACACTTGTCAGGGTGAACCACACAACTCTCTGAATTAACCTGTGCTCAACCCTCAGGTAGCTTGGCACAAAGCTGTCCGGCTTAATTTAGAGGCAAGGTGTAAAATATTTATGCAGCACACAGACAATAATAAAGTGAAAACACAAGACAAGAAAAACCCAAACGAATTTACAAAAATAGAGTATATTTTAATAAATAAAATGTCACCAAAATGACACAGATCAAATCAGTTTAACTGCAGATATGAGTTTTTAAAGTTTTAGGTGAAAATAGCACCAAGAAGCACAAAGCTCCACTCGTGGTTATCTGGTCATGCTGACTGGGGGAAAGTCACAAATTGATGGAGACTGTGTCAGATACATGGATCAGGTTAGTCCCTCTAAAGAGTTACCTTCTCAAGTTTGATTGTGAGGAGGAGCCTGTCGGCACAAGGGGCAGGTCGAGCGTTGCAGGCGATCTTTGCTGTAGCACCAAGAGCTAGTTGGCGCTGAAGATTCACACTGGTGGTCGACATGGGCTGTCAGTGCAAAGATCAGGTATCACTGGATCTTTGCATTGGTGGCCATCAGGGATAGTTGCTGTAGAGACAAAGAACAGGTCCTGCTGGAGATTCGCGTTGGCACTCATTACGGGTGGTCAATTCTCGGCACAGAGCGGTCACTTCACAGTTGTGAGGAGCACAAACTTCTGTTGCTTAACCTTTTTTACAGGAGGAGTTCACACTGATGCCAGCCAAAGATCCAGGACCTGGGGAGCACCTCTTGGGGATCAGAACTCACAACAGTGTAGTCTAGCAGCAGGACATAGGCAGGTCCAGGCAGATCCAGTTGCTGCTGTGCAGCTACAGGTAGGCCTCTGGAAGCTTGTTATATCCCTAAGGCTCACATAGGTGGTCACCCAACCGGTGCTACGAGTCATTCTGGGTAGACTAGGTTCAAGGCAACCAGGTCTAATCTTCATTCTTCAGTCAGCAGGGCAGTTCCCCCTCCCTGTTAAGGCAGGTCAGGTGTTCTTCTGAATCTTAGGTCCAGGAATGTTCTGAGAGGTTTTGAATATGCCACATTTATACTTGGTGCCAGCCTTTGTATGGGGAATTCTCTGGCCTACCCACAAAACTGGCTCTGGTCAGTTCCTTCTCGTCCCCTGGTTCTGGCTCCAAGCTGTCTAGGGTGACTAAGGAAAGGGCAAGCCTTTGTCAGGTTCCTTTATGTGTGCTGCAGGTAGGGCCCTTTGAAGAGTAATCATGGCAGGATACAACTCTTCCATAGCCATCTGTCAGGAAGAACCTCTCTTTTGACATCTAGGACTCTAATGTCTCAATATCTGGAAGAAATACACAACCAACAACAGGAGAGACATTCCCAGCCATGTGATCTGGGACACGGGCAGAACGGCACATTTAGTTTAGGGCAGAAAAATGCCGACTTTCTTGGCATTTTCAGAATAATAACTTAAAACCCGACTTTACCATTAAAGAGGTTTTAAATTACAATGCATTTCAGTGGAAGATAATTTCTATTTCTGGTCCCAAACAGAAGTTATAACTTATTCATGGTAATAAGGTGACTCAGTGTTAGTCAGAGAGTTATGTTATGCACAGTTTGTGGACAGGCAATTGAAGGTTCAGTTTTTTTAAAAAGGCCAGATCCAATGGAAACATTTTGTTTTCTCAAACTGCAGAACTCAAAATGCTATATATATGAAGTAATTTGTCCTGTGACAAAATGTATATCGAAAAACCAATCAAGAAATCAAGCAACGAATCATACAACATAAGTCCTGCATCAAAACTTAAACAGTCTCAGCCCCCTCAGTAAATAATTTCATCAGCAAAGGGCACACACGTAAAGACATCAAATGGACATTACTATGCGTGATCCAGCCTAATCCAAGAGGAGGAGACTTGGAAGCAAACCTCAAGAAAAAAGAAGCATATTTAATCCTAAAATGTAATACCTTCAATCAGGGTCTCAAGGAAATATTTGAAGTAAATAGACTATAAATGAACATGACATCTTTCATACTTTACTTTCTGTCAGCACCATGTAAAATTAGGATTTTTAATATATTCAAAATGATGACTGGTCTGTATATTACGCTTCATGTGTTCAATTAATTGATCACAGACTCAGCTATTCCCTTTCGAAATTGTGCGATTTCACTACAAAATACCAGCATACAACAGCAGGCTGAGGTGGTGCTGTACTACTTGGGTCTGAATAAATTATACAAATGAGAGGCGACCAGCCTGACCTGAACCACGGAGAGAGCAAGGATTGCTGCTACATTACCTTCAAACTAAATGGGAACAAGTAAATTGGCTATCAACAAATGCAATTAAATACGTGGCTGTAAGAACATTTCATGAAAGTTGCTTTTTAGCTTGTAAAATCCCAACGGAAAAGCCCTGTTAATACTTTAATTTGAATGGATGCCAGAGTACGCTGGCGCTGATGAATTGAGGGAGGAACACAGCCACACTGTATACGTCCTTTCCAAACCGAAACAATGTTTCATTTCATTTCAGTCAAAGGGCGCCTAGTTTTGAAGTGAGAATTTGGAACGATAAGCTTTAATGTTAGAAACAACCGCAACATAGTTTCATTTTAGTAAGGGCACACCTAATCCGGTTGAGCGAGTTTGGAACGAGAAGCTGTCTCGTAATAAAAACTGAATAAAAGCAGAATCAAACAGAGATTGCATATGACGGACAACGCTTGTATATTCGGATAGAAGGTGAAATACAAATGAAAAACCGGCACATATAGCTTAGACAGTTTAGGGAAGCTTCTAAAAGATATAAACGTGTGACTCTGCTGTTATTGCTATCCAGAAAAATGAAACAGTTATGTTCAAGTTCAAAACTTTCGAGCCAGCTACATTACTCCACAGAACACAGCCAATCAGTGTCCTTAGGAGATCCATAAAATATTAAGAGGTTTGAAACGCGTTGATGGAAACCCTTGGGGAGTGCCATACCAGAATGCCATCTGTAGTGGGCAATTACAATGAACTGAAACCCCACTTCAACCAAATAACTTTGGAACCCCCAAGAGATACTATTAGCAAGAGTTTCACAGTATAGAGAATGATAGTGATTATAACCTCTGCATTACGTCAAAATCAGTTGACTGGTTTTAAGAGCACACGTCCTTCCTACACATGCTAGGAAGTGGTACTTACTAGGGGTGGGCGGAATTTGCGTAGTCGCGTTACGCAAAGCTCCGCGAAACGGTAAAGCTCCGCGAGCACGCAAAAGTTCCGCGAACACGCGGAATTCCTTGTTCTGCCCGTTCGCGATGCTTTTTTCCTGTTTGCGAACGCTGTTTGCGTGCTCGGGGAGAAATATCTCGCAAACACCCATTTTGAAAGCGCGAACAAGCAAAAAATTCCGCGAAGCCGCGGATCGCGGAATTTTTGGTAATTCCGCGTTCTTTGCGGAACGCGAAATTACTCAAATTCCGCAAGCGGAACGGAATTTACCGCCCAGGCCTAGTACTTACTTGATTGGTTTAGGTGTTGTGCCTGTGTGTGCCCTGTAAAAAGGTACACCACATACCCAGGGCAGGTACTGCACTGGCTTATAGTGGGATGCAGCTCTGATTGTGCCATCCACCAGAATAGCCTGTAAACATGTATCATGCCTGTCATTGCCGGCCTGTGGGTGCACAGGTACACTAAGGCTCAGGTTGGCATTTCTCACTCATTAGCCAACCCTGAGTGGGCCTTCCACTACCACTAGAGCCCCCCTAGGGTAAGCCCTGAGGGGCGGAGCAAGTGGTAGAAGAAAGGCAGGGCAGGTACACATGGGTGTTCCATGCCCAGGTAGCGAAGAACCCCCATGTAGGTTTTCCTAACCCCAGGAGGTTGGCTCTTCCCATGGGACACCACCGGGGTTTTGCTGATTCTCTGCTTGTGGCCCTAGGGCTCTGGGCACTTTCCCATTGTAAATGCAGTGTGAAAGGGTGCACACCCTTCGTACATATGTTAGGAAGTGGTGCCTACCTCATGTTTTTAAAACATGTCTCGAGCCTGCCATTGCAGGGCTGTGTGAGCACAATTGCACTTATGCTCAGGTTGGCTTTTCTGAACCACTGGACAATCCTGAGGGGGCCTTTCACAACCACTAAAGCACCCCTGGGGTAAGTCTTAATGGGTGAAGCGAGTGGTGGGTGAAAAAGCAGGGCAGGTGAACATTTGTGTTACCTGCCCAGGTAGTGGAGAATACCCATGTGTGTTTTCACTACCTTTGAGGTTTGTGATTCCCATACGTTGACATGGGGAATGGTTGAAATTACTTCAAGCTGCAATAGTGGCTTACCCTGAAGCAACCTCATCATGTTTCCTATTATTGGATTCACAATGACAAACCCTACCCTGTGGGAAAGGTGAATTTGTCATTAATATCTTAGAAATGCCACTTCTTTGTTTTGTGTAAACAACTTCTAGAAAGCAGGCATTTCTCTACTCTAAAACTCTTTGTGTGCCTTTTAGCTTGATTCTAGTCCAGACTGGAGACTGGGAGCACATCTGTGCATTCCCCAGCAACAGCTATAAACATTGGGCATGCAGCTGAAACGACAGAGCTCTGCCATTAGAGGGCCTGGCTGTGTAGACTGGAGGGAGTGGTTTTGACACTTGACCTCTGGGAAGCCAGCTCATGGTCCCACTAACGATTAAGATCTGCATTCCACGGCCTCATGGCAAACAGAACTGAAATTTAGGGGAAACATCTGTGCTTCAAAGGGAAACCCTCTGAACAACCCCCAACTTCAAAGGCACACTGCAGTATAACTACTGGTGGCATACTTCAGCAGGGCAGAGATACACTTGTGGGAATGTGGGCCCGGACAGCCTGGAACCGTGTGGTGCACACTGTCAGAGGAATCTATTGCGCACAAGGAGGATTACTGCCATTGGAAGGATCTGTGCACCCTTCCTGAATAGTGGCTGCCCTGGGCTGACTACCTGCTGCTGTGTGGCACCCTGAAATGTGATCTCCAAGGGCTTGTTGTCCTGCACCCTGTTTTCTTGTGGAGGTCTCAAGGACATCAAAAACCTCCCGTGAGGGACCCACACTGTCTACTTGTGACATTTGGAGAACAATGCCCTCTTATGTGCCCACATCATCTGCTGGATCCCAACTGGTGGAAAAACAACAATTGATGGACAGAATGATGCACAATGTCAAACATTCTCCCCAGTACAGAGATCTGGGCCTAAATCCATCATTTTTTTGCTCCCCATGCCATTCCAGTTTAGACCCAGCCATATGCAAATCAGTCTTGACCCTGTTCGCCAGGCCAGGTCCTCCCTGGACTGGAAACAAGTATCCTGGGACCGGTTTCGGGGCATCACCCCTCATCAGCCAGTCTAGCTTGACTCCAATGGCATGGAGAGCACGGGACCCACGTCTGGGCATACCCGTCCCACTCGGGTTTCAAATGCAAATAGAACAATTGATGGACAGAATGCTGCACAATGTCAAGCATTCACCCCTGTACAGAGATCTGGGCCTAAATCCATCGTTGGGGGAGTGTTAGCATGGAACTAAACATTGTGCTAGAAGACTGGATTGACTTGTCAGGAGCCCCAGAAGTATTGCCCACATCTAAGGAGTGTGACCTGTTAGAATTGAAAACGTTATTCCCCTATGTCTTGTATTTGATTTGTCGGGAGCCCCAGAAGTATTGCCCACATCTAAGGTGTGTGACCTGTTAGAATTGAAAACGTTATTCCCCTATTGCTTGTATTTTATGCTGTAACGGTCCTCAGACCAAACCAAATGCAACCCAAAGTGGCGCCAAGCTCACAAAGAGCCCAAACAAATTCAAGCGCTTGTTCCAAAAACAGTCCTCAGACTGCACCAAAACCAAGAGTCAGTCCTGAGACTGCACCAAATAGACAGGCTCAAGCCCCAGGCATTTTCAAGAGTAAGCCAAATTCACTAAGTTGCCTGGCAGGGTATCCACAGGCACCCTGTATCTCTAAACGGTCCGCAGACCTACCAAGTTCAAACAAATCAAGGATGGTCCTCAGACCATATTCAAGATTATTCAAGATGGCGCAATGTTTACCACAAGTCAAGACAAACTCACCTGGTGCACACAGATCAAGAAAAGTTATTCTCCACTGCCGACTCTTCGGACCAAACGGTCAGATCCAAGGGTTTCGCCTTTTCAGGACCCCAGCCAGGATGACCACTGGGCGAGGCACCGCCCGATCAGACAGGCGGAGCAGCTGCGAGAACTAAGCTCTATCATGTGGGGATCCCTGATCCGTCCATCCGACCGGACGCGACCCCGTCCTCCCCACCCGTCTGCGGGCGGAGATGGGTCACCTGGTGGAGTCCCTGTTCGGGCGCCAACTGAAGGAAGTGACCCGAATCGGGTCACCCGGGTCACTTGCGACCTCCTCTTAGCCTTCCAAGTAATGAAGAGTCTGTGACATAGTAGAGAATACAAACCAAGTTATTTTATTGTAAATTCGCTGCAGCGGAGTCCAGTCAGCCTAGCCTCCTTAGATGCTACAGAGGGGACTGCCTTTTCCCAGCATAAAGGTAACAGTTATACATTTCTACTACTGGGCAATGACACGCCCACTCTGTAACTTTCCACAGGGAGACAGCTTAAACAAAGGGGCACACAAAGATGAGCTAAGAGTCTGAGACCGGGCACACACTATCTCTCTGGCAAGGTCATTCTGTCTGTGTCTGCAGCTGGAATAATGGGAGCGAACCTCTATCTAAAGGGAAAGGTATGCGTTAACAAGCGACTTTCTCATACTTCAGTGAGGCCTAACCTTGGAGATGCAAATGCAGCCCAGCAGCTTTCTGCTGAGGCAAGCAACATGAGACAGAAGCTTAGTTTTAATCATAGAGCAAAATGGCGGCTATTAAATAAAATGGCATCATGAATGCCAACTTAACACAGCATAAAAAACAAGCAATAGGGGAATAACGTTTTCAATTCTAACAGACCCCTGCATTGTGGAGCCTCAACGCATATAAGCGTCTTGCTAGTGGTGATCGGATTTACCAGTTGAGGGGCCTGCATGGCCCACTTTGTTGATTGTGCCGCATCTCTCTCGTGTGACATGCTGACTGCATGCTCATTGTGTGCAGTGTCTGATTCACAGGTTATGAACCTCTGGGGTGAGGGCATACCCGCAGTAGTAAGTCATTCTATCTCGTGCAGCACTGCTGAACCTGCTCCAGTTTGTGTCACTGGAATTGTCTTATGCGACCCGTATCAACGCAAACCAGTCATTCTGCCTCATTTCCAGGGAGGTACGGGATTTGCAACTCTTCATTGTGTGTGACCGGAATTGCCTGGTGCTACTCAGATCAACGTGCACCAGACGTTGTGCCTCATTCTGAGGGAGGCAATGAATTTGTGACTCCTCATTCTGTGTGACAGGAACTGTCTGGTGTGACTCGCATCAGTTGTGCCTCATTTCTAGGGGAAGTGCGGTGGAGCGGATTCGTGTTCCATTGTGCCTGGATTGCCTGAGTGCTACTCTGATCAACGTGTGTCTGACAGGGTGCCTCCTTCTTCCGAGAGGCTCCCTTGCTTCATCCCCCATTCATTGATTGTGCCTTTTGTGCCCTCAGTGTGATGGATCAACTGCTCTCTCCCCACCCGGCCCGACAACTTTGTGTTGCCAAGTAGTATTGCCTGGCTCAGGCCTGGGTGGTGAGAGTAATTGACTGGGCTGGGGAACACTTCTGAGAGCGATCAGAAGTGGGTCAAGAGACTGTGTGACCCCCCCTGTGCTTCGCAGAATTGGGCTAGTGCCAGAAGGCACATTGTGGAATCCCTTGATTGAATGACAATCGTCCTCAGCCCGCTTCTTCTTCACATCCCGTGGTTGAACTTCATGAGTGGTGGCCAAACCCCCATTTGTTGACTGCCTCCTAATTAGCCCTGCTACCTACCCCCAAATTCTTCCCTGGGACCCTAACTAAGGGGCTGATTACGATGGTGGAAGGACCGCCACCGCCAGCTGTGCGATGGCGATCCGTCTGCCATCGAACGTGGATTTACCACCCGCCAGATTAGGATGGTGGGCGGGTCCAGACTGCGACCGTGGCGGATGTAAAGATTGCCCGCCACGGAACCGTCACAGGCAATCGTACTGATTGCCTGGCGGAGCGGTCTGCATGCGCAAAATGGTGGCGGTGCCTAGCAGGCACTGTCCACCAAATTACGATGCAGGCAAAATCCAGCCTTTCCATGATGGAGAAACCGTCATGGAAAGGCTGGCGGGGATTGGTTTCTGGGGCCCGTTGCAGGCCCCCAATGTGTTAGGGGGTTCAGTGCACTAAGTGGCAGGCACTGTGTGGTGCCTGCCACGTAGTGCAGTGAAATGCACAACATGCATTTTCAACATTGCGTTGGGTGCTGCTGTCAGCAGCACCCGCCGCAATGTTAAAAAGCAAGATGCGACCGCCATGGTGGCGGTCACATCCTAATTTGGTTTGCGGAACCGCCGCATGCATTGCGGACAGTCCCGATCACCACCACGATGGCGGACAGACTCCAGTTCATCCGCCATCGTAATCGGCCCCTAAGTGTGACTCCGGCCACACTCGGCCTAGTATCAGGGGGTGAATTATCTCCAACCTGTGGTTGTATAGTAGTCGGGGTTATCTGAAAGGTGGAGAAAGGCTTGGATCCCCGGGTCTGCATTCATATTACAAGCTGACCTGCCGAATATCAGTGGCACCACATCACGGTGCTGTGTGCGAGTGCACTCCATATGGACCTGCCTGATATCCGTGCCACAGCGCATCGGTGCTGAGTGAATGTGTGGGAATGACTGCATTAGGACTGCCTGTTATTAATTACACTGCATGGCGGTGTTGCTTTACACGTTGGTTCCCTGCCAAAAGAATACTAAGTTTGACATTGGCTTTTACCCTTGTAGCCGTGGCCCATGGTGCTGTTTAAATGTCTTATAATTATCAGTGTTTACCATTTTTTATATTGTTGTGATCTGGGGTGCACCCTATAACTGTGTGGCATTGAATTGTAATAATTGCCAGGGTGGACCTAATTCTGACAATGTTTCGCACCGAATAAGGGTGCTGGGGGGTAAAGTAGGATCTTTCCCAAGTGGACATACTACTGATGTCATTTTAACACGGTTGGGCCTAGTACTGCTAGTGATATTTCCAAATGTGATTTATGCCCAGAAATACATGAAGTTAATGTTGTGTTAATTAATGTGTGTGTTGAATGCAAACTTTATTTACATACACCATGTGTGAAGTCTCTTTTATGATGCTCAGTGTGGTTATTAACCCTGGGCGTAGTTCGCGGAGTTTTGCCACGCGGAACTCCGCGAAGTCACAAAAAAAACTCTGCGAAGTTCCGCGAGTAGCGGAATGCAGTGTGAACTGCTGTTTGTGCTGGTATTCCTGCCGCTCGGGTAGAAATTCTACCCGAGCAGCAGCTCGCGAACTTACTGTTCGCGATCGCGAACTTACCGTTCGCGATCGCGAGCAGGGAAAAAACTCCGCTGCACATCGCGAAGCGGAGTTTTCTGCACTCCGCGAACGGAGTGAAGTTCACTGCCCAGGCCTAGTGGTTATTGTGTGAGAGTGCTGTGCCAATGCTTTACACATTGCCTCTGTGATAGGCCTGACTGCTCAGTTCCAAGCTACCCAAGGGTGAGCGCAGATTATACAGTGAGTGTAATCATCCACCCCGGACGAGAGTGGTAGGTTCTGCCTGGCTAGGGCACCGCCTCAGCCAACCAGAAAGTGCCAGTTGCAACAGCGGATCAGAATGTCTTGCCTCTCTCTGCAGAAGTCATGCAATGTATTAGTGGTTTGCTGCCGTATTTGACCTCATTAACCATTAATTAAATACTGACACCCATAATCGGGTGATATCCAGTTGCAAAGTGAAAATTGTCCATGAGCATCTGTTTCTACTCTGTGAATGAGGACTTTCTGTATTGGGGTATAGGGGATGCAGACTGTGGTCTATGAGAGCAATGGATGCTCCCTGCAATGCCGTTCATAGAATTCTTTTTTGATTTTTTAAGCCAATCCCTAGTTGTTTAAGTAAGAGGGGCTGCGGTCTAAAACAAATATGTGCAGTCTATAGTTGTAAATAAAAGAATGTAATCCCACTGCCCCTCGCAGGCCTCTGTCTCTGTGTTTGCTGCCCATTGGATGGGATTCATAAACAGAATCCTGCCTCATTATTATTAATGGAGCTTTCTGCTGCAAATATTCTATTCAATGGCCAATTTTTTGTGCTGCAACAAAATTGTATCTATGTCATGCAGAAAAATGTAAGTTACATCGTGAAGCAGCATTTTTACACTACATGGATGTTGTACAAGGGACAACTTAAAGTTGTCCAGTTTTTGGGAGATGACCCTCTCTCACCCAACCGGGATGGCTGAGCTTGTTTGGTACAGTGTAAAGGGAATGTATAATTATTATTATTATTGAATTCTTATATAGCGTATAGCTACCCCTGGGGGGTTGCCCAGTGCTTGGAGGACAGGTAGAACAGCTTAGCAAGGAGAGTTAAAACAGCCTTCAGTTCCATGCGGATGGTGGATGAAGATAAACAGCATCTCAGAGACTCGGGGAGGGTGTTCCATAGCCTAGGGCACAGAAAAGAGAAAGAACAGCCACCTATCCGGGTGCATTTAATTCTAGGGACTGTGAAAAACAAGCGCTTGCTCGAGTGCAAGGTGCGGGAAGGGAGGTATGGAGTCATCAGTTTTTGCAGGTGCCTGGGTCCCGAGCGTGTGCTGATTTTGTGCATAAAGCAGAGTGCTTTAAAATGTATTTGCTTATCCACTGGGAGCCAGTGCAGGTGGCGAAGAAGGCCAGAGGCAGAAGAGTGTTTGGGGAGGAACAACAAGAGCCTGGCAGCAGAGTTCTGAACCACCTGAAGGAGTCCTATCACTGTCTTGTCTGACCCCAAATTCAAGATGTTGCCGTAATCTAGCCTTGATAATATCAAGGCTTGGACGACTGTTCTTTGAGCAGAAAAAGGAAGTATCCACAGTATCTTTTTAAGCCATTTCATAGTAGTGAAACATGTGGCTGCTACTTTGGACACCTGAGGCTTCATGGATAAGAAGCCAAGGTTCTTCACTATCTTGGTTGGTTCAGGAGGCACTCCCAGCACAGTGGGCCAGTGTTGAGGCCCTTATTGTAATATTATATATCATAGTCCATGTAAAACTGCCAAAAGAAACTACTCTTTGCATATGTATAAGATGGAGAAAAGTTTAAGGCAATAAATACTGGTTATATATCTTAGTATGAAAGCTTTAAAATGGTGTACGATGATATTGCTCCATGAATTAAAGGAAGATTACCCATAAACCAAGATTTCCCTTTTAAAATCTCTACACATTTATGCATTTAAAAATGAGTCACAATAAATCATTTTTTTCTATATTTTTTCTATATTTTAACAATTCCTTTCATCCCTTATTCTCAGTTTTCCAGATACCAAAATATTTTTATAATATGCTCTTGTAAACATTTGTCTTGCTTCATTCCTTAGAACCGGGATGTAAAAATACACTTTGCCTTTTGCGTTGCCACAAAGTTTACATATTATCAGCCCTTCTGCTATTACATCATCTTAATATTTTTGCATGAGCTCGAAAGGTACATTTCTATTCCCACCACATAACTTAAATTTGATTTTCCGTTTTCCTGACATATATATGTCACATCAGAAACGTGGATAATAAACTGTTAGAAATTCGTGAACAGGAAATATTACAAAAAAACACTAGCCCACTGCATATGAGATCCTTCCTGCTGAGAAGAAAATGGAAGACGATTCTTGACCACTAACAACACATTTCACATTGGAATTTTGGGCAAATGAATGTATTTCTGATAGCTTTCGAAATGAGGTTTTGAAATGTAACGTTTTCATATCTTCCATCTCTGGAAGACGTGGTGGCCGTTGCTTTATCACAAAAAGAGAATCCACGCGGATCCCAATTGTCCAGGAAATTGGATGAGCTTGGCAAGGAAGGAAAGGCTTGGACAAAACAGAGTTCTGATTCTGATTTACCAGAGAACAATTTGTAACCTGCTGTGTGGCCCGTGTGGAACCGTGAACCATATCAAAATTCTACCTGGTACATTATTATTGAAGTGCTTAGATGAAAAATATTCGTTTTACTTTAGCAAAGTAACAACACAGCACGTTTGCAATACGCACATAGCACTACATTGACAGCAGAATCTGATAGCTGGTGTACATGGGGGAGGAGCAGGGTAGAATGGAATATAGATGCCCATTTTATAAGTGAGAAAAATAAAAAAGTGACCCTTCTATAGTCCCATTTCTTAGAATTAATTTAAGTGATGGAACAGGCTTCCACAAAAGTATACCCAAGCCCCCCCCCATAATCGTGATGGTGCATGAGGTCGTGGAAACTTCCCCCCAGTAATGACATCAGTTACCAGCTACCACTTTCAACTTTTGAGACCTTTGGCAATCCGACCTTCTACTCTGCTTTGTTTAGGCAGGTATGCAATAGGATTCCAACAAAGTTTGAGCATTATACACAGTCATATTTATGGTCAAATGCAGTATGTGGATTCTCCAGAATTAGCTCTGTAAGTGGAGTGGTGGAGAAGACTGGACGGGGCATCAACCAGCGGAGGTCATTTTGGTGATGAATCTGATGCCTGGAGCAAAGCCTAAAATCAGAGGAGCAGAATTGACAGATCAGTCTCAGGAAATGTTGAAGGTGATTGGAGAGGGCTTCAGGCAGAACATATTCCTTCAGCATGGCTCTGATACAGTCAATCTTATAGGAAGACAGTATGGAAGCATTGCAGAAAAACTCTGCCTCATAAGGGAGCAAGGCAGAGACCAAACAGTACAGCGCATCTAAGGCAACAGTCAATAAAGGCAGAAGTTTGCCTTTAGGATTCTTTAGCTTCTGCCTTGGTTGGCAGACATCTGCCAGGTTAAATGTTTAAAGGTTCTTTCGGAAGAAGATGTGGACAGAAATGTCTAGAACATTCTCTCTACACAGTGAAACCATTTTAGGTGAGCTAAGCAGTGGCAGCAGCACTCCAGTCATGGTACAGGGGCCTGTTCCCTGCAGTAGATACTGACACTGGCACTAAACACATGGATCATGCTTTGTCCAAGTCGAGTTTTGACAGTTCTCTTCCATTGTGGCAGTCTAACCTCCTATTCCAAAGGTCCTGGAAGGAGTCTTCCTTAGTCCTAGAATGTGTAAATGTCTCCAAGGTATGGCAGCAAATTGAAATCCTGCCCCAAATGAAAAGTTTCTTCTGTGCAGGTATATCCATCTTACTAATATTCTGGTTCTAAGGCTACTACTGTTTGCAACACCACTTTTCAAAGACATGAAAATCAACTTCCCCTGTAC
This sequence comes from Calotriton arnoldi, assembly GCA_963921515.1. Classification (NCBI taxonomy): domain Eukaryota; kingdom Metazoa; phylum Chordata; class Amphibia; order Caudata; family Salamandridae; genus Calotriton; species Calotriton arnoldi. The sequence goes on along the minus strand of CAWUFW010004930.1, from coordinate 1,042,111 downwards.
CTGATGGGAAGACATACATTGTGAATTGTGCCCTCCAAGAATCCAGACACTCCTGCAGATGACTCGAAAGACATGGAGCAACCACAAAAGCCCAGAAGCACACACCGCCTTCCAAGCAACCACCACCACCTCATCAAAAACACATGGAAAAAGGCCCTCCAAGACAGAATCAACACCAACGCACAAAACAGCAAAGAACTCTTCACCATCATCAAGGAATTTGCCAAACCCAACAGCGAAACCACAGATGTCCCACCCGCCCAAGACCTCTGCAACAGACTCCAAATACTCTCCCACCACAAGATCAAGATGATCTACGACAATTTCGACAACCAGGACCTTTCCACCGCACCATCAACCTCCTCAACTGACGCCTCCAACAGACCCTGGTCACTTGGACCCCACTCACCACGGACGACACCCTAAAGACCATGAAAAGCATCCACTACGGAGCACCATCGGACCCCTGCCCGCACAGAGCCGCCCCCGCCATCGCACCTGAGCTACGCTGAACCATCAACTGCTTCCTTGAGGCCGCTTCCTTCCCTGACTACTGGAAACATGCTGAAATCAACTCAACTCACTCATGAAGAAACCCTCCATGTACCCGACAGACCTTAAGAACTTCAGGCCCATCTCCCTGCTCCCCTTTCCAGCCACAGTTATTGAAAATGCTGTCAATAACCAACTAGCCGACTTCATTGAAACAAACAACATCCTGGACATCTCCCAATCCAGTTTCTGAAGCAATCACAGCACCAAGACTGCCCTCCTCGCCGCCACTGACGATATCGGCTCCCTTCTCGACCAGGGCAAAACCGCAGCCCTTACACTCCCGGACATCTCGGCAGCATTCAACAATCAACACCATCTCCCACCGCACCCTAACCACTAGACTCCACGACGCCGGCATCCACGACAAGGTCCTTGACTTGAGCAAATCCTTCCACACAGGCAGAACACAATAGGTCAGACTGTGCCATACCTCTCGGAACCAACAGAGACCAACTTAAGAGTGCCCCAGGGCTCCTCTCTCAGCCCACCCCCTTGTAACCATCGTCAGGAACCGCAGACTCAACATCATCTCCTATGCTGATGACATACAGCTGATCCTCTCCCTCAGCAATGAACCCAACACCACCAGGCACAACTTCCAAGAAGGGATGAAAGCCGTCACCACCTGGATGTAGAACAGCTGCCTTAAGCTCAACTTAGACAAGACAGAAGTCCTCATCCTGGAGGATGAACCCCCTCCACATGGAACAATACCTGGTGGCCCTCTGTGCTAAGAACACTCCCCACCCTGACCGACCACGCAGGTAACCTCTGCATCACGCTTGATGCATCGTTCACTATGGACCTCAAGATCAACTTAGTATCCTCGACCTGTTTCAATTCCCTCCGCCTGCTGCGAAAGACCCTCAAACGGATCCCCACTGAATCCAGAAAGACCGTCACTCATAAGCTCATCAACTGCAGACTTGACTACAACAATGCACTCTATGTCTGCGTTACCCAGAAAAACCTCTGCAAGCTCCAGAATGTCCAGAACACCATAGCCATACTGGTCCTCGACCTCCCTCAGCACAGCCACATCACTCAACACCACCACAAACTCCACTGGCTCCCTGTGGAGAGAAGAATAACCTTCAAACTCTTCACCTACACTTACAAGGCATCCACAACATGGGACCAGCATACTTGAACAGCCGCCTCTCCTTCTATACACCCAAAAGACTCACCACACTCCGCCCAGCTCACCCTGGCCACAATACCATGGATCAGCAAGACCAGAACCAGAGAAAAGTCCATCTCCTTCCTTGCTGCTGAGACCTGGAACACTCTACCCCTCACCTCAGACTATCTCCCATGGTACCCCAGTTCAGGAAGGACCTCAAGACCTGGCTCTTCGAATGACCTCTGCACTTAGATGGATCTGTTCCCCACCTCCCCCAGCGCCTGGAGACCCTCACGGGTGAGTAGTTGCGCTTTACCAACCCTTGATTGATTGATTGATGAGGCATACTTATATAATTTTTGGTTATTAGGTTTCCCTTTCTTCTTCCTAAGGAGATCAGAGAATTGAGAAGGACTTAACAACACTGACTGTAGGCTGTCTCTAAAGGGAAGCCAGGATAGAGCTCAATGCAACATTGGACGAAATGCTGCTTTGTTCAGTATGCTTTCCAAACTCTACTGATAATAGGCAAGGTGGAATTTATTATAAAATGTAAAGATATAAGGTTTATGCCACCAAGCATATCTTTAGAAGGATCTGGAGACAAAGGCACCATCTTAACTAGGGGTGTGCAAAATTCTCATAATTTGCATTTGTGTAATTATGCAAAATGTCAGGAAAAGTATGTGAAATTACAAGTAACTATATTGCTAGACCTAGCATCCTTGGCATGGCAGTCACCCAAACTTTTTGCCTTCACTCCATGATTTTTGCTGAACTCGTTTTGTTGGCATTAGGACTCTATCAACTTTACCAGTGCTAAAGCGCCTGCGCTCTCTTCTTCGAACATGGTAAAATTTGACTACCCCTAATTAGCACATTACATTTATTTGTAAGTCCCTAGTAAATGGTGCTACCTGTACCCAGGGGCTGTGAATTGCATACTAATAATGGGCAGCAGTACTCATTGTGCCACCCACTAAAGCAGCACTGTAAAACATGTCTCAGGACTGCCACTGCAGCCTCTGTGTGCAGTATTAAACTACCATTTTAGCCTGGCAAAATAAGCCTTTTGCTAGGCCTAAATGTCCCTTTTTAATACTTATGTCATCGCAAAGATAGGCCCAAATTGCTCATACGGCAGGGTGCATTGTCTTTAAAAAGTAGGACATGTGTACTTATGTTTTTACGTGTCCCGACAGTAAAAAAACGTCTCAAGTCGATTTTCATTGTTGTAAGGCTTATCTCTCCCATTGACTAACACTTGGTTTCCTCAATACATTTAATAAGTGCTAACTTCAGATTAGGAGCAGAGAGAGACATTCTGTTTACACTCAAATTAATGGTAATTTAGAATCCTCTTTAATGGTGGATTAGGTTTTGAAGTAATATTTCAGAAATTGCCACTTTTAGAAAGTTGCCAGTTTCCTGTCCTAACCAACTGTGCCTTTCTACGAGTGTCCTGTGTCACATGACTGTGAATGTCATTTTGGGTTTGTGTGTTGCTTCCAGTCAGTGAAACAAATGGGGCTTAGGCGTGGACAGGATGGGCTATTCCGACAGGATGACTCGGGCGGGCTGTACCCAACCTTACTTACACTTCAAATGACCTAGCCTATAACACTCACAAAGGACCCTGATACAAGGCCTGCACTGTCTTTTGCCACCCTAGACAGTTTGAAGCCGGGACAGGGGAAGGGAAAGAACTGGCCAGAACCAGCTTGGGAGGTAGGTCAAGTAATTACCCACAAAAAGGCTGGCACAGGTATGAAAAAAGGACCTTTAGAACCACTCATCAGAAGACTCCTGGGTATGTCGAAGATTCAGAATGAGAACTGCCCTACTGCCAGAGGACAGCCCTGCAGTTTGAGGGACTGCGGTGCTTTCTGAAGAAGGAAGATTGGACCTGCTTGTCTTGATACCAGGCTACCCAGAGTGACTCCACGTGTCTGTTGGATGACCTCCTGAGTGAGCTACAGGGAAACAACAAGCTACCAGAGGCCTTGCTGCAACTGCACCAGCAGATGAGCTGCAACTGGACCTGCCTGGACCGGCCTATGCCTTGCTGCCGACTTCTGCTGGAATGTGTCCTGATCCACAAGAGGTAGTCCCCAGGTTCTGGCCCCTTGGCTGCCTTCAGTGAGAGCTCCTCCAGAAGAAAAAAATGAAAATCCTGACATTTGAGCTCTTCACGACCATCAACAGGCCCGTTTGTGCCAGAAATCTGCTGTCCGAGACGACCAGCAACATGAAGCTCCAGTGAGGTGGGCTCATTGAGCCAACAATGACCTTCTACAATGACCGGCAATTCGAAACCTGTACTTCCCGTCGACAGCAGTGAACGTGGGGATCAACCAATGTGAGGCTCCAGTGATGACTGGCTCTTCGTGCTACAGCAATGACTGTCTTTGACTATCAACCTGCTCTTCGTGCTGAGAGCCTCTTCCTAGTGGCCCCCTCCAATGAAAATGGAACTCATCTCGCCAGACTGTAGTCCGTAACTCTTCAGCTGGACTAACCTGACCTTCTTCCCCAACCCATGATTCATCGCGTTTGGCCCGAATTTCTGAATTTTTCCTGGTCTAGTGGAACCAGATGCCCAGCTGCAACTATTGCTTCTTGGCCCACTAAGCCTGCTGAGCCATGCTGCTGGCCGCTGCTGCAGTGAGCCCTGATCCCCAAGTGGTGCCCCGCGGGTTCCTGAACTGTTGGCTGGCTTCAGTATGAGCTCCTCCATAAGAAAAATGCAAAAACCCTGAAGTTTGGCCTCTTCACCACCACAAATTCATCAGTTTGCACTGAAACTCTGCTGCCTGCAACAACTGCCAATGTGAAGCTCTCGTGAGACCTGGTCTTTGCTTCTACAGCAACCATCCACGAAGACTGGCAATATGAGCTCTGTGCTTCATGGCTACAGCGACCATCAACATCAATCAAGCAATTAGAGGCTCCAGCAACAACCGGCTCTTCATGCTACAGCAATGACTGTCCACGACGTAAGCCTGCTCCTAGTGGCCTGCTCCAATGCAAACGGAATTCTTTGTGCCAGACTTGAAAAGGTAACGGAAACCCTTCAGCAGAACTAACCTGGTCTCCTTAACCGACCCATGCTCCATTGAGGTCAGCCTGAACGTGTGAGTTCCCCATGGTCCAGCCTAACCACATGTTTTTGCAAGTAAAGGAGGTACCCCTGACTAATTTCCTAAATCAGGGTATAAATCACAATTGAACTTGTTCTGTGTGTGTCGGCTTGCAGCGCGAGACGGTTCACGCTGCTCTACGCTTGCGGTTGAAAGTTACGGGACCTTAGGCAGCAGTTCTTGCGGCAGGAGGGACATTATCCTGGTTTTTCCCCCTAGACCGGCAACGCCGCACCTCTCTTTCCGCATCATTAAATGATTCACTCTACCGCATGAGGTCCACATCTTCATATCGTCAGTAATGAACATGACATAGCAGGACCCGCTGGAAACCTCAGGATCTAGGGAGTTATCAATTGGAAGCTAATACCGCAATATTCTCTCCACGGATTGCTGGTCTTCAAACTAGCTACACTGTGCTCTCCCACGGTGCATCAGTTTTGTTTTCTAAAGCAAAGGACCTCCTCATATCACATGAGGTCTGTTCATTATCATGGCTACCTGATGAAGGCATAACGCCGAAACGCGCGTCGGACATGAATTTCGTCAGCCATGGCAATTAAAAAGTTTTTATTCACAACAATTTACTTCTATATCAAACTGCGGTGATCTCTGTATGTAGTTGAAGCCCCACTTGAAACTATACACCACTCGTATTTCCCATTTTTATGTCATCTAAATTAAATGTATAGAAATAGTCACACTAGGAATGAATGAGTGAGTATGCCTGAGAAGGTTAAGTAGGGGCAATAGACCAGCACTATACTTGATAGTTGTCTAAGTTTCATGAATTACATTGTGTTATCTATTTTATGATATTGTCTTCTCTTTGTTCATGTATAAAAATAACTTTTCCTTAAAAAAAACACATATAAGAACAATACATTGTTATATAAATAAAAAATATATATTTTTGATACTTACCTGGTGGATTACATATTTGTTTCGTATATCCATAGGTCCATTTTATTGTATTTGTATTTCCTAAATGTTTTTTCTCAACTAGCCTAACCACATGACCATGAGTGACACTTTGTACTTTTACAAGCTATTTTCAGTAAACATTTGAAATTCAATATCTGTGGTTCTAGTGACTGGATTTTAGTTATTTTGGTGTCATTTTATTTATTAAAATGTACTCTGGGTTTCTAAATTGGTTTGGGATATTTCTTGTGAAGTGTTTTCACTTTATTACTGTTTATGTGCTACATAAATACTTGACACATTGCCACTAAGTTATGCCTGACTGCATTTCTGCCAAGCTGCCAGAGGGTTAAGCACAGGTTAATTTAGTGACTGTTGTGGTTCACCTTGACAAGTATAGTGGTTGTTGTCTGAGTGGGGCTTTTGCCCCTGTCAACTAATAACCTAATTCCTTACCTACAAGAAAGGCAATTTCAGCATTTGGCATTGTATTTTAGCTTGAAATGCATTTTTGAGTCGACTTTGGACTCAGGGTGCATTTCACCCTAACAAAATAGCTAAAATAAAAGCAAAGTACCACAAAGAACAGCTGTTAATACTCCATTGATTTGCATTATTCCCTTGCACTCATGATAACTTTTTGACATTAATGGTTCTAAATTATGGTATGTGACATAGTAGCATAATTTTGGAAATTTCAAGTAAAAAGCGTAACCGGAGTTACCACAATTACTCATGATTATGGCATCATAAGGGAAATTTCAGCCAGGCCTAACCTTTACCACCGAGCAAGGTCATCCTTTACAAAATGCAGCTACTCACATTACTTCTAACGAGTGACAGAAAGGGAATGGAGCACTGACTGTGATGACGATCATGGGATTTTCTTCTACAGCATCCATCCACGATGACTAGCAACATGAGCCATGTGCTTCACACCTACAGTGACCATCCACACCAATCAAACAATCCGAGACTTCAGCAACGACCGGCTCTTCATGCTACACCAATGACTGTCCATGCCGCAAACCTCCTCCTTGCCGCCCGCTCCAACGCAAAAGGAATTCTTTGTGCCAGACTTGAGAAGGTAATGGAAACCCTTTAGCAGGACATACCTGGCCCCTTAGCCGACCCACGCTCCATGGAGGTCGGCCTGAACTTATGAGTTTCCCACGGTCTAGTGCGACCACCTGACCATGAGTGACTCTTTGTGCTTTTCGGAGCTATTTTCACACAAAAAAATTGAAATTCAATATCTGCGGTTCTACTGATTGGATTTTTGTTGTTTTGGTGTTAGTTAATTTATTAAAATGTACTCTAGGATCTAAATTGGTTCGGCATTTTTCTTGTGAAGGCTTTTCATTTTATTACTGTTTATGAGCTACATAAATACTTGGCATATTGCCTCTAAGTTATGCCTGACTGCATTTCTGCCAAGCTGCCAGAGGGTTAAGCACAGGTCAATTTAGTGACTGTTGTGGTTCACCTTGACAAGGAGAGTGGTGCTGCCTGAGTGGAGCTTTTGGCCCTGTCAACTAATAACCTAATTCTTTATATACAGGAAAAGCAATTTCAGCATTTGGTGCTGTATTTTAGCTTGAAATGCATCCTTGGGTCGACTTTGGACTCGACAACACATTTCACCCTAATAAAATAGCTAAAAAAACAAGTACCGCAAAGAACAGCTGTTCATACTCAATTGATTTGCATTATTCCCTTGCACTCATGATAACATTTTGCCATTAATGCTTCAGAATTATACTATGTAACGTAGTAGCACAATTTTGGAAATTTCAAGTAAAAAGTGTAACACCAATTTAACGAAATTACTCATGATTATGGCATTGTAAGGAAAATTTCAGCCAGCCCTATTTTTTAGCAGCGAGCAAAGTCATCCTTTAGTAAATGCAGCTACTCATATTACTTCTAAGGAGTGACAGAAGCAGAATGGAGCACTGACTGTGATGACGATCATGGGATTTTTCGATTTAGGCAGCAGGGCGCGAAGGGCATGAGACGTGGCAACGAAATGCTTTATTGTTTGTTTTCCCTCATCTGCGAGCAATTAGGCAACATCAAAAAGCACCTATTGCCCCCACCGTATGGGACTCAGAAGGCTCGGATGTATCTTTCATCTAGGGTGGTTCAGACGAAAGATAATTAATTTCACTGCATTTTGGTGACTCCCTGATGCCAGAAAATAAATGGTGATGCTGCATCCTGTCATGACCTGGGTGTGATGTCAAAAGGCGATTCAGTTGAAAATGACATCCTCCTAAAGAATGGCACTCGTTTCCAATAATAGTGCAGTAGACATAGAAGATGTGCTGTATTATTAAGATGTCCTGAAAGAACTCATAAATGAGACTTGCTCGAATGCAATCTCCTCACAGTATTAATTTATTAATCTTGTATTGTGTATATTAACTTTGCATACACTACATGAATAGCAAGGAAGCTTGCTTATGTGTTCTAACTAACAAGTAACGCTTGTCTTTTTCTAAAATGGCCGCTAAAGCGCGGGAACTTTACTGCGCATGTCTCAATCACATCACGTGGTGTGACGTCTTTCTTTGCTTGGTGGGAAACTCCTGCTTCTGCGCAGTGTGCATTAAAATGGCTGATTGATGTTTTCACATGCTTCAGCTTGCTCTTGTGTTATTATTAATTTGTCGTTTTCTTAACGCTACTAATGCGGGATAGAATTATAAGTAAATGGGGATAGAGTAGAAAGAGTGGGTATACAGTGAAACATTTTATTTGTGATTTAATATTTTCTTCTTTGACTTTTATTAGTTCGTAAACTTGGGCCTGGGGTTGGTGAACTGAAAGTCGAGAGACAATGATTCTGCGCATGTGTCCTGCTTGGCTGCCAAAGAATAAAGATGAAGTCAACCTGGACGTCGTCCAAGACCGCGACCTAATGGCCGATATTGATATATTCATGTGTTCTTGCCAAATTTGCAACTATGTATATGAAGAATGAATAAACTTTGTCGTGAGACGAGTGGGAAATAAAGCCAATGTATTACATTTGATGGGCGGTATTGTAGAACAATGGTCTTCAGAATTCAAACTAAAATCATATGGTGTGAGGATCAACCCCCTGTCCCTGTCCAATCAGAAGTAGTGGTCCCATATTTTGGCAACATTAAGGGGAGGTACATGGGCGTAGAAGGGTATAATAGATATAGAATTAGTTAATTAGTTAGAGCTTACTCTCAGAATGCACAGAAGAGCTCCAGACCGCCAAGCTGATCGATTGCAGACTGAATCCCTGTCCAGATGAGGTCCTGAGGAGGGGGCGGCGGAGTCTATTAGAAGGAAGACACAGAAGAATCGAGGAGAAGTCGAGTATCAGAGAGGGGAACGACGCAGGTGTCATTGTAGAGAGGTCACCGGTCCTGTCCTGATCCTGGAGGAGGTCTTTGCTCTTCATCCTTCCTGGGTCCTATTCTTTTCCAACTCCTTGGCCAAGGGGTTTGGTTCTCGCACTTAGGGAAATATAAATGCAACCTTTAGTTGCGCTGCTGTCTCCATCTTCTCCTTTCTGAGGGACCGTCATTAATCAATAATTATTATTCTATGCTTCATCCTTGATATGCGATTAAGTACCATGTGGTTCTGTATTTTACTCTGCTAAAATCTTTAGATAAACATTTAAAACTTCCTGACTCAGTAGTTATTTCAGGATTATGTACTGTAATGAATGTCACTCATTTTAAACTTCCCAATTAGCAAAGGATTCATTGGTAAGTCATTACTCTTCAATCGGAAGGTAATTGGTAGCAGGGATTTTGATAAAGAGTAACAACTGACACCCCAGCGTAAGTATTAGCGTAGTATGAATGTATGGGCCCAAGTGAGTATCTATTGTATGAATGCTGTTTGCTAATATCGCGCTGGATCAGTTTTCTGGTAATCAGAGGATGGTTTTACTTTGTTAATTGGGTAATGAGAATTTTATTTTTATGAACTAACATCCGTGTATTCAAAGTTTGTTTTATGTTGTCCAGAATTTCCCGGTGAAAATTGAATAGCGGATGGTAAGTGGAAGCCATACTGCAGTGAGGTTATCTGTCAGGCAGAAATAGTACTGAAAAGTTAAGCAGAACTATCAGTACTGGTTAGGGACTCTATGCGTGTGAGTAAAAGCAAAAAGGAATATGCTGGTGAAAATTTGATGTTATATCACCTAGAAAGGGTAACATTGAAGAAGTAACAGGTACTTCTGGAGCTTGTGTGAAGAGTAAACGGAAGGGTTTTACTCGTAGTGTATGTTTAGTAAACGGAAAGGGTTTACTAAGTGTGAGAGAAAAACTATCTTTTCCAATTTAGAGAAACTGGCACAATAGCGAATGTTTTATGTTGTTACTGAAATTTAATTAAGATTTGTAGAGAAAATAAGTTTACGTACAATTTTGTAAAGGGAGGGTCATCTGCCGGAGAGGGAGCGGACGTCACAAAACGCTGCGCTGGGATTGGTTGAAACAGCGGGTGTGGAACAACTCTTGTAAAGGAGGGGTCAGTAGTCAGGAGCAGTACTGACGTGACAGGTGCCGCGCTGGGATTGGTTGAAACCAGCGAGGGACAGAGAAGCGCAGATTGTAAAGGAGGGGTTGACAGATTAACGTCACAGAAAGGCCGCGCTAGGATTGGTTCAGAAATAAAAGTTAGCAGACAATTGATTGGTTGATATTCTAGAAGCTAAAATATTAGTGGATAGAGATTGCATGTTAAACCGCGATCCAACTTTAATAGGAACTCGTCCGGATAGGAGATTCCTAGGTTTTGCAGAATATAACTTTATACACCGAAGATTAGATAAAATGTACGGAGAGAAGAGAAAAATGTCCTTTCTGCAAAAGATTAAGAACTATTTTAAAAGGGATAAACCAATCAAAACTAGGGAAGGAATTATCATTCCACCAGCTAAAACGCCCGCTTCATTTATGATGATGGAGAGAGGTTATCATACTTGTGTATGGATAGAGAATTGGATAGAGTATACCAAAAATGATGGAATATTAGCATTTCCCGAGAATGGCACCTTTAATGGAAGAATTCTTCAAAATTTGAGATTGAGAATGAATGATTTAGAACCCAGACCTAGAATAACTCAATACGAAGCCTTAGAGGAATGGGAAACCGAGGCATTTGAGCGTGACCGATCCAGGAGTAATAGGGGTTATCGAGGCTTTTTCCCCAGAAATCAACATGAGACTAGGGACGGTCAGATGAAACAGTGGAGGAGGGCAATGCTTACAGAAGGATTATATCCAATATTTACAGCAGAAGAACTGTTAGGGAGGAAATGCACAGAAAAGACAAAACACTTAATGAGAAATGGAGATTCTGAAGATGAATTTATGGAAGAGATATTAAAGAACCCCCACCATACCAGGAAGGGACAGGTGGATGCACCCAAGTGCACCCCATTAAGAGACTCCATTAGTACCACAGGTAATGCATAATTTCACACCTAGTAGGATACTTCACGATAAAGAAAAAGAAGCCCTAGAGAAAACCAGAGCAGAATTAATACAGAAAATAACACAGATAAAAGTGCATCCTGACTCTTTGACCATACCTGTAACAATTGGTCCAGTAGTTCCGTTATATAGTGACAAAGGAAACTATCCTATACCAGTAGCTATGCCTACTTCTGTGAATATTCCTAAACCTGAAGCAGTAGTAATGGTTGAGGATAATTTTAGTGATTGTGAATCTACAATATCATTAATGGATTTACCAATTCGAGATTCTGTCAATAGTACTCCCAGAAGAACTACACCTGGGTGCTCGAAAGATATAAACTTAATAACTTCATCGGGAGCAAAAAGTGTCACTGTAGTTAGTCCAGAAGACTTAGAAAGGTGGGCACAAGGATCAGATCAGCAGTGTACACCTCCCAAAATTTTGGATATTTATAAATTAAAAGTCGAATTAGAAGAAATAATAGCAGGAAATGTGGGGTTAGATGGCCTAAATGCTTACGATGAAGAAGAATTATTGTTCGTATGCAGAAATATCACCAGAAATGTAAAAATATTCCATGAAAAATTATCAGATTTAGCTCTGCAGATGGGAATTGAAATAGGGAGATCAAAAGTGTTGCAGAAACCCTATAGAGCAGATTTTTCAGACAAAGACTTAGAAAATATGAATGCCTCTGGAAGAAAGTTACAAGTAAAGGAGTTAATGACAGTCTTGCAGAAATGAGGAGACCTAGATAAATGGAGAGTTAGATGGGCAAAGAAAAAGGAAGAGGCACGATCCAGTAGAACAGCCTCTGAATATTTAATGAAGGAAACAGGGAAGGCAGATCAAATGTATCCGATGCGAGAAGTTCCAGGAGGGGGATATGTACATGTCCCATGGAGCAGACAGGATATTTTGTCATTTACGAATGATTTTCCAAATTTGAGAGAAAAACCAATTGAATGGTACAAGCAGGTTGAGAGGTTTGTGAAGGTGTCAAAGGTATTGTTGAAGGATTTAGATGGTTTGTTTGACATAGTGGTACCTGCCGATTTGTGGACAGATTGTAAAATTACAGTTGATTGGCCAAGTGAAGAGTATCCTAGAGATCCAAAGACAGGTGCCCCGTCAAATGATGTAATGAAAAAGTATCAGCAGGTGATAACTTACCTGAAAGGCAAAATACCACCGAAAGAAACGGATTGGGTGAAAATAGACCGAACCACCCAAGAAGCCAGTGAATCGGTACACGCCTATTATGAGCGTTTATTGCAGGTATTTAAGCAGTATAGTGGATTTGAGGACATTGGAGATAAGAACATGAGTCAGTTTGTTTATCGATTTGTCTATGGTCTGAAACCAGAGATTTGTCAGATGATTAAACAACACATGTTGTGTTGGCAGGGGAAACCCATAGACGAAATTTTGAAATATGCAAAATACTGTGGAGACGATATTGAGGATAGGCACAAGAAATTGCAGGAGAAAGTAATGTGGGCACAGGTGAAAATGGCCGAGAAACAGGGAATTAATTTGGATAATCCGAGTGAAAATCAAGGAAAGGATTCTGGAACGAATGGCGACACTGGGAATGGTGGAAAAGTGAGAGGACGAATGAGTAGAGAAGAAGCTAAAAAGAAATTTCCTTGTCATGGATACAGAAAATTGGGGCATTGGAAGGATGAATGTAAAAAGATCCGGAATAATAATGGCCCAAATCAAAATTTAAATCCACAGACGCAGAATGACTCACAGCAGGGTGTAAATCCTCAGAGTCAGTTGCCACCTGCACCTATTCAGGGTAATGTAAGCAGAGCAAAGCATGGTGCAGACGTCGGATATCAAGGAGGAAGTGGTAAGAATGATTATGTAACATCACAGTTTCTTTTACAGGACGATTTCTGTCAATACAGTTCATGACGGTGCCTAGGAGAGGAGGAGAAGGAGTGCGTACTTGGCGCATCCTTATCGGTAGATCAGTCAGGTCCATATGTTGAAGGGAATGTGAAAGGTAATGATATTACTTTTCTTTTGGACACTGGTGCTACCCGGTCTACTGTGAGAACAGCAGACATTCCAGACCTTCCTCTCTCTGGAGAAGCTATCCAAGTAGTGGGAGTAGCTAATCGAAAGATTAGAACACCTCTTACCGAACCAATGGAAGTTAAAATTGGAAATTTCAGAGAAATGCATCAATTTGTAGTGTGTGATTCCAGTCCAGTAAATTTATTAGGCCGTGATTTACTATGCAAAATGAATTGCACAATTTTCTGCACCCGGATGGTGTGGCAGTTCAGACCCCAGATGAAGATCATGTATATAAGTTTATGATTGCAAAACAAGGTACAGAGGTAGATGAGATGTTTTCTTTGATAACAAAAGATGAGCTGCCAGAAGAATTAAAAACTACAGTAAACCCCATAGTATGGGATTTCACAGGAAAGGAAGTAGGACTTATGGCCAAAATAGACCCAGTTAAAATTACAGTAAAGGAAGGTGCGTTTTCCCAAATACCAGACAGTACAAAATGAGTGCAGAAGTAAAAGCAGGAGTCATAGAAGAAATCAACCGAATGGTAGAACAAAACATACTAAAAGAAGTAATGAGTAGCCCATGTAATTCACCAATAATGGGTCTAAAGAAACCTAGTGGGAAATATAGGATTGTTCAAGACCTGCGAAAAATAAATAAGATTGTGGAACCATGTTGTCCTATAGTGCCAAATCCTGCAGTAATTCTATACCAGATCCCTTGGAGTGCAGGATGGTTCACTGTGATTGATTTATGCCAAGCGTTCTTTTCAATACCATTGCACCCAGACAGCCAGTATCTTTTTTCATTTAAATTTGAGAACAAAGTCTATGTATGGAATCGTGTTCCTCAGGGGTACACGGAAAGTCCTTCTATCTTTAATCAGATATTGAAAAAGTGCCTTGAGAAACTAGTGATGCCAGGGAGCTCAGTCCTAGTGCAATATATTGATGACTTACTGGTGGCATCGAACACCAGAGAGGACTGTGTTGTTGATTCCATAGCACTATTAAATCATTTGGCTGAAGAAGGGCATAAAGTCTCACCAGAAAAATTGCAGTTCTGTACAACAGCAGTTAAATATCTGGGACACCAAATTGAGAGGGGAAAAAGAAGAATAACCTCGGAAAGAGTACAATTGATTAAGAAAATGCAAATGCCTGTAACCCAAAGAGAAGTGAGAATGTTCCTAGGAATAGTAGGTTACTGTCGACAATGGATATTAGGATTTTCCTTGTTAGCAAAGCCCCTAATTCAAATGACAAAAAGAAAGCCAAGGACCCAGTTGAGTGGGATGATGAGAGTGTAGGAGCTTTTGTAAAATTGAGAAATGCTCTGTGCTCAGCACCGGCCCTAGGCATGCCCGACTATAAGAAAAGTTTTGCATTATTCTGTCATGAGAGAGAAAAATGTGCACTCTCAGTTCTAACGCAGAGACATGGTCTCGACAGACGTCCAATAGCATATTTTTCTGCTACATTGGATCCAGTGGCAGCCGCGTTGCCAGGCTGCTTAAAAGCAGTGGCGGCTACCTGTTTAAGTATTGAACAAAGTGAGTGAATTGTAATGGGACACCCAGTAAAGGTGTTTGTTCCACATGCGGTTGTGATTCTGTTGACAAGAACTGGAACTCAGCATCTTACTCCTAGTCGGCTGACTAAATATGAGAGAATAATAATGGGTGGTGAAAATGTGAACATAGTGAGGTGCACAATAGTAAATCCCGCTACCTTACTACCAGACCCATATCATGAGGAAATTAAAAATGACGAAGAAGAACATGATTGTTTACAAGTCACAGAGTTATGCACGAAACCACGTCCAGACATTGAGGAACAGCCCCTTAGAAAGCCAGACAGGGAACTATTTGTTGATGGTTCATGCCAAAGACATGAAGACGGTAAACTAACTGCTGCCTATGCAGTGTGTGAATTAACTGGAATAGTTGAAGCATCCTATTTACCAGGAGTAAAATCTGCACAAGTAGCTGAATTGATTGCTTTGATAAAAGCGTGCAAAATTGGGAGGAATCAAAAAGTAACTATATTTACAGATAGCCAATATGGTTACGGGGTTGTGCATGATGTTGGCCAACTATGGATGCAGAGGGATTTCATGACTTCTTCAGGATCCCCCATTAAAAATGGACAGTTTGTAAGGGAATTGCTGGAAGCAATACAATCACCAAAAGAATTGGCTGTGGTGAAATGTGCCGCACACCAGTCAGGAGATGACTGGGTGGTAATTGGCAACCGATATGCAGATCTTGTGGCTCAACATTGTGCCAGAAATATATTGTCAGTCAATAAAAGGGTGGAAAGAATGGGAATCAGCTGCCAACTTATGCTGTATATGCCACCTGAAACATGGAATGAGGTTAGAAGATTGCAAGATGGTGCTGATGAAAGTGAGAAGAAAATATGGGTCAAAGTGGGTTGTTCCCAAAGAGGAGATGACGAGGTGTGGATTTGTGCTGATGGCAGACCAGTCATGCCTGACTGTCTGCTCTCCCGAATGGCCAGGATGTATCATGGAGACACACACATAGGGAGAGATGCAATGATTAGGCTTTTCAGACAGAACGGGTACAATCCTAAGTTCAGGGCTGTAGCAGAGAGTCTTTGTCAGAGATGTTTGACTTGCCAAATGCATAAACCAGGAAGAAAAACAATAATTGGGTTTAGAAAAATTGGAAAAGCAGAAGGACCATTTATAAGACTACAGTTCGACTTTATACAGTTACCACCATGCAGAGGGTTGAAATATGTACTGGTCATAGTGTGTCTGTTTTCAAAGTGGGTGGAGGCTAACCCTACCAGGAGGAGTGACAGCATTACAGTCGCAAAGCTGTTACTATGAGAACTCATTCCTAGGTTTGGTTTCCCAGTAACTTTGGAATCAGATAGAGGAAAACATTTTAACAGTGAAGTGATTCAAATAATCTGCGAAGCATTCCAAATTGAACAAAAATTGCACTGTGCATATCGTCCAGAGGCTTCTGGAGTGGTTGAACAATTGAATGGTACTATAAAATCCAGACTGGGAAAAATGTGTGCATCAACATCATTGGAGTGGCCAGATGCATTGCCACTTGTTTTAATGGGACTTAGAAGCATTCCCGATAGAAATACGGGATTGAGCCCACACGAGATAATGATGGGAAGTGCAATGAGACCAGCACATATTCCCATAAACAAACTGCTGAATATATCTGATGATATGGTTCTGGATTATTGCAAAGGATTGGCTTACCTAGTGCGTTCTGTCTCTCATCAGGTTGGAGAAGACGCAGTTTTGAGGCAGCCTGAACAAGAACATGATCTGAATCCTGGTCATTGGGTGGTAGTGAAGAATCACACCAGAGAGACGTGTCTATCACCTAGATGGAGAAAACCTTGTCAAGTCATACTGACTACCAACACAGCAGTGAAGTGTGCAGGATTCCCTAATTGGATTCATGTAAGCCACACCAAAAGAGTACCAGACCCTGAAGAAGAAAATCCTCAGTCAGCATCAATCACTGAGGAAGCTGAAGGTTGCCCAGCTGAAGAATCTCAGGCTCGAGATTCAAGAGAAGCTGCAGAAGAACAACCGAGCACAAGTCAGGATTGGATACCAGTGGTAGAAATTCCTGAAGTGTACCACAGAACAAGAAGTCAAACAAAATTGGACGAAATTGAAGAAGATCAGATAGGTGAAGAAGAAGCAGCTCAGGGAAAAGAAGAAGATACAATAAAAGAACCTGAGCAGGACCAGATAGGGAGAGGAAACTGGGCTCAAATTAATGAAGAATCAACAAATTTTGAGCAGGGACAGACAGGTTTAGAAGAACCCGGTCAGGCTGCAGAAGTAAAAGTGCAATAAGCCCTGATCAGAACCAGTTAGATCAAGAAAAGTACACAGAAGAAAAGGATCTCGAGAAACATGAACATGAAGGAATAAACAAAGAACAAGGTCAATTATTGGAAACTCACAGTGGAGTTGCTGAAGAGAAACCAATCAGACCTGAAAAAGAACAGATCAAAGAAACTGAAATTGTAGACAACCAAACTGTGCCACAATCTGAAAATAAAAGAATTTTTGAAGAAGAAATAAAAAGTAAAGAAACAGTGCAAACAAAGAAAACAAGAAAAGGAGATCATTGGCTGAGTGTCATTAAAAGAATAAAATACCACATAACAACCAGAAGTGAAGATCCAGATCAACTAAATGAAGTAACAAGCCAAACTGAACAAGAGAATAAAACTGAGAAAAGAAGAAGTAAAAGACTGAAACTTGTGAATAACAAATTCAAGGGTCCCGATTGGACTTACATCATTCTTGAAGATTACGAAAGTTCGGAGTCAAGTGAAAGTGGTGACGAAGGAACAAGTACAGAACTGACATATGAGAAAGAAACAAGACCACCTTGAAGACGTGAAATAATAATATAAAGAAAAGCGAAAACAGATAAGAAGAGCAATCTTCCTTGTCGAAATGCCTGATGATAGAGTTGCTGGGAGACCAAAACAGAGATGTTGTAAAAGATGCTGTGCAATATGCATATGTAGTCTAGTAATGGTGCTTATAGTATGGTTAGTCCTGATCGTAGCAGTTCCTTACCTTATGATAATGGATAAAAAGATTAATAACGAAACTAAGGGAAGGACAGCACACTTGAAGGGTAATAGAGTAGAACTAATGGCAGAAAATGAACCAGAAATTCATCATGAAATAACTGATAACGACACTAGTCTAGATGTTTTCACAAAGTAATTGTTTCAATATGTAGACACCATGGAAGTTAGTAATTGTTATGTCTGTATGAAGTTACCTGAATCAGTAGCAGAATGGTTAACATATCACCACCTACCATTAACATATGGTATATCATGTAGTGTTTTATCTAGTTTATTTTATAGAACAGGGAGACTTCAATATTATTATTCAAACATAGATGTGATATTTTCTGAGGTTCCGATTCGAAAGAGTATGAACCCAGTGCTTAGTAGTCAAGACGCACAGTTTATGGGAGAATTTTTCTTAACAATGAAAACAATAGATATAACACATGCACATAGACACAATCTAACATGTTCTTTACATGAAGAAGAAAATATATTTTTGAACTTAGTGGAAGATAGAAGACAAGATTATCAAAAGAAAGCTTCTGAGCATAAGGCTCATTTGCCACCTTGGGCTGAGAAAGAAGGGAGTTACACACCTGGCAAGGCTCAAGCTGCTATGGCTCTGGATTTTGTAAAGACAGGGAAAATTTGTCTACATAGATTAAAGACTGATTATAACAATGTTTTCATCGGTACCAGTGAATGTGAACACAATTTCTTAATTCTTGGAGGGTGGGGAATCAAAGGAGGAACAGATTCAGTTTTTCCTGGAATATATTATGTGTGTGGGTATAAGGCTTACTTTAGGCTTCCTGCACAGTGGTATGGAAGTTGTTATTTTGGAATAGTATTTCCAAAAATATACCACGTAAAAAGAAACACTGGGAGCAATGAAAATAATGGCGAACTAACACGTAGTAAAAGAGCTAGTTTTTCTGAAATCTTAGGTGATATATTTGGTGCATTAATACCTTCGGTGGGAATAATTCTGAACTCAAGGAAAATATGTAAATTATCTACAGTGGTTGATCGTTTATCAACGGATACTGCTGGAGGATTTCTAATGATTAATGCGGAGATGGCTGCGATTAGATCTATGGTTATTCAAAATCGACTTGCTCTTGATATTATATTGGCAAAAGAGGGCGGAGTCTGTAAATTATTGAAGACGAAACACTGTTGCACTTACATACCTGATAAAAGTGCAGAAATTGGAACATATATACAGAATATAACGAAACTTGAGAAAGAATTAAAACCACTGGAAGTTGATAGTGTATGGGAAAGATTGACAAGTAGTATTGCGTCAACTGGTACCTGGTTTTCTAATGTAGGGAAAGGACTTGCAGGTCAAATATTATTACCCTTAGCAGGGATAGCAATAATAGTACTGACGATAATAATATGGTGCAAATGTTGTAGAAAGAGTGAATCATATAATGTGACAGGAAAAGGAAAGAAGAGAAAGTTTGACGAAATTGAACTTGAAGAATTGAGAAGTGAATTATACAAGAAATTGAAAGGGGATGTGAAAAATAGAAAGTGTAAAAATGAGAATGAAACTATTTGCTAGAAGTTGGCATCTGATTATGGGTAGTATTTGATGGCTCTTAAACGCCATCAGAGAGGGGATTGATGGAGCAAGGACTCATAAATGAGACTTGCTCGAATGCAATCTCCTCACAGTATTAATTTATTAATCTTGTGTTCTGTATATTAACTTTCAATACACTACATGAATAGCAAGGAAGCTTGCCTATGTGTTCTAACTAACAAGTAACGCTTGTCTTTTTCTAAAATGGCCGCTAAAGCGCGGGAACTTTACTGCGCATGTCTCAATCACATCACGTGGTGTGACGTCTTTCTTTGCTTGGTGGGAAACTCCTGCTTCTGCGCAGTGTGCATTAAAATGGCTGATTGATGTTTTCACATGCTTCAGCTTGCTCTTGTGTTATTATTAATTTGTCGTTTTCTTAACGCTACTAATGCGGGATAGAATTATAAGTAAATGGGGATAGAGTAGAAAGAGTGGGTATACAGTGAAACATTTTATTTGTGATTTAATATTTTCTTCTTTCACTTTTATTAGTTCGTAAACTTGGGCCTGGGGTTGGTGAACTGAAACTCGAGAGACAATGATTCTGCGCATGTGTCCTGCTTGGCTGCCAAAGAATAAAGATGAAGTCAACCTGAATGTCGTCCAAGGCCGCGACCTAATGGCCGATATTGATATATTCATGTGTTCTTGCCAAATTTGCAACTATGTATATGAAGAATGAATAAACTTTGTCGTGAGACGGGTGGGAAATAAAGCCAATGTATTAAATTTGATGGGCGGTATTGTAGAACAATGGTCTTCAGAATTCAAACTAAAATCATATGGTGTGAGGATCAACCCCCTGTCCAATCAGAAGTAGTGGTCCCATATTTTGGCAACATTAAGGGGAGGTACATGGGCGTAGAAGGGTATAATAGATATAGAATTAGTTAATTAGTTAGAGCTTACTCTCAGAATGCACAGAAGAGCTCCAGACCGCCAAGCTGATCGATTGCAGACTGAATCCCTGTCCAGAAGAGGTCCTGAGGAGGGGGCGGCTGACACTATTAGAAGGAAGTCACGGAAGAATCGAGGAGAAGTCGAGTATCAGAGAGGGGAACGACGCAGGCATTGTTGTAGAGAGGTCACCGGTCCTGTCCTGATCCTGGAGGAGGTCTTTGCTCTTCATCCTTCCTGAGTCCTATTCTTTTCCAACTCCTTGGCCAAGGGGTTTGGTTCTCACACTTAGGTAAATATAAATGCAACCTTTAGTTGCGCTGCTGTCTCTATCTTCTCCTTTCTGAGGGACCGTCATTAATCAATAATTATTATTCTATGCTTCATCCTTGATATGCGATTAAGTACCATGTGGTTCTGTATTTTACTCTGCTAAAATCTTTAGATAAACATTTAAAACTTCCTGACTCAGTGGTTATTTCAGGATTATGTACTGTAATGAATGTCACTCATTTTAAACTTCCCAATTAGCAAAGGATTCATTGGTAAGTCATTACTCTTCAATCGGAAGGTAATTGGTAGCAGGGATTTTGTTAAAGAGTAACAACTGACACCCCAGCGTAAGTATTAGCGTAGTATGAATGTATGGGCCCAAGTGAGTATCTAGTGTATGAATGCTGTTTGCTAATATCGCGCTGGATCAGTAGCAAGAATGTTCCAAAAGTCTTACAGTCCTTTGACTTAGGCTGTTAGTGTGACCACAAGAAAAATAACTAATTGATAACTATTTGTGCATCAACCTCCACGCTCTGAATAACAGGACCAATCAGAATTCCTCAGGTAAACAATGCCCTGCTTAAACTGGCTAGATGACTCTGCTTTTCAATAATGGGCTTGAGAACTACCTTATATTAGAAGAAAAGCAGCCCTCAAAAGAAGACAGCTGTAAGCTGTTCACTGGACTGCTAAGACTTCAAATAAATGCCACGGCGTCTGTACAGATTCCTGGCAATATTCAACAAACCATGCATTTCACTGTCTTAAATTAACTTACTAGAATGATGTGTCTCAATAACATCGGCATCTTTGAAAGGATGGTGGAAGGTCATGAGCCTGGATTGGTAAAGGCTGTGGAGTGTCTGTAGGAGAACAGAATCAAGTGGTCTATGGAGAAGTGAAAATTCTGACAGCACAAAATCAAGGTTTTCTGAACATGGCTTTTGCCTGAGTAGGATAAATTACTGATTTATTCGTGTTCTGCAGCTATTATAGATGAATATGTCCCCAGGTCCATCAACACCTGCACATAGTTCACTGAAGCAACAAAATAAATAAACAGAACCTTGCTTGACTAGTGAATTCCGACTGCGAGTTGTGAATGACGTTTGGAACAAACTGGGCAGACAAAGACAAATAGGGCTATTGCACACTGACAAACAAGTTATTGAATCCACCGTTTCTGGTGTTTGCCAACCCCAGTCAATGCTGCTTCTTGCATATCAATGCCCGTATTAAGAAGTTGTAATAATCAAGGCAAAGCTGCAAGATTTGTCACCTTTGCCAACCAAAGTTTATTCAGAACATATTGGAACTATCCAGGAATAAGCTAAAAAGGCTTGCTGTTAAATAGTCCATCACATAGATATTTCATGAATAATTTTACAGTTTCATATTCAGAAGCCATTTATCCTATGAAAATGCATCAGCAACATTGGATGCAATAGGATATTAACAGCTAACTGCTTTCTGCACGTATGACTACCAACGCAATACAAATGTGAATAATGCTCCGGTTACTTACCGGTAATCTTCATTACTCCGAGTATAATCTTCCTCGCCACATGATTAACGAAGTGAGCTTCAGCTCCACACCAGAACCCTCCAAAGCAAACGTTAGCCTCCCATGCCTCCCATCCCTTCTCAAAATGGCTGACCCCTATCACCCTTGACCTCTATACGAGGAGGGCCGGCCCAACCCCCAGCCTGAGAACTACCAAGCATACACATGAAGCCGATAGCAACACAGGGAGGGAGGGATGGATGGGAACTCATGTGGCGAGGAAGACTATACTCGGAGTAATGAAGATTACCGGTAAGTAACCAGGGCATTACCTCCTCGTAAGTCTTCCTCGCCACATGATTAACGAAGTGAGCACATACCCAAGCCAAGCGGCTTCATGGAAACTCACAAGAAACCAACGGACCAGAAGGGGAAGCCAAAGAAGCAAGGCAAACCCACAAGAAAGGAAAACACAGATGAGCGGAAGAAACCACTCAAGAGACAGGCAACCACGAGCAGGAAGAACCAGCCCGGGACAGCGAGACACCGGGATGGCCGAAAACCCGGACCCTCGAGACCCGGAGGCCAGCCAGAAAGCGAGCCCGAACCAACGACAGAAGGCGGACAGAGAAGGCACGGGAACAGACCGGATGGAGCCAAAAGCAACAACAAACAGGCCCCAGAACGGAAAGCAGCAAGCCGGGCCAAACACACCAAGACAGCCCAACGGACAGCCAAAAGCGAGAGGGGAGCAAAAGCCCAGACTCCGAACCGAAGAAACAGAGGGCATCCCCACCACAGTGAACCAACAAAAAGCCACAGCAGGAAAGAGACGCAGTCCGACCGAAACACAGCAACTCCGCACGGGGGACCACCAACAGCGAGAGAACAGAATCCACCCCAGAACCAACGACTGGGGGGAAAGAAGGAAACAAAACCCACCAGGCCCGGCGGACAACCGGGGGGACCGAGGGCAGAAGCAGAGGAACCAGACGCAACCAAAACGGACGGGCAGGAGCCGCAAGAACGGAGGAGTGCGCAGAAGGAACCCAGTACCCCATCCGACCAGCAGAAATGAAGGCCACCAAAACACCACCATCACGGTGAGAAACAGGCAGGCCACGGACCCCAGCGGCACAAAGGACCCCCCGGAAGGGAGTGCAACACCAGCAAAAGACCACAGAAAGGCACAAGGCAAAACAGCCCCAGGAAGCCGCAGGAAACAACCCCGAAGCAACCCGGCCACCATAGGAACCAAACCGGCCAAAAGCGGAGAGCGGACAGCCCGCAAGGCCGACCATGGAGCCCGAAGAGCAGAAGGGACCAGGGCCAAGGCCAAGCCACCAGAAAGGGAAGCGAACGCCTACCACAGGGCCATGACGCACATGAAAGCATACAGCACCAGGCAGCATATGGAATGCTGCACGAACGTGCGTGACATCCCCGCGCAGGGGTCACGCCAACCGACCCCGTACCGTTCCACTTCGTAAGAAATGCTCCGTTGAAGCAAGCACCCAGGTGGCCACCCAGCCAGCCACTAACCAGGCCCGACCCAGCCGAACAACTGAGAGCCAACAAGAACAGGAGCGTACAGGGAGGCAAGGCCACAAGCAGAAACACATCAATGGGGAAAAAGGACAGAAGAGCTGGGCGAAATGAGCCCCGAAGCAATGCCACCACCTCCAGGGAGCAACCCCGAGCCAGCAGGCACCAGCACCCCAGAGCCAGGGACAAAGAAGAAGAGGACGCAAAATCCCCACAGGAAGCGGAGGGCCCCGCAAGGGGGAAGGAAGAACCGGGAAAGCCCAGCACCCCCGGACAACTAACACCCCCAGCAGCGGAAACCAAGGGAGAAGAACCCAGGCAAGCACCACCAACAGATCAAACGCCCCGTCCAGGCCAAACAAGCCCAGAACCCGCGTAAGCAAAAGCAACAGAGGAAAAGTGCAAAGCCGGGAGCTAGGACAAGTAAGCAAAAAGAGCCACCACTGGGGACCCAAACCGTGCCCGTAACAAAAGGAACACGGCCGCCCATAGGAAGATGGAAGCCACGGGAGGAATAAACACCCTGCACCAGATAAACAACATGCAGCACTCCCCCAGGAGAAAAACAGTCCCGAGTGACAACCCCCGGACTCCAGCCTAGGACAGATCAATTGAGCCAAAAAACCAAAGGGAGCAAACCCAGCAACCCTCCGGGAGAACGAAGCAGGCAAAAAAACACCCAGGCCAGAAACAAGAAGCCCCGGCAGGGCCGGGGCAAACCCCAGAAATGCCAAAGTAACGACCAACAGAAGCCAGACAGGAAAACCGCCAGCAGGGGGACCAACCGATCCCGCACAGACCGGGAACCCAAGCACACCCCCAGCCCCACAGGCCGGAATGGGACACCAGAAAAGGAACCGCAGACAGGGCGGGAAGGGAGCCGCGTGTCCGATCCGCGACCTAGCGGAAGGGGAAGAGAATGAGCACCACCAACCCCGACAGGACCAAACCAGCGTAGCACAACCACTGGCCTAACGGAACCGTTGGTGGGACAAGGGAAGGAACACCCATGGGAACCTGAGAAGACGAGAAAGAACCAGAACCCAGGACGACCCAGTAGCACTGAGACCCACTGGATGGGACGAGCCCCCAAGAGAAGGACAACGCAAAGCACCGCCCGTCAACAAGGCACAGGAACACCCGAAACACTCCCCGTGGAAGACCCTGACCAAGGCAGACAAACCCAACATGAAAACCAGTGGGGCAGAGGAAAAACCAAGGGGGAGCACCAGGAATCGGAAGAGCACCAAGGCCCCACCAGAAAACAGGAATCGGACGAACAGGCCCCGCCGGAGAAGAACCTGAGAGACTGCCAAAAGCGACAACAGGGTGGCGCGGCAGTAGGCAGGACCCATGGAACCGTGACAGAGCCCCCCAGGATGTAAGGAGAGGCAACAGACAGCCCCGACCAGAGCCCCAACGGCCAGGAGCCGAGGAGAAGCACGACACGGATGGGGGGCACAGCAGCCGCCTGCCGAGCCAGGGAGCAGAACCCTGCCGCGGCCCCGGACATGAAAGGGCCAGCCCTACCGGAGCAGAAGTAAAAGCCCCCATGGCGACCACAGAAGCAGCGCAGAGAAAGAAGGACCGGTGCCAACAGCAGCCCGCCCCAACAGACACGCAGCAACCCACAGTCCCCAGAATCCCCAGGTGGACGCCCAACCAGGGACCAACCAGGCCAGACCCCGCACAACAATGGAGAGCAGGTGGGAACAGGAGTCTACAGGGCGGAAGGACCGCAGGCCCAAAGCCCGGAGGGGAGGAAGGAGCCAGGGACACACAGCCAACAAAACAAAGTCGTGGCCCCGCGAAACCCCCCAAATGCCAGTAAAAGACCAGGACATGAACACACAACCCATAGAAAATGGTTGACGAATGTGTAACCAACAGTACCAACATTAATGCCAAATTATATAGGCCTGCTAATAAGCGGACATAACAACCCAATGGGACCCGCGTAGGCATCCTTAGAATAAAGAAAAATCGAGAAAACACCTGGAAGGCCCTAACGCTCTGTCCTGCAGTGCACGTTACAGCGCACAAATGGATCCCAGATGCCGTCTCCAAAAAACCACTATTCTGCATCACAAAAACAGACAGTAATGACCAGCAGGGAAGAACACAAAGATGGCTTGTAACAAAAGTAGTATGTAGAGGAATGTTTCCCAAACCTGGAAACTGCCTTTCTACACCCCGCGCTATGAAGCAGGCCCGTTAACACCAGCTATAATGGGGGAAACCAAAGACCAAAGTGAACACAGTTCCCTTAGAACCGTAACTGTTAGAGGCAGAAACGTGACAGCAGCAGAAGAGTCAAGCAGTTGCGAGAGCTCCCAACAGTTCCTGCCTACGTTCTCCGCCAGCTGCAAACCAGGTTTTCAGTATCGCTGCGTGAGAATAGCGAAGCACGCATGCGTGTGAGCAAGACACCTTACAAAACCTATACTCAATGAAAGCCTCATATGTAAGGTGACAGTACTACCACACACTATGGAAGGTAAAGAAAAGCTCAGAAAGATCCACACGAAGGACCAGTGCCACTGTAAGGACACATGTCAATCTACAAGCCGCACGCCAGCGGTCTGAGGAACGGGATAGAATGCGGCTTCTTACGGGACCGAGTCCGTCAGAGGCTACGGCAGAAGCGAGCGGCTCCTGGCTGCACGCGCGCCTACTCCTGCCCGGGCGAGGACCCTGCGCGACCTGAGGGGGGGAAATGGAGTGCCGCCAGCCGCCCGTGCCGAGTTCAGGAAGAGCACGGATGGAAAGACACAAAGGATGGGAGGACGGTAGCAACCGAGAGAAACCAGCCGCGCGGGAAGCCGGACGAGCCCGGCCCCGCCCCTCGGAGGCCAGACCCCAGACATGCGTCCACCAGTCGCGGTCCGTGTAGGAGTGCCGGCCGGGCAGTGACGTGGGGCAGGGGTAGCAAAGTACGGATTACGGACCAATACAGGTAAGTAAACATTTAAATCAATGAAACAAATTTCGTTGCGCGCACTGCATCGCATTTGGTGATGCAGTGCGCGCAACGAAATTCGTTGTATTGATTTAAATGTTTACTTACCTGTATTGGTCCGTAATCCGTACTTTGCTACCCCCCAACCTGCCCCTCCCCCGCCCCACGTCACCGCCCGGCCAGCACTCCTACACGGACCGCGACTGGCATCCGCAAGCGGCACCCCGCCCCGTAGGAGGGCCTGAAACCCCCGCCGGTGAGGCCAGAGAACTGGGGATGCCGCCCGTGCCGTCCCGAGCAGACCCCTGGGACCCCGAGCGGGAGAGGCCGGAAAAACGCGCCAGTGCTGGGACCGTATCGTGGAACCCTGCCGTAGATGGCCCGACCGTCAGCCACCAGGACATGCCGACACGGGGTAAGGACGCAGCATGGCCCCCGTGGACCTTTAAAACCATAGCCACTGTCCCCTTAGTCGCGGTCCCCAAATATCAACGACGGAGACCAAGAGAATGCAGATACAGAACTGCAGAAGAAGTCATTTTAAGGGGGTTTTAAAGAACACTGTTTAAGGCTTGCACCTGAACACAGGTTAGCCCCGATCAGCCAAGGGACAGTACGTCACCCTTTAGTACAGAAACCTGCACATACGGCCGGGGTCAAACAGTGCCACTAGACAGAGCCCCAGACCTCCATGGCCGCCCCCCTGTTAACCCTCAGCTCGCTATGGCAGAGCCTGACCGGCCCCAGACAGGACAACGGGGGAAGGAAGGGGGAGGGTCCAAAAAGCCTAAGGGCCCGCTAGAGCAGGGCCACCAACCAGGGACCCATGCTCCTGCTACAGCAGGAACCACTTACCTGAAACACGCTCTGGAGAATCTACAGCGCAGAATCAAAAAAACAGGCTGGGGGTTGGGCCGGCCCTCCTCTTATAGAGGTCAAGGGTGATAGGGGTCAGCCATGTTGGGAAGGGATGGGAGGCATGGGAGGCTAAATTTTGCTTTGGAGGGTTCTGGTGTGGAGCTGAAGCTCACTTTGTTAATCATGTGGCGAGGAAGACCTACAAGGAGGTAATGTAACCTAACCTAACATAACATAGCATAACATAACATAACATATAAAACAAAACATAACATGCAAAACGTACAAAACATGCGAAACATAACATAAAAAACATACAAAACAAAATATAAAAATCATACAACACATAACAAACAAAATATATAAAACATACAAAACATAACAAATAAAACATTTAAATGTAATCTAGTGGATCTACTAACATGGTCTGCATCGGTTTAATATCTAGTGCTTCGGACAACCATGGCAGTGAAATCATTCTTATGGGAAAACATTCACCGATTATGCACATGCCTCTCCTGCAAATATCACAAGGCATTTACTGTAGCAAAGGCGGAGAGATGCTCCATTATGGCGACCCAGCACGACTTAAATCAGACAAAGGTGAAGTATTTGAAAGCAATTTAAGCTAGAGCTGGTATGGGTAAATGAATCTAGACCCATCGCTTGCCATCTCCACAGGGATGCACAGATTGAACGGTTCAACAAAACTCCATTATACCTCTGGACGACATCAATCCTTACTGAGAAAAAGGCTCATTATATTAACCAAGTGTTGTGATTAAAGTTATTAAATAAATGATTTACACGCCTAATTTGTGGGTGGCTCAACAGAATCGGATGACATTCTACAATAATGAATTTGTGATGAAGGGTGGCTTTCCCGAATTGGAACGTACATAATAAAAAAAAGAAAAATAAACGAATTAACAGTTGATTGTCTATAGTCATGTTAAAGAGTTACAAACGCAAAAGAGGGTATTCTATATACCATACTGTTAGTACTCATCAAAAAGCAATGAGCTGAGTCCTGGCTCGCAAAAGCAGAGAAAAAGACGTTATTTATGACAAATGTATGGTTAGCTCTCACTTATTAATAGGTGATGGCATATTTTTAGCATCAGTTGCAGGTTCACATCCTCCAGATACATTTTAATGATCAGATATTTCATTTAGATTGCCTGTCAACTAAAGGTAGAAAACACCACTAATGTAAGTAACACATAATGTTAAAGAGACAATTTTACTGGAAAAGTTACTCAAATAAAGGTTAAGAGTTGTACAGTTATGTATTGCATCTATGTTTTGGATGAAGGATGGGCTTTTAGTGTCAGTGAAAGTATTATTTATTAAATAAACATTTGAGAAGCTAAACGGTATATATAAAATGTCCATAAACGATGAACTAGAGTTGCCTACTCTGAGGGGGATATTCACAAGAACGTGCGATAAACATCGCCAAAAAAGGCTAACGCACGTTTTCATATCGCCGTCTATCGAGGGAAAATAACTCGGTGTCAACGTCGTATTCACAACATGGCGGTAACGTGATAGTTTCACGGTAACGCGCCAAATGACCGCGTTAAAATGAACGCGACGCTGAAACAATGCGAAACACGAACGCGAAAAAAGGTGTGAAGCCCCAAATCGCGATACAAAAGTCAGGGGTAACCAGCGACAGGCCTGCAATTCCCACGCGTCATGTGCGAAAATGCACTATAAAAGCACCGAAAAACACAAACAAAACAATTCAAACTGCGTAGCACCATGGATGCACCCAGACCGAATTCAGAGGACAACGCGAACCCCACAGACGACCAGCAAGAAACCTCTGGGTCGGGGAAGGCCAAGGAGAAGAGGAAGAGGAAGACTCAGTTCAGTCCGCAGGAAAACAGGAACATCGTTACGGAGGTGACAGAACACTATCAACAACTGTTCGTCACCTCCAACGTGTCATTGGCAACAAAGACGCAAACATGGCAGACTATCTTGGACCATGTGAATGCAGTTGCAGAGTTGAGGAGGACAATGGAAGAGGTCAAGAGGCGCTGGAATGATGTGAAGGGCAAAACCAAGAAGAAACTCGATGCCAACATGAAAGCAGCAACGCAGATTGGAGGTGGGGGTCCAGCGGCACACCAGGAGCTGGATGACATGGAGAAAATGGTGGCCACAGTCATCAGTCGGGATACGGTGCCAGCAGTAGTGGATCTGGACTGCTCAACATGACCTGACACAACATCAACAGGGTGAGCACCGACCAGTGTCCGGGAGGTCGGGGGGAGATGGGCACAGTGGCACACATGCACAATTAAGTAGAGCACACTGCACACCCACAATGACTCTGGATCATGTCCCTGATCTCCTTGGCATACTGCAGCACACATATAAACAGCAAGTAGGCCCCCGTCGACAATGTGCCCGGAGGGGGCCCTCCGCACACATCACCAATCTCACAACCAACCCATGCACATGTGCTGAACCCAGCAAAGCTGCGGGTCCGTGAGCCACACTGACAATGCAAGTGACACTGCATGACCATTAGCATGGCTGCAGTCCAATTACCATGACATGGTGCACGCCACGACACTGAAGTGACTGAGTGTGGACCACATCCGGAAAGGAGCAGGTCACACTCTGACACAACCACATGCACAAACAACCCCTGACGTCAACAAAACATCTGCGGACAAACCATGCCCAAGAGTCACAACTCGACCAAGAGTCCAATTTACCCAAGCCCGCAACATCTCAGTACTGTAGAAGCACAGAAGTCAAAGGCACACCGCCTGAAAGGGAAAAGGGGCAGCCAAATCAGAGCTGCAGGGGCGACCCACCCACAATGCAGCACACACACATAAGAATGAGAGCACCTCAACATTGATAACAATGTGGTACAAACTGCAACACTTTCACAACAGAACACAGGGCACAACTGGTGCCGCATGTGTGTACAAAATGGCCAATCTCACCTGGCATAGCAGGAAACTGTGAGATGACAATGTACGAGTACAACCTCACATCCGTGATGTAGTACAAATACCACTGTCCCGCATCAAATATGCATCTCCTCACAAACAGTCACAATGTACATTGTCATGCAGTCTGTATGTAAACTCCGCCAATGCGTCAACATACATGGAACACACTATGAAACTGCATCTCCCCTTTACATTGCAGAGGGACAATCAACACCTCCTGCAGAGCAGACCCTACATCACGTCAGTGATGATGGAGACGACCCCCAGGACATCGACTATGACGAACTCCAACGGTTCATGGACAACCTCTGCACCCCACCTCCAGTAGCAGGGCAGCCCAGCACCATCGAGGTGATCCCACCCCCTGCACAGACCACACAGCAGGAAGCACCCACCACCACATCTGGCTCCCAGCACTTCACCGAAGAACACATGGCGTTCCAACGCCGTTTGTTAGACTGCCAGAAGGAGCTGGCTGAACAGGTGCGGGTGGGGTTCGACCTCATGGCAGCCAAACTAGATGCCATACGTGGGTGTCTAAGTCCCATCAGGGACCACTTACACTCCCTAACGGACACCCACAGTCCGCCCCATGCCCTCCAACAATACATGGCTGGCGTCACTGGAGTCATGACTCGGAGACAACAACAACTGTCTAGTCCGAGTGGCTACAGCGATGTCATCCGTGATTTGGGAAACAAAAGGAGGGTCATGGAGAACATGGAGCGGATGCAGGCGCAAAGATGGCTACCACGGCTGCACACGAGAAAGCTGTATATGGGATTTTCCATGCCCTGCAGATCCTCATCATGGGAGTGATGCCACAAGACATTGCGCAGATGAATGCTGCTGCTGCTCCTACAGCCACATCTCCGGCCCCTGATGTGTCCGTGTCACACAATGCTGCAAACCAAACACCACCACCCACATGTGAGGCACATGAAATGTCAGAGGACGAAGAGGAGGATGAATCTGCCTTAGTGGTAAGGAGGAAGCAGTAGCATTCATCTCCGCCATATGGCTTGTTACTGCTTGGGTCTGCCCTCTGAATCATGCCCTGGAATAACACCTTCCACTGTCCCCCGACACACTCTGCAACACTAACCTTGGACCACGACATGGACTCCCATATCTTGTATGCTCAACAATGACACAGCAATCAGCCTGCGGACTGGACTCTTCCCCTTCCGAGTAACTTGTCAATCCCTAAAGGACTCAGGCTGGCCCTCCACGGGGCAACATTGTAAAGTGTTGTCTGCAGGGCCCAGTACTGAGACAGCCTCAACACTCCACTGAACGTGAATAATACATTCTGATACACACAGATGTGTCATGTCTATGATTAATCAAGTATGAAAGCATGGACGAATGTAGGGGCAGTGATTCCCCCTTACCTCCATGTAGCTCATGTTGTGGGACTTGAGTCACAGGGTGCATCTCTTCATCATGCTGGTACATATTTGACCCCAAAAGAAGCCCTGTTGTCAATTGTTAGTCACAAATGACAGCCTATATGTAATGATTTGGGACACATGTGAAACGCTGATGAGTGGGATTCCGTACTATCTTTGACACACAGAAATGGCATTTCGAATACGTGACACCCAAACAGCCTCTCTGTACAGAGGTGACACACCCACCATCTATTTCCAATTAGTGAGATTGATAGCACTACATGTTGCACTTACACTTGTCAGAGTGATGTGCTTGTACAGATGAGTAACCTGCACACAGGGAATGTGTGTTGTAATGAGTTTATTTGCACATGCTGTGCCTGTGGTCATTTTGTACTGTCCCATGATTGCTAAGGACTGTGACAATGTGACGTGCTCATGTGAAGAAATTGTCAATGATGGTGTTCCTACGGGCTAGTCCTGCTGCTGCTGCAGTGGGGTGTGGTCCACCTGCCTCATCTTCCTCATCATCGTCCGGTGCATCTGGCACTTGTAGCCATGGGGCATTGGTGCGCACACATGTTGTGCAACACACAACATGCAACGATCATCTTGCACACGATGCCTGGGCTGTACAGGAGCCTTCCACCTGTGATGTCCAGGCACCTGAAACGTGACTTCAACACGCCAAATGTGCGTTCCACGATGCCCCTGGTGCGTTTGAAACAAAAGGGGATGATGGACGGAACGTTTGAGCCAATCAAACACTCACCCCCAGTCAACTGATCTGGGTTTAATCCATCATCATTCTTTAGCTCACTCCACCACCCCAGTTCAGACATGGCCATATGCAAATCAGTCTGACCCTGTGCCTCATGGGAACAGTCCAGCACGAACTGCCAAGCCATGTCTTCCCTGGACCGGAAACAAGCATCCTAGGACCGATTTCTGGCATTCCAGCCGTCATCAGCCAGGCTTGCTTGAATCCAGTGGCAAAGTGAGCAAGGGACCCACGTCTGGGCATACCCCCGCCAACTTAGGGCGAACAAAGCGATACAAAAGGGGATGATGGACGGAACGTTTGAGCCAATCAAACACTCACCCCCAGTCAACTGATCTGGGTTTAATCCATCATCATTCTTTAGCTCACTCCACCACCCCAGTTCAGACATGGCCATATGCAAATCAGTCTGACCCTGTGCCTCATGGGAACAGTCCAGCACGAACTGCCAAGCCATGTCTTCCCTGGACCGGAAACAAGCATCCTAGGACCGGTTTCTGGCATTCCAGCCGTCATCAGCCAGGCTTGCTTGAATCCAGTGGCAAAGTGAGCAAGGGACCCACGTCTGGGCATACCCCCGCCAACTTAGGGCGAACAAAGCGATACAAAAGGGGATGATGGACGGAACGTTTGAGCCAATCAAACACTCACCCCCAGTCAACTGATCTGGGTTTAATCCATCATCATTCTTTAGCTCACTCCACCACCCCAGTTCAGACATGGCCATATGCAAATCAGTCTGACCCTGTGCCTCATGGGAACAGTCCAGCACGAACTGCCAAGCCATGTCTTCCCTGGACCGGAAACAAGCATCCTAGGACCGGTTTCTGGCATTCCAGCCGTCATCAGCCAGGCTTGCTTGAATCCAGTGGCAAAGCGTTTGTGGGCCGCATTGTACTGCCTCTGGGCCTGTGTGTTCGTGGCTCGGAGGGGTGTCATCATCCAAGGGCAGAGTGCATATCCTTGATCACCTGTGACAGTGCAGAGAGACACGAGTCAAAAGTTGGTTCTGCATGATGTGTTGGCAGTCTCACTAGTTCATTGGTGTGTGATATGTGTGACTTAGTGATTCCTGTTTCACAGGTACTGCTTGTAGCAAATGAGCGATACAACACAAAATTTGCCAATACTGATAACAGTACAATGTGTTATTCCCAACAATCACACGTGACACTCATAGGAAAACCCTTAAAACAATATTGGGTTTGAAATGCGTAGACCTTTTTGTTGTGTCCAAATGAGTACTAATGACAAATGTTGAGTATCAGGTCGATAAAAATGTATAGTAATTAATGAACTTTGGTTTTCATGACCTGAATACTGAACTGTTTGGCCGACATTCCCTATGGGATAGTGTTGTATTTGAAATTTTGACTGTGGTGTTCCTTGCTAAACCTTTCCCTTGGGTTCTTTTCATTCTTTTTCTTTCTTTTTTTGTTTTAGTTTTGGATGGGATTTGAGCTTGCTCAGATTTGGCAAAAATAGTTGAATTGTGTGATGTACTGTAATGTCATATTTATATGTGTAAAGATTGTAATTATATGTAGTGTCTTCTGTGGTCCGCAAAAAAATGTGTAATGTTCATGTAAATGATAACATGAACTAATTCATTTCGAAAAAGAATACTGAACACTAAAAAGAAAAAGAAAAGAAAAATATTTATTAATTAATTTTTTCAATCACTAGGAGTGTCACGTGTGATTGTTGGGAATAACACATTGTACTGTTATCAGTATTGGCAAGTTTTGTGTTGTATCGATTATAAATTGGTCCAGCCTTACTGATTAACCCCTTCCATGCTTATGACGAGCTGGACTCGTCATGGCACACAGTGCTCGTGTGCTCATGACGAGTCCAGCTCGTCATAGACCACCCACGGGGAAGCGCTGGCGCTCCCCGTGGGAATCCGATCGTCGGGGTTTTTTTAGGAGGCAGGGGAAGGACTTCCCCTGCCTCCCCGCCCCCGCCCCATCAATGACGCCAGCGCGCGAGGCGCGCTGGACATCATTGAGGGTTTCCTTTTCTGCGACGCGCTGGAAGCCATTTGCTTCCAGCGCGTCGGGAAATAAGGTGAGTTTTGGCTCGGGAGGGGGGTTTGATTCAAAGAGACATCGAGGGAAAGGAAAGGGTTTTCCTTTCCCCGATGCCTCTTTGTGCATTCCTGCTGCACGATCATGTGATCGTGCAGCAGGAATGCCCACTAGGCGGGATTGTGAGCGTGGAGATGTGCCTTCTCTCCATTGCCACCCTGTAAAGTTAGCTGTAATCCTTGATGGAGGTCTCTGCACCCTTGATTTTCTTGAGCGCAATCCTTCTCCTCGTCTGCCGCTGCGATCCTGCAATTCTTCTGGTCCTTTACGCAGCTGTAGTGTAGGAAAGGCATTATACATTTACCCAACGAGGTAGCACTTACTGATTAGCCAGTAGAAAGTACTCCAGTTGAGTAGAGGTATTGCACAAAACGGTGGCATCTTCGTGAGCGTGGAGATGTACCTTCTCTCCATTGCCAACCTGTAAAGTTAGCTGTAATCCTTGATGGAGGTCTCTGCACCCTTGATTTTCTCGAGCGCAATCCTCGTGTAGTTCCTGTGACCAGGAGGTTCCTTCTCCTCGTCTGCCGCTGCGATCCTGCTCTGACCCTTTATAAACAAGAGGCATGTGAACGGGCCTAGAAGCCCCGCCACACATACACTAGCGGTATGCAACGTATGCCCGCCCTTTCCCTACTATGACGGACAGCTTACTCAAAGGATCCCGGCGCTCTGGCGCGGTGGCAAAGTTACAGACACACAGGTCACTGGAGACAATCCTTGATGGAGGTCTCTGCACCCTTGATTTTCTCGAGCGCAATCCTCGTGTAGTTCCTGTGACCAGGAGGTTCCTTCTCCTCGTCTGCCGCTGCGATCCTGCTCTGACCCTTTATAAACAAGAGGCATGTGAACGGGCCTAGAAGCCCCCGCCACACATACACTAGCGGTATGCAACGTATGCCCGCCCTTTCCCTACTATGACGGACAGCTTACTCAAAGGATCCCGGCGCTTTCGGCGCGGTGGCAAAGTTACAGACACACAGGTCACTGGAGACAATCCTTGATGGAGGTCTCTGCACCCTTGATTTTCTCGAGCGCAATCCTCGTGTAGTTCCTGTGACCAGGAGGTTCCTTCTCTCGTCTGCCGCTGCGATCCTGCTCTGACCCTTTATAAACAAGAGGCATGTGAACGGGCCTAGAAGCCCCGCTCGTTTGGCCCCGCCACACATACACTAGCGGTATGCAACGTATGCCCGCCCTTTCCCTACTAAGATGGACAGCTTACTCAAAGGATCCCGGCGCTTTCGGCGCGGTGGCAAAGTTACAGACACACAGGTCACTGGAGACAATCCTTGATGGAGGTCTCTGCACCCTTGATTTTCTCGAGCGCAATCCTCGTGTAGTTCCTGTGACCAGGAGGTTCCTTCTCCTCGTCTGCCGCTGCGATCCTGCTCTGACCCTTTATAAACAAGAGGCATGTGAACGGGCCTAGAAGCCCCGCTCGTTTGGCCCCGCCACACATACACTAGCGGTATGCAACGTATGCCCGCCCTTTCCCTACTATGATGGACAGCTTACTCAAAGGATCCCGGCGCTTCGGCACGGTGGCAAAGTTACAGACACACAGGTCACTGGAGACAATTCTTCTGGTCCTTTACGCAGCTGTAGTGTAGGAAAGGCACTATACATTTACCCAACGAGGTAGCACTTACTGATTAGCCAGTAGAAAGCACTCCAGTTGAGTAGAGGTATTGCACAAAACGGTGGCATCTTCGTGGATAAATATGCAGGGCAGATGTGCCTTCTCTCCATTTACACCCTGAAAAGTTAGCTGTAATCCTTGATGGAGGTCTTTGCATCCTTGAATTTCTCGAGCGCAATGCTCGTGTAGTTCCTGTGACCAGGAGGTTCCTTCTCCTCGTCTGCCGCTGAGATCCTGCTCTGACCCTTTATAAACAAGAGGCATGTGAACGGGCTTAGAAGCCCCGCCACACATACACTAGCGGTATGCAACGTATGCCCGCCCTTTCCCCACTATGATGGACAGCTTACTCAAAGGACCCCGGCACTTTCGGCGCGGTGGCAAAGTTACAGACACACAGGTCACTGGAGACAATTCTTCTGGTCCTTTACGCAGCTGTAGTGTAGGAAAGGCACTATACATTTACCCAACGAGGTAGCACTTACTGATTAGCCAGTAGAAAGCACTCCAGTTGAGTAGAGGTATTGCACAAAACGGTGGCATCTTCGTGGATAAATATGCAGGGCAGATGTGCCTTCTCTCCATTTACACCCTGAAAAGTTAGCTGTAATCCTTGATGGAGGTCTTTGCATCCTTGAATTTCTTGCGCGCAATGCTCGTGTAGTTCCTGTGACCAGGAGGTTCCTTCTCCTCGTCTGCCGCTGAGATCCTGCTCTGACCCTTTATCCCCTTCGGTGCTTATGACGAGCTGGACTCGTCATGGCACACAGTGCTCGTGACGAGTCCAGCTCGTCATAAGACCACCCACGGGGAAGCGCTGGCGCTCCCCGTGAGAATCTGATCGTTAGGTTTTTTGGGGGAGGCAGGGGAAGGGCTTCCCCTGCCTCCCTCGCCCCATCAATGACGCCAGCGCGCTGACATCATTGAGGGTTTCCTTTCTTCCGACGCGCTGGAAGCCATTTGCTTCCAGCGCGTCGGGAAATCAGGTGAGGTTTGGCTCGGGAGGGGGGTTTGTATCAAAAGAGGCATCGAGGGAAAGGAAATGGTTTTCCTTTCCCCGATGCCTTTTGTGCATTCCTGCTGCACGATCATGTGATTGTGCAGCAGGAATGCCCACTAGGCACCAGGGTTTTTTTATTTTTGTGTTGGGGAGTGGCCAAAAGGGCAAGGGTTGCTCCCTTTACGGGTGTGAATATTTTATTTATACTGTTAGGCCCAACTACCCCTTAGCTTGGCTGGTGGATTGTGTGTGGACTGGTGCATTATTTGCATATGTGATTGTAATGTTTTTTTTCCTCCTTTTTATTCTAGTGTAAAGCTTTTGATTCCTGTTTGCGGTTTCGGCAGTTGTGGTTCTGCAGTTTTGCGTAATTGCATTTATTTGGTAAGAAAAATATTTTTGTTGTGTGTACTCCAAATGAGTATTATTGTCATGCATGAATGAATTTTTTGTAAGTGGTGCCATAATGGCAGCATATTTGTTAGTGTTCAGAGCATGAAATTCTTTGCGATGTTTTGCATTGTCTTATGTGTAATTTTTTTCTTCTTCTTTTTTAGTGGGATATTGTTGATCCTTACTGTGTCTGTGCAGAGTAGGTGGTGGTGAGTCTAGCTGCTTCTGTCACGTGAGTGGTATAGTGTTGGAGTATATAGGTCTTTGTGATAAATCTACATTTTGTTTATTTCTTTTTTTTTTTACAAAGGGTTTGTTGTTGTTGACTTGTTTGACAAGTAACCTTTATTAGTAAGCATTATGGCTAGCCGTAGAATTACTGCTCAGCAGGTGGTTGGTTTGCTTCTTGAATCTTCCTCTGAGCAGGATTATGAGACTGACAGTGCGTCTGAGGGAGAGGAGGGAGGGGAAGATTCAGGCAGTGAGTTTTCTCTCCACATGGAATCATCGGATGATGAAGGTACTCTCAGTGCAGATGAAGTGCCTGATTTAGAGGAGGATACTAATGTGCCGATGGTGCAAGAGGCATCTGGATTGCAGCCTGGGGCTGCTAGGCTTCCTACTGGAAGTGCTGGACTCTGGGTTGATCCAAACATGGTGCAGCCGGTGTTGCCTGCCTTTAGTGGTTATGCAGGGTGTAGAGTGGATTGTGAACATTATTTGCCTATACAGTATTTTCAGTTGTTTATGGATGATGTATTTTTGGGTGAGATTGTTGAGCAGACTAATTTGTATGCTGAACAGTTTTTGAGGGACAACAGTGCCAGACTTAGGCCCCATTCTAGAGCTACCCGGTGGAGTCCCACAAATCTGGAAGAGATGAAGAAGTTTTTGGGTTTGACTTTTTGATGGGTTTGATAAGGAAGCCGTCCATGAGTTCATATTGGTCTACCAGTCCCTTGATGGCAACGGCCATATTTCCTGCAGTTATGACTCGTGATCGGTATTTACTTTTGCTTCGGATGCTGCATTTTGTTGATAATGGTTTGGCGCTGCACGAGATCACCCTGAATGTGACCGTCTTTTTAAGATTCGGCCTGTTCTTGATCACTTTGTAGATCGATTTTCAGAGATCTATACTCCAGGGAAAGAAATATCTATTGATGAGTCTTTGGTGCTGTTCAAGGGCCGTTTGGTTTTTAGGCAGTACATTCCTAGCAAGAGGGCACGCTATGGAATTAAGCTGTATATGTTGTCTGAGAGTAGGACAGGATATGTTTTTAATTTGCGTGTGTACACTGGTAGGGATTCCACTATTGACCCCCTGGTTGTCCGTCCACTTTAGTAGGAGTTTCAGAGAAAATTGTGTGGGAACTTGCTAGAGGACTGTTTAACAGAGGCCACCATTTGTACATTGATAACTTCTACACTGCTGTGCAATTGTTTAAGGAATTGTTCAAAGTGGACACTTTGCTTGTGGCACAATCCGCTCTAACCGTAAAGGTTATCCAAAAGAGCTTGTTTGCAAAAACTTCAGAGGGGACAGTGCAGTGCCTTGCGTAGTGAGGAACTGCTAGCTGTGAAATTTGTGGACAGGAGGGATGTGTACATGCTGACTACCATCCATGATGAGAGTACTTCACCTGTGGCTGTTTGGGGTCAGATTGCTGAAGTGCGCAAACCTGTGTGCATTTTAGACTACAATAAGCACATGGGTGGTGTTGATAGAGTAGATCAGAGGTTGGAACCTTACACTGCTATTCGTAAGTCTTACATTTGGTATAAGAAGTTGGCCATCCATCTCTTCAATTTAGCAACTTTCAATGCTTTTGTTGTGTTCAAGGAGTGTTCTCCTGCGTCAAAGTTGACTTTTGTTCAGTTTCAGGAGTCTGTCATAGGCAGCCTTGTTGTTGTGGAACAGGCAAGTGTTCCTAGAGTTGGAGTGGTGGAGGATGTGGCTCGATTGAAAGATCGCCACTTTCCTGATCACATTCCTCCTACATCCTCAAAAGACTTTCCCACTAGGAGATGTAGAGTCTGTTGGCGAAGAGGTACGCGGAAGGAGACTCGTATGTACTGCCCTGAGTGTCCTTCTAACC
The DNA here is from genome assembly GCA_963921515.1 of Calotriton arnoldi. NCBI lineage: Eukaryota > Metazoa > Chordata > Amphibia > Caudata > Salamandridae > Calotriton > Calotriton arnoldi. The sequence continues at coordinate 1,002,234 of CAWUFW010004930.1, read as the reverse complement.
CTGGGCTGTGTGTGCCTGCTTGTTATAGAGCGTACCACAAGCAAAAGAATTATTGGGAGCAACCATGAGTGGTAAAGTGAACTGCCTGGTCTGTAATGTTTAAGAATTGTTGTTCTGTTTCAAGGTTGGCATTAGTGCAATGTTTCTGATTTTGTGTTAGTAGATTTGTATCTATTTGCAATTTGTTTGTGTTTTCTTTTTGTATAAAAAAATCCTAAATGTGATGGTGGTGTGTGTAGGCTGGTGCTTGGCTGGCGGTGTGCGTGGAGTGGCGCTCGGCTGGCAGTGTGTGAGTAGTGACTTGCTGCTGGTCACTACACACACTGCTAGCCGAGCGACACTCCACGCAATCCATCAGGTTGTGTTGTTGCTGTGTTAGGAATGTGGGCGTGTGAAAGTGATGGGCCCTTGAATGGCGCTGTCTGCTGGTGTGAGTGTTGTAATGTGATGGGCCCGCGGCTGGTGGTGTGAATGGTTTTGTATTTGTCACACGTATGAAAGGTGTATGAATGGCCTGTAAAGAGGTTGGTGCCTTGTCGTGGCTTTACAGCTCACGAGCTGTGAGTCAATGGTTCAGTTTCTCGTCCTTTCAATTATTAACAGTGCATTTCATTTTTGTGAAATCACTTGTTAATACAATTGTATATACTGAACCATCACTCACCCTCGTGCCAAATCCAACCAGTATGTGTGTGTGTGCTTGAGGATTAGATGGTTGTGCAGTAATATTTTTTTTTGTCTTTCTCAAGCAGGGTGTACCTTGTCCCTTTTGTGAATGTTGTAATGTGTTTGTTTCGTGCCTGGGGGTGTGAATGGTCTTGTGTGTATCACGTATGAAAGGTGTGTGAATGGCCTGTAAAGCGGTTGGGGCCTTGACGTGGCTTTACAGCTCACGAGCTGCGAGTCACTGGTTCCGTTTTTGTCCTTTCAATTATTGACAGTGCATTTCATTTTTGTGAAATCTCTTGTTAATAAAATTGTATATACTGAACCATCACTTGCCCTCGTGCCAAATCCAACCAGTATGTGTGTGTGTGCTTGAGGAATAGATGGCTGTGCAGTAATCTTTGTCTTTTTAGTCTGTCTGCCAAGGTGTACATTCCGTCTAAGAATAACCTACCAACTGTAGATATTGTCGTAAACGAAACACCCATGGGAGTACATGGTGATATCTCTCTTGTGGATCCCAACAAGTTATGGTACCCACAATGTCCTGCAAACCTCAAAATGTCTGTCACATTTTCCTTGCAATATTGTGCCAACATTTTCACGCTGCAGAAATAAACAACACATTATCTCATTATGACTTGGTTTTGCAAGGGGGTCACCTGGGTTTTGGCCCGGGGCTCGGCGGCCACATAGGAAACCTACCAAACCCACACATTTCTGAAAAGTAGACACCCGGGGCTTCCAGGGAGGTATGGCTTGCGTGGATCCCCCAACGTTTCTTACCCAGAATCCCCTGCAAACCTCACTTTTAGCTGAAAAATCACTTTTTCACACATTTCTGTGTGGGAAAGTGTGGCATCACTGGCCTCACACAAATTTCCTACCACCCAGCGTTCCCCCAGGTCTCCCGATAAAAATGGTGCCTCACTTGTGTGGGAGGCCCAAGTACCCGCGACAGGCAAGGGCCCACAACGTATTGAGGCGACCTCAAAATGGCCTTTCACAAAACCACCTGGTTTTGCAAGGGGGTCACCTGGGTTTTGGCCCCGTGCTCGGCGGCCATCTAGGAAACCTACCAAACCCACACATTTCTGAAAAGTAGACACCCGGGGCTTCCAGGGAGGTATGGCTTGCGTGGATCCCCCAACGTTTCCTTACCCAGAATCCCCTGCAAACCTCACTTTTAGCTGAAAATCACTTTTTTCACACATTTGTGTGTGGGAAAGTGTGGCATCACTGGCCTCACACAAATTTCCTACCACCCAGCGTTCCCCAGGTCTCCCGATAAAAATGGTGCCTCACTTGTGTGGGAGGCCCAAGTACCCGCGACAGGCAAGGGCCCACAACGTATTGAGGCGACCTCAAAATGGCCTTTCACAAAACCACCTGGTTTTGCAAGGGAGTCACCTGGGTTTTGGCCCGTGCTCGGCGGCCATCTAGGGAAACCTACCAAACCCACACATTTCTGAAAAGTAGACACCCGGGGCTTCCAGGAGGTGAGGCTTGCGTGGATCCCCCAACGTTTCCTTACCCAGAATCCTGCAAACCTCACTTTTAGCTGAAAAATCACTTTTTCACACATTTGTGTGTGGGAAAGTGTGGCATCACTGGCCTCACACAAATTTCCTACCACCAGCGTTCCCCAGGTCTCCCGATAAAAATGGTGCCTCACTTGTGTGGGAGGCCCAGTACCGCGACAGGCAAGGGCCCACAACGTATTGAGGCGACCTCAAAATGGCCTTTCACAAAACCACCTGGTTTTGCAAGGGGTCACCTGGGTTTTTGGCCCGTGCTCGGCGGCCATCTAGGAAACCTACCAAACCCACACATTTCTGAAAAGTAGACACCCGGGGCTTCCAGGGAGGTATGGCTTGCGTGGATCCCCAACGCTTCTTACCCAGAATCCCCTGCAAACCTCACTTTTAGCTGAAAATCACTTTTTCACACATTTGTGTGTGGGAAAGTGTGGCATCACTGGCCTCACACAAATTTCCTACCACCCAGCGTTCCCCAGGTCTCCCGATAAAAATGGTGCCTCACTTGTGTGGGAGGCCCAAGTACCCGCGACAGGCAAGGCCCACAACGTATTGAGGCTGACCTCAAAATGGCCTTCACAAAACCACCTGGTTTTGCAAGGGGTCACCTGGGTTTTGGCCTCGTGCTCGGCGGCCATCTAGGAAACCTACCAAACCCACACATTTCTGAAAAGTAGACACCCGGGGCTTCCAGGGAGGTATGGCTTGCGTGGATCCCCAACGTTTCCTTACCCAGAATCCCTGCAAACCTCACTTTTAGCTGAAAAATCACTTTTTCACACATTTGTGTGTGGGAAGTGTGGCATCACTGGCCTCACACAATTTCCTACCACCCAGCGTTCCCCAGGTCTCCCGATAAAAATGGTGCCTCACTTGTGTGGGAGGCCCAAGTACCGCGACAGGCAAGGACACAAAACGTTTTGAGGCAACATCAACATTGCCTATCAAAAATGTTTTGGGCCCTTGCCTGTCGCTGGTACTTGGGCCTCCCACACAAGTGAGGCACCATTTTTATCGGGAGACCTGGGGGAACGCTGGGTGGTAGGAAATTTGTGTGAGGCCAGTGATGCCACACTTTCCCACACACAAATGTGTGAAAAAGTGATTTTTTCAGCTAAAATTGAGGTTTGCAAGGGATTCTGGGTAAGGAAACGTTGGGGATCCACGCAAGCCATACCTCCCTGAAGCCCCGGGTGTCTACTTTTCAGAAATGTGTGGGTTTGGTAGGTTTCCTAGATGGCCGCCGAGCACGGGCCAAAACCCAGGTGACTCCCTGCAAAACCAGGTGGTTTTGAGATAGGCAATTTTGAGGTCGCCTCACTACGTTGTGGCCCTTGCCTGTCGCGGGTACTTGGGCCTCCCACACAAGTGAGGCACCATTTTTATCGGGAGACCTGGGGGAACGCTGGGTGGTAGGAAATTTGTGTGAGGCCAGTGATGCCACACTTTCCCACACACAAATGTGTGAAAAAGTGATTTTTTCAGCTAAAATTGAGGTTTGCAAGGGATTCTGGGTAAGGAAACGTTGGGGGATCCACGCAAGCCATACCTCCCTGGAAGCCCCGGGTATCTACTTTTCAGAAATGTGTGGGTTTGGTAGGTTTCCTAGATGGCCGCCGAGCACGAGGCCAAAAACCCAGGTGACTCTCTTGCAAAACCAGGTGGTTTTGAGATAGGCAATTTTGAGGTCGCCTCACTACGTTGTGGGCCCTTGCCTGTCGTGGGTACTTGGGCCTCCCACACAAGTGAGGCACCATTTTTATCGGGAGACCTGGGGAACGCTGGGTGGTAGGAAATTTGTGTGAGGCCAGTGATGCCACACTTTCCCACACACAAATGTGTGAAAAAGTGATTTTTTCAGCTAAAATTGAGGTTTGCAAGGGATTCTGGGTAAGGAAACGTTGGGGGATCCACGCAAGCCATACCTCCCTGGAAGCCCCCGGGTGTCTACTTTTCAGAAATGTGTGGGTTTGGTAGGTTTCCCTAGATGGCCGCTGAGCACGGGCCAAAACCCAGGTGACTCCTTGCAAAACCAGGTGGTTTTGAGATAGGCAATTTTGAGGTCGCCTCACTACGTTATGGGCCCTTGCCTGTCGCAGGTACTTGGGCCTCCCACACAAGTGAGGCACCATTTTTATCGGGAGACCTGGGGGAACGCTGGGTGGTAGGAAATTTGTGTGAGGCCAGTGATGCCACACTTTCCACACACAAATGTGTGAAAAAGTGATTTTTTCCAGCTAAAAGTGAGGTTTGCAGGGGATTCTGGGTAAGGAAACGTTGGGGGATCCACGCAAGCCATACCTCCTGGAAGCCCCGGGTGTCTACTTTTCAGAAATGTGTGTGTTTGGTAGGTTTCCTAGGTGCCGGCAGAGCTAGGGTTCAAAACTACAGCTAGGCACTTTGCCAAAAAAGGGTCATTTTTCACTGCGAAATTGAGGTGTGACCACGTTGCGTTTTGCGCCGTTTCCTGTCGCAGGCACTAGGCCGACCCACACAAGTGAGGTACCATTTTTCTCGTAAGACTTTGGGGAACGCGGGGTGGGTGGAAATTTGTGGATCCACGCAGATTCCAGAACTTTCCACCACAGAAATGTGGGGAAAATGTGTTTTTTGGACAATTTTCTATGTTTGCAAGGGATTCTGGGTAACAGAACCTGGTGGGAGGCAGTCAAGTCACCCCATCCTGGATTCCCTGGGTGTCTAGTTTTCAAAAATGTATAGGTTTGCTAGGTTTCCCTAGGTGCCGGCAGAGGTAGGGTTCAAAAACTACAGCTAGGCACTTTGCCAAAAAAGGGTCATTTTTCACTGCAAAATTGAGATGTGACCATGTTGCGTTTTGCGCCGTTTCCTGTCGCAGGCACTAGGCCGACCCACACAAGTGAGGTACCATTTTTCTCGTAAGACTTTGGGGAACGCGGGTGGGTGGAAATTTGTGGATCCACGCAGATTCCAGAACTTTCCACCACAGAAATGTGGGGAAAATGTGTTTTTTGGACAATTTTTTATGTTTGCAAGGGATTCTGGGTAACAGAACCTGGTGGGAGGCAGTCAAGTCACCCCATCCTGGATTCCCTGGGTGTCTAGTTTTCAAAAATGTATAGGTTTGCTAGGTTTCCCTAGGTGCCGGCAGAGGTAGGGTTCAAAACTACAGCTAGGCACTTTGCCAAAAAGGGTCATTTTTCACTGCGAAATTGAGATGTGACCACGTTGCGTTTTGCGCCGTTTCCTGTCGCAGGCACTAGGCCGACCCACACAAGTGAGGTACCATTTTTCTCGTAAGACTTTGGGAAACGCGAGGTGGGTGGAAATTTGTGGATCCACGCAGATTCCAGAACTTTCCACCACAGAAATGTGGGGAAAATGTGTTTTTTGGACAATTTTTTATGTTTGCAAGGGATTCTGGGTAACAGAACCTGGTGGGAGGCAGTCAAGTCACCCCATCCTGGATTCCCTGGGTGTCTAGTTTTCAAAAATGTATAGGTTTGCTAGGTTTCCCTAGGTGCCGGCAGAGGTAGGGTTCAAAAACTACAGCTAGGCACTTTGCCAAAAAAGGGTCATTTTTCACTGCGAAATTGAGGTGTGACCACGTTGCGTTTGCGCCGTTTCCTGTCGCAGGCACTAGGCCGACCCACACAAGTGAGGTACCATTTTTCTCGTAAGACTTTGGGGAACGCGGGGTGGGTGGAAATTTGTGGATCCACGCAGATTCCAGAACTTTCCACCACAGAAATGTGGGGAAAATGTGTTTTTTGGACAATTTTTTATGTTTGCAAGGGATTCTGGGTAACAGAACCTGGTGGGAGGCAGTCAAGTCACCCCATCCTGGATTCCCCTGGGTGTCTAGTTTTCAAAAATGTATAGGCTTGCTAGGTTTCCCTAGGTGCCGGCAGAGGTAGGGTTCAAAACTACAGCTAGGCACTTTGCCAAAAAGGGTCATTTTTCACTGCGAAATTGAGGTGGGACCGCATTGCGTTTTGCGCCGTTTCCTGTCGCAGGCACTAGGCCGACCCACACAAGTGAGGTACCATTTTTCTCGTAAGACTTTGGGGAACGCGGGGTGGGTGGAAATTTGTGGATCCACGCAGATTCCAGAACTTTCCACCACAGAAATGTGGGGAAAATGTGTTTTTTGGGACAATTTTTATGTTTGCAAGGGATTCTGGGTAACAGAACCTGGTGGGAGGCAGTCAAGTCACCCCATCCTGGATTCCCCTGGGTGTCTAGTTTTCAAAAATGTATAGGCTTGCTAGGTTTCCCTAGGTGCCGGCAGAGGTAGGGTTCAAAAACTACAGCTAGGCACTTTGCCAAAAAAGGGTCATTTTTCACTGCGAAATTGAGATGTGACCACGTTGCGTTTTGCGCCGTTTCCTGTCGCAGGCACTAGGCCGACCCACACAAGTGAGGTACCATTTTTCTCGTAAGACTTTGGGGAACGCGGGGTGGGTGGAAATTTGTGGATCCACGCAGATTCCAGAACTTTCCACCACAGAAATGTGGGGAAAATGTGTTTTTTGGACAATTTTTTATGTTTGCAAGGGATTCTGGGTAACAGAACCTGGTGTGAGGCAGTCAAGTCACCCCATCCTGGATTCCCTGGGTGTCTAGTTTTCAAAAATGTATAGGTTTGCTAGGTTTCCCTAGGTGCCGGCAGAGGTAGGGTTCAAAAACTACAGCTAGGCACTTTGCCAAAAAGGGTCATTTTTCACTGCGAAATTGAGGCGTGACCACGTTGCGTTTTGCGCCGTTTCCTGTCGCAGGCACTAGGCCGACCCACACAAGTGAGGTACCATTTTTCTCGTAAGACTTTGGGGAACGCGGGTGGGTGGAAATTTGTGGATCCACGCAGATTCCAGAACTTTCCACCACAGAAATGTGGGGAAAATGTGTTTTTTGGACAATTTTTTATGTTTGCAAGGGATTCTGGGTAACAGAACCTGGTGGGAGGCAGTCAAGTCACCCCATCCTGGATTCCCCTGGGTGTCTAGTTTTCAAAAATGTATAGGCTTGCTAGGTTTCCTAGGTGCCGGCAGAGGTAGGGTTCAAAAACTACAGCTAGGCACTTTGCCAAAAAGGGTCATTTTTCACTGCGAAATTGAGGTGGGACCGCATTGCGTTTTGCGCCGTTTCCTGTCGCAGGCACTAGGCCGACCCACACAAGTGAGGTACCATTTTTCTCGTAAGACTTTGGGGAACGCGGGGTGGGTGGAAATTTGTGGATCCACGCAGATTCCAGAACTTTCCACCACAGAAATGTGGGGAAAATGTGTTTTTTTGGACAATTTTTTATGTTTGCAAGGGATTCTGGGTAACAGAACCTGGTGGGAGGCAGTCAAGTCACCCCATCCTGGATTCCCCTGGGTGTCTAGTTTTCAAAAATGTATAGGTTTGCTAGGTTTCCCTAGGTGCCGGCAGAGCTAGGGTTCAAAAACTACAGCTAGGCACTTTGCCAAAAAAGGGTCATTTTTCACTGCGAAATTGAGGTGTGACCACGCTTGCGTTTTGCGCAGTTTCCTGTCGCAGGCACTAGGCCGACCCACACAAGTGAGGTACCATTTTTCTCGTAAGACTTTGGGGAACGCGGGGTGGGTGGAAATTCGTGGATCCACGCAGATTCCAGAACTTTCCACCACAGAAATGTGGGGAAAATGTGGTTTTTTGACAATTGTTTATGTTTGCAAGGGATTCTGGGTAACAGAACCTGGTGGGAGGCAGTCAAGTCACCCCATCCTGGATTCCCTGGGTGTCTAGTTTTCAAAAATGTATAGGTTTGCTAGGTTTCCCTAGGTGCCGGCAGAGCTAGGGTTCAAAAACTACAGCTAGGCACTTTGCCAAAAAAGGGTCATTTTTCACTGCGAAATTGAGGTGTGACCACGTTGCGCTTTGCGCCGCTTTCCTGTCGCAGGCACTAGGCTGACCCACACAAGTGAGGTACCATTTTTCTCGTTAGACTTTGGGGAACGCGGGGTGGGTGGAAATTTGTGGATCCACGCAGATTCCAGACCTTTCCACCACAGAAATGTGGGGAAAATGTGATTTTTTTGACAATTTTTATGTTTGCAAGGGATTCTGGGTAACAGAACCTGGTGGGAGGCAGTCAAGTCACCCCATCCTGGATTCCCCTGGGTGTCTAGTTTTCAAAAATGTATAGGTTTGCTAGGTTTCCTAGGTGCCGGCAGAGCTAGGGTTCAAAACTACACCTAGGCACTTTGCAAAAAAAGGGTAATTTTTCATTGTGAAAATGTGGTACGTCCACGTTGCATTTTGAGCCATTTCCTGTTGTGGGCACAAGGGCTACCCACACAAGTGAGGTACCATTTTTATCGGGAGACTTAGGGTAACACAGAATTGTAGAGCAACTGTTATTACCTATTGACTTTCGATGCATTTCTGCCTTCCAAATGAAAGACAATGTGTAAAAATAAGTCGTTTTGAAAAATGACCTATAATTCTCATGCTAGTATGGGTACTCCCAATTTCGGAAATGTGCAAATATCTACTGTTTCTAAAATCTACATTTTGTTCCCATTTCAGAAATACATAGGTGTCTTTCATAACAATTTTTCCATGTATACATTTTCCCAAAATAATTGCTATATACCCGGTACTTAAAAAAATCATTGCAAGATGTTGCTCAATTATTGGCTCTGGGTTCGTCGGGTTCTTGGTGAACCTACAAGTCCTATATATCCCCACAACCAGAAAGGTCCAGCGGATATAACGGTATATTGCCTTCAAATAGCTGTCATAATTAGAAGAAGTTACAGGTGAAAACGTTGACACAAATGGCTGTTTTTTTCAACTAATTTTCAATTTTTCCTTTATTTAACTGTTAGTTTCTATAAGGAAAACTTTAAGGATCTACACAAATGACCCCTTGCTGAATTCAGAATTTTGTCTACTTTTCATAAATGTATGGCTTTCCAGGATCCATTATTGGTTTCATACCCATTTCTACCATTAACTGGAAGGAGGTTGAAAGCACAAAAAATAGCAAAAATAGGCTATGTCCCAGAAAAATGCCAAAACTGTGTAAAAAAGTTGGTTTTCTGACAAAAGTCTGCTTGTCCCTGAAAGCTGGGAAGATGGTGATTTCATCCCCACAACCCCTTTTTGATGCCATTTGCAGGGAAAAATCAAGACGCTTTCATCTGTAGCCCTTTTTTGCCTTTTTCCCAAAAAAAAACAAAATTTAGCTGTATTTTGACTAATTTCTGGGTCCCTCCAGGGGAACCCACAAACCCTGGGTACCTTTACAATCCCCATGATGTTAGAAAAAAAGGACGCAAATTTGGCATGGATACCTTATGTGGTCAAAAAGTTACAGGGGACTAAGCGCGCACTACCCCAAATAGCCAAAAAAAGGCTTAGCACAGGAGGGGAAAAGGCCTAGCAGCGAAGGGGTTAAGGGCCAGAACCCTTTATTGATTTAATTTGATTAGCGGGTGTTGACTCGCGAGGTTCTTTTGACTCCACTTTTTAGTAGGAGTTGTGTCTGTGTCATAAAAGCTTTTTTATAGTGGTGGTTTAGCACTTTTGTTTCTACAACTGACCTGTTCTCTTGAACATGTCGGATCAGGACACCTTTGCCTACACCGAGAACCACATACAAAAACTTATAAGCACTCCATCTCTTTTTACCTCAGTGTCATTGAGCACCTCTGCAAAGCAGCAAAACGAGTCTGATAAACTCATTAGACTAAAGAAAAAACAGATACGTACGGACTTACATGGTCACTTCCTGCTCGAGCACCTAAAGGCAGGCACCATTCCAGCGGTCTCCAAATCCGTAATATTCCAGTGATTTTTACAGAAGATCCCATTTACAAGAAAGGCTATAGCTTTATTGAAACTAAATGCAGTAGAGACCTTATGGATTGACAATAGACACAGCGCAGCGATTGTCACAACAACAACTCCTTCAAATCTCAACATTGGAACAAGAAATAAAGGACAACCAACTAATTACAGATGCAAAAACATTGTTAGCCAAAGTTGAAAAGGATATAGCAGAGTTCAAAGATTTTACCATCAATCAAAAAGCAACTAAATTTGAAAAAGAGAAGAAGAACTTTTCTTTAGAAACAACGTATCCATATTTCCAAACTGACTTTTATTCACGACCAGATTCACGACGTTATCTTACTGACTTCCAAGGACGGTCGTGAACCACGTTCATTTCTTTCTCGGACACATCCTCATCCTCGGGTGGTGAAACTGACAACTCAGACGGAAACTAACAACAAAATCGACGAAAAAACAACCAGCAGCTTTAAAAAAAGACAAAAGCGTGGGCAATTTAATTGTCCGTGCAGCAGTACAGAAACCACTAAATAGGAGCACTTTAAGAACACAACTGAGCTTACCTCCGATTACTGGACATCACAAATGCGGAACGTGTTCGTGCTGCCCACAAACAATAGAAGGTGCTTGTTTCAGTTTCAAGGACATCAAGTGGAAACATGATCTCTTTACTAATTAAGAGTAAGAATGTAGTGTATGGCATTATTTGCCCATGCCCAAAACTATATATCGGCAAAACCAATCAAGAAGTCCGACAACGTATTACACAGCACATGTCCAGGATTAGAAGACAAGTAGCTAATGCACCCTTGGTGAACCATTGGGCGTCGAAGAATCACAATGTGAACGACTTGAAATGGACCATTTTGTCGAAAATTGAGAACAACCCTCGAGGAGGGGATGTGGAACGGATACTGCTGCAAAGAGAGGCAATGCTCATAGTAAAATACAACACCGCTGTTGATGGACTAAACGAACTCTCTGAGATTTATAATCTATAATGTACATTAATGAGGCTCCACACAAACAATCTTTGTGGACAACACTGCACTGGAACCCCCCCACAAAAACCACGCCAGAAAATTATGGCTTTGTACACTTTTGGTTATCCACCATTGGAATTATCCACGGACGTCCTATCATCAAATCCACTTAAGTTTGGAATATGGATGCATTATAAACATGATATATATAAAACAAACAAAAAATCTGGGCAACAACATCCAGAATACACTTTGTGCATGTATTTAAGTACTTGATTTGGAATCTGTTTCAACTAAGCTTACAACGGTGATTGCACAACTTGCATGTAAGGTTGACGGAAAAAACACGCCGGGCAATAAGTAAAAACAGACTTAGCCAAGTGACACAGAGTTGCTAAGGTCAAAACATATAAGCGTCAGCAGACGCCTTTAGAATACAACTCCTTGTCGTGAGTTTCAAACACACCGAACATCGAAATAATAAAGTTGGTTCAAAAAAACAATAAGCAAAAAACAAGTCATGGGGCCATCTATGACGATACATAAATGCGCCTGCACCCATAACAAACGCGCCGGCTTTCTAGAAAGACAGATGATCGGACGCGGTTTGAAATCGAGAGGCGTAAGGTACAGAAGGATCGTTTTTTTCGACACTGTCAAGACCGATTGCAAAATGGCAACTGGATGTTAGGACTCAGTGATTTTCTGTTTCTGTCGTTACAGATCGAATCTACGTAGCAGCAACTAGATAAAGTTAAGGAATTTGTGGCAAACACCATTGTGGCAAAAACCAAGGTATGTTGGACATCCTGCTGTCTGAAAGAGTTGAGGCTTTGCTAAATACGATCCAACCGTGCATTTATTGAAGTACTTTCCCTTTGTATTCAACACAGCCGGTCGCTCGAACTTGACTTTATCGTCCCTCTTGCTAAATCGATATTGGGCTACAACACGTGATTAGCAAAGGTAAAACAATTGTTCTTCTTGTAGTTTCATCTTGACTCGCTGGTTGTTATAGAAGTGGAGCCAGGTTTACTAAAAGTATTTTTTTACTTTTTTGGTTTTAATAGTGAAATTGGTATTGATGTTTATGGTGACAAAAGCGCTGTGGGGCACAAGGGGTGCCAACACAAAGAACAGACAAGGTAAAGTGTCTTAATTGATGAATAATAAACAGAGGTATGTGGTAGTGCTTGCAGGATTGAAGTGATGGTAACACATGCACTTTTTCTTTTTGTTTTTCACAGCTCACTTCCTAGGTCCTGAGGAAAACCCTTAAAACAATATTGGGTTTGAAACGCGTAGACCTTTTTGTTGTGTCCAAATGAGTACTAATGACAAATGTTGAGTATCAGGTCGATAAAAATGTATAGTAATTAATGAACTTTGGTTTTCATGACCTGAATACTGAACTGTTTGGCCGACATTCCCTATGGGATAGTGTTGTATTTGAAATTTTGACTGTGGTGTTCCTTTCTAAACCTTTCCCTTGGGTTCTTTTCATTCTTTTTCTTTCTTTGTTTTAGTTTTGGATGGGATTTGAGCTTGCTCAGATTTGGCAAAAATGGTTGAATTGTGTGATCTACTGGAATGTCATATTTATATGTGTAAAAATGGTAATTATATGTAGTGTCTTCTGTGGTCCGCAAAAATGTGTAATGTTCATGTAAATGATAACATGAACTAATTCATTTCGAAAAAGAATACTGAACACTAAAAAGAAAAATAAAATAAAAATATTTATTAATTAATTTTTTCAATCACAATGAGTGTCACGTGTGATTGTTGGGAATAACACATTGTACTGTTATCAGTATTGGCAAGTTTTGTGTTGTATCGATTATAAATTGGTCCAGCCTTACTGATTAAGGGCCAGAACCCTTTATTGATTTAATTTGTAGCAAATGAGCGACATCAATGTGTATTACGTAGCCTCACTGCTGCTCCTCCCTCCCCCGAGCCTATTTACTAGTGTGCGCAGCACGGTTGCTTCACTTGCACTTCTACGGCACACCATTGTCATGCCTGTCTGCGCATGTCCACAAGCCTGACAACGACACTGTGATGTTGCGCGTTGAAGGTGGGCGGCCACGTGTGTTGGCCTATGGTAAGGTTAGGGCAGACACAGATGTAGAGTTCATGGCTGGCTGAACTCGCGATGCGCTTGAGGGTAGACCTGTGGCCTAGGCTGCGGTAATAGCGACACACACAACAGTTGGCATGTATGATCCCGGACCCCGAGCGGGCTTGCGGTCCTTCATTTATCCCTTGGGCCGGGCCTGCACTCTGGGGGCATGCTACATCGCAACATTGTCCATTGCAGGACGGGTGGCGCCGACACTACAACAGAGACACACGCATTAGTCACTTCCTTGGCAAGGCCAACACTTAGCAACGCCCAGAGCTGATTATCCACACCCCTACGCTGGACTGTCGTACGCCAGCCCACTACGCTTACGCTTACAGGAGGGCACGACACAGCTACATGTGCCAGGTCCTCCCCACTGCCTGAGGTGACATGGTTGCATCCGATGTACACAGCACAATGTCATGTGGTAGGGCCCGGGGCCCTCATGCATACATAATGACCACACGGACACACTTAGATAGTTTGTGGGACTGGCTACGTGCACGTGCGCCCGGCCCCTTTTATTGCCAGGGCCACATGTCCAGTGACGCCTGTGCTGGATGGGTGTGGGGCTAGTGTAAGTCAGCCCTCAGGGAGTGGTTGGTGCTGGCAACAACTACAACAGTGATCAGACAATCAGAACTCCAAAGTTCAAACAGCAAGGGTCCATGGCTTGAGCTGCACAGAGTTAGTGGCCCCGGATGCACTGCGGCCGGCACAGGCACACCGCCACGGGACGGTTACTTGCTGTGCACTGAGGTAGGGCCACAGGAGCTGAGCGGGTCCTCGTCGGTGTCAAAGGTGAATGTCGCGCAGTGTTTCGGGGGACAGTGGAAGGTGTTCTTCCAGGGCATGATGCAGAGGGCAGATCCAAGCAGAAACAGGCAATATGGAGGAGATGAATGCTACAGACTCATTTTTTACACCGTCAGTATCAGCTACATGATGATGAAGACAACCCCCAGGCCATAAACTCAGACGCCACCAAAGTTCAACCAGAGAGTGTCCATGAATTTTGGGGCACAGAGTTAGTGTCACCAGAGCTGAAAGGGGATGCAGTCTGCGATGAGGCATGTACAATGGTATAAACTCTGCCAAAATGAAATCAAGACTCAGTTCCAAATGTGTGACCTACTTGACCGCAGTGTAGGCCGGAGGCAGCGGTCAGCAGGGGCCCACAGCCACGTGTTGTTGGCTTGCGATGCACAGAGTTAGTGGCACCAGAGCAGTTGTTGGTAGTGTTCGATCACCTCCATGACGATGATCCTTTTTTCCTCCGGACTGAACCGCGTCTTCCTCTTACTCCTCTCCTTGCGTACACTGATATGGACTCGGCCATTGCGTAATCAAGACTCAGTTCCAAATGTGTGACCTACTTGACCGCAGTGTAGGCCGAAGGCAGTAGTCAGAAAGGTCCCACAGACACGTGTCATTGGCTTGCGATGCACAGAGTTGGTGGCACCAGATCGAAGGGAGTACAGTGATATAAACGCTGCCATAAACATATGAACTCTGTCATCATGAAATCAAGACTCAGTTCCAAATGTGTGACCTACTGGACCGCAGTGTAGGCCGGTGGCAGTGATGGAGTACGTCAACGAGAAAGGAGTGTTGGGGGCCTGTGCCGCGGAGGCCGTTATGGTCTGAGGGGGCTGCCATGGTCGCGGGCCTCAGGCTTGGAGCTTGCACCGGCACGTGGTGGGCCCTCTTTGACACACGCCGGTGTCGGCAGGTGAGCAGTGAGGCCTGGTTGCGCAGGGGCGGCCAAGGCGGGTCTGGGGACCAGCGGCTTGGGGTGCAGCAGGCGCACAGGATCGCAGGCACCGCCGCTCACGGCGTCGGTCTCGTGGCGGGCTAAGAGGTGCCGCCCTGGCAGACACGTTGGCCATCCCGGAAGAGAACCACACCCAGAGCAATGGGCTTTTTATTCACACCCCTACGCTGGCCTGGCGTACGCCGGGCCAGCCCACTCCACTCACGCTTACAGGGGGGGATGTAACAAGCTACATTTCCGCGATCTTCCACACTGCCTGGGGTGACATGGTTGCGTCCACTACACTCCAAACACCAGCAGTATGTGTCGACATGGACATGTCTGTGGTCTGCTTACTGCAGTCTGGCCAGCACATCAACGCCACACTTGGCATTGTGTACATTCTCATTCATGGGTCACTTGCCTCCTTCGCACATGCCTGGTTCCCACCTCTCCCCACATTCTGCTATTGTGTAGCTGAGGTGCCATGCCGTTGATGGCTTGTGTACATGGCTAGCCCAGGTTACCACAGTAAGTTGTGCTGTCGTGTCTGGTAGGTGGGCATGTTGTTTGGCATGTTGCATGTGAGTTTGTAACGTGGGCATTCCCAGAGTTGTGAGTTGCATGACTGTGGAGTTGAGGTGTGTGGTGTGTTCATTTGGTACTTACCAATGAGCAATGCAATCCCATAGGTGCCAGCCTCAAAGCGCTGGTTGATGATGGACTGTCGGAAGATGAAGGAATCGTGCACACTGCCTGGGTAGTTGGCGACGACATTGATGAAGAGTCCCAGGTGGTCCGCTATTGCCTGCACATTGATGGAATGCGTGTGCTTCCTGTTGCGGTAATTGTGTGCAGTGTCGGCAGGGGGCACGAGGAGTACATGTGTGCAGTCGATTGCCCCCAACACGTGCGGGAAGCCAGCTATGGTGTAGAAGCCTTGCTTGGTCTCCAGCTGTTCCTGGGCAGTGTGGGGGAAGTGAAGGTACTGGGGTACCAAGCTGATGATGGCATCCAAGACAGGTGTGAGGAACTTGGATAGGGCTGGCTGTGAGACTCCCCCGACTCTGGCGGTTGTTGGTTGGAATGTACCAGAGGCCAACAGGTGCAGCACAGTCAACAGCTTTGTCTGCGGAGGGATGTTGGTTGTCCGCTGTGTTGGTACCGTCAGTCTTTGTCTGCGCTGCCTCTGTGGTAGTCCGGGGGAGGTGGGGGGTCGGGGGATCCGGGGGGGCAGGCCTGGGTGTGGTGGCGGTGGGTGTTGTGGCCCTCTTGGGGCTCCGAGCTGCATGATCAGTAGCTCCATGGCATCTGTTGTTCTTCAGGTGTGGCTCTGGTCTGGGCTCCCTTTTGTGGTGCAGGTTGTTGTCCGACTTAACACCAGGTAAGAGCAGGTGTTAAATCTCTGCTGCTAATGCGCCTTATCGCCTGTTTTGGTTTCTTATCGCCGATCTGGCTGGTCGTTGAGAATATTGCGGGGTGGTGTTTTCGCGGCTTTTTGCACAGGAACGCCTATTCTGCATGTCATTAGCGTTAGTTGCCGGTGTCATCCGTGGCGATGTTTTTTGAGGCTGCTATCGCAGGTAAACTGGTGGTATCGGCTGTTAGCACCAGCTTGTGAATGGGGCGATAACTCTATCGCCACTTTGACTGCGATAAAGTGCCGCTAACTCTGCGATAAGTCCTTGAGAATATGCCCCTATGTTTTGTAAGCACGTGCACCGCCAACATTATAGAGGGGTTGATGAAGATTTATCGGAATGCAGGTTAAACAAAAAAGAAAATAGTGAAACACTTTCATTTGCAAACATTTCACACATGAAAGATAGCTTTTTACTGGAGTCTTGCATAATTGTTTGTGCATTTAATTTTAAAAGGTGTCCCCGCTGGGGGGCGTGGTCTGGCCACCAAGGAATATGGCTGCCTGTTAGGAGAGCTCCGCTGCGGGATGGGCCCCTGACGAGAGAGACGCTATCTCTCGCATTTGCAGGGTTTCCTTTTTATTAATTACGGCATTTTGAAGTCCCGCAGAACAGTTTCGGCGACTTTCCGGCGAAAGCAGGTGGTGTTCATGCCGGGATTTGATGGCGGTGCGGAGCTACTGAAGGCCTTGGCTTCCCCTCGCGCTCCTCGCGTACCATGTATGCCGGGGCCGCGCCTCTTTTTCTCTGCTCAGGCCGCGCCTTCCTGCTCCCGCTGAAGCCGCTCCTCCTGCCTCTCTCGAAGATACGCCTCCTGTCAGTGAGTAATACCAGCCCCTTTGACAAAGCAGATTCACATTTTGGATATATTTGTGGCGTTTTCTCTGCAACGCAATACTTTGAAGCTCAGTCATGTAAATTCCTCACAGGAATACTTCAGAATTGTCAGCCACATTAAACTTGCCTCACTCCTTTTCTGAAGGTTGCGCGCTTATAACTATCTGGTGAACATGTCCCCATATAGCGTTACGCACCGAAGAGGAGGCAAGCAACGGTATATTTAATAATTTTTTGCCAGCTTCAGCGCTATCTGTGGAAATTGTCTTATACTATTAAGCATGTGAACGTCTCAAAGGAACGCTTCATACATGTTACACAGTCTCTTCATGTCAAACTTACCTCACTCTTCTTCCAAAGGCTATGTGCTTGTATTTAATTGACGTGCATGATTTCATACAGCGCTTTTGGCTGAGGAAGGTGATTTTGCGCTCTTTTCTATTTAATACGCAAGTTTTTTATATATTGCTTCTGGCTAAAGAAGGTGAAATAATCTTAACACAATCGGATACATGATACAAATATCCTTGTCACCTTATTTCGCTCTTTCCTTTACAATGTGCCTAATTGCTCTGTAAAATATCACGGTTTTTTTTCCCTCAAATTATTACCCATAAACCAATACAATGCTGAAAGCTACAAGAAGAGGATGAATTAAGATCAAGACATCAGCGACTAACATTAAAAGGGCACAATAGAGGTTGTTCACAGTCACGTTGAGGCGCAAAACATCACCCTAACGGTACCTCAACATACTGGTTAACACTTTTAAAAAAGGAGGTCAAATGTCTGGTAATAAAAGCGGCAACAAATCCCCTAAACCACTTCTTTTCACAGAAGTTATCAAACAATCTAACACCATGCCCATGAAAGGAGGGTCCTCCTCTGTAACTACGTCATCCCAACTTGCAACTCCTTCTGCTGCCTCTATATCAACGGAGACTATGGAACGCATTCAGCACGAAATTTCAGGAATCAGCCGTCGATTGGAAGGCATGGATGCCACTGTAACTTTAGCCGCAGAAACCAAATCAATCAGAGCAGACATCACAGGTTTTCATGCTAAGGTTGAAGTACTTGACTCACGAATACTGACGGTGGAGAATTGCCTTGATTCATTGCAAACTAGGGATCAAGAACTTCTATTTCTTCATAGTAAAGTAGTTGATTTAGAGGATCATAGCAGAAGAGACAACATTTGTTTTTTTGGATTTCCAGAAAATGTCGAAGGCCAAAATACCAGGTCATTTCTTTGTGACGCTCTCCCAAAATTGACGGGTATCTCTTTTACTCCACCTTTAGAAATCCAGAGAGCTCATCGAATTGGCCCACCACGCAAAGATCCTGCAGCTCGCCCGAGACCGCTTATTGCATGCTTTCTTAGGCATGAACAAACAAGGCTGTTGTTGGCAGCAGCTCGTTCACAAAACTCCTTTTCGTATCATGGTCACCTCATCTCCATGGCTGCTGATTTTTCTAAGGAAAGAAACGACAGACGGAAGACATTTCTTTCCATGCGACCTCAACTCCGACAATTAGACGTCAAGTATGGATTATTCGAACCAGCGCGTGTCACCAGAAATGGAGAATCCAAAGACTTTTATGACCCAGAAGATCTGCAAAAGTTCCTTGACTGTATGAAAATACAAGATATGGAAATTCAACATTCGCACCAAGCTCAATCTCAAACTCCCCCTCACCTTTCTTCACAACCATCGGATAACAGAAGACGAAACACCAGCAGTTCCAGATATCGTGGCAGGGATTTGGAAAGATCCAACCGCTCCCAAGATGATAAGAATTCAGCTCTGCAATCCGTTTCTACTTTTACACAGGAACCGCATAGAGACAAATCCAGGTCCCCTCTTAAATCCACTTCGGATGCGGACTGACCTTTTGCTGAATGTCTACCGTTGTTACTTTCAACTGCAGTTTTAATGATGATCTTCCATTAATTCCAGATCCTTTTCCTTACTATAAGTAATATGATCACCTTGTATGCTTTCGCAGGGAATGTTATTCAAGTTCTGTTTAGTATGTAGTAGTGCTTTATATGATGCTATTCTATACTTATATAAATATGTACTTATCATACCTTCATGAACTTCATCTGTCATTTTTAACAGCTAGATATTAAATATGGTCTATTTGAGCCTGCACGTTTACGCATTACCATAAATGGAGACTCTAAAGACTTTTACGATCCAGTGGACCTCCCGAAATTTCTAGACTGTACGAAACTCCAAGACATGGAACTTCAGTACCCGACACAAGATGAGATCCAAACCACCTCTCATTTCTACCAACCAGTACAGGACAACGGCAGGTGAAATCTCAGCAGCCCAAACACGTGGCAGAGACTTAGAAAGACCTAATCGTTCTCAAGAAGACAAGAACTCAATTCACCAACCTGCTTCTGCTTCTGCCCAAGACTCGCATAGAGATAAACCTAGGTCCCTTCTTAAATCCATGTTGGACGTGAGTTGATTACTCTGTCACTTAGTCTCCTATTATCACTTACAAATTCACCAATATCAAGGCCTTGATCTGGCTCTTGATCCTTTTCATTCGTATGAATACTATGTCCACATTGTATATTCTCATATGAAATGATATTCAAGTCTTGATCAGTATACCATAGCAGATTGTATTCCTCTATCTTGTATTAATCTTCTGCTTCCTTGTTATTGTGAATGAAATACTGTTCAAATCTTATTAAGTATGCTATAGTAGATCCTAATATTCTATTTTGTATTTATACAATGTTGTTTTCATAATGTTCTTTTTCCTCAGGATTATTATCTGGTATTTCCAATATGCTCTGTTACATTTTGCTATTCTAGGCTGCAATGTCTTATATTAATCTATATTACTCTATTTTATGTTTATATTTGTTGATTAAGAATGGGCTTTAATTCGCCTTAGTGGGCCCGATTCACAGAACTAATCTGAGACAAAATCCTAAACTTACTATTTTTGGTATTCACAGAAGGCATTTAGTAGTAGTAAAGTTAGGATTTTGTCTTAAGTTTGTCTTAAGTCTGTATTAAGTTTATCTTAAGTCAAACTTAAGACAAAATCCTAAATTTACTACTACTAAATGCCTTCTGTGAATACCGAAAGTAGTAAGTTTAGGATTTTGTCTCAGATTAGTTCTGTGAATCAGGCCCAGTATCATCTTCTATCAATTCAATTCTATTCACAACTTACATTTCATTATAGGCCAATTAGGCTTCAATTATTTCAGTATATTATAGCTCATTATATGATTATATTTTGCACCTCTAATGTTCTACCCTAATAGGTCTTTGTTTGTTACTCTTAATATTATACGTTATGCTATGCCACTTTAAGCCATATTCTATTATATATATTTAATTGTTCATTTTATATTTATAATTCCTCATTTATATCGACTTACTATTCTCTCATCTCTATTTATGCATATATTGAACATTTCTTTAGAACAGCCCATGAATTAATATTTTTCTTTTTTTACTGTCATACTATTTACTTCATATTATTTTATCCTGTGATTCTCAGATGGATTAATGTGCTATCATAGGTTTCCCTCTTCTAATCACTATTAACCCTCCTCTTTATTTCGCTTTCTGATGGGGCTCACCCCTATGGCATTGCTCCAATGAGCCCAGACCAGCGGTTAACAGTTTAAAGTCCCCAGTCCTGTCCCATTCCTATCTTCCTTTCCATTTCAACTTTATTCTATTTCCTCACATAACTTGTCGCATTGTATCTACTTTACTATTTAGCTGGACTATTTTCTCTTTTTACTTGACTGTTTTCTAATATCCAAATTCTGTTATCTTCGTGGTAAGCCAGAGTACCGCCCTGTTCCTGTTCTACCCTCTTCCCTCTCATTGCATTTTTCTTAATTTATTGCTCTTTTTATTTTTTGACAAGTATATTGATTCCTGAACTACTCATTCCTTTTGTCTGTATTTCAGCATGACGAATACTCATCCCCTATCCACCATTACATGGAATGTCCATGGCCTCACCCACTACATTAAAAGGAAAAAAGTACTTTCTTATCTCCAATCCAAACATATAGATTTAGCTTTATTACAAGAAACACACCTGGATGAGCTAGAATCTGATCAACTTTGCAGAGATTGGGTGGGGAAGGTCATTCACAGCAGCATCCGAAAGGATGAATCCACAGATACTAGCCCTGTCCGCAAATGTGTAGTTGCAATCCTTATTCGCGAATCGCTCCCAGTTACGATCTCCAAAACATGGTCGGATCCTGAAGGCCGCTATGTATTTGCTAAATTACGTATTGGGAATTCTTACATCTGCATAGGTTCAGTCTATGCTCCGACAGGCACTAAAAAATCATTCTTCCTTCAGTTGAACTGCCTTCTAACAGAGATTGATGCCTCACAATATCTCATAGGTGGGGATTGGAATCTGGTACAAGATCCTATCTAGACAAAACAGGTCCGTTAGACAAAGGAAATGTGGCAGATAGAGCTATATTAAATGACGTACTTTCAGACAACGGATTAGTTGACCATTGGCGTCTTAGTCATCCAACAGACACAGAATATACCTTCTTCTCTTCCACCCATGGTACTTTTTCTCGCTTAGATTACTTTTTGATGTCACATAAAACGGTTCAATTGGTTACGGAGTCTCGCAATTTAGAAGCAGCTTTGTCTGATCATTCTCCAGTCCTTCTATCTTTAGATCTAGGACTCTCCCGGCCAGTGCGCGAACCATGGCGAATGAACATCCAACGACACAGGACACCCAAGGGTAAACTCAAATTACAATCTCATCTCCAAGATTATCTTTCTACTAACCAGGGTTCTGTAAATTCCAGCAGGACTATGTGGGCTGCAGCTAAAGCCACTATTAGGGGCCAGTTAATGCGTGACGCAGCGCTTGCTAATAAGCAGAATGCAGCACGACAAACAGAGTTAGAATGAGACATTCAATCCTACTCTCGCCTTTATGCATCAGCCCCAACCTTGCATAATCGTAAATTACTAGAGCAAGCATGTATGTGCCTAAACAGTCTTTTTACCTCTAAAGCTGAATATGCTTTGCAGAGAATGAAGGGGCGGCATTACGAACAGGGGGAGAAGGCCGCGAGGTTGTTAGCTGCGCAACTGCGTCAAAGGGAGGCAGCAGTGGCCATCCCAGCTATCCGGTCAACACAAGGTGACATACTCACAAGACCTCAAGAGATTGTCAATGAATTTGCTTCTTTCTATCAATCCCTTTATACCCCAGACAATCAAATAGATCTAGATAAGATGTCTTCTTTCCTCGCAAAAGTGGATCTTCCCCATCTTTCTGATTATGGTAGAGCCCTGCTTGAAGGTGAAATCACCAAGGATGAAATCTCTAAAGCCATTACAGCCCTCCCTTATCATAAAGCTCCTGGGGAGGATGGATTTCCTGCTGAATTCTATAGATGTTTTAAACTAGAGAATGTTAGGGTGTGTGAATTCAAAAAATTATTTCGAAAATACACTTTGGCAAATAAAGTGATTTTGGCGTATTTATTCCACCAATCTTAATTAGATAATTTTAGACAAAAACACGATCAACATTTATGTCATGTCAAACATGAAAAACACTCAATTAGAAAATTCAAAAAACATGAGAAACAGAAAAACATTAGACAATTAACAAGTACAGAACCAATAAAATGACCATACATGTATAACAAACAATGACCAGTCCAAGTTTGTAAACAGGTGGCGGCAAAAAATGATTTACAACATTTCAAAAATGCAGCCTGACACAACGAGCTAGCATAAGGTGGAAACAGTGCAACAGGCTGATTGCCTTGTTTGCACACAGGATTACTCTGTGTGATCAATGGGTATTGTAGCTAGCTGGTAAAGGTCGACGCGTTTCTGAACCCTTAATCTCTTTGGGGTTCTCCTCAGGACCAGGACTTGGTCAGACTCTAAAACATATGTACAAACAAAAAAATTAGATTCAGTGTCCCTCTAGTATATCAGCCCTACTGGCTTATTGTTTGCGCTAGGTAAATCCTTACCATTCAAATGTTAAAGGGAGCACCGTGGCGGTTACCACATGGTGGAGCCAAGGCCCACAAGTGTGTTCAATTGTACTACAAGAAATGAAGAAACAGATTGAGATTATGGAGGGACCATGAGACGGTCAGTCTATTTTCTGGTGCACTCTATCGCACAGCAGCAGTTAATTTTCACAGCGTGGATGTGCGCGCATTTAACTGAATTATCTAAAATGACTTGCCTCAGTCAAGAAGGAGCGAAGATTCGACGAGCGTGATTTATTTCTTAGCCTTTGAAGACCTGAAGAATTAAAAACAATGTAAGTGGCTGGCTGTGCTTGAGTTAAAAGATTTACACTTGAAACGGTAAAAATCAACATGACTCACTTTGATTTAAGTCAGCACTGACCTTGTGGGGCGGCTGGGGGCAGGTCGGGTCTTGTTCTGTGTCTGAAATAATTACAGCACGAAGGTGATTATATCACGAGCTGGATCCTATCATGAAAAGTACGTGCAATGAAATGAAAGTTCATGAATTTAGCATTCAAGGGCAGTGCAATTCCAAGCGCGCCTTAGGAAACTTGCCTGTGTTTAGCAGCTTTCAAAGTTTCAGCATCCTGCACATTCTCAGCATTCACAGCATTTTGGCAGTGGCGGAAGTGCCTGACAGTGGAAGGCAGACATTACTTGTAGACTCTGTCGATTTCAAGTGAGGTGCATTCTGGGATATGGAGTCGGATATAGAGGCTGATAGGATGGTTTCATGTGGCTTTTCAAGTCAATGTTCTTAAAGTCTGTTGATTTCAGACATTTCGTTCAGGCCTTGTAAGACAGTGTTAAATCTCATGATTAAATATGCTTCACGTTGAAGCAGTGCTCTTTCCAAATCACCCCCTCTGGGGTTGGGTCTGATAGCGCTAAGTACAGTCCAATGGAGGTCTCTCTCAGTGTGCTCAAGTTCTTGAAAGTGCGTTACAAGGGGCGCATTGAGTACTTTATTTTTTATCCTGAAACGATGCTGAAATATTCGCTGCCTAATTTCTTGCAATGTTTTGCCAATATAAATCAGTGAGCAGGGGCAGATGATGTCATAAACCACGTTTTTGGTTTTACAGGTGGTGAATTCTTGATGTTTCCACTTCGCAGCGCCGCTACTGAACTCAGTGCCTTCAATGGTTGAGCTGCACGCTTGACAATTCCCACATATATGGTAGCCAAGAATGGGTGGCAAATTCAAGAAAGGGCGAAGCGAATCAGGTTTTTTAGGGGGAACATCCGATGCCCGAATGATACGCTGGCCAATGCTCACATTTTTCTTAAGGGAAAAAAGTGGTATTTGTAGATCTTTGTCGACATCTTTGATCAAGTGCCAATTTTGGCGAATGGTTTTCTTAAACAGGTTGGTGTAGGGACCAAATGTCGAGACGCACACCGTGCGCGTCATGGGTGTCACAGGCTTTTTCTCCAGCAGTACTTCCCGTGGTGTGAACCACGCACGTTTACGAGAGTGCCTAAGTAATTTCGAGGGGTATCCTTTCTCTTTCAGTTTCTCAGTCAACGCTTGTGCATGGATTTCGTAATCTTCCTTACGGGTGCAATTGCGCCGCACCCGTAAGAACTGACCATAGGGCAAATTCTGCTTGAGACTTTTTGGATGGAAGCTTTTGAAGTTCAATGCTGTATTTTTGTCTGTGGGTTTGGTGTATAGTGTTGTAATTAGGCCTGTCATAGTCGACCGTACCTCCACATCCAGAAATGTTAAGTTCTGTGTGCTGTGCGCTAAACTGAATTGAATGTCAGGATTCCAGTCATTTAACCAACGATGGAAATTAAGCAGTTCTTCTTCATTACCGGTCCATATGCACCTCACATCATCAATATAGCGAAACCACTGTACAATTTGGTTGCCAAAAGGATTATTGTTGTCAATGTATCGTTCTTCATATCTTGCCATATACAACACAGCCATCTCCGGCGCGAAGGGACATCCCATCGCGGTCCCTTTAATTTGGAAAAATAAGTCATTCTCAAACTTAAAATAGTTGCGCTTCAGAGCCAGTGAAGCTAAGCTCAAAATGAATTGGGTGGGAACTCGGTGTGGGCGTTCTCTGCTGTCTAAATAAGATTCCAAGACCTCCAGGGCTTCATCTTGAGGAATCTGCGTGTATAGTGACACAACGTCAAGAGTGACCAATCTGTGGTTCTCTGGGTTAAACGGGAAAACTTCCACTCTGTTAATAAAATCCATTGTGTCCCTCAGATAGGACGGGACATCTTTCAGGAATTCCTTCAGGAAGAGATCCATGTATTTGGAAATAGGTTCCAATGCTGAGTCGCATTCTATAGATGGGCAGGACACAATATTATTGATACATTGCATGCTGCAGTTCAGGAGGCAGATAATAAACCTTCATTGGGACCTCTTTCTAACAAGGCAATTATCGCTGTGTTACCTAAGCCTGGCAAAGATCCTCTGTTGTGCAGTAGCTATCGTCCCATATCGTTATTAAATTGTGATATCAAAATATTATCCAGCATCCTTGCATCTCGCCTTCGCAAAGTTTTACCCTCTCTAATACATCATACCCAAGTGGGCTTTGTCCCGGGGCGTTCCTCTCGGAATCATCTCCGTACGTTGGCCCATACATTGTGGTCTGCTAAACACCTTTCAGCAGATGCATTAGCCCTTTCACTTGATGCAGAAAAAGCGTTTGATCGCATTGAATGGGAATACCTATTTACAGTCATGCAACGATTTGGATTAGGTGACCAATTCATAACTAAGGTACGTTTATTATATGATAATCCCTCTGCTCAGGTGAACTGCGGGGGTTTCCTATCTGATGCATTCCCAATTCGGAGAGGAACGTGCCAGGGTTGTCCTATATTCCCCCTTCTTTTTCTTTTAGCAATGGAGCCACTGGCTGCTACAATCCGCCAATCTGCTGAAATCATAGGTGTTCTCCTTCCAATTGGACATTCTAAAATCTGCTTATACGCAGACGATATTTTACTTACTCTTACAAATCTTCCTCGATCTCTTCCGTCCCTACTTCAAATCATTAATGACTTCTCCTCTTTCTCAGGTTATAAAATCAACTGGGACAAGAGTGAAGCTTTACCCATTTCTGATGGCACTACAAAGGCAGCTGTATACGGCTTTCCTTTTCATTGGCAGTCTTCACACCTCAAGAATCTAGGAATTTTAGTTAACAAGGGCCTGGAGAACATGGTTGCAGACAATTTAGCTCCTCTGCTTTCTCAAATGCAGCGTGATTTTGATAAATGGAAAACTTTAGGATTATCTCTTTGGGGTAGAGTTCAAGCTATAAAAATGGTCACTCTTCCGCGTTTCATCTATGTTTTGGGTATGCTTCCCCTTCAGATCCCTTTAGCTACACTTCAATCATTAGATTCCAAGATTAAGACCTTTATATGGGGTTCAGCTAGGCCACGCCTTACAATGGCAAAATTAAAGGCCCACCAATTATATGGAGGATTGGGTCTTCGATCTATTGAGCACTATTCTCTAGCATTGCACATCTCTCAATTCTCTTACTTCCTGTCAGGAATAAAAGATATTCCACAATGGGTTTCTATTGAACGCCATCTTTTATCCATGGACCCAGGTCTCTCTCTTTTGTATGGCAGCGGCACTAGTCGTTCTGATCCCAAAAATCCGATTTTATCAACTATGCACAAATCCTGGCAAAGAGGACATTGTTTATTAAACTCAAACTCACGTATTCATGTCAAAGCTCCTTTATGGAATAATTCAGGTTTACGTATTAATGGTCGCACTTTATCCTTGCCTTTGTGGCAGGTGGCTGGCATCCACTCCCCAGATCAGCTTCTTCACAATGGCGACTTCAAATCCTTCTCACAATTAGAGGAGGAATTTAATCTTCCTATACAGCAATCTTCTAAATACCTTCAACTCCAACAATGCTTGACGAAACATTTGGGATCTCCCCCTTGGTTGCTCCAAGTATCTCCAATATTATCCTACTTAAACATATGGGGGAAACATAAAGGAGTGACTTCTGGCCTTTACAAAACCTTTACGCTTCACATATTCTCACAAACCCTATCTCATAATCTTCAAAATAAATGGCAATCCCGTTTATCAAATTCCTATACAGCTACTGAATGGGAACAGGTTTTGGAGGGTTTACATAAAGGTGTCCGTGAAGCAAGACTTAAATTTTGTGTCTTTAAAATTCTTCATGACTGGCACTGGTCACCGGTCAAACTGCATAAAGCTGGCTTACTTTCGCACACCGATTGCTGGCGATGTTCCACTTCTGGTTCTGATACTACTCATATTATTTGTGAATGTCCTAAGATGCGGCCTTTTTGGGCCTTTGTCGGTAAAACTTTGCACTCCACAATGCCATTACATCTTCCACTCACTTCTGCCAACATTCTTTTGCATGATTTACGTCATTCTCCAAAGCTTTCCAAACCACAAATTCGTCTCTTCCATACTGCGCTAGCTACTGCTAAAATTTGTGTTCTGCGCCATTGGAAGTCATCATCCCCTCCCTCACAGGAGGAATGGTTAGTGTCAATGATGCAGACAGCTGTACATGAATGCACGATCTATAACCTCCAGGATCAAGTTGATATTTTTCTCCAGACCTGGTCTCCTTTTCTTAAAACTGAAGTTGATAATACTGTTATCTCTTCTGTTTCTCCTAACACAGCTTGTCAAGTAGACTCATTTCCTGTTTTACATCCTTCTACATTCAGTTTTCTCATCATTACCTGCTTTATTTCTTCTTCCTTCCATTTTCCCATTTTTCTTTACCACTTCCTCCCCTTCCCTTCTACCCCTCTTCCTTCCTTTCATCTACTCTGGCTCCACTCTTTCATATTTCTCCTCCGGTTTACTGTCCTCCTCTTATCTTCTTCTTCTTCTTCTTCTTTCCCCTTTTTATATTATCTTATTATCCTCTCCCACACTACTATATCCTAAACTCTCATAAGGTAAGTATTTTCTATGATAGCACTTTTCCTTATTATTGTTATGATGATCTTATGTAAAGTCGCTGTTCTCATACTCACATTTTATCCATTTATATGTATTTATTATCAATGTATGCGATATCAATTTCTTATTTGTCTTTTTTTCATTTTTTTTTCACTATTTAGATATGTATTTATTTATTTAATTATTTACATACAACGCGACCTCTTATATATGCCATATTTATATGTCCGTATTTATCACAAATACCATGTATTCCATGTTACTTTTTATTCCTATAATATTTCTTGAGTATTCATTAATAATTCATTGCTCCTACCTATTTTGTTTTACCATGTATTTTATTGTAAAATTCAATAAATAATTTCAACACAAAAAAAAGGTGTCCCTGCTTTCAAACCAAACGTTATGCATGTTATTCACTTGTTGTAAAAATTGCAGTGAAAAAAGGTTAGTGATAGAAATGGCAAGAGTGACTGCCTCACGAGTTGTCCTGTTAAAAATTCCAATTGACTGACACACTTTCTGTTTTCAAGTTTTTTTATTGTACTCTGTGTTCTTTTCTATTTTACATCTCATGCGTAAAAGTATTATGTAATATAGCGGTGGAGAGAATGAACTTAATATAAAAGGTAACATATGAATGGAATATTTGTGAGTAACATGGCTACAAAACTATCTATTTGAGCGATATAATCGAAAACAGTGATGGGATGTACATGTATTAATTCCAGTTATTGTTTGGTCGAGATTCATATATTTTTATGATTTTCATTATAATTAGAATCATGTTGATAATTCAATGACTTAACTAAGTTTATTATCTATACCTTGCTACGAAAAACTATGGAATTCCCTGCCACTATCCATCAGGAAAGTTCCTTCTCTGAGCATTTCTAAAAATGAACTAAAACATTCCTAGAAATAAAATGAATGGTATTTTATAGTCCTAAGGCTCCTCATTCGACTCAAGCCAAGCTTTCACTTACATTTGTTCCTCAAATGATCCTTATTTCTGAAAAGCGCATCATGTTATTCCATGTTTTTAAATCATGTTATCAAATCACATCCTGTGTGATGGTAATAACGATTTTCTCCATTCTCTTCTATTTCTATGCTCCATGGCAGCTGTGGGGCGGGGCGACCTGTGCCGTCGCACCGGGCGCCATGTTCAGTGGGGCACACTCTGCATGACAGGCTGAACTGAGATAAGAGCAAACTGAAGAGATCTTTGTGTGTGCCGTTTTTTCAGGGAATATTGCAATGGCATGATGACTCTGGTGGTTAATGCAGTGGAGGGAAAGTTCTGCGATTTGTCTTGTCACCGTTTTGACTCAAGATATAATAAAATAGAAAGTAAACGTGTGACATGTGACACACAGATCATATATTAGTATTTTATGCTGTTAGCTCAGTAGGTCATTGCTTTTGCCACAGAGCTCCTTTTGTTACTTGGAGTTCATGACTAACAATACTTTTAATACAGCACATTTAGCTATGAATTAGCAAGTGCTTCGCGCAAATTTAAAGGCATAGGTTTAGAACTTTATTGATTTCCTCTCAAACTTTCATTACTCTAAGGGTGTTTAAAAGGGTTCCTTTGGGTAGCATTTCAATTTTATTAGTATGACAACACCCCAATCACATTGTGTTACGTTTATTGGATAGATTTACTAACACTTGTGCCTGGTTTGCATCACAAACATGATGCCACCATGGTGAAAAGTGTTGTTTTGGGGCTTACTTTTCAGCACAAATCCTAAATTGCACTGGACAGTATCCCTAAAGTAACACAAAATAGCACCATGTGTTATTTTACATCAAGGAACTACTTAGGTAAAGAGCCAATAAGGGGATCATTTAGTATATTACATCTGGATTAATTAAATCAAATGTAGCAACTTAGCTGTACATATGCAAGAAAATTAATTAAAGCAAGCAGGCGTACACGTGGTTAGGTCAGACTTTCCACACCCAGAGCGTTTTTTGTTTTCTAATATCTTTGGCACTAATTTGAGAAATCTCCACAAAACATCACAAATTAAAGTTCGTTCATCTCAACTCTTTTCTGAAAGGTTTTGAGGTGATGCATCAAACAGGGACTGAGAAAACGGGGGAGTCCCAAAATACAATTTCCCCAACCATTTCCATAGGGAACTTTAGACAGCACTACAGCCAAAACAGCTGAACAGAATTACATCAAAATTGTTAGAAATCTAAATCTTCACCCAGAAGGCAGGCTTTTTGTGATATGGTATAAATTCATTCAGTGACTTTAGAGTATTTGAGGTTCAAAATGTCTGGATATATTGGCAGTTCGGCTGAAATAAAAAAAAATCAAGCCTTCTGATTGGCTGAGGGGTTTCTTTGGAGCAAACACTCTCATTGGCTAGCGGTAAAATGTACTAAGTGTCATGATGCCGTTACAGGACTCTGGTCTTGGTCACTTGTCCAGAAAATGTTTGAAAATACCACTTTGGGACAGTGTAGGGCTACTCTAACCACCTGGCCCTTTTGGGACGGTCCATCTGGGATCACCTCTATGCCCAAAATAAAATTAAAAAATGAAGGGTTTGCAGTTACTGAGCAAACATTTTTCCACTACTGTATATATGTATATACATTGAATCTATGACACGTGCCCTAAAGCAACTATAACTCGTGCCTTGCCATGCACAGTATTGTCATCAATAATGTCTTTTGTTATGTTGCAGTAATTTATCAATGATGTCATGAAAATGTCAAGTGTGATGTAAGATATGAGGCACATACCAGTGCATGGCAAGGGCACAAGTTACAGCTACTTTAGGGCATGAGTTATAGTTACTTGAGATAACTAATGAATTTCAGTTGCTTTGTTCATTTAAAATGGTGTGTTTTAACTGATAACTTCATCTAACTATACCATTCCTTTATCCTTTGTTTTTCAGTGAATTCGTTTTTAAAAAGTAAAATAAGGTGTCCATTCCTGTGCTCTTCTGGGGTCAAAAATTCAATGACCCAGGAGACTTACTGCATTTATTTGTAATGTTGCTACGGGAATGCTGCACTCCATACAGCCCTCCAAAGCATTTTAAAAATGATTTTTGGTGGCCTGCTTCTTCTAGGTGCACACCAGCATCAAAAAATATCTTTTTTGTTTAAGAGCCTTTGCAGGGCATTATGGGGCACTCCCCAGCTGGAGCAGTCAATGTGAAATAAACTGCTACTCCCCTAATTTAATATTCACTGCTTTCTGTTTATTTTTTTAATTTAAAGTGGGAGCACGCATCCCCCCACCTCAAGCCTTTTCAAGGCCCCAGGAACTCACCTCTCAGGGCTTATAATTTTTTTTAAAGGCGAGGGGGCATGCGGCTGTGCTCCCTGAGTCCTGGGGCAATACGTTTTTTTAATGGGGAGGGTGGTGCACTTTTTCATTTGGGGAGAGAACGTGCACCCTCCTCCCCAAGCCTTTTGAAAGGGCCCAGGGACCCAGTCCCCAGGTCTGTGCCACACCCATCCCGAGCCTTTCTAAGACCCCGAGGACCCCATCCCTCGCGGGCAGACTTTTCTATTTGGGTATTGGACATGCTGCCTCCTACTCAAGCCTTTTAAAGGGCTCAGAGACCCCATCCCCCAGGTCTAAATGTTATTTTTAATTTGGGGAGCGGTAGCTGGGACCACCTCCCTGAGGCTTGCAAGGACCCCAAGGATCCCATCCCTCACGACACTCCAGTTCCCTGATAGGGTAGAACTTTTTCTCGTGCCGTGCAGGTTTGCTCCCTCTGGTGAGAGAAAATAAAACCTGCTCCCACAGGATGGGAGTAAAAAAAATGTAGCCAGCTCCCACTACACCTGGGATGGGTGCAGGCAGGGGAGTGAACAGGAGTCATGGGGGCCCTGCAGCTCTCACTGAAGCTCCAAGGGCTTCAATTGCTGTAGGTATCCCAGGTGGGACTGTGGCTCCCACAGCAACTCTAAGTTGCTTTGGTTCCAGGGGCTGGGGTCATCAGGTCCATGTTATGGTTCAAGGATGGGGACTGCATGCCCTCCTCCGCAATGAAAGTAAATCTCCCTGGGGGATGGGGTCCACAGGGCTTCAAAATGGATTAGGAGGGACATGGAACCCCATTCCGCATAGGAAGTAAAGCGGTCCCATGTATGATGTCCCCAGGGCCTTGTAATCGCTAAAGGAGGGCGGGCCACATGCTCCATGCCCCATCCCCTAAATATAATATCAGCCACAGGTAATGGTGTTTCCAAGGCCTCCTGCAGGCCCAGGAGTGGAGCCGCACATCCCTTCCCCCCAAAAAATATCAAGCTAACCACCCAGGCCCAAGCCCAGCCTGGAGGTCTAGATTTCAATGTATTTTTACATTTTACTGTGGATCAATGGATTCTCTGCAAATCTGCTGTAAAAGTTAAAGAAAATATTTTTGGCCCCAGGGCTGTCCCTCTTGGCCCCCGTCACCAGGCCTAGGGGGGCAGGGTATCTCTACGCTGGCCCTTTATATTTTTTTAAATCTTTTTACAGGACAGGGGACTGAGTCCCTGAGTCTTAAATGGCTTCTGGCTCATCTTTGTTGATGTGGTGGTAGCCAATCAGGTCTTAGCTTTTGATGTGC
The DNA here is from genome assembly GCA_963921515.1 of Calotriton arnoldi. Taxonomy (NCBI): domain Eukaryota; kingdom Metazoa; phylum Chordata; class Amphibia; order Caudata; family Salamandridae; genus Calotriton; species Calotriton arnoldi. Next base: position 969,498 of record CAWUFW010004930.1, on the reverse strand, counting down.
TGGATCCACAGATCCTCTGTGATGTGATATATACGTACATTTTTAAACGTAATCTCTCAAAAACTACTGAACAGATTTAGACCAAATCACAAAAAGCATGCTTTCTGGACCAACATCTAGCCTTCTGCCAAATTTGGCGTTATTCCATTTAACCATTTTTTCGGCATTGATGTTCAATTTTGTCATGGAAAATTGCATGGGGAATACGTGTTTTAGGAACTCACCCTTTTTCTCAGTCCCCACTTGACAGAACACCCCTGAAACGTTTAAAGAAGAAGCTGAGGTGGATGACCTTTATTTTTGAAAATGTTGTAAAGATTAGTCAAATGGTGCCAAAGTTATAAGGAAATCAAAAGTCAATTTCTTATGGAAGCTTGGTCCAAACTATAACTATTCAGTGGCGTCCTCCACATGGTTATATACCTATCTCTCTATCTATCTCTGTCTATCTATAAATATATATATTCATATACCTTTGTGTGTGTGTGTATCCCACTTAGCTATTCTTCAGTAAGAACGCACAACACTCAGATTAAGTTGCAAAATATGACAGTTTATTGACCCAGAGCAGATCTGACATATTTCGTCTGAGACAGAATCTTGATCGCACAGGGGTAGCTTTTCTACACCACCATCCTTTCCCTCTATAACTGGAGGATGTTGCTCAGGTGCTGAATGAACAAGTGACTCGTGTATTTCTTCTTCAATTTTATTGGTGCTGTTTAAATGGATCACTGACACATATATCATTTACCATAATATCATGCTCCTACATTTATAATGGTAACTGCAAAAATGTATTGGAAACAAACATTTTGTCAATATAAGTAGAGCTTAAAGTAGTAAATGTTAAATATTGTATTATATAAATGTAATATAATGAAAATTAAATATATTCCATTAATATTTAGTGCTATATATATAAATCTATACTTATAAAAACACACAACTAAATATATATCTATTCTTGTATTTATTTAAATATATATATAGTTTAACATAATCAAAATATTTATTTTACATTATATTATTTTTCTATATTTAAAATGTATTAATATGAATATATATTTATACATACATATATAATATAATTATTAAAAACATTTATTTCACATTATATTATTTTTTCTATTTTATTATTTTACATTTATTAAAATGAGAATATATATATTTATAGTAATACATAAAAAAATTGAATTAATATATAATGTCACATTTATTTTTATTAATTACATTACACCATATATGTATATATATGGTGTAACATAATTATATATATATATATTACCTACGGGCGGTCACCAGTAAGAAGTTATAGTAAGGGCCATGTTTCTGTAGAAAAATAGTTTTTGGACTTGACTATATCTTTGGTGCTGTTTGATGAATCTTCACGACAATTTCCCAAAAAAGTGTCATAGTGAGTCTTGTTGTGCATGGAGGGTGATCCGTCAAGTGGGGGCCAAGAAATGAGGTGTTAAATAAATTCAATTTTGTGGTGATCTCATGTTAATCACTGTTACATCACTGGAATGTAGAATGTCCATCGTGGATTCTGGGTTGTGTGATTCCATGTGAGTCAGTTACTTTGGCACTGCTGAAGCTGTGGCTAATAAATATACGAGTTGAAGTATTTCCGTCTGCTGACCTTCATTACCTAATAATTCACTACAATTTGGCGACGATTTAGCCACAGCAAAGGATCCACGCATCAAGAAAGACATTTTAAAGAAAAGAAGTGAGAAGAGCACATTGCTATGAGGAAAACATCATAAGGAAAGTATGATGCCTGCATATTGTGGTTTGAATGCTCGGAATTTGCGCTGGACTGGTAGTTTATAAAAAATAAAAAAAAGTGTAAGGAAGCACGCAGTGTACAAAAAGAGGAATATAACCACTATGTTTGGTTCGGGCTGCGCTCCCAAGAAACTACAGGGTCAGGAGCAGTAAGTCAAAACTTAAGCGCGTTTGAAGAAAGGCCCCCATTTTCAAAGTATTGTCGGATACATGGCGCTAGGCAGTAAATAAGATCACAGTGAAAGACTGCACTAAAAAAAGATCTGTACATTTTGTGCGCGCATAGGAAGCCATGAGAAACAAAGGATACTAATTGAAAGTATGTGGGGTGAAACGCGAGGAGAAAAGTGACATTGACAATAAAAAAGAAAAAAAAAAAAAGGAAGCGTAGTTGTGAGGAGACATTCTGCGGTCAATTTCAGAAGACTTTTCGAAAAGACACTCTCAGTTAAAACAATCATCGAGCAGATGACATTTTAAAAAAGGCATACTGTGCGCGTGAGGAAAAGCGCGAGGCTGTACACAGTGTCAACTCCATTTCCATTCAAACACACACGCGTCAGGCTAGCGCGAGGCAGTGACTCTTTACTCAAAGACTGTTGTGTGCGCGTGGTGTCTAGTGCCAGACTCGCACTATTGTCACCCCCACTAGAGCCGGTTGCGCAAGCTTAAACTGAGGAAAATAAAAGGGAAAGGAAAAAAAAAAAACAGCGTGAAGCTAGAACTTACTTGCAGTTGGAAACCTCACTACATCGTCCTCAGTCCTGGAGGAAGAAAGAAAAGAAGTTGGAAACGATTAGAAGTAGGACTACAGGAAGTGGTTTCTTTTAAAAAAAAACATTGGGTAGAACAACTAGAGAGCTGACCTTAGCAATACCAAGAAGTCGATTTTTTTTGTAATACAGGAAAAAAAAATACTTTTGCTTACACAGTCTGAACACACATTCTATTATAAAAAAAATTACTAGGTACTAAAAGAAGCAAAAGAAGGACAAATATTAACTAAAAATAGAGGAAAATATTTTGGAAGGAGAAATATTTACTCTGCACAATCGTGATGTGCACACGCAGACCAAAGTAACTGGACAAACAGTGGGAGCTGATGTATAAGGAGAAACTACTTATCTACAACGCACATCTGTGATGTGCACACGTGAATAGATGTAATATTTGCAAAAATAATTTACTTATCAGCTAGTGATTGATTTTGAACTCTTTGCATTTGTAATTTGAATTTAATATGGATTAGTTTAGGAGGTGCCATGGCCACTATGCAGAATGTTAATGCTCCTCCCCCATTTCTACAAACTCCTGGAGACCCTCCAGTGGCTTGGAGAAATTGGTACTGAACTTTCACAAAGTATTTAGGAGCAATCGGAGGAAACAGGTATCGCCCAGAACGCAAAAGGTTTTTATTAGAACACAATCTAGGCTTTGAAGGTCAATCTATTTATGAACATCTACCACCTTATATCATTCCACATCATCAAGAAGATTTAGATGAATATGAAATAGCTGTAAAAAAATTAGAGAAACAGTTTGATGTTCAACCAAGTTTGATAGTTAACAGACATAAGTTTTTTACTAGAGAACAATTACAAGATGAATCCATAGATACTTACGTTGCTGTGTTACGAATGTTAGCGGCAGAATGTGAATTTGAAAACTTCACAGATCAACTCATACGCGATCAGATAGTAGTACGTTGCTGGGATAAGAAAGTACAAGAAAAACTCCTCACCATGAGGAATCCAAATTTAATAGAAACAATTGACATAGTAAAAGGGATTGAAGTGTCACGCAAAGCATTAAAAGAGCTCACTCGCAAAGACACTAGTGGTGTATCGGTTGTGAATGAAAAAACAGGCCCTAGACAAAACAATAGTTATAAACAAAATCCCCAAAAGAAAGAGTATAAAAGTGGGTTTTTCACACAGAAAAATATTTGTTTTAGGTGCGGGTATTCCTATCATGGACCCAATGGACGTCCGTGCCCTGCTAAAAATGTGAAATGTAAATTGTGTAATAAGATCGGACATTTTGCAAAAGTTTGTCAGTCACCCAAAGACAAGATCAATTCGGTCCCTGATGGAGATCTATGTGACAGTTCAGATGAAGAGGAGATCTGTGCAAGGGGAATGAGAGATATGATTGTAGTTGCACAAGATGATGAATCTAACTGTGTAGATCCATATGAAGACATTGAAGTAGATGGGAAAAACTTGAGGCTCCTTATTGATTCTGGAGCAAGAATGACAATGGTGACCGATGAATTGTTTGCTGAGGTCTGGGGAACACGAGAGTTATTGCCTCCAGACAGGAATCCTGTAACGTACGATGGAAGGAAAATAGAATTGTCTGGATATTTTGAATGCCAACTCAAGTTTAAAGATCGCAGCATTTTTGGGAAAGTGTATGTTGCCAAAAAAGGTCTAAACATACTTGGGTGGTATCACCAAGGTCTTTTTGGGATGACCCTCAGACCTGATAGAGACGTGCAAGTATCTTTAGTAACTGAGTGTGAAGGAAACAAAGAGACATTTGAAAAGGTAGAAAGCAGTAGCAAATGGATTGAGAATTTTCCAGCAGTTTTTGAAGACAAACTGGGGAAAATCAGAGGTTTCAAGCACAAAATTAAAGTAAGAGACGATGTCACTCCTGTGAAACATAAGTTGAGGAATGTACCTTGCAGTGTGCATGAAGACTTAGAGAAGATTCTTAAAAAAATGTGTGATGAGGGTGTGATAGAACCAATAGAATCATCTTTATGGTTAAGTCCATTGGTTATCGCCAGGAAGAAGAACGGCCAACTGAGAGTCTGTGTGGACTTGAGAAGTCTAAACAAAGTTATCTGGATTGATTCCCACCCCTTACCCAGGATAGATGATATCATAAGTACATTCTCGGGTGCTAAGTTTTTTTCAAAAATAGACTTAGCATCTGCATATCATCAGGTTGTACTGGAGGAGTCGTCACGACATTTAACGGCTTTTGTTTCTCCTATGGGCTCCTATCAGTTCAAAAGGATGCCTTTCGGTCTTGCGTCGGCAGCAGCCGTATTTCAACGTGTGCTAGAGAATGTACTAGAAGGTATTGAAGGTGTGGTAACGTTCCAAGACGATATTTTAATAGCAGGCGAAAATATGTCAATTCATGATAAACGAATGCGTACAGTTTTGGAGAGATTACAAAGGTATGAAATTGTGGCTAATCGTGGGAAGTGTGAGTTTGCAAAAAATACAATTGAGTATTTAGGACATGTAATTTCTGAGAAGGGAGTTGAACCAAGACCTGGATTAGTCGATGCTATTGTGAAATCTCCGACCCCCAAGAGTAAAGAGAATGTGGCCTCATTCTTGGGAGTATGTGAATTTTACTCCAAATTCATTCAAAATTTCTCAGCCAAAACTGTGGGGTTAAGAGAATTGTTAAAAAAAGAGAAAAGTTTTGCATGGGAAAAAAAATGTCAAGAAGAATTTGAGAGTCTTAAAAAAGAAATTGTTTCAGCGGGTGTCCTAGCCCCCTTTGATCCTATACAACAATGTATTATCACTGTAGATGCAAGCAATGATGGTTTGGGTGCCACTATCGCACAGATGAAAGGGAAAATAGAAGTGACCATCGGTTTTGTTTCTAGATCATTGAGGACAAATGAAAAAGTATTCTCTGTTATAGAAAAATAACTTTTGGCTTGTTGTTGGGCTGTGGAAAGGTTCAAATGTTTTGTTTGGGGAAGGAAATTTGTTCTTAAAACTGACCACAAACCGTTAGTCAGCATTTTGAGTGGTTGTACCATTAAAGACCACACACCTAGAATAGCAAGGCTAAGTTCAAAGCTTCTACAGTATAATTTTGATGTGGAATACATCCCGGGTGGTAAGAATGTAAGGGCGGATTACTTATCTCGTTCTCCATTAAGCTTTACTGAGTATCCAGAAAATAATGATGAAAATGACGAAGAATGTTTGATCGCTAGTATTGATGTTTGCCACGACACTACTTTCACAGAACAAGAGTGGACTTTGGAATCTTCAAGGGATGTCGTGTTGAAAAGTGTAAGAGAGTATGTAATGAATGGGTGGCCAAAAGAAAAAGTTTTACCCCAGGATTTACAACCTTATTTTAAAGTTTCCGATGAATTGTCAATAGAAGAAAATGGTATGTTAGTACGGGAGAGAAATTTATTCCACCAGTTTCGTTGAGAGATAGGATCATTGTGTATGGTCATGAAGGACACCTAGGCCAAACCATAACCAAAAGAAAAATCAGAGACAGTTATTGGTGGCCTGGAATGGATTCTGCCATTATGGCTAGTGTTCGTGCATGTGTTATTTGTGCTACTAGTGATAAGAGTCTCAAAACGGAGGCTGTTCCCCTTCAACCTGTGAAATTACCGGATTCTGTGTGGTCCAAACTTGCCATAGATTTTATTGGTCCTTTTGGTGTTCTTCCTCGGAAGTTGAGATTCGCTATTGTGGTCGTCGACTACTATAGTAAATGGTGGGAGGTGAGATTCGTTGAAGAGGCAAACACAACTAGTGTCATAAAGTTTAAAAAAAATTTATTTTTGAGGGAAAGTTTTCCAAAAGAAATTGTATCAGACAACGGTGTGCAATTTATTTCGAAAGAAATGAAAACTTTTCTTGACTCTAATGCCATAACACATAAATGTATCGCTTTATATCATCCTCAAGCAAACGGTCTAGTAGAAAAAATGAACCGAACACTGTCAGAGTGTATACAGTGGGCAATTCAAAACAAGATTGATGTGCCCAAAGCTGTTGAGGAAATGCTGTGGTCTCATAGGTCATGTCCTAATGCTGTTTCTGGCCTTTCGCCATTTGAAATTCTAAGAGGGCGTCCTCCTGCGTCTAGGTTGTGCCCTGCTTGGTTACGAGAGTGTCAGAACAAAAATGTACATATGTTAAATGTGGACAAAGTTGTGAGACCAAATGTGGAAAAATTTCAGGTTAAAATGAAAAATCACTATGACACTTTGCACAGAGTGAAGTCTTTTGAGAGAGATTTGCGTGTAGGAGATTGGGTTCGGGTGAAAGATCCCAACCATGTACTTAAGGGGATGTCTAAGTTTAAACCTCCTGTCAGAATTGAAGTTGTGACCAGGAATGCAGTGAGGACCAGCAGGAACGAGTGGTGGAATAAGGGAAGAGTTGTGAAGGTGCATTCTCATGATGTTCCTTCCCATGATCTTACTTCTCCATCTAATTCGTCTTTGCGTGCTCGTGTTGTTCCTTCTCCTTCTTTTTCTGACACTGATGTTTATGAGCCTAAACCATCGGTTCATCTTCTGTCTGAACGAAGGAATGATAGACGGAACATTGTTAAACCTTTGAGATTTCGTGAATGAAACTCTCCCCTTAATCTAAACTCAAACTGGTTGTATATAATCTAACACTGTGTTTATGTATTGTTAATTCTTTGTATTGCATTATTGTATAGAAGGGAGATATTGTGGTGATCTCATGTTAATCACATTCCAGCATTACATCACTGGAATGTAGAATGTCCATCGTGGATTCTGGGTTGTGTGATTCCATGTGAGTCAGTTACTTTGGCACTGCTGAAGCTGTGGCTAATAAATATACGAGTTGAAGTATTTCCGTCTGCTGACCTTCATTACCTAATACTTCACTACAAATTTCCCATGTTAATTCCCATAGGAGTTTTAATAGCGAATAGAGCCCAAAGCGCTGGATGGAATTACACCAAATTTGGGAGGAATGTAGATTTTGGTTCTTAGATCACCCTTTCCATTATCTGGTGCAAATCCGTTCAGTAGTTGCTGAGAAATTTAAAGGAAAGCAAAAAGGATAAGCACAGGGCCCCACTCCTCAAGGTCATTGAGCCCCAGGGACCACCACCGCCCCGGGGCTTAGTTGATAAAAAGAAGGGGGGGCACACACCACCCCTTCATGGGTTCTAGAAGCCCGGGGACCACCACTTCCGCGGGGATAAAGAAAGATTATTGGGGGGGGCCGCAGACCTCTCAAAGTCCCGGGGACCACCACCTGTCCAGGGCTAAATAACATCAGCAAGTAACTCCCCCACAGCGGGATTGCTCAGACCCCCACCTCCTTTCTCAACCAGTCTGCAAACCCTCCTCCTGGTGCTCTACCAGTTGGAGAATGAAGCCCCCTTGGCTGCTGAGGATCATTGGGGCCAAGAACCCCTATTGTTGCCTCAAGTAAGTTCCCCACAGTGGGATTGTTCAGACCTCATCAGAGGCCCCACCCCTTTTCTCAACCACTCTACAAACGTGTCTCCTGGTGCACTACTGGTTGGGGGGTGAGGTCCCCTTGGCTGCTGAAGATCATTGGGGGCAAGAACCCCTATTGTTACCACAAGTAAGTCCCCAACAGCGGGATTGCTCAGACCTCACCAGAGGCCCTGTCATCTTTCTCAACCACTCTGTAAACACGCTTCCAGGTGCACTACTGGTTGGGGGATAAAGTCCCCTTAGCTGCTGAATATCATTGGGGGCCAAAAACCCCTATTGTTGCCATGTTTGTATGCAAAATTGTAGACAGCATTTCAACCGTGTTTATAATATTGAGAACTCATTGGGACTGGTGATAACAGGGACACCTTGCTAAGGAAACAGTGGAGACTATGGTTAGATAAAAAATCATATGAAATGACGTTCTGTTATGGACTAAACAGGTTGTGTTTCTTTACCTAAGTGGTTAGAGTGGCCACATTGCTGAAACAGTGGTCCAGTTTTTAACTACATAGTGCGAGAGGCAATGCTAAAATAAATGTTGCATAAGGCAATCAATTTAAAGACAACTAATTGTTGCTCACCAACTCACTTATGTAGAGTAAAGAATATGGCCCCTAAAGTGAATGTAATAAAAAGCTTCTTAATCGATGAGTCAAGTTAGACATCAGTCCCAAGTGTGCTGCACAGGGTGGTGCAAGGCCTGTAGTTAATTTTCTTTTCCAAAGAAAGAATGTATAGGCATGGACCAACCATGTTCATCAGCCATGGGAGTCATTGGTTATGTATAAAGCCAGTTCAATCACCACTTGTTTTCATGTTCATGATGTTGACATGGTTGGAATACCATATTTACCTGAAGTCAGTTTGCATGATTCATGGTCATGGTTTAATCAAATGCTCACAGTACATATGGACACTTTAGATAATATTTGAAAGTTTATATTTACTAGAGAAAATATATCCTCTCTGCTCCCCCACTGTGTTCAAGCCCTTGAAATAGAGTTGCATCTTTCAATCTATTGGCATACCAAGCATTGTAGAATTGCTTCCAGATGGACTGGCATAGAGTGGAGTGAGGTACAGTTTAGTGGCATACATTGGAAGAGTGTAGATTAGCATGACATAGAGTGGCGTGGCATATGATGGAGTGGTATGCAGTGAAATAGCGTACACTGGAGTGGGGTAGAGTGGCGTAGAGTGGAATAGCATAAACTGAAGTGGCATGGAGTGGAGTGCCATACAGTCTCATGGTGTAGAGTGAAGCATTGTAGAGTTGAATACCGTAGAGTGGAGTGTAGTGGAGTACAGTGTAATAGCGTACTGTGGAGTGTTGCAGAGTGGAGTGGCATAAAGTGGCATAGGCTAGAGTGGAGTGGCATACAGTGGAGTATCGTACAGTAGAGTGGTAAAGAGTGGAATAACGTTGAGTGTTACTGGCGTACAGTGTAGTGACATAGAGTGGAGTGGAACTTAGTGTAATAGAGTCGAGTGGAGTGGCATAGAGTGGAATGTCATACAGTGGAACAGTCTAGAGTGTAGTAGGGTAGATTGGATTGTTGTAGAGTAGAGTGGCGTATAGTGTAGTGGTGTACAGTGAAGTGGAATAAAGTGCAGTCGCATACAGAGGAATAGTGTACAGTGCAGTGGTGTACACTGAAGTGCCGCACAGTGGTGTGGCATAGAGTGGAATAGAGTAGGGTGTAGTATCGTAGAATGGAGTTCTGTAAAAAGGATTAGTGTACAGTGGAGTAGTTGTCTGGAACACGTTGGCAGGTATTAGTGTTTCTCCGTTAAAACCCATTAGAGACCCAAGATTGGCGAGAGCACAGAAATATTAAAATTGGAAACAAATGAATCCATCTGCAAAGTTATTTTTGAGGACCAATCTTCACTTTTTGTCTGTCCCCGTTGATTCCGACTTCTTAGTTGGAGAACGTCGGACAGGCAAACAAGGTTAGTGGTCTAGTCTTCTTGAGCACACTCCGAGTGCAAGGTTGCTGTAAGCGTGCTCTAATAATGAATGGTGTACTTCAACTGTGAGTGTGAGGCGCAGGTAGTGTCTCTTCCTCGCGCTTCGTTTCTGAAGGTTTGTGACTGGAATCCAGGAGGAATTGTTGCCTCTTCTTGTCGCATGTCTCCGCACGAAGAGCAGTGTCTCAGCTCTGCTCCTGAGCAACTCGTCTGGGAGAAGATTTTCCTCGCATTTCTGACAGGACTCCTTGCTCTAAGAGAGAAGTTGTGTCTTAGCTTACTCTCCCGCTCAGATATCGTTCTAATTCTACTTCTCAGAGGAACTCTTCTCACCTGGACATTTGGTAAGACTTTGTCTCTCCGTTTACTTGACATTTCTATGGAGCGACAGACTGGCAAATTGTTGTTTGTCATTAAGGATAAAAGACAAATAGCGTGTTACTGACTGGTGTTTGTATCAATGGGAGGCTATAGCCGTTTTTTCTGATATTGGAAGTCTATATTATACAGTGCATATTGTCAGGGTGAATCTGGGATCCCTTTATCAAGAGTTGAGAAGACTATTAGTATGAAGGAACTGAAATTCTGAAGCCCTGAAGAAGCGAATTAATTTTGCGAAACACGTGTTGGCTTGGCTGTTCTGTACCACTGCTGTGTGAAGAGAATTTTGTGATCAAGCATATGATGTACTTCAAATGTTACTTCTACCAAAGTTGAAGACAATCTGTTTCGTGTCTGAACAAGGGCGGACGATAATAAAAAGAATTTTGCATGGACACTTAAGATGCAAAGAGTGTGTTTTTCTCAGTGCATAACCTAATGTATATATATATGTGTACAGTGGTGGCTCGCAGAGGTAACGATGTGGGGCGGTGAGGCGGGCGGGGGCAGGGTGGTAGTGGAGTCATTAGAGATATCAATGTGAATATTGTAAACTTGAAATTCACATCAAACATCAGCAGTCAATCAGTGGAATTTCTTGATGTAAAAGTTTATATTTCTAAAATGAAAATAGAGACAACGCTGCATAGAAAGAATACTGCTAGAACACAACACTGCATGCGCAAAGTGCCCACCCCAAACACCTAATAGCAAGCATTCCCTTTGGTGAATTCTTAAGGTTAAAAAGAATCTGCAGTACGGAAACAGAATTAGAGAAATTAATGGAGGAAGCCAACAAAAGGTTCAAAGTGAGGGGATATACGAACAGAGTCCTCAAGAAAGCAGCAGAAAAAGCTAAAACTAGATTGAGGGAGACTCTACTACAACAGTACAGTGAAGAATTTGAAAAAGAATCAATAACATCAGTACTAGATACTAATGAGGAAGAAAATACAGCCAGGCTCATCACCAGATTTAGTAGCCAACAAAGACAGATTAAAGCCATCATAAAGAAAAATTGGCCAATAGTGATGACTGACGCTGTTATGGCCCCTAGGTTACCAGCGGTTCCATCCATTACCTTTAGACGGGCACCATCCATGAGGACAGAGTTAGTCAAAAGCAGCCCAGAAGTCAGTCAAATCACCTCATGGCTAAAACCTAAGAGTGGTTTTTTTAAATGCTCATCATGTAGAGCTTGTAAATTTGGTATTAATACCACTCATTATGAAACTGCCTTTAGTACCACCAAAGTAGCCATAAGAGGGAACTTCAACTGTAGGACTGACTTTGCTGTATATGTTCTCACGTGCACCTGTGGTTTGAATTATGTAGGCAGCACAAAGCTACAGGTGCATGTGAGAATCTTACAGCATTTGAGGGCCATTGTAAATGGTGATGCTACATACCCAGTGGCTAGGCATTTTAAAGCAGTGCATGACAACAAACTTGAATGTTTGAAATACTTTGTTATTGGTTCGGTCCCTCGTCTAAGACGAGGAGGAAATAGGGAGAAACTGCTACGCCAGCTTGAAACCCGTATGATACTAGAGCTGGACAGCAAGACTCCCAATGGGCTGAACAATAACAAAGATTTGCACAATTTCCTGTAATCATCTTCACTGTACTCTATATTAACTTAGTAAGAGTATTTAAAAACTCAGCATTTGAACAAGAGAAGCCTACCTAGACAAGACAATATTAGAAGTAGTGACACAGCTGGATTACTATGTTACAACTTCAGTATCCAGGAACTTGTATAGCAATATGAATATGGAGTAGCACTATGCAGACATAAGTTATCTCACAAATGCAGAGTTTGTAAACATTTTGTCACAAATTGCTCCCTAATATTCCGCCACATACTCTTACGTATTTTTTACGTATTTTAATTTAATTTAAATATCACTAAAAAAACAAAAACATTTTAAATAGAAAACTTCGGTTTTAAAAATATTTAAATATTAAGATAAGGTGTATCAAGCACCATTTTTGCACTTAAGCACTTTTTCAACTATTTGCACTTTAAAGGCACATTAGCACTTTATTATATCAGGCATAATGTTTGCACTTAATACTGCTGCTATCAACTCATGCTTTTAGTCAGTCTTTTCCAATTTTTGGGTTTTTTATATAAATACATTGATATGCAATATGTTTGTAATTTGCATTCAATAGGCATACGTTACTTGAGCCTAATGTATAACAGTTGTAAACGCATTCATGCGGATAGTTGTTAATCATCTAATCTATATATTAGTAGAATTAGTATGTCTGTAATAGGCTCAGAAAGAGAATTGTATTTCCAAACATTTTTAAGTTTTTTAATATTTATATATTTATTTATTTAAATATTTACAAACGTGACGCAGACAACCATTATTGTGAAAAATATTTATAAATTGGTATTGAGAGCTGTCAAATCCCCACTTGGGGTAGAATATTATGAGTAACAATGCAGCAACAGTGTACAAACATAGTCTGTTCACTATGTTTAGTGAGTTACGTCACAAGTAGGAGGTGGTATTTAAAAACGGAAGATATGCATTGTCAGTATGTGATCAAGGTAACGGCTGTTACCAAAACACGTCATGACTTTTGAAACGTGGTAAAATAAAAACTGTTGCGTACTGTAAGAGGAGTTCATGCCCTTCTGTTCCGACTGAGGAGGAGGAGGAGGGGCGCTGATGTTGTACTGGATATATATATATATATATATATATATATATATATATATATATATATATATATATATTATCTACTGGCGGTCGCCAGTAGATAGTTATAGTTAGGACCTATTTTCCCTAGGAAATCCGCGACATTCTATTTGAAATAACTCTCTTGCCGGTTGACGAATCTTCGCGAAATTTTCAAACTTTATGGCCCGCTCCAGTCCGCTCCTACCCTGAAAGTCTCGGGGTGATTCGTCAGCGGGGCCGAGAAAAAAGGGGGTCCCAAAACGTGTTTTCCCCATTCATTTTCCCATAGGAAACTTTAGACACGGTTACAGCTCGAACTGCTGAACGGAATTACACCAAATTTGGCAAAGAGGTAGTTCTTGGTTCAGAAAGAACTCTTTTGTTAAATGGTGTAAATCCGTTCAGTAGTTCCTGAGAAAATCAAAATGAAAATCACATATATATCTATGGCCGCGTTGGATTCGCGCACCCTCCCGATCACGAGCTGCATGCTAATCTGGCTGTCAACACTCCAAATCAGGAAGTGTTGGCAGCCATTTTGTCCCTCTGTAGAACCGAGGGACAGAAACAAGTGCGCAAAACGCACAAAGGGGGCAGGGTAGAAACACCCTGACCCTCTAGGTCTGCTCAGGGGTCCCACAAGGACCCCCTGGGCAGAAAAAAGCATTTAAAAAAAAAAAAATCGAAGCGAGGTCTCCCGCGCTTCGATGCAAAATGGCCCCCGGGTGGCCCAAGTCCCGGGGGCATGCGGGGGGTGTGTTTATTGTTTATATGGGGGGCCTCTAAGGCCCCCCAAGCCCCGGGGACCGCCACCCCCCGGGGCTTAATAAAAAAAATGGTGCGGGAGGGCTCTTTGCCCTCCCGCTGCCCTGGGGACCGCCACCCCCCAGGGCTTCTTTTTTTTAATTTTAATAACGTGTGTGGGGGGCTCCAGCCCCCCCACACGCCCCGGGGACCACCACCTCCCCGGGGCACATAGAAAATAAATGTGGGGGTCCGTTACGGACCCCCAGAGCCCCGGGGACCACCACCTCCCCGGGGCTGTGCAATTCAAGGGAGGGGGGCCACGCGGCCCCCCTCCTGGAGCCCTTGATGGCCCTGGGGACCGCCACCCCCCAGGGCCGGCTCCTGCAGTGTCCCGGGGTGCCTACCCCCGGGACACTGTAGTTTGCAATGGCAGGACGGGAGCCTCGCGGCTCCCGTCCTGTCATTGCAAACTTGCTTTGGATATTGGAAGCGAGAGCAGGAAACCTGCTCTCGCTTCCAATATCCAAAGCTGATTGCTTTTCCACATGGGGAGCAGCATGTTAGCTGCTCCCCATGTGGAAAAGCAATGCCGGCTCCCAAGGGACGCGGGGAGCCGGCGGGACTGTGGGGGGATTGGGGACCCCCCCACAGTCCCCAACCAGAGGCCAGGCCCCGGGGGATGGGGTCCCCGGGGCCATAGTGGTCAGGGAGGGGGCCATGCAGCCCCCTCCCCAAATAAAAAAAGGGCAAGGCCGGCCCCGGGGGATGGGGTCCCCGGGGCCTTAAATGGCCTGAGGAGGGGGCCACGCAGCCCCCTCCAAATCTATAAAATAAAAACCAAGGGCATGCCCCGGGGATGGGGTCCCCGGGCCAATACAGGCCCAGGGAAGGGGGCCACGCGGCCCCCTTCCCGTTTTTTTTTTTAATTTAAAAAATAAAATGCTCAGGCCCCGGGGGATGGGGTCCCCGGGGCCAAAAGTGGGCAGGGAAGGGGGCCACACAGCCCCCTCCCATTAAAAAATTTTTACAAAAAAAAAATCGACCGGCATTGTGCCGGAGGCCCTCCCCCTCCCTGCAGTACTCTGCAAACGCGCCCCCTGGCGCGTTTTAAGAAGGGGAAGTAATTCCCCTTGAATACTGGGGGTCCCTGGGGCCAACTAGCCCACCAGGAACCTCCAGTATGCGCCAGGGGCTGCGTTGCAGAGAGGTGTACAGAGGCCACGCCCTTTTTACACCTCTCTGCAACGCAGCTCTGTGGTGCTTTTTAGAAGTACATGGTGGGCTAGTTGGACTCCAGGGACCCTCAGAATTGAAGGGGACTTAATCCCCCAACTTAAAACGCGCCACGGGGCGCGTTTGCACAGTGGTGAAGGGAGGGGCGGGCTTCAGGTGACATGTGTGCAAACAGGCCCCGTGGCGCGTTTTAAGATGGGGAATTAAATCCCCTTCAATCCTGAGGGTCCCTGGGGCCAACTAGCCCACCATGTACTTCTAAAGCGCCACAGAGCTGCGTTGCAGAGAGGTGTAAAAAGGGCGTGGCCTCTGAACACCTCTCTGCAACGCAGCTCCCTGGCGCATACTGGAGGTACAGAGTGGGCTAGTTGGACCCCAGGGACCCTCATGATTCAAGGGGCCTTAATCCCCCAACTTAAAACGCACCACGGGGCGCGTTTGCACAGATGTCACCTCAGGCCCCGCCCCCTCCCTTCACCATTGTGCAAATATTCCTCTAAAATCAGCCGAACTACGAATTCCGATTTACTCACCTGTTATCAGGAGAGACCTCAGTGCTGCATCTTTCAGCCCAGTACTGATCCTGAAAAGTAATTTTAACCGTACTTACCAGTAACTTGAATTTCCTTCCATAGGATATCATTGACTGGATTCACTTGGAAATTCTTCTAAGTGTGGAGTTTTGGAACTTTATAAGATTCCTCTAAAATCAGCCAAAATACGAATTCCGATTTACTCACCTGTTATCAGGAGAGACCTCAGTGCTGCATCTTTCAGCCCAGTACTGATCCTGAAAAGAGATTTTAACCGTACTTACCAGTAACTTAAATTTCCTTCCATAGGATATCATTGTCTGCTTTTTGCTGAAAAAGTTTCTGTGTCGATTTTTGAAACATACAAATATTCCTCTAAAATCAGCCGAACTACGAATTCCGATTTACTCACCTGTTATCAGGAGAGACCTCAGTGCTGCATCTTTCAGCCCAGTACTGATCCTGAAAAGTAATTTTAACCGTACTTACCAGTAACTTGAATTTCCTTCCATAGGATATCATTCACTGGTTTCACTTGGAAATTCTTCTAAGTGTGGAGTTTTGGAACTTTATAATATTCCTATAAAATCAGCCGAAATACGAATTCCGATTTACTCACCTGTTATCAGGAGAGACCTCAGTGCTGCATCTTTCAGCCCAGTACTGATCCTGAAAA
Source organism: Calotriton arnoldi (assembly GCA_963921515.1). Classification (NCBI taxonomy): domain Eukaryota; kingdom Metazoa; phylum Chordata; class Amphibia; order Caudata; family Salamandridae; genus Calotriton; species Calotriton arnoldi. Next base: position 953,223 of record CAWUFW010004930.1, on the reverse strand, counting down.
GAAATTTTAACCGTACTTACCAGTAACTTGAATTTCCTTCCATAGGATATCATTGTCTGCTTTTTGCTGAAAAGTTTCTAAGTGTCGATTTTTGAAACATACAAATATTCCTCTAAAATCAGCCGAACTACGAATTCCGATTTACTCACCTGTTATCTGGAGAGACCTCAGTGCTGCATCTTTCAGCCCAGTACTGATCCTGAAAAGTAATTTTAACCGTACTTACCAGTAACTTGAATTTCCTTCCATAGGATATCATTCACTGGTTTCACTTGGAAATTCTTCTAAGTGTGCAGTTTTGGAACTTTAGAATATTCCTCTAAAATCAGCCGAAATACGAATTCCGATTTACTCACCTGTTATCAGGAGAGACCTCAGTGCTGCATCTTTCAGCCCAGTACTGATCCTGAAAAGTAATTTTAACCGTACTTACCAGTAACTTGAATTTCCTTCCATAGGATATCATTGACTGGATTCACTTGGAAATTCTTCTAAGTGTGGAGTTTTGGAACTTTATAATATTCCTCTAAAATCAGCCAAAATACGAATTCCGATTTACTCACCTGTTATCAGGAGAGACCTCAGTGCTGCATCTTTCAGCCCAGTACTGATCCTGAAAAGAGATTTTAACCGTACTTACCAGTAACTTAAATTTCCTTCCATAGGATATCATTGTCTGCTTTTTGCTGAAAAAGTTTCTGTCGATTTTTGAAACATACAAATATTCCTCTAAAATCAGCCGAACTACGAATTCCGATTTACTCACCTGTTATCAGGAGAGACCTCAGTGCTGCATCTTTCAGCCCAGTACTGATCCTGAAAAGTAATTTTAACCGTACTTACCAGTAACTTGAATTTCCTTCCATAGGATATCATTCACTGGTTTCACTTGGAAATTCTTCTAAGTGTGGAGTTTTGGAACTTTATAATATTCCTCTAAAATCAGCCGAAATACGAATTCCGATTTACTCACCTGTTATCAGGAGAGACCTCAGTGCTGCATCTTTCAGCCCAGTACTGATCCTGAAAAGAAATTTTAACCGTACTTACCAGTAACTTGAATTTCCTTCCATAGGATATCATTGTCTGCTTTTTGCTGAAAAAGTTTCTAAGTGTCGATTTTTGAAACATACAAATATTCCTCTAAAATCAGCCGAACTACGAATTCCGATTTACTCACCTGTTATCTGGAGAGACCTCAGTGCTGCATCTTTCAGCCCAGTACTGATCCTGAAAAGTAATTTTAACCGTACTTACCAGTAACTTGAATTTCCTTCCATAGGATATCATTCACTGGTTTCACTTGGAAATTCTTCTAAGTGTGCAGTTTTGGAACTTTAGAATATTCCTCTAAAATCAGCCGAAATACGAATTCCGATTTACTCACCTGTTATCAGGAGAGACCTCAGTGCTGCATCTTTCAGCCCAGTACTGATCCTGAAAAGTAATTTTAACCGTACTTACCAGCAACTTGAATTTCCTTCCATAGGCTAACATTGACTGGTTTCACTTGGAAATTCTTCTAAGTGTGGAGTTTTGGAACTTTATAATATTCCTCTAAAATCAACCGAACTACGAAAACCGATTTACTCACCTGTTATCAGGAGAGAACCCAGTGCTGCATCTTTTAGCCCAGCACTGACCCTGAAAAGTAATTCTAACCGTACTTACCAGTAACTTGTATTTCCTTCCATAGGAATCCATTGTCTGGTTTTCAGCAGAAAAGTTTCAAAGTGTCGATTTTCACAAACTACAAATATTCCTTAAAAATCGCCTGTATGACTTAAACGCATTCTTTCAACTGTTTACAGGAGATGCACCAGTGCTGGATCCAGGATCCAACACTGAGTAAGAAAAAGTAACGATAACACTACTTACCTGCTAAGTGAATTTCCTCCGATAGGATAACATTGGTGATTCTATGTGAAAAAGTTTCTAAGTGTCAACTTTTAAAATACAATAATATTCCTTAAAAATCAGTACTGTAACCAAAACGCTTTTACTCAACTGTTTACAGGAGATGTCCCAGGACTGAATCTAGGATCCAGTCCTGTGGTTAGAAAAGTAATCCATAAAGTAACTAATTGCATTTAACTAGAAATTCACATTGAGCTCAATGTTGCATTGTGTTTGAAATTGTGTTGCCCATTGCAACAACTGTAACTACTGTACTTAAAACTCTATTGCCTATTTGCAAACTATTTAAACTAAAGTAATTCATTCTGAGAAAGTATATTTTGTAATGTAATGTATAATGTAATTACAATGTAATTTAATAAATAAAATATCTAAAAATAAATAGTTTTAAAAAATGTAGTAAATTAGTATCAAAAAAATAAATATAACAATTAATACATTTAAAAATTGTCATTTACAAAACCTTTGAAATTCACTGAAAAAACCATAGGTTTTAGGGCGTTATAGTTAGAAATTAGCATTTAAAAACCTTTGAAATTCACTGAAAAAACCACAGGTTTCAGGCACGTTATAGTTAGAAATTAGCATTTAAAAAACCTTTGAAATTCACTGAAAAAACCATAGGTTTCAGACACGTTATAGTTAGAAATTAGCATTTAAAAAACCTTTGAAATTCACTGAAAAAACCATAGGTTTTAGGGACAGTTATAGTTAGTTGGACATTTCACTCGTACAAAACCATAGAAATTCCCCCGTTATAGTTAGTTCAGCTAACTATAACTCGCGCCCCGCAATGCACTGCTGATGACGTCACATATTACATCACTCATGACATGGTCAGTGACATCAATGAGAGTTTTAAAAGAGCAGAATATTCCTATCAGAAGACTACTGCTTAAGATTTCAATTCTCTTTTATCTTAATCATTCATCAACCTTCCGTCAGTATCATTTAATAAGAGAGTAGCTCAGGCCTTGTGTTCATTGGGTAATTAGGTTAACACATCAGTACATTTGTTATGAAAATATGAAACATGCAGTCTGTGCATAAATGATTTGTATCCCCTCTGCAGGTACTGGATGCCACAATGCCTTGTAGAAGAAAGACAAACAAGGTTCTAGCATAGGTGAAGTCACCCCCAGCAAGGCAGTCTCTCTTGTTTCTCTATCCACTTCCCCTTTCCCCATAATATCCATACTTGCGGTTACAATTACAGTTGGTGTGGTTACTGGTGGAGGGGCATTGGGTCTAGCCTCTGCTCCTCTGGATTTCGCTAAGCAGGTACTTGCAGATTGAAGTGCAACTATTCTAGTTCTACCTCAGCAGAAATGGCTGAAGGTTTGGATTTTAAGGCTTTGGCAGAGAATTTGGACAACATACAAAAACAGTTAAATAGCACCAAAGATGAAAATAGAAACTTAGGGCCCGATTCACAGAACTAACTTAAGACAAAATCCTAAACTTACTACCATTTTGGTATTCACAGAAGGCACTTACTCATTTTGGTATTCACAGAAGGCACTTACTCATCAATGAGTAAGTGCCTTCTGTGAATACCAAATGAGTAAGTTACTCAAAATGAGTAAGTTACTCAAAATTAGTAAGTTACTCATTTTGGTATTCACAGAAGGCACTTACTCATCAATGAGTAAGTGCATTCTGTGAATACCAAAATGAGTAAGTGCCTTCTGTGAATACCAAAATGAATAAGTGCCTTCTGTGAATACCAAAATGGTAGTAAGTTTAGGATTTTGTCTTAAGTTAGTTCTGTGAATCGGGCCCTTAAAAAATGAGATAAAAAAGATCCCAACAAGAGACTCACCATCTTTTATAAAAATTGGATGGATAAATTACTAATACCTCACCCTCACCCAAAGGTCCAGAAACATTTCCTAAGGCAGCGTCTACACCAGAGTCTGAGATATCCACTCAGGTGATACATTCTATCTCCCCAATTATTCCTTTGGCTAATCCTGAATGATTTAGTGGGGATCTACATAAGGTACAGATATTTGTGACCCAGTGTTCCCTACATTTTCTGTGTAGACCCATAGTATTTGCAGAAGATCAATCCAAGGTGGCATTTATACTGTCTTACTTGAGTGGAGATTCTGCATCTTGGTCAATGCCTCTTATTTCTCGAAATGGCACCATCTTGTACGATTTTGAAAGATTCAAGTCAGAATTACTTCGACTCTTTGACAGAAGGTCAGCGAATCCAGCAACAGATAATGAACTGTTGGAATTAAAGCAGGGGAAATGAGATTTAATTTCATACATGGCATAGTTTAATAATCGATGAAACTGAATAGCATGAAAGCAAGCAGGCTGCAATTTTTTATCATGGGCTTAAGGATGAATTAAATGATGCCTTGGCCCAGATTCCCAAAAGACCCCAGGAAATTTCTGAATTGATTGATTTGGTTTTACAGTTTGACCATAGATTAAACGAAAGAAAATATGAAAAATGAAGAGATTTTCGCCCACTTCCGCCAAGATTTGGCAGGGTCAAGACAGAAGGCAACAGAGCAGAAGCACCTATTATTGAAGAACCCATGCAGATAAGTTCTATACGAGGCCCATTGTCCAAGGAAGAAAAGGAGAAGTGAAGGTCTAAAAACATGTGCATGTATTGCGGAAATCCGGGGATTTTGTGAGAGAGTGTCCAAAAAAGCCCAAGCTTCAATGTCGGGAAAAGACAAACCTCACCAATAGGGGAGTTGCTCTGGTGAGAAAAGTTGAAGAGTCAACTCCAGAAATTCCGGAAACTCCAAAAATCCCAGAATCTCAACTAGTGGCAAATACACTTCAGGCTGCAACCCCACATCTGGGAGTTTCCTTAATGACCAAATTTGAAAACTTTTAAATCAAGAACGTCTCAGTAATGATTGACTATGGAGCTACTGGGACTTTTTTTGGGATCAGAAATACGCCAAGAAGATGGGAATAAGATTCATCAAGAAAAAGTTCGCTGAAACAGTCCGAGCCATAGATGGAACGAATTTGACTTCAGGACCCATTTCTGAAGAGACTGAAACCACTGAGTTATTGGGTATGGGTGGACATCAAGAATTTTTAAGATTCAATCTAATTGATGTGCCTCAATTCCAGTTGATTTTGGAATTACCATGGTTAACAGAACACAATCCAAAAATCGACTGGGAAAAAAGTAATGTGGAAATGAACTCCGAGTACTGTAAAGAACATTGTTATCAGATCAGAAGAAAAGAATCCCTTGATGATATTTTGATGTTCTCAGAAAATAGAGAAGAACATGTGAAACTTGTGAGATCTATCTTGCAGACGTTGTATGAAAACTATCTGTATGTAAAATTGGAAAAATGCTCTTTTCACACCAATCAAGTGGAACTTTTAGGCTTTGTACATTCCTCTGAAGGGGTTTCCATGGATCCATTCAACATGGCAGTTATTAAAGAGTGGCCTACTCCCAGAAACTTTAAGGAAATTCTGAGTTTTTTTGGCTTTGCCAATTTTTATCGACGTTTCATTCACAATTCCTCTGCTAAAGTGAGCCCAATCACTCACCTGCAAAAGAAAGGACTCAAATTCCAGTGGTCGGAAGAAGCTGATAAGGCTTTCAAGTTTCTAAAAGAAATTTTTATGACAGCTTCCATTCTGATGCATCCAGATCCAGAAGAAGCCTTCTATGTGGAAACAGATGCATCAGACTTGGCTACTGGAAGAGTGCTTGCCCAAAGGAACAAATTAACAGGTCAGTTACATCCCGTAGCATTTTGTTCCAGGAAACTGGCAGATCCAGAATTAAACTATTTCATTGCTGACAAGGAACTATTGGTGGTAAAAGATGCCTTTCAAGATTGGAGACATTGGGGTATATTCACAAGAACGTGTGATAACTACCGCAAGAGTAGCGTAACGCAACTTTCAATATCGCAGCCTATCGCGGGAAAATAACCCTGTGTCAACGTGGAATTCACAACAAGTCGGTACCATGCGATAGTCTGCCGAAACCGCGGACAATGTCCGCGATACAACCACCACAATGGAGATACAAACCACAACACCAAAAAACACGCGATGGGCCAAAGCGCGATGAGGAAACAGCGACAAGCAGCGCCAGGCCTGCAACACACACCTGGCAGGCGTCAAAAATCTCCATAAAAGTAGAAAAAACACCCACACACAAACTGACCAACACACAAGCACCATTGAGGCAGCCGGAGCAGGCGCAGAGGACGAGCGCAACCCCACAAGCATCCCAGACGACCAGCCTGGTACCCCGGGGACAGGGAAGGGCAAGGACAAGAAGATGAGGAAGACCAAGTTCAGTCCGCAGGCGAACAGGATCATAGTCACGGAGGTGATGGAACACCATCAACAACTCTTCGTCACCTCCAACGTGTCATTGGGCACCAAAACTGGAATATGGCGGGACATCGTCGACAAGGCGAATGCCGTCGGAGAGCACAAGCGGACAATGTGACGAGGTCAAGAGGCGATGGAATGACATCAAGCGGAAGACCAAGGAGAAACTCTCCGCCAACCTGAAGGCAGCAACGCAGACCGGAGGTGGGGGCCCAGCGCCACAGCTGGAGCTGGATGACATGGAGGAGCTGGTGTCGACAGTCATCAGTATGGATACTGTGGCCGGAGTCGGGGGACCGGACACTGCTCGACAGGACACAACACAACCGCAACAGGGTGAGTGACCACCAGGTACTGGGGGACGGGGAGAGATGACCACAATGGCACACATGCACAAGCAAGCAGGGCACAGTGCACACCCACAATCACTCTGGGTCCTCGCCCAGACCCACAGACTGTCACAATGTACAATGCCATGATGTCTGAATGTCAACCTGTACCATGTGGCTACATACATGTGGACACATTGTAATACACCATCTCCCCTTCACATCGCAGGGGCATCGTCAACACCTCCTGCAGAGCAGTCACAGCCACTCTTCACTGATGACGAGCAGGAGGACAACACCAGCATCGACACCCAAACCATCCAAGACCTCATTGACCTCATCCGCAACTCACCTCCAGGATCAGGGCAGCCCAGCTACATCCATGAGACCCCACCCACCACCCAAACCACTGAGCAGGAGGCACCCACAGCCCCGGCACCCTCCCAAGTCCCCCAGGAACAACAAATGGCCTTCCAACGCCGTGTGCTGGAAGGCCAGAGGGAGATGGCCGAGCAGGTGCGGGTGGGGTTCGAGCTCATTGCTACCAAACTGGACGCCATCCTTGGGTGTCTATGTCCACCCCATGGGCTCCAGCGAGCCCTGACTGACATCTCTGGAGTCATGACGCGGAGGAAAGAATACCTGTCCGCTCAGAGTGGCCCCAGCGATGCCAGCCGTGAGCTGGCACACATGCGGAGGCTCATGGAGGACATGGTGCGGATGGAGTCGGAAAGGATGGCAGCCGCCGCTGCACATCAGCGAAATGTAGCTGGGATCTACCGTGCCCTGCATGTCCTCATCATGGCATTGCTGCCACAAGGCGTGGCGATGATGAATGCTGCTGCCCCCACTCCACCCACATCTCCGCCCCCTGTGTCAGTGCCTCCCAGTGCGGCAGGCGTACCCACTCCGGCACCTGATGTGTCACTGCCACACAGGGCAGCCGACAATCCTCCTCTGGCCCCTGATGTGTCAGTGGCACACAGTGCCGCAGCCGGTACTGCAACACCCACAGGTGTGGGGCAGGGCACACACCCGGGGACGAGGACATGGATGGGACTGTGGTCAATAGGGCCAGGCACTAGCATCCATTTCCGCCACCTTGCCTGTTACTGCTTGGTGCCGCACATGGCCTCAAGACCTACCACTGACCCCCGATACACTCCGATGTACTCACCTTGGACAGCGACATGGACTGCCACATCCTGTTTGACGACCAATGACACGGCGGACAGACTGCGGACTGTACCCTTCCTCTTCCGCAGTACAGGTCATCCCCGGATGGACACTGGCTGGCCCTCCACGGGCCCATATTGTGTAGTGTGCTCGGCATTGCCCTGTACCGCTCCAGCTGCATGAGTGCACTGGATGTGCAAATACACATCCAGTGACGCACTGCTGTGTAATGTCTTACGTCATTTATGTATGGATGTGTGGATGAATGTGGGGACAGTGCCTTCCCTTGCGTCAATGATGTTCATCCTGTGGGATGCCAGTCAGAGGGTGCGACATTGCATTTTGTGTACCGGGTTCCGTGAACACTACAACAGGGACACACGCATCAGTCACTTCCTTGTCTGGACATGGACTGGACCACGCCCAGAGCCCACGAGTCATTGCTGCAAGCCCTGCACTGGTCGGGCGTATGGCAGGCCAGACCACTCCGCTAACGCCCCGAGGGGGGCCCTCATTGCTACCCGTCGGGGCGTACTCGCTGGTGGTGTGCAGGTCACTGGTCTAGTTGTCAGCATGTCACAGCCACTCCCTGAGGGCAGGTTTTCACACACACCACACCCATCCAGCACAGGTGTCACAGGCCATGTGACTCCGCCAATATAAGGGGCAGAGGACGTCACATTCCCCTCTTCCGGTGGTGACTGGATGATGGCCGCTCCACGGTTCTCACTCATGTAGGGCCCATGAGTTGTTGCGCACAGGGTTGGTGGCACACGAGGCCTTGAGCAAGGCACGGGCCTACCACCACGTGGTGCAGACTGGGGTTGCACAGGGTTAGTGGCACACGAGGCCTTGAGTAAGGCACGGGCCTACCACCACGTGGCGCAGACTGGGGTTGCACAGGGTTAGTGGCACCCGGGGCCTTGCGGATGGCACAGGGACCCCGCCACGGGACGGTGACTTGGGGTGCACTGTGTCAGTGGCACCTTGAGCTGCTGAGCGGGTGTGCAGCCTGCGATGATGCCCCGTCCCGGCGGTCCGGACAGCTCAGGCTTTGTGTGCCCTGCTGGACTGCAGTGTAGGCCAGAGCCAGCGGGCAGCGCGGGCCTACCTCCACGTGGCGTCGCTTCCGGGATCCCAGAGTTGGTGGCACCCATTGGGCTGAGCGTGTGTGCAGCCTACGATGGTGCCGGGTGCACTGGTATGTACTCTGCAATGGAGTAATCAAGACCAAGCACTGAACGTGAGACCTGGTGGCCTGCGGAGCGGGGCTGCATGATGTGGAGGGTGCCATGTCCGCGGGCCCTGGGCTTGTGGCTTGCAGCGGGACGTGGTGGGACCTCCTGTCTACGCGCCGGTGGCGGAAGGTGAGCATTGAGGCCTGGGTGTGCATGGGCGGGCATGCTCCGATGGGCGGCGGGAGAGGTTGGGGTGCCTCTGCCTGGGTGTGCATGGGCGGGCAGGCGATGTTGTCTTGTGCAAGTGTGTGTACTGTGCCAGTCATGTGTCTGGGCTCTGTTTCAGCTGACGGCTCTGAATCAGATGTGTGACCTGGTGAACTGCCCTACATACCGGCACGTGGTTGGAGACACACCAGTGGCAGCAGGTGAGCAGTGTGGCCTGGGTGCGCAGGGGCGGCACTCTCTCTCTCTCTCCCTCTCTTCCTCTCTTTCTCCCTCCCACGCTTCCTCTCTCTCTCCCTCCCTCTCTTCCTCTCTCTCTCCTCTTCTCTCTCTCTCTCTCTCCCTCTCTTCCTCTCTCTCTCCCTCCCATTCTTCCTCTCTCTCTCCCTCCCTCTCTTCCTCTCTCTCTCCTTCGCTCTCTCTCTGTCCTCTGATGTGCGCAGGACACACCTTCTCATCATGTTTTTGTCTTACAGGCTGTGACCTACGTATTGTCCGGAGAGGAGCGGCCATGTGTCTTCATTTCATTTCGTTGTTCATTTTAATAAAGTTTCATTTGTTGCTTCGAAAGTGAATGTGTGCTGGTCATTTCTGTGACAACACATCCATGTCACCAGTTGTGATTGTGCGGCATCAAGCGGAATATTTTGTACATGTTTCGGTGTGGCTTATGTGGCATGTCTTTGGTCGGGGGGGTGCCAGGGAGGGGTGGTCCTGGGGGTGGTGGCGGTGGGTGTTGTGGCCCTCTTGGGTGTCCGGGCCGCATGATGGGTGGCTCCATGGCATCTGTTGCCCTTCAGATGTGGCCCTGGGCTGTGCTCCCTTTTGTGGTGCTGGCTGCTGTCCGACTTTACACCAGGTCAGAGCAGGTGTAGATTTCCTGGTGCTAACGCACCTTATCGCTTTTTTTGTATTTTTATCACGGATGTGGCTGGTCGTTGTGAATGTTGAGGTGTGCTGTTGTCTCGGCTTTTGTCACGGGAACGCCTACTCTGCATCTCATTAGCGATATTTGCTGGGGTCCTCTGTGGCGATGTTTTTGCGGCTGCTATCGCGGGTAAACTGGTGCTGTGGGCTGTTTATACCGGCTTGTGAATGGGGGGTAAATTTATCACGACTTTGGCTGCGATTAAGTGCCGTTAATTCGGCGATAGCTCCTTGTGAATATGCCCCATTGTCTCTTAGGAGCTAAACATGTTGTGACAGTTTTTACGGATCACCGCGATCTTCAATTATTAAAATCTGCAAGATCTCTTACACCACGTCAATTAAGATGGTCCTTGTATTTTTCAGATTTCAATTTTGTGATTATCTATAAGCCCGGAGCAGTTAATGGCAAGGCAGATGCACGGTCGTGGTTGACTTTTAAAGGAGAAACTAAAATCCCAAATCCTGAACCCATCATTCCGTCCACCAAGTTTGTATGTGCCACACAATTTGTAGAATTCACAAAGGAGATTTGCGAAGTCCTATCTGATAAAGAAATGATTAACTGGATTAAGTTAGATCCAGCAAGAAACATCAGAGATGCCCTTCCATTCTGTAGAGATGTCTTGTATCTACCCACAAAGAGACTGCAAGAATTAGTCTTAAAGACCTGGCATGATGATCCCTTGGCTGGACAAAAAGGCATTACAAAGACCACAGATTTATTTAAGAGACCGTTTTGGTGGCCTGGCATGGACGCTCAAGTGAGACAGTATGTGTCAATTTGTAATACATGTATGAAGGGAAAGCCTAGTAGGCAAGCCCCACAGGGACTTTTGCAGTCTTTACTCCCTGCACCTCATCCCTGGCACACAGTATCTATGGACCTAATAGTGAATCTCCCTTCCAGTCAAGGGTTCCACACCATTCTAGTTTTTGTTGATACATTTACTAAAATGAGTCATTTTATCCCCTTAAAGTCTGTCCTAAAGGCTCCACAGCTTGCTCAACTATTCACTCACCATATTGTCAGAGCCCATGGGATTCCAAAAATTTTAATTTCAGATCGTGACTCCCAATTCGTATCAACATTTTGGAGGGCATTTGCAAAACAATTGGGAATAGACGCTCAGTTTTCCACCAGTTATTATCCTGAGACTGATGGACAGACCAAGAGAGTCAATCAGAAATTGGAGCAATATTTGCACCTTTACCTCCCAGATCAAGAAGGTGAATGGCCTGAGTTGTTTTGGACGGTTGAATTTGAATATAATAACTCTAGACTTGACTCAACAGGGTATACCCCATTATATTTGAACTCAGGTAGACATCCCAATCTAGTGTGGGGTAAAGATGATGAATCTGTCCCATCCGTTGGAAAAAAGGTAAAAGAGATACAAAACACTTATGAGTCATCCAGGGAGAATTTACTTAAGGCTAAGATGTCTTATAAGAAACATTCAGATAAGAAGAGAAGGGTAGGACCAGTCCACGTCTGTGCATAAAGAGCAGTGTCTCAGCTCTGCTCATGAGCAACTCGTCTGGGAGAAGATTTTCCTTGCATTTCTGACAGGACTCCTTGGTCTAAGAGTGAAGTAGTTTCTCAGCTTACTCTCCCGCTCAGGTATCGGTCTAATTCTACTTCTGAGAGGAACTCTTCTCACCCGGACATTTGGTAAGACTTTGTCTCTCCATTTCTTCAACATTTCTATTTAGCGACAGACTGGCAAATTGCTGTTTGTCATTAAAGATAAAAACAAATAGCGTGAACTCAAGTAACAGACTATTTTTCAAAATAATAATTATATATATAAATATATAAATATATATCCAAAAGCAGAACCAGCGCATCACCTCCTCGCACCAGAACATGACACCGCAACCCAAGGTAAGGTTCTTCCCAATTTTTTATTTTTTAATGCAGACTTAGGGATATGACGCATTTTGGCAGGATCCCCTGTGTTTTTATATTTATATATATGTTATTAATTCCGTTTGTGAGACTTCAAGTTTATTGATTCATTTGGCAGGGACGTGGAACACCAAAACCAAAAACGCTGCAGGATTGAACGCGGCGTTTTTGGTTTTGCAATGCTGATTCAGGTATTAGGACTGGGGGAACAATGATCCCCGCAACAAACTACGGACACTTGTGACGCGGAATTAAATAATAGAAATAATTGATGGACCAAATGGAAATTGCAAATCATAATTGATACCTAACGATACATAAATATTAGCCCAGATGAAGTTCAAGACAATTTGAACTAAACGCGTTAGCTGGATGCTTTTAATCATTGGATTTTAAAACTTTGAATAAAGCAGGAATTTCTTAAATGGACCTAGAGACTCTTCTAATTTGTTTATGGGTGCACCATTCCACTCTTTGTCTTGGCACTTTATTAAAGTGCTAATATGTAAAAAATGTATTTATAATTTTGTATAGATTTTTACAGCAGTTTAGGGAGAACTGCCCATGTTTTTTTAAGTAGTGTGGTAATTTGTAGGTATTATCGTGGTACTTTGTAGACTTTTTAGTGAAGATTTAAATATGTCAAAAATGGAAAATACTTTGTAAGACATTATAGTTGTAAAATAAAGGGTACTAAAGTATATGTTTAATTTTTTAATATATTTGTTTTGTTTTTAATATATTTGTGGTATCGCAGTACTCCTGAGGCAGTACATTTTTTTTAAATGTATAGAAACGTATAAAAAGTTTCCCTACCAATTTCCACTTTATTAAAGTGGTAATAGGTAGGGGAAAAATATTAAGCCTAATACTTATCTACATTTTACATCTCAGTGTGAAACGCAGAACACAGGCAAAGTGTACCTAAAAATAGCATGGCTGCCTTTAACTTTTGTAAAGGCAGTCATTTGCCAATCACATAATGACTTGTCGTCGATATGTAATGTGGTACGTCAGCGAAATACTGCAAAATTTTGCAAAAAGACCTCTGTCACAGATATTATTAAGTTAATATGCCTAATAAATTAAAAAATCCTTACCTTACTTACCTTTAGTACCCAAAAGGATCATCTGCGCACCAAAATGTTTAATCCTGCCAGATTTCATGTAAATCCGTTGAGCTGTTTTTGATCTATGCAAGATACAAAAGTCTATGGAAAATGCACTGATGGAAAAATTTCTGTTGGGACCCCCCTTTGATCGTTGCAACCCCTTGACCAATCACAGAGAAACTTTGCATCATCTGCCAATGTAGAAGGAAGAATAGGTCTGCAAAGCTTCGTGGAGATTCATCAAACGGGCACAAAGTTATTAGCAGTCAAAATTCCTATACCTGGGAATTCTAACTATAACTACAGAGTGGCTACAGCCACGCTGTAATGTTATTGGACGCAATGTGAGTTATTTTTTTTTGCTTGGGTGCTATCCATTGATCAATATGTTTTCTTTAATAATATGATTGAGGACAAGCTAAAGTGTTAAAATATGTGCAACTTATAAGTTTGAAATATTAAACTTCAAGTTGACTCAAGGCTGTTGGCCTTGAATGGCATTTAGAACGCATGCAACTTACTGTGGACAGTAATTCGCAATATCTAAACATCTGTAAAAAGCAGCACATTGTGCCTGCAGGAATGTGAATCTTCAGTCAGGGACGTGTTCCTTCCCTGCTGCTCTGCTAACCTGCACAGACTTATGTGCTTGTCACAACAAATGCAAGAACTGTCAGAATAAGCTTACTAATCTTTCACTTACAATTGAGGAATGGTTTGATGACAGCTGTGTGATGCCAACATTTTTTATATAACAAGACGAAGAAGAACAACATCCCTGTAAAGTATTCAAAGGAGAGCTGAGGCTGAATACAAAATGCAATTATTTACCTTTTTCTGACTGATCAATAAACCAAATCAGGACATAAAAAAAATGACAGCTATATTGAAAAATATTTCACAAAACGTTTATGTATTTTGTCAACATTATTGCTGATGAAATATTCGGGTCAAATGGAAATTGCAATTTAATTTCAAATGTATTTTCTGGCAATTTTGGGGCATATTCTCAAGTACTTATCGCCGAGTTAGCGGCACTTTATCGCAGCCAAAGTGGTGATAAATTCATCGCACCATTCACAAGCTGGTGCTAACAGCCGATATCACCAGTTTTCCTGCGATAGCAGCCGCAAAAAACATCGCCACGGATGACACCGGCAACTAACGCTAATGATATGCAGAGTAGGCGTTCCCGTGCAAAAACCCGCGGAAACACCACTTCACAACATTCTCAACGACCAGCCAGATCGGCGATAAGAATCAAAAACATGCGATAAGGCGCGTTAGCAGCAGGGAATTAACACCTGCTCCTACCTGGTGTTAAGTCGGACGACAACCAGCACCATGAAAGCGAGCCCAGACTATAGCCACACCTGAAGAACAACAGATGCCATGGAGCCACTGATCATGCAGCTCGGAGCCCCAAGAGGGCCAAAACACCCACCGCCACCACACCCAGGCCCCCCACCCCCCCAGGACCCTCTATCCCCGGGGCCCTACTCCGGGCACCCCCCCCCCCGGAAATGTTTTCCACATCTACCGTACAAATTCATGAACACAACAACTCGCCTGATGTCGCACAAGTACAACAATTAACATTCATGTGCGGTCAAAAAAAGGAAAAACATTCATACACCTCAGAATTTCTAAAATATTCGTTTTATTCATATTTAACTCAACACTAATAATTGAAAGAGTCATGGTGGGTCTACTCTGGACAATCTGCAAGTCAAAGCCTGCAAGACAAAATTGAAGATAAGAAGGTGCGTCATGCACTCAACAAAGGACAGAGAGAGAGAGAGAGAAAGAAATGGAGAGAGAGAGAGAGAGAGAGAGAGTGAAAGAGAGGGAGAAGGAGAGAGAGAGCAACAGAGGGAGAGAGAGACAGTGAAAGAAAGAGAGGGAGAGTGAGTGAGAGAAAGAGAGAGAAAGATAGAGAAAGAGAGGGAGAGAGAGAGACAGTGAAAGAAAGAGAGGGAGAGTGAGAGAGAGAAAGACAGAGAAAGATAGAGAAAGAGAGGGAGAGAGAGACAGTGAAAGAAAGAGAGGGAGAGAGAGAGAGAAAGAGAGAGAAAGAGAGGGAGAGAGAGAGAGAGACAGTGAAAGAAAGAGAGGGAGAGAGAGAGACAGTGAAAGGAAGAGAGGGACAGGGAGAGACAGTGCCGACACTGCGCACCCAGGCCTCACAGCTCACCTGCTGCCACCGGTGTGTCTCCAACCACGTGCCGGTATACACTGCAGTCCACCAGGTCCCTCATCTGAAACAGAGTCCAGAGCTAATGATGGCAGAGTACATATCATTGCACACGGCAACATCGCTTGGCCGCCCCTGCGCACACAGGCTGCTGCACCCCAGCCCCTCCTGCCGCCCAGTGGGGATTGCCCGCACCCAGGCCTCACTGCTCACCTTCTGCCACAGGCGTGTCTCCAAGAGGGCCCACCACGTGCCGGTGCAAGCTCCAAGCCCGGGGACCGCAACCTTGGCAGCCTCCACATCATGCAGCCCCGCACCGCGGTCCACCAGGTCGCACACTTGATTCTGGGTCTTGATTTTGCAATGGCAGAGATCATATCAGTGCACACAGCATCATTGCAGGCTGCACACCCGCTCAGCTCCATAGGTGCCACTAACTCCGTGAACCGCAAGGCAACGCCACGTGGCGGTAGGCCCGCGCTGCCCACTGGCTCAGGCCAACACTTCGGTCCACCAGGTCGCACACTTGATTCTGGGTCTTGATATTGCAATGGCAGAGAGCATATCAGTGCACACTGCATCATCGCAGGCTGCACACCTGCTCAGCACTTTAGGTGCCCCTACCTCAGTGCACAGAAAGTCACGGTCCGTTGGCGGTAGGCCCATGCCGGCCGCAGTGTAACCGGTGCCACCGACTCTGTGCAACGCAAGTCATGGACCCTAAATGATTGAGTCTCGTCATAGGCCAGGCGGACGCAGCCATGTCACCTCAGGCAGTGGGGAAGAACTGGGACATGTAGCGTCATCGTCCCCCCCTTTATACGTAAGCCGAGTGGGCTGGCTCGGTGTACACCAGGCCAGCGTAGGGGTGTGAACAATTATCCCTGGCCTCTGGGTGTGGTTCATATCTGGGCTGCACAGGAAACCAACTGATGCGTGTGTCTCGGTTGCTGTGTCTGCACCACACGGCCCGCAATCGACAATGTTGCAATGTTGCATGCAGCCGGAGGGCATCCACGCACGAAGGGATTGTACAAGGAGCGCAAGGCCGCTCGGGCCCTTGGCTCATACATGCCAACTGTTGTGTGTGTACATCGCTTTTGGTGCACCATAAGCCCAAGGCCTAGCCTCAATTGCAGCGCGAAAGCCACATCACATTCCCAGGACACAAGCAGTAGTCTGACTAACATTAGGGATGAAAGCCCCTTTGTCTCAATACAGAAGGCGGAAGGACATCTGCACCTCCGACCTTGGAATTGCATGCAGCAGGCTCCCCCTGAGAGAGATACCATGGCAGATGATGATGACTCTCACACTACACACAGTGCTAATGAAAGATCAACGTATCCACACCCCACACACAGAAGTCCTTGCTCGAGGTGCTCCTGCATGGAATGGCCTTGACACTTACGTACAGGACAACCCATACGTCCAAACTTTGCGCACTCATACGACTCATTGCTCCGAGCTGTGGCATATCATCCACATAACAGCCGCAGGTCAGAAGAGTGCCGGTTCTTTGCGAGCGAACAACGCAATGTCAGAACATCCCGGGCACATGCACAACCCCTGTCACGTGGAACTGTACCGTGACCGAATGCTGCATTTGTTGGGGGCACTGCCACTGGCAGTGTTGCGCATCAGTTACCGTCTGAGCTTCCGTCTTGCGTACGTCACCTGCGTCCAGCCCTGGATCCACTGTCAATCATGCATATTCGACTGGCCCATGGATGTCTGCCTATCCAACACAACGGTAGCTGAACTGGATTATGACATATGTGTGCGCCCCCTGTTGGACCACGACCAGGAGTGTAACCGTGATACCCGTTCATGGGATGCCTTGCTATTTGGCGTATGTGCTGGCAGTTGGGCATGTGAGATTGCACAATTTCTCGTGTGCAGTGACCACATCGAAGCGCTCCCCTATTGGGCTGTTTTGTGGATTAGTGAAATGGCGTGGACGGAGCACATCTGTCCGGACCAGATAATGGATTGGCTCGCCCCCGTGTTGTTGAAATCGACAACGACGTACTCTTGGAACTGATTGCCCATGAGGCTGCGCTCACTTTCATGGACGAGCAACTACATTCCTGCAGCCACAAAAGATTGTGACCCATAGCACAGGTCCCAACACCTTTTTGCATCTTGGAGAAATGGACACATATCCCACCATAACAGTGGACATGGCTGCATTCGCCTGGACTCAGAATGCATGTGCGTGCAAGACTGCTGGTTGACACACACCTGTGCAAGGTGAGTGGACAGCGGCGCCTGGCAACGTTCCTCAACCTGACACACCGCTGGAGGGAGAGTACATGCATGGCAATGTAGTACTACATGTGACCTTGTTGAACTCCTACACCTGCTCACTGTCAGCAGAGCAGACAGTCAGCGCAGTCCGGTGGTACAGGACTATGCAGATCACATGGGCTGAGAGTGGTGTCCCCTGACACGGTGCAATGAGCATTCGCCAAACACCACATGACTCGTCCAGCAAGGCAAGGTGGGCTGAGACCGTTGGCATCCGTAATGATTGGTGTTCATTTGTGCCTCCCCATGTTCCTTTGCTGCCTGTTAGTGTATGATGCATTGGTGTGCATGTTGTGGCCCTTGTCTTGCCTGTACTGACACGCACATGCTAATTAATTGTACGCAACTTCACTAGTGTTCAACTGTGATGAGTGTTGATTAGCATGCCAAATCGTGTGCCTCAATGAGCATTGTCCGTACACAGGGAGGGACTGACTGACTGACGCATTTCACTTAGGGGTGAGTCCCTATTGCCAGCTCCACCTCTGTGAGCCAGACATTGTGGTTGGGAGAGTTGCTGGTAGACCTGTGCGCTTACATGTCTTCAGCAATGTGAGTATGGTGTCCAACTTCTTGCCATGTGGATCAATGTGTTCCATCAAACCAGGCTGTGTCCTCACAGTTGAGTGTGTGTAGGTATGCAAAGAGATGTTCTGTTGTCACGTGATGTGGGACTCAACTTCAGGCCTCCTACCCACTTTGACATTTTTACACACAGCCCTATTTAATACATGACGTGGGGCTACGTTGGGGGGGTTGCGAGATTGTTGTTCATTATCAATGAGGCCACAGCTAGTTCACACCTTCACAGTCATCTAATTGGCCATGTGTGTCATGGTCAAACATGCGCATTAATGTCATTTCCCAGGGTGTACCTTTTTGTGCACTCAATGTCCCTACAGTCATCCATACTGGTATACTTGATTGAACATAGACATGAAACATCTGTGTGATTAGGAATGTTTTATTCACATCCTGTGAAGTGTCGGAGCTGGAGCAGTACATGGCCATGCACACCCCACATTACATGGTTGCACAGTGGAGGGCCAAACAGAGTCCTTTAGCAAATGACAAGTTAATCGGTAGAGGAAGGGTTGAGTTTGCTGTGTCATTGGTAACCAGAGCAGATATGGCAGTCCATGTCGGGGTCCAGGTGAATGTCGCAGAGTGTTTCGGGGGACAGTGGAAGGTGTTGTACCAGGGCATGATGCAGAGGGCTGTACCAAGCAGAAACAGGCCATATGGCGGGGATGAATGCTACAACCTCCTTTTTGACACAGAGTCATTACCATCCAGATCTTCGTCCTCTGATATGTCTTCTGTGTCAGGTGTGCCAGGTGTGTGTGGTGGTGTTATAGCTGCATCACTGTGTGCCACTGACACATCAGGGGGCAGAGGTGGTATGGGTGCATCACTGTGTGCCACTGACACATCAGGGGGCGGAGGTGGTATGGCTGCATCACTGTGTGCCACTGACACATCAGGGGGCGGAGATGTGTGTGTCGAAGTTCCTGCAGCAGTCATCTGGGACAGGCTCTGTGGCAGCAATGGCAAGATGAGGATCTGCAGGGCATGGAAGATCCCAGCTACATCTCGCTGGTGTTCAGCTGTGGCAGCCATCCTTCCTGCCTGCATCCGCTCCATGTTCTCCATTGTCATCCGCATCTGTGCCAACTCTGTGCTGTCGTCGCTGGAGCCTGTCTGACTAGACAGTTCTCGGATCCGAGTAATGGCTCCAGCGAGGTCAGCCAAGGATTGTTGTAGGGCATGGAGCGGACTGTGAGTGTCCGTTAGGGACTGTAAGTGGTCCCTGATGGGACTAAGACACCCACGTATGGCATCTAGCTTGGCTGCCATGAGGTCGAAACCCACCCGCACCTGTTCAGCCAGCCCCATCTGGCAGTCTGACACACGGCGTTGGAATGCCATGTGTTCTTCGGTGAGGTGCTGGGAGCCAGCCGTGGTGGTGGGTGCTTCCTGCTGTGTGGTCTGTGCAGGGGGTGGGATCACCTCGATGCAGTTGGGATGCCCTGCTCCTGGAGGTGGGGTGCAGAGGCTGTCCATGAGCCGTTGGAGGGTGTCGGAGCAGATGGCCAGGGGATCCTCCTCATCACTGAAGAGATGTCTGGTCTGCTCTGCAGGAGGTGTTGATTGTCCCTCTGCAATGTGAAGGGGAGATACAGGTTAACAGTGTGTTCCATGTATGTTCACGCATTGGACATGTTTACATACAGACTGCATGACAATGTACATTGTGACTGTTTTGGAGGAGCTGGGTATTTGATGGGAGACAGTGGACATTTCGACTACATGACGGATGTGAGGTTGTACTCGTACATTATCATCTGACTGTTTCCTGCTATGCCTGATGTGATTGGCCAGTTTCTACGCACATCGGCACCAGTTGTGTCCTTTATTCTGTGGTGTAAGTGTGGCACTTTGTACCACATTGTCATCAATGTTGATGTGCTGTGATTGCTATGTGTGTGTGTTGCATTGTGGGAGAGTTGCCCCTGCAGCTCTGATTTAGCGGCCCCTTATCCCTTTGAGGCGGTGTGCCTTTGACTTGTGTGCTTTTACGGTGCTGAGATGTTGGCGACTTGGGTCATTTGTGCTCTTGGACGGTTTTCGTACTCTTGTGCATTGTTTGTCTGCAGATGTGTTGTTGACGTCAGGGGTTGTATGTGCACGTGGATGTGTCAGAGTGTGACCTGCTCCTTTGAAGATGTTATCCACACTGGGCCACCTCAGTGTCATGTCGTGCACCATGTCATGTATTTTGACTGCAGCCATGCTATTGGTCATGCAGTGTCACTTGCATTGTCAGTGTGGCTCACAGAGCCGCTGCTTTGCTGCGTTCAGCACATGTGCATGGGTAGGTTGTGAGATTGGTGATGGGGGGGCCATTTGTGCACATGGTGGATGGGGGCCTACTTGGTGTTTCTATGTGTGCTGCAGTGTGCCAAGGCCATCAGGGACATGTTCCACAGTCATTGTGGGTGTGCAGTGTGCTACACATAATTGTACATGTGTGCCATTGTGCCCATCTGTCCCCGTCCCCCCAGTCCCTGGTCGTTACTCACCCTGTTGCTGTTGGGTCAGGTCATATCGAGCAGTGTCCGGACCCCCAACTCCTTGCACCGTCTCCGCACTGATGACTGTGGCCACCATTTCCTCCAGCTCATCCAGCTCCTGCTGTGGCGCAGGACTCCCACCTCCAGTCGCCGTTGCTGCCTTCTGGTTGGCAGCGAATTTGAATTTGAATTTTATTACATTTGCATAGTTACTTAAAAACCATTGCAATGCGAGTTTCAGATAATACAATAAAATCATGATAAGACAATAATTACATATATTCAAAATTCATGGCTCCTTAAAAAGGTTAAAAGAGTTAAATTGCTATTAGATAAAAATGGCTTTGTTCTTCATACACATAGTTCTCAATGTGAATTATGCGTTCTGCCCGGCTTCATTACTCTGTCTGGGCAATGCTATTGTCCAAAAGGAGACGTTATTGAGAACCCGGTCCAAGTGCTTATATGGAGGTTTCCCAGGTCGACCTTAATGGTGGCAGTCTCGTGTCATAGTTAAGAGTGTGCACAGTAGTCGCGGCTTCCCCTTAGACTAGGTGGAGTTTAAGCGTTCGATGGCATTTTTTCTCGGCTGCATCTAGGAATCTCACAAGTCTGCAGTTTAATTGAGGTGTTGCTGGGTCAAAACATGCCAAGACTGCTTGTCTCCTTGAGCGAATATTCCTTTGGTTTAAGGGGACTCTTAGCAGCTGTCTCCTTTCCTGTGTCAGCTCCTTACAGGAGCATAGTAAATGGGTAATGTCGCCCTGGCCATTTTTGCACAGACTACAAGATGTTCGAGATGGCTCCCTCTTCCATGGAGGAAGGTTCTGAGTGCACGGGATCAAGCCAAGGCGAAGTTTTAAGAATTTTAGTTTCTGTGGTTTCGGATAGCCCAGATTAAAATATTTTTGAGGGGCCAAGACTTTATAGTTGTTCACAGTCATCCAGGCATGCGATCTTACTGAGAAAGCTGCTTTGTCTTCCACCAAAGCCAGCTTTTTCAAGGATTTCCACACTAATTTCTTAAAAGCTGAATGGTGGATCTGCGTGTTCCAAATGGCCAAGAGTCCAGTGCATGCTAGAGCCTCCTGAAGATAGCTTCTTGCAGGAGAATCCTCCCTCTGCTGAAGATCTTGCCATAGAAGTTTATTTAGAGTTTTGGGGGCTGATAGTCTAATTTTGTTCCAGCAGTTGATATATGCACCGTATCTGGCCCATGATTGCTTCAGTAGGCCAAATTCCAGTCTGATTTGTGCCGGGGAAGTGTAGTTTGGGAGGTTAAAGGTGGTTCTGTATGCTTTTACTAAGGTTGTGTCCAACAGTTTTGCATCTCTCCCTCTTAAAGCTTCACTACCATAAGTAATTGTGGGAAGAATTTTGGCCTGTGCTACTTTTAGTAGGGGGCTTAATGTTGGGCCCAGTAGTTTAGATGTTAAACTTTTCATGGTTAATGCTAGCACCAACCCCTTTCTTTTAATCTCCTCTAGGTGTCGGGCAAATGTTCCTTCTTTATCAATGTAAACACCTAGGTACTTATAGACTCCCGCTGAGTCTATTCGTGTGCCGCCCAGCTGCCAGCTTCTATCTGCCTTCCTTTTGTTGTTTATTGACATAGTTCTAGTTTTCTTTAAGTTGATTGACAGCTTATTTGCTTCAGCGTAGACCTGCATGCTGTTGAGAAGATGTTGCAAGCCTACTACTGTATGACTGAGCAAGATTACGTCGTCCGCATAAAGGAGATTGGACAGAGTTGTGCCCCCATCCTGGGTGCGTGAGAGTTGCTGGTGTTGAGTAATTGCGGAAGGTCTGCCATGAATAAATTAAACAGCATGGGTGCCAGCACGCAACCTTGTTTGAGGCCCTTCGTTGTTTTTACTTTCCTTGTCAAATGCGTCCCTGTGCCAAGTTTGACCTCTACCCAGGTATCAGTATGGAGGAGCATTATCATTTTTAAGAGAGCATTTGGGATCCCCCAGCTTGCCAGCTTCGCCCATAGTCTTGATCTGTCCACATTATCGAAGGCGGCGCTAAAATCGATAAAACAAAGGTGCAGCTGCATTTTCTTCGAAATTGTGGCATCTATGAGCAGAGATAATGTTAAGATGTTCGTTGTTGTGCCAGTTTCCTTACGAAAGCCTGTCTGATTTAACGGAATTATATCAATCGTGTCCGCCCAGGCTGTAAGCTCTTCCAACAACGTGCCCGCAAAGTATTTAGCCTCATTATCGATTAGTGCCACCAGCCGATAATTACCGGGCGAGGCCTTATCCCCACTTTTTGTGGATAGGAACGATCGTGGAGCCTTTCCATGAATCAGGGATGACGCCCCGTTGTCTCACTTCCAGGAATATTGGATGAAATATTCTTGCCCACTCTGACGCCCTCTGTTTAAACAGAGCGGGCGGGATTCCATTCGGGCCTGGTGCCCCTTCCCTTCTTCCCTTTATGATCTGCCGCTTAATTGACAGGTGCGCAGCTTCATCTGACGTTTCCTCCAGAAGTTGATTTGCGTTAGAGGATATATATGAGACTCTGTCGTTTGTTAAATTAGCCGCATTGCGGTCAGTTGGAGCTGCCCTGTACTGGTCCTGGTGAAGGGAGCCTGCTGTAAAGTTGTTGAAATGAGTGTGCAGATAGTTGGCCCAGGTTTCCTCTAATATGTGTGATCGAATTCCCCCACGTTGCGGGTCGATGATTATGTTCACCATTTTCCAGAAGCGGGGGCTGTCATTCTGTTTTATGTTTTGAAGGAGTTTAGCCCAGGTGTCATCTTCATGGTTTTTGTTAATGCCCCATTTCAACTTCTTTAGATTAGTTCTTTGTTGACGCAAAGAGGAGAGTAGCAAGAGGTTCCCAGGATCATGGCGCAAGGATCTTATTGAGCTGCTTATAGTTCTTTTGAGGCTTTTAATTTGAGCGCCTTGTGCCGCAGTTAACCTTTTCGCTTGCTCAAATGGCAGAGTGTGCTTCATTTTTATTTGCGACGCGTGTAGTTTGCTGAGCGTCTTTGTGAAGCATTCCCAGATTTGTATGTAATCCATATTTGTCGGATATGAAAGTATGAGATTCAATGCCGATTCTGACAGGGATTCGATGTTATTTGCCGTGAATTTAATTCTCTTGTAGTCTGACGTATAGATGGTGCCCAGGACTGAGGCAAACTGGATACCAGAGGGAGCAGTTGCGGCTAAAGTTATTTCTTGTGGGCGATGATCACTATCTCCCTTGTCCCCCATTCTAAAGTTGATGATAGATGAAAACAACGAGAGACTAATAAAGGTATAGTCCAGTATAGAGGAAGTTGTTGCAGTATAATAACTGGCTACAGGAGGAGTATCACCTGCGAATCTTCCGTTAAGGGCCCTAAGATTGGAGTGTTCCAGGTCCTCAAGAAGGCTTCTGCTTGCCTTGTTGATTTTCCCGTGGATGAAGACGCCTTGTGTTGGTATATTGCAGTATGAAGTTTGGAATCTTGCTTCATGTTCGTCTGATGATCCCAATAAGTATTGATTCAAGTCCCCCGACAAAATGATATTTGATGTTTCAGTGCTGCCTATATAAGTAATTATTTGGCCAAATAGCTTCGCCGAATCTGTTGCTAACCGTTTAGGGTGGATATATGCGTTGACAATCATTACTTCTTTTTGTGCGCCGGCCAGAGAGAGAATGAGTTTGGTTGCTAAGGCAACCTCTGTTCCTGGATCGATTGTGGCTGCTGTAGGTATGACAGTTGTTGATATATAAGTTGCCAGCCCACCAGAACAATGACCGGTTTTTCCGCCTTTATGGCTGGTATGGTGAAGCAGTGGAACCCGTGTATTTGTAACGGTTCAATCAGCCATGTTTCCTGCAACAGGATTACGTCGAACGTTTTAAGATATTGCAGAAAGTCAGGTTCAGAAGCTTTTGTGGCTAGGCCGTTGATGTTCCATGAACAAAGGCGGAACACACTTCCTTTTTGTTGATTGTTGCCTCTGTCCGTTTGGCTATGATGTCATTGAGTTACGGGAAAGAGGTTTAGGGTTCTTGTAATTGGCTCAGCAAACCGAAGTCCCTCTCCAGGTGCAACTTCTTCACCATAAGGCGCACGGTTAGAACCCCAGAAAAGAGGCCTTGATTGAGGAGAGGAGCCCAGTGCCCCTCTAAGGATGGAGATTGTGGGCTTTGGGCGGCGACTAAGGCCAAACCTTGGGCTGGGGTTTAGAAGAGGTGCTGGGTAAGCTGTATTTTGGTAAGAGGTGACCTTGATTCCCCAGGCTTCAAAAGTGTGGCAGCGAGTTTCTGCTTGGTTTGGCTTTTCACATCATGCCAGCGCCTCTTGACCTCCTCCATTGACCTCCTCAACACTCCGACTGCATTCACGTTGTTCACGATGGACTGCCATATTTCCGTTTGTGTTGCCGATGACACAGTGGAGGTGACGAACAGTTGTTGGTAGTGTTTTGTCACCTCCGTGACGATGATCCGGTTTTCCTGTGGACTGAACCCCGTCTTCCTCTTCTCCTTGCCCTTCCCCGCCCCCGGGGTTCCTGGCTGGTCATCTATGGGGCTTGTGGGGTTCGAGTTGTCCTCTGCACTCGGTCCGGGTGCGTCCATGGTCCTACGCAGTTACATTTTTTTCTCTTTTCTCTGCTTTTATAGTGCATTCTCACGCATGACGGGTGGGAATCGCAGGCCTGTCGCTGGTTGTCGCTGATTTTTGTATCACCATTGGGGACATCGCCACTTTTTTCGTGTTCGTATTTCACATTTTTCGGCGTCGCGTAGAATTTTACGCAGGTATTTGGCGCGTTATCGTGAGACTATCGCATGGTGCCGCCTGGTGAGAATGCTGCGTTAACACAGTGTTATTTTCCCGCGATGGACTGCGATGTGAGAAGTTGCGTTAGGCGAATTTGGCGATAGTTAACACACGTTCTTGAGAATATCCCCTTTTGTTTCCTGCATGTCTGTACTCTAAATTGTCTTAGGCTGTTCTGCGTTAAAAGTACATCTATTCAAAATTCATTACTTTCAAATCATCAACTGTCTTTGTCTAAACACTGTCTTTTTATTAGTTTACTGTGTAAGCACTGATTGACAGCTGACAGCCACATAATGAAGCATGTCACTGTCGAAGTGGATTGATTTATCAGACATAATTATGAAACGTGCACTTCCATGTGCTGTGAGGTTGTTTTGTACACCTGATACATTTTAAGCAACCTGTAAATTAATAAAAATTACTGAGGTTCTGGGTGCTGTAGAGATGGATAAACTTTGACCCAATAACCAAAAATCAAATTTCACTTTCCTTTTTGCATTCGATAAAACGTCTGAACGTTTATCTGTTTATTTATAAAAATAAGTGTATACACTCATGTCTCAGTGGAATATATTACTGAAGAATTTGCTTAATGCTCCTTTATATCGCAGGCCTCTCCGTCACCAGGAATTACTATGCAGCAATAAATGTGTGCAGGATGAGGTACCTTATATTTTAAATTCACAGTCAAATTGGGGCAAAATTCAAAATGTTGCTTTTAATGAAATTGTGAAATCATTTTCTACATTTTAACTTGTGGCACAGTATCTCTCCCAAAAATTGTTTTTGTAAATATTCTATCTCAAAAGGTCTGAAATGGGGTTTTCTATTGAAGAAATGTTGAAAAAGGCACCGACTAAAGTTGTTTAACGTATTGTTTCAATTAAAAAAGTCAATTAAATGCTCATTTCTGTGCAGCATTTGTGATGGACCTGGCCTTTTTTGCAGGGTTGTCCTCACACTTTTTGCCTTCTTCCTCCTATATTTTCTGACCTGTTTTTGATGGCTTTAGGACTCTGGGCACTTTACCACTGCTGATCAGTGCTAAAGTGCATATGCTCTCTGTCTAAATTGTAAAGGTGAGTGATTTATCCATGATTGGCATATTTGATTTACTGATAAGTCCCTAGTAAAGTGCACTGTGTGTCCAGGGCCTGTAAATCAAATGCTATTACTGTGCCTGCATGACTGATTCTGCCACCCACATGAGTAGCCCTGTAACCATGTCTAGGGCCTGCCACTGCAGTGTCTGTGTGGGCAGTTTTGAACTTCCATGTCGGCCTGGCAAGTGGGCCCACTTGCCAGGCCCAAACCTTCCCTTTCATTACATGTAAGACATCCCTAAGGCAGGCCCATGGTAGCCCCATGGGCAGGGTGTTATTTATTTTAGACGGTAGGGCATGTACTGGTGTGTTTTACATGTCCTGATAGTGAAACACTGCTAATTTTGTTTTTCACTATTGCAAGGACTAGCTCTCCCATAGGTTATCATTGGAGCTGCCTTTTAACCTCTTAGATGTGCAACTTCCCATTGGAAGCAGATAGAGATTTGAAGCTTGGGGTCTTTGAACTCACAATTTAAAAATACATCTTTTGGTGAAGTTGGTTTTTAAATTAGAAAGTTGATATTTGTTTTTGCTTTACCATTCGGTGTCTCAGCCTGCCTGTGGGATCCACATCTAGTTTTGACTGATAGTTGGGCTGTTTGTGCATTTATTCTAGACAGTCGCACAAAGGGAGCTGAGGTATGCCTTGCATATCTTGATGGCCCATCACCAGGCTGATGGGTCTTCCTGTGCTAGAGTGGTGGGGGGAGTTGTCACTGACACCTGAATAGGGCTGTTCCTGTCCTCACAAAAAGATGTCCCCACCCCCTGTAGTGTGTCTGAAGTCAGGTCAGGGAAAGGCATGGTCTTGTGCCCTACAGAGACTTTTCTTTGAAGTTTGCCTACTTCAAAGGCAGAAACTGGAATAAGTACTGGAGCTGTGACACCATAATTTCAGAACACTTCTGGACTAAGAGGAGATTCTGCCAAGAAGAAGAGCTGGACAAGCTGTAGGAGGGGAATTGCCATTCTGCTTGTTGCTGTTTGGACCTGCTGCTTGCTGCTTCTGTCTTGGGCAGTGAAAGGACTGGACTTTGCTTTCTGTATCATGCTTGCCAAGGTGCTCCAAAGGCTTGTGTGTGTTTGTCTCCTGTTATGAAGTCTCAGGCCATTATAGATTTCTTCTGCAGCCCCTGAACTCCTCTGCTGGGAGTTCTGACCCGCCAAGTGGTATTAATTCCAGTTCTGGGCCTTGGAGGTGGTTTTGCTGAAAAAGCCTGAAGGTAATCCATGCATCAACCTTCAGTGCCTGTTTTTCCTGACGCAGCACCCCTGTGCAGTTGAAAAAACAATGCATCACTGTGGTGCGGCCAAGGAATCGCTGCATAGTCTGCCCACTGCTGGAAAATTGATGCAGCACCCATTTTGCCTCTGCTGCATTGACCCAGCATGTCCGGATTTTCAATGCATTGCACCTGTGCGCCAAGTCCTTCATCGATGCTGACCAGCTGTAAGGAACCGAGGCTGCTTGTCCAGAAACAAACGCATCAGCTGCCCTCACAGTAAGGAGCTGTGGCATCACCTACCCTCACAGTAAGGAACCGACGCATCACTTCCCCTGACAGAGAGGAATTGACTCATCACCTCCCCTGCGCTGTAGTAAGGAACCAATGCATCAACTCCCCTGGCATAAGGAACCAATGCATCACCTCCCCTGGTTGTAAGGAACAAACGCATCGCTTTGCTTTTCCAGCGCCTCACCTCCCCAGCGCCTATTTTCGTCTTTGGTTTTGACGCATTCCAGGTACTTTGTGATAAAAGTGATGCAACTATAGTTTCCTATAGCCTAAACTATTTTGAACCTTTTAAAAGTGATATCTTGATTTGTGTATGTTGGATTTTTGTCATTTTGGTCTTGCTTTATTCAGATAAATATTGGTTATTTTACTAAATTGGTGTGGTGTCCATGTGTAGTGTTTTCACTGTGTTACTTTGTGTGTGTGTACAAATGCTTTACACATTGCCTCTGACATAAGCCAAACTACTAAGGGGTGAGCAGGGGTTATCTTAGCTGTGTAATCCCCTTATCCTGACTAGAATAAGAGTCCCTACCTGGACAGGGTGCAAGCCGCTGCCAACTAGAGACCCCCATTTCAAACAAGTTGCATTTATTCAAAAAGGTCGGGCTTTTGATTAATCTGCACATACACAACCCAATGAAACAAAATACACCAAGCATAAAACTATAACTTGTTAAAGCCTACAAATAACCAGTAGATAAATAATTTAAACTCAATGCTTGGAAATGCATCTAAAGGAACTCTATATTGGCACTCAGATCAAGAGTTTCTCTGGAGCTCCAAATATGTTAAGAAGACATGAGGGCATAATAGCATGGTTAACAGTTTAACCCATTTATTCATCCTAATTTTGATTGTGCTAGCATGTTCTGTATTGCAAAGTTCACCTTATGGATTCCGTTTATCGCTGAAGACAGTTAAGAATTTGAAGAGGAGGTGTTTATGTTCTCCCTCACATTCATTTTCCTCACCTTTGCCAGGTCATCTTCCAAACAAACGAATCCCTTAGTTAGCGATGGACCTTTGAATAACAGCTCCTCATTGTATGAAGCTGCGCTGTCCCTCCAGCACATTCCTCCCTTCCCATTTTGAAACTCAGTTGGTATAGAATTAGCCAGGAGCGAGGACTCTCCTACTGGCCCTGCTACATCCTTTGCAGACTCCCCTCTCCATAAGTCCTATGTGTGGCATCCATGAATTAAGACCTGTTGGTAATGTGCTCATCTGCATTGAGTATGTAATTGAGTGTGTGTGTGTACAGAGGGCAGATGACGGCTACGGCGAATCCCGCCTAGCGTAGCCGCAGGTGACCACATCGCTCCCCCCCTGCTACAGAGCGGATTTGTGGATGCCGGCGGCCAAGTGAGGAGACGCCGAGACGCTGAGAGTTTTGGAGACGATAACGCGGAGGCTCTTTTTTTTTTTTTTTCTTTTGTCCTCATTTCACCAAAAGCGTCTGCAATTCTTAAATAGCCGCTTTCCCAACCAGTGCGCCCCGCAGCCACTGCATTTGCTTCGGTCCCAGACCGGACCAGCCCCTTTGTTGGTGGCTTGGTGTAATCATAGGACCAACGGGGATTACATAAAGCCCAGGCCTCTACCCCAATCTGTAAAGGCCTGCCAGATATTTAAACAATTGTCTTTATCACTGCTCTGGTCCAGTCTGGCCATTGTGGGAGCAGTTTTAACCCAGTCCTGGGGCTTAGGAGGCAAAGGATCTCTCCACTTCAGACATATTTCCCTTCGGGCTATTAGGATCAAGTACAGCAATAGACCTCTGTGCGTGTGGCTCAGTTTCTTGCTCAACGTGCCATCGTCTCCAAATAGCACCATAGATATATTTAAACAGATTTTCTCTCTGAATATCCCACTTAAAGCTTCCTCGATTCCCCTCCAAAAGGGAAAGAGTCTGGGACACTCAAAAAAGATGTGTAAATCATTAGCCTGGATAAGGTCACATCTTGGACATTTAGGATTTGAGAGGGGGGCAAATTTTGCGATCCTGGCAGGTGTATAATATAGTCTATTAATAACAAAGAAGTGGTTCTTCTTAAGATTAGCCGGCTTAACGTACTTATACAACAGCTTCAAAGATGGTTCATAAAGGTCTTCAATGTTACATTCAAGGGGGACTTGATTCCATATATGAGTTGATGGGGGGAGTTCCTTATCCTCTGCCTCTACCAACATTTTATACCATTTTGAGATTTCTTTACATTTAGGGTTAATATCTTTGAGGGAACAGTCAACCTCCCATAGCCCTTGAATTTCTCTCTTCTCAGCTGCAAACCAAGAAACCAGTTGTATATATTTGAATCTAGAGAAGCCCTCTCCAATCTTTGCTCTTAAAGCCTCCCATGGATGTACCCTCAGAAGATACCAGATCTGACCAAATGGAGATACCTGCTCTTTTAATTGGTATTGCCAGATGATCTTTAAGAAACTCCGGTGTCCCGGGGGAGTCCCAAATTGGGGCAAGCTCCGAATAATACCCTATCCCCCATCTGGTTCTAACCTTATACCAAAGACTAAGAGCATCCTTTAAAACTTTCAATCGAACTTTTTAAAATATCTAGGTGCTCCGAATTTATATAGAAAACCTACTCCGCCCTCCTGCCTTATCATATCTGCTAATAATCTGCCCCATGTTGATTCATCTGGTTTCGAGAGCATCACCCAAATATTTTTAAATTGAAAGGCAAAGCAATACCACTTTAAATCAGGAAGAGCCAACCCCTTTGATCAACCTACGCCTTAGTTTCTTCCAAGCCAATCTGGCTCCTTTATGTGCCCAAATAAAACTCGTGATCTTACTTTGGACTTTGCTAATATCCAATATTGGAAAAGTAAGGGGAATAGCATTAAAAAGATACGTTAATTTAGGGAGTATGACCATTTTAACCAGGTTAACCCTGCCATAAATTGTTAACGGGAGATTTTTCCACCTGGCTAATAATCGGCCAACTTCTTTTGTGATTCTACTCAGGTTAATCTGCAAGATTTTCTCTATCTCTTTAACAATTGTAATATCCAAGTATTTGAATTCTTTACTAATATTGATCTCCCAATTGTCTATATTCGAAAGCATCACCTCGGTTTTAGAGGTGTTAGTTAGATACCCTGAATAAGCACCGAATTCTAACAACAGGGCTTCAACCCTGGGTATTGCTACTCCTGGGTCGTCCGTATATAATAACAGATCATCCGCATACAGGGCGACCTTACTACTGTACTGATGGAATCTAAAGGGAGTGATCAGTTTGTCTGCCCTGATGGCTTGGGCCAGGGGTTCAATATATATGTTAAAAAGTAGAGGTGAAAGGGGGCATCCCTGTCGTGTTCCTCTAAGAATACCAAAACTAGAAGTTAAGACCCCATTTACTAAAATCTTAGCAGAAGCCCCCTGATAACAATTTAGCATACTTTGAATAAAGATAGGCCCAAACCCCATAGCCCTCAAGACCTCCCAAAGATAAACCCAACAGACTCTATCGAACGCCTTGGCTGCATCCAATGCCACTACAGCCAAGGGTTCAGATCGAGCTGTGGCAAGGTCTATATTGCCTATTAGCTGTTGCGTTAGTTCTTGGATATATCTTTTGGGAATAAAGCCCTTCTGATCAGTGTTAATCAGCTGTGGGGCAATTTTGACTACCCTCCCTGCTAGAATGCTCATAAAGATCTTATAATCAGCATTCAGCACGGAGGACGGTCTGTAGGAGTCCGCCCTTTGCGGATCTTTTCCAGGTTTTAAAATAAGAACAATGGTTGCCTCCTTCCAAGAGCTAGGAGTTTTACCTTCTGACTGGTAAACTGAGTTAAACAGAACTCCCATAATCGGGACCAGTTCTTCCAGAAAAAGTTTATATATCTCACTAGGGAGGGCATCTGTGCCAGCTGCTTTGTTGTTTTTACACTTCCTGATTTGTTCTCTAATCTCGCCCTCAGTTATAGGGGCATCAAGAAGGTCGCGGCTTTCGTCTGGTAGCCGCGAAAGGGATTTCTTCCTCAGCCAGATCTTAAGGGCCTCCGCATTGGGTGTAATTTCCTCCTTATATAGCTCTGAAAATAAAGAGATGAGCCGTGCTTGCATATCTACTAATCTACTCGAAGTATCCCCATTTTCATTAATGATTAATTCACTTATATGATTTTTTGCATGATCAGCCCTGGCTTTCCAAGCCAACAATGCTCCTGCCTTCTCTCCGTATTCGAAATTCTGCATGGATTTAGACAACCACTGTGCCTTACATTTTTGGTCAAGCCTAACTCTAAACTCCTGACGTGCGTTGTCCAGATCTCTCTGTACTTGGGATATTCTGTCAGTAGCCCCCTGGTTAGGCCTAGTCCTTTCTGCCTCTAACTGGGAGATTTTTTCCTCTATTAGCTGAAGATCTTGTGCTTCCTCCTTATTCTTTGCACTAATACGGCTATGCAGGAATCCCCGTAAGAATGCCTTAAAGGCATCCCACACAAAATCCATAGATGTAGAGCCCATATTATCTAAAAAGTAATTTAGAGTTCCACCTTTGAGATCTCTTACTATCTCGGGATTGGATAAGACAGATCTTTTAAGTGTCCATCTAGGTCTTACATTACTTCGACTCCCTTTTAAGTTAAATGCTACAGGGGCATGATCAGATATATGACTGGGCAAAATGTCAATCGATGTCATACTCTCCACAATAGGCCAGCTGATCAAGGCGTAATCGATTCTGGAGAGATGTCCATATTTTTTACTGTGAAATGTATATCCCTGCTTGTTACCCTTCTTTGCCCTCCAGAGATCTACAAGCTCCAAGTCATGTAACATATTATTTAAGGCCTGGAGTACCCGGGGAGCTCGTATATGATGGCTCCGATTCGATCTATCCTTAAGGGGGTCTAAAAGGACATTAAAGTCTCCACCTATTACTACTGGTGAAGCTTCTTCCATCAAGACCCATTGTAGCTTACAAATATATGTGGGATCGTCTATGTTAGGACCATAGAAGGAGACCCATATCAGCTCTGACCCTCCGTAATCTAATCTAGCCATTACCCATCTCCCAGACTGATCAGTTTTAACCGATTTAATAGTACATCCTGCTCTATGCTTAATCAAAATGGCCACTCCCTTACAGTGGACCATCTGCTCTGAAGCACAATAATGTTTTATCCATGAGTACTTAGCAAATACTGCACGACTTTCTGTATAGCTCAAGTGAGTCTCCTGGATTAAACAGATTTGGGCAGGGCTATGTTCTAAATACTTCATCGCTAACCTCTGTCTACGGGGGCAGCGTAACCCAGTAATATTCCATGATAGGAATTTTAGATCTCCACTACCCATTACAGGAGCTTAGCTGTAAGAGGATACCCATCGCCTATACCTACACCCAAAGCAAAAACCCAAGGGCGAATCACCTGATAAAAAGGTTGAGATAAAGAACTTTTGGGGATTTTTTCCCACTGCTCCCCACCCGTGCTCTCCCCCCACTTCCCCCCCCCATCCTCCCCTGTGCCCCACCCCCCCTCTGGGGAACCCTCCCTACTATTAGGCTATGGCCTAAACGGCGTCTGGTCCTTGGGTCAGTTATCAACAAAACATCATTACCCGTATACCTTCCCTAATCTCTCTAGCCCTGCGAACCTCTTTAATTTTGGAAGAATCAGCCTCCCTTATACCTCTCCTCCTTCCTTAATTTTTTGAATGAGATCATCGGCCTCATCTGCTGAGCGAAAAGTATACATATGATTATTCCACATGACACGAAGGGAAGCCGGGAACTTCAGTTGTGCCCTAGCCCCCAATTTGTTTAATTCAACCATTCATTTGCCCATCGCCCACTGCTTCTGAGCCGTAGTATGACAAATGTCGGACCTGATATTAAATGTAAAGGGGTTAGAGAGGGCATTGGATGTAAGTGTCCCTTCCTTCAATGCTGATGATAGGATTGCCTCCTTTACAGTGTACGTATGGAAATTTACCAGGATTTTCCTAGGTTTCTGTCTCGCCGGCTCTTTTTTTCATTGCACAAGAGGATTTTCATTTTCTGGGCCTTTCTCTGACCTGTGCTGGCTCCGGTGATTGCAGAGGGGCTCGTCAGAGAAGAATTTGAAGTAGCCTGCTGAGGACGCTGGGGCAAGGGGTTGAAGGTGCTTCTCATTCAAGGATTGGCAAGTGAGGTGAGCGATCCAGAGACAATTTGTTTCTTGGAGGGGGGGTCTCTTGTTGCTGCTCAAACATTTCTACAACCCAGGTTGGCATTTGCTTGGACGTTGTGCAGGGTAAAACTGTAGGAAACTGTAAGAAGCATTAATTAAGTACTGACAGCTGCTATTTAGCTTGACAGCACAGAATGCCACCCTGCAGGCACTAATGAAATGCTCAATATACATACGTGTGAAGACGGTTAAAAAATACTAGGCAGAGTACTTACATGCAACTACGTATATCTGGATGTTAGTGGATAGCTTTCTCCTTTACAAGAGGTTGGAAAATCACTGTGGTTTAGCTTCCTGGACCCTCTGTTAGGATGGGGAAGCATTTAAAGATAGCCAGTGTAATGGCTCATGTTGACTCAAATGCGGGTCTGAAGTAAAAAACTCGAACAACCCAGCTGAAGATTGCCTGTGCAAATGCAAGACCTGAATGCTCGCAGGAAGCTCATTGAGGCTCAACCCCAATATCAAGCTCTTTGAGCTCGGAAGACGATGTCCTGGATCTCGAGATGGGGGCTAAAGGTGATCAAAATCAGGGCATGTCCGAAACTCCCCACCAGGAAAAATTGACTGTGGAACTAGGTGCTGAGGGGTTGGTCTCGGCCTAATTTGGCTCAGTCACTAAAGAGGTTAGTCCTGGTGTAGATAGCCGGACATCAGGGAATTTAGAAGAGACGACGAACCAAGAGATTGCAATTGAAGAATCCTCTAATATGTCTCAAAGCAAGACTAAGGAATACCCACTATTTATGAAAACCAAATTGCCCTCATTGCCTCTACAAAATCCAGTTCCAGAGCAGGAGCTTCTTGATAAAATACAAGTGGGCATGCCATTAGATGTCTAAGCTTTCACTTCGCCTCTCAGGCCACTTGATAGCCACCCCTTAGCCTCCGTGGTTGATAAAAATGCAGCAGCAGGACAGCAAGAACTGGTTCGGCTAGCGCCGGAAGAGCCCCTAGGAAACCAGCAATTAGAGGCCGGGACCAGCATCCAATATGACATCAAAACCATGCTAAATCTCATTCTCAATGAGATACGTGAGCTGAAAGCAACACAAGCAAATGAGATTGCAGCATTACATTCACGCCTATCCAAAATCGAAGAAGCAGTTGGTACCTATCCTGCAAGATTACAAGAAGCCGAATCCAGGATATCCCACCTTGAAGGTCAGATGACCTCGATGCAGCATCAGGCTACTTTGGAAAAAAAACAGACAAATCTATTGGAAACTAAGCTGGAAGAGCTGGAAAACCATTCTCAATGCTCTAACCTGCGGTGGTCGGGGTCCCAGAACGTTGTGAGGGCTCACAAATGCATCAATGGGTCGAGTCATTCATTAAGGAGAATGTGCTGCCCGAATTCTCCGGAGATCTCACTATTACAAGAGCACACAGTGTCCCAGCCAAGCCATTTCCGAATTCAAAATTACCACAAGCAATCCTAGTAAATTTCGCAGATTTCCAGGTTAAAGAACAGATACCGACTAGAACCATTCAAAATAAGCAACCCGCGAAGTTCTCAGCTGCCGCATTTTTTGTGATATGTCAGCAGCAGCGGCTCGTCGCCGGAAAGAGTTTGTCAAGCTTCTCTACTTATTCAAGGGACAGGGGGCCCAGGCGGCTATAGCTCAACAGTCCAAGCTACGAGTCCTTGTGCAAGGGAAATTTCACATGTTCGCAAATCTTGAGGAAGCACAGGTACTGTTACAGAAAATTACTATGGAAAAGTAGAGAGTTAGGAATGGTTGCAGTGTTTCTTCCTCTTTCTCCTTTTTCTCACTCTTTTTGAAAATGTTTGGGTTTTTCCTTTTTTTTTCTTCGCTGAGCCTAAGGGGGGAGTGGTAGGTCACTCCAGGGTGCAATACCATGGCACCCAGTTTAGGGGTTATTCAGGGTGGGGCGGCAGGGGGTATGGTGGGTTATTCCCCAACTGCCGGGAGTTGGAAGGGGCACGCGGAGTGGGTGTGGGTGAAGGATGGGTTAAGCAAGGAAAAATGAGCAGGAAAAGAATGAATTATATAGGATGTGTTTTCAAGCTAGCGAGATACTGCAGAGGTTAATTTGGGCGGAAGACGACGGAATAAGAAAGGCTAAAAATGGAGATAAAGTCTCTGGAGTAGTGGGGGCTGAGATATGTGTGCAAAGATAGATCAAATGACACAAAATATAAAAGTGATCACATGTAACATGAATGGTTTGTTGAATCTGCGTAAAAGCTCTGCATTTCTAAATTGGTTAACATCCCTCACTCCTGAAATCTTATTTCTACAAGAAACGTATTTCAGGACTGATACCCCCAAGATTTCTCTACCTAAGAAAAATGCGTTGGCATATTTTTCATCTGCTAATTTAGCAGTACGAGGGGTCAGGATTTCACTATCAGACTGGTTGGAATGGCAGGTTCTAGAAGTCCTGTGAGAAGGGAAAGGCAGATGGCTATGGGTAAAGGTAAAGCATGATGGAAACAGTGTTAAATTTAGTCAATTATTACGGCCCCATAGATGATGAAACCACAGCACTTGAGCAAATTTATCAAATAACGGTGAATTCAGAAGGTATATTGATCATGGGTGGCGATTTTTATTTCATTCAGAATCTGACACTTGATACCTCGAACAAAACAAAACGACAAATAAAGCCTAAAACCGCAAAGTTAATTAAAAGTTTGATAATAGATTTCGCCTTAACAGATCCCTGGAGGCAAGGGCACCCTGGTTTCCCTCAATTTACCTGTTATTCCTTGAGATACAGAATGGCATCTCGATTAGATTTTTTTTTGGTGGACAAACTGTAGCCAATGGTAAAACAGAGATACTGGCCAACTCTTTTTTGAATCATTCTGTAGTTTCTTTTATGTTAATGTTAGGGATTACCTCGAGAAAGAAATGAAGATGGCAGTTTGATAAATCCCTATTAGAAGATACTATTTGGCTGACAGAAACTAGAATTTTTATCAGGGAGTTTTTTCAGTTAAATGTTAATACTGCCCCAATCTTTATGGTTTGGGAGGCATTTAAAGCCACTTCCAGAGGACAGACGATATCCTATAAATCTAGGTTAAGTAAACAACACAAGCAAAAGATCTTGGAGTTACAGACCGCTGTTGAGAAAGCTAGACAAGATGCAAACTTAACAGCGACAGTGGGGTATACTATTAAGGCACAACAGCAAGAATTATTAACCCCTTCGCTGCTAGGCCTTTCCCCCCCCCCGTGCTAAGCCTTTTTTTGGCTATTTGGGGTAGTTCGCGCTTAGGCCCCTGTAACTTTTTGACCACATAAGGTATCCACGCCAAATTTGCGTACTTTTCTTCCAACATCATGGGGTTTCTAAAGGTACCCTGGGTTTGTGGATTTCCTGGAGGGGACCCAGAAATTAGCCAAAATACAGCTACATTTTGATTTTTGGGAGAAAAATTGGAAAAAAGTGCTGCAAATGAAAGTGTCTGTTTTTTTCCCTGCAAATGGTATCAACAAAGGGTTTGTGGGGCTGAAATCACCATTTTCCCAGCTTTCAGGGACTGACAGACGTTTGTCAGAAAACCAACATTTTTTACACAGTTTTAGCATTTTCCTGGGACATAGCCTATTTTTGCTATTTTTTGTGCTTTCAACCTTCTTCCAGTTAATGGTAGAAAGGGGTATGAAAGCAATAATGGATCCTGGAAAGCTATACAGTTTAGAAACGTAGACAAAATTCTGAATTCAGCAAGGGGTAATTTGTGTAGATCCTTCAAGGTTTCTTTCAAGAACTAACAGTTGAAAATAGGAAAAATTGAAAATGAGTTGAAAAAAACAGGCTTTTGTGCCAACGTTTTCACCTGTAACTTCTTCTAATTATGACAGATGTTTGAAAGCAATATACTGTTATATCTGCTGGACCTTTCTGGTTGTGGGGATATATAGGACTTGTAGGTTCACCAAGAATCCGATGAGCCCAGAGCCAATAACTGAGCAGCATCTTGCAATGGTTTTTTATTGTGTACCCGGTATATAGCAATTCATTTGGGAAAATACATACAGTGAAAAATCGGGATGAAAGACACCTATGTATTTCTGAAATTGGACCAAAATATAGAGGTTAGAAACAGTAGCTATTTGCACATTTCCAGAATTGTGAGTACCCATACTAGCATGAGAATTATAGGACATTTTTCAAAGTGACTTCTTTTTTACACATTGTCTTTCATTTGGAAGGCAGAAATGCATCGAAAGTCAATATGATAACAGTTGCTCTACAATTCTGTGTTACCCTAAGTCTCCCGATAAAAATGGTACTAAGTTGTGTTCGTAGGCCTAGTGCCCGTGACAGGAAACGGCCCAAAACGCATCGTGGACACACTTCATTTTTACAGTGAAAACTGACCCTTCTTTTTCAAAGTGCCTAGCTGTGAATTTTGAACCCTAGCTCTGCAGGCACCTAGAGAAACCTATCAAACCTATATATTTTTGAAAACTAGACACCCAGGGTAATTCCGGATGGGGTGCCTTGTCTGGCTCTCACCAGGTTCTGTGATCCAGAATCCCTTGCAAACCTCAAACTTTGTAAAAAAAAACACATTTTCCTCAGATTTTTGTGATGGATAGTTCTGGAATATCCGTGGATCCACAAAATTCCACCCACCCCGCATTTCCCAAAGTCTTCTAATAAAAATGGTACCTCACTTGTGTGGGTAGGTCTAGTGCCTGCAACAGGAAACGGCCCAAAACACAACGTGGACAACCCACATTTTTACAGTGAAAACTGACCCTTTTTTTCAAAGTGCCTAGCTGTGGATTTTGAACCCTAGCTCTGCTGGAACCTAGGGAAACCTAGCAAACCTATACATTTTTTTGAAACTAGACACCAAGGGGAATCCAGGATGTGGTGCCTTGTCTGGCTCTCACCAGGTTCTGTTATCCAGAATCCCTTGCAAACCTCAAACTTTGTCAAAAAAACACATTTTCCTCAGATTTTTGTGATGGATAGTTCTAGAATCTCCGTGGATCCACAAAATTCCACCCACCCCGCATTCCCCAAAGTCTTCCAATAAAAATGGTACCTCACTTGTGTGGGTAGGTCTAGTGCCCGCAACAGGAAGTGGCCCAAAACGCAACGTGGACACACCACATTTTTACAGTGAAAACTGACCCTTTTTTTCAAAGTGCCTAGCTGTGGATTTTGAACCATAGCTCTGCCGGCACCTAGGGAAACCTAGCAAACCTATACATTTTTGGAAACTAGACACCCAGGGGAATTCAGGATGGGGTGACTTGTCTGGCTCTCACCAGGTTCTGTGACCCAGAATCCCTTGCAAACCTCAAACTTTGCCAAAAAAACAAATTTTCCTCACATTTCTGTGATGGAAAGTTCTGGAATCTGCGTGGATCCCCAAAATTCCACCCACCCCGCATTCCCTAAAGTCTTACAATAAAAATGGTACCTCACTTGTGTGGGTAGATCTAGTGCCCTCGACAGGAAACGGGCCAAAACGCAACGTGGACACACCTCATTTTTACTGTGAAAACTGACCCTTTTTTTGCGAAGTGCCTAGCTGTGGATTTTGAACCATAGCTCTGCCGGCACCTAGGGAAACCTAGCAAACCTATAAATTTTTGGAAACTAGACACCCAGGGGAATCCAGGATGGGGTGACTTGTCTGGCTCTCACCAGGTTCTGTGACCCAGAATCCCTTGCAAACCTCAAACTTTGTCAAAAAAACATATTTTCCTCAGATTTTTGTGATGGATAGTTCTGGAATCTCCGTGGATCCACAACATTCCACCCACCCCACATTCCCCAAACTCTTCCAATAAAAATGGTACCTCACTTGTGTGGGTAGGTCTAGTGCACGCGACAGGAAATGGCCCATAATGCAACGTGGACACACCACATTTTTACAGTGAAAACTGACCCTTTTTTCAAAGTGCCTAGCTGTGGATTTTGAACCCTAGCTCTGCCGGCACCTAGGGAAACCTAGCAAACCTATACATTTTTTAAAACTAGACACCAAGCGGAATCTAGGACGGGGTGGCTTGTCTGGCTCTCACCAGGTTCTGTGACCTAGAATCCCTTGCAAACCTCATACTTTGCCCAAAAAATCACATTTTCCTCACATTTCTGTGATGGAAAGTTCTGGAATCTGCGTGGATCCCCAAAATTCCACCCACCCCGCACTCCCCAAAGTCTTACAATAAAAATGGTACCCCACTTGTGTGGGTAGGCATAGTGCCCGTGACAGGAAATGGCCCAAAACGCAACGTGGGCACACCACATTTTTACAGTGAAAACTGACCCTTTTTTTGCAAAGTGCCTAGCTGTGGATTTTGAACCTTAGCTCTGCGGCACCTAGGGAAAACTAGAAAATCTATACATTTTTTAAAACTAGACACCCAGGGGAATCCAGGATGGGGTGACTTGTCTGGATCTCACCAGGTTCTGTTACCCAGAATCCCTTGCACACCTCAAACTTTGTCAAAAAAACACATTTTCCTCACATTTCTGTGAGGGAAAGTTCTGGAATCTGCGTGGATCCACAAAATTCCACCCACCCCACATTCCCCAAAGTCTCTCGATAAAAATGGTACCTCACTTGTGTGGGTAGGCCTAGTGCCCGCGACAGTAAATGGCCCAAAACGCAACATGGACACACCACATTTTTACAGTGAAAACTGACCCTTTTTTTCAAAGTGCCTAGCTGTGGATTTTGAACCCTAGCTCTGCCGGCACCTAGGGAAACCTAGCAAACCTATACATTTTTTAAAATTAGACACCAAGCGGAATCCAGGACGGGGTGACTTGTCTGGCTCTCACCAGGTTCTGTGACCCAGAATCCCTTGCAAACCTCATACTTTGCCCAAAAAATCACATTTGCCTCACATTTCTGTGATGGAAAGTTCTGGAATCTGCGTGGATCCCAAAAATTTCACCCACCCCACATTCCCCAAAGTCTTACAATAAAAATGGTACCTCACTTGTGTGGGTAGATCTAGTGCCCTCGACAGGAAACGGGCCAAAACGCAACGTGGACACACCTCATTTTTACTGTGAAAACTGACCCTTTTTTTGCGAAGTGCCTAGCTGTGGATTTTGAACCATAGCTCTGCCGGCACCTAGGGAAACCTAGCAAACCTATACATTTTTGGAAACTAGACACCCAGGGGAATCCAGGATGGGGAGACTTGTCTGGCTCTCACCAGGTTCTGTGACCCAGAATCCCTTGCAAACCTCAAACTTTGTCAAAAAAACATATTTTCCTCAGATTTTTGTGATGGATAGTTCTGGAATCTCCGTGGATCCACAACATTCCACCCACCCCGCATTCCCCAAACTCTTCCAATAAAAATGGTACCTCACTTGTGTGGGTAGGTCTAGTGCACGCGACAGGAAATGGCCCATAATGCAACGTGGACACACCACATTTTTACAGTGAAAACTGACCCTTTTTTCAAAGTGCCTAGCTGTGGATTTTGAACCCTAGCTCTGCCGGCACCTAGGGAAACCTAGCAAACCTATACATTTTTTAAAACTAGACACCAAGCGGAATCCAGGATGGGGTGGCTTGTCTGTCTCTCACCAGGTTCTGTGACCCAGAATCCCTTGCAAACCTCATACTTTGCCCAAAAAATCACATTTTCCTCACATTTCTGTGATGGAAAGTTCTGGAATCTGCGTGGATCCCCAAAATTCCACCCACCCCGCACTCCCCAAAGTCTTACAATAAAAATGGTACCCCACTTGTGTGGGTAGGCATAGTGCCCGTGACAGGAAATGGCCCAAAACGCAACGTGGGCACACCACATTTTTACAGTGAAAACTGACCCTTTTTTTGCAAAGTGCCTAGCTGTGGATTTTGAACCTTAGCTCTGCGGCACCTAGGGAAAACTAGAAAATCTATACATTTTTTAAAACTAGACACCCAGGGGAATCCAGGATGGGGTGACTTGTCTGGATCTCACCAGGTTCTGTTACCCAGAATCCCTTGCACACCTCAAACTTTGTCAAAAAAACACATTTTCCTCACATTTCTGTGAGAGAAAGTTCTGGAATCTGCGTGGATCCACAAAATTCCACCCACCCCACATTCCCCAAAGTCTCTCGATAAAAATGGTACCTCACTTGTGTGGGTAGGCCTAGTGCCCGCGACAGTAAATGGCCCAAAACGCAACGTGGACACACCACATTTTTACAGTGAAAACTGACCCTTTTTTTCAAAGTGCCTAGCTGTGGATTTTGAACCCTAGCTCTGCCGGCACCTAGGGAAACCTAGCAAACCTATACATTTTTTAAAATTAGACACCAAGCGGAATCCAGGACGGGGTGACTTGTCTGGCTCTCACTAGGTTCTGTGACCCAGAATCCCTTGCAAACCT
Source organism: Calotriton arnoldi (assembly GCA_963921515.1). Taxonomy (NCBI): domain Eukaryota; kingdom Metazoa; phylum Chordata; class Amphibia; order Caudata; family Salamandridae; genus Calotriton; species Calotriton arnoldi. Next base: position 910,537 of record CAWUFW010004930.1, on the reverse strand, counting down.
CATACTTTGCCCAAAAAATCACATTTTCCTCACATTTCTGTGATGGAAAGTTCTGGAATCTGCGTGGATCCCAAAAATGTCACCCACCCCGCATTCCCCAAAGTCTTACAATAAAAATGGTACATCACTTGGGTGGGTAGGCATAGTGCCCGTGACAGGAAATGGCCCAAAACGCAACGTGGGCACAGCACATATTTACAGTGAAAACTGACCCTTTTTTTGCAAAGTGCCTAGCTGTGGATTTTGAACCTTAGCTCTGCGGCACCTAGGGAAAACTAGCAAATCTATACATTTTTGAAAACTAGACACCCAGGGGAATCCAGGATGGGGTGACTTGTCTGGATCTCACCAGGTTCTGTTACCCAGAATCCCTTGCAAACCTCAAACTTTGTCAAAAAAACACATTTTCCTCACATTTCTGTGAGGGAAAGTTCTGGAATCTGCGTGGATCCACAAAATTCCACCCACCCCGCATTCCCCAAAGTCTCTCGATAAAAATGGTACCTCACTTGTGTGGGTAGGCCTAGTGCCCGCGACAGTAAATGGCCCAAAACGCAACGTGGACACACCACATTTTTACAGTGAAAACTGACCCTTTTTTTGCAAAGTTCCTAGCTGTGGATTTTGAACCCTAGCTCTACCGGCACCTAGGGAAACCTAGCAAACCTATAAATTTTTGAAAAGTAGATGCCCAGGGGAGTCCAGGATGGGGTGACTTGACTGTATCTCACCAGGTTCTGTTACCCAGAATCCCTTGCAAACCTCAAACTTTGTAAAGAAAAACACATTTTCCTCACATTTCTTTGAGGGAAAGTTCTGGAATCTGCGTGGATCCACAAAATTCCACCTACCCCACATCCCCCAAAGTCTTCCGATAAAAATGGTACCTCACTTGTGTGGGTAGGCCTAGTGTCCGCGACAGGAAACGGCCCAAAACATATTTAGGAGACATCAAAATTACCTATCGCAAAACAACCTAGTTTTGCAAAGGGGGTCACCTGGGTTTTTTGTCCAGGGCTCGGTGGCCATCTTGGGAGACCTACCATACCCACACATTTCTGACAACTAGACACCCGGGGGAGTCCAGCGAGGTATGGCTTGCATGGATCCCCCAACGTTTTCCTACCCAGAATCCCCTGCAAACCTCAAATTTAGCTGAAAAAAACACATGTGCACAGTGATTCCACAAAAAAATATGTGGAAAATTTGTTTTTTTCAGCTAAATTTGAGGTTTGCAGGGGATTCTGGGTAGGAAAACGTTGGGGAGTCCACGCAGGCCATACCTCGCTGGACTCCCCTGAGTGTCTAGTTTTCAGAAATGTGTGGGTTTGGTAGGTTTCCCAAGATGGCTACCGAGCCCAGGGCCATAAACCCAGGTGAACCCCCCTTGCAAAACAAGGTTGTTTTGTGATAGGTAATTTTGATGTTTCCTCAATACATTTTGGGCCCTTCCCTGTCGCGGGTACTTGACCCACCCATGCGTGTGAGGTACCATTTCTATCGAGAGACTTGAGGGAATGCTGGGTGGTAGCAAATTTGTGTCAGACCGGTGATCCCACAACTTTCCCACACAGAAATTTGAGAAAAATGTGTTTTTTACAGCTAAATTTGAGGTTTGCAGGGGATTCTGGGTAGGAAAACATTGGGGAGTCCATGCAAGCTATACCTTGCTTGACTCCCCCGGGTGTCTAGTTTTCAGAAATGTGTGGGTTTGGTAGGTTTCCCAAGATGGCCGCCGAGCCCATGGCCAAAAACCCAGGTGACCCCCCTTGCAAAACCAGGTTGTTTTGTGATAGGTAATTTTGATGTATCCTCAATAAGTTTTGGGCCCTTGCTTGTCGCGGGTACTTGACCCACCCACGCAAGTGAGGTACCATTTTTATCAGGAGACCTGGGGGCAATGCTGGATGGTAGGAAAATTGTGGTGTTTCTGACACCAGAATATGATGACACAGTAATGCAAGAAAAATGCGTGACTATAGTCACATTTTGAGGTTTGCATGGCATTGTGAGTAAAAAAAATGTTAGGATCCATGAGAGGCACACCACCCAGCACTCCCCATTTTTTTTGCTTTACAGAAATATCTAAAGTTGGTAAATTTTCCCTAGAGACAGACTACACCTTAGCATAGAAAGACAGATTATACAAATATGACTGCCTATCCATCTGGTCCTCAAGTACACACACATACTGGTTGGATTTGGCACGAGGGTGAGTGAAAGGTTCAAAATGTATATTTTATTTACAAGAGATTTCACAAAAAAGAAATGCATTGTTAATAGTTAAAAGGTTAAAAACCTGAACCAATGACTCACAGCTCGTGAGCTGTAAAGCCACGACAAGGCACCAACCTCTTTACAGGCCATTCACACACCTTCCATACTTGACACACACTTTCACACCACCAGCTGCGGCCCCACCACATTACAACACTCACATCCACAGACAATGCGGAGACAATGTACACCCTGGCAGAGAGAGACAGAAAATACAAATATTACTTCAAAATGAACAATTCCTTAAGTACTCACACATACTGGTTGGATTTGGCAAGAGGGTGAGTGAAGGTTCAGAGCGCAAAATTCTATAAACAAGAGATTGCACAAAGAGGAAATGCACTGTTAATATTTAAAAGGTTAAAAACCTGAACCAATGAGCTGTAAAGCCATGGCAAGGCACCAACCTCTTTACAGGCCATTCACACACCTTTCATACGTGACACACAAGACCATTCACACCGCCAGCTGCGGGCCCAGCACATTACAAGATTCACATCAACAGATAGCGACATTCAAGGGCCCATCACTTTCATATGCCCACATGACTGACACAGCAATCACACCGGCTGGTGGTTGACATAGTGTGTGCAGTGGCGTTTGACTAGCAGAGTGTGTAATGACCAGCAGCAAGTCACTACTCACACACTGCCAGCCAAATGCCAGCCCACACACACTGCCAGCCAAGCACCAGCCCACCCACACTGCCAGCCCACGCATACCGCCAGTCAAGCGCCAGCCCACACACACTGCCAGCCAAGTGCCAGCCCACACTCACCACCAGCCAAGCCCCAGCCCAGCCACACCGCCAGCCCACGCACACTGCCAGCCAAGCGCCAGTCCACGCACTCCGCCAGCCAAGCGCCAGTCCACGTATACTGCCAGCCCACGCATACCGCCATCCATGCGCCAGCTCACACACACTGCCAGCCAAGCGCCAGCCCACACACACTGCCAGCCAAGCCCCAGCCCAGCCACACCGCCAGCCCACAGACACCGCCAGCCAAGCGCCAGTCCACACACACCACCAGCCAAGTGCCAGTCCACGCACACCGTCAATTATTTTTTTAACAAGAAAGAAAACACAAACCAATCGGAACTAGATACAAAACTATAACTACAAAAACAACAGCGGTAACTAAAGACATCATTCTAATGCCAACCGTGAAACTGAACAACAACTAAATAAAACCATACAGACCAGGCAGTACACTATTAGGCTCACGGTTGCTCCCAAAAACCCTTTTGAGTATGATACAATATGAAACATGTGGGCACACACAGCCCAGGATTAGACGGACAATCAGCACAGTGCATACGACTCTCCTTCCGCATACCTTTTCGCAAACAGGCTCTACCTCTCTTACAGGGATTGGTTTTTTTGGGCGTGGGAGGAATTAAATCAGGAAAGTGGCGATCTTTCAATCTAGCCACATTCTCCACCACTCCAACTCTAGGAACACTTGCCTGTTCCACTACAACAAGGCTGCCTATCACAGACTCCTGAAACTGAACAAAAGTCATCTTTGACGCAGAAGAACACTCCTTGAACACAACAAAAGCATTAAAAGTTGCTAAATTGAAGAGATGAATGGCCAACTTCTTATACCAAATGTAAGCCTTACGAACAGCAGTGTAAGGTTTCAACCTCTGATCTACTCTATCGACACCACCCAGGTGCTTATTGTAGTCTACAATGCACACAGGTTTGTTCACTTCAGCAACCTGACCCCAAACAGTCACAGGTGAAGTACTGTCATCATGGATGGTAGTCAGCATGTACACATCCCTCCTGTCCACAAATTTCACAACTAGCAGTTCCTCACTACACAAGGCACTGCACTGTCCCCTCTGACTCTTTTTGCAAACAAGCTCTTTTGGGTAACCTTTACGGATAGAGCATATTGTGCCACAAGCAAAAGTGTCCACTTTGAACAATTCCTTAAACAATTGCACAGCAGTGTAGAAGTTATCAAGGTACAAATGGTGACCTCTGTTAAACAGTCCTCTAGCAAGTTCCCACACAATTTTCTCTGAAATTCCAAAAGTGGACGGACAACCAGGGGGTCAATGGTGGAATCCCTACCAGTGTACACCCTGAAATTATAGACATATCCTGTCCTACTCTCAGACAGCATATACATCTTAATTCCATAACATGCCCTCTTGCTAGGAATGTACTGCCTAAAAACCAAACAGCCCTTGAATAGGACCAAAGACTCATCTACAGCTATTTCTTTCCCTGGAGTATAGATCTCTGAAATTCGATCTACAAAGTGATCAAGAACAGGCCGAATCTTAAAAAGACGGTTACAGTCAGGGTGATCTCGTGGCAACGCCAAAGCATTATCAACAAAATGCAGCATCCGAAGAAAAAGTAAATACTGACCATGACTCATAACTGCAGGAAATATGGCCGTTGCCATCAAGCGACTGGTAGACCAATATGAAGTCAGGGACGGGTTCCGTATCAAGCCCATCAAAAAAGTCAAACCCAAAAACTTCTTCATCTCATCCAGATTTGTGGGAGTCCACCGGGTAGCTCTAGAGCTGGGCCTAAGTCTGGCACTGTTGTCCCTCAAAAACTGCTCAGCATGCAAATTAGTCTGCTCAATAATCTCAGCCAAAAATACATCACCCATAAACAACTGAAAAAACTGTATAGGCAAAACATTTTCACAATCCACTCTACACCCTGCATCACCACTAAAGGCAGGCAACACCGGCTGCACCATGTTTGAATCAACCCAGAGTCCAGCACTTCCAGTAGGAAGCCTTGCAGCCCCAGGCTGCAATCCCAATGTCTCTTGCTGCACCATCGACACATCAGTGTCCTCTAAAATAGGCACTTCATCCCCACTGAGAGTAGCTTCATCCGCACTGAGAGTAGCTTCATCATCAGATGATTCCTTGTGGACAGAAAACTCACTGCCAGAATCTTGCACTCCCTCCTCTCCCTCAGACGCACTGTCAGTCTCATAATCCTGTTCAGAGGAAGATTCAAAAAGCATACCAACCACCTGCTGAGCAGTAATTCTACAGCTAGCCATAATCCTTACTAGTAAAGGTAACTTGTCAAACAAGTCAACAACAACAAACATTTTGTAAAATAAGTAATAAACAAAATGTGGCTTTATCACAAAGACCTATATACTCTAAAACTATACCACTCACTTGCCAGAAGCAGCTAGACTCACCACCACCTACTCTGCACAGACACAGTAAGGATCAACAATATCCCACTAAAAAAGAAAAAGAAAAGAAAATTACACATAAGACAATGCAAAACACATCGCAAAGAATGTCATGCTGAAAACACTAACTAAATATGCTGCCATTATGACACCACTTACAAAAAATTCATTCATGCATGACAAAAATACTCATTTGGAGTAAAAACAACAAAAATGTTTTTCTTACCAAATAAATGCAACTATGCAACACTGCAGAACAACCACTGCCGAAACCGCAAACAAGAATCAAAAGCTTTGCACTAGAATAAAAAGGAGAAATAAAACATTACAATCACATATGCAAATAATGCACCAGTCCACACACAATCCACCAGCCACGCTAATGGGGTAGGTGGGCCTAAGAGTATAAGGCTGATCTGCTCCCAAAGGGGCAGAAACAGCCAAAATATTCACCCCCAAAAAAGGGGAACAACCCTTGCCCAAGAGGCCACTCCCCAACACCAACATTTGAAAAACCCTGGTGTCTAGTGGCCTCTGCCCCCCTTGGGGACAGATGGGCCTAAAAACATATGGCTGATCTGCCCCCAAAGAGGGCAGAAATGGCCACAATCATCCCCCCATAAAGGGGAGCGACCTTTACCCAAGGGGCCGGTCCCCAACAACATTTTTGAAAAACTCTGGTGTCTAGTGACTTCTGCCCCCCTTGGGGACAGATGGGCCTGAAAACATATGGCCGGTCTGCCCCCAAAGGTGGCAAAAACGGCCACAAGAATTACCCCATAAAGGACCCTTGCCCAAGGGGCGCTCCCCAACATAAAAAAGAAAAACAGAAATCCCTGGTGGCCTAGTGGGCCACACAAATTTCTTTTTTTAAATCCGCCGATCTGCCCCGCAGGGGGGCAGAGACAGCCAAAATAATGCTCCCCAAAGAGGAGCAACCCTTGCCCAAGGGGCTGCTCCCCGCAAAAATATCCCTGGTGGTCTAGTGGGGCAGAATTTTAAAAAAAATATGGATCGAACTGCCCCCCAGGGGGACAGAAACGGCCAAAATAATGCTCCCCGAAGGGGAGCAACCCTTGCCCAAGGGGCTGCTCCCCGCAAAAATATCGCTGGTGGTCTAGTGGGGCAGAATTTAAAAAATATGGACCGATCTGCCCTCCAGGGGGCAGAAACAGCCACAATAATGCTCCCCAAAGGGGAGCAACCCTTGCCCAAGGGGCCACTCCCAACAAATAAATTCCTGGTGGTCTAGTGGGACCTATTTTTTTTTTTTAAATGGCGAGATCTGCCCTTTACAGCCAAAAACATTGCCCCCAAAGGGAAGCAACCCTTGCCCAAGGGGCTGCTCGCCGCAAAAATATCCCTGGTGGTCTAGTGGGGCACAATTTAAAAAACATATGGACCGAACTGCCCCCCAGGGGGACAGAAACGGCCAAATTAATTCTCCCCAAATGGGAGAAACCCTTGCCCAAGGGGCTGCTCCCCGCAAAAATATCCCTGGTGGTCTAGTGGGGCAGAATTTAAAAAAATATGGACCGATCTGCCCTCCAGGGGGCAGAAACGGCCACAATAATGCTTCCCAGAAGGGAGCGACCCTTGCCCAAGGGGTCACTCCCAACAAATAAATTCCTGGTGGTCTAGTGGGCCCTATTTGTTTTTTTAAATGGCGATATCTGCCCCCCAGGGGGGGCAGATACAGCCAAAAACATTGCCCCCAAAGGGAAGCGACCCTTGCCTAAGGGGCCGCTCCCCGCAAACAGTTAATGGGCTTGATTTTTTTTTTAAAAGGCAAGATCTGCCCCCCAGGGAGGCAGACACAGCCAAAAACATTTCCCCAAAGGGGAGCAACCCTTGCCTAAGGAGCCGCTCCCCGCAAACAGTTAATAATATTTAAAATTTAAAAAAATAAAAGAAATCCCTGGTGTCTAGTGGGCATTCCTGCTGCACGATCGCGTGATCGTGCAGCAGGAATGCTCAAAAGAGGCATCAGAGGAAAGGAAAACCCTTTCCTGTCCCCCAATGCCTCTTTTCTTAAAATGCCCCCCTCCCCGAGGAGAAACTCACCTCCTCTCTGCAGACGCGCTGGAAGCAAATGGCTTCCAGTGCGTCCTTTATCATGTAATGACATCAGCGCGAGAGGCACGCTGACATCATTAGATGACGTGGAGGGGGGGCGGGGGAGGCAGGGGAAGGGTTACCCTGCCTTTCCCGGTGGGGGCAACATAAAGGGCGGCCCACGGGGGAACGCCAGAGCTTCCCCCATGGGTGGGTGCTAAGACGGCTGGGAGCCGTCCGACGCACATGCCCACCATGACGTCAGAAAGGGTTAAAGGCTAAGGAGCAGCTGAAGGATTTTGTTTTGTTAGAGGAGATTTCGGGAAGTAAGGCAGTCCAACAAAAGCTCTATGAAGAGAGTCAGCATATTGGTAGTTTCTTGGCCTGGACCACGAAAAGTCAGAAGGCAGCTCAAATTATAAATCAAGTTGAAAACCCTTCTACTGGTCAATTAGAAATAGACAAACAGGCGATTTCTGAGGTTTTTCTCTCTCATTTAAAAATAATGTATACGGAAGTACAGGCTATAGAAGAGTCGAAATTGGTATCTTACCTTGAATCATTGGAACTGCCGCAGATATCTCGGCAACTTATTGAGACGCTTAATAGCCCCATAGATATCTCAGAAATGCTGACAGTATTAAAAAGTATGTCCAACGCCAAGGCTAGTGGCTCGGATGGGATCCCGGTAGAGGTATATAAGACATTCCAAGAAGGATTACTTCTTTTTTTGATCAAGCTGTTTAATCAGATGAAGGACGGGATAGATATTCCCAAAAGTTTCAAAGAGTCAGTGCTGGTAGTCTTCCTTTAAAAGAATAAAGATCCCTGTGATTCTAGTTCCTATCGCCCTATCAGTCTGTTAAATACGGATTATAAACTGTTTATGAAGATTTGGACAAGGAGAATTGCTCCATGTGCCCAACAGGTGTTTCATGGGGATCAAAATGGCTTCCTTCCAGGACGGCTAATGGCCACTAACACATATTTTGTAATGCAAGCTATTGATTTTTTTCCCGTTAATAAGATCAAAGCGGTAATCTTAATGATGGATGCCGAAAAAGCTTTTGCTTTGGTAGATTAGCGTGCCTTATTTAATATTTTGGATAAGTTTGGTTTCCCATTTCAGCTGATACATATGCTAAAAGAATTATATAGTCAGGCGGAAGCCAAAATTATAATTAATGGAGCAGAAGCCGGGAGGGTAAATATTAATCGCAGAAAGCGACAGGGATGTCCGTTATCCCCCCTTTTGTTTTCCCTTTTTATTGAACCCCTAGCCGCTAAAATTCGTAACAATTTACTGATTTTGCCTCCCATGGAGGGGATGGCAAAAATTAAGTTATAAGCAGACGATATAATTTTATATCTCAAAGCTGGGGGTTCTAATAAACAGAAACCATTCACCGAAAAACTAAGCCTAATAACGGGAGAGAGAGGGTAGACAGTACTGATCCCCCAAAAACCCAAAGGCTGGGAAAGTCGCTAGTTGGCATCAAGGGAGCCCCCCCGACACAGGGCCCTAAGTCGGCAGAAGACACAGCGGAATCAGATATGCGAGCAGAAGAGCCACTACTCGGAAAGAGAGCCGACTGGACACAGGTCAAGCCAGCCACGGAAGATCCCAAACAACGGGACCACAGGCAGGAGGGAGTCGAAAGTGGCACAATCTTACTCATTCCGGAGTATAAGTCAAGAGGCAGAGGGGATATTCTCAACCGAGGCAACATTTTACGCTTATTATCCACCATCAGCAACCTGACGGATATAAGTACAAATGCCTTAGAATCCGTGGAGTTTGCACACTATAACTACCTGTCAGATCAAGAGGTCACTAAAACAACATGGGCCACGCAGGAAACAGCCGAAAGAATCATGGAGATGGAACCGTGCTTTCAAGCATGGGGGATACGCCTAAAAAGACAGGAAAAAATAGGGTATCCAGAACCTCTATGTCAGGCACAAAAAGAGAGAGACGAGTGCAGTTTCACAAACAAACAAAAAATAGTGAAAACGGAAAGCGTCCTGAAGGGGGCCCGAAGTTTATCAATCTCACAGATGGACACCAACTCATTGAGCCCAAGGCAAGCCCAAGGATCACTTGGACAAAATGACTGGAATTGGATAGCAAGGACAATTAACATAAGGGCCTTGAAGACATGACAAAATACGGAACGAAAAACTGTAACAAAACATCAATTAAGAATATGTTCTTGGAACATAAACGGTCTAGGGAACAAAGCAGACGATATTCAGCTTTTACTTTACTTCCAAAATTTGACATAATTGCCCTTCAAGAGACCTGGTTAGATCAACCGCATCAAATACAGGGCTATAAAGCATATCACCTACCAGCTAAAAGAAACGCCAAATACGGCCACTTAAAAGGAGGCCAAACAATATACACTTCAATAAAGAGTATTAATGAAATAAAGAACAAAGACGCTAAACAGTCAGGCAACAATAGCATCAAAACAATAGAGCTGGATCTAGGGGGAAAAGAACAAAACCAAAAGCTAATACTGCTTAATGTATACCTACACCCTCGTGAGAAAAAAGCTGGGATGAAACTACTGATTGCAGAAGTGACAAAAACACTGTCAGAGGAGCTAACATCTAACCTCATAGTAACAGGGGACTTCAACATGTATCTTGGAGGGCCCCAGACAAGGGATTCACTTCTGGAAGAGCAGTTTTCTATATGGGGCATACCACAACAGGAGGCAAGTAAATGTGGCAAACAAAACTGGCTGGCAAGAGACAGTTTAAAGGATTTAGAACATCTTAATCTTGTAGCTCTAAACGGCCGTTTTACAAACGACAGCCCCTCGGCAGCCACCTTTCATAATTCGACCATAAGTTCAACTATAGATTTCACATTTTCATCTCTACAATTTTTCGGCAAAGTGTTGGATTTCCGAATAGGAAAAATGTCAGCCAGTGACCACTTACCGCAAGAGATCACCCTTAACATCTACGGGGTAGCGGCAACCTTGCCAGTAGCAAACGTGGGATCCTCACTTTCGGTCATACAAAAAAGAATAAAATGTAATACGTATAACTTGGAAAGCTTCGAGAAGGAAGCAAAAAACAGTGGGAAAAAAGCACTGCGACTCAGATAGACAACTTAAGTCGATGGGAGCTATCCGCCAGCAGCCTTGGGACAGCACAAACAAGGAATAATAAGGTCCACACATCAATGGTAGACCAAAATCAAAAAAGCCCCATAAAGTGTTCTCATATCATGGAAGGTCACGACAAGCTAATAAAACAAAACACCAACTTAAAGTCCCTTAAGAGAAATATTAACAAATTACTGCGGCAACTACACCGAGATGGTCCGGACAAAGCCGCGCAAATGGAACTGCAAAAATTAAAAACCATCAAAAAGAAATTAATTTGGCACTTAAAAAGGGAAGCAGAGGAAGAGCTATGGGCTAAGTTGCTCCACGACGCAAAAGGAAATAACACCAGCGGAAGATTCTGGAAAATGGTGAACAACCTCCAGAACCCAAGAAGACCCAGCATTAATTCACACCTTACTGAAGAAGCTTGGTCCGATTACCTTTCGCTTCACTTTAACGTAGCACCAAAGAACACCATAACGAGGTCAGCAGAACCCGACAGTAAAATCCAAGACTGTGCAATACTAACGGAGACAACTAGATTGACTTTCACGGAAAAACAAATCATAAGTAGGATAGGGAAAGGAAAGACAGAGGGGGCGCCGGGCCCCAACGGAATCCCCCCCATTTTGTACAAACGAAACCCGGAATACTGGGCCGCGGCGTTATTACCACTGTACAAACAGATTTCTGAAACCAAAACAATCCCTGACTCATGGAAATGCTCAATAATAGCTCCAATCCATAAGAAAGGGAACATAAACGATCCAAAAAACTACAGACTGGTTGCCTTAATCGACAATGAGGCCAAATATTATGGCGGCCTCTTACTAGAGGAGCTTACGGAATGGGCAAATGAAAATGCAGTGATTCCCATTTCCCAGACAGGCTTTCGGAAAAAATTGGGAACAACGACAAATATTTTGGCTTTAACACTCTTAATAGATGCTGTCAAACTCGCCAACCTGCCTCTTTATGTATGTTTCATCGATTTTACTTCAGCTTTCGATAACATCAACAGAAATCTATTATGGGAGAAGCTGGCCAACAGAAAAATACCATCAACCCTATTATCACAATTGATGTTACTACATACGGACACGTGGGTACAAATTAAGTTGGGGTCGGGCGACTGCCTGTCAAGGAAAATACAGACGACCAAGGGTCTCAAACAAGGGTGTGTGCTAGCTCCGACCCTTTTCAACATCTTTATGTCGGATCTCTCATTGAAGTTAGACAAAAGTAATCCTCATGCCCCGAACCTAGGTGGACTAAATCTTTCGAACTTGATGTATGCTTATTAGGCGTACGCTGATAGGGCTACAACACTTAATCGACACAACATATAATTACTCGACAATGAACGGCCTCAGCATAAACCTCTCAAAAACAAAAGCAATGAGAATAAACGCGAAGACGTCTACACCCAAGTCTTGCTGGCAAATGGGAGGAATAAGACTGGAAACTGTGGACGAATATAAATATCTGGGCGTAATTGTCGATAGAAAAGGGTCATTTCAACCACAGAAAGAAGCAATAATAAGGAGAGGAATCTCAATATCGGTCGCACTGAGGAATCTCAAAACAAAAGCAGCGGGCCGTAGCTTTACCACACTACTATAAGTGATCCAAGCAAAACTAATACCGGCCATCACCTACGGAAGCGAATGCCTCCGAGGGAGGGATGCGCAGATATTGGCGATACAACAGCCAGGGCAATGCGAATGATATTCAACTTGCCTAAGTATACCTCGCAGGCACAAATAAGGCTTGAATTTGGCCTGAGGAATCAAAGAATAGAAAGAATGGGCGCCTATGCCAAAAGTTGGCATAAAATACAGGGAGCCGAAGTCTCAAGCTTGGATTACCATCTATGGAAGGAGTTAGAAAGAAAAAATAAGAGTGCAGCTGCAAACTATTTAAAGCTCTCAATAGACTCCTTGGAACTACAAGAAGCCTGGAAGAGCATGGGATCTCATAATATGTTCAAACAACTAGTAAATAAATCTGTAAGGATAATTTCGCTAGTAGAGGACAAAGCAACACTAGCTAACAGGGCTCACGGTTGGACCGTCATTCAAAACTATACCAGCAGCGCCTGTCAAAGTTACCTAGGAGTCGGTTACACACGAACCACAAAGGAGAAGTTTATACGATTACGGCTGGGTATTCTCCCATCACAATATCATCTCCCCCGTGGAAACGGCAGCAAACGATAACAAATTGCCGTTTATGTGGGGATCCAAAAGAGGATATCCTTCACCTAATATGCATTTGCAAAGGCCTGGAAAAGGAGCGCAGATATCATTTGAAACCAACCATAAAGAAACTGGGAATAGGAACATGCCGGCAGGCGGTTAAAGCATGCTTTGATGGCAAAAACATCCAATTAGCAAGCCATCTTGTTAAATTTCTGGAAAAAGCGGAAAAAAAGCAGAACGCCAAAAGGGAGAGATTGGACAAAACAAACTCATACGGCATTTAAGCCCAACTGCCCCACTCGGCAATGACTAGGAACAACCACTTCAACGTTAAAACCTTGCATTTGCAAAAAAAAACCTCCGGACTCTCCTAATTGTTACGCTGGCACGTAGGGGGCTCAAGAAAACGGTATTAGCCATTAAACAATATAAGCTGCGCGCCTAGATAGTCTGGCTGCGCCCATCTCAATTACAAAAAAAAATCAAATGCCTCCTTCTTTTAAACAAGCATATACACTTCCGTTATAAAGGACTGGTCACAACGATACAAAACCGCAGAAGCTGCTCAAAACCAACGGTCTATCTTTTGACTGTCACGTCCACCTGATGGTGTTGCCCAAAATTGTTCCAAGAACCTGTAGTTGCATGGATTTGAAATTAGACACTTTGGGCCACATAACGACTCATTTTTATCATAATTTATGGAACGCGTTAATGAAGCCTAATTCTCAGAATGCACATTTTAGCCTTATGAAAAGCTTTTAACGTTTTAAAGAAGTTTTAATCAAATTCATTTATAAAAAGGGTTGTACTAGATAAAATTGTATTTTAAGTTTGTTTATATGTATAAGCTCATGTAGCTGATTGCAATGGTTTTAATTAACTGAGCAATAAAGAATTACTTACTTAAAAATAAACAGAATGCGCTGGATGAAATAAAAAAAATTACGCAGGTAGGGGGATATAAAGAGAATCAAGCAAAGACGGAAATCCTCACATTTTATTTGAAGCTTTCCGATATTCCGGTTTGCTTACAATATCGATCACCACATCCAGTAAGATACCTCAGTATCTTTGTCACAAATGACTATGGTCAATTATTTCCACTAAATTATAGCAGTACGCTTGCGAAAGTGAAAAAATTACTAGATAAATGGACTTTGCTCCATCTATCACTGATAGGACGAATTTCCATGGTTAAAATGTCCGTGCTCCCGTTGTTTTTGTTCCTTTTCAGTAACCTTCCTTTAAAAATTCCCAGTCCTTTTTTTAAAGAATTGGATGAAACGATCCAGAAGTTTGTGTGGAATAATAAGCAGCCCTGGGTTAAACTAGCCACACTACAATTCGATGTATTACGGGGTAGATTAGCACTTCCACATTTTGCAACGTACTACCAGGCCTCTCTGGTCAACCTCTTATCACAATTAGGAGAGGAAAACTCAGTTTTTGATAACTTCTTCTTAATACATATGCTAAAGTAAAGTGCTATAAAACTCCCCACTTTTTTACGATCAGCAAAACTTCCCAAAAGGACCAGATATAAGGTGATACTGGCATTTGCAGCAAGAACTCTGCTCTTTTATAAATCGCAATATATTCCAGCATATCATGCCCATACTCCTATACAAGATTGTGTAGCGGGAGGTTTAATGTTGCCCAAGAGACTCTACCAATTATGGCAAGAATTAGGTTTTGTTCAGCAAGGGGATTTTTATATTCATAATACATTAATTACATGGGAAACAGTACGATTACAATCTCGAAACCTAAACACTGCCTTCTCTATGAGTTTTCTTCAGGTGGTGAATTTTCTTAAAAACAATTATACCATGTTGATCGAGGCTGCACGTCAAATCACCAGGCAGATGTTGCATAAAATAGGGGGTGTAGAATTTTGGTATCGGCTATTACATCAGAAGGCTCATAGTGAAGAGATTATTATGAAAAAGCTTCAGAAAATTCACTCAGAAACAGACAGTAAGTTTAACACGAAAGAGTTGCAGCAGCTCAGTGAGATATTGAATAAAGCACTGCGAGGTGCTCATTTTAAGAGAATTAATTTTTCATCCAGATAGATAGCATACTACACCCCTTTGAGATTGCATAAGATGTTTCCAACGAATCAGAACCAATGTTTCAGATGTAATAAACAGGATGAAGGGGGATGGGTACACATATTTTATGAGTGTAATAGCCTACAGCAATTTTGGAATGATGTTTTTATTAAGATTTCTTACTCCTTGTCTTTATCAATCGCCCCATCCTCTATGTTGGTTTTATTTGGCACATCAGGGGAAGTAAAATGTTTAACGAAATATCAGCAGTATTTTATAGTAATTTCTATAACAGTTGCAAGGTCACTTGTCCTGCAAAATTGGAAAACAAACAAACAGCCTAGGATTGACCATTGGGTTAACAAAATGTCCAGGACTTATAGATTTGAGGAGGCCTATGCAAAGCGTGTAGGAGCTACTGTAAGATTCAGAGCGATCTGGGCAAATTTCTCTACTCATTTTATGTCTGAGTAAAGTATATTACAAGTGCATCATTTTTGGGGGATTTAAGCTTGGCACTTTACTAAAATAGTTGCTGCTAGATGCACAAGCACTTTAAATACCTTTTTGATACTTAAATGCTAGCCTGACGTAGCTATTCTATGGATTTTTAGATTGCTAACTGTGCATTAATAGTCAGTAAGGATTGGATGTATTGGTTTATCTGTGGAAATATCAGGAGAAAGAAAACGCCTGGTAGATTATCTGAATATGGCTTAGTGGGGGCTAGTGCTGAATATATTTAATAATTTCTTTCCTATTTTTACTCTTCTCGCACTTGCTTTTTATCAATAATAGTCGATGATAACCATGTATTATTAGATAATGTATTCATGTTGTTTGTTATTAGATATTCGCTATTTCCATCTTTTTTATCCATCCTGTAATGTCATGTTTCTTTTACTCCTGCTCTAATAAAAAAAAAAAGAGTATGTAATTGTGATATTTCAGCTCTCTCCTTCCTAAAGTGCAGAATCCTATGATTACCATTAACTTTTATCCAGTTTAAATCATATTATTTACCCATCTCTCAATTGTTTCTGATAACCGAGTTCAATTTGTTTCTACAGAAATTGAATCATTTTATAAAGAGAGTAGAGTAAAACACCTCAAGAGTTCTCTTTACCATCCTCAAACAAATGGCATGGTTGAACGACTGAACAGAGTTTTAGGTGAATGTATATGCTGGGCAATTGTACATAAATGTGTCATACCTGTTGCTGTTAGAACTATGGCCCTGATTACGATATCGGGCGGATGCCGGTGCAGGAAACGAACCACCCGACCATGGGTTGGTGTTTCCACAATCCCAATTAGGATGTGACTGCACATATTGCGGTCGAAAACTTCAATTTTTAAATGGGAGCTTTTGTGGTGGGCTGAAAATTCTCACAGCACAAGCTCCCATTGAAAAACAGAAGTTTGTAAACATCCGTGCACCGTGTGGCAGGCAGCTCAGGGTGCAGAGATGTTGAGAGGGGTACCATAGGTGCCCCCCAGACCTCAGAGTGGAGGCCACAGAGGGATGGTTGCCCTGCTAGGGGCCCCAAAGACACTCTCCGACAGCAGTTCCATGTCGGAAAGGCCAAAATAGAACTGCTGTCGGAAAGTGCCATCATAATCCAGACCGCGGAGCCAAGGCTGGCTCCGCCGCCATTGTGGATTATGGATGGCTTCCGAAGCACCTTGAGTCTGTCAGAAGTGCCGCCGACGGCCCCTCCGCCCGATGCCTCTGCCTGCCGCATCATAATGTGGCGGGCGGAGCGCTGTGTGAGATGTTGGAGGGTCTGACACCGACGTGGCATCGGTGTCGGACCCACTGACATCATAATTAGGCCTTATGTTGTGGTTTTATAGAAGAACACCACATTCCTCTACTGGTGTTTCTCCTTTTGAATTATTGAGGGGTAGAAAGCCTGTGACTGAGTTTAAGCCACCTTGAATGTCCAAATGTCTTAAATAGAATTCATTGTTATCTGATTTAGACATGATCATAAGGATCCTAGACTCCCGGTCCCACGAAGACCCAGCATGTGTTTAGCTTCTGTCAAATATCGTAGCAAGCATTGTTTACCATTCCATTGAAAGAAGTGTAGCCTGGTTAGGATATCTGGGGAACTGTTCAAGCGGCCTGCCACAGCTGGAATGCGATGCGCTCTGTCCAATGCAACCACACGGCACTAGAGCAGCTACTGATCATCCTTGCGGGAGTCCATGGTGTGCTCCAGGTCATCAACTCAGGTGCCTACATGAGCAATGTCTCTACGTAAGTCCTGCATGCAAGTTGTCTTTAATGATCCGATTTCTAGCCTGATGTCGCTGAGAATTATCTCCATGTATTCCTGGGAGATAGGCTGAGTGGCGGGTACTATGGGGGCCTGAGGCGCTAAATCTCTTTTGCTAGCCATGGATGCCAGCACAGATTTGGACCACAAGGAGACAACGGATGTGTCCCTAGAGGCTCTGCTTGGCATAGAGGGGGCACAGGGTTGAGTTTAGTGGCAGGAGAGGAGTAACACTGTCCACACAGGCTCTGCAATGGCAGGCCTGAGACATGTTTAAAGGGCTACTTGTGTGGGTGGCACAATCAGTGCTGCAGGCCCACTAGTAGCATTTAATTTACAGGCCTTGGGCACAGGTAGTGCACTCTACTAGGGGCTTACAGATAAATGAAATATCCCAATTGTGGATAAACCAATGCTACCATGTTTAGGAGAGAAGCACATGAACTTTAGCACTGGTCAGCAGTGGTAATGTGCTCAGAGTCCTAAGGTCAACAAAAAGAATCAGCAAAAAGAGCAGGTAAGCAGACAAAAGGTTGGGGAAAGATCACCCTAAGGCTGACTGGTCTAACTGTAGAACATGAAATGTAGAAGGATTGTTTGACACTATGTTTACATTCATTGCACACATAAATGTTGAAGGCCAGTGGTTCTTAACCTCTTGTCTGAGAACCCCTGGGAGACTGCAAGGCCTATTCAGGGGGTCCATGTCAGTTTTACAAAAATAAATTACATTGAAATGGATTAAATAAAGTTACTAAAGTATATACATATAAACAAAATTAAAAATGTTAACATTTTTCTAAATTTGCTTGTGAATTAGCCAAATGTATTAATATTTGAGCATTTGTTTGGTGTATGCTTTTTTGTGTATTGGTTTGAGGTTGAAATCCTAGAAATTTCTTAGGCCGGGGTCCCTGACTTCCAGTAATGTCTCAGTGGGGTCACCTGATTCCTGTAATATTTCAGTGGGGTTCACGGAAGTCAAAAGGGTAAGAACCGATTGGTAGTCGAATCTACATTCCACAGCTTCTTATGTTACAGAAGAATCATGCCTTTCTTTGGACTCCAACAGAAAACTAGCATAATCCTAGCAGTGGTCATCTCCCATCTGGAATACTGCAGTAGCATCTATTCATGGCCTCTCATGAAACCCCTACATAAAACACAAGTACAGAATCACAGAGCTCAACTAAAATTTGGCCTGAAATGAGAAGACCATATCTCACTGTCACTAAAGGCCCTTCCCTGGCTACCAAAACAAGAAAGATCTAATTTTAAAAATCTTGATTTCTTCCATAAAGTTTTACATGGTCAGCACCTGAAGTATGTTACGATGCTGTTCACTCCTTATCAACTAAGGAGAAGCCTGAAATCAGCCAACCACAACCTTATCATCACCCAAAAGACTATATACAAGAAATACAGAGGAAAACCTCTATTCGTTCAAAACTCCTCCTTGTGGAATGCCCTATTACTTTCTGGTAATCTTCATTCCTCCTGGTGCCGTTATCCTCGTCCCATTCCTTACAAAGTGGAGATGACCATCTCCACGACAGAAAAATAGAACAGGAGAATGCTGGGACACCTAACTCCACCCCCTCCCACTGGGAGGGGGTGGACCTACCCAGCATTCTGCCTGAACTACCAAGCCACCAACAGGAAGGCCGGCAGCCCGGGAGGAAGGGAGGGGCGTAAGGAATGGGACCAGGACAACGGGACCAGGAGTAATGAAGATTACCAGTAAGTAATAGGGTATTACCTCTCGGTCCCTCCAGTCCTCGTCCCATTCCTTACAAAGTAGATCATAGCAAAGCCAGAAATCCGGCCTTCCGAACTCCCACAACACCAGGAACACCATATCGAAAGTAGCATCCCAAAAGAAGCAAATGGGAGAACCACAGGAAAAAAACACATGCAGGAGCGCACAACCCGCAATGCCCCAAACCAAAGAACAGGGCCGAATCCCCCAGAAGAAGCAGGAGACAACCTAGAAGAGCAAAACAAGGAGCCAAATCATGGAGCCACCACCCAAAGGGCAGACAACCCACACGGGGAACACCGCTGAACCAACCACAGAGGAGGAGAACCCAACAATAAAGGACCAGAGACCGACCCCACCAGAAGGACAGCAGCAAGGCCACCCACAGAAGAAGACCCAAGGCAATCCGACACCACAAGAAGTCAGGGCCACACCAACAGTGACACAAGACCCCCAGCCAAGGCCAGAAAGGAGGCAAAGCACAGAGGCCCAAGCCCAAAGGGAACCCCAAGAAGGGCTGAAGCAACCAGAGCCCCCCAAAACAACCAGTAGAAGGGGGCCCAGAAGAAGCAGAAACGCCCAGAGGGCAAAAAAACTCGGAAGGGAACCCGCACCGCGAGAAGGCCGCCAAGGACAAGAACATCACACAACGCCTAGAACCAGCAGCAGAAACAACAGAAAGCAACCCCCACAGACAATGGAAGAACACCCCATACTGCTGAAAAGAACCCACAACGACCCTACCAGAAAGCCGAGGGGAGCAAGGAGAGAATCAACAGGCCCCACCCAAAGCAGGAGTCAAAGGATTGACACGAGGAACCACAGGACCAACCCAAGACACTGGGGGAGGACCCCAGCAGACCAGCCCAAACAAAAGAGGACAAGGTCCGCCGAAAGATCCAAGGCACCGATCCAGAGAACCAACCAAGGGCAGGCGCAGAAAGAGCAAACCAGGAAGAGAGGGCGCAGCGACCAAGAGCAAGACCCCCAACCCGGCAGCCCTGGCCACCAGAGAGCCCAGAGGATACTGCCACAGAAACTGCCAGAGGCAGACCAGGCAACGGGGCTGGAATGTCCAGCACCAACCACCAGGGCAGACACCAGACAATGGCCCAAAACCCCCAAACCCGGAAAGGACCCAGGGCACAAGGACAGGCCACGAAAGAAACCACCCCAAAAAGCAGGGGACACAGAGATACAAACCCGGCACCCTGCCAAACGAAGGCAAGGGAGAGGCCAGAAGCACGACCCTCCACCCCACCAAAACGAGGCCAACAGGACCCCACTCAAGGAAAATCAAGGGACGGACCCCAACAGACTTCGAACCAGACCAGGGCACAATACCAAGAGGGGAGAGGCAAAACCCCCAAGGCCACAGAGACCAGGGGAATCCAAAGACCAAACAGGGCCAACAGGGAAGAAGCTGCCACAAACAACACCCACCAAGGGCGACATCCCCAACCAGAAACCCGGGAGGCGACCATAGGAGAGAAAACACTGGACAGGGGAAGCCCAAGCCACCGGGCACCGAAGAAGAACCTGGAACAGGGAAGGGGGGATCCCCAACTGAACCAACAGCCGACCAACCTGCCAGGATGGCAAAGGAGGACACCAAGGAACCACACCAGGAGAGACCCAAGAGCAGCCACAGAAGGGCAAAAAGAGGAGAGAAAAAACAGAGCGGCCCACAGCCCAACCCCACAGAAGCCCCCACAAACACCCAAGAAGCCAGCGGATGGAACAACAGACACACCAGCAAGACACGAGGCCATCAACACGGCGCACTCATGGGCCCAGAAGGACTGGCACAGGGCAACCACCACAACCCCGAAACACCTAACTACTGAAGGCACAGAGAAAGGCACAGGAACCAGCTATAGCCAGGCCACACCGAGAACACAAAGTGGCAGGAAGGCAGGGAGGGAGCCAAGCAGCCCACACCTGCACGCCAAGGCCCAGCCCGCATCAGGCAGGCGCAGAGGAGAGGCCAGAGGAAAGGGAAAAAAGGTTGGCCTGGTCCCCAGCAACACCAGGCACAGGACTGCCGACCACCAAGGGGCCGAAAGACCCACACCCAAACCAGGAGCAAAGCGACCAGAGAAAGGAAAACCAGACAAGGACATAGGCAGACACCCAAAGTGGACCAAGGCCCCCACAGCTGGAGCCGGACCCAACCAGGTAGAAAAGGCACCACCAACCCCCCGCAGAGGCAAACGAGGGGCCAAACACAGGGACAGTGAGGCCAAGTCAGACAGAGGCAAAGTCAAGGCCCCACCACCAGACCGGAAGACTAGAGGCCACACCACAACCCAAGGTGGGACGAGCCCGGAGAAGCCAAAGGCACATAACCCACCGAGGGGGGAGGGACCGGAAGATGGACAGGGTAGAAACCAAACCCCAACAAACCCCGCAACCACAGAGCCACCAAACAGATCCAGAAAAACAGGGACCAGAGACACCACAGGCCCAAAACCAGCCCCCGAACCAGAGCGTACGGCTGGGAAAAAAATCAGCCAGAATGCATGCAGGAAAAACCAAAGGACCAAGCCCAAATGACAAGCCCCAAGGGGAAAGAGACAGGACCAAGCCAACACCACAGCCACCCCCCAAACCTGGCCGTCGGCAACCAGCCCACCAGGGACACCCCGAACAAAACAGCACGAAGCCACTGCCCCAGGGCCGAGGCAAGGCCAGGGCAGAGAAAAGACACAGCCCGGAAAGGGGAAACAACAGGGTCAAACAAGAGCGAAAATAGGAAAGCCGCAACGCGGCACACACACACCAGGGCAGGCAGACACCAGACCTCACCGGCCACCCCACCAACACCCCCACCAGCCAGGTAGAATCAACAGGGGAGAAACCAAGGAGCCGCAGAGGCGAAGGACGACCCATAACACCCAGCCTCCACCGGCGGCAAACAAACCGGCAACAGAGAGGCAGAGAACCCCCAAAAGGGGCCCAATGCACTCAAAAGAAACTAAAGAGAGGAGAAGCAAACCGCAACACGGCACCCAACCCCCACCAGCCAGCCCAAGCGCAACCAACAACCCAGCACCGGGCAACAGGTCAACACCAACGCTGGCAACCAGGTCCACTAGGGGCACCACCAGCGCAGCCCCCAAGCCGACAGCCAACCACGGACAGCCGCGGGAGACCAGCAAGTGGCAGCAGAAGCACCACTCACCAGCGTCATGGGCCATGCAAGGCCAGAGAGAGAGGGCACAACATCAACCCCCCCAGGCAAGAAAGGAACCCAAGAAGTAGGGAGCATGGGAACCCCAAGGGCCCAAAACACGATGCAAAAAACACAACGGACCCACAGAGGAGCAGGGAAAACCCGAACGAAAAACCACCCGAGGAGGCAGACGCCACACAACACCGGCAACCCCCACCAGCCAGTCTAGGCACAGACCACCAATGCAGCACCGGGCAACAGGCAGAAAATACATACTCAACCAACAGGGAGGCCGGGACCCCAAAGGCCAGAGCCAGGAGCCAGAACAGGAGTCAAACTGCCAAGCAGCAATTACCCCCGGGGCAGGCAGACACCACAACACACAGCCTGCCCCACCAGCCAGCCCAGGAACCAACAGCCAGCGCAGCGCCGGGCAGAAGGATATCTGGAAACACCCCCTGAAAGAGAGAGAGAGACAACAGAGACCCAACCACAGAACAAGCAACAGGGATGCCGGGAGCCCAAAAGGCCAGTGAGCAGCCAACATCTATAGGCATTCCCAGACGGCCTCCCAGGGAAGGCACCAATAAGGCCCAAATCCGAGAGCAGACCTGAACACAGGCAAGAAGGGCAAAAGGCCGCAGGCAGAATCAGGACCGGAAATAAAACACTATGAGGTACTCACCCCCAGGGCAAGCAGACACCAGCACACACCATCTGCCCCCACCAGCCAGCCCAGGCGCCCTCCAGCAGACCAGCACCGGGCAAACATGAAAAGTCTGCATCAACCTGCAGTCCCAGGAGGTCCCAATCATGTTAGCCTACAGCACCTGGCAGTCCCAGGCGCTCACCCAGCCAGGAACCAACTAGGCACGACTCTGCTCAACAGCAGAGAGCAGACGAGAACAGGAGCCATCAGGGAGGAAGGCCACAGGAGGAAAAGGCTTATGGCCATCCATGAACTCCAGGAGTATCACCAAGACATGCCCGAGTCACCCCACAGCAGCAGCAGCGCATCCTCCAGATCGGCCTAGCCACAGGAAGACGTGCTCTCCAACCCAGAAGAAACCGGGAGGACCGGTGCCCCAGTCACAAAGGGCCGGGCACCAACAAGCACAGCTCCCGGCAAGCCAGGCAGGCCAGGAGACCGCACAGCAGGAAGTCGAGAACAGCCCAGCAGTCCGACGAAGACATCCAGAGAAGACTGCAGCAAGAAGCAGCAACAGGTAAGAGCAACCAGCAACAATGTCCCATTTTGTCGGAAGACAGAAAAAAAGAACAGGCGGAATGCTGGGTAGATACAGCTTACGTACTCCCAGTTTTAGGGGGTGGGGTTAAGTGTCTCAGCATTCTCCTGTTCTTTTTTTCTGTCGCAGAGATGGCCATCTCCACTTTGTAAGTAATGGGACGAGGACTGGATGGACCGGGAGGTAATGCTCTCCCACCACAACAGAGACTCAAACATAACTTTCTCACATTCAAAAAACTTTGAAAATTTGCGTTTTTCATCCAAGGTTTTGGCTAACCTTTCAGTTATGTGTCATTTGCAGCCTGATATTCCTAAGGCTGTATGATGTAGCACAACGGTTCTTAACCATTGATTTCTGTGTCCACCCAGTGATTCACTACTGGAAGACCCCGACCGTAATAATTTCTACCATTTTAACCTCAAAATGATGCACAAAATACAGAAACAAGTACACATTAGATAAAAACACAAATTATGAAATATTTTATTTAATCACAAACAAAAAAACTATAAAAATCGTAATTTTAATTTTAATGTGCAGTTTGGAGGTTCTCAGATTGTTTAATTTTTAAAAGACAATGTGGTTTGCTAGACACTAGCATATGACTTTGTCAGTTTTGCTCCTAATGCATGCCTTCTTTTTGTTGGTGCATAGCAGTGCTTCAATAAAGGCCACCAAACGCCCATATTAGACTCTGTTGCTGTACTTGAACTACTCCATGATTCAGTCTAAGGATGCCAACTTAATTTTTAGCTTGCACTTTCACAATCCTTCAAATTTAAGCAGTATTTTAACTTTTTCAATTTTATATTTTTTAGGTGTACATACTTTATTAATCTGCCAATGTTATTTAATTTTCTATTGAGTTGCGAACCCCCCCCCAATAATAAGCATTGTGGACCCAAGGTCGAGAATCACTGACGTTGCATTTAAGAGGAACTTTTTAACACTGCTCTCATCAGTAGATTCGTCAAATCATTAAATGATGGTCTCGATTCGAGCATCTTATTTTTCATCTTCCTCCTCGTATCCCTTTCATGAGGGTTCTTAGACTACACTGGTGGTACACAGAGCTTTCCAAAAACACCAGGAACATAATAAATTCATTCATTTGAGTCATAGCACCATAGTGAGGAATGGCAGTCCCAAATCTTCCTTTTTCTGTATGGTACACAATTATGAATGTACTCCAAAAATATAAGCTAAATGTGGTCTACAAGTAAATGGGTTCTGGTCGAGATCTTGAATACAAAGGTAAGTGGTCCATATTTGTGAAATTGTTACAAACTAGCAGCTTTTAGGGGCCTGAAGGTTCACAATGAGTTGAGATTTAGGTGGCACATGTTTTCCTCAGGGTAAAGCCCTAGCTGCAGCCAACACCCTCTCTTCCTAAATCACTTGTCCTTCTCAACGATGGGAAAAATATCTCTATCCCAACTGTGGTGGCAATTATGGTAGGTTTCTGTAGAGGCCACGCGGACGCACGCTTGTTGAGTGGTATGATTTTATGTTGTTTGTTTTTTATTTGTTTTGATTTTGAATATTCTAAAGTGCACACAGGGAACTAAATCACCCCTGTAACAGATGTATTTGCACATCCAAAACTATTTTTTCAGCGAGCTTCCTTTTCTAGCCCTTTTCAGTAGTGCGTCTTCATGAAGGGCATTGTTTTTAGTTTACATGCTGCACTCAGTTAGAACTACCTTTTTAATGTACTCAACTCGCTCATAGATGTTTCTGTGTAGCAAACTAGCCAGCATGATGCATATTTGCAGATAGAGTTACTTTCTATTCATATCAATTTCCAAGAAACCTGTATTTTCGTACATAAACCATTGCTCCTTTCTTTGTTCGTGTTTTTGATCTGGCGCCTAGTTCTCCCTGGTATGGGCTCAGGTGGGCATCAAAGAGGCGGAAGAACAGTGCCCCAGCTGCCTGCTGGCCTGACATGCACTAGAGGTACATCACTCTTAGTAGTTGATGCATTGGGATGCGTAGGCACCTGTGTCGCTTGGCTCGAGGCTGCGTGACTGATTATGTTAATTGGTTAACTGTTGAGAACGGCATTGTCCTGCCACAACTGTTTGCCAAGGTTGAAGATTCATGTCAGAAAACACCAAAGAGAAGGCCAACGTATCAACAAGCAGAGTTTTCAGGGCATCAGCCGCTATCAGCCGTCAAAGCCCCGTGCCAGCCCCTCCGCGAGCAGCTGTTTCTTCTGTCACGCTGCCTCTCGTTCGCAGCTACATTTTATGAGGGCTATTGAAACTAGAGCCAACGTTTACATCCAATAGCGAAAAGCATGTTCATGCCAAAAAAAGAACTATGGGAATTTAGCAAAAAGGGAATTTATCGAAATAATTTGCAATATTGAGATCACAAATATCAGAATAAGTTTAATTTAGGAATCCATGTTTATATAACCAATAGAACTTGAAAATAAGAAAACCGGTGGTGTGAAATATGGTGGAGGGTTTAATCTTATGATCCTCACCCCTTAATTAACGTACCTTGTTTACCTTGGATGACTAATAAAGTGACACTCTCACCAAAGCAGCCGGGATTTTCTTGACTGTGAGCGCTGTAACACATAAAGTGAGCAATGAAATTTGAAGACAAGTCTCTCTCTGTGTCACTGCTTTGGGTAATTTGTGTCTGAAAGAGTTGAAGGGCACATGCGGCAGTATTTTACCAACTTACACACTGGTAAGTGGTTGTTTGTCATTGAAACTTGAAAGGAATATGATGGTTTTAACTGGAAGAGTAGCAGACCTGATTGACATCTCTAAAGTGAAGACTCTAACACTGAACAACGACATATCACAAAGCAACATAACACCACAACTTATAATTAAGGCACAACCCAACAAAACAGTCATAACAGAACACAACAACCATTGTGCACAACATCACATTGCAATAATGCAGCACAGAACACAAAAGATAGCAGCAGGATTTGCAGTTTTCTTTGATGTAAAAGTAAAATCACTTGCGGATCAGGTTACCCATCCGAATCCCCCCTGAGGACCGCAAATCCTTAGTTCTGTGGCAGAACGTTGACACCATCACGGTAACGGCTCTCCTTTAAAGCATTCTAGAAACTAAACCCTCTAACCATTCTATCAACCCCATCACCAGTGACATTGCCATCGACTTTTACACCCACGCACTCTCCTACTGGACCAGTCCGATAAACCTCTTCCTCACCCGAGGCTCCCTTCCCGCTGCTCTTAAAAAAGGACAGGTTACTCCACTTCTTAAGAAACCCTCGGCTGATGCGAAAGATCTCAA
Organism: Calotriton arnoldi; assembly: GCA_963921515.1. Classification (NCBI taxonomy): domain Eukaryota; kingdom Metazoa; phylum Chordata; class Amphibia; order Caudata; family Salamandridae; genus Calotriton; species Calotriton arnoldi. The sequence goes on along the minus strand of CAWUFW010004930.1, from coordinate 883,868 downwards.
CAACTTCTGCCCTATCACCAACCTCCCTTTTCTTGCTAAAATTACAGAAAGTTGTGTGGCGAAGCAACTTTTCCAACACATCAAGGTCAACTTCCTCCTTGACGAATTCCAATCTGGTTTTACCCAAGGCTGCAGTACCGAAACAGCCCTACTTCAAGTGATCGATGGTGCCCTGCTAGTACTAGACTCTGGTAAATCTTGTCTCCTGATCCTTCTGGACCTATCCGCAGCCTTTGACACTGTTAATCACAACACTCTTCTGAACTCTTTAAAGTTAAGAATGGGTTTTGAAGGCACAGTGCTCAAATGGTTCGAATCATTCCTCTCAGGCAGATCCCAGATGATCAAAATAGCAAACTGTCTCTACACTTCAAAGGCTGTTGGACAAGGCGTCTCTCAAGGCTCGATCCCCACACCTACACTGTTCAACCTTTACATCGAACTGCTGGGTAATCTCCTAAAAAAATATGGGATCCATTATCACCTATATACGGATGATACCCAAATCTACCTAAAGGTATCTTCCACTCATGACATTTCAATCCTCAACACCACTCTCAACTCCATCCACCACTGGCTGTCAACTCATCAACTAATTCTGAATCCTTCCAAAACAGAATTCCTTCTCCTCTCGACCTCACTATCTCCTCCTCCTATCCAATCTCGGATGAACAATCTGAACATTCACAACAACAAACCTATCATTGTTGACAGTGCTAAATCTCTAGGCATCATCCTAGCCAAAAGGCTCAACTTACAGTCCCATATCAATTCAATCTCCAAGAATGCACGCTCCCAACTGCGCCTTCTCTGGGGGGTTCGGAGCTTCTTTCCTGAACAAGACCTAAAAACCTTGGTCCAATCTTTGATACTTTCCAGATTGGACTACTACAACTCTCTTCTTGCTGGCCTCCCCAAATCCCACCTTTCCCCTCTAAAATTCATCCTCCATTCAGCAGCTCGCTTCGTATATGGGACCAAAAGAAATGATCACATCACACCCTTACTGTTTCTCTTCGGTGGCTTCCTATCGAAGCAAGGTCAGTTTACAAGACTGCCTGTATCACCCACAAAGTCTTGCACACCTCCACCCCACGCTATTTGGCTAATAAACTCAAAATCTCTGGAGGCTCTAGACCTTCACGCAATGTGGAAAACATACTGCTCAAACCTCCTACCTTCAAAAGGGAAAGATTTATGACTCAATCCTACTCTGGTAATGTGACCCGAATCTGGAATTCACTTCCTCCATCCCTCCGAATCACCACCTCTTTCCGGACCTTCAAAACTGATCTTAGAACTCTCTTCCTCCAAAGGCACTTCCTGGAATAATTCAACCCATTTCTTGACCCTTACGGTCTCTAGCACTCACATGAGGTCAACTTTGTAAATATGTATTTTACTCCTGCTTTTAACCTAACACGGACACGGACACCTTTTATTTTTTACAATATAAATATGCAAATAGTTAGAGTTGGAACTGCATATTTGTAACTTGCTAGCGTGCCCAGTCTTTCTTGTGTACCTTTGTAACTGTATATATGTAACTTGTTAGCGTGCTTAGTGTATCTTGTGTACCTTATATAACTTACCTGGTTCTTTTGTAAAGCGCTCTGACACCTTTGGGTAAAGTTTGCGCTATATAAAACTGCATTAAATAAAATAAAATAAATAAGGCAACACATCACCACTGCAACAAATGCCACACAACAAATATGCACAAACCTTCTGGTCGCACATTACCACCTCCATAAATTCACTTTCAGAATGCAGTGGTAAAAGGCGCTTGCACCAACACATGCCTTACTTACCACCATGTTTCAGGGCAAGTCACAAATGTTTTGTGATCTGGCCTTGTGACATTTTCAAGTTGCAAGACACCTCGCACCAAGCACTCTTATTCGGTGAGTTCCCAAAATGATATTTGAGTACAGCTATTGGCTGCTATTTCCTCTTCACAAACATATGCAGGAGTTCTGAGCCACAGAAAATAATTCTAACTGAACAAAGAAAACGGGTACCTGCATTGATTGATTTTTTCCAACTCTCTGTATGCTAATGTAGAATGGCCTAGTGCTAGAAAAAGGCTACATAATTTTTCACCTGAGTCAAAAAAATCATTTAATAATAAAAATTCATTTTCTACGTAGCGCTAAATACTGCACTACTGCCATTCCCAAGAACTATAGATTAAGATGCCTCTATTACCTAGTTTAAGGTACTTAACTTAAACCACATAGGAAGGATTGAAGGCCGGATGGGTGCTATGATCGTCTACGTCAGTGGTTCCCAAACTGTGCGCCGCGGCACCCCGGTGCGCCACTAAAACCAGCCAGGGGCGCCACGGTCGCAATTGCTGAGAAGAATCCATTAGGAATTACATTGGCCGTTTGTATGTAGGCCGGCTGCACTGCTCCTGGCGCCCACTAGGTGGTGCACTTGTGCCTCTTAGCCCCATGATTTGTAACTCCGCTCGGCAGCTGTAGTTCTGTGTTTTTTTTCGTTCTCTCTCTGCTGCTGCAGCCTTGGGCCCTTCGGACGCAGGGAGAGGGAGGGAGGAAGGAAGTCAGCAAGAGTTCCTAACTCCCCATGAGCCCTGATCGGAGGCGGCGCAGCAGAATGTCTTCTGTTAGTTCACGAGGAGAGCAGTGCATGGGTCGGGTAGAGAGAGCACTGAGCAGGCGGCAACGGGTATAGGAACTCTCGTAGTTGCGCCTGGACAATTAGCATGCAGTCAGTTTGTTTTCAAATTATATATGTCTGTTATATTTGTTTCTGAACTCCGGTTCGAGAAATAACCATAAATAGAAATATTACTGGTCCTGGGCTTGCAATATGCATTTATCGCACACTTCCGGATAACTAGCCTCAAACTGAAACTTAGAAGAGCTATGTCAGTCAGATTATATATATATGGGTTTGATGAAGAGGGTCCCCAAATTCAGTTAAATCACCATTTTCTCACTTGTACTTACCCCCAGGGTGCAGGACTTCATATCATATTTGAATATCCTTTATACTTAGAAATGCTTGTGAATGCAGTCTTTATTTCCTTCTTTTCAAGTCACCATTAATCTTAGTACTATATGTGTCTGACGCACATGCACTAAATCAGCTCTCCAAAGGACGCTATCACAACTTAGTTTTCTTTATAGCACTTAACACAGTTTCTACGCACTAGCTCTCGCAGCATACGAAGGAACATGCAGTGCCTTCTCTGAACTGGGAAGCTCAAGATCAGAGGGCCTCGTGGACCCACAAGCAAGTGTGCTCTTCTCTTGACCCCCTCCATCTTCCACCATGTTTGACTCTTTCCAAGAACTTCACAAGCCCTCTCGATGAAACGTTCAGCTCTTGCTCAGTTTATCACAAGATTAATACCCAGCTCGACAACCTTATAAATATAAAGTGAAAATCTGCTAGTCATTCCGAACTGCTCCACAGAGCATGCATTTGAAATCAGTCTCACCCTTGCTGTAGACACTTGTGCAGAGATTAGACTCAATTTGAGACTATATATGGCCAATCAGGGTGCAGGTTTGAGACTCCATTCCAGTTTATAAGGTGGTAGAGATAGGGGAAGAAAATTCCATCCAAGTCTACAAGACCTGTTGGGGTGCAGGGTGAGGCTCCTTTCGATCGGGCCTGTAAAGATGCAGGGGAAGGGGAAATTCAAATCTAATTTGTAATGCTCACCTCATTTTCATGTAGGACCTCCCAAGAATCCCACACTTAACCCTATATTTGTGAATGCAGACACTTTACCATACTGCAGAATGTACAAATTCATAAATCCTATTTATGACACTACAATCCTGCCAATTTTGCTAATCATGATTATAATTTTGCCCTTGAAAATCCTTTTGCCTGCAAACCTAAGTAGCAATAGGTACACAAATGCATTTAAAAATCAATCCCACAACATGTGGTTTATCCACGTGAGAAATGTGCTGGCATTCTTTATAGAAACAAAAACAATCTAAGAAGTGAACCAAGTTTGATTTAGTCAGTTGAGCAGGACCTCAAAAGAGAACGATTATAGGAAAATGATATGAGAAGCTCTCCATACCTTCATTCCTATTATTTTCAGGGATTAAAATGGAAGTCCTACCGAGTTCGGCCTTATATTCTCTCCCACCAAAAAATAGTAATGTAATGGGGAGCCGCGGCCTACGGCCAATTGGTCAAAGGAGCCGCGGGTCAAAAAAGTTTGGGAACCACTGGTCTACGTGTAACCCCACACCTGATTGACTTGGCTAACTACGTTCTCTGCGAGAGCCCTTAGTTTATCCAGCACTTACTTTTTGGCGCTAATACTCCACAATAGCAATCGTGGGGAGTCGCCTTGTTTAGCTCGACCCCTTCAGATATATATATATATCTGAACAAACGCCCGGCCCCACGCAATTAGAATATTCGCTTTTGTTGAGATTTACCTTACACATGAGATCTAGCCTACTGGACACAAAACGTGAGGGTTTTAGCACATGCACTACCAGAAATAGACACTGTCACATGTCATGGACATAAAACGTGAGGGTTCTAGAACATGTATTATCAGTAAAAGACACTGTTAGATGTCATGATAATAGTCAACACAACTTGTATCCCCTGGGTGTTTGTGGTTCTTTGGTATCTGGCAAGGTCCTGAGGAAGGTGGCGGCACTACCCCTTTTATGCCACCGAAACGCGCGTCGACCAATATTGTTCAGATTCTGCTGAACACATCTACTCTATATGGTCGTGGAAACTGTGCTATCTTTTGTCTCCCTCTTTTCCAGATATATGAGTCTGTGAATGCTGTATGAGTCTGTATGAGGTTGGATGGATTTGTTGCAGTATGTATGAATATTTTTTTCTGTATGGATTTTTCACTCAGGGGTTATTTGCTTAATAATGTACTATACTTTATCATGAACTTTATGGAATAAGTTTGTTCATTTATATGTATATTTATAGAAAAATGGTTTTATAATAAAAAGGAGGAAAAAAAAGTAAAGAGAAAAAAATGTATTTGATACATATATGATAAAAAAGAAGACAAATAAATAATGTTAAAATTAATTCTATCTTGTGCTATTTTGTTGATGTTAAGACATTACTGTTTTGCCCATGCTGAATTTAGTTCTACATTGATGAAAGAATTATAGGTCATGAGGGAGTTCTCTACATATTGAAGGCAGAGTCTGCCATGCTAGATTCAAACTCATGATCTCTAGAAAAACCGTTTTATCAGTGGCACCTATTCAATTCACCGGGCCACATTTCCAACAGGTGGGAAAATAAAACAAGAAACTTAAGTTAATATTATAAATATATGATTATTTTCTACCTGCTTCAAATATCTGCTAGTTTATGTTAAAGTTATATAATCATATGATTCATTGACTAAATGGACCAAATCAACACAAATAAGTATAGAAGGTCAGTAGTTGTTGCTTTCAAGATGTAGCTTGTTGATATGTGGGAATGTTGGTTTGTGCCCTGCTCACCAAAGCCCACCATAAAGAGGAAAATTACACACACTGGGCCAAAGCCTCCAGGGTTGGACCCCCCTTTAGAGTGCTAACCGTTACAGTGAAAACATACATCTTTAATTTATAAGAATCAACATCTCAGGAGTCTCCTTTTCCTGGACTCCTCTTCGACAGTATCCCTGCAATCATTTAAAAGAATGAGACATCTTCTGTGCCCCAAGCATGTTGTTTCTGGGAGTCCAATTACTAAATAAAATTAACTCCTTCGCTGCTAGGCCTTTTCCCCCCCTGTGCTAAGCCTATTTTTGGCTATTTGGGGTAGTTCGCGCTTAGGCCCCTGTAACTTTTTGACTACATAAGGTATCTACGCCAAATTTGCGTCCTTTTCTTCCAACATGATGAGGATTCTAAAAGTACCCAGGGTTTGTGGGTTCCCCTGGAGGGGACCCAGAAATTAGCCAAAATACAGCTACATTTTGTTTTTTTGGGGAAAAATGGGAAAAAAGTGCTGCAAATGAAAGCATCTGTTTTTTTCCCTGCAAATGGTATCAACAAAGGGTTTGTAGGGCTGAAATCACCATTTTCCCAGCTTTTAGGGACTGACAGACTTTTGTCAGAAAACCAACATTTTTTACACAGTTTTGGCATTTTACTGGGATATAGCCTATTTTTGCTATTTTTGTGCTTTCAGCCTTCTTCCAGTTAATGGTAGAAATGGGTTTGAAAGCAAAAATGGATCCTGGAAAGCTATATATTTTAGAAAAGTAGACAAAATTTCTGAATTCAGCTAAGGGTCATTTGTGTAGATCCTTCAAGATTTATTTATAGAAAATATACATCGAGCACAAATGCAAAAAGTTTTTGACACTCAAAAAACAGAAGCCAAACCTACTGCTATTATTACACCATTTTGCAAAAAACACATTCATGCAGAGAAATGAAACTCATTTACATTGAACAAAAAAAAGTCTCTTACCAAACACATGCAACTACACAAACAGCAGAACCACCAGTAATGAAACCGCAACCTGGAACAGTCTAAAGACCAAAAGCCTTGAACTAGAACAAAAAGGGAGAAGTAAAGCATTACAATTGCAATTCACAAGAAATAAAACAATTAACATTATAACACGCTATGTCACTACCCAAATGGTCAATCTGCCAGATGGGCCTTCAAATAGGGCTGAGAAAAATGGGGGGTGATCTTGCCCAAGGGATCGGGTGAGGTTGTCTGCCAGGCCAATCTGTCTCCCAGGTCGGGCAGCAGACAGAAATGTGCCCCCCTTGCAAAATAAGTAAATCCCTGGTGCCTAGTAGGGTTTTCTGCCTCCCCCACCCTGCCTAGGGCAGAAAGGCCAAAAAAAGGGGCAGATCTGTCCCCAGGAGGGGCAGAAAAAACATTAACCAAATTTTACCCCCTTGGAAGCAACCATGTCGCTTCCATTACACACAAAACAAAATCCCTGGTGCCTAGTGGGTTTTCTGGGGGCAGAAAGGCCAAAAAAACGGGCCGATCTGCCCCCAGGGGGGGCAGAATACACATATTAAAAAAATCTGCCCCCTGGAAGCGACCCTTGCCCAAGGGGTCGATTCCATTTTAATTTTAAAAAAGTCCCAGGTGTCTAGTGGGGTTTTCTGTGCCCCCCCCCCTGGGGGCAGAAAGGCCAAAGATAAGGGCCGATCTGCCCCCAAGGGGTCGCTTCCATTTTAATTTTAAAAAAGTCCCTGGTGTCTAGTGGGGTTTTCTCTGGGGGCAGAAAGGCCAAAAAAACGGGCCGATCTGGGGCAGAATACACATATAAAAAAAATCTGCCCCCTGGAAGCGACCCTTGCCCAAGGGGTCGATTCCATTTTAATTTTAAAGAAGTCGGCCTGTTTTTTTGGCCTTTCTAGTGGGGTTTTCTGCCCCCCCCCCCGGGGGCAGAAAGGCCAAAGATAAGGGCCAATCTGCCCCCAGGGGCGCGGGAATACACACACAAAAACAATCTGCCCCCTGGAAGCGACCCTTGCCCAAGGGGTCGCTTCCATTTAAATTTTAAAGAACTCCCTGGTGTCTAGTGGGGTTTTCTACCCCCCTGGGGGGCAGAAAGGCCAAATAAGCAGGCCGATCTGCCCCCAGGGGGGGCAGAATACACATTAAAAAAATATGCCCCCTGGAAGTGACCCTTGCCCAAGGGGTCGCTTCCATTTTATTTTTTTTCAAATCCCTGGCTCTAGTGGGCTTTTCTGCCCCCCCTGGGGCCAGAAACGACAAAAAATGCAGCCGATACGTCCCCAGGGGGGGGCAGAAAAGTCTTAAAAATAATTTGCCCCATAAGGAAGCTACCCTTGCCCAAGGGGTCGTTTCCTTTAACTAAAAAAGAAATCCCTGGTGCCTAGAGGGGCATTCCTGCTGCACGATCGCGACGCTGTGCGTGATCGTGCAGCAGGAATGCCCTGCATTGAGACATCAGGGGAGAGGAAAAACTCTTTCCTCTCCCCTGATGCCTCAATACATCCCAAATTCCCCCCCCCCCCCCGCCGGCCCCACCGGAGCAAGAAAACTTACCTCACTCCTCCTGGACGCCTGGAAGCAAATGGCTTCCAGCGTGTCCAGGGCTTCCTGATGACGTCGGTGCGCACTGTGCGCGCTGACGTCATGGGATTGCCTGGAGGGGGGTCGGGGGTGGCAGCGGAAGCTCTTCCGCTGCTCTCCCCCTTTGTGGGGGCTAGATGGGCTACCCATGGGGGGAGCGCCAGCGCTTCCCCCATGGGTGGGTGCCATGATGGAGAGGTTCCGTCATGAGCACACGCCCACCGTTGCTCATGACGGAGCCGCTCCGTCATGAACATGGAAAGGGTTAAGTCTGTTTTTGAAAGGACAGCTATCTACAAACCTAATGTTTCCAAAATACAGCCAGTGAGCTTTCGGGCATGTTGCATCTACTACTGGCTTATTAACTTCAGCCCCTTTAACCAATGCTATAAGACTTTGTCAATCACATCTTGGCTCAGTCAAGAAGTGGATACAGCTCTTACCCTCTTTCTTTTGGCTGTTTGGCATATCATTCCACCTCCTAGGACATGTTTCCATTGCAATATGTAAGTTGCATTGTTTTCAGCAAGTGGGAGCACTATAGAAAGAAGGCTTCACCTCTTAAAAGTAACACATTCTGCTTTATAGGCAAATACTTACTCCAAGTATGATCAAAGAACATAGAAAAAAGGTTTCACCCCTTAGATGTATCGAATTTTGTTTTATAGGCAAATCCTTACTTCATGTATGATAACAAAATAAGAAAGAAAATGTTCTATAATATGTGACATGTCCAATGTTTAAAGACTGTTTTGGGGTGAGAGAAAATTGTTATACCAAAAAATTAAAAGAGCATTAAAAAAAAAAATATCACCTACCAAAATGTTTTCCAACATTTACAAGCTTTTCTTGATGAGATGTGACATTGCTTTGCTGAAACTCCCTCTTGATTCCTGAGGTCAAATTGGCCAGTTGCACTTTAAGTTAGGCTTGTTTTTTTCCGTTTGCTGAATGAGATACTGTGGTCCTTCTTTCAAGTAGGTGATTGTTTGTCTTTTTGTGGTCCTTCCCCCATATCAGTAGGTGAATGGTCCTTTGTCATCCTTCCCCTATGTTGCAGATTGTGTATGATTCAAGTTCTTAGTTACAAGAATAAATGGGCTTCCATTGACAGTACTGCATACCCCACTTTAGGAAGGGTGCAATTTCCCTTAGAACTTAAGATGGTAACCATTGTTTATCTTTATGATAATTTTTTGTGCCCCGCACATTCTTTAGAAGTAAACATTCTGAAACAGAAGCATTCTTTCAGTTTATAATTTGACCCTTACAGCTGCTACCTGAACAGGTACATCAAGGAACTGTGTGTGCTACTGCACCCTTGTTGCTGACAGCATAGCAACAGCTAGTATCAGTTTGAATGATTGCGCCAGTGTGCTGCTGACCTAAGGGGGCATTTAGTACTAGCTCCTTCTACTGCACTCTTTTACTGCTGCTTCAACAGGGAAATCTAATACCAACCTGTAGGACAGCACCACTGTGCTGCTGCTGACTCAAATAGGACATATCACACTCTGTTTAAAAAAAAAAAAGATAGAGACTGCAAATCAATGTGCCTATGACCAGGGCTCATAACGGTACTGTACAGACCCCACACCTATACTTATATTTATCCTTATGTGATGTGGGGTTCCCATCCCATTTCTATATGACAGACACTAATGCATTTCAATACAGTGCATATACAACATACCTTCTTGTGATCATGTATTGCTGCAGAGCTGCATCAAAAAGAGTGTTTTCTGGCACTCAGCAGTTCGTAGACAGCACAACATTCTTGTGTGGAAAACTAACACATACATAAACAAGCAGCGCTCAGATTGAAACAAATTTCCTCTTCTTCAATACAAGTCTATGAGGCCTGTCTACTCAATGTCCATGCAGAGCATTTCATTCCAGCTAACAGAGTCCTCAGGAAGGTAAGATCTGGAAATCCAAATAAATGCTCAGAGAATTCATCTCTGTATCACTACTGATTTGTAGTGATGTTTCAAAGACATTGAATGATTCATTCCAAAAAATCCTCATTGTGAACAGAGAGGATAGATTGACCTGAGTACCAATAGGTGCTATGGCTAAGCGCCCACACCTTCCTCACCAGGAAATCTCCTCAAACTAGCAACTCTTCAAAGCACTGCAAGTTCTAACTACATACTATGATTCACAGCTTTTATTGGATAGTATCAAACTGCAAGAGCTATTGAATGATTACTTAAGGCTGTCACAATGACTGTGGGGCATCATGTTCCTCACCTCAAGACACCAACAGTGTTGTACTAAAGATATTGACTACTAAAACATATTGGGGCATATTCTCAAGAACGTGTGATAACTACCGCAAGTGTAGCTTAACGCAACCCCACACATCGCAGTCCATCATGGGAAAACAACTCTGTGTCAACGTGGTATTCACAACGCGGCGGTACCATGCGATATTCACAGGACAACGCGACGCCGCAAAAACGCGAAACCCCAACGCGAAAATAGTAGCGATGACGCCAATCGCGATACAAAAATCTACGAAAACCAGCCACAGGCCTGCAATTCCCATGCGTCATGCGGGAAAATGCACCATAAAAGTAGAAAAAAACATACAAACAAAAGCCAAACAACAGCAAAGCACAATGGAGGCACCCGGAGCAAGTACAGAGGACAACCAGAACCGCACAAGCCCCACGGAGGACCAGCCTGGGACCTCGGGGTCATGGAAGGGCAAGGACAAGAAGAAGACGAAGACGAAGTTCAGTCCGCAGGAAAACAGGATCCTGATAACGGAGGTGATAGAACACCATCAATCACTGTTCGTCACCTCCACTGTGTCATTGGCAACTAAAAATGGAATATCGCAGACCATCGTGGACAAGGTGAATGCAGTCAGAGTGCTGAAGAGGGCAATGGACGAGGTCAAGAGGCGCTGGAATGATGTGAAGCGCAAAACCAAGCTGAACCTCGCAAACAACCGGAAGGCAGCAATGCAGACTGGAGGTGGGAGTCCAGCGCCACAGGAGGAGCTGGACGAGATGGAGGAAATGGTCTCCACAGTCATCAGTGGGGAGACGGTGGCAGGAGTCGGGGGACCGGACACTGCTCAACATGACCGTACACAACAGCAACAGGGAGAGTAACGACCAGGGACTGGGGGGACGGGGGGAGATGGGCACAATGGCACACATGCACAATTAAGCATAGCACATCTGCAGACAAAACATGCCCCAGACCCACAACTCCCACCAAGAGACCAATGCACACAGGCATGCAACAGCTCAGCACTGCATAGGCACAGAACCCAGAGGCACACCGCATGGAAGGGCAGCTAAATCAGAGCTGCAGGGGCGACTCCCCCAATATGCGGCACACACACATAACATGCAGCGCACATCAACATTGACAGCAAGGTGGTACAAACCGCAACACGTCCACAACAGAACAGAGGACACAACAGGTGCCGCATGTGCGTAGTAACTGGCCAATCACATATGGCACTGCACGGAAATGTGAGTTGACAATGTACAAGTACAAACTCACATCCGTGATGTAGTCGGAATGTCCACTGTCCCCCATCAAATAGGCAGCTCCCCCCAAACAGTCACAATGTACACTGTCATGCAGTCTGAATTCAGACATGTACAATGCGTCAACATACATGTGTACACGATGTTAAACTGTGTCTCCCCTTCACATTGCAGGGGGAAATCCGACACCTCCTGCAGAGCAGTCCGAACCTCTCTTCTCTGATGAGGAAGAGGACCACCACACCTTCGACTCAGACGCCCTCCAACAGCTCGTGGAGAGCCTTTGCAGCCCACTTCCAGGATCAGGGCAGCCCAGCTGCCATGAGGAGCTCCCCCTGCACAGTACACACAGCAGGCAGCACCCACCACCACGGCTGCCTCCCAGGACCCCCACGACGAACACATGGCCTTCCAACGCTGTGTGTTGGGGTGCCAGGAGAAGCTGGCTGAACAGGTGCAGGTGGGGTTCGACCGCATGGCAGCCAAACTAGACGCCATACGTGGGTGTCTAAGTCCCATCAGGGACCACTCACAGTCCCTAATGGACACCCACAGTCCGCTCCATGCTCTCCAATGGACCATGGCTGACATCGCCAGAGTCCTGACTCTGCGACATGAACGACTGTCTAGCCAGAGTGCCTCCAGCGATCTCGCCCGGGAGTTGGGACACATGCGGAGGATTATGGAGAACATGGAGCGGACGCAGGCAGAAAGAGCGGCGGCCATGGCTGCACACCAGCGAGAGGTAGCTGGGTCCCTCAATGCCCTAAAGACCCTCCTCATGGCATTGCTGCCACAAGGCCTGGCGCTGATGCATGCTGCTGCTACCACCCCATCTACATCTCCGGCCCCTGATGTGTATGTGCCACACAGTGCTGGAGACAGTACACCACCACCCACATGTGAGGCACATGCAACAGCAGAGGACAAAGATGCGGATGAATCAGCACTCGTGGTCAGGAGGACGCAGTAGCATTCATCTCCGGCATGTGGCCTGGTTCTGCTTGGTTCTGCCCTCTGCATCATCACCTTCCACTGTCCCCCGATGCACTCTGCGACACTCGCCTTGGACCTCGACATGGACTGCCATATTCTGTTTGGTCACCAATGACACAGCTCACAGACTGCGGACTGAACTCCTCCTCTCCTGATGTACCTGTCATTCCCTGTAGGACTCTGGCTGGCCCTCCATGGGCCGACAATATGAAGTGGCCCGTACTGCTCCAGCTGCAACACTCCCTTGAATGTGTAATAAACATTCATATCCACACAGATGTGTCATGTCTATGATCTTTCAAGTGTGGAAGTATGGATGAATGTAGGGTCAGTGATTCCCCCTTATGTCCATGTTGCCCATGTTGTGGGACTATTGTCACAGGGTGACAGATTGCCGATTCCAGTCCGTGTGACGCCGACACTACTACGGAGACACATCCATTGGTCACTTCCTTGCCCAGCCCAGGACGGAACAACGCCCAGAGCCCCGGGGTCATTGTTCACACCCTTACGCTGGACTGGCATACGCCAGGACAGCCCACTCCGATTACGCACACAGGGGGGACGACAACGCTACATGTCCCAGGTCTTCACTGTGGGGATCTGCAGCTCACAGGTCTAGTTGTCAGCATGCCACAGCCACTCACTCACGGCTGGTGTACACCCATACCACAGCCATCCAGCACTGGCGTCACAGGACATGTGACCCTGGCAATGAAAAGGGCCTGGCGCACGTGCTGGATGCCATTTCCACTCTCTCTGACTGGGTGGCTCCGTGTAGTTCGCATGTGTGCATGAGGGCCCAGGGCCCTGCCACCTCACATTGCCCAGTGCCGGGGGTGACATGATGGTGTCCGCACAACGGGACTCAATCATTAAGGGTCCATGGCTAGCGGTGCACAGACTTGGTGGCACCTGATACACTGCGGCAAGCACAGGCACCCGCCACGGGACGGTGTCTTGCGGTGCAGTGAGATAAGGGCACCTAAAGTGCTGAGCGGGTGTGCAGCCTGCGATGATGCGCCGTCCTTGCGGTCCGGACTGGCAAGGATTAGTGTGAGCCCTGCTGGATCGCAGTGTAGGCCTGGCCCAGCGGGCAGTGCGGCCCTCCCGCCACGTGGCATTGCGTCGCGCTTCACAGAGTTAGTGGCACCTCAAGCGCTGAGCGGGTGTGCAGCCTGCGATGATGCCGTGTGCACTGATGTGGTCTCTGCCATTGCGAAATCAAGACCCAGAGTCAGGTGTGTGACCTGGTGGCCCGCGGTGCGGGGCTGCATGATGTGGAGGGTGCCATGGTCGCGGGCACCGGGCTTGGAGATCCCTCCGGAACATGGTGGGCCCTCTTGTGGACACGCCGGTGGCGGAAGGTGAGCAGTGAGGCCTGGTTGCGCAGGGGCGGGCAATCACCGCTGGGCAGCGGGAGGGGCTGGGGTGCAGCAGCCTGTGTGCGCAGGGGCGGGCAAGCGATGATATCGTGTGCAACTGTATGGACTCTGCCATTCATGTCTCTGGAAACTGTTTCAGATGACGGACCTGGGGGACTGCTGTGAATACCGGCACGTGGTTGGAGACACACCGGTGGCAGCAGGTGAGCAGTGAGGCCTAGGTCCGCAGTGTCGGCACTCTCTCCCTCTCTCATTCTCTCTTTCTCTCTCCCTCTCTTTCTCTCTCCCTCTCTCCCTCTCTCTTTCTCTCTCTCCCTCTCTCCCTCTCTCCTTCTCTCCCTCTCTCTTTCTCTCTCCCTCTCTCCCTCTCTCTTTCTCTCTCCCTCTCTCTTCCTCTCTTTCGCTCTCTCTCTCTGTACTTTGATGGGCGCATGGCACACCTTCTGATCCAGATTTCTGTTTTGCAGGCTGTGACTTACAGAATGTCCTGAGACGACCCGCCATGCCTCTTCACAATTGTTTTCTTTGGTTTGTTCTGTAATAAACGTATTGTTTGGATATTTTGATATGGGTGTATGATTTCCCTTTTCTGGCCACACATGTATGTTGGGTGTTGTGATTGTGCGACTTCAGGCGATTTGTTTGGTTCATGATTTCGTGGAGTTGATGTGCAATATCTTTGTCCATGGGGGTGGTGTGGGGGTGCCCGGGGTAGGGCCCGGGGGGGCGGGGTGGTGGGGTCCTGGGGGTGGTGGCGGTGGGTGTTGTTGACCTATTGGGGCTCAGGCCTACATGATGGGTTTCACCAGGGCATCTGTTGTTCTTCATATGTGGCTATGGGTTGTGCTCCCTTGTCTGGTGCCGGTTGTCGTCCGACTTTACACCAGGTAGGAGCAAGTGTTAGTTTCCTGCTGCTAACGCGCCTTAGCGCATGTTTTGTGATCTTATCGCCGATCTGGCCGGTCGTTGAGAATGTTGTGGAGTGGTGTTGTTGCGGCTTTTAGCACGGGAACGCCTACTCTGCATATCATTAGCGTTAGTTGCCGGGCTCCTCTGTGGCAATGTTTTTTGCGACTGCTATCGCAGGTAAACTGGTGTTATGGGCTGTTAGCACCAGCTTGGGAATGGGGTGATAAATTTATCGTGGATTTGACTGCGATAAAGTGACGTTAACTCGGCGATAGCTCCTTGAGAATATGCCCCATTGACTACTAAAACTACTAGAATGTTTGGGTAAGCAGGCAATTGTGCCGAAGAAAGGGTAAGAGTGAACTATGCAGGGACCTGTGGTGCCAGATCCTGTATTGCTTAAATGTACTGGGATTGTGTGACCCCTCTCGATGTGCACCTTCATCCATGTACTGAACCAAAAATGACTAAGGAATCAAGTTATTGATTGGATTTATGAATACATGAATGAATGTGCGAGTAAATAAATGACTGAATGAATATGAGTTGTATAGCAATCTGTTACTAGAGGCATCCTTAGAGGCAATATTCCCAAACCTACCCTAAAGCCCTTCAAAAACCCATAGTCATTTCATTTCATTTTATTATCCTTATTTAGACCAGAAAGGCCATAAAAGCATGTACAAAACAGTAAAGTATCCGTAAAAACCATCACAGACAAAAGCACAAATCCAAACAGTAAAATCAGGATGTCAAAAATCAGATAAAACAAATATTAAAACATCATAGGGTTCTGTAATTTAATAGCGGAATTTAAAAAAGGGCCCACTCGAAGACAGAGGTCTGCAGATTGCAATGACTGGAGATATAATAACGCTGCTCTAGGTATTTTATCCTGGCTTTTCTAACAGCTGGAATAAGCTGGTCCTTGGACAATTCTCTACAATGAACAAAAAGTGCAGAATAGATTGATCTGAATACTTAGCATAAGGGCAGCAACAGAGGAGACATCATTCTGCCCAAGAGGGAAACATAACTTCCTTCTTACAGAATCCAACGGAAATCGGGCAAGAAGAGAACTTTCCCATGTGTTTTTATCCCACTCAATGTATGGTTCCTTCCCTGGGCAAGTTTGAATCAATACATAATTACCATATTCTGAAACTGGGATGCTCAACTCCCTGTCTTTCACTCGCTTCCAGAGGAAGTGTTTCTTCACCCACCCCAGGTTTTCCTTCTGAATAGAGGAAGGGTTTGAAAATAAACTTGGTCTACCAAGGTTAGAAAAGTTAGACTGTAGATACTGGAACCAGGGTATTGATAAACCACCCACACAAGCCTAATATTCCTTTTTAATGTCCCTGCTGAGGAAAGCTTGCTCATTGGACCAAATAGAGCACCAAAGTAGCAGTTGAGCTATTTTGATTTGATCCTCAACATAGTCTTTGGTCCCTAGACAATCAAAATAGTGTTAATAAATATAGACTCAATCAGTGCTATATTCTTTGTCCAGCCGGACAGATTTTTAATATACAATAAATGTATGACATAAAATAAGAAAAGAATCCAAGTGGGACACAACCTGCGTCCTAATGACAATAACAAACAAACAACATTTAGGGAGGGGTTCAGGCAAGTTTCAGGGTGTGGGTCCATTCTGGAACCTTTGGGCCAGTACGTTGATCATTTTATCAAAAACTTCGTACCAGAGACAGAATGCTACATACGCGACAGTATGGCCATGATAAACCTTATAGAGGAATACCCTTTTGACCCTGCATCTGACACACTGTGTACGTTAGATGTAGAGTCACTTTACACCAATATTCCCCAAATTGATTCCATGCTCGTAATTGAACGAGTGTTGAACAGACGTCCACGCCCACATGCAGTTCCAACTAATTTTATACTGCAGCTCCTAGAGATCTGTCTCACCAAAAACTTCTTCCTTTTTAATGACCATTACTATGGACAAGTCAGAGGTACATCTATGGGAGCAGTATTTGCTCCAAATTTAGCGATCCTGTACATGGATGACCTAGAGACAGGGCGCATTCTTACACCTACAAACCCCTTCCACAGTGGCATCGCCCTGTGGAAGCGGTATATAGATGACATATTCATGATCTGGCATGATTCCCATGACTCCATGGAGCAATTCCTCCACTGGCTGAACAATAATTGTGGCGGACTGACTTTTACTCTCTCACACAATAAACAGTCTATTCCATTCCTTGATTTAAACATCCAACATCAAGAGGGACAACTGATAACAAGCTTATTCAGAAAACCGACGGAGCGTAACACGCTGCTCCGATACGACAGCCATCACCCCCGGGCTCTTAGGGATTCACTCCCCTATTCTCAGTTCCTTCGTATTAGGAGAAACTGTTACCGGAAAGATGATTACTTTAATGAAGCACAGATCCTAAGTGACAAACTCTGTACTCGAGGTTACCCTCGAAGACTAATCCGTAGTTCCCTTAAAAGGGCTTGGTATTGTCCCAGAGACGTGCTCTTAGAGCCCAAAACTAAAAATATACAGAACCGGCTGGTCTGTGTAACAACCTTTTCACCGGCATCACATGCCATAAGAAAGAGTGTCATCAAACACTGGAAAGTACTCAATGCTGGAGTACTTAATCTCGAACGCCCCCTGTTTGCCTTTCAAAAGGCCAAAAACATTAAAGACCACCTGGTTCGTGCAGCACTATCCCCCACTGATGCTAAAGGCACCTTGAATGATTTCTGGGGACTACCGCGCCTTACTGGCCATGCAAAATGTGGGGAATGTATTGTATGTGAGACTACAATTGAAGGAAAAAACTTTGTATATGACAAAATAAAGTTTGAAAGAAAATCTTTTACAAATTGTAACAGCTGCAATGTTATATACGCAATTTTGTGTCCATGTAACAAGATATATATTGGTCAGACGATACAGAAGGCACGTATTAGGATTTGTCAGCACCATAGCAGGATACGCTGCAATACCGTTAATGCACCACTGGTAGATCACTTCAACGCGACTGGACACACTGAAAAAGACATAAAATGGACAATCATCAATGGGATTAAACCTCCCCCAAGGGGTGCTGATATCCACCAGCTGCTCAACAAAGAGGAATTAAAATGGATACTGAAAACTGGCAGTATCCATAATGGCTTGAACCGCCTTGAGGATTGGACTTCTTTACTTTGAATGTTTCTTGCTCCCCATAGAAATAAGGTTCTCACTTGACTGTCAAATGTTGATTATTCATAAATGTACAAAAAATGTTTTTTCGTGCTTCAAAAATGTCTCTCCATGGTTTTAATCAGTTTTAATTGCTGTTTCTCTCTCTATCTATGGAACTACTAGCTCACTCACTACACAGTATGCACTTTCCAATATGGCTGCCGCAAGTTACTGACTGATCCAGCCCCTTGCGCTGCGTCTAGTCATATGACGTTGGTCACATGACTACCTCTGAGCTGACTTGTACGCGCCCATTTCGCGCGCTATCAGACAGCAACGAGTATTGATTCGGGCTGTTCGCCGCCGGGATTGCACATCATTGATAGGAGCCGAGAACCCCTCGGTAAGTTCACTTGGTACCCCCGCCGTTGTGAATCCTCGCTCCTGTCCTGGTTCCCCTCACTAACTATAGCCACTATCTCCATCCTCTAGGAATTCTCCCATTTTAAGACCACGACCATGGCGTCGATTGGACTGTCGCTTTGTACCTAACTGGGGTAAGCTTGCGCCCTTTTTCTGTTTTTTTAAACGGCCTGTCTCGGTTGTTTCACTTCGACTTATTTTGCGTATTCCTCCTCAGACTATTGAATCCCCCGTCAGTGATCCCGGCACCCACCCCGACTTCACGAGTTATCCCACGGTAAGCTGACAGCACGGTTCATACAATTGGTAGGCCACCATATTTCAAGCGGTAGGGTCACCCATAATACCTTCCTCTTTCAGGCAATTGCCAAATGTACGAGTAACTTCGTCTGGATTCCTTGGAGTTTTTCAAGTTAACTCGGGTTGACCGCCATATACGTCTTCACGCACTTTTGTCATTGACAAAAGAACGATCTGCGCCTTTAACTTTTGGGCTCAAATCGGGTAAGCCAGCTCCCCTTTCGGTCAATATTGATAGAACCTGGCTACACCAACAGTTTCATCGATCGTAATATATGCAGCACGGCCAATTCTTTTCTCTCTTTTTTATTCTTTTTTATTCACTTTTTAACCTATCCTTGCCACAGCAAACTACTTGCTTCTTGGCTCTTCTCTGTCCCCATCAAATTCATTCTTCCGAATTCTAATTCTTGACACGGCCAAATTATTCACTCAGCCATTCGCATGTTCTCACTACACTTACAGTATTAACCTTTACATTAACTGTATGGATCAGCAAATGCCCTCTGTAACCTCATGTCCCTTTTTCTTTTTCTTTTCCTTCTTCCTAATTTGTATTACCTTCATGGTTTGCGCAATTACAGTAATAACTGCAATATGTACACAGGCATGACAACTCGAAATGTCCTGATGATCCCACTATTTACTTAAGGGATCGAAACGCCGTCGACGTAATGTACACCATATGCATATACTAAACTGTGATGCCAAGTATGTAATGGTGTTTTCACGTTATTAGGTCTGATTTATTCTCCAACTTTTATGCAGACATGTCCTCCTTGCCTGAACCCCTCCCTAAATGTTGTTTGTTTGTAATTGTCATTAGGACGCAGGTTGTGTCCCACTTGGATTCTTTTCTTATTTTATGTCATACATTTATTGTATATTAAAAATCTGTCCGGCTGGACAAAGAATATAGCACTGATTGAGTCTATATTTATTAACAATATTTTGATTGTCTAGGGACCACTGTCTTTAGAAGTTACAAACGTACCCAAGGTCCCTGACCAATTGCATATTGGGTTCCCTTGTTTTTTTCAACACCTCAACATAGTCTTGGCCGAGCTCCTCGTGCACCATAAAATTACTACTTCTGGGCAGACCAACCCAAAAGCATGCAAAAAAACCCTATTCTCTTCCACCTGTAAATGCCCCATATTGGAAATACCCCAAATCCTAGCACTGTATGTGAGAGTTGGAACACATCTGAGCTTATAGATCTCTTTAAGTGGGCAAATGGGCTTGCTAATCAAGCATGCTGAAACTTCAAAAATCGCTCCGACGGCTCGCTTAAAGCTGGTACACCGATTTGCCAAACAAGAAGCCCAACTAAGATTTTCATAAAAAATGCTACCAAGATAGGATAAAGAACAGGCATTTTTGCATGCGATTGGCTGGATGTTGGACATTATTGCCCAGTCTTCAGATTTCACCATTTTAGGTGATTACAATCTTCATCTAGAACACTCCCAAGACATGGATGCCATCTAGCTCTTAGACACCCAAGGGTATTAGTCCCATCATGATTTCATTTCATTTTCATACACACATATTTTATAAAAAGTGGGTGGGTCTTCACAGATTTAGGCTCACAAACCATCACATAAGTTTTTGTTTCGTTCATTGCCAAATTAAGGCTCTCCATGAAGGCATCAAAGACATCAATGAGAGCCTTGAGACCATTGAAAGTTCTGGCAAAAAAAATGGTGTCATCCACATAAAGGAATGCCAGTACCAGTTTCTTTTTAATTCAGGGAACATCTGCAACTAAGTCTATCAAAGCTGACTCCAATTTGTTTATGTACAGGAGAAAGAGAATCGGTGCTAAAACACATCCTTGCCGTACTCCCACACTGGAAACAAAAAGTTTCCGAACACTCTCCATTATTCCCATTTCTCACTGAGGCCCTGCTGTTCTTATGGAGCTCTCTAAGAAAGTTAACTAAGCCTGTGTCAACTCCCATAGAGGCCAAGAGATCCCACAGCTTGGATCTATTGACACTGTCAAAAGCGCTTGACAGATCCATAAATGCTAAATGGATAGCACTGTACTTAAGCAGTCTGTATTTGCAGATGTGGTACAGGTTAGTGCATTGCTCAATGGTCCCCGGACCATGGGGAATACCAAGCTGGACCTCCGACATCACCCTGTTTTCCTCGATCCAGTGTTCCAGCTTGTCTAAAATTATTCAATTGATGAGCTTTACTGATGAATCAAGGAGTGAAATGGGACAGTAACAAGCCAACCCCATCTATCGCCTTTGTTAAAGACTGGCACAATGATAGTGGACCTCCAAGACTCTGGGAGCCCAACTACATAGGCTGCATTAAACAGGGTTTGTTAACAGAGGTACCCAAAAGTTAACGTTACCCTTAAACAGGTCCACTGGGACACCATCGGGGAGGGGCATTTTGTTGTCAGGACATTGTTGAATAGCCAGGGTAACCTCGTCTAAGGGAAAAGAAATAGCAATATGTAAGCATGACTGATCAGGGGCCGACCTGCTAAAAGTATTGCCCTTCAAGGTTCAAATGCACTGAAAGTGCCCATCACTGCTAATACCGCCTGCCAGTTCCACCCAGAGCCTCACGGGACTCCATTACCCGGCATACCTCGCGACAGGAGCTGACAAACGTGCATTCGTGCACCAGGAGGCGCTTCAAAAACTGCTAATGCCGCATGCCAGTACCACCCAGAGCCTCACGGAGACTCCATTCCCAGGCACACCTCACGGCAGGAGCTGCCAAATGTGCATTCGTGTGCCAGGAGGCGCTTAAAATCTGCTCAGGGCTCCCGCGGCGCGGGACGCGCAAGGGCATGCCCGGGCCATGTCCGGGCCAAGCCCGGGCCAAGGGCGGGCCTTTCGGTGCCCGTCCGTGGCTGGACGTGCCTGGGCCACCTCCCTTGGCTACCTCACATGATTTGGACCCCATTGCTGCTGCCAATACATCGTACCTGCTTGGAGGCCCCCCTTCAGGCACTGGAGGAGGAACCGCCCACGATCTTTGTTTGCGCCAGGTGGCGCTCTAACGCAGCCCGGACCACGGAGAAGGTTGAGCTGAGCCCCCCATTAATGTCTACATACCCTTGCAGCTGAACCACAATGGGAAAACAAAAGCCTTCAGCAACTGAGGAAGTAACTATGACTACTCTTGATACCTTTTTAGCCAGAGCAACTTCAGTCTTAGAGAAAGAAATTGCCCTTACAGAAAGGAGACTCTCGTTGGGTTTAGGGGCGAGCCAATTATTTACCATACCTTTTCAACCAACGCAGGGGGATGCAACCATCACAGTTGGGGCTGCCCCTATAGAACCGTCTGTGGCTATTAGATCACCTACTAGATCACCTACAGAACACACAGAGTTTGTTACCACACATAGGGGGAAACCGACAGCCCCTACCTCTGTTAACGGGAAACGAAAAAGAGGCAACTTGACATTACCCACTAAAGGCCCAGCGAAAAAGATCATAAAGGTCGCCACCCCTGTGAATTCATCCTGTCTGAATGGTCAGCAACCCACAGACCTCGCCTCTCCCCCAAACTGGGCTGCACTCTTGGACAACTTTAAACAACTCTTGCAACCTATTTATGCTCGTTTAGATTCCATAGATTGCATTTTACAAGGTTTATCTTAGTCTCAATTGGCTCATCAAGCGGGGGTAGATCCAGGGGTTACTCTAGCCACTTCTAGCGCCCTGCCCAATCTCTTGGCTACCTCTGAAGCTGGTACAACCTCCAACAATTCTAACTTTGAAATCAATAATATGAGTTCCAAATGTAATATTAGTAATAATACTACTCAAGGTTGTGTGCAAGATATACCTAGGGGTCACCTTGGTGCAGTGAATGAGTTGTCATCTAGCAGGGCTAACCATACAAGTCATGACCCCAGGTGCTGTCCACCGCAGGCGACCACAAAAGACTTAAGGAATAAAATACAAACACAATATACATCTAGTACACAGGTTAAGGCAATCCAACCATCCATGCAGGTACAAAACAGCCTAAACCAACAACATATGAATCTTCCTCCTGCTGAATGCCCTTTTGTTGTAGTTTTATGTTATTGCGCCCACATCTAAATGCATCTTCAATCCAACTGATGGACAAGGCTCGACACTGGCTGAACCAAAACTCAGATAAAGGGCACTTGATTCAAAACCACTTGATAATGGCTAGAAGAACACAGTGGATAGGGACTGATATAAAATCAATTAATAATAGTTTTATTAGGAAGTCTGCCGGCTGCCCCTTCTCTTGAGTCCCAGATTTATGCAGTTCCTCTTGGCTTCTTTCATAGGCCCAAAACAGTATGCGCAAACCAGGGCTACTGTCCCGGGAGATCTGGTTCTAAGCATGCAAAGGTGGCTCCCACTCCGCTTCCCTTATTTAACAGGTACTCAACGTTAGAAGATATGGAGGCTTGTGATTGACTGCCCTCTGAACAAACGGCTTCTGGTCTGGTATCTGTAGAATGGGTTCGCCTGGCTAGTCCTGATTCAACAAATAGCATCCCCCCAATACGATCTAATAATATTCCATCTACTTTCCCGGCACCGACGGTGCACCATTCACAAGATTCCAGCAGAGACGTAAAGTTTCTATCATGGAATATAGCGGGATACGGAACCAAAAAGGATAATCCAAACTGGCATAAAGTATTCCTAACTTCTGATATCATCTGTTTCCAGTAAACTTGGTCAGAACAGCCTCTGTTTGTAGATGGTTATTGTTCTTATGCTACCCCAGCAGTCCGTCAATCACTGGTAGATCTAAGGGGGGGTTTACTTACCCTTATTTCAAACTTGATTACCCTAGGTAAAGTAAAGGTTATTAAAAATTCCCCTCATTTTCATTTAATTTTGGCTGAAGCACCTGGGAAAGTCGATCTGTTATTGATAAATTTTTATAACAATAATTTTAAGAATCCTACATATGTGATAGACGAGTTAGGGGAAAAACTGGATGCTCTTTTAACATTTCATCCACAAACTCTCTTTTTAATTTGGGCGGGTGATTTTAATATACACTGTTGCCTTAAAACAGATCAACGTATTTGTGGTGTTACCAATTCAAATGATTTGCTGCTTACACATTTTGTGCCTCAAAATTATGGTAATATTTTAAACAGTTCTCTATTAACCTGGGATCTAAAAATAATAAATCCATGTCACCAAATGACAGGACAACTCCTCCCCACTTTCCAACGCAATGGAGCTACATTGACAATTGATTTTATAATCACTCAATCCAACAATATGCGTAGTATTAAGTCTTTTAAGGTAGAGTGGACAGAGTTTAGTGACCATGCTTTCCTTGCCTTTATTCTTGCTTGGTATTTTGATGCTAAATTAAGACCCTTATATACTCCTAAACCGATACTGAGCAAGAAAAATGGATTTACCCTTAAATGGGAGAAAATCGATACAACTCATTTCCTCCAAAATGTAATCAAAGAGGTCTTACCCGAGATTGAAACTTGTCTAGAATCTAACACTGACAGTGACCAGGTAATAATATCATTCAATGAAATCTTAACATCTATAAAATGTAATCTTACATGCCCATTTATGAGAAACACTTCATCTATGAAAAAGTGGTTCGACTCCAACTGTTCGAAGGCTTCTAGAGCTCTTCGCACAGCTCTAAAATCGAATACTAGAAATAAAGACCTAATAAGGTCATTGCGTGCTGATTATAAGAGAGGTAGAATGGTGAGGACAAAGGAGCTACGGGATGAAGCTTGGGAAAAATTGGGAGAGGCATCGAGAAGTAAAGACAGCAAGGCATTCTGGAGGGTAGTAAATGCCCCCTTCCTACAGGAAGAGGGAGGGCCCTCTCTTGACACCCACATAGACGAATTATCCTGGGTCTCTCACTTTAAGAGTATTTTTAATGTAGTGAAGGATAGAGCTACAAATCTTCTGGATGACTCGACGATCGTCTACTGGGGGATGGAGTTCTCCATAGAGGAAATTGATCTTGCACTCTCCAATCGGCAGCCTTAAAGGCTGCAGGGCCGGATGGGGTCCCTCTGGATATTTTCTTCACACATAAAGATTTGTGGATCCCGCTATTGACCCAAGTTTTTAATGCAGTTTCTAAAATGGGACCCCCAGTATCCTGGAAACAATCGGTGATCATTCCAACATATAAGAAAGGTGACCCCATGAATCCAGCAAATTATCGCCCAATTTCTTTACTAGACAGCACTGCCAAATTAATGGGCCGATTGCTCCTAAATAGGCTGGAGTAAAGGGCATCCTCCAACAACATTTTAGCAGAAACTCAATATGGGTTCAGGAAGGGGAGGGGAACTATTGACCAAGGGCTTAATCTGGCCCTACTAGCAGCAAAGTATGTCTGTGCGAAGAAGGGCCAGTTTTATATGGCTTTTGTGGATCTGTCCGCGGGCTTCGACTGCATGGACCACTCAAAATCATCAGGGGACTCTACAGAGAGGCCGTGGCTGTAGTTAGATTTGGAAAACAGGGGGAATGCACAGAGACATTTAAAATCAAAAAAGGGGTGCAACAGGGTTGTGTTCTTGCCCCCTTTCTGTTCTCCCTATATACCAATAAATGCAATGAAGTCTTGACCGCACAATGCTTGGATGTTCCATCAGCAGGCGGCATATCGCTGCCAGCCCTTTTCTATGCAGATGATGCTGTCTTGATGGCCAGGACACCTAAGGCCCTACAGTGCCTGATTAACTCCTATTCATCTTTTATGGCCGAATTGGGTTTGTCGGTTAACAAATCGAAAACCTTCATATTAACAGCGGGAATGGGAAGGAAAAGGTCTGTTTTATTTAACTTAGATGGGGGCACTCTGGAACGAGTAGAGTCTTTTATGTATTTAGGCATCTTTTTTTACTCTAAATTGAACTGGTCCGCCATGATTACAAATAGAATTAATATGTTACAAAAAAGCATAGTCGCCCTGTGAAAATTTGCCTCTAAATTGTGCAAAATCTGTTGCCTTAGCTACCTGCGGCGCAGCTGAAGTGGATGCTCTGCAGAAAATGGAGGATAAGTTTGTTAAAAAACTGCTTTCAGTTAACCCAGGCTGCTCAAATTTGATCGCACACAACGAACTGGCCCTCCATCACTGATATAGTTAAACTGACCCCGCTCCTTTTATGGTTGCGCATATGGAAAAGGGACTCGGTTGAGTTGAACCAAGCCGTAATTAATTATATTATCAACCTTGACCGAGCCAATAGTATTCCCTGGCTTGCATATGTTAGGAAGTCTTTTACAGATCTGGGTTTGGCCTTTTTGTACACATCACCTAGTGAGTGTATGTTCTTTCCTAAGAATAACCTAAAAGAGGACTTTGTTAGCAAATTAGAGGCTGAAAGATGGCAATGGAATCAAAGCAAAATGACGGTTATACATTACCACACGTTGCCTAGAGTACGCACGGGTCACGATTCATATCTATCTTTCGTGACCAACAATACCCACCGATATCTATTAACAAGGATGAGGTTAAACTTTTTTCCCCTCATGGCAGGCTACCCAGCATCTGTACATTCACTAAGCAACTTAATACCATGTCCCTGTGATGGCCTGTCTACCCAATCGATGCCACACATTTTATTCTTTTGTGGCTTCGGAAAGGAAACAGTATATCCTTCCTCTATTAAGTAAACTGAGCCTATACATTAGCAAACTTTTTATATTCAGTCCTTCGGACTAGGAGAAGATCTACAGTTAGGGGTGTTGTTTTAAGTGATTATTTTTATCAACTGTCATCAATTGTTAATACTGTTTTCAATTAAATTGCTGCTAGTTAGCTAACACGTTAAATTGAATCTGTAAAAGAAAAATGAAATGCCTACAAGGTAGTTATTCACCAAGTTCCAAAAGGCCTTAGCATCTTTATCGGCGCAAGCCTGAACCAAAGCATTCCAATGGAAATTTCTCACCTCAGCTTTCCTAGCTGACAGGGCTCGGGTATATTCCCTTTCACAGGTGGCAATAATCATACTATTTTTTGGAGTTTGCTTAAGGGCCAAGAGCAACTTCCTACAGGAAGGAGACCATATGGGAGGCACACACCTTAAGCTTTTTCATAATAATAGCTTTAATGGCACCACTCATGGTCACAAAAGATTCAACTACCAAATGTCTATCCGTATCCAGTAATAAACAATTTGAGATGTTACTCAGATTACCTACAATCCATTTGGCAAATACTGAAGAAATATCTACATGGCTCCATACCAGTCTGCCTAAATGTTCTTTAGCCTTGGTCAGAGAGTTCCCCACAAGAGTGTTCCCATATCCCTTCATAGGGCCCTTCACATGAAGGCTTAATGAGAGATTGTTAGAAATGGGATCTCTAGTTGGCAAGCGCTTGCACCTTTGTCCAAGTAGGGACCCTTCTTCCTAGTCAGGGTAAGGGTTGTTACACTCGTGAAGTAACCCCTGCTCACCCTCGTGGTAGCTTGGCACGAGCAGTCAGGCTTAATTCAGAGGCAGTGTGTAAAGCATTTGCACATAACCAACAGTAATACAGGGTAAGCACTACAAACGGACACCACACCAGTTTAGAAAAATAACCAATATTTTATATACTCAAGACAAGACCAATTACGACAAAAATCCACAATACTGTACTTTACGAATGAATGCTTGATACGGTAACTTCTTCTTTGCAGGAATAGCACAAAAGCAAAGTTCGTACGAGTCGGTAGCTCCGTCCGAGCCTACCGTGATGCTGAAAACCCCAGAGTCTAACAGTTCCAGCCGACCGCGTCGATACGGGCCAGCAGAGTCATGAACAGACTCGGTTACAGTACCTTTCTCGTTGTGGCTGGTACGGAGTGTACGAGCCGGTCGGCGTTCGTCGCGGTTGCGGTGCAAGACGGAGCGATGCAAGGTGCGGTGTCCCTCGATGCGGTGCAGGCAGCGGCTCGATGAGCGTCGTGCAGACGGAGTCGGAGAGTCCAAGGCATGCGATGCAGGGCGAGACGATGCTCGATGCGGTGCTGACAGGTTGCGATGCAGGCGACCAAGCCGGAGTGCGGGAGCTGGCGTCGGACAGCGGTGCGAGTCGGAGCGGTGCGTCGCAGACGTGCGAGCGGTGCCCCAAATGCGGTGCGGTCTCGACTCTTGAGCCAGTTGCAGCGTCCGCGTCGGTCGGGTCCGGTTGGTTCAGTGAAGCGATGCGATGCGAACTGCGGTGCCCACAGGTCACGGTGCAAGCAGCGGCTCGATGTTGGCGGCGTCGGACGTCGCCCACGGTGAGACCAGGGTTGCGATGCGAAGCGGGGCGATGCGGTCTGCGGTGCAAACAGGTCACCGGCCAGGGATGGATTCGGTTGACGGAGTCGGTTGCAGTTCCCTTCCTCTGTGGCAACTGAAACAGCGTTCCAGAAGCGGTACCCAGAGGCTTGTGAAGTCTTTGTAGTCCCTGAGACTTCTTAACAGGAGGCCAGCTCGGTTTCAGGCCCTTGGAGATACTCAGCACAAGTTTGTAGAAAGTTCAGTCCAGTCCTTTCACTGCCCAAGGCAGAAGCAGCAGCTGCAGGCCAACCCAACAAAGCAACAACACAGCAAAGGGGCAGTACTCCTCCTGGCAGCTCTTCCAGCTCTTCGTCTTGGCAGGTTCCTTGATTCCAGCGAGATCTAAATTCATGGGGTCAGGGCCCCAATATTTATATCCCAAATTCCTTTGTTCTCTGAAGGCAGAGAGGCCTTTGCCTAGTCCAAACCAGTTCTGGAGCACTTTGTTGACAAGTCTCCGTCCCTTCTTTCAGTGAGTAGGCCAGGGACATCAGACGCACCACAGGAGGTGGAGCCAGCATTGTGGAGGGAAGGCACTGTCCTATTCAGGGCCCAGGTGCGACCCCTCCCGCCCATCTACATGTAGATCTTGCTATTCAGCCCTGTGCTGACTCACCCTGTCTCCTGGCATCCCCCAGCCCCTGTCACTCACACTCCAGACAAGGAATACACAACCTCGCAGAGGCAGGCTTGGATGGTTAGACAAGAAAATACCCACTTTCTAAAAGTGGTATTTTCAAACACAGAATGTTAAAACCAACTTCACTAAAAGATGCATTTTATCATTCTGAGTCCAGGCATACTAAACTCGAATTTCTACCATGTTCCCGGGGTCAGTTAGGATTATAAGCTGTAATAATCAAAACTGCCCGTTCTGGCCTAGGGGGAACAGGTAGCCTTGCAATAGTGAAAACGAACTAGGCTGTAATTCACTATCAGGACATGCCACACACACCAGGGCATGGCCTACCTTTCGCATACAACGCACCCTGCCCACAGGGGTACCTTGGGCTTACCTTAGGGGTGACTAACATGTAGAAAAGGGAAGGTTTAGGGACTTGCAAGTGTGTGCACTTGCCAAGTCGACATGGCAGCCCCAGGCTGCGCACAGGCTCTGCGATGGCAGGCCCGAGTTACACTTTACGGGCTGTTGGCGTGGGTGGCACAATCCAGTGCTGCAGCCCACCAACAGCATTTGGTCTATAGGCCCTGGCACTCGCAGTGCACTTTACAAGGGACTGACACATAAACCAAATAGGCCAATCATGGAAACGCCAATCCATAACACATTTTATACAGGAGCACTTGCACTTTCCCACTGGACAGCAGTGAGGAAAGTGCGCAGAATCATTACACCAGCAAAAACAGAGTCAAAACCGGGAGGTCAGAAAGCAAAAAGTCAGGGGAAACACGCCAAAAGATGCCAAGTCTAACACATGTCCCCTCCAGCTGAAAGTAGGGAGAACTACCCAACCCCATTGGAGTTCTCTTCACTAAGGCGGAAGAACCTGGACAGACCATCTGCGTTGGCGTGTTCTGTACCAGGACGGTGTTCCACCGTAAAGTCCATTCCCTGCAGGGAGATGGACCACCTCAGCAGTTTTGGATTCTCACCCCTCATTTGCATCAACCATCTGAGGGGCCTGTGGTCTGTCTGAACCCGGAAGTGAGCCCCAAACAGGTATGGTCTCAACTTCTTCAGTGCCCAGACCACAGCAAAAGCTTCCATTTCTATGGCACTCCACCTCTGTTCCCTGGGAAGTAGTCTCCTGCTAAGGAAGACTACAGGCTGATCCAGGCCCTCTTCGTTCAGCTGTGAGAGCACCGCTCCCACACCATGCTCTGAAGCGTCCGTCTGCACGACGAATTCCTTGGAGAAGTCAGGTGCCTTGAGCACGGGCGCCGTGCACATGGCTGCCTTCAGGGCATCAAAAGCTTTCTGGCAGGACTCAGTCCAGATCACTTTCCTGGGCTGCCTCTTAGAGGTCAGCTCTGTTAAGGGGGCAACGATGGTGCCATAGCCCTTAACAAATCTCCTATAGTAGCCGGTGAGACCTAAGAAGGCTCTCACCTCTGTCTGGGTCTTGGGGGTTCCCAAGCCAGAATGGTGTCAATCTTGGGTTGTAGGGGCGCCACCTGGCCGCTTCCTACCTGGTGTCCCAAGTACACCACAGAACCCTGCCCGATCTGGCACTTACTGGCCTTGATCGTGAGGCCTGCACCTTGCAGAGCCCTCAACACTTTCTCAAGGTGCTGTAAATGTTCTTCCCAGCTGGAACTGAACACAGCAATGTCATCCAGGTAGGCGGCACTGAAATCCTCCAGCCCAGCCAACACCTGATTGACCAACCTCTGAAAGGTGGCAGGGGCATTCTTCAACCCAAAGGGCATCACCCGGAATTGGTAATGACCTTCTGGGGTTGAGAATGCTGATCTCTCCTTGGCCCCATCGGTTAAG
Organism: Calotriton arnoldi; assembly: GCA_963921515.1. Classification (NCBI taxonomy): domain Eukaryota; kingdom Metazoa; phylum Chordata; class Amphibia; order Caudata; family Salamandridae; genus Calotriton; species Calotriton arnoldi. The sequence goes on along the minus strand of CAWUFW010004930.1, from coordinate 853,356 downwards.
GTAATCTGCCAGTACCCAGACGTCAAATCAAATGTGCTGAGGAACCGGGCAGCTCCCAAAAGATCAATGAGCTCATCAGCTCTGGGGATGGGGTGTGCGTCAGTCCTGGTGACGGCATTGAGCCCACGGTAGTCCACACAAAACCGGAGTTCTGGAGTGGCACTGGGCGCAGCAGCCTTTGGGACCAAGACCACTGGGCTGGCCCAAGGACTGTGGGAGGGCTCAATCACCCCTAACGCCAACATCTTAGAGACCTCCTCCTTGATGCTGGCTCTGACCCGGTCAGTCAACCTGTAAATCTTGTGCTTCACAGGAGGGCTGTCACCAGTGTCCACGTCATGGGTACACCAGTGAGTAACACCGGGGGTCAGAGAGAACAGTGGGGCGAACTGTCCCAACAACTGGTGACAGTCCCCCTGCTGCTCCTGAGTCAGAGTAGGGGAGAGGATCACACCCTCTACTGACCCATCATGCTCCTTGGTAGACAGGAGGTCAGGGAGAGGCTCACTCTCCTCTTCCACCCCATCATCTGTCGCCAAGAGCATACTCACTTCGGACCTCTCGAAGTGGGGCTTGAGGCGGTTCACGTGAAGGACCCTCAAAGGGTTCCTTGGAGCCTGCAAATCCACCAGGTAGGTGACGTCACTTTTGCGCTCCTTTACCTCATATGGCCCAGTCCACTTGTCCTGCAAGGCACAAGGTGCCACTGGGGCCATGACCCACACTTTTTGCCCAGGTTGAAATTCGACCAGAGTGGCATTCTGGTCATACCATCTCTTCATTTCTTCCTGGCTTGCTTCTAGGTTCGCCTGAGCGAGTTTCCTGAAGCGGGAAGTTTGGTTTCTAAAGGCCAGCATGTAGCTAAATACATCCTGGGGAGTTTTCCTGGGAGCCGCCTCCCAGCCTTCCTTTACCAAACTCAGAGGTCCTCTGACAGGGTGGCCATACAGGAGCTCAAAGGGGCTGTACCCAAGAGACTTCTGAGGCACCTCCCTGTATGCAAAGAGTAGGCATGGCAAGAGGACGTCCCACTTACGCCTCATGGGTTCGGTTAGACCCTTGATCATGCCTTTCAAGGTCTGGTTGAATCTCTCCACCAGACTGTTTCCTTGTGGGTGGTAAGGAGTGGTGAACTTGTAGGTTACCCCACACTCCTTCCACAGGGATGTCATATACTTCGATATGAAATTGGTCCCCCTATCAGAAACCACCTCTCTGGGGAATCCCACACGGGAAAAGATCCCCATTAACGCCCGGCCCACCACTGGTGCCGTCGTTGTCCTGAGAGGGATTGCCTCCGGGTAACGGGTGGCATGGTCCACCAAGACCAGGATGTACCTGTTGCCCATGGCTGTCTTGGGATCCAGTGGCCCCACAATATCCATCCCTACCCTTTCAAAGGGTGTTCCAACAACAGGAAAAGGTTGGAGAGGAGCTTTGACCTTCCTCCCACTCTTACCACTTGCCTGGCAAGTTTGGCAAGACCTACAGTGTGCATCTGACTGCCTTCGCATTTGGGGCCAAAAGAAGTGGGTGACAAGCCTGTCAAAGGTCTTGTCCTGCCCCAAATGTCCTGCCAAAGGCACGTCATGAGCCAGACCCAGTAGGAAGGTCCTGAAGCGCTGGGGTACCACCAGCACACGGGCTGACCCAGGCTCAGCAACCTTAGGCTCACTGTAGAGGAGACCACTCTCCCAGTAGATCAGATGTGACCCGGACTGATTACCAGCTGCCTGGTCTGCAGCCTGCCGCCGCAGACCCTCCAGAGTAGGGCACTGCTCTGCTCCCTGCAGAACTCCTCCTGGTGGGACCCCCTTCTTGCTGCCAATGGGTCAGCTCAGAGATGTCTCCCAGTTCGGCTACCTGCTCCCCTGTAGGCACCGGGGCGTCCCCTCGAGGTCCGCCTCCTCCCGGTCCGTGGGAACTTCGGGGGCCGGTTTCCCGCGCCCCTGCCCTTTCTTTTGGCAGGGACTTGGGCCACTGTTCCAGGCTCCAAGTCCTCTTGATCACCCTTTCTGGCTGCCATTGCCCGAGTAGACACGCATGCCCACTCTGGCAACCCAAGCATCTCCAAGTGAGACCTGAGCTCAACCTCCTTCCATGAGGACTGCTCCAGGTCGTTTCCTAGCAGACAATCTACAGGCATGGTAGGGCTCACAACCACCCTCAAGGGACCTGAGACCCCCCCCCCATTCAAAGGGAACCTGCGCCACCATACACTGGCGCTCAGAGTTGTCTACAGCAACTACTTGGTGGAATGCTCCTGGGACTACTTGCTTCTCAGACACCAGGTGACACCGGACTGAGGTCACACTGGCTCCAGTATCTCTGAGAGCCTCTACCCTGTTCCCGTTAATGGTCACCCAGGTGCTATATTTCTTTATGTTAGGGGGCACCTGGTTTCCTGGGACCATCTCACTGTCCCCGAGTGAGACAAGGGTCATTTCTGCGGGATCCCCACCCTCCTGTGGGCACCCCTCCTCCCCAAGCGCTACACTAGCCAACACTTTGGACTGTCCACCGGTGGGTGGCTGTGTCCCCTTCGGGCACTTGGGGTCCCCCTTAAAGTGACCTACCTGGTCACATGCATAACACTTGTGGGGCCGGTCTCAACAGGCTTCCCTGTAGAGACCCCTTTCTTCTTATCACCGGGGGCTGGGAACCTTTACCCTGGGTACTAGTTTGGGGCCCTTTAGAGAACTCCTGTGCTTTACCCTTGTCCCCCCCACCTTTCTGCTGGGGACCCTGCCCACCTTTGGCTGAGTCTCCCCAAACGCTTTCTTGTGGACCCTGGTACTCACCCAGCGGTCCGCTTCCATAGCAAGCTTCCTGGGGTCAGTTAGCTTACTATCCACTAGGTGCTGGCGCAGATCTGCAAAACATAGACTAGACAAGTGCTCCCATGCAATCAAGTTGTAGAGCCCCTGAAAATCTGTTACACTACTGCCCTTCACCCAACCATCCAGCGACCTGCAGAACACATCCACACATTCCAACCAAGTGTTGGCATCAGACTTCTTACTGGACCTGAACTGATCCCTGTACTTTTCAGGAGTAAGACCATACTTCGTGGAGAAGGGCATCCTTCATGTCAGCATAGGTGAGGTGATACCCCTTACCCAAAGCTATCAGAGCATCCCTTGCTTCTTCCGGGAAAAGAGGCCACAATCCTGCTCCCCAATTCTCCTCAGGGACCCCATTCATGTGTATGGCTGCCTCATAACCCTGAAACCACCTTTGTATGTCATCCCCCTTTTTGAACTCCTTGCCTACGTTCTTGGGAATGTGCACAATCCTGTCTGCCTTTCTGGACGAATTGCTGCCACCATCTGAGCCTGACTTACTCCTAAGTTCTAGCTCCTTCAGTTCTCTCTCATGCTCTAAGAGCATCTTCCTCTCCTCTATGGCCAATCTCTTCTCCTCCCGCTCACTCTCCAGCCTGAGCTTCTGCAGCTCAAACTGCCTTGCCTCCCGCCTGTCCTCCAGCTCCTCTGGGGACAGACTGCTGCTGCCTGACCTGGCGGGTTCCCCCTACCCAAAAGCACATCCACCCTGGAAATAGGCTCCTCCACCTCCTCACTGAGATCACCAGGCTGCCCATTGGCATGTCTGGCTGCTACCCAGGCCCTCAGCGCCTTCTGTAGCTCCTCCTTCCTTGTGAGGCCTTTAATTTGGACTTTCAGGTTTTTACAAATCGCTCGTAACTCCTTTACGGCATAGGATTCCAACCTGTCCTCCTCAAAGATAACTTCCAGAGATGCAACGGATGATGCAATTGATTCAGGCATGACAAAAGTCGTGAGTTGAAAACTGGCAAGATCAAAAAGTAGGCCAAAAGAAAAAGAACCAGTATGTGGTACGTAATGGTCTGCGATATGGTAGTAGTGCACACCAATCACTGTAAGTCAAGTGCAAACACAAGTCCTATCCTCACCACTGACAACCAATGTTAGAAATGGGATCTCTAGTTGGCAAGGGCTTGCACCTTTGTCCAAGTAGGGACCCTTCTTCCTAGTCAGGGTAAGGGTTGTTACACTCGTGAAGTAACCCCTGCTCACCCTCGTGGTAGCTTGGCACGAGCAGTCAGGCTTAATTCAGAGGCAGTGTGTAAAGCATTTGCACATAACCAACAGTAATACAGGGTAAGCACTACAAACGGACACCACACCAGTTTAGAAAAATAACCAATATTTTATATACTCAAGACAAGACCAATTACGACAAAAATCCACAATACTGTACTTTACGAATGAATGCTTGATACGGTAACTTCTTCTTTGCAGGAATAGCACAAAAGCAAAGTTCGTACGAGTCGGTAGCTCCGTCCGAGCCTACCGTGATGCTGAAAACCCCAGAGTCTAACAGTTCCAGCCGACCGCGTCGATACGGGCCAGCAGAGTCATGAACAGACTCGGTTACAGTACCTCTCTCGTTGTGGCTGGTACGGAGTGTACGAGCCGGTCGGCATTCGTCGCGGTTGCGGTGCAAGACGGAGCGATGCAAGGTGCGGTGTCCCTCGATGCGGTGCAGGCAGCGGCTCGATGAGCGTCGTGCAGACGGAGTCGGAGAGTCCAAGGCATGCGATGCAGGGGCGAGACGATGCTCGATGCGGTGCTGACAGGTTGCGATGCAGGCGACCAAGCCGGAGTGCGGGAGCTGGCGTCGGACAGCGGTGCGAGTCGGAGCGGTGCGTCGCAGACGTGCGAGCGGTGCCCCAAATGCGGTGCGGTCTCGACTCTTGAGCCAGTTGCAGCGTCCGCGTCGGTCGGGTCCGGTTGGTTCAGTGAAGCGATGCGATGCGAACTGCGGTGCCCACAGGTCACGGTGCAAGCAGCGGCTCGATGTTGGCGGCGTCGGACGTCGCCCACGGTGAGACCAGGGTTGCGATGCGAAGCGGGGCGATGCGGTCTGCGGTGCAAACAGGTCACCGGCCAGGGATGGATTCGGTTGACGGAGTCGGTTGCAGTTCCCTTCCTCTGTGGCAACTGAAACAGCGTTCCAGAAGCGGTACCCAGAGGCTTGTGAAGTCTTTGTAGTCCCTGAGACTTCTTAACAGGAGGCCAGCTCGGTTTCAGGCCCTTGGAGATACTCAGCACAAGTTTGTAGAAAGTTCAGTCCAGTCCTTTCACTGCCCAAGGCATAAGCAGCAGCTGCAGGCCAACCCAACAAAGCAACAACACAGCAAAGGGGCAGTACTCCTCCTGGCAGCTCTTCCAGCTCTTCGTCTTGGCAGGTTCCTTGATTCCAGCGAGATCTAAATTCATGGGGTCAGGGCCCCAATATTTATATCCCAAATTCCTTTGTTCTCTGAAGGCAGAGAGGCCTTTGCCTAGTCCAAACCAGTTCTGGAGCACTTTGTTGACAAGTCTCCGTCCCTTCTTTCAGTGAGTAGGCCAGGGACATCAGACGCACCACAGGAGGTGGAGCCAGCATTGTGGAGGGAAGGCACTGTCCTATTCAGGGCCCAGGTGCGACCCCTCCCGCCCATCTACATGTAGATCTTGCTATTCAGCCCTGTGCTGACTCACCCTGTCTCCTGGCATCCCCCAGCCCCTGTCACTCACACTCCAGACAAGGAATACACAACCTCGCAGAGGCAGGCTTGGATGGTTAGACAAGAAAATACCCACTTTCTAAAAGTGGTATTTTCAAACACAGAATGTTAAAACCAACTTCACTAAAAGATGCATTTTATCATTCTGAGTCCAGGCATACTAAACTCGAATTTCTACCATGTTCCCGGGGTCAGTTAGGATTATAAGCTGTAATAATCAAAACTGCCCGTTCTGGCCTAGGGGGAACAGGTAGCCTTGCAATAGTGAAAACGAACTAGGCTGTAATTCACTATCAGGACATGCCACACACACCAGGGCATGGCCTACCTTTCGCATACAACGCACCCTGCCCACAGGAGTACCTTGGGCTTACCTTAGGGGTGACTAACATGTAGAAAAGGGAAGGTTTAGGGACTTGCAAGTGTGTGCACTTGCCAAGTCGACATGGCAGCCCCAGGCTGCGCACAGGCTCTGCGATGGCAGGCCCGAGTTACACTTTACGGGCTGTTGGCGTGGGTGGCACAATCCAGTGCTGCAGCCCACCAACAGCATTTGGTCTATAGGCCCTGGCACTCGCAGTGCACTTTACAAGGGACTGACACATAAACCAAATAGGCCAATCATGGAAACGCCAATCCATAACACATTTTATACAGGAGCACTTGCACTTTCCCACTGGACAGCAGTGAGGAAAGTGCGCAGAATCATTACACCAGCAAAAACAGAGTCAAAACCGGGAGGTCAGAAAGCAAAAGTCAGGGGAAACACGCCAAAAGATGCCAAGTCTAACACATGTCCCCTCCAGCTGAAAGTAGGGAGAACTACCCAACCCCATTGGAGTTCTCTTCACTAAGGCGGAAGAACCTGGACAGACCATCTGCGTTGGCGTGTTCTGTACCAGGACGGTGTTCCACCGTAAAGTCCATTCCCTGCAGGAGATGGACCACCTCAGCAGTTTTGGATTCTCACCCCTCATTTGCATCAACCATCTGAGGGGCCTGTGGTCTGTCTGAACCCGGAAGTGAGCCCCAAACAGGTATGGTCTCAACTTCTTCAGTGCCCAGACCACAGCAAAAGCTTCCATTTCTATGGCACTCCACCTCTGTTCCCTGGGAAGTAGTCTCCTGCTAAGGAAGACTACAGGCTGATCCAGGCCCTCTTCGTTCAGTTGTGAGAGCACCGCTCCCACACCATGCTCTGAAGCGTCCGTCTGCACGACGAATTCCTTGGAGAAGTCAGGTGCCTTGAGCACGGGCGCCGTGCACATGGCTGCCTTCAGGGCATCAAAAGCTTTCTGGCAGGACTCAGTCCAGATCACTTTCCTGGGCTGCCTCTTAGAGGTCAGCTCTGTTAAGGGGGCAACGATGGTGCCATAGCCCTTAACAAATCTCCTATAGTAGCCGGTGAGACCTAAGAAGGCTCTCACCTCTGTCTGGGTCTTGGGGGTTCCCAAGCCAGAATGGTGTCAATCTTGGGTTGTAGGGCGCCACCTGGCCGCTTCCTACCTGGTGTCCCAAGTACACCACAGAACCCTGCCCGATCTGGCACTTACTGGCCTTGATCGTGAGGCCTGCACCTTGCAGAGCCCTCAACACTTTCTCAAGGTGCTGTAAATGTTCTTCCCAGCTGGAACTGAACACAGCAATGTCATCCAGGTAGGCGGCACTGAAATCCTCCAGCCCAGCCAACACCTGATTGACCAACCTCTGAAAGGTGGCAGGGGCATTCTTCAACCCAAAGGGCATCACCCGGAATTGGTAATGACCTTCTGGGGTTGAGAATGCTGATCTCTCCTTGGCCCCATCGGTTAAGGTAATCTGCCAGTACCCAGACGTCAAATCAAACGTGCTGAGGAACCGGGCAGCTCCCAAAAGATCAATGAGCTCATCAGCTCTGGGGATGGGGTGTGCGTCAGTCCTGGTGACGGCATTGAGCCCACGGTAGTCCACACAAAACCGGAGTTCTGGAGTGGCACCGGGCGCAGCAGCCTTTGGGACCAAGACCACTGGGCTGGCCCAAGGACTGTGGGAGGGCTCAATCACCCCTAACGCCAACATCTTAGAGACCTCCTCCTTGATGCTGGCTCTGACCCGGTCAGTCAACCTGTAAATCTTGTGCTTCACAGGAGGGCTGTCACCAGTGTCCACGTCATGGGTACACCAGTGAGTAACACCGGGGGTCAGAGAGAACAGTGGGGCGAACTGTCCCAACAACTGGTGACAGTCCCCCTGCTGCTCCTGAGTCAGAGTAGGGGAGAGGATCACACCCTCTACTGACCCATCATGCTCCTTGGTAGACAGGAGGTCAGGGAGAGGCTCACTCTCCTCTTCCACCCCATCATCTGTCGCCAAGAGCATACTCACTTCGGACCTCTCGAAGTGGGGCTTGAGGCGGTTCACGTGAAGGACCCTCAAAGGGTTCCTTGGAGCCTGCAAATCCACCAGGTAGGTGACGTCACTTTTGCGCTCCTTTACCTCATATGGCCCAGTCCACTTGTCCTGCAAGGCACAAGGTGCCACTGGGGCCATGACCCACACTTTTGCCCAGGTTGAAATTCGACCAGAGTGGCATTCTGGTCATACCATCTCTTCATTTCTTCCTGGCTTGCTTCTAGGTTCGCCTGAGCGAGTTTCCTGAAGCGGGAAGTTTGGTTTCTAAAGGCCAGCATGTAGCTAAATACATCCTGGGGAGTTTTCCTGGGAGCCGCCTCCCAGCCTTCCTTTACCAAACTCAGAGGTCCTCTGACAGGGTGGCCATACAGGAGCTCAAAGGGGCTGTACCCAAGAGACTTCTGAGGCACCTCCCTGTATGCAAAGAGTAGGCATGGCAAGAGGACGTCCCACTTACGCCTCATGGGTTCGGGTTAGACCCTTGATCATGCCTTTCAAGGTCTGGTTGAATCTCTCCACCAGACTGTTTCCTTGTGGGTGGTAAGGAGTGGTGAACTTGTAGGTTACCCCACACTCCTTCCACAGGGATGTCATATACTTCGATATGAAACTGGTCCCCCTATCAGAAACCACCTCTCTGGGGAATCCCACACGGGAAAAGATCCCCATTAACGCCCGGCCCACCACTGGTGCCGTCGTTGTCCTGAGAGGGATTGCCTCCGGGTAACGGGTGGCATGGTCCACCAAGACCAGGATGTACCTGTTGCCCATGGCTGTCTTGGGATCCAGTGGCCCCACAATATCCATCCCTACCCTTTCAAAGGGTGTTCCAACAACAGGAAAAGGTTGGAGAGGAGCTTTGACCTTCCTCCCACTCTTACCACTTGCCTGGCAAGTTTGGCAAGACCTACAGTGTGCATCTGACTGCCTTCGCATTTGGGGCCAAAAGAAGTGGGTGACAAGCCTGTCAAAGGTCTTGTCCTGCCCCAAATGTCCTGCCAAAGGCACGTCATGAGCCAGACCCAGTAGGAAGGTCCTGAAGCGCTGGGGTACCACCAGCACACGGGCTGACCCAGGCTCAGCAACCTTAGGCTCACTGTAGAGGAGACCACTCTCCCAGTAGATCAGATGTGACCCGGACTGATTACCAGCTGCCTGGTCTGCAGCCTGCCACCGCAGACCCTCCAGAGTAGGGCACTCGTTCTGCTCCCTGCAGAACTCCTCCCTGGTGGGACCCCCTTCTTGCTGCCAATGGGTCAGCTCAGAGATGTCTCCCAGTTCGGCTACCTGCTCCCCTGTAGGCACCGGGCGTCCCCCTCGAGGTCCGCCTCCTCCGGTCCGTGGGAACTTCGGGGGCCGGTTTCCCGCGCCCCTGCCCTTTCTTTGGCAGGGACTTGGGCCACTGTTCCAGGCTCCAAGTCCTCTTGATCACCCTTTCTGGCTGCCATTGCCCGAGTAGACACGCATGCCCACTCTGGCAACCCAAGCATCTCCAAGTGAGACCTGAGCTCAACCTCCTTCCATGAGGACTGCTCCAGGTCGTTTCCTAGCAGACAATCTACAGGCATGGTAGGGCTCACAACCACCCTCAAGGGACCTGAGACCCCCCCATTCAAAGGGAACCTGCGCCACCATACACTGGCGCTCAGAGTTGTCTACAGCAACTACTTGGTGGAATGCTCCTGGGACTACTTGCTTCTCAGACACCAGGTGACACCGGACTGAGGTCACACTGGCTCCAGTATCTCTGAGAGCCTCTACCCTGTTCCCGTTAATGGTCACCCAGGTGCTATATTTCTTTGTGTTAGGGGGCACCTGGTTTCCTGGGACCATCTCACTGTCCCCGAGTGAGACAAGGGTCATTTCTGCGGGATCCCCACCCTCCTGTGGGCACCCCTCCTCCCCAAGCGCTACACTAGCCAACACTTTGGACTGTCCACCGGTGGGTGGCTGTGTCCCCTTCGGGCACTTGGGGTCCCCCTTAAAGTGACCTACCTGGTCACATGCATAACACTTTGCGGGGGCCGGTCTCAACAGGCTTCCCTGTAGAGACCCCTTTCTTCTTATCACCGGGGGCTGGGAACCTTTACCCTGGGTACTAGTTTGGGGCCCTTTAGAGAACTCCTGTGCTTTACCCTTGTCCCCCCACCTTTCTGCTGGGGACCCTGCCCACCTTTGGCTGGAGTCTCCCCAAACGCTTTCTTGTGGACCCTGGTACTCACCCAGCGGTCCGCTTCCATAGCAAGCTTCCTGGGGTCAGTTAGCTTACTATCCACTAGGTGCTGGCGCAGATCTGCAAAACATAGACTAGACAAGTGCTCCCATGCAATCAAGTTGTAGAGCCCCTGAAAATCTGTTACACTACTGCCCTTCACCCAACCATCCAGCGACCTGCAGAACACATCCACACATTCCAACCAAGTGTTGGCATCAGACTTCTTACTGGACCTGAACTGATCCCTGTACTTTTCAGGAGTAAGACCATACTTCGTGAGAAGGGCATCCTTCATGTCAGCATAGGTGAGGTGATACCCCTTACCCAAAGCTATCAGAGCATCCCTTGCTTCTTCCGGGAAAAGTGGCCACAATCCTGCTCCCCAATTCTCCTCAGGGACCCCATTCATGTGTATGGCTGCCTCATAACCCTGAAACCACCTTTGTATGTCATCCCCCTTTTTGAACTCCTTGCCTACGTTCTTGGGAATGTGCACAATCCTGTCTGCCTTTCTGGACGAATTGCTGCCACCATCTGAGCCTGACTTACTCCTAAGTTCTAGCTCCTTCAGTTCTCTCTCATGCTCTAAGAGCATCTTCCTCTCCTCTATGGCCAATCTCTTCTCCTCCCGCTCACTCTCCAGCCTGAGCTTCTGCAGCTCAAACTGCCTTGCCTCCCGCCTGTCCTCCAGCTCCTCTGGGGACAGACTGCTGCTGCCTGACCTGGCGGGTTCCCCCTACCCAAAAGCACATCCACCCTGGAAATAGGCTCCTCCACCTCCTCACTGAGATCACCAGGCTGCCCATTGGCATGTCTGGCTGCTACCCAGGCCCTCAGCGCCTTCTGTAGCTCCTCCTTCCTTGTGAGGCCTTTAATTTGGACTTTCAGGTTTTTACAAATCGCTCGTAACTCCTTTACGGCATAGGATTCCAACCTGTCCTCCTCAAAGATAACTTCCAGAGATGCAACGGATGATGCAATTGATTCAGGCATGACAAAAGTCGTGAGTTGAAAACTGGCAAGATCAAAAAGTAGGCCAAAGAAAAAGAACCAGTATGTGGTACGTAATGGTCTGCAGATATGGTAGTAGTGCACACCAATCACTGTAAGTCAAGTGCAAACACAAGTCCTATCCTCACCACTGACAACCAATGTTAGAAATGGGATCTCTAGTTGGCAAGGGCTTGCACCTTTGTCCAAGTAGGGACCCTTCTTCCTAGTCAGGGTAAGGGTTGTTACACTCGTGAAGTAACCCCTGCTCACCCTCGTGGTAGCTTGGCACGAGCAGTCAGGCTTAATTCAGAGGCAGTGTGTAAAGCATTTGCACATAACCAACAGTAATACAGGGTAAGCACTACAAACGGACACCACACCAGTTTAGAAAAATAACCAATATTTTATATACTCAAGACAAGACCAATTACGACAAAAATCCACAATACTGTACTTTACGAATGAATGCTTGATACGGTAACTTCTTCTTTGCAGGAATAGCACAAAAGCAAAGTTCGTACGAGTCGGTAGCTCCGTCCGAGCCTACCGTGATGCTGAAAACCCCAGAGTCTAACAGTTCCAGCCGACCGCGTCGATACGGGCCAGCAGAGTCATGAACAGACTCGGTTACAGTACCTTTCTCGTTGTGGCTGGTACGGAGTGTACGAGCCGGTCGGCGTTCGTCGCGGTTGCGGTGCAAGACGGAGCGATGCAAGGTGCGGTGTCCTCGATGCGGTGCAGGCAGCGGCTCGATGAGCGTCGTGCAGACGGAGTCGGAGAGTCCAAGGCATGCGATGCAGGGCGAGAACGATGCTCGATGCGGTGCTGACAGGTTGCGATGCAGGCGACCAAGCCGGAGTGCGGGAGCTGGCGTCGGACAGCGGTGCGGAGTCGGAGCGGTGCGTCGCAGAGCGTGCGAGCGGTGCCCCAAATGCGGTGCGGTCTCGACTCTTGAGCCAGTTGCAGCGTCCGCGTCGGTCGGGTCCGGTTGGTTCAGTGAAGCGATGCGATGCGAACTGCGGTGCCCACAGGTCACGGTGCAAGCAGCGGCTCGATGTTGGCGGCGTCGGACGTCGCCCACGGTGAGACCAGGGTTGCGATGCGAAGCGGGGCGATGCGGTCTGCGGTGCAAACAGGTCACCGGCCAGGGATGGATTCGGTTGACGGAGTCGGTTGCAGTTCCCTTCCTCTGTGGCAACTGAAACAGCGTTCCAGAAGCGGTACCCAGAGGCTTGTGAAGTCTTTGTAGTCCCTGAGACTTCTTAACAGGAGGCCAGCTCGGTTTCAGGCCCTTGGAGATACTCAGCACAAGTTTGTAGAAAGTTCAGTCCAGTCCTTTCACTGCCCAAGGCAGAAGCAGCAGCTGCAGGCCAACCCAACAAAGCAACAACACAGCAAAGGGGCAGTACTCCTCCTGGCAGCTCTTCCAGCTCTTCGTCTTGGCAGGTTCCTTGATTCCAGCGAGATCTAAATTCATGGGGTCAGGGCCCCAATATTTATATCCCAAATTCCTTTGTTCTCTGAAGGCAGAGAGGCCTTTGCCTAGTCCAAACCAGTTCTGGAGCACTTTGTTGACAAGTCTCCGTCCCTTCTTTCAGTGAGTAGGCCAGGGACATCAGACGCACCACAGGAGGTGGAGCCAGCATTGTGGAGGGAAGGCACTGTCCTATTCAGGGCCCAGGTGCGACCCCTCCCACCCATCTACATGTAGATCTTGCTATTCAGCCCTGTGCTGACTCACCCTGTCTCCTGGCATCCCCCAGCCCCTGTCACTCACACTCCAGACAAGGAATACACAACCTCGCAGAGGCAGGCTTGGATGGTTAGACAAGAAAATACCCACTTTCTAAAAGTGGTATTTTCAAACACAGAAATGTTAAAACCAACTTCACTAAAAGATGCATTTTATCATTCTGAGTTCAGGCATACTAAACTCGAATTTCTACCATGTTCCCGGGGTCAGTTAGCATTATAAGCTGTAATAATCAAAACTGCCCGTTCTGGCCTAGGGGAACAGGTAGCCTTGCAATAGTGAAAAGCGAACTAGGCTGTAATTCACTATCAGGACATGCCACACACACCAGGGCATGGCCTACCTTTCGCATACAACGCACCCTGCCCACAGGGGTACCTTGGGCTTACCTTAGGGGTGACTAACATGTAGAAAAGGGAAGGTTTAGGGACTTGCAAGTGTGTGCACTTGCCAAGTCGACTATGGCAGCCCCAGGCTGCGCACAGGCTCTGCGATGGCAGGCCCGAGTTACACTTTACGGGCTGTTGGCGTGGGTGGCACAATCCAGTGCTGCAGCCCACCAACAGCATTTGGTCTATAGGCCCTGGCACTCGCAGTGCACTTTACAAGGGACTGACACATAAACCAAATAGGCCAATCATGGAAACGCGAATCCATAACACATTTTATACAGGAGCACTTGTACTTTCCCACTGGACAGCAGTGAGGAAAGTGCGCAGAATCATTACACCAGCAAAAACAGAGTCAAAACCGGGAGGTCAGAAAGCAAAAAGTCAGGGGAAACACGCCAAAAGATGCCAAGTCTAACAGAGATGTAGAGTGTTATGATCCCTAAAGGTAATAGAAATAACTCCACCTTCAAAAACAGTGGAGGACAAACTCCTGGTTATAAAGATGTAATCAACAGTAGAACACTGACCTCTACCTGTGAAGGTGGCTGTATTAGCAATGTCGGAACCCAGAAAATCAAAGGCATTGCACAAATTTGAGCAGGCCAGCATAGTAAATAACATAAAAACCCGAGCATCTTGACTGTGGCCCAGGAGATGTCAAGACAAGATGGAGGGATGTGGATCAATCAAATAAAAAAAGTAAAAAAACAGCATATCATTAAAATCCCCTGCAACTAACAAATTGCAAATACCTCCTAAACATAGATGACTAGTGCTAAGTGATCCAATAAAAGAAACCGAAAAATTGTCATTAAAAAAATTCAATACAAGTAACCCAACTTTGGTTGCCTATTTTAGGTGAAACGCCTGAAGGAATATACTACCTGTATTAATACAGGATATGGAGCAACCGAAAGTGACCTTAAACCAGGCCAATAGACTTTCACTGGCCCTCCCGGAGGTAGACTGTAAAGCTGGTTGAGAACAGCTAATACAGCCATCACAGAAGACATCCTCCATTGTCCCTTAATCAATCAATCAATTTGGTATTTATAGAGTGTGGCTTATCACCGGAGAGGGTATGCAGGCGCTGGGCTGCTGGTCTCAGTTGAATAGACAGGTCTTGAGTCCCTCCCTGAAATGGGTCAGCAAGGATGAAGTGTGGAGGTGGAGAGGGAGGGAGTTCCAGGATGTGACCTCATGATGGGAGAAAGAGTGTCCTCCGGAGCAGCAGCGGCGGATGTGTGGTGTCTGTGTGAGGGTGAGATGAGAGGAGAGGAGATTCCTGGGAGGTCGGTGGAAATTCAGGCAGTTGTTCATTTAAGCAGGTCCTTGGTCATGGAGGGCTTTGTAGGCATGGATCAGAAGCTTGAATTGGCATCGCTTCTGGATAGGGAGCCAGTGTAGGTCCTTCAGGTACTGGGTGATGTGGGTCCTCCTGGGTAGGTTGAGGATCAGTCTGGCTGCTGCGTTCTGGATAGTCTGGAGTCTTTTCATGAATTCGGTGGTGGTGCCTGCGTAGAGTGCGTTGCTGTAGTCCAGCCCACTGGTGATGAGGGCATACGTTCCCGTTTTCCTGCTGCTGAAGGGAAGCCACTTGGAGACTTTGGGAAACAGGCAGAGGAGACGACATTGACCTGAAGTTTCATGGAGAGTTCACTGTTCAGGATGATGCCAAGTTTGAAGCGTGGTCTTTTGGTGCAGGGGTGGGTCTGAGATCCGCTGGCCATCAGGAGTCGTTCCAGAGTGAGGAGTGTCTGCCGAAGATCAGTTGTTCTTCATCCAGACTGCAAGGCTCTTCATAAAGTTGTGGAAGTTGGTCTTCAGTGTAGGAGATGATGTTGATGTTGTGGGATCTGACGATGTCAGCGAGTGGTGTCATATAGAGGTTGAAGAGGATTGGGCTGAGTGATGAGCCTTGAGGTTGGGCTGTGAGGTAAAGGGGGAGATGGTTTCTCTGGGTGAGACCCGTCAGAAAGGATGTCATCCATCTGAGCTTGTTGTCTGTGATTCTGATCTGGTGCAGTTGATCAATGAGTGTGTGGTGGGAGACGGTGTTGAAGGCTGCTGAGAGGTAGAGCAGGATCAGGGTGGCTGATTCACCTCTGTTGCGCAAGATGCGGATGTCGTCTGTTGTGTCGATGAGGGTTGTCTCAGTGCTGTGATTGGCTCTGAAACCTGATTGCGAGAGGTCCAGCAGATTGTTTCTTTCCAGGTGTTCTGTGAGTTGGATTCTGATGGCCTTCTCCAGCACTTTGGTGGGGAATGGAAGCAGTGAGATGGGCCGGTAGTTCTGGAGCTCGCTGGGGTCTGCAGAGGAGAGGTCTAACCTCTGCGTGTTTCCACACGTTGGGAAAGGTGGCTGTGGTGATGGAGGTGTTGAGGATGGTGATGAGCTGACTGATTTTGTCTCTTCCGAGGTTATAACGTCAGGGGGCATGGGTCGGTGGGAGCTCTCAAGTGGATGGAGTTCATTAGCATAATTGTGTGCAGTATGTTGAGATGTTCCTATGTGGTGAGCGGGTGGTCGACCGTACAGGTCGTTGGGATGTTGAGGATTTGGGTAGGTTGGGGATCGAAGTTTGTGTGGATAGTTGCTATCTTGTTGTGGAAGTGGTCTGGGAGGGCGTCGCAGAGCTACTGTGAGGATGGGATTGCGTTTTCAGTGGCTGATGGGCTGGTGAATTCTCTGATAATGGTGGAGAGTTTCTTGGTTTAGTTGGCACTGATCTCTACCTGGCAGGTCAGGGCCTCTATTTTTGTGGCTTTTTTCTGGTGGTGGTAGTTTTTGAGGGCAGACTTGAAAGTGGCTCAGTCAGTTTGTTTCCTGCTGGAACGCCATTTTCTCTCCACTTGCTTGCATCTGCGTTTTAACATGCTAAGCTCTGGGGTGTACCAATTGGCACGTTTGGTGGATCTGTGCGTTTTGGGTGTTCTAGTGGGAGTGACTCGGTTGGCGGCACTGGTGATCCAGGCGTTGATCCAGGCTTGGTTCAGGTTGGTGATGGTGTTGGGCTGTGTTTTGCTGAGGGTGTCAATCCACTGGTGCTGAGTGGCCTTGGCCCAGCTGCAGAGTGGGGCGGTGTGGCAGTTGGATGTGGTACGGGGGTCTAGCGAGGCTGAAGTGTACGATGCAGTGGTCTGACCAGGTGAGTTCTGTGGTGTGGCTGTATCTGATCCTGTTGCTGGACGTGAAGATGGGGTCCAGCATGTGTCCTGCTTTGTGCGTGGGGTCTGTGAACAGTTGCTTGAGGACAATGTTGTCCAATCTTTCCAGTAGGTTGGTGGAGTTGGTGTGGGTGGGGTCGTCCAGGTGGAAGTTGAGGTCTCCCAGGAAGACGTAGTGTTCGGATTCTATGACGAACAGGGTGATGAATTGGGCGGTGGCTTTGCTGAAGCAAGTTCATGGTCCTGGCGGTCTGTAAGCGAGGTGCCTTTGATGGTGGTTTTGTCGTCGGTGTGGAGCTGGAAGTTAATGTGTTCCATGATTGGCGCGGTCTCGTCACTGGCGATGGTGCAGGTTATCGATTCCTTGTATACGATGGCGATGCCACCTCCGTATCTGTTTGTGCTGTCGCAGTGTTTCATCTTGTAGCCAATGGGTGTTGCGGTGCCAATGTCAGGGGCCAATGCAGGGGTGATCCAGGCCTCTGTAATGAAGGTCACATCAGGGGCGAGGGAGGAGATGGTGTCCCAGACTTCGGTGGCGTGTTTGCAAAGAGATCTGGTGTTCATCAGGAGGCAGCTGAGTTGTTCCGGGGAGGTTTTGGCCGAAGGTGTTGGCATGGCTATGGTTGCCACATGGTGGATAGTGCTGAGGTGGGAGTGAATTGGCAGCAGGTACAGGTGAAAAGGTCCCTCTGTGGTCCATGGTGATGCCAGGCAGCAGTTGTTGTTGCGTCCGGGGTCCAGGACACAGAGATCTGTGACGGAGTATCTGTGGAAATACAGAGTGCCAGGGTTCCTGGTGCTGGGCGTGCTCCAGGCGTGAACAGGCGCAGATGGGCTTACCTTTGGTGAGCCAGTGGCACGGCCACCCAGCGGCCTCCATAAGTAGTCCTGAGAGGTAGGAGGGGCTGGCAGGGAGGTGAGAGGGCAGCGAGCGGGAATCGGCGGGCGGAAAAAAAGGGCGGGAGCAGGCAGTAGCAAATACAAGTGAATAAGGGGCACAAGTAGGCAGGTAGCACACTAAATAAGATGACAAATACAACAATACTAGTGAATAAGGGGCACATGCAATAACAGGGAGCACACTAAATAAATACAATAATAGCAGTGGGTCTGGAGGACTGCAGGATAGAACCTGTAGTAGGACTGTGTCAAATTGATTCACCAAGTCCAGCCACAACTGAGATCCCAGCATAGATTTAACCCCTGTAATGTTCTAGCTGAGAACAATAACATTGAATAATCCAACAACAGCTTTATTTATGGAGTTAGTTCCATGAAGACAGGTCTCATGTAGCCTGCGGCAGTTCCTCCTTGAGGGGAGAGGAAGATTGCCCCACCTGCTGCGAGTGTAGCAGCTGCAGCAAAACATAAAGTGGTCAATGGACATGACCATTTTTGTGAAGTGCATGCTGTGTCTCGGGGGCAGGGCCATTACTGCTGTTGATTGGCAGCAGGAATGACTTGCTTAAAACCTAAAGTGTGCATGTTGAATTGGCCGGCTGTCTTGAGACAGCCAGCACCAATGCCAGCTGTAAAACAGTGGGGCGGACTGCAGGCACGGGCTCCTACGCTGAAAAGGAGCACTGTGTCAGCGTGCTGTGACCAATCATGGCACTACTCTCTTGCTGAAAACGGCATGAGTGTAGCTCCAGGATAGGTTAGGGTTCATCAGCCCTTTACTTCCAGGTCAGGCTCTGTGGTTTCAGCAGTGGAGTGCCTTCTGTGAAGACACCAACCAGATGGTGGTTCCGCATCTCCGGGGTCTTCCCTGCACCTAAAATGTAAGTACTTTTGTTATTATTTATTTCATTCAAAAGTATAGCTTAACTAATTTGATGGGGGTGGGTGTAGGGGGCTATTAAGTTGATGCTAAACTTGCTGTGAGCCCCAAGATCTGGTGCTCTTTGTCCCACCACTTGCACATGCCACTAGCCACTACTGCATCTGGCATAACAACTGGGGGCATTGCCCAAGTAGAGAAAATGCTGGGAAGTCCCTAAGCACAAGGATCGATAAAGTTTGGTATGGAAGCTTCATGAGTATCCCCCCCCTCTCGAACAGTCAGTCCTCCTACGCCAGGGTGGACAAGTGATCAAATGTTGGAACTCCCAGGTTTGACTTCCCACTAGATGGAACAGCAGGGAATCCCAAAGATTGAGTCAAGTTTCTGTAGAAATAAGACAAAGGTAGTAGTTGGATTTAGCTAGACTTAAACAGCCTATTTGTAACCATGAACAACAGACCATCAACAGTCCTTGGCAGTCTAAAATTAATTATGACGCAGTCCCCACTGCAGCATTTGGAGTTGGGGCCCACCCATCCCACTCTCCATACCATTAAAATCTCATCTTCAGTCTAGATCATTGAGCTGGCCTTCAAACTGAGCCAATGGGTGACCTTATTTTTCAGCTCAGTAGTTGATTTGGTCAACCCCACAGTTAATACAGAAACATTAGTCATAACAATCACATGAGCATTAGCTGCTGGTGTTAGATTTAGGGTGGAGGACCCTTCTCCTTGTTGGACCAGCTCCTATTAAAGATCTCGGTAGTTAGGTACTGCCTGGTAAGGCGAAAATCTCAATCCTGCATAAATAATAAACAAGGGCAGTGGGCTGAATTAACTGATCAGGGGAAAGGGGACCATTGCGACCCCTGGCTGCAGGTATTCCAAGATGCCCACTTGCAAGGCCTGGATGGTCAAAACCTCCTTGCTTCCACTTGCCCAGACCGCTAAGTCTATCCCCCTTTTGCATCCATAAAGTCCGTAATCATGTCGAATTGAGATTCAATGGACTGCAACCGTGAAAAATCAAATTGAGTTTGGCACACAAAATAACGGAAAATTCTGCCTTAAGTGAGTTAACCACAACAATAGCTAAGTTAGATCCCAGCAGGGGCAGGTCCTCTGTTTGAGACTAAAACTAATGAGGTTAAGAGCCATTTTGGGCAAGTCACCTTATCTATTGCTTTTCTTCATGGGGTTGGAGCACGGTGCCAAACAAGACTGACTGGGTATGAGTGCAGTGCTGGTAGATGGGCTGGTAGGTGGACCTGGGTGAGGCAAGTGAGACATTATAGTTGGACTCAGCTGGGCAGGGGCAATGTCTGAAGCAGCAGAATATGAGGGAAGGTGTCCCGATGGCAATCTGGAAATACGGGAAGGGAGACCTTCCTTGGTCAAGGAGAGGCGTTGCTCCACCATTTCCATTTCTTTCAATACAACACCCACTGCCTGTGCCAAAAAAAACCTCAAGGGAGGAGACAATAAAGAGAGCAGCCTTTCGCTCACCCATTGTTTGAAAAGTAAATAGTTCAAGTCAGGCCCAAACAAAGGCAAAAAACATCAAGCGAAACTGGTACCTGGTCAAGATGAAAAGGTAAGAGGGGTGGTCCAGTCGAGCCGATGTCAGGCAATAACAAGCGAAGATGAGCCCAATCTTGGCCCAGTCTTTGACAGGCACAAGTCAGTGTGCGTCCTGCAAACATCCCATGCAGCGGGAATGCAAACAATGCTGTGAAGCCTGCGTATGTTGCAGCCCCCCACCTCCTCCCACACAGCCACAGAGAGCAAGAGAGGTTGTGGGACACGTAGTCCCGATGATGCAGTGTCCTTGTGTCCCACACAGCAGGAATGCAGGCAGTGCTATGAAGTATGAGTCTGGTGTGGGCTCCCGCCTCCTCCCAGGTGGCCACAGGGAGCAAAACAGGCTCTGGGACGCATCATCATTGTGTCCCCAAAACGCAGAGTCATCAAACATGAAATGCAGAGTCAAAGGTAGAGAACTGTAAACACAGTCAAAGATAGACAGCTGCAAAGAGATGCTGAATATAACAAAAAAATGGTCATCTTGTAATCTGTGAATATGTGGAGTGATAAGAAGGGTTTAAGACCATCAGTGCAAGGTGTGCAGGGGAACATATTGAACAAATGTGGTTTGCAGGTATTCACAGCCAGTATTATTACCAGCCCAATGACCCAGACATAAAGACTTGAACCTAATAAGTTTCTCCATCTTGAGCAAGTACAGTTTGGAGAGATGAGAGATTGGCTTGTGCCACCAAAGGCCAAGCAGAAGGCTGGGTGTAGCATTATAAATGCTTTGCACGATATCATTGAGAAATTAGGGAAGTACAAAGAACAGGACATTCCCACAATCAGAATGACTGGAGATGATCCAAATAGCGAAATAGAAGAATATTGTCAAGCAACATAAATAGTAAAAAACACAGTTGAGACACCTTGTTAATGTCCAACACAAAAGATAGGTCATCTTAAAAAATGGGATCACTGACACAATATCAATCACAACAATATTGAGAAAAGAAATATTGTGTCAAAAATATTGATTACAAAAATATTGTTTCCATATACTTATAATGGTAAGTACAAAAATATTGGAATCAAATATTGTTTCACACTAAAACATTAAAAACATACACAAATATTGTTTTTTAATATCTATAGTTTAAAATAGTAAATCTTAAATATGTTAATATATAACATTATTATAATCTAAGTTAAATTGAAATAATATTTACTACTATACATAAATATATACTTATACAAAACATGCACACTTAGATATATATGTGTATATTTATATAAACATATATAAAATGTAACACTATTATTAAAAATATATAGTACATTATATAAAGAAAATTGTTTTTTTAATTTACTACTATAAAAGCATATATATATATATTCATATATATATATATGTATATATATATATATATGAAACATAAAAAATATTTACAAATCAACTGCAAAACATTAAATAAATTAACAAATTAATTAAATATAAAAAACAAATAGGCGTTTACTAAAAATATTATAAAAATTAAAAGCATATGTATGCATAAACAAATAACATAAAATTAAACAAATAAACAAATAATAATATTAGATATATTTAAACAATATTAAGAGAAGTATGGAAGTCTGGGAATAACAGATATATTGTTCCCACTCCAGTCTCTTCAACAGTAGGGAAAGCATTGGACTTTGGAGAGGTGAGATTTACTATTCCCACTCCAGTCTGTGCAACAGTAGGGAACAGTAGGGAAACTGTTGGACTTTGGAGAGATTACATTTACTATTTCCACTACAGTCGGTGCAACAGTACGGAAAGCATTGGACTTCTGAGGGGAAAGATTTGCTATTTCCTTTCCAGTCTATGCAACGGTAAAGAAAGAGTTGGACTTCGGAGGGAATAAATCTACTATCCCCACTACAGTCTGTGCAACAGTAGGGAAAGCATTGGCATTTAGATGGATTAAATTTACTATTCCCACTCCAGTCTGTGAAATAGTAGGGAAAGTACTTCACTTCAAACACATATTTGTAACATAATCCTATTAATTTACAACAAATGTAATACTCTTAATATGCACATTGTTAATTAACCCCCAAAATAATTATATATATGAAAATAAAAAACAAATAAACAATCTGACCCCCAGGATATTGCGGCATGGATTGGGAAATTTTGAGGCACAAAAATGGAAATCTTGCGGCACACTATTGCGCTTTTTGTGGCATTTTTGTAGCACATTATTTTAGTGACATTTAATAGTTATGTCCTACGAACAAGGGAATTTGGAGGAAAACCCCATGGTGTATGCTCTCCTAATCACAACAGCATAGGGCTCCTTCTCACACTGACACTATTTTGAGGTACCAGTGTGGGCTACGACTCTGGTGGAGGAGAGTTCTTGAGGTGTAAAATGTTTGGAAGAGGATCCTAAATGAGGAATGGT
This sequence comes from Calotriton arnoldi, assembly GCA_963921515.1. NCBI lineage: Eukaryota > Metazoa > Chordata > Amphibia > Caudata > Salamandridae > Calotriton > Calotriton arnoldi. The sequence continues at coordinate 831,122 of CAWUFW010004930.1, read as the reverse complement.
GTGGGTGTCAAATCTATTTAGGTGGAACCTGCAGAAGGGAAAAGGAATGGTCTAAAACTACTAACACTACCTCTTGGTGGATCTCAATTTTTCTTCTTGTCCACAGTGGGTGTGAGCATGATGATGTGCCATGCCTGCAGTATTTTTTGTAGTGCTATTCAATAGTTATGCAAACTTTAGCTTGTGTTTGATAGTGGACTGTGGAGATGATCAATCTGTTGTTCACATGTTATTTAATAAAGAAAAAGGAAGGTGGACTGAGAAGATGTGACAGATTGTGGTTACATTTAAAAAAATGATGATTGGCTGGGGAGATACTAGTGCTACAACTTTCCTTCGCCAACCTCACTTCCAATTATGAGCTATTTTTAAATAATTAAAATCTACAGCAGACTGATGATAAATAACAGAATAAAGTGTTATGGATTAATACATAACGTATCTCAACACTTAGTGACTTAAAATATTTCATGTTTATAGGCAGTCAGTAATAAGTGGTTTATTGTGCCTGCACTTTATACACACAAAGTTACCAGATGATGCCATGTCATTCGGGAAACTGTATTCCAGTACTGGATTTTTCATCTAGAAATCACTGTTTTCAGATGTGTCGGTCCAATTGATTTAATTGGAATTGTATTGTATTGTAATTGCATTCATATAGTGATACTATCCCTCACAAGGGATTGAAGAGCTTTATGATTGGCAGCACACTAGTCAGGATTCCAGAGTTAGTGGTTATTTCAGTGATTGTTGTTGGTTATTGGGATTAGTCTTATGCTCTCAAGGAAATCATTCCATGCACTTACTCCGCTTTGATCCACTACAGCAAAACATGACTACTGGACCCATTACCCAGCTAAGTCACTGGACAGGAGAATATTTGAATACAAGATGGGTGCATGCAGTAGTACATTAGTCAAGTGGTTCCTTTTAGTAGGGATTGAACATTTGACCTGTAGGTGGGTTCCATGTACATCTCAGAAGCAGGTGCATTATTCCACGCTACCATTGCAGTTCAGATTCACACACACAGGAATACGTTGAGGGCCTATCAGCTGTTAAGGCCGCTACTCATCATGAGAATGCGGATGTACAGGGGAACCCTTCCAACACTGCATGAATAGAGTAGCCCATCTTCCAAAGGCCCGAAGGTCATGACCTTATCCCAAGAACTCAGGTTTTGCTCATCTACCCTTCAAAGTGGACAGGAGGGCTAAGCTACGTACCTCTGTACAAAGAGATTAATGCTTCAAGGTTAGAGGAAACATCGAACCATCTCCTCGTCCAAAAGACAGCAAGGCTAATAACTGAGGATGAAGCAATAGCATTTTTACCAAAAAGCTCCGAACTGCCCATCAGTGACAGGAAGTGATTAGAAAAAGTCAGTACATTTGAATACAGGAATAGAAAGCAATACTTTTGAACTTCGTTGCAACTCATACTCACTGTGTGCTCCCACAGACACAGCAGCTAATGGGACACCTAACTAGAGGTGGGCGAGCCACTGAAAGCTTGTGGCAGATGCCTGACTCTAGCTCGTCTTGAGGTCCTCTTGTACCCTCAGCCCAAAACGAGTTGAGCTTTAACAGGAGGTGACGTAGGAAGTGGCTACAGCTGCAGCCTACATAACATAGATAACAAGATTTGAATCCCGGTCCGAGCTCAGCATCCTGTGAATCCAATCAAACGTACTTGTGCAGTATACATTGAAAACTGTGCAATCTGGTTTCTTCAGGTTATGAAGCACTCTTATGTCCTTGGGCAATGTTTGCACAATGTAAACTGTCAAAAATTCAATGTGAATCCTGCCAGTCACCCACACTCTAATCTCATCCTCCAAAACTTAAAGACAAAGGGGATATTCTCAAGAACGTGCGATAATTATCGGTAACCTAGGTTAACGCAATTTTACATAACGCCGTCTATCGCAGGAAAATAACGCCGTGTTAACGGCATATTCTCAACACGCCGGCAACAGGCGATAGTGTCCCGATAACGCGTCAAATGTCCGCGTTAATTACCGGTACGGCGATAAAAAAGCAAACCAGACCGTGAAAAAAGTGGCGATGGGCCCAACAGCGATAAAACATCAGTGATAAGCAGCGCCAGGCTTGCTATTCCCACGTCAGGCGGGAAAAATCACCATAAAAGCTGAAAAAAAAAAAAAAAAAAAAACACAAACAACTGAGAAGCACAATGGAGGAAGCTGGAGCAACTACAGAGGCCAACCAGAACCCCACAAACCCCCCGGAGGACCAGCCAGGGACCTCGGGGAAGAAGAAGGGCAAGGAGAAGAAGAAGAGGAACCAGCGATTCAGTCCTCAGGAAAACAAGATCCTGATTATGGAGGTGAAAGAACACCACCAACAACTGTTCATCACCTCCACTGTGTCATTGGCAACTAAAAATGCAATATGGCAGTCCATCTTGGCCAAGTGAATGCAGTCGGAGTGAAGAGAAGGGAAGTGGACGACTGCAAGAAGCGCTGGAATGATGTGAAGCGCAAAACCAAGCTGAAACTAACCAACAACCGGAAAGCAGCAATGCAGGCTGGAGGTGGGAGTCCAGCGCCACAGCAGGAGCTGGATGAGATGGAGGAAACGGTGTCCACAGTCATCAGTGGGGAGAAGGTGGCAGGAGTTGGGGGACCGGACACTGCTCAACATGACCTGACCCAACAGCAACAGGGTGAGTAACGACCAGGGACTGGGGGGACGGGGGGAGATGGGCACAATGGCACACATGCACAATTAAGTATAGCACAGTGCACACCTACAATGACTCTGGATCATGTCCCTGATCTCCTTGGCATACTGCAGCACACATAGAAACAGCAAGTAGGCCCCCGTCGACAATGTGCCGAGAGGGGGCCCTCCCCACACATCACCAATCTCACAACAAACCCGTGCATGTGCAAACCCATGCACAAGGCTGACCCTCCACGGGGCAACAATGTAAAGTGGGGTTTGCTAGGCCATGTACTGGTCCAGTCTCAACACTCCACTGAATGTGACCAAAACATTCTAATTCACACAGATGTGTCATGTCTATGATCAAGCAAGTAAGAAATTATGGATGAATGTAGGGGCAGTGATTCCAAAAAAAGGTACTCCCTGGGAACTGATATCAATGTGCATGTTTGACCGTGACCCAGACAGGCAGTGAGACGACTGGGAATGTGTGAACTACCTGTGGCCTCATTGCTCCTAAACAACAATCTCGCAATTTCCCAACTTAGCCCCATGTCAATGTAGGAAATAGGGCTGTGTGTAAAAAAGCCTAAGTCTAAGTTATGTGGATGCCACAGCTCGGAGCAATGATTTGTTTGAGTGTGCAGCGGTTGGACTCCTGGGATGGTCTGTGCGTAAGTGTGAAGAACATTCCATGCAAGAGAACTGCGAGCAAGGACTTCTGTGTGTGGGGTGTGTATACGTTGGTCTTTGGTTAGCGCTGTGCGTAGTGTGGGAGTCGTCATCAGCTGCTATGGTATCTCTCAGGGGGTGCCGGGCGTATGCAATTCCAAGGTCGGAGATGCAGATGTGATACCGCCTTCTAGTTCAGACAAAGGTGCTTACATCCCTAAAGTTAGTTCGTCATCTGCTTGCATTCTGGAAAAGTGATGTGGATTTGGGGGGCGGGGGGGATGTCACTGCTTCGCCTTCCGGCACGGTTGAACCCTAACCAGCCATGTACGTGCCTTCACGGTCAATTTTGCATGCTCTGATGTAGCAGTGGTGTTTTGCTGCAGTCTGACAGTGATGTGTACAGGTAGCTGTGAGGATGCGCGTGACTTCTCACCTTGCACCTATTAGCTGACACTGTTCACTACTATTGATGGATGACATCCGTGTACACATGTGATCTGTACATGGCACATATGTCCAGGGGACACCTTGGTGTGTTCCACGCAAGGTATTCCTGCTGGCTTTTTGGCTGGCTCGCATCTCCCATGTTGCTGAGGTGTTCCCTGGGCCCCCATCCCCCTTACGTCCATGTTGCTCATGTTGTGGGACTTGAGTCACAGGGTTTATCTCTGCATCAGGGTGGTTCATATTTGACCCCTAATGACACCCGCAATTCCATATTTGATCCCAAATAACACCCTCAATTCCATATTTGACCCCAAATGACACCCACAATTTATATCTGACCCCAAATGACACCCTGTTGTCTTTATTTGAACACCAATGACAGCCTTCATGGAATGTTATTGTACACATGTGATACGCTGATGAGTGGGATTACGTACTACATTTGACACCCTGAAATGGCATTTCGAATACGTGACACCCTAAACAGCCTCTCTGTACAGAGGTGACATACCCACCATCTATATGCTAATTGTGAGATTGTTAGCACTTAATGTTGCACTTACACTTGTCAGAGTGATGTGCTAATGCAGAGGACTGACATGCACACAGGGAATGTGTGTTGCAATTAATTTCTTTGCACATGCTGTTCATGTGGTCATTTTGTACTGTTCCATGATTGCTAAGGACAGTCACAATGTGACGTGCTCATGCGAAGAAATTGCTAATGATTGTGTTCCTTCGGGCTATTCCTGCTGCAGCTGCAGTGGGGTGTGGTCCACCTGCCTCATCTTCCTCATCATCGTCCGGTGCATCTGGCACTTGGATCCAGGGGGCATTGGTGCGTACACATATGTTGTGCAATACACAACATGCAATGATCATCTTGCACACTATTTCCGGGCTGTACAGGAGTCTTCCACCTGTGATGTCCAGGCACCTGAAACGTGACTTTAACACGCCAAATGTGCGCTCAACAATGACCCTGGTGCATTTGTTGGCCACATTGTACTGCCTCTGGGCCGGGGTGTTCGGGGCTCGGAGGGGTGTCATCACCACGGGCAGAGTGCATATCCTTGATCACCTGTGAGAGGTAAGTGAGATTAGTGTAAATTGGTGGTTCAGCATGCTGTGTTGGCAGACTTACAAGTTCTGTGGTGTGTGATTTGTGCGACTTTGGGATTCATGTTTGCCATGTATTGCTTCTGGCTAATGTGCGGGATCAATGTGTATTACGTAGCCTCACAGCTGCTCGTCCCACCCCGAGCCTATTTACTTGTGTGCGCTGCGCGGTTGCATCACTTGCACTCCTACGGCACACCATTGTCATGCCTGTCTGCGCATGTCCGCAAGCCTGACAACAACACTGTAATGTTGGCCGTTGAAGGTGGGCAGCCACGTGTGTGTAGGCCTATGGTAAGGATAGGGCGGACACAGATGTGGATTTCAGGGCTGGCTGAACTCGCGCTGTGATTGAAGCTAGGCCTTTAGCTTATGCTGCGGCAATGAAGATACACACACAACGGTTGGCATGTATGAGCCAAGACCCCGAGCGCTCCTTTATTTTTCAATTCGGGCGAGCCCGCCCTCCGGGTGCATGCTACTGGCATGTCATGTCATGTCATGTGGGTAACACGATCAAGCATCAAATGCTTTGGGTACGAGTGGCGGCCCTCAAAGAGGGCTTGCCACTTACACATGTAATACATACTCTTGGCCGTCAGCGCGTGGGACCACACGCTGTGGGCAACACTCTGGCTGACAAGGCAGCCAGAAATGCAGTATCCACTTGTTCAGTAGCATCAGTCACAAGGACTATGACAAAAGTCGATACCGACATACTGGCAGCCGTAGCGGCTACCAGAGACGGGACGAAATACCCACAGGGGTTTCCGTCCAAATATAAATACCAATTGTCCCCGGAACAAGTTCCGACAGTAACAATTCCTTCCGTTGGGGATCCGCTGATTCCCAACGAGGGCCGCCGGCATGCATTGATCACAGCTGCACATGAGGGCATGGCTTCGGGGGAATGCCAGTGTATCGGCAACGGTGTCCCTCTTGCAGCAACGTCCTGTTTCCCCCCCGCATGGCATTGCTGATAGCTCTCTGTGGCCTTCTGTTCCCACTATGAAAGCAAGCTTCAACAAATTAAGTTGGCTCAAAGCACTGTTATTCCAACATGAAGTTGCCTTGACCTCGGCCCATGAAACATTCGAGCTACAGGTGGCTCGGACATCAAGTGAAATACGATCCCTATTAAATACCAATCTCCCACTACATTTTGGGGAGTTGATACACCAAATATTCAATGTTTCTGACACAGAAGGCCTTGTACCGTTTTTTAAATTGGTGGGCTCTGGTCTTGTGTCCTCGTTTCAAACGATATTTGGTGTAATTCCGGCTTTTATTCATTCCATTTTTTTCAGCGCTTTTGGTGGCTTGCCGTTGATCCTCTTGCTCGCTGGTGCTGTCCTGGTACTTGTTTTACTACTTCGTAATGGCTGCTCTTCATGTGGTACTCGATCATCCGGTCCAGCTGGAGCTGTACCGTAGCTGATTGCAGGAATTCCTTGGTTGCCTGCCTATGGCTGTTGTGGGTGCTGCCTACAATGTGACTTACAGATACGCATACTTTACATGCGTTCAGCCAGTTTTTTGGTGCCGCGACTGTCCTTTCTCCTGGGCTTTGGATTTGTGCCTCTCAAACGCCATACGGCCTTGCCCTGATTGCGACCTGTTGCTGTGGCCCCTATTGCGTCATTATCAATCATGTGCAACTGGTACCCGCATGCTGATGGCGGCCCTGAATGGAGTGCTGGCACAATGGGATATCTGTGAAGGGGCGTCGCGCCTGCTGCACCACAGCTACATTGAGTACGATACAGGATGTACGACCATGCTTTTTGAAGCTATGGATTATGATGAGCACGTATGCTCCTTCGAGTTGTTGAATTGGATGTTGTCCCTCCTTGTCTTTGAAGAGGGGGACTGTCTTTTGGAACACCTTGCCTTCCAAGGTTCAATGGATCTCATATGATTCCGATGATTAATGTTCAACAAGACATTTTTATTTTTTTTCTTCTTCTAGTATTTTACCACTAATTAACCTTATGATGGTTTTGATTTTTGGAACTTTGCCCCTGCTATGCTCAGTGCTTTGACTCTGCTTGCGACTTGGACCTTGTTTTATCTATTCTTCTGCAACCTGGCCAGGGGGAGGGTGTCATGTGGATTTAAGGGACCCCGTTGACATCTTTAGGTTGGAATGGGTCCGGAGGCCATGATGCTGCTTTTGCACACGACACTACAGGTTTATTCTTATGCAAGGATGTTTTCGATGGTCACCTGCAACCCGCTGGCTGCGTAGGTTCCCTGCTTGTTCCTGGAGTTCAGTCTGAACATCGTGAGCAAGGTCAAACAACACCGTCCCTTGTTATTTTGATCTGGTCAGGCCCTAGCACATAGACAAAACATACCCTGCAGCTGCTGTTTGTGGGACACGCACCTTTTTTTAGATATCAGGAGAATGCATGTTACACGCAGACACACTTGAGGAGAGACTTTTCGAGAATGAAGAGCTGTATGGAGCTGTGATGTAGAGACACGATCTATGTCTTAGAGGTATGGGGTCTGCTATACGGACCCAGAGATCTTCTATGATATCATCTTAGTTTTCCTTTCCATGGGGAGGGAGAGTAGGTTCTATAGTCCTGTCTCCAGAATCAATACACAATGATTTCTCCTTTCATAATGTATGGACTTGCTACAATACTGACAATGTTTGTATTATGCATTCTAATTTTAGTAGTGGCTCGTATACTGCATTTTAGAGCACATTAGTTAGAATAAACATTTTAAACTAACTCAGTGACTCTGTCAATCTCTTGTTGTGGATGAGTACGAGAGTCTGAGCGGAAGGGAATAACCTGTTACCACGATCCCTGAGTGATTAGGGGTGTGATGTGTTCTGGGTTGTCTAAACGCCTGTTTCTCTATCTGTGTATAGGAGGGCAGGTGGGACACTATAGCTAGCCGGTCGTGGGCTCGTGGGTACTAAGGCTGTAGGAAGGCGTAGTCCCTATATACCAAAGTCCAGCATTGCTGTGCATAGTTCTGTGTATGTGCAGAATCCCTACAACACTACATTGCAACATTGTCGATTAAGGGCCGGGTGGCGCTGACACCACAACAGAGACACACGCCATAGTTACTTTTGTGGCCAGCCCGGAACTGAACCACGCCCAGAGCCCAGGACTGAACCACGCCCAGAGCCCCGGGCCATTTCTTCAAACTCCTACGCTGGACTGGCGTACGCCGGCCCAGCCCACTACAATTACGCTTACAGGGGGGGCGACATAGCAACATGTCCAAGGTCTTCCCCACTGCCTGAGGTAACATGGTTGCATCCACTGTCCACAACACTGCATACACCAGCAGTATATGTCCACATGGACATGTCTGTGCTCTGCATACTCAAGAGTGTCCAGCACATCACCTCCACACTTGGCATTGTGTCCATTCTTATTCATGGGTCCATTGCCTCCTTCCCACATTCTTGGTTCCCACCTCTCCCCACATTCTGCAATTGTGTGGCAGAGGGGCTCTGCTGTTGTGGATGGTTTGTCTACATGTCTGGCCCCTGTTACCACAGTTCCTAGTGTTGTCGTGTCTGGTAGAGGGGCATGTTGGTTGGCATGCTGTATGTGATTTTGTTACGTGTGCATTCCCACAGTTGTGAGTTGTATGATTGTGGAGTTGAGGTGTGTGGTGTGTTCCGTTGGTACTTACCAACGAGCAGTGCATTTCCATAAGCGCCATCCTGAAAGCGCTGGTTGATGATGGACTGTCGGAAGATGTAGGAATCATGCACACTGCCTGGGAAGTTGGCGACGACATTGGTGAACAGTCCCCGGTGGTCCACTATTGCCTGCACGTTGATGGAATGTGTGTGCTTTCTGTTGCGGTACTTGTGTGCAGTGTCGGCAGGGGGCACAAGTAGGACATGTGTGCAGTCAATTGCCCCCAACACGTGCGGGAAGCCAGCTATGGCGTAGAAGCCTTGCTTGGTCTCCAGCTGTTCCTGCGCATGTGGGGAAGTGAAGGTGCTGGGGTGTCAAGCTGATGATGGCATCCATGACAGGTGTGAGAAACTTTGATAGGGCTGGCTGTGAGACTCCTCCGACTGTGGCAGTTGTTGGTTGGAAGGTACCAGAGGCCAACAGGTGCAGCACAGCCAGCAGCTTTGTCTGCGGAGGGATGTTGGTTGTCCGCTGTGTTGGTACCGACAGCCTGTGGGCAATGTGGGTCAGGATGCGGAGGATGGTTGTCCTTTTGAGCCTGTTGTGGGCAATGACATCCTCTGGCGTTAAGTCTCTGAGGCTGGTGCGTTTTCGGAAGGTCCGCTGTCTTGTTCTGCGCTGCCTCGGTGGTAGTCCGGGGGGGGTGGTCCTGGGGGTGGGGGTGGTGGCGGTGGGTGTTGTGGCCCTCTTGGGTCTCCAAGCTGCATGATTAGTAGCTCCATGGCATCTGTTGGTCTTCAGATGTGGCTCTAGGCTGGGCTCCCTTTATACTGCAGGTTTTCATCCTACTTAAGACCAGAAAAAAGCAGGTCTTAAGTCCCTGCTGCAAACGGGCCTTATCGCCTGTTTTTGGGCCACATCGCCGATCTGGCTGGTCGTTGAGAATATCGCGAAGTGGTGTTTTCGTGCGTTTTTGGACGGGAATGCCTACTCTGCATATGATTAGCGTTAGATGTCACTGTCAGCCTTGGCAATGTTTTTAGTGGCAGCTATCGCAGGTAAACTGACGATGTCGGCTGTTAGCGCAGGCTTGTGAATAGGGCGATAAATCTATCGCCACTTTCGTGGCAGTTAAGTGCCGCTAAATCGGCGATGAGTCCTTGAGAATATGCCCCAGAGCTTTTTGATGTCTGAAAGAGATACCAATCTACTACCCGGTTTGTGCAGTGTGAAGCTGGAAATCCGAGGAACAATCCTGCTTGACCAAATTGTGTGATAGTAAGCAAATACTTTTTTACTGGCCCTCCTTTTTGTCATTACCACATATGAGAGCACCTCAAATACGTGAGTTCTGGATGTGCGATGTACACAAACCTGTCTTGAGTTTTATTTAATAGTATATAATGTTGCTCTAACCGTGATAAAAATCTAGGGCACATAAAGGGTACAAATTGCAATTGACTTGCCTCCTACTTAGGGCCACTGGAATTGTGAAATTCTGTGGGCTTTTTCGCATAATTATGGATTTGCTACATTTGCAATGTAATCCATCACGTGCTGCATAATCTGCAGATTTTAGCAAAAAAAAACTTGTTTCTAGCTCAAACGGATCAAAAGTTATTAAAAACGTGGGGAGGTGTTCACATCAAGTGGAGGGTCTTTCACAAACGTTAATTGTTCATCTTTCAGTTGCTTATTTCTGTATATGGTTGTTAAATTGGTACTAATGAGGTGGAATCTTTGCCAAGACAGTATTACTATGGGATAATATGATAAAATAATGACGTAATACTATTAAATAAATGTGACACATTTTGCTGCATAGTTTGCCTTTTTTGCTGTGTAATTTACTAAACCCTGCTGCATAATACGGTGCTCCCATGCCACATAATTCCAGTGGCCCTGCTCTTCGTCCACTAATAGCATTGTCATCAGGGCAATGTTTTACTTTTCAGTTGCTGTTTACACACTCTCACATACATTATTTAATTAATTAATTAATTAATTAATACTATTGTATGCAGATGTGCAATCAGATGTACAATGGTGAAACGCTTCTGCATTTTGAAGACACCTTATCATATTCTAACAATATCTCTGATGCATGACTTAAATGCCAAATATTTTCTGGGCCTGGCTAGTCCACAGGGTTTTGGAGCCAGGGTGGCCCCTTGGCTCACTCTCCGTTTATTTGTTGGCTCATCCACCTCTACATCTGACTTCCCCCAGGGTGGTTATCCTTCATTTGGTTTGGCAGGTTAACGATCTGGCAGAGGGATGGTTTGAGTGAAGAGTAGGAAAAATAAGTTAAACTATATCAGCGCTCACTACAGAATAAAAGCTTGTACTCTTTTTAAAGAATACTGGTCTGGTTTCCTTGCTCTCTGCATTTTCCAAAGAAACTCCAGTAATATGGGGAGGAGAAGGAGGCAGAGGAGAAGAAAGCCATGTAACCCTATTAGATAACTGTTAAAAGTTAGTAATGACAGACAGCGGAGGAGCTTTCCAGTCTGCTTTATTGATCATCCAACTCTCCGGAAAACATTGACATCTGTCAACATTCTAAGTCAAACTCCAGTGGACTAAACCAGGCAAGGGGAAAGGAAAGGGGTGGGTGGAGTGTACCATTTAACAGTAAGATTACAACACATCTCCCTTATTTACCAACAGAAAATATGCTACATTTTGTAACTTTGTCACAGCTCCAATATTGTCCATTTTCGAGCAGCACTACATTCTTGAATGTTTTGGCTATGCAACAAGGAGGATAACATTTGCTCACGTTGCGTGCCCCTTTTATATTCCTCCTCACCTGCACCATATCTCCTACTCTCCACCCCGGGGCTTTGACTCCATTCTTTTTGTCATACCAGCCCTTGTATGTTTCCTGGTGCAGTTTGACCTTCTCACTAGCTTCTACCAGCTTAGGGTTGGCCACCTTCCCACCCTCCAACCAACTGGGGTTGAGTTTAGTGCAGGGTTCTCTCCTCCTGAGGGACACAAAAGGGGAAATACCTGTTATTAGATTGGGGAGGTGTGGTATGCCCACAGGCAGTCCCGCAGGGATGATTCTATTTGCCACCCATTGGTGGAGGCTAGCTGAATGTGATCTTTGATGAGTCTGTTTGCCCTCTCTACCAGGCCATTGGCCTTGGGGCAATACAAAGCCGTCTTCTCATGCTTGATGTTCATTTTGGCGAGGAAGTCAATCATGAGCTGCGAAGTAAACTGTACTCCATTGTCCGTGATCAGCGAAGATGGTATGCCTTCCTTTGCAAACACATCTTTAAGAAATTCAAGGACATCACTCGTGTTGATGTGATGGACGAACTTGTATGAGACCCAATGAGAAGTGTAGTCCACTAGTACTAACAAGAACCTCTTCTGGACACCCAGATTGTCCATGGGCCCAATGATGTCCATGGCCAGCTTACTCCATGGCTTAATGGGTACTTCAACTGGGGATAGAGGTGTTTTCCTTATTGCTTTGCTGTTGTCGCTCCTCGCACAGCTAATGCAATCCTTTACTAACTGCTCCACCATGGAATCCCTTCTGGGGAACCGGAACTTCTCCCTCACTCTTTGTTTGGTAAGGCTGCGTCCTAAGTGCCCTTTGTGTGCTAGTTCCACAATTCTATTCCTGAGGTTGGTGGGTGGAACTATCCTGTTTTGGCGGTAGACTTTGTTCTCTATAATGCTTAACTCGTAACGCACTTCCCAAAAGTCTCTGAGATTTTCCTCAAGTTCGCTGCATTTCTTGGGCCATCCTTCGACCATGAACTCTTTAAGTTTCTGCAGATCTTTGTCTTCCTCTTCTCCTTTCTCCCATTCTTCCTCCGTCAGTGCTGGCTCGTCCACTGCCATGATGGGTCTATCTAACATTTCTTCCTCTTGTTCATTTTCTAAAGGGGCTCTCGACAGGTAATCAGCAATTTTATTCTCCTCCCCAGGAACATACTCCACTCTGAAGTTGAAATTCTCCAGCCCTAAGATCCATTTCCCTATCCTGGGAGTGCAGTTTGTTGAACCTCTCACTGTGAAGATGAAGGTCAGGGGCTTATGGTCTGTACGGATGGTAAAGTTTATGCCCCACAGGAAGAATTTGAAATGTTTTACTGCCCAGTATACTGCAAGTGCCTCCTTTTCTATCACGGAATAATTGGTCTCCGCCTTGGAGAGGCACCTGGAAGCGAATGCAATTATCTTCTCTCCCTTACCATCTCTTTGAGACAAGGTAGCCCCTAACCCCTTTTTTGACGCATCAGTGGTAAGGACGTTTTTTTTCGCGGGGTCAAACGTGTCCAAGGCTGGTGACTGCAATATTTCCTCTTTCAATGTATCTACGATGTGCTTGTGCTGGTCAGGCCATTCAAAGTCCTTGTCTTTTTTTATCAGTTCCCGTAAGGGATTACACTTTGATGCAAAATCCTTGACAAACTTGGCCATGTACTCCATCAGACCTTAGATTGACTTGAGTTTGTCCTTATTCTGGAGGTATGGAGCATCCTTAACAGCCTGCAGCAGGTTGTTTTTTGGTCTAAACCCTTGCGCAGAAATGGAGTGTCCAAGGTAGTCGACGGAGGTTACTCTTATTTGGCACTTGGACTTCTGCACCGTCAACACATGCATCCATCAATTTCCTGAATACGAGTCTAAGGGTACGGTCGTGGTCTTCCACGGAACGCCCATATACTAGAATGTCATCTTGAAAACATATTGTTTGGTCTGCCTCTTTTAGGATCTGGTGCATAATCTTTTGGAATATTGCCGCGGCGGACGCTAGACCAAATGGCATCCTCTTAAACATGAAGGCTCCTTGGGGGGTAATGAAAGCAGTGAGAGGCCTAGAGTCGGGGTGTAAGTCCACTTGATGGTACGCCATCGACAGATCAATGACGCTGAAGAATTTGGCCTGCCCCATGGTGCTGAGCATCTCATTTATGTTGGGTAGTGGGTAACTCTCGACCCAGATGTTCTCGTTTAGACTTCTTAGGTCCACACATAAACGAATGCCATCTCCGCTAGCCTTGGCTGCGATTACCACAGGCGCCAACCATTCTGAACTGTCTATTGGTTGTATGACCCCCAATGTGCACAATCGTTAGCTCTCTTTCTAAAGGCTCTCTCATCTGGTGTAGTACAGGGCGCATCTTGTGTACCACTGGCTTAGCACTTGCCTTGAGTTTTATTTTGTGCTGGTAATCGCAAAGAAGTCCCAACTTGTCCTCAAACAGTTTAGGAAATTCGTCGCATATGCTTGTGCTGGGCGAAACTTGATCGGTTAGTAGTACCTGTTCTTCTTTGTTTGGGTTAAGGATGATTCCCAGCTCCTTTTGGTGTTGCCACCCTAGCAGGTTTGATCCTGTTTCAACAATGTATACTTTGCCTACCGTGACTCTGCCTTTAAATTCAATTTTCATCTCTTCCATGCCTAACAGGGGTATGGGCTCCTTGTAGCCTGTGGGGACGATGTCCGGTTTCTGCAGAGGTTTATTCTCCTGTTGGTCAATGCCTTCGTGGTCCTTGCAGTTCAGCAAAGTAAAGGGAGAGCATGAGTCAGCAAACATGGTGACGATTCTGCCATTTAGTTTCAACTCACATTTGGGGTAAATTACGTTTACAGTACCAGAAACTTCTTTGAGTTGGAAAATGAACTTCCTCTCACACGGCAAAACACACTTAATTTCTTTGCTCATTGTTCCCTCTGAACTCCCTCCTTCTCCATGATGAGGTTCGCCTTCTCTACATACTCTTGCGAAGTGTCCTCTCCTGTTACACTTCTTGCAGGTGACACCCCTGGCTGGACAATGAATGTTGTTTGCAAAGTGGTTACTGCTGCCACACCTGTAGCACCTGTAATTCCTTTCATTTCCAGGGGTTTTGTGTACTGTACTCTTATTCTGCGTTTTATTTACTTCACATACTTCCGCTTCTTCTTGGATACTAGCTACCACTTCCGTTGTAGTCTTCATCTCTTTTATACATTTGGCATTGTGTTCCACTGATTTGGCAATACTGACTGCTTCACGAAGGCAGGGATTCTTTGATAATAGCTTTTCTTGAATGCGCACATTGTTTGTGCAACGTACTAATTGGTCTCTAATTAAAGAGTCAGCCAAGTTCCCAAATTCGCAAAGTTGGGTGAGACCACGCAATGCTGCAATGTAGTTGGTGACTGATTCCTGTTTTCCTTGGGACCTGCTAAAAAATTTGTGCCGTTCCAAGACCACATTTATTTTGTCCCCGAAATGTGTTTCTAACTTTGCTATAGTGGTTACAAAATCATCCATACCTCCCACTCCCTCGCCATCTTGGGTTTCTGGTTCAGGTAATGTTTCATAGATTTTGCGCCCTTGTACGCCCAGATTGTGAAGTAAGATCTGCTGTTTGCGCACAGCAGTGAACCGCTCCCCACCTGTGGCAATTAAGTACGACTCGAAAAGTTTGACCCACTCCTTCCAGCAAATCTCAGGTTCTCCTATTTCATTTAAAAATGGAGGTGGTTGGGTCATGCTAGCTGCTGCCATCATGGTATAGTAGTAACACACAGTGTGGTGACAGGAATGTAAGGAAATTGCAGGAAAACTGAGTAGAGGGAAAACGTATGCTGGGGATCACAAGAACTGAATGCAAGACCCCATGCAGCTAGTCCACGTTAGCTCCCATCAAAACAACAAGGAGAACGAGGAGGATTCATAAACGTGCAGATTCCCACACAAGTTCACGTTTTAACACAGAGCTCAAGGCTGAATGTCTCTGTATCATGTAAAGTCAATAGACCTTGAGTAGAGTTGCCATCCTATTTGTTGCACAATCGGAAATGACTCCTTAAAGTCTGTGGATGGAGGATATGTTGTGTATTACACTCTACATGTGTGCGTTTACTCCTTCATTGCGCCAAGCAGTGTGCACTTTATTGTTCAGGTGCTGGAGATGTACGGTGTCTAAATGTCACTTATATCGCAGGAGATTTTGATAGTGACACACCCCACACATCGCTGCCTCTGGGGAACTTAGTCAGGAGCTGCGCATGAAGGCGAGAAGGGAGTCATCTCAGCGCCTGCTTCCACACGCTGACTGCAGTCTAATCCGTCCAGATGACAAGAGCGTTCGTCGATGAGCGGACGGCAATTACTCTCCTCACTGCGCTTGCTCCCAACGCTGAATGCTGCCTCACCCTTTCCCGTTGACAGGTGCGCTCTCTAGGATTTTATGCAGCAACTCGTATCTCCACTGCGCCTGCTCCCACTCGCTAACGCTGCCTCACAACACAACTGACAGGGCGTCCGTCACGACTGAACCTGCATCTGTCTCACCACCCGCTCTCACCACAGGCTGGCTGCTGTTCGATCCGCTCCCCCAGATAAGAGGTTTTCTCCTCACACGCTTACGCTGCTGAATTGTCTCAGGATTCCCGCTGCAGAACCACCATGCCACACAGCAATGCGCTCTCACCGCCTGGATGACAACGAGACTTCCCGTCGCACTGCTTTTCACTCTTGAGGCTCGCAGGCTGTCCTGAAGAGCGTGATCGGCTCTGAACGCCACAGGTGTAAACAGCACGGATTTACACGACCTATGATCCTCCTGAGCACGGCCACTAAAGTTCAGTTCGCTGCAATGGATGAGGTGGTACAATTCCTTTTCCTTGTTCCTCACAGATGAATGGAGAGAGTACAGAAAGGGGAGATGATCACAGCTGCCCCCTGGGCAGCAAACTCGTCACCAGTGTTAAAAGTTAGTAATGACAGACAGCGGAGGAGCTTTCCAGTCTGCTTTATTGATCATCCAACTCTCCGGAAAACAATGACATCTGTCAACATTCTAAGTCAAACTCCAGTGGACTAAACCAGGTAAGGAGAAAGGAAAGGGGTGGGTGGAGTGTACCATTTAACAGTAAGATTACAACAATAACGTCTTGGGAAGGTAGGAAAGCAGCAAAAAGACAAGTTTTTCTGCTGCCTTACCGTCATGCAGATCATGCTATATTTGCAACCCCCAGGGAGCCTGTATTAAAACAATAAATACATCAGGGACGGAACACTTATGTGTTTTATTGCGGCACTCAGGCATAAAATTGCATTCTTCTTGCACATTGCCAATTTTTGCGGCACAAACGTGATTCGCAAAATCACGAAAAACAGGGGGGTCTGAACAATTTATGATTATAAAACATTTATCATTAAAAAAATTGTCATTTATTTATTACTTAATTAACTTATCACACTATCCCCCACAAATCTAGCAGACCACACTAAAAATATAACTAAAATAAATAAGTATAACATGGATAAAATAGTAAAAAATCAAAGAAATATGCATTAACAAATTAATAATTAATTAATTATTACTTAATGTCCCACCCTATACCTCTACAAACCCAGCAGCCCACACCTAATATATAATAAAAAAAGCTACACAATATAAACATAATTATTAATCAATTATTTAATTTACAATGAATTGTTAATTAATTATTAATTAATTATTACTTAACTTTCCACCCTATACCCCTACAAACCCAACAGACCACACCTAATTTAAAACTTACAAATATAATTATTACACAATTAACATAATTAATAATCAACTAACTAATTAATAATACATTAATAATTAATTCTTAATTAATTATACTTAATTACCTTCCCATCCAACACCCATACAAACCTCGCAACCTGCTACGACATTATAAATTACTATGAACAATTAACTTGAAAGTTAAAAATCACTTAAAATTACAAACTATATTTAAAAATATTATTAACAATTATACAAACAATAATAACATAAAATTAATATAAGAACTAAAATACATGAAGATAATTAAAAAATTATATTTTTACAACTATTTTATTGAAAACGATATTAACAACAATGATATTCATGACAACGATATTACTTACCTGAAAAATCGATATTCTTGACAATGATATTTCTGCATCACAATGCTTTTATTAAAATATTTTTTTCCGAAATTTCTGTATCTCAATATTTAAAACTTGATATTTTGTCCAAACATCAAAAAATGATCCCTAAATTATAGTTCAAAGAAGCTGGCAAGGAATTTGCCCAATGAAGAGCGCCAAGCAAAACAGGCCACCAATCATTGGTTCATATCCAGTGGATGGAGGGGAGATTTTGGATCAAAACTTCAATCTTTTTTGAGTTATGTTTCAAAACGCTAGATGACATTTTCCTGCCAGTGGTAATAAACATTCCAATAAATTGGAAGCAGAGTCTCCTTGCAAATTGTCCAGCCACACTATCAGCCGGGTAAAGAATAAATAGGATCTGATAAGAGCCCAGCAGGGGGCAATATAGATATGTTAAAAAGAGTGGAACTTAAGTGAGTCACACTACAGGTAAGAACGCTGCTTGTCAGCAAAAATTGGGAAGTGAAACTGACTAAGTCCTTTCAACCGGAGAGGAGGCATAATAATCAAGAGCAGTAGAAATGATGTCCTTTAGTTGGAGCCTTTGTTACAGTCTGGGATGGTTGTCAGTGTAAAATGCCACTGACAGATTGAAAAGAATCAAAGTTTGACAGACTCACTATCCAGGACTAGCGTGATATCATCCTGAGCTGAGACCAGTACTGTTTTAGTTCCACACACAGGCAGGCCTAAAGCCTGACTTGACAGGATCCAAAGTATTGCACTTTTACAGAAAGACAGAAAGGGGGAAAACTAGCTATTAAGATACATCTTCAACATTTTTGTCTATAATTGAAACAGGTACATAGGATTTTCTTTTTGTAAATTCTTTTTTTGCCATTTTTATAGCATACAAATTGCAAATATCAGAAATACTTGTTGAAGGTACACAATCGATTTCTGCATGCAATGCAGTGTGTCGTCATGCCAACACCAGACATACTTATTCGTTATCATAGTAATGGTACATCTGATGTTTAATAACAAACACATGGGACAGGGTGTGTTAGGTTAGTAAAAGCATTTATCGGTATAGTGTTCTACTATTGAGAACCTGATCAGTGATATTGATGCTGGGAGGCATGACTCAGTGCATCTTAATGGGGAACGTAACGTTTTAACAGGGGTAACTACAACTGGGGTACAGGGGGGTACACTGTATATGTGGTTTCCGTATCTGAGTATCATGAGACTAGGTTCAGGAGGGGTGTATCTGGGGTGGGTATGGGGATTAACGTTCATGTAAAGGCCAGTGTTTGCTTTCTATGAGTTAATCGTTTGCAAGGGAGGCGTGCTGCGCTTCGCTCAGACCCGCTCCCTCACTCGTGATTTGTGAGAGGGACGGGGTGGGAGAGGTGGGTGTTGTGTTTGTCCCTTCTTGTTTGAAGGTGTGTAAAAACGTCGTCCACGGTCCACTGCTTACATATGTGGTGTTTACGAGTGCTGCAAGCTTCTTCTAGCCGCAGTGTCTCTTCTTCCGATGCTCCCCACTTGTTAACTGCACCCCTGCAGGCCGCCAGCGGGGGTCCTGCTGGTGTCCTCCAGTGCATCGCTACACGTCTCTTGGCCAGCAGGAGAGTTAGGGATGCGAATCGTGTCTCTATTTTGTGGTGTTTCTGACGCTTAATTATGCCCAATGCGTGTTGAGACCTGTGAGCTTAGTTACCTCTAACAATGTGGCATGTATCGTGGCCCAATAGCTCTGGAGTGTTGGGCAGCTCCAGAACATATGAAGAAAGGATGCGCCGGGTTCCAAGCACCGATGGCAAGTGAAGTGCATGTCTGGGTAATAGCGTTGGAGGGTTTTGGGTGTCAAGTATGCGCAGTACAATATGAAGTATTGTATGTTTTTAAAGCTGTAGTTGCGCTATACTTTTTAGGAAATTCAAATGCCCGTTCCCATTCTTTATCATGGAGGGGCCGTTGAAACTCTGCTTCCCATTTGTCACGAAGGGGGGTGAGGGTGACCGCACCCAGCGTACGGATTGCCTTATATAACCATATCACCAAATGACGCCTGGAGCCCATCTGTAAAATTGCATGCAGAACAGGGTGCGTTGGTGGCTCCATGTCTGTTATATGCCAGACACGACGGCAATCTGCCAGCAACTGTCTATGTGTGAGAAATTGACCTACTGGGAGATCGGTATCCGCCACAAGTTCTGCAAATGTCTGCAGCTGCCCGTTTGCAAATAGGGAGCCCACCTCAGTGACTGCGTGCTTGGTCCATACGTGTAATGCGCGAGCTGTATAGTGTGAGCGACCTCTGGGCAGATCCACCAGGGGCTGCAGGGGGAATACATAGGGGCTGTGCGTGCCATTCTATGTACGCTTTTCATGCAGGTGTGCGCTACTGTTAATTGAAGCGGGCCGTTTGGTATGGGTTTAGCTCCCGGTAATAACATGTGATGTATCACTGGGGCAGACACTAGTCCCTCATTTGTGTGAGTCTCGTCCAGAGCGCGGCCCGCCGTCCATCTAGAGATCCACTGTAGCTGGGCTGCCAGGAAGCATCCTTCAAAGGAGGGGGCTCCCAGTCCCCCTTGATCCATTGACAGCTGTAGCTTGGCCAGAGCTATTCGCCTGCGGCCCGCCCCCAGATAAGGGTCCTGAGGAGGGTGTCTAGTTCTGAAAAAAGACCGAGAGGGAACTACTGGGAGGTTAGTGAAGTAATATAGCAATCGCGGGACCAATATCATTTTTGCCACCGCAATTTTCCAGATGGGGGCCAGTGGGAGAGTTTTCCAGAAATTGAGAGAGGACCTAATTCCTGTCAGTACTCTACAAAGATTTCCCTCGTGCATGTCTTGTGGTGTGTGGTATAGGCATACTCCTAGGGACCGTGTTGCCTGGGCGCTCCATGTTACGTCGATTCCTCCCATCTGTACCCGCTGGAGAGGAGGTCGTCTGACAGGGGTATATTGTGGACTTAGTCCAATTCACCTTCAAGCCCGCTATGGCCTCAAAGTCTGTCAGAGTGTTAAAAATCGGGGAGAGGTCTGATGTAATGTCCCGGACGTAAATGAGCCGGTCGTCCGCATATAGTGACACGGCATGTATAGTGTCTGCTATTGGGATCACCCACTGCTCACCCTCCCTACGGAGCCGAATCGCAAGTGGTTCCATTGCCATGGCGAATAGCAATGGGGAGAGTGGGCAGCCTTGTCTTGTGCCTTTTGATATCGGAAACGAGGGTGATATGTGGTGTCCCAGCTTCACTCTGGAGGATGGCTTGGTGTATATGAGCTTGGTGTAGGCTATTAGATGAGGCCCTATCCCCATCTGCTGTATAACCTGGAAGCGGTATGGCCACAGTAAGGTATCAACGGCCTTCTCAAGATCCAGGACCAGGCACGCCGCGCGTGGAAAACAATTCTGGACCTGGTCCTAGACATGAAACAGGCGTCTTATTTTATGGGACGTGTTTCTCCCCGGTACAAACCCACACTGGTCCGGGTGTATTATCCTAGGAGGGATTGTGGAGTACTTATCCGCTAGTATCTTCCCATAGATTTTGTAGTCTGCGGGCAGCAAGGCTATTGGCCAGTATGACCCTAAGTGATAGGGATCTCGGTCTGGTTTAAGAAATGAAACTATTACTGATTCATGCATAGACTGTGGTAACTCACCCTCCTCTAGTGCCGCCTCATATAATGTCACTAGTCGAGGGACCAGCTGCATTGCAAAAGTGCGAAAAATTCTAGTGGAAGGCCATCGAGCCCTGGTGCTTTGCATGTGGCCAGGTCCTGCATTGCCTGTGTAATTTCTGTTGTGGTTATGTCTAGGGTCTGGCGAACACTGCGCGCTATACAGGGTAGGGGGTGTGTGTCCAGGAATCTGTTCAGGGATTCTGGGGTCCCCGGGTCTGGGGCGGCGTACAGTTGCGTGTAGTATCGTTGGAATACTTCCATTATGGAGGCCTGAGAGTGGACTAGGTCTCCTGTTTCGGTGCGTATCACAGTGATCGGTTGCGTGGCAACGTCTTACTTCACAAGCTATGCTAGTAGTGCCCCCGCCCTGTTCCCTTCTTTGTGTACCCTAGCCACATGCACTTTGAAATTATATCTGCGGCGATCCGCAAGCACCTCTGCATAAGCAGATTTAGCTTCTGCCACTTGGGTCGGTGTGGCCTCATCTCTATCTACTCCCTGGGTCAATGTGGCTAATGTACGTTCCCTGTCCACTATGCATCTCTCAAAGGTTTTACGCACCCCTGAGATGTGTTGAATGCATGTGCCTCTGATTACCACTTTAAGTGCATTCCATTCCATTGCATGGGTGGTCGCTGTTGGGGTGTTTTCGCGGAAGTAGTTTTGTATATGTGTTGCTTGGGTTTGTTTAAATACTGGATCCTCAAGGCACTCTCTGGGCAGGCGCCAGGTGGGGACCAGAGGTCTGGGCGGCCGCCAGGCTAAAGTAATCGTGTGAGCATCATGATCTGACAGGACCCGGCCCAGATATTCGGATTTCTGTATCTTGGGGAGCACGGGGAGAGAGCATGAGAAGCAATCCAAGCGAACCCTGAGGTCGTGCGGTATCAAGTGGAATGAGTATATTCGAGCATCAGGGTGCTTGGATCGCCATGCGTGGGTTAGTGTCCATTGCGTTATCCATGCAGTAAAGCGCTTTGTTTGTGCTATCGCCGGGGAGGTGGGATGGGGCGGTTAGGATCTATCCAGGAAAGTGTCCTGTGCGCAATTATAATCCCCTCCCAGTACCCATGGCGCCTGAATATATACCTCTAACAATGTGGCATGTATCGTGGCCCAATAGCTCTGGAGTGTTGGGCAGCTCCAGAACATATGAAGAAAGGATGCGCCGGGTTCCAAGCACCGATGGCAAGTGAAGTGCATGTCTGGGTAATAGCGTTGGAGGGTTTTGGGTGTCAAGTATGCGCAGTACAATATGAAGTATTGTATGTTTTTAAAGCTGTAGTTGCGCTATACTTTTTTAGGAAATTCAAATGCCCGTTCCCATTCTTTATCATGGAGGGGCCGTTGAAACTCTGCTTCCCATTTGTCACGAAGGGGGGTGAGGGTGACCGCACCCAGCGTACGGATTGCCTTATATAACCATATCACCAAATGACGCCTGGAGCCCATCTGTAAAATTGCATGCAGAACAGGGTGCGTTGGTGGCTCCATGTCTGTTATATGCCAGACACGACGGCAATCTGCCAGCAACTGTCTATGTGTGAGAAATTGACCTACTGGGAGATCGGTATCCGCCACAAGTTCTGCAAATGTCTGCAGCTGCCCGTTTGCAAATAGGGAGCCCACCTCAGTGACTGCGTGCTTGGTCCATACGTGTAATGCGCGAGCTGTATAGTGTGAGCGACCTCTGGGCAGATCCACCAGGGGCTGCAGGGGGAATACATAGGGGCTGTGCGTGCCATTCTATGTACGCTTTTCATGCAGGTGTGCGCTACTGTTAATTGAAGCGGGCCGTTTGGTATGGGTTTAGCTCCCGGTAATAACATGTGATGTATCACTGGGGCAGACACTAGTCCCTCATTTGTGTGAGTCTCGTCCAGAGCGCGGCCCGCCGTCCATCTAGAGATCCACTGTAGCTGGGCTGCCAGGAAGCATCCTTCAAAGGAGGGGGCTCCCAGTCCCCCTTGATCCATTGACAGCTGTAGCTTGGCCAGAGCTATTCGCCTGCGGCCCGCCCCCAGATAAGGGTCCTGAGGAGGGTGTCTAGTTCTGAAAAAAGACCGAGAGGGAACTACTGGGAGGTTAGTGAAGTAATATAGCAATCGCGGGACCAATATCATTTTTGCCACCGCAATTTTCCAGATGGGGGCCAGTGGGAGAGTTTTCCAGAAATTGAGAGAGGACCTAATTCCTGTCAGTACTCTACAAAGATTTCCCTCGTGCATGTCTTGTGGTGTGTGGTATAGGCATACTCCTAGGGACCGTGTTGCCTGGGCGCTCCATGTTACGTCGATTCCTCCCATCTGTACCCGCTGGGGGGGGAGGTCGTCTGACAGGGGGTATATTGTGGACTTAGTCCAATTCACCTTCAAGCCCGCTATGGCCTCAAAGTCTGTCAGAGTGTTAAAAATCGGGGAGAGGTCTGATGTAATGTCCCGGACGTAAATGAGCCGGTCGTCCGCATATAGTGACACGGCATGTATAGTGTCTGCTATTGGGATCACCCACTGCTCACCCTCCCTACGGAGCCGAATCGCAAGTGGTTCCATTGCCATGGCGAATAGCAATGGGGAGAGTGGGCAGCCTTGTCTTGTGCCTTTTGATATCGGAAACGAGGGTGATATGTGGTGTCCCAGCTTCACTCTGGAGGATGGCTTGGTGTATATGAGCTTGGTGTAGGCTATTAGATGAGGCCCTATCCCCATCTGCTGTATAACCTGGAAGCGGTATGGCCACAGTAAGGTATCAACGGCCTTCTCAAGATCCAGGACCAGGCACGCCGCGCGTGGAAAACAATTCTGGACCTGGTCCTAGACATGAAACAGGCGTCTTATTTTATGGGACGTGTTTCTCCCCGGTACAAACCCACACTGGTCCGGGTGTATTATCCTAGGAGGGATTGTGGAGTACTTATCCGCTAGTATCTTCCCATAGATTTTGTAGTCTGCGGGCAGCAAGGCTATTGGCCGGTATGACCCTAAGTGATAGGGATCTCGGTCTGGTTTAAGAAATGAAACTATTACTGATTCATGCATAGACTGTGGTAACTCACCCTCCTCTAGTGCCGCCTCATATAATGTCACTAGTCGAGGGACCAGCTGCATTGCAAAAGTGCGAAAAAATTCTAGTGGAAGGCCATCGAGCCCTGGTGCTTTGCATGTGGCCAGGTCCTGCATTGCCTGTGTAATTTCTGTTGTGGTTATGTCTAGGGTCTGGCGAACACTGCGCGCTATACAGGGTAGGGGGTGTGTGTCCAGGAATCTGTTCAGGGATTCTGGGGTCCCCGGGTCTGGGGCGGCGTACAGTTGCGTGTAGTATCGTTGGAATACTTCCATTATGGAGGCCTGAGAGTGGACTAGGTCTCCTGTTTCGGTGCGTATCACAGTGATCGGTTGCGTGGCAACGTCTTACTTCACAAGCTATGCTAGTAGTGCCCCCGCCCTGTTCCCTTCTTTGTGTACCCTAGCCACATGCACTTTGAAATTATATCTGCGGCGATCCGCAAGCACCTCTGCATAAGCAGATTTAGCTTCTGCCACTTGGGTCGGTGTGGCCTCATCTCTATCTACTCCCTGGGTCAATGTGGCTAATGTACGTTCCCTGTCCACTATGCATCTCTCAAAGGTTTTACGCACCCCTGAGATGTGTTGAATGCATGTGCCTCTGATTACCACTTTAAGTGCATTCCATTCCATTGCATGGGTGGTCGCTGTTGGGGTGTTTTCGCGGAAGTAGTTTTGTATATGTGTTGCTTGGGTTTGTTTAAATACTGGATCCTCAAGGCACTCTCTGGGCAGGCGCCAGGTGGGGACCAGAGGTCTGGGCGGCCGCCAGGCTAAAGTGATCGTGTGAGCATCATGATCTGACAGGACCCGGCCCAGATATTCGGATTTCTGTATCTTGGGGAGCACGGGGAGAGAGCATGAGAAGCAATCCAAGCGAACCCTGAGGTCGTGCGGTATCAAGTGGAATGAGTATATTCGAGCATCAGGGTGCTTGGATCGCCATGCGTGGGTTAGTGTCCATTGCGTTATCCATGCAGTAAAGCGCTTTGTTTGTGCTATCGCCGGGGAGGTGGGATGGGGCGGTTAGGATCTATCCAGGAAAGTGTCCTGTGCGCAATTATAATCCCCTCCCAGTACCCATGGCGCCTGAATATGTAAGCTCATTAGGAGGGAGAGGGAGTCCCAGTATTTTTCCTGGTCTGTGTTTGCTGCATAAAGACCCCCCAGTACTATCGGTTGGCCATCGAGAAGTCTCTGCAGCAGCGCATAGCGGCCCTCTGTTTCTATTGTTCGGGATCATTCCTGAAATGGGACTCCTGGTTGCAGCCAAATGAGTGTACCCCACGCATACGCCGAAAATGTTGTGGCACAGAACGTCCCACACAAGCGCTTGCGTAGCTTCTCAAGTTCTCCTGCCACTAGGTGAGTTTCCTGTAATAGTGCAATTTGCGCATTCTGTCGCTTTATATATGCATATACCGCGTATCGTTTGTGCGCCGTGTGCATACCTCGCACGTTCAGTGTGAGGATGGTGAAGTTGCCCTTATGTGCCATGGGGTATTCGGAGGATCGGCTGTGAGGTGTTATGGCAAGGCGCGAGACTGTGTCGTGGTCCCCTCGTCTCCTGATACCCAGCCCCATTACCCCAATTTAGCTGTGGCGCCACATCTGCTCATGATTGGATATACAGTGTAGTAAGTAATGACATGATAGGGAATAACAACTGGGGGGGATACAATCACAATACCGGGGACCTATTGCAACTGGTGATACGTCCAAACCTGGCATGGTATAATAAGAACTCTAATGTATCGTGGGGGCGGCGGTACGTGTCTGCAAGGCGGGACTATGTCGTGGCACTTACAGGATTATCATGCGCCTAGAGGCCTAGTGAAGTTCTAGTGTTAACTGTGTGCCATTCTGTCACATACCTCTATTAACATTACAGTGCGACTTATTAAACTGATTGTTCGCAGGATCAGGCATCATCTGGCTATATCATCGTATCGGCAGTCTGTGGTGTGACCAGTGGTGGGGCACGGAGTCTATCTGTGACATTGACTCTTCGCTTCCTTCTTCTTCCCCTGACGAGAAAATGTGTGGACCTTTGTCCGTGTCTGTTGCAGGTGAGGATGGTTGTAGCTCTGCCGCAGCCTGCAGTGCCTTCCGTCACTCAGTTATGATTTGTTCTAGGTCTGGTGACCCCATGGATTGGCTACGGAGGTCAGGGTTGAGCCATCGGCTTTGTTGGTTTGGGCGGCGTCTGGTGCCTCTCTGTGTTAAGGGATGACTAGTGTACTTACTGTTTGCACTCAATTTGTGGCAATGTTGGTCTGCCCAATCATGGGCTTCCTCCGGATCTGTGTAGAAGACCGTGGTTCCTCCATGCATGATTTTGAGGCGGGCTGGGAATAGTAAGGAGGATTGGATGCCCTCTTGTCGAAGTTGGTGCTTTACTTCTAAAAACGAGGACCGTTGTCGTTGCACCGCTCGGGAGTAGTCCAAGAAGAGCATTATTTGCTTATTCTCGACTTGAATTGGGCCATGTTGCCTTGCTGCACTAAGTACAGTCTCCCGGTCTCTATAGTGCAAGAACTTTGCAATCATCGGGCGGGGTGGGCCACCTGGTGGAGGTTTCCGGGCCGGCACTCCGTGGGCCCTCTCTATGGAGAAAAAAGCTGTACAGTCTGCGGTTGATGTGAATGACTTGGTCCATGTCTCCATGTATGTAATAGGATCAGTGCCTTCAATGCCTTCCGGAAGTCCCAGGACTTGAATATTACAGCGTCTTGAGCAACCTTCCAGGTCATCAATACGTTCCTCCATCATTGCCACCCGGCCCATTAGCGCCTGCAAGGTCTCTTGGTGCGCCTTGATTGTGGGTTGCATAGTGGTGATTGTTTTCTCTCTATCTGTTACCCTGTCTGTGAGCTTGCTGTGATCGTCCCGGAGCAAGCTGAGGTCCGTTGTCACAGTGCCAAACCGTTCCTCCATTGATATTCTGGAGTGCTCAATAGCATCTAATACCTTGTCCATTTTTTCCGAGAGCGTGAGTCCTGGAGGAGCTGGCGCATCCTTCGGTGGCGCTTTAGTGCTTGTAGGGCCATCATGCGTTGTCGCCGAAGTCGCCGAGCTCACATTTGCGCGCTGTTTGCCCATGTTACTGGATTGGTTGTGATCGACCACTGTGCGGGCACATGTTCTGGCTCGGTATGTGAGGCATTTTTTGTTGTGGAGTTCTGCTCTGGATTCAGAGAACTGGTTTCTCGTTATGATGGGAGCGTGTTTAAGTTAGTATGCCCCCCCCTCACGGGGCCGGCCTTCTACGAGGGGGTTTGTTAATGCGGGGATCCTGGGCACACGCTCACATGTCTTGTTCCGCTGTGTTCCGTCTTGTTAGTGTGCGTATGGTGGCTTTGGTCCAACGCGTTGTTCGTGTTCCATTTTCAGGCAGGAGCAGGGGAGGGCCGAGATGATGGGTATCTGGGACCCTTGTTCAAAAAATGGGAGGCACGAAGGTCAATCTATGGGCGGGGGAGGGCGCTGTCTCATTGCGTGCCACCACGAGGAGATTCTGTGGGCACTCTATTTGGCTCTGGTTGTGGCAATTCCTCGGTTCAATGGCTGGAGTGTGTGGATCTCAGTGCGGCTGTGGGGTGGATGCGGGAGAGCTGTAGGTGCTCGCCCTCTCGTGGTGTGTGCTGAGAGTCACCACAGCGAGGGGGGCCTCCAACGACTCCTACTGCCTCAGTGTCATCGCCGCTTATTGGGGTCGGTTTACCAACACCCCACGCAGGCAGCGCAGTCTCGTGCCACCCAATCAACACCACACTCTCTTTCACTGTTGCTCTCCACAGGGGAAGGGGGGTGGGATGCCAGGAGGACCCCTGCCGGCCTCTGTGTGCGTACTGGTCTCTCCCCTGTTCACTGCCACTCACCGCTGCCTGGTCCGTGGCGGGGCCATCTCTCGTCCAGGCTGTGGCAGCCGGAGTGTGTCATGTTACTCACTGGGGCACGCGCCATACTCGCGGGCACTGATGCACTCTGGTGGTTGCCATCTTAACTCCAGGAATGTCTTGTCCCGGTGTGCGTGATGGCCCCCAGACTACACCGTTTAGGCGGTAGGTTCCCGCTGCTCACCGGGCCGTTTTGTGGGTTCTCCAGTGCTCTGGCGTGTCTCCTCGCACCCCGCAGTCATCCACATGCCCTGCACGTTGTTGTTTGATATGGGGGGAGGGGCGACACAATGGGCGGTGTGAATATACGTTTGCCGCTTGCTTGACTATATCTCGCTGTCGTTCACCATCTCCGCATCAACGGCGACGGAGTCGTTGTCTGTTCAGGGTGCCACTGTAGGAACGGGAGCCCGATTGGAGATCTGCAGAGGCGAGCGCTGTCTCCGGGGTCTGGTGGCCACCATCTTGATCCAGAGCCCGTTTCAGCTCAGGGTTTGGATTCGCACTGAATCACAGTGTCTCCGATGTAAGGAACCCGGTACCAGCCTCCTGTGATGTTCCGGTGGTTGTGGGTTCGATTTCTGCCATCTAGGTGCAGCGTGGCTGGCGAGATTCGTGCCCGGTGTCAGAGCCTCAGCTCGGCACGTCCGCCATCGTAGCCTGAGTGGCCACGCCCACTGAAACAGGTACATAGGATGATAGTTTTTGAAGTCCCTGAGGTCGTCAGAGGGATTTTTGTCAGAGGGATTTTTGTAGCAATTTAACAATTGTGACTTCTTTAAGACAAATGGAAAGTTTATCTATGATCAAAGAGACATTAGGATGGCATCAGATAGCTGGGCCAATTATGGAATCCACCATACTAATTTGGTTTGGAGGACAAAGGTCCAAAGAGGAGCTGGACCCAACAGCAGTCAAATATATTGGCTCTCTATCCATGTAAAGGTTTGGATACTCGTCACTGAAGTTTGACGAACATCATGAAAAGTTACAGTATTTCACGAGCATTTTTGCAACAAAAAAAACCACACAAAAAAACCTATTTGTTGAATGAATTCATAATGTGTATCTGGCACACTTAATAAATTCATATTATATACCTTGCCCCATGTGTAATTGTTAGACCTGGCATCCTTAACGTGGTTCCCCGACTTTTTCCCTTCTGACCTCCTGTTTTGCTGACTTCATTTTTGCTGGCTTTAGGATTCTGAGCACTTTACCACTGCTAACCAGTGCAAACATGCATGTGCTCTGTACTCGACACATGGTAACATTGGCTTATCCCCAACTGGCATATTTAATGTACATATAAGTCCCTATTAAAGTGCATTATTTGTGCCCAGGGCCTGAAAATTCAATGCTACCAGTGGGTCTGCAGTACTGATTGTGCCTTCCACTTCAGTTGCCCTTTAAATATGTCTAAGGCCTGCCACTGCAGAGCCTGTGGGTGCAGTAATAATCTGCCTTATTAACTTGGAAAGATAACCCACTTGCCATGCTCAAACCTTCCTTTTTAATACATATGTCACCCCTAAGTTAGGCCCGAGGCAGCCCCAAGGGCAGGGTGCAATGTATTTAAAAGGTTGGACATGTGCTTTTAAGTTTTACATGTCCAGGTAAGGAAAAACTCTTACATTCGTTTTTCACTACTGCAAGGCCTAGCTCATAGGTTAACATTGGGATCACCTTCTTACATTTTATAAGTGTAATTTCCAATTGGAAAAAGATAGACATTTGGAGTTTGGTGTCTCTAGACTCACAATTTAAAATCACAACTTATGGTAAAGGTGTATTTTAAATTGTAAGCCTTAAAATGCCACTTTTAGAAAGTTAGTAGAAAGGGAGTGGGAAACCCAATAGACCCTTGGAGGCTTGGGCAATTAGTACATCAGCGGGTAAATGTGCCTACAAGGGATTTTCTTCCTTTTGTTCAGTCTAATATCTATAAGCAAACAATGGTCATAAGCTCTATCAAGTAACTTACATTGAGTTATTTCAGAATTAAATTGACCTATTTCAACTTGAACAAATCCGCCAAAGATTATATCACATGGGTTTAAGCTTTTTTGAAACATAAATTTATAATGAAAAACTTTTAAGAGGGTACAAAGAACTGTTATTTATATAAATATACATCAACACACAGTGACTGATATTCAAGAATTATTTGTTGTTATAAGCATCTCATCATCACTAATGTGGCCACCTATTTCAAACAATTTGTACAAAAGGAAATTGTGACTGATTAAACAGAAAACAAATCCTCAGGTGAATAATACACAAAGAAAATAGGTGTAGTTGTCGACGTTTCGGTCTAGGTAGTGAAGACATCTGTTAGACCATCTTCAGGACAGTAAATTCATATGTTGAATGACCCCAATACAAATGGAATAATCCACAAATTACATATCAGTGAAAGATAAATGAAAAAGATACACCTGTGCGAAAACGGAGAAAGAAAAAGTGATGTGACCAACTCCAAGCTTAATCAAGTGAGCGATAGGGCTAATAATTGTCCACTAAAAGGTGAATTATTAACCAGAAAAAAGTGAATAAAAAATCACCTAGAAATAGATTACAAAGTAAGTTACTAAGATTTACTTAAAAGACTACATAGGTGACTTGAGAATGTAGTCTAGTTCATAAAACCGTGTACTCAACGTCAAAGAAATAGCTAGTAAATAGCTTGCGATATTCCAAGTAGATCCCTGTAAGATAAAGATGTCAGGAGTAACCTATCTGGAACAGTCAGCAGAAAAACTGAGTGCATAACCAAGGTTAAATTCACATATCCCTACTTCAGCTATTAGTACAGAACATATCTAAAATATAGATGTTGTTGATTAGAGTCTATATTTATGGAGGATCCACTCGTATTGTGGCTGTATATTAAAAATCAGTGTAATCGGCAATTAAGAGGACGTCAATGGTATCCATCTCATATGCTAAGTCATAGCGTGCTGATGACTGCTAAATGACGTTATCTTGATGGAATAGTGGAGAGTCTATAAGTATTATCAGTCCTCTAGCGATGTAATAATCAGAATAATATATAAAGGAGCTGGTGCAGAGCATCTTGATTCTATAACAAGGATTCATATCAATACCACTGCAAATGGCATGTTTGACCTAAACACAGGGGGGCACGCGCATATTGTCTAAAGTCACTGCATTCCTTCATGAGGGTCAATGCACGTGGTACCGGCTAATCTTGTAATGAAATCCTCAGTTGTTATGTTATGTTATGTTATGTTATCGGATTTGTAGAGCGCATGGCTGCCCCAGCGACGGGGCGTCCCAGCACTGGATCTGCAGAGAAAACACTGAAAGGCGGGACAAAGACATAGGAACAATCAAGGGAAGAGCCAAGTCTTGACTGCCTTCCTAAACACCCTATGGTCTTGTAATTTCCTGAGGGAGCCCAGAAAGAACGGCCGCCCACCTGGGCTCTTCTGACCTGGGGGGTGCAAACCAGTAGTTGGTGTGATGAGCGGAGGGCATGTTCTGGTATATAGGGAGTGAGAAGATTGGTTAGAATGGAAGGGGTCAGGGCATGGAAAATTCTGTGGGCGATGCACAGAGATTTGAATTTAATTCTGTTTTCCACCGAGAGCCAGTGTAGTTTATGTATGTATTTGGACGTGGAGCAAGACCGCGGGAGGGTAAAGATGGAACGGGCAGCGGCATTTTGCACCCTCTGTAATCTAGTGATGCCTGCCTTATTGGCACCCATATACAGAGAGTTGCAATAGTCCAGTCTAGAAAGGATGGTAGACTGGACGATGACTTGGCGAGTATGAAAGTCAAAGAACCCGAGAAGTGGCCTCAGGCCGCGTAAGAGGCCGAAGCAGCTGCCCGCCACTAGTTTTGTCTGTGCCTGAAAGGTAAGTGCGCTGTCCAGCCACACACCCAGATTTTTTACGGTATCCTTAGAAGTGGGAGGGACTCCCAAGGCCGTGGGCCACCATTGGTCGTTCCATAGTGTGTATCCCTGCCTACCAGGAGGATCTCAGATTTACTTGCATTCAGCTGCAAACAATTGGTCGTCATCCATTCCACAATGGCCATCATGTCATCGCAGAATTTGGTGATGTGTTGGTCAGAGGTATTGGATATCAAGATGACAAGCTGAGTTTCATCAGCATATGACACCATAGAAAGGCCTCTGCTTTTAGCAACTTCCGCCAGGGGCTGGACATAGATATTAAATAATGTAGGACTCAAAGCTGAGCCCTGGGGAACCCCATGGTGGACAGGCTGCCTCTGGGAGCCATAGGGAGGAGAGATGACTTGAAAGGATCTGTCAGATAAAAAAGACACGAACCAGTCGAGAGCAGAATCTTCTAGGCCGATCTCTTGAAGGCGTTGCAGCAGGATTTTACGGGATACCGTGTCAAAAGCGGCACTTAGATCAAGGAGAATCAGAGCAGAGGTATGGCCCTCATCCAAAGTGCTCCGCAGTTGTTCAGTCACAGCCAGCAGAGCAGATGCAGTGCTGTGGCCAGGCCTGAAACCGTTCTGCGCCGGGTCTAGGATGTTATTGGCCTCTATAAATTTACTAAGGATAGAGTTAATATAGGATTCTGTGATTTTGGCTGCAAAAAGAAGTAAAGAGATCGGGCGAAAACTTTCTGGTTTGGAGGCATCTAACGTAGGCTTCTTTAACAGAGGGATGACCTTGGCATGTTTCCATGAAGTGGGAACAGTAGCGGAAGTAAGGGACAAGTTTATTAATTCACAGAGTGTGGGTAGGAGTAAGGGTAGGAATTGTAAAAGCTGATCAGGTTTAAAAGGATCCGCTGGAGAACCAGATTTAATTTTATGGCACAGAGTCCCTAGTGTCTCGCAGGATAGTGCTGGAAAAGAAGATAAAAGAGTGTCTGGGCAACTGGTAGGATCAGTATGCTTTTTGCTATTAATAATGGGCGGGAAAGATTTATAGATCTCCTCAACTTTATTAACAAAGAAAGTGGCTAACGCCTCACATTGAGATTTGGAAAGAGTAGTCGAGGCCCTTGCTGATGGCAGATTTTTTATGTCTTTTAGCAAGGAGAAAATACTTTTGGCCGGATTATTACTGCTCTTTTTTGTTTCTGCGATATAGTCAGCACGTGATTTCCGGATCAGTTTGTGGTAGGTCTTGACAGCAGAACGATATTGAGTTTTAAGGGCAGGGTCGTATTTACATCTCCAGGCCCATTGGTCTAGTAACCCTAATACCAAGCTTAATTTCAAACCAACATGGCAGTCGGATGTAGCCTAAGTTACGCTGTGGCTAAGCATGCTAGTTCCAGTAATGCTAGTCTACTAGTGTCTTCTTACTGAAAATGTGCAACACAGAGGTGCTTACGATCCTCCAGCAGTCCACACGGACAAACTAGTTCAAGTGCCGGCGTCGCCGATCACTTAGTATCTATGGAGGAGTAAGGGGGGGATTTAGATATCAAAATACCCCTACTGTCTATGCATATAAGAGAAACGACATGAAGGATACTCACAAATTTAGAGAACGGGCACTGCTCCGTACAACGGTCCGCTGTCTCAACAGTAGGCGTCTGAAAGTATGTCTGCGTTCCCGAGTTAAATAAAGGTACTTGCGGGGGCATGGTCTATTGGACATCAAGAAGGGACTACGGTATACTCACTACAGCATCAGCTCGAACACAGGGGCCATGTTGGAGGTATAGAACATAGTACCTCCCAGGCTGATGGATAGAAAACGGTACGTACTACATCTTACGGTCCTGTGTTAATAAAGATACATTTCGGGGGCACAGTCTATTAGACATCAAAAGGGGACTACGGTATACTCACTATGGCATCGGCTCAAACCCAGAGGCCATGTTGGAGGTTCTAGTACCTCCCAGGCTAATAGATAGAAAGCAGTACAAACTGCATTGGCTGACATATTCAGAAATCCTGATAATCAAAAAGGAAAAAATCACGGCCAAAAAGAGGATAACTAGATTGACTGTAAATTATACCATGGAATGAAATTAACTTCCAGGTGCCTTAGACTGACTGTTCAAGGAATGCTATAGTCACTAGATAGTTGTAGTAGCGTCTCTACTGACAAGAAATGTCAAAGGAAGTTTGAGCTTACTGTCACAATGCAGACATGTAAGACAGTTAGTGTGTTGACCTGATCATTCCAGAAAAGGTGTAGTAGTTCATAAAAGGAGAAAAAGAAAGATATTCCACCCAGTAAGTTTTCAGAATGATAGATGTGACATGAATTACATAATCGAAAGGCAACACTATTGAGCAAATGTCTCTAAGTGATATAGGTTGTTACAATTGTTATGGGATCACATTCCTAATATTTATCTTAATCCACAATGTAAATTAGATTTTCAGTGTCACAATGAAATCATTTGTATCTTTACACAACAAAAATGATTGTGTTACAGATAGTGCAAGCAAATATCCTGGTGTAAATGAGTATTTAGCATTTTCAGTGGCGGCTCGCAGAGGTAACGCTGTGAGGCGGTGGGGAGGGGCAGGGCTGGGTAAGGCTGTGTGGTGGGGTAGTGGAGTCCGACATACGACGGCAGATATTTATTTATTTATTTACGTTCACCTTTACCTTCGTATGTCGGACTCCACTACCCCCCACCCAGCCCCGCCCCACCGCCCCACAGCGTTACCTCTGCGAGCCGCCACTGAGCATTTTATACAACGTGACTTAAGATGATATGTTACATTGTTATTAAAAGGTGACTTCGAGCAAACCTGTAGTTTATATACAGTGACATATTATATAAACAACTGTGCTCGTATAGAAAGATTGTTAACATGGAGTATGTCTGTCGTGAAACAGGATTTCCATATAAAAAACTAGACAATTATACACATAACCAGATAGTACAGGCAAATATCCAGGTGTAAATGAATGTTCAGCACTTTATACAAAGTGATTTAAGATGGTGTTTTACATGTGTCATTGGATAAAGGTACTACAGCATACATGTCAGGGTATGCCACTCTGTTGCTGAATTCAGACCTTTAGCTATATTGTCTGTGCAAAAGATCCAATTTTTCTCTTTAAGTGTGAGCACATGATCCACATTAGGTTGTCTTTTCGAGGGTTTAACCACTTCAACCACCCACCAAGACATTTCTTTTTCTGAGTGTTTAAAATTTGTATAGTGTACGACCAGGGGGGCATTCTGCACCTTACAACGGATTTGTGATTGACGTTGAAGAATCTGTTTCTTCACAATTTGCGTGGTTTTGCCTATATAGTATAAGCCACATGGGCACCTAATTCAATATACTACATTGCTGGTGTTGCAGTTGTTGGAATAAAAATCATGCTTTCGCATTGTTTTATGTAAGTTAGCATTCCCAGCGCCACTTTGTGTACAGGCACCATTTTGTATTATGATCGAAAGCAATTCTTTGCCACTTCTGAGAAATGGCCTTCTCTAAGTTATGTTTCTTCGGAAGTTGAGTTTTGCTACACTAATGAATGCACTGTTCTTATTAGCGCATACCTTTCCTTTTAGATGTAGGCCTTCTCCCACTTGTCTAGTGGCGGGCACG
Organism: Calotriton arnoldi; assembly: GCA_963921515.1. Lineage (NCBI taxonomy): Eukaryota > Metazoa > Chordata > Amphibia > Caudata > Salamandridae > Calotriton > Calotriton arnoldi. The sequence goes on along the minus strand of CAWUFW010004930.1, from coordinate 795,473 downwards.
AACAGAATGACCTTGACTGGTAGATAGTGTGTGCCCGACCCCAGAATCGAAACTTACTCCTTTGTAATTTATGGTCCAGCTGCATCTCTCTGGAAAATTCCATGGTGGGCGTGCTTACATTGGTTTTGAAATGTACATAATGTATCATTATGCTTGCTGATGTCAGTCCCTCTGCAGCACTCCTAGTGACTGGGCAGACAGGGCTCCGCTCTGAGTGTACTTTGAATAAACTACTATTGGTTTGTATTCTCTACTGTCTTACCGACTCTTCATTTGGTATGGAAGGCTGAGAGGTGGACATGAGTGACCCGGATGACCCTAATCGGGTCACTTCCTTCAGTTGGTGCCCGAACAGGGACTCCTTTGAGTGAGTGACCCATCCCCTTCCGAGGACGGGGGGGAGGTCGAGGCCATCGTCGGATCGGACGGACGGATCAGGGATCCCTGCACGAAGAGTTCCTGGTACTCGCAGCTGCCCCTTCTGTCCTGCCGGATGGTGCCTCGCCCAGTGGTCATCCCAACTGGAGTCCTGAACGGCGAAACCCTTGGATCTGACTGTTTGGTCTGAAGAGTCGGCAGTGGAGAATAACTTAGTTTGACCTGCATATATCAGGTGAGTTTGTTTTGGTTCTTTGTGGATATGGTACCATTTTGGTTTGTATTTGGTGCGGTCTAAGGACCGCATTTGGGATAAAAACAGTTGCAATTGTTTTGCCAGGCATAAAATAGTGAACTTGTTTTCTTTTCAGAATGCCTAGTATAAGTAAGCTGCTTTCTTTGTACTGTCGTTGTTGTACTACTGATGCTCGATTGGAAGAAAGTCAGCCGACGCCTCCAGAAGGCACTCCAATTTTGATATGTATGTGAAGCATGGTCTTGGCCCTATTATGTTTAGTACATTATGGCACAAATATATGAGGGACAATGCCAAGTTACAATGGCCGTTGACAGGTACTTTCGATGAACAAAAGATTGAATATTTACAAGAACAGTTGTTTAAGAAACAAAGTAGGCAGTCTATGTTTGATTCCCTCAGGACATGGCAGAAAGCAGCTAGACAGAGGCGATTGAAGGCAGAAAAAGAGGCTCGGAAAGGAAGAATGCAGACATTGACACAGAAGGCTGTAGCATATGATAGGGAAAAACAGGAAAAGGGTGTTGAATGTGAAGATAGAAGGTTTTGATTACAAATATGTGGTTGAGGAAGAAGATGACATTTTTGTGGAAGAATTGTTAGATACTCGACCTCCACCTCCATATGCCCCACACAGAATATATCCCACAAAGAATATATCCCACTGTTCCGGTGCCTTCACACCCGCCCATTACAGCTGCGTCTACTGTCTCTGCCCCTGTATCTACTGCTGTTATTTCAACGGCTGTGGCTTCGGCTCCTCCTCCTCCTCTTCCTTCTGTTTCTTTGCCATCTGTGGCAACTGCGACTGTTAGTACCCCTGCTACACCTATTGTCTCAGCATCCTTTTCGCCAGCTCTTTCTCTTGCGACGCAACCATCGGCGACGTTAGTGCCTGTGACGTCTGTTGCTTCTCCTACTATGGTTTTACATCCTCCGACATTAATAAGTAGCAGGACACCGGTGTGTGGATTTGAGGATAGGGACTGGATGAAATTTAAGGAGCGTATGGGACCGTTAGTGCGATCTGATGTGGGAGATGACGAGTAACAGGTTATAACTAATCAGGCTGCCCAGTGGGCCCATAATCCCATTTATAGTGTAGACGACGTCTGGGCGACTATGGGAGATTTTGAGCCTTTCATACAACAGCATGCCCTTAAACAAATGTGTGCAACATTAATTGGTCTTTGGCAGCAGTTTTTTGAAGCGGAAGCACCTCAAATTGTATATGATATTAGAGATCGGGTGTATATCAGTGAATTGGGACCAGGACAGGTTTTTTCTAATGTTGCGACAATAATACCTTATAGGGGAAGATTACATGAGAAAAGTCCCAGGTCAGTGTTTCAGTTTCCTATGAGAGAGGTTCATCCCATATATCACCCAGAGATACCAGAATTAACAGATGGTCGTGGCAATGTTACTCGAGCGGCAGTGGCGGCCAGGTTTCAGGAGCAATGGGTTTATACTCCGTGGAAAAGAAGTGAAGTATTGTCTCTTAAGACTGATTTACCTGACCCTAGAAAAAATCCTACTGCATATTATAACAAATTGACTGAAGCTGCTTCTTCCACTGTGATGACTCTTGCTGATATTGAAATGTTTATTGGTTTACTGGTTCCGGTTTATATTTGGAGGCAGGTGCATGCAGAAGATCATATTGTGGAATTGGGAGGTACATGGGATCAAATTAAAGCATGGGACCAGGAGAGAAAGCCAGATGACAAGCCTCGGGCGGAAATTTTGGCGTTGCCAGGCCGCATTATTACCTATAAGCATTCCCTTATTCCGCCGAGAAAGGTAGATTGGGAAAAATTATCGGCTTGCCGATGAAAGAAAGATGAGAGTGTGTCTGATTTTTCACTTGGTTTGACGGTACGTTTTTGGATTACAGTGGGCAGGATTTCTCTATTGAGGGAGGTGTTCGGTTGTTTGTTAATAGATTTGTTTCTAATTTGCTTCCTGAAATTGCGACTCGATTCAGGCCTCTGAAAGTACTTGGGCCACATCTTCCCCTTCTGTTATTTTGAATATGGCACAGTATTATGAACATAGGGTTAATGAGGAAAAAGAGAGGACAGAGAAAAGGCACAAGGATTTAAAGATGAAGGTGTTGTTACAGCAGGCTTTGAGGGGAAATGGTAGAGGACGTGGTGGCCCTGCCCGACAGCTTTCACGCACTAGTAGGCAGTTGAATACTACGCCCTTGGGGCCGAATCAGTGTGCGTACTGTAAGGAGGAGGGACAGTGGCGTAGCGAGTGTCCTGTGCTTTTGCAAAAGGTAGCGGTCCCTAGAGGATGGTGTACTCATGGACGAGGTCATGGAGCTGGTGGGGCTGATAGGGCTCAGAACGCTGAAGCCTCACGGGGTCGTTCTGATAATTATTTTGATGACCCTCGGGATGGACAGTACTACCATGATGACTATGATATGGATGAGGTGACATGAATGTCTTATAGCTAGGACGGCCAGGGACAGAGTGGGGGACCAGTTCAGATACCTGTAGACCAGCGTGGTCCTTATGTAACAGCGGAACTGCAAGGTTCGACTAATGAATTTTTGGTGGACACAGGTGCGACGAAAGGTTCTGTTTCTCGAAACATGGTCCCTGGGGTGGCTCTGTCTGGCCATAATAATGTTCCGGTAGGTTTTTCTGGTATACCGGTTGTAAGCCCCATTTCAAGACCCTTGCTTTGACCATTGGTCCTTTTACTGTGGATTCACCATTCCTGTTGACATCTAATTGTGGTGAAAAGTTGATGGATTTGTTGAAGAAATTGCATGCTACGATTTATTGTTCTCCGGCTGGTGTTTATATGACAATGGGTCCGGGTGTAGTGTGCGCTAAACAGTGTTTGTCTAAAGATGTGCCCCTTCCAGTTGAATTTAAAGATGTGCCACACACTTTGTGGGCGACAGGTGATACAGACGTGGGACTGTTGCAGATACCACCAGTCCCAATACAGGTTAAGGACGGCGCTATTTTGCCTCGTATCCCTCAGTATAAAATATCGCAAGCAGGTGAGCGGGTCTTATTGCAAACTATACAGGATAGATTAAGAATGGAGTGGTTGAGGAGACAACAGCTAATATTTGTAATAGCCCTATTCTTCCAATTCTTAAACGGACACCCTCAGGTTCTCTTGATGAGCATGAAGATGTTCATCGGTTTGTGATTGATTTGCGCGAAGTTAATAAAATTGTGGTTCCCCAGTTTCCAGTGGTCCCTGACATTACCACTCTTTTAACAATGATTCCTTTTTCTGCTACATTCTTTTCTGTCATTGATTTGGAAAATGCGGTCTTCAGTATTCCTATTCATCCAGATAGCAGATATCTGTTTGGGTTCACCCTAGCTGGAAGGAGCTTTAGGTTCTGTTGAGCTCCTCAGCGCTATACAGAGTCCGAGCATTTATAGTCAGGCCCTAAAAGGTCAATTGGATTCCCTTTTACTTCCCACAGGTAATGTATTGGTGCAGTATGTTGATGACCTCCTTATCGCTTCTGATACTGAGCAGGGTTGTAGAGATAGTACCGTTAAACTGTTATTGCATTTGGCTCAACGTGGACATAAGGTGTCCCTTTCTAAATTTCAGTATTGTCGACAGGAGGTCACCTACTTAGGTCACCTGCTGTCGAAGGACGGTAGGAGATTGACCCCGGAGCGCATCAGTACTATTGTTAACATGCTCAGAAAGATGTGCACGCTTTCATAGGTATCACTTCCTACTGTCGGCAGTGGATACCTAACTACTCCTTACTAATCAAACCCTTGCTTGCACTAACCACTAAAGACGTGCATGAACCCCTGCCTTGGACGCCTGAATGTCAGTAGTCTTTTGAGCAATTGAAAACTGCGCTTTGTACGGTTCCAGTACTCGGCACTCCTGATTATAACAAGTTGTTTGTGTTGTACGTCCATGAGATGGCTGGTTGCGCGCTTTCTGTTTTAACACAAAAATTTGTAGATAAGCAACGGCTGACCGTTCTTGACCCTGTCACACAAGCCCTCCCGAGTTGTCTAAGGGCGGTCGTGGCTGTGGCCATCTCAATAAGACAGTCTGCTGGACTTGTACTTGATACTGACCTCACAGTTATGGTACCCCATGCTGTGGATACACTTTTGAACAAAACAAAGACACAGCACCTCACCAGTGCACGTCTGACTGGCTATGAATTATCATTGTTTGCTAAACATATCACGATCAAAAGATGTGCCACTCTGAATCCAGCCACGTTACTGCCCCTCCCTTCTGAGAATGATGAGATTGATAAACATGACTGCATCTTCCGGATGGAAGAAGAGATGAAAGGACGGGTAGACCTGACTGATGTTCCCTTATCCGACCCACAAGGGGAACTATATGTCGATGGCTCTTGCTTTAAATGACCAGATGGCACTACAACTGCTGCATATGCTATCACTACGCTGCGTACAGTAGTTGAGGCATCACGAGTTCCCTATCAATCGGCCCAACCTGCTGAGCTTGTTGCCTTAATACGAGCTTGCGAAGTGAGTGAGGGACTGGTTGTCAATATCTATATTGACAGCCAGTACGCCTTTGGAGTCGCACATAACTTTGGGTGACTCTGGGCAGAGAGAGGGTTCCTTACTTCGCATGGCACCAAGATACAGCATGGGCACCTCATGTTGAGTCTTTTGTCTGCTTTGACGCTCCCTAAGAGATTGGCTATAGTAAAGTGTAGTGCTGATCAGAAAGTCACTGACGATGTAGGCAGCGGAAATGCTTTTGCCAGACAGCTGAGGAAACAGCCCGAACTAAAATGAAAAGAATGTTTGTAGCAGGTCCCGCTAGGTGGGTGCCTGAAGTTACCAAGTTTGAGGATACACTTGAGAATGTGAAGGAGATACAAAGTGAGGCCACAATGGAGGAATTGGCAATTTGGCAAGAAAGTACAGCACAACTGAACGATGAGGGGTGTTGGATTGATAAGTCAGGGAAGCAGAGATGGATGTTGCCAGATGCATATGTTCTTCCTGTAGTCACGATGGCCCATGGTCCAGCTCATATTAGTGCTAAGGGTATTTGTAAGTTATTAGACCCTGTATGGTAGAATGATAACATTTCGAAGACAGCTGCACATTTAGTGAAGTATTGCATGGTGTGCATGATGCATAATCCCGGAAAGGGTACCCCTACACCACCCGGTAATTTTGCACCACCCACTTTCCCTTTTGAGGTCCTCCAGATGGACTATATTGAGTTAGATAGGTGCAATAATTTGAAGTACGTTTTGGTGGTTGTTTAGCCTTCAGTACATGGGTTGAGGCTTATCCCACTAAAGATAATACAGCCGTAACGACTGCAAAGGTACTCCTGAAGGAGTTCTTTCCTCGTTTCGGCTTGCCCTGTTTGATCTGGAGTGATAACGGAAGTCATTTCAATGCCAAAGTAATCCAATTAATTTGTGATGGCTTGAGTATCAAGCAAAAGTTTCATGCTGCCAATCATCCGCAAGTCAGCAGGTTTGGTTGAGAAGTTCAATGATACTCTCAAACTGAAGCTGGCAAAAATTCAGGAGACTACAGGGTTACAGTGGCCAGATGCTTTACCATTAGCTCGTTTGTCAACAAGAACAACAGCACATTCTAGGACAGGATTGTCACCGTACGAAGTCGTGTTTGGACGCCCGGCAAATGTCTGGGGCATCCCGCGCCCTCAGCGGTTTTGAGATATGGAATATCCATTGTTGATAGATTACCTTTGCCAGTTAACTGAAAATTTGCATTCTATTCACCATCAGGTCCGAGAGTCCCTACCCGCTACACCAGAGGGGCCCAGACACGATATCCAGCCTGGGGATTATGTTTTGATATGCAATTGTCAGTGAAAGAAGAGTTTGGAGCTGCGATGGAAGGGACCGGAACAGGTCCTCTTATCAACACATACTGCAGTCAAGGTTGCCGGTCGTAAAAACTGGATCCACTCGACTCATTGTCGCAGGGTCCTGCTGCCTCTGCCCTATGATCAATGGACGAAGGATGGAGTAGGGTACTCCGAGTGTGAGGCAGTGTCCCAGTTTGTCCCCTTCGGTGATGCAGGGCTGACCTGGACCAAAACAGATGAGGAAAATGACACTTAACATTGAAGTTACCCCTCCCTTCCCACTTGCGTGGTCGGACCATTTTCTCCTGGAGCTTACCGTTCGCCGGGAGTCTGTTCTACCTAACTCCCAGGGCAAGCCCCGCACGGGCAGCATCAGACCCTTCCACCTCATTACACCAGAGGCTGTGAAGGCGGCTCTCGAAACCCACCCTATCACTCTTAGCAGAAATCTTGAGGACGATGCTGCCTGCTTGGACAACTGGCTCCAGCTCCGAGCAGCGGAGCTCGCCCCCCTTTCTTCCCGCTCAGCCCAGGCCTCGCGAGTTTCAGCTCCTTGGTTTACGCCTGCCCTCAAGAAAAGCAAAAGTGCTTGTAAACGCCTAGAGAGAGCATGGCGTAAAAATTTCGATATTAACGAGAAAATAGCCTACAAACAAGCCTCAACTCCCATCATAAACTTATTCTGGAGGAGAAAAAACTTTTTTTCTCCTCGAAAATTGAGGCAGCTGGAAATAAAAGTAAGGAGATTTTTAAAATAGCAAAGGAATTCTCCTCCCCCAGCGCGGTGACTAGAATATTTACCCCCTCCGCGATTTGGGTGGACCGTATGGCTTCATTCTTTTTTGACAAAATTAAAATGATTCAGGACACCTTCCCCACCCTCTCTTCTGCTCCAGGGCCAGATACGGAGTCTTCCCTTAACCTCCCTCTGACTAGGGGTCCCTTCTTCTCTGAGTTCCCTCCCCTCCCCTTGGCGACTTCATTGGAAATCATGAAAATCTTGAAGTCGGGAACCCCGTCTGATCCATGTCCGGCTTCTACCCTGGCATCAATAGCTGCGACCATTAACCCAATCATCAATCAGACTCTGAATGTCTCCCTGCAGCTGGGGCTTGTCCCTACCAGGTGGAAGAAAGCTCATATACTCCCCCTCCTGAAAAAGCCAACCCTGGACCCAGAGATAGCTTCTAACTATAGGCCAATATCCCTCTTACCTTTCTTTTCCAAAACGTTGGAAAAATATGTTAATTCAGCTATTACCTCGTTTGTAGAAACCAACAATATTTTGCACCAGAGCAAATCCGGCTTCACGCCAAATTTCAGCACTGAAACGGCGCTCCTTGAAATCTCGGAGTCCATAAAGGACGTCCTTGATAGGGGCGGCAAAGCTATGCTGATACTCCTGGATCTTTCGGCAGCCTTTGATACCGTCCCTCATGACCGACTCCTGCTGAGACTCCAAGAGTCTGGTTTTGGAGGGACGGTACTCAAGTGGTTTGCCTCTTTTCTGTCGGACCGTCAACAAAATGTTTGGGCTCCCCCTTTTTCGGCTCCCATTCCCCCTTCAAAGGTGGGAGTCGCTCAGGGTTCTGTGCTCAGCCCTACATTGTTTAATATTTACATGTCCCCCCTAGCGAATCTGGCTGAGTCGCATGGAGCAAAAATAATGTCGTACGCCGACGACATGCAGTTGCTCTTCACGTGTGACAAGGACACATATTTTAATGGCGAAGCGATCAACTCTTGTCTATCAGAGGTGTTTGCCTGGCTTCAGCTCAATCAACTGAAATGTAACTCCGACAAGTCGGAAATAATTTTTTGGGCCTGCCCCCCAACAATATGTGGCACAGCTGGTGGCCTCAAGACATGCACCCACCCACCACCTCGGTTAGGTCAGTCAAAAACTTGGGGGTGAAATTGGATGACACCTTGAATATGAAATCTCAGATTCAAGCGGTAGCCGGACAATGCTTCGGCTTCCTGAAAATGTTAAAACAATTCCTGCCCCTTCTTCAGGTCCCCCACAGGAAAACAGTGGTCCAAGCCTTGATCGTTTCCAGGCTGGATTATGTGAATATATTGTACCTTGGACTACTGGAATATCTACTCAACCGCCTCCAGGTAGTCCAAAACGCTGCTGCCAGGGCTATACTTTTACTCTGACCCAGGACGCGGATGTCTTCTCATTTGAATTCTCTCCACTGGCTCCCGATCCGCAAGAGGATCCATTTCAAAGCGCTTGTCCTGGCCTTTAAGGCCCTCCATGACTTCGGAGCCCCCTATCTTAGGAAAAGAGTCCAGCCCTATCATCCACGACGTTCGCTGCATTCCTCATCTCTGTCGTTAGTACGCACCCCCGTGTTCCTCCGCTCTCGAATAGGAGGTCGATCTTTTCAGGCACTAGTTGCCAAACTTTGTAACGGCATGCCGCTTACTTTAAGACAGATGCATGATCTCCTCCCCTTCAGAAAGGCCCTAAAAACGTGGTTTTTCCAGCAATAGCCCAGCAATCAGCCCCAGTATTGCAATACCTCTACCTGCCAGTCACACTCTCCTAGCGCCGGGACACTCAGCCGAGTAGCTGTGCGCTCTACAAATACCCTGATAACATAACATAACAATGAGTAAGTGATAAATGCAGCAGTTCTTCCGGAAATACGGGCAATCCAGGAGCCCCTTTTTGTTGATCCTTCTGTGCCTGGAGTCACAAGGTACACTTTGCGACCTCGGCAGAGAAACAGTGCACTAAAGGAGAAGTCAGATTAGGTAGGGATGGGCTGTGTTAGGTAGGATGTACTTTGCTATAGTACCAACGGAACTAGTCTAGGGTGAAGTGAGACTTGTGCACTGTTTGAACATTGGACAGGATATGTTGATGATATCCCTTAGGGGGTACATTATCCTGATCGACGTGGGAACCCGAGCTTAGGATAAAGCAAGCTCCACCGCCGGTGCTCAAGAGCGCCAACGTTTTGATGGACAATAGGAGCCTGTACCAGTGAGGCTCTGACGGACACTGGGAACTTGTATATTCCTCTTGCTGGCTTTTCGCCCCTTTGTTTATCATTTGCTATGCATCCCTTTGGCAGAATGGTTGCTGATGAAGAGCAGGCAGTGATTTCCCCTGTTCATACACATGTATTCTGGTCAACCAAGAGAAAAATGCTTTGTATTATTTTTGTGATTTTACTGCTATTGATTCTAGGTGGGGTGTCCTGGGTCCTTGAACGAGATCAGACTGCCCAGTTAAATGTTGAGAACAAGGTTATTTCTCAAATCCGCACAAAAAGGACAGCCCCCAGTAATGTATTTCTGGACACGCATAAAAGATTTTTTGGGGCAGGTACAGCTTGTTATCCTACTGAATCCGTTGCAAGTTTATGGACTGCATACCCATTGTCACTTGTTAATTACACGTATACTCGCCCAGCCCACTTCATAGAGGTAAGGGGTGAGTTTGGTATGGGATATCCTGGCCCTTGTCTGTATTACAGAAAGCCACGAGGAAAGGGGTACCCGAGGTGTGATAATACCACATATTGTGATAACCTGTATATGAAAGAGCAGAACATCACCCTAGTTGGCTGGCTTTACCAAGATTTAACGGTTACTTGAAAAGCTGGATATTACCCTGCATGTTTCCCGATAATTAATAGTACTGATGCATTTTTGTATGTTAACTGTTCTGGAGTAATATTGTTTAAGAATACAATGTCTTTAGCGAAAAAGAAGGATCCGAATACCTCTGGAATGAATACTAGATATGCCCCTGTAGATTATCAAGGCCCACTATATGCGCATCCAGGATTTTATTTCTTGTTTAATGGTACGTATTCAAATGTTCATAATGGTACAGATGATGTTGCTTTAGGAATGGTGCTCCCCCTAGGCGTACCCTGTAAGTACAGTAAGCCTAGTATTAAGGGTGGGCGGAATTTGTGTAGTCGCGTTACGCAAAATTCCACGAAACGGTAAAAAATCTCCGCGAGCACGCGGAATTGCTTGTTCCGCCCGTTCGCGATGCGTTTTTCCTGTTCTCGGACGCTGTTTGCGAGGTCAGGGGGAAATATCTTGCGAACTTGCCAATGCAGTCGCCAATTGGCGCGGCCATCTTATTTCACTTGTCCCGCCCGCTTGCGATGCGTGTTTCCTGTTCGCGAACGCAGATGTCCGATGGCGCGTCCGTATGACGTGTTCGCGATCGCACACTCTCGCGGGATCGCGCGAACGGATAGGAAAACTCGTTGGCAAACGCAGGGATCCCGGTAAGTCGCTACCGCATGCGCGAACATTCATTTTGAAAGCGCGAACAAGGAAAAAATTCCGCTACGCCGCGGATCGCGGAATTTTTGGAAATTCTGCGTTCTCTGCGGAATGCGAAATTGCCAAAATTGCGCAAATTCCGCGAGCGGAACGGAATTTACCGCCCAAGCCTACCTAGTATAAGATGGGTGAAAAGAACATTGACAGCAGAATTTTGTGACGGAGTGACAGATGTGGAAGTCAATAATTACAGCAATGGTATCACCTTTGGGTATATTCTTTCTTCCATCATTACCTTTGGTGGTACTGCAATGGCCAGGGGTGAAAGAGCCAGAGAATATTTTGGATGTAAGCTGCAGATATTGTCTAATTCTACAGTAGCAGCTTTGCGTGATATCACCACCCAATTGGAAAGTATGCAGATATATTTTGAGCAGACTAGATATCCTGTTGATTTCATTCTAGCTAACTGTGGTGGTGTGTGCGCTGTAGTAGGAGACCAGTGTGTAGTCGGGATCACTAATATGGTGAAGAACATTACCCAACACATTTTAGACATCCTAGAAAATGTTAAAGGAATGGAGAGTGGGAACTGGAATTGGTCACTCTTTGGTGGGTGGGGATGGATTCTTGAAAAGGTGATTTATTTTATTGTGATCCTGATTTCCTGTTGTGTTCTAGTCTAGTGTCTCCCCTTATGTTGCTCTTATTGCACCACTCTTCCTGCCCCTAAGAGACTATCAATTCATGATACTAATGCAAAAATTATGATTCAGAAGGAAATTGACGACCTCATGCAAATAGATGAGGGTATTTTTGAGACTTCTTCCCTCCTTACTACTTCCCTTACTGAAGCCAAAGATATGGAGTGCTCCTAAGACAGTTTATTCATCACTTATTAAATTACATGTCTTTTTATCATAACACAAAATTACTTAGCTCATGCTAAAAGGAGGGTCTGTTGGAATAAAAATCATGCTTTCGCATTGTTTTATGTAAGTTAGCATTTGTGGCGCCATTTTGTGTACAGGCGCCATTTTGTATTATGATCTAAACCAATTCTTTGCCACTTCTGAGAAATGGCCTTCTTTAAGTTATGTTTCTTCGAAAGTTGAGTTTTACTACACTAATGAATGCACTGTTCTTATTAGCGCATATCTTTCCTTTTAGATGTAGGCCTTCTCCCAATTGTCTAGTGGCGGGCACGGACAAATTGACCTTGACTGGTAGATAGTGTGTGCCAGACCCCAGAATCGAAACTTACTCCTTTGTAATTTATGGTCCAGCTGCATCTCTCTGGAAAATTCCATGGTAGGCGTGCTTACATTGGTTTCGACATGTACATAATGTATCGTTATGCTTGCTGAAGTCAGTTCCTCTGCAGCACTCCTAGCGACTGGGCAGACAGGGCTCCGCTCTGAGTGTACTTTGAATAAACTACTATTGGTTTGTATTCTCTACTGTCTGACCAACTCTTCATTTGGTATGGAAGGCTGAGAGGTGGTCGTGAGTGACCCAGGGGGGCCCTAATCGGGTCACTTCCTTCACAGTTAGAGAAATGCTCAAGCACAACATTCTGTCCATTAATCTGAAAAGTTTTAGTGGTCTGAGTGGTACCACATGCTGTACACATGTTGCACTTGTAATGCCCCACTACAGGTGACAGTTGTATCATATTATCTACGGTGTTAGTGTTGGGTGTTTCATAGGTATGAACTAAGTGGTCTTTAAGATTTGAACCCCTCTTAAAGGAAAACATAGGTTTCTCTTTAAGTTCTGGTAAACCTTTGAACAGGGTCCAATGTTTATTTATTATTTTCTTGATCCTGTTAGAGTGAGTTCTGAAAAGTAGATACACATACTATCTGTGGTTGGTTCGATCGTTGTTTAACCTCCAGGGGAGCCACTAGATTGTTATACCATGCACGTTTTAAAGATCTTTTAAGTAGTCTTGCAGGGTAGCATTGTGCTTTGAGTTTTTCTTTGAGTTTTTTGGCTTCAAAGAAGTAATATTCTTTGCGAATACAGTTTCTGCGTAAACGCAGAAACTGCCTAAATGGTAACCCATCTTTGAGGGCCTGTGGATGGTGGCTATTATACTGGAGTAGTGTGTTTCTGGCTGTAGGCTTGGTATGTAATGTAGTGTATAGTTGATTATTTTCATCTGCTTTAATAGTGATGTCAAGAAAATTCATACTGTTTGGGTCAGATTCCATTGTAATTTTTAAATTAGGATTCCGGGAATTAAGCCATTGGTGAAAGGTGCTGAGGTGGTCTTTGCTCCCCCTCCATATAAGAAACACATCATCTATGTATCTCAACCACCGAATGATGTTAGATGAAAAAGGATGAGCTACATCATTGATATGTTGATTCTCAAAGGTTGAGACATAGATGTTCGCTATATCTGGGGCATAAACTGCATCCATGGCCACACCTTTCAGTTGTTGGTAAAAAGTGCTTTCAAATAGGAAAAAGTTTTCACATAGTGAAATCCTAATACACTCGAGTATAAAAGATGTAGGAACATTGTGTGGCCTAGGTCTTCCCTCTAGCAGTTCATCCAGAATTGTTAGGATTTCATTTTGTGGGATATTGGTATATAAACTTTCTGTATCAATAGAAACCAATAACTCATGGACAGGATCGAAAGGGTAATTCTCTACAATATTAATCACTGCTGTCGTGTCTCAGAACAGAGTTGTTCTGTTGCAAAGGGTCAAATAACAAAATCAGCATATTGTGCTAAAGGTTTTAGTATCGAATTGCAACCGGAAACGATAGGTCGACCAAGAGGTGTGGTTGTATTTTTATGCACCTTAGGTAGGATATAGATTACTGGTACCGTAGGTGTTTTATTAATAAGAAAGGAGGCCTCCTTCTCACTGAGCCATCCTCCATCAAAACCTTCATGACTTAATGTGGAAATAGTTTTTGCCAGTTTGTTTGTTGGATTGCTTGTCAATTTCTTTTTTAACAACAAACTTTATTGATTTTTCAAGTTACCCGATGGGCAAGCCCAGCGAGCTTTGAGGCATATATAAATACAAAATACACTAACAAGGCACCATATAACATTCCTATGGCGACTGCAAGACTACAAACCCACACCCCCACCCCCCGCCCCCAACCACGCACCATACATCCCTTATACAATTATACAATCGTAGTGTAATCTTGCTTCTAGACATATACACAACCCCATTAGCCTATATCGGTGAGCTGCTCACCACCAGCCTATCAATTGGATCTCGGGGAACCTCTGACTCCAGGAGTGACAAGTCTATGCCACGGTACATAGCCCACCGGGCCCAAATCTTTTTGTGTTTGTGCGGACATCCCCGAGCCTGAAATACTGCCACTTCAGCGGACATGCACCTATCCATTGCCTTCTTCCAGGGACCTATACTAGGTGGGAGTGTCGCCTTCCAATGTTGAGCAATGTCGCGCTTAGCTAGTGTAAGCCCAAGGAACAGTAAATGCCTTTTGCATCTGTTTCCCCAATGTCCTCGGTGCTGTGTAGGAATATCAATCGAGGGTCTGCAGGAATACGCCAAGCCAGCACTTGCCCTAAGCAGGACCTTATGCCCGCCCAGAAATGTTGCAGCGCCGCACAGGTCCACACAGTGTGGAGGAACGACCCCTCCTCCGAATCACATCGGAGACACATAGGTGACTGAATGGCCCCCATCTTGCAAAGGCGCAGACGTGTATAGTAGATCCTATGGAGATATTTGAACTGGATCAATCGATATCGGGTGGAAACCGCAGAGTACCGGAGGCTAGCCAGTGCCTCTGCCCAGTCATCATCCGTCAGTGTGGGCACATCTGCCTCCCATGCCGCCCGGGTCCGGTGTATGGTGGTTGTGGAATGTGTAATCAGTGTTTGGTAAATTTGACGAATCTTGTGGGCACCCAGGTCCCCATGAGCAACCGGCCTTCCAACGGGTGGAACTCCGGGAGACCCGTGAGGCCCCGTATCAAAGGGGATATAGCGTGTCGGAGCTGCAAGTATCTGTGAAATTGCGTTTTATGGAGACCGAAGTCAGCTTGAAGCTGCTGAAAGGATTTGAGTGTGGACCCCGTATCACATCCCCCAACACAGAAATCCCGATGTCATCCCACCTACGGAAGCCCGCCAGAGCTGCGACTGGCCGAAGATATGTGCCGCGCCAGAGAGGCGTAGCATCGGTGAGTTTGCCCCACCAGCCCATCTGTCGGACCACTCGCCTCCATATCTGAATGGCCGTCCTACATGCCGGGGGGAGTTCCGTCAGAGACGAGGAGCTATACAGAAAGTGGAATAATGGGGTTTCGGCCATAAAGAGTCGTTCCACAGCGTAGGCTGGGTCCGATTGTGAGCAGTACCACCAGTCATTTATCACCAGAAGATGCGATGCCTGGTAATACGCCTGTACATCCGGCGCCGCTATCCCACCGCAATAAGTGGATTGGATACAGGTCGCAAGCGCCACCCGAACCGCTCCTCCCCCCAGAGGAATCTATTGAGTAATGTATTAATTTGACGGAACCAGGACGGGGGAATTGGAAAGGGGTAATTCTGCAGCCTATAGAGCAGGCGAGGCAGAGACACCATTTTAAAAATGGCCGATCTCCCATATAACGAAAGGGGAAGTTGGGACCATACCGTCGTCTCATCTCGAACTGCAGTCAGCAGCGGCGCAATATTCCGTGACCATGCCTCAGTCTGGCACCCTGTAAGAACCACCCCAAGGTATGGGAAGCCTGACTCTGCAATCACCAGCTGGGAGGCCCAAGCTTGGGACCGCTGGTCTCCACAGATCGGAAATAATATGGATTTGGATGGGTTAGCGCAGAGGCCAGAGGTCTCCCCGAAGACCCTCAGAATCTGCAGCACCCGGGGCCCAGAAACCCACGGGTCCGACATAAAAAACAGGGCGTCATCAGCGTAAAGCGCTATCCTATCCGAGCACTCCGGAGACCACTCCAAACCCCGCAGGCAAGAGTCCAGACGGACCCACGCCGCCAGAGGCTCAATGGCCAGTGCGAACAGTAATGGGGAGAGCGGGCAACCCTGTCGAGTGCCCCTCCGAATGGGGAAGGGAGCTGAGCATCGGCCAGCTACTCGGACCGATGCAGTGAGGTCTGTGTACAGTAATTTCGCATATGCCCGGAATTGGGGGCCCAAATTAACCGCTTCCAATAACTTAAAGAGGTACGTCCAGCTTAAGGAATCGAACGCCTTGTCAATATCAGCCAGCAAGACTGCCGCAGGACGTCCCAGACGGTGAGCCTCCGCCACCGCGTTGTGAGCTCGCCTAATATTATGTCTGGTAGAGCGTTGTGGCATAAAGCCCGACTGGTCCGGATGTACCAGCTCCTCAATACAGGTACGGAGGCGATCCGCCAGGATCTTTCCCAGCAGTTTGGGCTCAAGATTTATTAATGAGATGGGGCGGTAGGACCCCGGGTCGTCCGGTGGGCGTCCCGGTTTGAGAAATACCACGACCTCCGCGTGTCTCCAGTCCGAAGGGAGAATTTGCTGCTCCGAGGCGTCATGAATCACCTCGAGCAAATGCGGTCCCAAAGTCTCCAGATGGGGCCTCAGGAAGTCACATGGGAACCCGTTCGGGCCCGGCGCGCGGCCAGGGTGGATGTTGGAGAGGGCCGACCGCAGTTCCGCCATTGTAATTGGCTCCTCCAGGGCATCACGTCGCTCATCCGATAGGCGGCGGGGAGGAATATCTACTAAGAAGGCATCTATGAGGGATTCGGAGATGACCTCCCGTTTATCGTACAACGCAGGGTAAAAATCAGCGAAGGCCTGTACCACCGCCTCAGGGGATGTACAGGCAACCCCCGCGGGAGACCGCAAAAGGGGTACCTGTGTCGGGGCCACCCTAGCCTGGCAGAGTCTATGAAGCATTTGGCTGGACTTATCGCCCCACTGGTAAATTCTATGCTGGGTGGCCAGCCAAGCTTCTTTGGCGGAGTCTATGTGGGTTTGATGGAGCATTTGTTGCACGTGCAGCAGATTCCGGCGGGCCACGGGGTCCGAGCCTCCCACCACAAGGGATTGAAGTTCTTCCTGCCTATCCTCCAGGTCACATACCTGGGCCAGGCAGCGACGCTTTCCCCGGTGCGATAACTTATATCTGCACCCCGGAGTGTGGGCTTAAACGCTTCCCATAAGATAACTGGGGACTGGCAAGTGCCGGCATTGTATCTGAAGTAGTCGGTGATTGCTTGACTAAGCATCTCTCTGTATGCCTCATCACGGAGCAGCCAGGGGACATGCGCCACCGATAGGGGGCCCTGTTAGTTAGCAGTCGCAATTTAAGTTGGATCGGCGAGTGGTCCGACAAGCCACGGGGCAGAATGGATGCTTGTGCCACCCTGTGCATATAGCTATGTGGAAGGAATAAATAATCAAGGCGTGAAAGAGTGGGATGAACCGAAGACGCGTATGAGAATCCTGCGTCCGTCGGGTGTAAGGCACGCCACGTGTCCCCCCAACCCAGTGTATGTGCAAGTTCATTCAATTTGGATGTAGTGGGGTTGTAGCAGGCTGTCGGGCTCGCCACCTATCTAATGGGCCCATAGTATCGTTCCAATCACCCCCAACACCACAAGGCCACCCGGGAGATCCCCCACAACTGCGTTATTTTATCAATAAACGTCTGGCCGAGAGGCGGGGGGCGTATATGCTACCCAGTGTGATGTGTTCGCCGGCCAAGGTACCCGAGACCACAGTGTAGCGACCCCCTGGATCCAGCCAATGTCGTGTGATCTGTAGGGGCACCCTTCGATGAATGAGTATGGCTGTACCCAGGGCCCCCCGCGTGAAGCCAGAATGATAAACTGTGGAGTAACCGTAACGGGCGAGGCATGGGGCCTTCGTGCCCAGGAGATGAGTTTCCTGGAGCAGTAGGACATCTGCTGCATACCGCTTTGCCTGGTGGAGCACTGCCCCACGTTTAACTTTACTCAGCAAGCCTCGCACATTCCAGGCAAGAACGTTGAGCTCCCCGGAGGTGTGTCACCAGTCGTGTGCGCCCTCCTAAGTGTCCTACAAGATAACTGCATCTGAGGCGTGCAAGGCGAAGCAATGTGAGTGGTGCATGGTGCGAAAACATTCAATAAAGAAACCCCCCTTTAAGAAACTGGCCCTCCTCCCCCTGCCCCCAAACCCCATACTTCCTGTAACACGGAGTATCTGTCGCGGTAGAAACCCACCCCAGGCCCCCAACAGGATGACCCAAGTGCTTGTCAATTTCTTGTAGTGATCTTGTACTGCAAGTTGTTTAAGTAATTCAGATCTATACGCATTCTTCTCCCAAAGGACTATCCCTCCACCCTTATCTGCCGGTTTAATGACAGTTTCAAGAAGGGTCTGTAGATTTTGTAACGCCTTCTGTTCATTTTTGGAAAAGTTGTATTGGACATATGCTGTTTCTTTGAATAGATTGTCAACTTCTGTCAGGATTGCATTCTCAAATGTCACAATCCCTTTGGAAACCATCATATTTGCTGGATTATGCAATCCTGGGCTGTCAGTTGGAGGTGTAGATGCATTAGCGGCAAAAAAGTTTCTTAATCTGATTGACCGAAAAAACCTATATAGTTCCAATTTTGTTTGAAATAAATTGTTTCTATATGTTGGAACAAATGAAAGGCCAGCTGAGAGGACAGAGAGTTCTGGCTCTGATAGAATGTGCTTAGACTGATTGAAGATGGGAATGGTTTGTGGAGGATCCACCACTCGTCATACTGATTCCTCGTCTGTCTGAAGCCCGGGGTGCATTGATTGCGAAACCTTCCTCGTTTCGAAACCCGTTGTCTCCTTGGAGGGCCAGAGCCCCTCCGATCATGTCCTAAAAAAGCCTGTCGTGAAGTAGAGTGCTGTTGATCGTAATGTTGACGGTATGAGTTATCTGAGGTCTGATCACTGCCTGTGTCTGAGTTAGTGTTTGAGAACGTTGTTCTCTTAGAAAAAGGTTGATTAGGACCCTGGGGAAGATAAAAGTCATTGTTGAGATAGGGATAGGTTCTTTCCTCACTATACCTCTTTATATCTTTTTGTAACTTGTCTGTTTTCTTATGAGCATTAAATTCTTCAAACTCCTGGCTTGTTCAGAATATAATAATCTATTTTTCTAAACTGGTGTGGAGTCTTTTTATGGTGTTTTCACTGTTACTGTAATTAAAGTGTTGCACAACTACTTTACATATTGACTCTTAAGTTAA
Organism: Calotriton arnoldi; assembly: GCA_963921515.1. Classification (NCBI taxonomy): domain Eukaryota; kingdom Metazoa; phylum Chordata; class Amphibia; order Caudata; family Salamandridae; genus Calotriton; species Calotriton arnoldi. The sequence goes on along the minus strand of CAWUFW010004930.1, from coordinate 776,494 downwards.
GCCTGACTGCTCTGTGCTAAGCTACCAGAGGGTGAGCACAGCTTAATTTAGGTTGTGTATCTGACTTACTCTGACTTGGATTGTGGTCCATACTTGTACAGGGTGCAAACCTCTGCCAATTAGAGATCCATTTTCTAACAGTAATTGCTTATGACTTTGAATACTCCTGAAACTCTCGACTGTCGCAACTTTCCATCAGTATTTCTGGAATACTTTGGGAATTCTCAAACACTGTAATCTATGCCTAAACAAAGGTGTAAATCTATGGATGTAGATTGACAATTTTCTGGTTGAATTCTGCCAATGAAATCCAAACATTTCAAATTGAGGGCCTTGACGCATACCTGTGCGCATTGTCAAATAAATCATTAATATGGCTTTGGTTAGGAACTTAATATGTTTAACACCATTTGCCTACATTTCAAGGCCTCAATTCGCACAGTTTTTCTCTGACTTGCTGTGTCTTACTATAGAGGTAGGGGCCGATTACGATCTCGCTAGGAAGGCCTCCAGACGGGTTCCGGAATGAGCAAATCCGATTCGGAGCCTATGTTTCCGACCAAGTCGTCCCCCGTTCTGAACGACCAAGTACGATGCGAAGATCTCGTACACGTCGACCGAATTGTTTCCGAACCAGATCCTGTCCGTCCGACTCGTTCGCAGCTGAATCGTGCTGCGCAATGGAGCCAGATTCTGAACGATCGAGTACGATGCACGATTCGGACATCTGTATCGACTCGGTGTCAGCGAGACGAAACGGCTGTAGGAATCGGACTGCGGGAGGCTGTAGCAGGCCCCCCTTCAGACGTAGCCCTCCGAATCGGTTGCGAGGGAGTGCGCATGGGTCCCACCGATCGAAGCATGCACAGTGTGACTGGCAACATAGGGTGCCCGCCACAGGGTGTACGCTTCTCCCCACCCACCCCTTTTTTGCCATGGGAGCCTGTGTACGCGTCGGTACACAGGCTCCCATAGAGTTCAATGGGAGTCCGATCAAACCGAGTCCGTCAGGATACGGCTGCATCGTACTTGTTCAGTCGGACTTGCACAGCGCGATTCGCTAGGAAAGCCCTCCGGATCAGAGTCGTACAGTGGGCTTTCCTAGCGAGATAGGAATCGAACCCTTAGATGTGAGTTAATAATGAAGTCAGGATAGAAATAACACTATATATAAAGAGAGGGCTTCTTCATTGATAAGTTGTGATTCTTGAGTGAGGGGACATTTAAAGAAACAAAAACAACTATTTCAGATTCTTTGTGGAGTTTGGAAAATTCACAAGGCATACAGGTGTAGGCCCAAATCAAAAGTGCCCTAAAAAATCTCAAATTATGTGTTCTTTTTAAAGGTAACAATATTGAAAATTATAATGCAGGTGGCTTGTATTACGTTTTGTGGAGCCAGAACTGTGGACAAGGTTTGTAATATGCATATTTTCAATTCAATTAGGGGCATATTTATTAACAAATTATGCAGCACAGCGCAGAAAGTCACCTTGCTTCGCTGTGTGATAGAGAAAGGACAGGAATACACTGTACTTAACATTGTAAGGTGCATTTCTGTCTTTTCCCTGTGCTGGCACACAAAGTGCTGCCTAGCATCAATGCAGGCACCCTTGCACAATGGTGCAAGGGTGCCTACATTGTAAGCAGGATTGTTTTTGTGCAGGAACGGATACCTTCCTGCACAAACACAATCCTAAGAGGCATTTTCCTCTTTCAATGTGTGCTGCATAATGCAGCACATGTAGAAAGAGGAAACAACAAGAAGTAAAGATACTTATCCTCGTTGTGCCTCTGGTGGGGAGGCATACAATTCTGATGCATTCCCAGGTCTACCACTCTTGGTAAATCTGGGAATTTGTTAGAATACATGGGTGGGTGCATGGGAACACCCACGCCCCACCCATGTAATGCCCTCACCACGCAGGGTAACACAATGCAGCAACTTGCGCTCCCTTGCATCAAGCCATGCAGGGTCATGCAGGGAGGCCTTGCGTGGCTTGATAAATCTCATTGTAAGTTTTTCCCTGCCCTGCCTCACCTTGCGTGTTGCAAGCGACGCAAAACCCACAATAAATAACCTTGAATGTTTTGTTCATGAAAACCTAGCTTAGAAGTTTGGGTGATCAATGCACACATTAGCGAAATATATAGAACTTAAGGTTGCATAGGCGTACACTCAAGATGTGTGCACTTTTCTGAATGTATTTGGATTTACTAGAGGCACAGGCGAACTCCTGGTCCGGGATATGCCCATAGAGACAAACCCAATGCCTTGAGTAGTCATTTACACCCTGCTGCAAAAATGGGCTTTTAATTTGTAAAACATAACCAAATACCATAACTACAGATTTAAGGCATTACCTAAACGTCCTTGCCAGTTGAGATCTGAAAATCAGTGCCCCCTGGACATCCATAGATTCAGGAGGAATGCTTGGGGAAATCTTTCAGAGAGAGCGGCCGAAATAGTGGTACGACCTTCCCCAAATCCTAATCTGGAACCCAGCTGTTTTAAATGCAAGAAAGCAAGAAAGAAAGCTCTGTTTGGCTGTTAGATTCTGTCTTACAATACATGTATTCATCCTAGGAGTACGTTTTATAAATGTTCTTTCTTTTATTTTATCCTGGGATTGTGTTGCAATAGCGTCAAAAGACCTCCATTTGGGATCTACGTCTGAGCTCTAGAAATTACCGATTAGATTAGACAAAACAGAAAAAACCAGTACATAACAAAACAGATTATAAATCTGAAAGTAACAAAACACAATAAACAATTATGCATAACTCAGATTAGGTTCAGAGTCATCCAATTATTTATCATATTATTCCATCTTCACACGAACAACATTTTTTAAATACCGTTTAAAAAGATGAAAATCCAAAATATCTCTCTAGGTTTTTGGCTGGGCATTCCATAATTGTGCTCCTTCAACTTTCAAAGTTTTAGCTATACACGTAATGGAGTACAATTATTTCTTCAAGCCGTTGAACATATCAATTATCTTCTCGATTTTGCTGGTAATTAATTAATTACTTGTTTAATGGAGAAAGACCCATTTGCGAACCAGAATGTGAAATTTGCATACCAATTAGTTTGTGATTAGAAAGACAATTTTCAAAGAGACCATTATTCCAAGAACTTGCTTCGCAAATTGTACATTCGCAGGTGATCACAAAATGACCTGCTAATTAACATTAATTAGGCAGAACAGAATTTGTAGCCTCCCCTGTGTATGGCTGTGAATGCAAGACGATGGCATTCAAGTGGCAGAAAATCACCATCCTTGAATTTGCTTTCCCAAATCAGAAACATTTTTAAAGCATCCTAGGTCAAATAAACGGAAAACTGCTGCTTTAAAAATATTTTCTTTTGGGAGCATATTAGGAATGCATGGTCTCCCCAAAGCTGTCTGATACAATTCTCAAAAGGAAGCTGTGTTTGAGGTGGCAGTGCCTGATTAATGGTTTGCAATCACAATTACATTTGCAAATGTTTGATCTGTTCCATTGTGACTGCCAAAAAGAAGGTAAAAGCCCCTTTCAGTCCTCCTATTTGCAATTCGTAATGTGTTGCAAAACACCTGCACAAGTTGATAAGTTTATTCCAGCTCATAAAGAGGTTTCGTACATTTCAAATCACTCTTTTGGGTGTTCAAATCTTGTGATTTTGCAAACCACATGTTTACCACTGCAAATGTGTTTATAAATTCTTTGGAGATCTAGAGATTATCAATGGTGTTTGGGATTGACCATATTGGGAGTAAAATGCAGACTGAGGGCCATATTATCAAGAACGGCGATAACATTATCGCTGCTTTAGCGGCAGGAAACTGCCGCTAAAGCGGCGATAAGGGGCTTGATAATATGCCCTATAGAATTCCAATAGAAGCCCAGGTTTGATGTCCTTCACACCAGAACCTGGGCTTCTATTGGAATTCTATAGCGCATATTATCAAGCCCCTTATTGCCGCTATAGCGGCAGTTTCCTGCCGCTAAAGCGGCGATAATGTTATCGCCGTTCTTGATAATATGGCCCTGAGCGTCTTAGATGTGCAGCATTTCTGCAAAATACATTGTAAAAAAGCAGTACTAATTGATGCAATAAAATAATAGAGGAATATGCCATTAATCTCTACTGCTTCATCTTGACCATCCATTGGTCTCTGACATCCTCTAATGAAAAACACAAAAGGGTCAGACATAGAGTCATTTAGGGACCACAGTGCATGACTCCCACTAATATACACTACCACAAAGGATGCACCTGGTCTGATACTGAGATCAAGTCCACATTAGGAGAATCATTAGAATATCTGTCTTGTATAATCTATGACAGGTTTGACTGCAAAGGACAAGAACCCTCAGCCAGCCTTAGTAGAATACTTCATCATAGAGTTGTTCCTCAGACCATTAGTGGTGTCTAATGTGTGAGATGCTACTTTCCTACATGTAGAAGTAGCTCTTTGAAGGATGTTTTTTATTAAAGAAGGGGGTTTTGTGTGTCAACTGGTGTGGGTGAATGATCCGTGCAGAATGTGAAATGGAAGGATTAAAACTACCTTGTGAGGGACTAAAAAACTGTTTATTCTGTGTCACCAGGGAGTAAGGTTTAAAACAAAACAAATGGGGAATTTTCAAACCAGTTTTGATGCAGGGGACAACATGTTTCTGCCTTGTTAAAAATCCCAATAAGAAGAAATAAGGAGACCCTGTAGGTCTGAAGGGACCAAGGGTGAATGTATGCTACGGAAAACAGTGGTCCCATACAATTTAAATTAGAACAGTATCACAATTTAGTAATCAAAATTGGAATTACGAGTGTATCTATGAAAAATAGGGTTTTTAATTAACAATTAAATTGAACGCACAATTAATATACAAGAAGGTGAGTGAGCAAACCGTGACAGGGCAGAGGGAAATCAGCCGATTTCCTTACCACAGGCAAGTGACTTAAAAGGTGACTTTTCAATATGCGAGAATGTAGGTAAAAAAGTCACAATTTGAGTTTACATCTCATACTCCACAGAATACAATTAGTATAGAGTTGAAGATGTATGTGTCGACGACGTTTCAATCCCAGTAAGGATATTGGGATCTCATCAGGACTAACTGATAGACCAAATGCCTGGGAAATTGCCTGGATAAGTGTAAGGGAAAGGAAGGGGGAAGAAGAAGAGGAAGAAATTAAAATTAAAATAATGGTTAAGGGTAAAGTATGTAGATTAAATTATGAAGGGGTATACATGGTCATGCAATGTGAAAGGGGGGTGGTGGGGGAAGGGAAAGGCTGGGTATATAAGGTACAGGGTGTGATATGCCAGAATTAGAGAGAAATAGAAGAGCGATGAAGGAACAATTAAGAAAAATTAAATAAACCAGAGGATGCCGCAAGGGGCAGGATAAGTTAATAGCAGTAGGAGTGATGATAATAAGTGCAAGCTAAATGAGTGGAGTAAAGAATAGCGGTGTCACCCGCGGAGAGAAGTTACAGTGGACCCAAGTTTGTAATATGAAAGTGAGGGGTAGAGTACCCAGTAATGTGGGTGAATGGAGAATCTAATCGTGATTACGGGTGGAAGAGGGACGGTAGAAGAGTACTGAAACCCTTAATAGGGGATACTGACCAAGGAGGGGAAAGCGCAATGAATGGTGCCAATCAAGTCTGGCCTCGGAATTAACCAGAAGGAAAGAACCGCTGGTATCGTTGCAGCGAGTGATCTAAACAGGAGGGGGAGAAGGATTAGGGACAGTAGCGCCTTTGGAGGGTCAAAATACATGAGCGCAGGGCGGACGACTTCTTACCGGGGGAGGATGAATACTTAAGATGCCTCGGCCGAGTTGGGGTCGTAGGCAGTTGAAGGTCAGGAGGTTCCTGTCCGAGAAACCAGGGATGCACGTGCAGTGGCGCCGGTGTTCGCGTTCAAGGACGCCGGTATGAATCTACCTAAGTAAAGGGAAATATTGAGCTGTAAGGGGGGGGAGGGAGAGAACGCTCATGTGGGTCTACGAAGTGTGCGCTTCTTTGCGCTTACCTGGTGATGCAGAGAATGTTAGGATGCCGGAATTCCGATATAAGCTGCCGCGGCGATCGGGCTGTCAATAGGGGTGAGTACTGCCAGACTCAGATGGTCCGAGTGAGAGTTGGAGCAGCGATAGGCTCTAAGAATAGGAGGCGAACGGATATTACGCCATCCACGGGCGCGAGAAGGTGATAGTAATGGCAAGAGAGGCACTGCGGCCATCTTGGAAGGGAGTGAAGGCCCAAGGGAACGGCATAAGAAATCAGTGGAAGGGAGAGTAGGAGGGTGGAGTGATCCTCTGGCAAGGGAAAATTGTGGAGAAAAATTATTTAAGGAAGTGTGGCAGGTAGAAAATTGGCATAGAGGAAGGGAGAGTGCATTGAATTATTAATTGAATAGTAATACCAAGAGAGTTTGCGTGACAAGTGTCAAGGGTGTATAGGGTTGGGATGGGATTACATAGGGGAAGGAAGGGGACGAGAGCAATACACGATGAGGGAAGTTGACAAGGGGAGAGTTAAAGTTACGGAGATTAAGTGTTAGCAATTACTAGCAAGGCGGCAAGTGGAATAGAAGGATTAATTAAAACCTAAAAACCATAACAGCCAGTCTGGTTGGGCCCCAATTACATCTATAAAACAGTTGTGCATGAGGATGAGCAAGGGCTCAATTAGTGATTGGCATGATGAAGTACGACAGAAATTCAAAAGACAGAGACAAAGTACAGGGAGACCAAGGACCCACTGGGCGTGGTACGCCTAGCCTGATTACAGCAGGTTGGACCAGTCCTCCAAGCGATTAAGTCCTGTGTGGAGACTGTCCGTTTGTATGATCCATTTCAACTCCTCCTTGCTAAGAATACCTGCAATGTTCGTACTCCTTGGGGGTTGATGAATCACTGTAATCACTTGCCACCTCATTTCATCTTCGGTGTGGTTAAGAGCAGAAAAATGTTCAAGGGGTGCATTGGGTGTTTTACACCGTATCCGGCTTGACCAACATAAATTAAGTTACATGGGCAATAGATAGCGTATATAACATTAACAGTATTACAGTTGGAGAAGTTAGATAGAGTGACGTCAATATTTGCATGCACAAATTTCTTAGTATCCACAGTGAGGTGACAAACGCTACATCCACCACATTTGAAATGGCCTACTATGGGCGGTAGTCCCCAGACCTCTCTAAGTGAGGGATTACTTTTGGTATTAGGGAGGGCTGCCCTTACCAGATGGTCTTTTATACTCTTGCTTTTCTTGAATGCGAATAGGGGGCGTTCTAAGTTCAGGTTGCCTCATTAAGTGTAGGCCAATGTTTCAGGATGCGTTTCCTTACTGAGTTGGAGACAGGTGAAAATGTGGTGACACATACTAATTTGTCGCCATTGGTTCTTTCTTTTGGGCTCAATAGAGTGTCCATGGGGCAATACCAGGCACGTTTCAGGGCTGTTTTTACTAGTTTGCGTGGGTAGCCTCTGCTTGTCAGTTTGCTGGATAAGATTTTGGCCTCCATGAAATAGTCCTCCTTGCGATAGCAATTGCGGCGTATGCGGAGGAATTGTGAATATGGAAGGGAGTCACGCAAGGCTCTCGGTGATGACTGCTATATGACAATAGTGTATTTTTCTCAGTAGGTTTGCGGTATAGTGTAGTGTAAAGTATTTCATCATGCGGTATGATCATCAGATCAAGGAAAGCGATCTCCTGTTTGCTTCTGTTAATAGTGAAGTTAAGGCCATTACAGTGTGTGTTCAGCCACCCTTGAAAGTTCAACAGGTTCTCATCTGTGCCATTCCAAATGAGGAAGATGTCATCTATATAGCGTTTCCATTCAAGAATGTTAATTCTGAACGGATTGTGAGGGGATAGTATTCTCTGTGTCTCGAGCCAGTCCATATACAGTATAGCAAAATTTGGAGCGAAAACAGCGCCCATACTCGTGCCCTTGACCTGCTGGTAAAAATTACCATTAAAAAGGAAAAAATTACGAGTGAGGCAGATTTTCAGTAAATGGAGAATAAAAGAGGTGGGGACAGGGTGGAGTTGGGGTCTGGAATCAAGAATCATCCCGATAACATCAATGCCTTCGTCTTGGGGGATGTTAGTGTACAGTGACTCTACGTCAAGGGTACACAAGAGGCATTGTTGGGGATCAAAGGGAAGGCCTTCTACGAGGTTAATCATGGCCATGGTGTCCTTGATGTAACACAGGGTTTCTGGTACAAAGTCTTTAATGAAGTAATCAATATATCTTCCAAGCGGCTCAAGAATTGAGTCGCATCCAGATACGATGGGCCGGCCTGGTGGTGTCACAGCATTTTTGTGTATTTTTGGCGGGGTGTATATTACAGGAGTGCGAGGTGATTTTGTGTTCAGGTATAGAAATTCATTTTTGCTAAGGAACCCCTGAGCCATCCCTTCCTCCGTGATATCAAGAATAAGTTTCTGAATCTCCTTAGTGGGGTTAAATGGAAGTTTACGATAATGGTCTGCTCTTGATAGTTGTCTAAGGATTTCCTGTGTGTAGGTGTCAATCCCCTGGAGAACAATACCTCCACCCTTGTCCGCTGGTTTGATAATTAGACTGTCAATCTGTTTCAGTTCATGTAGGGCATTTTTCTCAGAGAGTGTGAGGTTGTACGGAATGAATCTATGTGATTGTTCCTGATCCATAATGTCTTTGAGTACTAACTTTTCAAAAGTATGGATCTCAGCTGGAATGCTGTGTTGTGGAGGGGACAAGGTAGACGGTGGGAGAAACGCAGTGAACGCTTCAGAGGGGCTATAAGGTTTGTCATGAAAAAATGCTTGGAGACGTATCTTTCTGAAGAAGCGTAACAGTTCAATCTGGAGTTGAAGGAAATCTGGTTTAACAGTGGGGACAAACGATAGGCCCTTGCTTAGTAATGTAATTTCTTTCTCGGATAGTTGATGATTCGAGAGGTTGAAAATGGGGATAGGGTCAGTATCAGGCATGATGTCAGTGTTAGTGTAAGTTGCAGGGTCAGATTTAGGTATCGAGTATCTTACCATTGGTAGTACCTCTGGCGTGTTTGCCTGTCTCCTGGCGCGCTGTACCAGCGTGGGGGCCGTGGCGTCCCCCGGTTGGTCTGAAGACCCTGATTTTGACCTAAAAAATGTGGGTTATTACCCCTGTTCCTAGATGTGCTAGGCCCTTCAGCAGTATCTGAATTATCGGATGATTCGGCTGAGGTATCAGAGAAACCCACTATGTTTTGTTGTTTGTTGAACCTACCCCAAGGTCGCTGTGTTCTGGGACCTAAGTATGATCTATTTGTGTAGAAATCTTTGACTATACGTCCTTTCTATTTTGTAGTTTTTGACGTCCCTTTTTACTTTAGTGATCTTCTTGTTCTGCTCAATTCTGTGAAATTCAGAGAGAGTTTTTTCAACCTTATCTAAAAGTGTTTTTGCGTGTTTAATTCCACTATTCTCTTTAATCTGTCTCTCGGGGCCTGATTCACAGAACTAACTTATGTCAAAAACGTAAACGTAAACGTAAACGTAAAGTTAGTACTTTTTAGGTATTCACAGAATACACTTACTCATTTTGGTATTCACAGAATGAACTTACTCATTTCGGTATTCACAGAAGTTAGTAGTCCTAAAGTTAGGACTACTAACTTCTGTGAATACCGAAAGCATACGGACCATCAATTGTAGTCTAATGAATTTCTTGGTTGATTTTTCAAGTTGGTAAAAAATAGAACTTTCTATCGTATTGGTGGTTTCGGATGTTTCTGAGAAGAGGGATGGACCCTCTAAAATCTTTTTGATATAGTCGTCTGAATATAGAGGAGCGTGTTGTGCCATGCCTTGCGAAAACATTCTCTGCATCGCTGGAAAAATTTCATGACTGTTTGCAAGATACTGCATTATGGCTACTAAACAACTATTTACAATTTAATGGGGAAAAAACCGAGATCCTGTGTTGCCCAGCTGGGAAGGTTCCCCTCCCACTACCGACTGGGTTTTGGCCACACCCGGTGACAGCTCCACTGATTCCCGCTAAGGCAGTACGCAATTTAGGAGTTAGCTTTGATTGTAATCTAGAGTCTCAAGTAAATAAAACAGTTGGTAGCTGTTTCGCGCTGATTAGAGTGCTCCGAAGGATCCTCCCACTGCTCCCTACACAGACTAGATCATTGGTAGTAGGGAGTATTATTCTGAGTCGACTGGATTACTGCAACGCATTGTTGCTGGAGTCTCCTAAACATATGTCAGGGAGACTCCAGAGAATCCAGTCGATGGTGGCTAAGCTAGCTCTAATGAGACCACGTCAATCATCGGCTTCTCAGGCCCTTTCTGAGCTTCACTGGCTCACAGTTATGCAGAGGGTACAGTTCAAGTCGCTATGCATAGTTTTTAAGGCTCTGCATTGCCTTGGGCCCAAGCCACTACAGAGCAAATTTGAATGGTATGTCCCCTCGCGTAACCTTCGTTACTCCTCAGCTAAACTGGTGAGAGTGTCCAGGTTTAGAAGAGTCAGATCAGGGGGAAGGACCTTCAGTATTGCAGCAGCTTCGACTTGGAACAAACTCCCAGTCGAACTTAGGCAGATGGAAAACCTGCTGCCGTTTAGAAAGAAGTTGAAGACTTGGCTCTTTCCTAGGACTTACGTTTTTGGTCGCGGTTTCTTAGTTCTATTGATTCTATGCCCTCCAATATACTTAGAGCTTAGCTGGTCTCACGTGTTCAAGCACCAGGATACCCGTAGGGTCACAGTGCACTCTATAAATGCTGATTACATTACATTACATTACAGGTAAGCGCAAAGACGCGCACACTTCGTAGACCCTCATGAGCGTTCTCTCCCTCCCCCCCTTACAGCTCAATATTTCCCTTTACTTAGGTAGATTCATACCGGCGTCCTTGAACGCGAACACCGGCGCCACTGCACGCGCATCCCTGGTTTCCCGGACGGGAACCTCCTGACCTTCAACTGCCTCAGACCCCACCTCGGCCGAGGCATCTTAAGTATTCATCCTCCCCCGGTAAGAAGTCGTCCGCCCTGCGCTCGTGTATTTTGACCCTCCAAAGGTGCTACTGTCCCTAATCCTTCTCCCCCTCTTGTTTAGATCACTCGCTGCAACGATACCAGCGGTTCTTTCCTTCTGGTTAATTCCGAGGCCAGACTTGATTGGCACCAGTCATCGCGCTTTCCCCTCCTTGGTCAGTATCCCCTATTAAGGGTTTCAATACTCTTCTACCATCCCTCTTCCACCCGTAATCACGATTAGATTCTCCATTCACCCACATTACTGGGTACTCTACCCCTCACTTTCATACTACATACTTGGGTCCACTGTAACTTCTCTCCGCGGGTGACACCGCTATTCTTTACTCCACTCATTTAGCTTGCACTTATTATCATCACTCCTACTGCTATTAACTTATCCTGCGGCATCCTCTGGTTTATTTAATTTTCCTTAATTGTTCCTTCATCGCTCTTCTATTTCTCTCTAATTCTGGCATATCACACCCTGTACCTTATATACCCAGCCTTTCCCTTCCCCCACCACCCCCCGTTCACATTGCATGACCATGTATCCCCCTTCATAATTTAATCTACATACTTTACCCTTAACCATTATTTTAATTTTAATGTCTTCCTCTTCTTCTTCCCCCTTCCTTTCCCTTACACTTATCCAGGCAATTTCCCAGGCATTTGGTCTATCAGTTAGTCCTGATGAGATCCTGATATCCTTACTGGGATTGAAACGTCGTCGACACATACATCTTCAACTCTATACTAATTGTATTCTGTGGAGTATGAGATGTAAACTCAGATTGTGACTTTTTACCTACATTCTCGCATATTGAAAAGTCACCTTTTAAGTCACTTGCCTGTGGTAAGGAAATCGGCTGATTTCCCTCTGCCCTTTCACGGTTTGCTCACTTACCTTCTTGTATATTAATTGTGCGTTCAACTTAATTGTTAATTAAAAACCCTATTTTTCATTGATACACTCGTAATTCCAATTTTGATTGCTAAATTGTGATACTGTTCTAATTTAAATTGTATGGGACCACTGTTTTCCTTGTTAAAAATCCCTACAAAAAGGTGTAAGGTGTGAAAAACAGGAATATATATATGGGGATAACTAGATATTTATGGACGGTGACACAGCCCCGCCAGCAGTTGACTTATGCTTCCTGCTAATTAAAAGTGCACCCTGATGGAGACCGCCCTTGCTTTAATCAATTTGCTTCCCCCATTTTAGAGAGGCTGACATTATAATACCCAAGTAGTCAAATTGAGTAGTCTATTCTATCAGTGCTCCTTCTAATCTCATTTTGCCTCTGAAAGTTCTTTGGGGGTTAATCCCCATAAATTTAGATTCATCCAGATTTATTTCTAGGCCTCTATTTTTGCAGAAGGCTGCAAATGAGTCCAATTCCTTCTGAAGACCCATCAGGGTTCTGGAGGTGAGTGATGTGTCATCTGCGAACATTAAGAATGAGACTGGATTGCCAGCAAGTTTTGGGGCATCATGTTCGATTGGAGAGACCCACTTCACAGTATCAATCAATCAATCAATCAATCAATCAATCAGGGGATTGTTAAAGCGCGACTACTCACCCGTAAAGGTCTCAAGGCGCTAGGGGTGGGGGTGCAGGTTCCATCCATCAAGGAGGGGGTCTGTCGAAGAGCCAGGTTTTGAGGTTTCTTGCGAAGATGGGGAGCGATGTTGTCTGTCTGAGGTGGAGCGGAAGGGCGTTCCATGCTTTGGCCGCGAGGAAGGAGAAGGAGTGGCCTCCCGATCTGGTCTTTCTGGTGTGGGGGACCACGGCGTAGGAGAGCTGGGCTGATCGTAGGGTCCTTTGGGGTGCGTGGAATTTGAGTCGGCTGTTCAGGTATGCTGGTCCGGTGCCGTGGAGGGCCTTGTGTGCGTGGGTGAGCATCTTGAAGGTGATTCTCGCCTCGACAGGGAGCCAGTGGAGTGTGCGCAGGTGCTGGGAGATGTGGCAGTGTTTTGGCAGGTTGAGGACCAGTCTTGCGGCGGCGTTCTGGATGTTCTGTAGCTTGCGGGTGAGGTTTTTGTTTATTCCGGCGTAGAGTGCGTTGCCGTAGTCGAGTCTGCTGGTGACCAGGGCGTAAGTGACGGTCTTTCGGTGTTCGAGGGGATCCATTTGAAGGTCTTACGAAGGAGGCGGAGGGTGTGGAAGCAGGAAGACGAGACAGAGTTGATCTGGCGGTCCATTTTGAGCTCCGAGTCCAGGATGATTCCCAGGTTGCGTGTGTGGTCCGTGGGGGTTGGTGGGTTTCCGAGGCGGGGGCCACCAGGTGTCGCTCCAGGCATCGGGGTTTGGGCCCATGATGAGTACTTCTGTTTTGTTGGTGTTTAGTTGTAGGCAGCTGTTTTTCATCCATTTGGCGACGGCTTCCATGCCTTCTCGAAAGTTGCGTCTGGCGGTGTTGGGCTCGTTGGATAGGGAGAGGATGAGCTGGGTGTCGTCTGCGTATGACACGATGTTGAGTCCGTAGGTTCTGATGATGGGGGCGAGTGGAGCCATGTAGACGTTGAAGAGCGTCTGGCTGAGGGAGGAGCCCTGGGGGACTCCGCAGGTGGTAGGTGTGGGGTCCGAGAGGAAAGGGGGAGTCTGACCCGCTGTGTCCTGCCGGAGAGGAAGGAGCGGATCCAGTCGAGGGCCTTGTCCTGGATTCCTGCATCGTAGAGTCTGCGTATTAGGGTGCGGTGGGAGACTGTGTCGAACGCCGCTGATAGGTCGAGGAGGATGAGGGCTACTGTTTCTCCTTTGTCCAGTAGGGTGCGGATGTCGTCTGTTGCGGCGAGGAGGGCGGTTTCCGTACTGTGGTCTTTTCTGAAGCCGGATTGGGAGGAGTCGAGGATGTTGTGTTCTTCAATGAATGTGGCGAGCTGGCTGTTGATGGCTTTCTCGATGACTTTCGCTGGGAACGGGAGCAGGGAGATGGGTCTGTAGTTTTTGAGGTCGGTGGGGTCCGCTGAGGGTTTCTTTAGGAGGGGGTTGACCTCGGCGTGTTTCCAGTCGTCGGGGAACGAGGCGGTCGCCAGGGAGCGGTTGATGGTGTGGCGGAGAATGGGTGCGATGGTGTCGGCGGCTCTGTTGAAGATGTGGTGGGGCAGGGGTCCGTGGGGGCCTCTGAGTGGATTGACTTCATTGTCTTCAGTGTGTCTTCGGTGGTGAGGGCTGTCCAGTCGTCAATCGCTGGTTTCCGGGTGTCGGGGGTGGTTGGTGAGGGTTCAGTGTGTTGGTTGTCTTCGTCGAAGTTGTCGTAGATGCTCTTGATTTTGTGGTGGAAAAAGGTGCTGAGTTTGTCGCAGAGGTCTTGTGAGGGAGGGATGTCGGTAGACTCGCTAGTGGGTTGGGCGAACTCCTTGATGATGCTGAAGAGTTCCTTGCTGTTGTGCGCGTGGGTGGAGATTCTGTCTTCAATCGCTTTTTTCCTCGTTTCTCTGATGAGTTGATGGTGGGCGTTGGGAGCGGCTCTGAAGTTGTCGTGGGCTTCTGTGGATTTGGTGTTCCTCCAGGCCTTTTCGAGGCAGCGGCATGTGCTTCTGGACTCTCGAAGTTCGGTGGTAGACCATCTGGCTTTCTTGGCGCGGGTATTGTTGTTTTTCTTGAGGGGGGCTATGGTGTTGGTGCTGTCCGAGATCCATCTATGCAGGGTTCGGGCTGCGGTGTTGGGGTCGTCGTTTTCCGCGATGGTTGGGATGGAGTTGTTGAGTGAGGAGGTGAGCTGGTCGTCGGTGATTTTGGTCCAGTTTCTTCGTGGAAGCAGGTGCTGGTGTCTGTGGATAGTGGGTGTTCTGAAGGTGAAGTGGACGCAACGATGGTCGGTCCATGGGAGTTTGGTGGTGTGGCTGAAGGTGATGGAGTTTCCTGTAGTGAAGAGGGGGTCGAGGGTGTGTCCTGCTGAGTGCATGGGCTCGGTCACGATCTGGCGCAGTCCAATGTTGTGGAGGTTGTCCAGGAGGGATGTGGTTTCTGGGTCCAGTTGGTTGTCGAGGTGGAAGTTGAGGTCTCCCAGCAGGGTGTATTTGGTGGATGCGATGGCCTGCGGGGAGATAATGTCCGTGATGGAGTTGGCAAAGGGTCCGCGGGGTCCAGGGGGTCGGTAGATGAGGGTTCCTCGGAGGGTGGCGGTGGGGCTGGCCAGTATCTTGAAGTGAAGGTGTTCTATCAGTTCTGTGGGCTCGTCAGGGAGTGTGCTCAGGCGGAGGCTGGATTTGTGGACGATGGCGATTCCTCCTCCTGGGCGGGTGGGGCGGTCCTTCCTGGAGATCTTGTATTCTTGGGGGATGGCGATGGCGATGTCCGGTCCCGAGGTGGTGTTGGTCCAAATTTCGGTGAAGAACGCTACGTCCGGGGTGGTGCTGTCGAGGACGTCCCAGATTTCTGTGGCGTGTTTGTGGAGGGATCGGATGTTGAGGAGGATGCATTGCAGGGTCTTCGGTTCGGTTGTGTTCTTGTGGGCGGGTTGTGCTGGATCCGTGTTCTTGGCGGTGCTGCAGGTGTGCCGGCAGCGGTGACAGCTGAAGGGTCCGTGGGAGTCGGCTGGTGATGCTAGCTTGCAGTTGTTGTTGCGGCCTGTGTTGAGTGCGTGGAGTGCTGCTGGGTCGTAGCGTTGGCGGGGCGGAGGTCCAGGGTTCCTGGCGCTGGTCGTGGTCGGGTCGCGGACGGGCGCAGACGGGCTTGCCTTTGACGCGCCTTCGGCGCGCCAGTGTCGCGGCTGCGCAGTGGCCGCCATTAAGGTGGAGGAGGTACCATTGATGAACATACTGAATAGGATTGGGACCAGCATGCAGCCCTGTTTGACGCCCCTTCTCGTGGGAATCTTATCTGTGAGATCCCCGGTATTGTTCCACCTTACCTGTGCCTAAGTATCAGTATGTAATACTCTGAGAATCCAGAGTAGGTCCTTAGGCATCCCGTAATTTCCAAAGAACCTCCATAGCAGATCCCTCACTGAGATCGAAGGCTGATCAAAGGTCAATGAAAGCAACATGTAGATGTTCTTTCTTTAAGGTTACGTACTTCCAGCACAACACGTTAAAGTGGAAGGCCTGGTCTATGGTGCTTATTTTTTTCCTGAGCCCTGCCTGGGCATCTTCAAGGACTTGATTGTGAGCAAGCCATGTATGCAGCCTAGCTAGTATCTGTCTAGAAAATATCTTTTGGCTTGTATCCAGTAAGCTGATAGGCCTATAATTTGATGGTATGTCCCTAGCCCCTTTTTACAAAGTGGAGCAATAGTGGCGTCCTTCCATGACGGTGGAATTTTACTACCCCCCATAATGGCATTACTTAATTGATTAAGGTAAGGGACCCAGACCTCAGGTTTAGATGGAAAGAAGTCACCTGCAATACCATCCGGGCCCGGCGCCTTACCTTTTTTAATTTGTTTAAGGGCATGCTCAATTTCGCTTAGGGAAAAATAAGGGGAGTCCCTAAATGAACAGCCCTCGCTTGGTGAATCGGTAGGAAGTTCAGTGTGTCTAGAATCATCTACAAGTTCATATGGCCTCTCAATCTGTCCACCTTGTACCTGCATCCTATATAGTGTTGTGAAGTGGGTTACCAATTTATCTGGCTGTACTACAGCCTCCAGGTAATCGTCAACAGTACGTGAACCTTCGGCAACTAGTTTCCAGAATGACCTGAAGTCTTTTTTATCAAGTGCCTCTGTAAGATTTGCCCATTGTCCCCACTCCCAACTCCTTTTCACTGTCAACAGTGTAGATTTATAATTCTTCCTGGCCAGAGATATCTCTTGTTTGCTGCCTATTTTTAAAGTGTCTAGCAAGGCCTTTTTCTTCCCTCTACAATTCTTATTAAACCAAGTTGGTCTTTTCTTTAAAATGCCTCTCATGTTTCTTGCTTTTAGGAAGAAGGGCTTTATACGAGCCAGGAATCGGCAGTGTGCAGTGAGAAAGACGCACTGAACTTGAGCAGTGTTGAGCGCATGATAAGCCGAAAGGACATGGATGTGGGCCTCGTAGATTTGCCTTTGAAACACTACATTAGATGATACATCCACCCACTTTACATCACGCCTATTATTAGCTGTCTTGAGGGCACATGAAAAAATTAGAGGCGCCAGATTTTTATTCATAAAAACAGTCGGATTAAAACTGGCACATAGCACCTGATGATCACTATCCGGCCTTGGAATAATGTCCATGTCCACTAGCACTGGCCACAGCGCCTGGTCAATAAACATATAGTCAATATGACTAGTTGAAGTGCCTCTTTTAAAAGTTGAATGGGGGACAGTCAGCACGGGTGTTACCATTGGCAATTTTTAGACCAAATTCAACAACCATTTCTAGCTGCGAGGCCACAGCCATCTGTTTCAGTTGCACTTGGTCCCCCACTCCTCCTGCAACTACTAGCTTCTCAGGTTCTGTGGCACCTACCATGTTCAGCCCTCCCTGTGAAAGTCTGGTATTACAATCACCTGCAATTATTTTTAGTGTACCCGGATTAAGTTTGAGTAACATATCATTAAGGTGACCGACTGTTGGGGACAATGAATTAGGGGGGACTGACCTAATATACATGTTTCCTATAAATAATTGTCTCTCCCTTTGTGACGATTTTACTGTCAATTTCAGGCCTAAAAGATCCTTACTATTACATGGGACGAACTTGGTTCTTGGAAATTAGTCCATCCTTAGCCAAATTAGCAGTCCCCCTGAGGTTTTACCAGATATAGATGGGACCTCATTACCAGAGTAATTGAGAACCCACTCCTAAATACTGGGTCCACTGCCCAGGTCTCCTGTAGGAGAACAATATGGTGTTGATCTATAAATGCACCGCCATTCAGTTGATCTATAAATACACCCCCATTCAGGGTCAGAAAGTTTGGCTCTGATGCCTGCAATGTTCCAGGATATGAGAAACAGGATTATTAATCAAAGTGGATGGCAGTCATCTTCAAGTAATAATGGCACTATTCCTTGCTAGGTCCAAATAATTTCAACTTGAGCTCAAGCCTCTGCAGCTGTAGTTACAGAGAAGGCAGTCTTAACATAGGATAACAGTGTAAAGCATTTATCAGTACCAAAACAATTAAAAAGTAGAAGACATAACGCATAAAAATAAAAATCCCACTCCAATTTATAAAAAATAGAGATTTTTTTTTGTGCAAATGGACACCAAATTGACAAAAATCAGACGTAAGGACCGGAGGTCTAATTTTTCACATTTTTAGATGTTTCTAGTGCTAAAAAGTGCAAAGCACCAACCGTGCTTATCTGGTCGCGCTAGACCGGACCAAAGTAAAACGTTAAGGCTAACCCCAATGGATCGTGGGTCAGATGCAAGGACCAGGTTCGGTCCAGTGGAAAGTTTTGCCTTCTGACTTAGGGCAAGATTTAGATCTCAGCGGATGGGTTAGTCCGTCACAACGGTGACGGATATCCCGTCTGCCAAAATATAAATGCCATTATGGGAATTATATTTCGGCAGACGGGATATCCATCATCTTTGTGATGGAGTAACCCATCTGCTGAGATCTAAATCAGGCCCTTAGTCTCTGGAACAGACTACATTACTCATCATCATGGGAGAGGTGTGGCGCAGCGGCCAGAGCGGCTGACTCCGGAACGCAAGGCTCACGGTTCAATCCCCGGCAGCTCAGCATCATGTGACTCTGGGCAATAGCTCACTTAATCTCCCCAATGGCCCCCAGCACCTGGATAACCTTAAGGGTGATAAGTCATGCTTTACAAATGTGGAATTATCATTTGACTGAGTCCCTTTTTTGGTCCTGGAGCCACCTCTTTTTATGATGGAATTTTTTTTCTCATAACGTCTCCTCGACCAGGCAGGCTACCACAGTTTCAGTGCACTACTAAGTGTAGTGTCTTGCAAATTACAAATGATGGAACCCTTTTGGTTCCTGATAGACTCCGTAGAACTGTGACTTAAGAGTTAGAGCAGAATACAATGAAGGATGCTACAACTGGCAAAGAATTACAGGATAAGTGACTCAAACTTCGACAGTGCTCTCCTAGATAGTTTGCCATGGTCCAAGCAAACTGCTCGTGTGTGCCATGTGTGTTGTAGTCAAAGTACAGAACCGATGCTTAATGCAAGTGGAGCCAAAGCACAACTCCAGCTGCTGCAAAAAAGCTGAAAACAACAAAAGCAGTGCAAAGAAATCTACTTATTGTTGACCGAGAACCTGCTAGTCAGGCCGTACAGAAAGGTACTGCACTTTTACGCAATATAGTGTCACACATAATATGGAGAGATAACGCTAAAGGTGGATGCAACCAGGCTTTGAAAGGAAAGCATAAAGCAAAAGCAAATTGCAAGATAAGACTGTGATCAGAAGCGCTGCAAGGCAGAAATCAACCAGGTGTCAGACAGTACACAGAGATGCCAAATAATAAAACAGTTATTTTTTCACCAGAGCCTTAGTAAGCTGAGCTGGTGCGACCTCAGCACCAGGCGCTGCAGCCCAGACAGAGCACAGAGGTTGTGCTTACAATGCTGGTGAGCCTTGTCAAGCCAACTGAAGGGCCGTCAAGGCAGTCAGAACAGGAACATAGCAGTGGGCGACAATCAGAATGGTCGCATATATGTAGGAATAGTGAAAAGCTGCTTTACCGATCAAGGCAAAGACAGAGGCCGGTTTCCCAACAGTCATAGAGGATGATCCAGAGGCCAGCACATCTCAAGGCCTTAAACATGGCTCACATGAACAGGCTCACAATGAACAGCTGAGGAAGACAGAAAGTGCTCCACCCTCAATATCAGCCACTCCCAGAAATGGCTACAATGCTGCCGCTTTCCTGAATCCACCAACACTGTTCGATATTGCCAAAAAGCTGAATATTGGTGCTAGATGGACTGCTTGGATAGACACATTTCATGATTTTGATGATGCACTTGAAGAGACTGATAAAAAAGATTATCAAGTATCTCAAAAATTGCTGGTGATGGTGTAAAAGAAGTCATAAAGAAAATGCTGCGAACTGGCAAAGAAGTCACATATCGTGAGGTTAAAGAAGTATTGAATATCAAGTTTAATCCAATGCCCAGTGCTGATTACGAACGATGCATCTTCAACCAAGAATGCCCGAAAGTTGGTGAAAAAATTGATGAATTTGTGGAGAGACTTGACACACTCATCAGACATTGTAAGTTCAATCAATTTAATGGTGAAGAAGCTATGTTTCTGAGAGTGATTGATAGATGCTTGTCAGATTCATTCAGTAGACGAAAGCTGAGAGAAACTCTTAGTCTGGAGCAAGTGTTAATGATTGCCAGAGCTGAAGAGCTTGCTGATAGACAAGCTGCTATCATGGAGGTCAGAGGCACCCAGAATAAATCCGTGATGAGTGTGAAAAGTAAGCCAAAACAATAGACTGAAGGACACAAAGCGATGTCTACACATAAAAGAAGTTGGGTTTTAGATGTGGATTTTCGTTTACACAAGAAGGTAAATGTCTCGCTTTTGGACAGATATGTAACACCTGTGAAAATGAGAACAATTTTGTGACAGTTTCCAAAGTGAAGGAAAAAGTAAGTGCATCACGGCCCAAAGACAAAATGACCACCAGAATGTTTCAAAAGCAACGTTCATTAAGACAAATCAACACTGAATGAAGTTGATCATCATCTGAAACATCGTCAAACAGTTCTTCTGTATCAGTATTAAGGGCAAGTGAAAAAATGATTATGACATGTCGATGTTAACCTTAGAAAAGCGTGAACATTTTGTAGCCGCTTGTGAAGATAAATGTCAGTCAAAAAAAGTTTGACATGCCAAAAGCACCAAAGTCATTCAAGCACTGTTTGAAGTTTACACTGAAAGTAAAAGGGTATTTCGATACCTTTGATTAGTGACAGTGCTGCCTCAATAAGCATTATGCCTGAGGAGAAATACAATGAATTATCTCCATTGCCTCAATTACGCCATCAAAAACCAAAGTGTATACATGGGCTTCATTAACGCCCTTAAAAAGTCAACTTTCATTTGTATCAACAATGAAACACAAGAAAACAAAGGTGCAAACACCCATCCATGTGCTTCAAGGCACGGCGTGAAATGCCTGTCTACTCAGTTTCAGCCTAGCCGCTGATACAGGACTGTTTTCTGTGAACTACAACATGAACACTCACCACAAAATAGTAAGTCAGTTCCCTTCATTATTTCATGGTTTGGAAAAGCTTAAGACTTTGAAAGTAAAGTTGCATATTAATGAGGACGTCCGTCCTGTTGCTCTGAGACATAGACAAATTGCTTTTCATCTGCAAGAAGCTGTTAAGAAAGAACTTGAATCATTACTTAAACATGATATTATTGAACGCTCTACTGCTCCGATGCCATGGGTTTCTCCCATAGACGTAGTGCCTAAAAAGGACAGTGAAGGAGCTGTACGCATATGGGTTGACATTCATCAGGCAATCAAGGCAATTGAACGAGAACGACATCCAGGTATACACATTACTGACATGATAACACAACTTAATGGTGCAAAGGTCTTCTCTCGCCTTGATATAAACAAAGGCTATCATCAGTTGGATTGCAGGTACATTGCAACCTTTTCTACCCATGTTGGTCTATTTCAATATAAAAGACAATATTTTGGTGTGTCATCCGCTGCAGAAATGTTTGAAGACGTCATTCAACGTATCATCCAGCCTGTCATGAATGCATTCAATTACAGAGATGACATATTGATTTTCGGAGCTACACAAAAAGAACACGAGAAAATTCCTACAGACGTTTGTAGTTTACTTGCCAAAGCAAGTTTGACTTTGAATGCAGACAAGTGTGAGTTCCATGTGGCAAAGCTAAACATCTTCGGCCATATCTTTTCCAAAGGGGGTTTGACCCCAGATCCTGCTAAAGTGCATGTGCTGTCAAATGCTGATCCCCCACAAGATGTTTCAATGGTCATGGCCAGTTACTGTTCCAGATACATACAAGAGTCTGCCAGTACTCCATTGAGAGACATGACGAAAAATAATTTTTAATTTCATTGGCCACATGAATGTGAGAAAAGTTTTAAGAAACTCAAACGAGCCATTGAGAATGGTACTGAAAGGACCTACTTCAATACGAAGCTTCCTACTGAGGTTGTTGTTGACACTAGGCCAGTCGAGTTAGGTGCTATCCTTGCACAGCACAGCGGACACCCGAATGCTCTAAGGCATATTGTAAAAAGAACAATTGATGGACAGAATGCCAAACAATGTCAGACATTCACCCCAGTACAGAGATCTGGGCCTAAATCCATCGTTCTTTTGCTCCTCATGCCATTCCGGCTTGAACCCAGCCATATGCAAATCAGTCTTGACCCTGCGCCCAATGGGAAAAGTCCAGCCCGAACTGCAGGCCAGATCCTCCCTGGACTGGATACAAGCATCCTAGAACCGGTTTCGGGGTTTCACCCCTCATCAGCCAGGATAGCTTGACTCCAGTGGCATGAAGAGCACGGGACTCACGTCTGGGCATACCCATCCCACTCGGGGTGACAAATGCAAAAAGTACAATTGATGGACAGAATGCAGAACAATGTCATACATTCACCCCAGTACAGAGATATGGACCTAAATCTAACGTTTTTTTGCTCCATATGCCAATCCAGATAGAACCCAGCCATATGCAAATCAGTCTTGCCCCTGCGCCCAATGGGAACAGTCCAGCCCGAACTGCCAGGCCAGGTCCTCCCTGGACTGGAAACAAGCATCCTAGGACCGGTTTCAGGGTGTCACCCCCTCATCAGCCAGGATAGCTTGACTCCAGTGGCATGGAGAGCACGGGACCCACGTCTGGGCATACCCATCCCACTCGGGGTAACAAATGCAAAAAGAACAATTGATGGACAGAATGCAGAACAATGTCATACATTCACCCAAGTACAGCGATCTGGGCCTAAATCCATAATTTTTTTGCTCCCATTGCTATTCCAGTTTGAACCCAGCCATATGCAACCGGTCCTAGTATGCTTGTTTCCGGTCCATGGAGGACCTGACTTGCAGTTTGGGCTGGACTGTTCCCATGAGGCACAGGGTCAAGACTGATTTGATATGGCCAGGTCTGAACTGGGGTGGCATGGTGAGCAAAAGAATGATGGATTTTACCCAGATCTCTTGACTGGGGGTGAATGTTTTGATTTGTTCTGCATTCCGTCCATCAATTGTGTGTCTTTTGCTTCCTTGACCTATTTGCTCCGGGTATGCCCAGACGCGGGTCCCGGGCTCACTGTGCTACTGGATTCAAGCTATCCTGGCTGATTAAGGGGGGAAAACCCCGAAACCGATCCTAGGATGCTTGTTTCCGGTCCAGGGAGGACCTGGCTTGGCAGTTCGGGCTGTACTGTTCCCATGAGGCACAGGGTCAAGACTGATTTGCATATGGCCAGGTCTGAACTGGGGTGGCATGGTGAGCAAAAGAATGATGGACTTGACTCGGGGTGAATGTTTTGATTTGTTCTGCATTCCGTCCATCCATTGTGTGTCTAAGGCATATTGTGGCATATGCAAGTAGAAGTTTGTCCCAAATAGAGGGTGTTTACTTGCAACCAGAAAAAGAAAGTTTAGCCATGGGATGGGATTGCGAACATTTCCAAGTATTCCTATACGGAAAACCTTTTACACTGGTAACTGATCATCAAACTTTACAGACTATGTTTGGCAATCCAAAGGCCAAAATGCCTTTTTGCATTGAATGATGGGGACTATGGTTAAAATAATATAAGTGCACTATTGTGCATTGTCCAGAGAAGGATCAGAACCCTGCCGACTACTTTTCCAGAGTGCTCATACAAAGTCACGGTACTCCATGCAAGACGGCTGAGGCCTATATTAACTTCAGTGTAAAATCAAACACACCAGCTGTCATTTATCACTGCCATGAGCCATGATAGTGACATGTTAAAGTTGAAGGATATCATTACACATCAGTCTTTGAACCAACTCACTCGACTGCTATCCAGTGGTGGTAAATATCAAAAATTCTAAAATGTCACGGATGAACTGCCTGTAACTCAGGAAGGAGTTATATTATGAGGGCCAAGAGTTCTGATTCTGGAGAGTCTGCAACAGAAAATAATTGAAGAGCACATGAAGGACATGGTGGAATCGTTGCCACAAAGCGAGCTCTTTGAGATCAAGTCTGGTTTCTTTATCTTGATGACAGGGTTGAAAGGCAATTAAAGTCCTGACATCTATGCAACAGTCTTTCTACAAAAACTATTCACCACACCTTGAACATTGCATAACTCCCAAATCATGCATGGGAGAGAATAGCCATTGACTTTTTCGGTCCACTCGACAATGGACATGTGATTATGGATGAATACTCACGATTTCCATGAATTGAATATCTTTCATCTATTACTCAAGAGTGAGTCATTGAAAAAAAAAACGAGATGGGTTCTTTGCTGCAAGGGGTGTTCTAGTCATAGTGAAGTCTGACAATGGCCTGCCTTGCAACAGTCGAGAGTTTAAAGATTTCTAGGAGCATTTGAATATAAAGTGTCAGAAGAGCATACCTTTGTGGCCATAGGTCAATAGATTTGTTGTGCGTTTTATTAGTATGCTGAAGAAAGCGGTGCAGCGTGCTATTCTTGAGAAGCTCAATTTGAAAACTGTGTTGAATTCTACCTTGAGAGCTTGTTGTTCAACACCCCACTCAACCACAGGTGAAAGTCATGCAGCATTGATGTTTGGGAGAGCAATGAACACCAAGTTACCTCAATCGACCAATCAGAGAAAGAAAGATGAGACAGTGACTGAGAAGGACATGGTTAACAAACAAAAGATGAAAGCATATGCTGACAAATGATGACATGCAAAAAACATTGGGCCCCATGCATCAAACTGAAAACCGGTCGCAAACAGGCAGATTCTCCCCGTCGACAGGAGAATCTCCTTCAAACTCCTCATCCACGCACACAAGGCACTCCACAAGACTGGCCCAGCCTACCTCAACAGACGACTCCTCTTCTACGTCCCCAACCGCCAACTCCGCTCCGCCGACCTCTCCCTCGCCACCGTCCCTCGCATTCGAAGAACTACCACTGGCGGCAGATCCTTCTCCCACCTCGCCGCCAAGACCTGGAACACCCTTCCACTAAGCCTATGACAGACTCAAGACCTGCTGACCTTCAGGAGGCTACTCAAGACCTGGTTGTTCGACCAGTAGCAGCACCCCCCCCCCTTTTTTTCTCCCCAGCGCCTTGAGACCCTCGCGGGTAAGTAGCGCGCTTTACAAATTCTGTGATTGATTGATTGATTGATTCTCAGAATCTGCCCCTTTGCGACCGGTATTTTTGCATTTGGGATGCATCATCCCAAATACAAAAATCGGAAATTGCAATTGCATTTAACCCCTTTGCCGCGGCGGAATTGGGTGGGGGGTGAGCGCGGCGCCGCCATGCTCGTGACGGAACCACGCCGTCATGAGTCACAGGCGAACTGTGCTCATGACGGCGTGGTTCCGTCACGACCCCGCCCACTCACTAATTCGCCCGCACAGGCGGGGAATCAGTGCCGCGTGGGCGGAGCGGCCGCAGCATGACGGAACCACGCCGTCATGAGCACACGCCGCCCGTGGCTCATGACGGCGTGGTTCCGTCATGCGCAGGGAAGGGGTAAGGAATCGCAAATTGCGATTCCTTAAATGCAATGCTAGAAGCAATTTAAAATAGCGAATTCGCTATTAGGGGTTGCAATTTACCGAAAAATAAAACAGGTTGGTAAATTGCAAAAACTTTGAAAAATGCACTAAAGTACATTTTTCAAAGTTACATGTCACACACACACACATGCCCTTGGGGCATGTGTGTGCGCAACATGGGTGCACATTTCAATTTCAGGGGTGCAACAGGGTGTCCTTTGACACCCTTGAAATTGCATGCGCTATTTGCGAGTACCTAATGGGTACTCGCAAATTGCGCATGCAATTCCCATTCATTCCTATGGGCCTGTGGGCCCATAGGAATGAATGGGAAGCCATTCCTTAATTGCGACTCGCAATTTGCGAGTGGCAATTAAGGAATCTTTAGGAATCGCTATTTTTATAGCGATTCCTACATGCATAGGCTTTTGCGATTCCTTAATTGCGATTCCTTAATAATTGCAATTAAGGAATCGCAAAAGCCTTCCTTGATGCATGTGCCAGATTCTCTTTAAGAAAGGAGATCCTGTGCTCGTATGACAAATGCAGAGAAGAAAATCTGATGCTCCATTTGATGTAGAACCTTTTCAAGTTGTGTCTACTAAAGGACACATGGTGACTGCCCAGCTTCCTGGGAAGTCTATCACCAGAGACTCTTCTCATTTCTGGCACTTAACTAATTGTTCACCAGAGCTAACTGTTGAAGGTGCTGTAGCATAAGCTTGGACACTTTTATTAATCATATAACATAAATGTGCTTTTTGGAAATTTGTAAGCTTTAATCATCACCACTCTCTTGGTCATCCGATGGACATTGCTATGTGCCGAGAGGGATTGGATAGAAGGGGTTTAACAGTCATCCAATGAGGACGAGGAATTGGATAACTGAACTACATATATGATACCAAACTCATGTAAATTACTCTCATTACAATGCTATAAAGATAGAGAAATAATACTGCCATTCCAAATCTCCTGAAGAAACATGGATGAGCCAAAATCATACACACTATAAGTTCAGACAAAGCAAAACAAAATAGCTACATTAGTATTTGATGTCCTGAAATCACTCTAATCTGGTGTCTTTTAGTCATAAGTAAGAATTTAGCTTTGAGAATGCTCATTCACTTTAGGTAGACAAAACATGATAACTAAGTAAATTTAGTTAATATATTTTAGTTTATCAAATATTTAGTAAATAAGTGCATCATATAGGAATAAGACATTTAGTAAAATAGATCAATACCCAAAGCTCTCAAAGTTCAGGAAAGGACGCAAAAAGGCCAGTTCAGTGTTTCCTGAAGGAAGGGATCACTATGCGCTTGAAGTCTCTGCACATTTTTTTAAATGAAGCCAGTTGAATCTGCATCAAGACTTCTGCAAATCTCATCAGACCAATTTGTAATTCGCCTGCATGCAGAACAGCAGCTATTCATCACCACCATCAGCTGCACAAGTCTCTCTCCAAAAAGATCAACAAAACAATCCCCCACCAAACTTTCTCATCTGCCAATATTATATTCTTTGCATTTCGGGGGATGACACCTCCTAGTGTCACCTCATCTGATCAGACCACTCAGTACATTGGTCAGTCTATAAAGCATGTTGATCGGGTGACATAAAGAAAACACAAAATGCAGAGGAAATAGGTAGAACAATTATGCAGTCCTTAAGTCATCCTGTTAAATGAAACGTTAAGCAATACTCCTTTAGCTAGACCACATTGTAGAGTTCGAAAGGGCATTTTCCCCGGCAAGTGTACTGCAAAAAGCAACATGGTGTAGCAAAATCTTTATACACTACATGGGAAACTCGAGAGGGAAAAGAACTTGTTACAGTCAGCTGTTACATCGCATAGTTTTCTCATACTCAGTGTTCATAGCGAAGCAGAAATTTTCATGAGTACAGTTTGACCTATGTTAACTTAGGCTAATATAACGCAATGATATATAGACTTATGAACATATGCTTGTACAGAAAATTGATATGCAGGGTTTCTAGTCAAATTTATGATGCACTTGAAAACAATTAAAATAATCAAAATAAATTCTGTTAGAAAAAGGGTACTACTACATTTATAAGTACCAACATGTAAATACATTTAAAAATATCAAAGATCTTTTTTGTTTCAGGTAATTTTAATTAGCACACGTGTAAAGAATATTCTCTAAAGGTTTTGCTAATGCATCTTTAAGTAGAAAGGTGTAACTTTTGTTTTTCTTTTCATCATTTCGGTGCACACATTATCACAAAATATGAGTATTTCATAATATGCACTTTCAATATTTAGGTTTAATCATACTAATTCATAAACCTCATGTACTATTCTATTAAGTAATTGCAAATTTAAACTGTTAAGTGTTAACCTCAATAACCTGAGAATTCACTAAGTTTACATTTCTACCACAGATTAAGAAAATACATTTATTTTTCTTTGATGTAGATCCTGGACAGTGGTGGTGAAACTTTCCAGTTTCTAAGAATAAGATCAGGTCGAACAATTAAAGCGGCAAAAAGATTGATTGAAGAGATTTAACTGTACCTGTTTATATATGTCTGTTTTGTAAAAAGGTTTTTAAGAAAATGTAACAGAGGGGGGGGTTGAAGTGTCTTGCGAATTAGTAATGATGGAACACTTTTAACTCCTGCTAGACTCTGTAGAACTGTGACATAAGTGTTAGAGTGGAATACAATGAAGACTGGTTTAGAATGTTGAGTTTGCAGTTATACGCAGACGAATAAAGACGTGTAAAACTAAGCTCCGTGTGTAACATCATCATTGTTGGGTATTAAGGCTGGGGGCACGCTACACTAAGGTAAGGTGAGGTAAACCCGCTAGTGAATCCCCGCATTTTTTTATATTGATGACTACAGGCACAGTGACTTGGATGCATGTTTGATGGTTTTTTAGAAACATTCTGGGCTTCTGAGGCAATATGCTGTCACTAAATAAACAATTGGTTATCATGTCACCTATAAGGTACACTGTGCATATCATCAACCAATATGACCCAATTTTAAGGACTCTCCTGCCCTCCTACCCCTTCTCCCCCTCCCCACACACATCCCTACCCTCTTATTTATTAATCCTGTTTTTGGTGAGTTTTCATGAATGCTACGCACTGTGATAATGCTTCATTTTTAATATGCCTTGAGTAATAGCCCTACGCTGCTCAGCTTGAGTGGCTCGAGTGGAAGCAAAAATCTCAAGTAATGTAAGGTTAGCAGCTACAAAAACTGTAGTTACTTTTCTTTTACACGTTTTGCACCGGCTATGTTGGAGTAAACACATAGTTGCATGGTTTGCCACATGTGATCACAACAGAACAGCTTGTGTCTAAACACCACTGATTTGGGTGATATTGTTCATGAAATTTCTGTATAAAATGTTCTGTCTTCTTGTACTATCTTTACCCTAGATGGGAACAGATTTGATAAATGAACTACTAGTGATTATACTTTTTGGTACGAATACATTAACCTCTTTGTAGGTTTTTTTTAAGAAGCAGAAACATGGAAGACTGGGTTGAAAGTTCCCCATTTGTTTTTGTTTTTAACTGTACCCCTTGGGTCCCCAGAATAAAATTCATTTTTATTCCACCACAAGGTAGTTTCATCTTTCTATTTCACACTCTGCACTACTCATTCACCCACACCATTTCACACATATGGTTTAAGTGGCGGCTCATGCAAGTAAGTGCGGTAAGCCAGGGCAGGGGTGGGGGGCTGGAAGTGACACACGACGGAATAGGGAAAATAAAATAAATAAATAAAACCACTTACCTTGCGCTACCTTGCGCTCGCCACATCGTCGACTCGGCGATGCGCGAGAGCAAGGTAAGTGGTTTTATTTATTTATTTTATTTTCCCTATTACGTCTTTTGTCACTTCCACCCCCACCCCTGCCCTGCCTCCGCCCCGCCCCACCACCCACCACTCTTACCTGCACGTGCCGCCACTGTGTGGTTACAGTAGCGTCGGTGGTGGGAGTGCCGCCGGGCGCTGACGTGGGGCGGGGGAAGGCACCAAGTGCGCCTTGGGTGTGCTTCGACGCCTGGATACAGCGGAGCAGGTTATTGCACTGTGAGTGTGCGGTGAAAGTGAGTGAGTGAGTGTTAAAAACTGTCCAACGGGTCCCAAGAAACAAAAAAAGGACTATTTTAATGTGTGGGCCCTTGGCAGTGGTTAAAAACGAGAGGCGGATATCTGTGGAGGTCTTAAGTAACTCCGATATCCTAATCGGTCAACATGTTTCAGCCATACTCTCATTAGTGGGATGGCTTTCTTCAGGACCTAAGTGTGTGCAAGTTAAGTGGTGGTCCAAAGAAATTGTGTATAAAAAGACCATCTATGTGCCGCACGCGCTAAGGTGCGTTATGTGGTAGAGGATGTTTTCCTCTAGCGGTGCATTCTCAGACAATATCTGGAAAATGCCCCCTGAGTTCCATGTGGGGGTCCGACCTGTAGTCACACTTTCATCAAAGTCGGGTACCCGCCTCCGTACCTACTTTGGCCGCCATGGAGCTCCGTGTTTTGCCCAGTACAAACATACACTAGGAGCACCTACCTCATAGCTAGTTCTCCTTGATATATATAGAAATAGATTGTACCCCTGTCACTCAAGGAGGCCTGCTAAGTCAATTTTGACTAATTGGCATTCCTTTAGGAGCGTGTAATTTTTGGAGTGCCTCTGGGGTAGCTAGAATTTATTTCTCTCCAGCCTTCTGCAGGGTCACGTCAATAATTTTCTTTAACTGAAAATATGCAAATGACTTGAGAAAATAGAGCCAATTTTTATAGTTCTCTAGCTCATCGAACTTGACTGATCTGCCTTCACAGCAAAATGGTTGACACACAAAATATGCTGTCACGGTTTCTAACACTAGCTGGTTCCTGCAAGTCTATATTGAACACAGAATTAATCACATGGGCAGAAAGATGGAAGGCCTCCATTTTCACTGGTTCAAATTTCTACCATAGGCTCTCATATTCCTAAACAACTTTCCGTCAAAACTCATCAAGATATGACTTGAAAAGATTCAAACTAAAGACTTGCAAAGCGCACTGCTTTTCCAATTATTTCTTATAATTACCCATAATAAAGATACTGGATATATCGATTTCAGTAGAAAGATGGCCCAATTCATGAAAACGTTTTTGGTTGTAAACCTCTGTGTGAAGATTAAAATGGCCCCACTTACACCTCTCATGTCTCAACAAAAGGATACCCAACAGGTGTAGAGGTATTTACTGCTGCATAATGGTATGCCATAGTGTGTATAGTAAATATCTTAAAGGGATGAGAATTGGGCATATTCAGGCCTGGTTGGCCCTCGTATTTTGTGAATGCCCGCAAACGTCTAAGCTCGTCACACGACGCTGCCAATAGTACCCCTGGAAACCCTTAACTGGTGCAGTGGTCTAGGTGCACTTCTGCCAATTTTGTTTATGAATGTCAAAAAGTGGTGGGAGCAGTTTAACAGGGGAAGAAGAACTGCTTTTTGTAAACTGTGCCAGAAAGTCTGAGGCAATTCTGCCAAGAATTGGTGGGGGGTCCTGCTTGCCCTTACTCCTCTAACTAACTAGCCTACCTATAAGACCAAACACAGTGAATCCAATACATAATTAAAATGTAGTGGGAGCCCACTCACAAAGAAACTTGTAAATCTAGACTCATTCATGTACTCCTGCACATGAATGTAGATTTACGAATTTAAGAAATACCAAAGCTGCACTAGTCGGAATTTTAAAGTGTACTACTGGTAAATCTCATGTGATGTGTCTGTGAGTTAATATTTTTCCAATGTGGTGTGCACACAGTACAGCTCCGCGTAGGGGAAAGGCAGCCCGCTATGCAACTACGCTTTTTTTCGCTTTTTAGAATTCATGTGCAAAACATTTTTCCTAGTGGGGAAACCCCTTCACTTGCAACTCCAATGTATTTGGGCGTTTCCCATTCCCTTACCAATTAGGAAGGGGATTTACTCTAGCAAAAGCAAATCTCTGCCATTAGATTACAGTGAAAACAAAAAGAAAGAGCGTTTGTTGGTTCCTTTTATTTCTAATTTATTTCTAATGTTATCGACATAAAAGAAATTGATAATTTATAAACTCCTCTGATGTATTTAGAACTCATAACTGTATTTTATTTCTGTGATGAAACATTTCTGAGTCAGTCAGGAAACATTTATAAATTAATTTCAATATTTATTCAAAAACACACAAAGAAGAAAAGTACTTTATTTTATAATTAAACATCACTTTCAATGTTTCTTATACAACCCATTTTCTCTTAATAAATGTTAACATAGAAAAGCTGTTTCTCTTAAAAGGATAATTAATTAACGAATATTTCCTGGCTGCTCATAGCTCAACATTCAATCAATCCGATGTCATGAGGTTGACACAAGACAGTAAAGAGAGTTTGTAATTAAAATAAAGGCTTTCTCGCTGCTATCTTTACAGTGGGAACGATGTTTGAGTACCCTTGAAAGCCCTCGGCCTGCTTCTTGTTTGTTTGCAATATAAATATCGCATGGCATCCATCCTTTGTGAGAAGTTGATTTAGTTGTTAAGAAAATATGTTAGTCTGTCAAAAATACCTTAGACAATCTTTACAATTTATTTTGGTACTGAGTTCTACAGACTCAGGTTCAGTTAAACAAATAGTGTCAGAAACGGGCTGCTATGTGTAGGTTAAATGTTATGGGGCTTGTATAGATATTGCAGTACTATTACTTTCTGCGCATGGTACACCCTCAGTTTTATGCACAAGGCGTAGTCAAGGACAGTGGCCCCGATAAAGTAAAACAATTAGCTCTACAGTGTAGTTGCAGATCCCAACAGTTTGTGCCTCCAATGCTCCATCTTTTACTACCGGCAACATTTTCAAGAGGTAGCAGGCATCCCCTCACTGGCAAGTACAATGTGTAACTGCACCTACTTGTAGTGTGATGCTGAGCCGTTCATAGGACCTCCCTGTTCCCCCTTCCAAGAAGGGCCCACACTAAGGCGCTGATTACGTGTTTTGGCGCTGCGGAAGTGGGTGGTACACCACTGCCACGCTCCCGCACTGCCAAAACTTGCTGCCACCCGCCTGCCAGATCACAAGAGTTTCTCATGACTGGTAAGCTTTATTTGGTGGTCCCAATGGCTGTACCTCTGAAAACGGGCACCGCAATGGGAACGCCATAAAAAGTTCCTGCACGGCATGGACTGTAAAGTCCATGGCATGCAGGAATTGGGGTGCATGCCCACTTGGGGGCACATGTTGTGCTCCCCTGCATGCATCCCATGTCAATGGACAACAGGGGGCCCTGTAGGGCCCCTTTTGTTTCAGGAGTGCCAGCCTTTTCATGGAGGAAAGACCTCCATGACACCGCTGTCAGTCCTGAAACTCGAAATATGCATGGCGGTGCCGCAGCGGCACCACCTGCATATTACGGAGGACCTGACAGCCAAGCCACCGGCAGGGATCAGTGGTTCCCTGAAGGCTGCGGAGGTGCAATGGCAGTCCAACTGCCAAAGTTGTGATATGGCGGTCGGACCGCCGGTGCAGTTGTGGCTGGACCGCCACCATGGTGCCACTTCAATTCTGGCAGTCCTCGGACAGCCAGACTCGTAATTAGGCCCTAACTGTGTGCCAAGTCACATTTGATGTGCAATCAGTGCACATCATAATGACAAGCTTTCACTTGCACCTGCATCTGTAATATGGCAATGGCACAATGTCAAGCAACCAATCAGGAGGGGCCAAAACAGGAGTATAGTCAACATGCTCCAAAGGCCCAACATGCATTTGCACCTGCTTTCTGCAGAAACGTGCAGAAACGTGCACATTTTAGCTTTTTCAGCCACACTGTCTCACATACGCAGTTGCAAAGACAGGGAAGCCCTTGGGAGGCTCATTGACTGCGTCCCACATATGAAGTGTTACAAAGTCAGTGAGCCCTCACAGAGCACACTAGAGGAGGATAACTAGAGTTCCCAAGGACACTACAAGCAGCCTCACAGACGGAGTCAGTCAGTCACTTTACATGTCTGTGTGAGGATCCCTGCTTTAATTGAAAATGAGGCCAGGTTCACAGGAAATTAAAGAGAGAGTTGTAGTTTTAAACCGTGGCTCTGTCTTTAATGAAGGTGCTCATCCCAGTGCAGGTGTGAATTAATCATAATTTGAACCTTTTTCGGGAAGAGCACAGTTCCTGTCTGATATGGACGCATGTTTTTGAGAGTACGGACTGGTGCAGATAGGGGTTGTGTTAGACCATTCACACCTCCATATCAAAGTTTGAAATGATTAATGCATCAAGGCTACCAGCAATGTAGAATTACCATTCAAGTATTGTGCTTATAAGAAAGTACCACAAATCACATCAAGAGGCATATGTATTTCTCTGTCTCACTCCTCACCACATGTGGTGGTGTCACAGTGCAGTGGAAACCAAGGTCTATTATCATGTGATCTAAAGGAACCTTGAGACCACAGACTGCCTATTCTAGCCTTATGAGCATATCTACACAATCTCTCTAGGACTGTCTAAAGAAGACATAATGGCTTCCCATGCATCACTCATCAAAAGTGGTGTTAGTTGGTAGTAAGGACTCCCCATAGATTTGTATATAGTCACCAAACAAAAAAACGCAACCAAATCTTCTGGTTTACAACATCATTATGTTCTTTTGACATATGCTGTATTTATAATTCGAAAACAGAGCAAAAGGAGCAGTGCAAAGTGAAAAGGTGAAAACAGAATGCAATAGTGAGTGAAGTCGCCACAAAAACATCAGGAAAATCTAAAGTCTTTTAAAAGTGATCTTAGTTAAGGAAAGACGTCTACGTTTTGACCCTAAAGGGAATGAATCCCCAGGTCTCATCCGGACTGGAGCCATCAGTCTGTTATAACAAGTAGGGAGAGCGAAACCTCTCTGGAGTGTTTATAATATGTGAGGGAGGGCCCAATGGGCCACGTACACAACGTGATCATAGCCATATCACATTGGTTCTGTTGGAATGTATCCCAATCAGATTATCTAGTCTTCAATGACTATACCACAGCATTAAAGTATCAGGCGTCCACGGAGGAACACAATGACTGCATGACTTAAGCGCTTTCTCCAGATTCCTCCTTGGGTTTATGGGCCTTAATCTTTCTTCCTTTACATGGGATAGAGCTAATCTTTTGTTATTCAATCACAGTTTTGCAAAATTCATGCTTACTCTTTGATTTCATCCATGCACGTTTTTATCCCACAAGCCAGCTACCTACCTTTCAACTCACTGACTGACTATATCCGTGCCTTTGACCACGTAGTTCGAACCGAAACCTTTGGGTACATTTGCACTACACAATATACTGCACAATATACCACATATTTACTCTTACCTGTATGGCGCAACATTATCCCCAAGAGTAACTATGACGCTGAAACTGTGTGTTTCATGTTCTTGTGTGCCTGCTGTGAAATCAGATGCTGCTCTGCAGACAGATGGACGAAACCGACACTTCTGGTGTAAAGGTCATCAGACCTAGTACACTCATGCATGCAAAAATCATGTTAAGGCTAAGCCAGAAATACGTTTCTTGCAATGTTTTCTGACACAGGAAAGAAGATTGTTTGCAAAAATGAGGATTGTACACCAATAAAAGTTTAGCATCGGTCCATACTTTCACACAAAAAGCTAACTGAATCGAACGTTGAGACATTCGCATATTTCTTGGCAGTTTCCGGAAGGAGTTTCAAAGATAACTATAAACAACTTTGCACAACTCTAACAATTGGCAGAGATACTTCTGCTTCTATTCAGCCCTTATGAACAATGGAAATAAAGAAAGTCCTGGTCATCCGAGAACCAGGAGTTGAAGGGGTCAGGTTCATATGTGGGTTAGTTATTAACATTTAGAGCACTGAACGTACTGACTAGTCAGAATGCATTTTATATCTGCTTTAAGTAACAAATGTGAAATTGGGTTTATATCTGCTCAAATGCTATAAAAGACTTTCCATTATTGCACATTAACACGCATGTAAAGCATGTATTTTGTATTTCTGTGTTGTACATTTCACATTTGAGCTGACTGTTCAAGTGTGTGTAGCCCCATTTTAAAGTTGGCACAGCCAAGCGAGAATTTCAGTTTAAGTATAGTTAGCTCTCTGCCAAACACAACTGTGTCTTTCTCCTAAGGTCTTCTCACAAGTAGAGCTAGGCACCTGCTTCTTAGTGCCTGCCCTGAGTTTCAGTTTAATCACATGTTCTTTCTCTCCTTGTTGCATTGAAGAAAGTGTATAAGGGTAGAGTAAAAATGTACTGAATTTAGCATTATATATGTAAAGAGCCATCCGGGCTCTCCAGTACAATGTTGCAGATGCACGCACTCCTCGGGGCAAGCTCGTTCCGAGGAGATAAATAAACAGCGAGAGACCGCTCGTGGTCTTCTCGCCACACATAGGCCAAGTGTGTGTGTCCCTTATTGCGAAGGCGATTTGCTAGGTCCTGAACACCCCAGGTACCGCCATTCCACATTGGCGACGAGGCCGGTACTGAACCCGCGCCTCGCCGGCCCACCTGCCAAGTATACAGAGGCTCCTCGCGCCTTTCCGGCATGCTGCGCGATGGAACGCCCGATCAGCCACCACATCCTGGGCTCCTCTGATCCTGCGGAGGGTGTGCCCTCCCAATAGCCTCCTCCAAAAACATGTCCTGGACTGCCCCGGAGACATCTGCCAGCACGTTGCCGATGAGCCAGGGCGGCGCGACTCCTGCCGGGAGTCCAAAAGCGGCACACTTGGCAAGTACCTGCTAAGGCCCCTCCCTACACGCGCCCTGCTGGGCGGACGAGGCCTGCTGCGAGGAGCGCAGACACCACACGACAAACTCCCACCAGCATCTCAGGAGAGCGTGCTGGGACCCCCGCGGGGCATAGACATGCTACACAGGGGTGATTCAGGCTGCAGCACCCCCTACAGTACCAACAAATAACTAAAGGAAAATAATGCAAAGGAAAAATAATTATAACAAAGGAGCATGTAAAGTAAAGACACAAAGAAGGGGGAGAACTGTGAAGCACAGAGCACTGACCCTGCAAGAGGCACAACAGAGGTACACCCGCAGAAGGCGGCCTAACCACAGCAAGTCACGCAACTATGAGCACACAACTCCAGGCAGGCACAGCGGGCCGGCAAGCAGGTGCCGCGGACAATCAAGCAGGAGCTGCAGAGCCACCTCAAGTACACAACCATGCAGCGGTATCCACGTTACTCCCATTCAGCCAAATCGCTGACCCTGCGACAGCGGCCCCACACTGGGAAGCATGGATAGGGCAGCTGACAAGCACATGCACATTCACAGACCAAAGGGAAGAAATACGGACCCAGGTGATCCAAGGGTGCCGCTCAGTACTACTTCGGAAGCTGATCCCACGAACTGTCGGACACCCGAGTGGCCAAGATGGAAGCCGCCCTTAACAGAAGTGTTGCAACGTCCCATGCTCCCAGGTACACCCAAGTCAAAGAAGAGAGGGTTGAAGCAGTCCAACGGCGCCCAAACCCCATGCGCACCGCCACAAAGACTTAGACAGGCGGAGCATGCGGAAATTGTGGAGCAGAACATTCCACAGCTGGGCCGTGTTTTGCAAAAAGAAAAGACCTGTTCTCGGTGCGGGAAGCCAAATCACTTTGCAAAAGTATGTAGGAGCAGCAGGTAGTGGCCAGCCTTCACCAAACAACGCGGAACCATGCCGCAAATCCGACAACTGTCGATCGACGACCCTCATGCCCAAGAGGATGGTGCACCACAAAGGCGTAACTTTGCCATGGAAGATGACGACGTGTTTGTCATATCCTTCGTAAGCCGCTCAGACAAACACAAGAGACCTCCCCCCATATGCTCTGTTAAGGTGGCTGGATCCACCATCCAAGCACTGATTGATAGCGAGGTGTCCATGAACGCCATGGACTCAGAGCAATACGAGCGACTATCTCCACACCCACCACTCGCTCCCACAAAAGCAAGGATATACACCTATGGCAGAACGCGCCTCCTCCCCTTAAGAGGAGTGATCGAAGCAGAGGTTTCCAGTGACAAGCACACAACGAAAGCCAGGTTCCACATCACCAAAGGAAAAAAGGGAACCCTGCTCAGCTGCCACACGGCAGAAGATCTGGGCCTAGTCTTTTTTTCAAATCAGGTGCATGACTCCCATGCCGAAGCCATTCTGCAGGAATTCCCTAAACTGTTTGAGGGACTAGGAAAACTCAAGGGCAAGCAGTTTAAACTACACATCGACCCATCCATCTGACCAACAGCCCTGAGGCATAGGAGAGTGCCATTCCACCTGCGTCCGCAGGTAGAAGCCGAATTGAAGAAACTAGAAGACCTTTTTTAACTTTCAAAAAGAAGTTTATTCAAGAAAAGGAACAAAAAAAAGAAAATACAATAATATACAGATACATAATATGATATGAGAGCATACAATCATACATAAAGTCATGCTTAACATGTTAACAAAGAAGGAGAGGGGGGATAAAGAGATGTACAATGTTGTGAACAAAGTCTGGTCACCTATCTAAATTGTTAACAGTATAATTATATTAAACATGCATAAACCATCATGAAAACAGAATTTGGAATGTCAAGCAGGCTTCAAGACTTCTTGCTCTGAAGTGCTACGTGCATGATAAATTCTAGCTTGAAGATCAATAAACTTTGTAATTGGGGACCACAACTGTAAGCGCTTTACAGCGAGGGACACAGGGCATACATAAGCTGTATCTAGTCTGTGGTTATGGCAAACTGCATACCACCAAGTTTGAAAGGAAAGATTAGAGAAGTCTTTCCAATGTTTAGTAGTTTGTTGAAAAGTTACTCCTAAAAGCAGATCCAAAATTCCTACATTCAAAGAGCAATTAGACCAATCTTCAGATAAAGAGCCTAAAAAGATATTGGTAAAGGAAAAGGGAATTGTAGAACCAAAGATAAGGGTAATCTGATCCCAAACACGTTTCCAGAATTTATGAACATAATGGCAGGTAAAAAGTAAGTGTTTTAAATCCTCACGTGGTAGAGAACAGGACCAGCAGGTATTAGACACATCAGTATTCATCTTATGAAGAATTGTTGGAGAAATAAGCAATCTATTATAAATAAAGAAAGGTGTCTGTGTGGTGTTAGCTGCT
This sequence comes from Calotriton arnoldi, assembly GCA_963921515.1. Classification (NCBI taxonomy): domain Eukaryota; kingdom Metazoa; phylum Chordata; class Amphibia; order Caudata; family Salamandridae; genus Calotriton; species Calotriton arnoldi. Next base: position 737,645 of record CAWUFW010004930.1, on the reverse strand, counting down.
CTAGAGGATTTTCTTATCTTGAGCCAAATTGTGTTCCATAAGTGAATGGACCAATCTGCATCCAAATCCAGCTCCCAGTCTAACTCCACTTTGGTTTTATCCCTGGTAACCCTTGATTTTCGTAGGTAAGCATATATGGTGGATGCTTTGGGGCGTGTGCTGAGATAAGTACAATTAAGATTAATAGTAGTTGGAGATGAGATGGGACTGAGGTTAGCTTGATCAATAGCAAGACTCAAAGCATTTTGCAATAGTTGGTAATTATTTCTAAATGAGAGAGGAAGATTAAATAAAGATCGAGCCTGAGGAAAAGACATGACCGTACCATTATGGACTAGCTGGTTAACCCATAGTAAACTTTTCTGCCTCCATGCTTTCCAGTAGATGGGCTTACCCTTGATTGTTAGAAATTTGTTGTGCCAAAGGGTGGATTTTAGGAATGGTACCATGTCTATGGGCTTATCCAATAAGACTGTGTTCAATAATTTATTTGTGTGCTTAACAATGGGAGTGGATAGCTTTTGGGGTTTCAGAGTAAATGACAGATATTCTTGAAAGGAGAAAAGTTTAAGGTATGAATATTCAAGCATGACCCAAAGTGGAGAATCCGGTAAGGGACCCAGTAGCCACCTAGAGGATTGGCGCAATATAAAAGCTTTGTGGTAATTAGGAAAGTCAGGAAAATTGACGCCCCCTTCCAATTTTGGACGTGTGAGTTTTGATAAGGACATACGAGCCCTCTTATTATTCCAAAGGAAGGAGACTAACAAGGAGTTTTAAAAAAAAAAAAAGGTTTGAGGTATGGCAACTGGTATATTAGAAATAGTATAAAGAACTGTCAGGGATAACATCATCTTTATAGTGTCTAATCTCCCCCACCAAGAGAGGTAAAGAGGGTGCCATTTGTCTACCAAGGCAGATATTTTTAAGGAGCATTTATCCAAATTAATGAAGATCGTGGATTTAATTGATGTAGAGAAGTACATACCCAAATACTTTATATGCTTGGGGTTCCAATTAAAATTAGTTATTTTGAAATCCTCTTTGAAAGTAAATTTAGTTAAGGGTAATATTTCACATTTGTCACTTTTAACCTATATCCTGAAACAGAAGATTATGCAGTCACTTCTTGCAAAAATGTAGGAAGGGAGGAATGTGGTTTCCAGAGAAATAATAAAATATAATCTGCATAAGCCTCCAATTTAATATGCGACTTCTCAGAAGCAAACCCATAGATATTCGGGTTCTGATGAATTTTGGATAAAAAAGGTTCTAGAGCTAGATTAAAAAGAAAAGGGGATAGGGGACACCCCTGTCGAACACCTCTTCTTAAATGGAAGTATGGGTAAGTAAGGCCATTAGCAAAAATAGCCGCCCTCGGATTTGAATATAGGAGAGAAATTAAATTAACAATTTTTGGGCCAAAGCCAAACCATTTAAGTGTTAAAAAAGCAAAAGGCCAATACACCCTATCAAACACCTTTTCTGTTTCTAATGTGATAGAAGCCATGGATTCGGATAAATGAGAAGTTTTAGAGAGTATGTCAAAAAATAAGCGAGTATTATCAGCCAGGAAGCGTCCTTTGACAAAGCCAGATTGCTCCCTACCCAAAAGTTCAGGGAGAAATGACTCTACATACAAGTTCCTCCCTACATTGCCCCGTATCTTTTATATGTAAATAATGTGCATGAAAGGAATTTGTTGTCTAGATTCAGGTTGGGGTCTTTTCGTTGGTTGATATGTTTCCCCCTGGGTCAGTATTCTTCGGAATCTATTACTATTTGCCCTTGTGATGAACACTCGAGTCAAACCATTTTACATTTTATATTTTTTTGTCAATTTTATCTTCCATTTACCAGGAAATTTTTAATACCTCTCCTACGCAGACACAAATTTTCATAGTGCAAAGCGGCGTTGTACTTTTTGCAGCAACTCAATGATCGTGATGTCTGTTTTGCCGTTGGGAGTTTTTTGAAGTGTATTCTAGCAAAGAGAAGGAGCATGTTGTTTTAATTTTAGTGTATTTTACTTTTTTGTATGGATTGTATCAGTATTCCTGTTAAATTGCTTACCCCTGCTGCTAACTCCTCTATAGGACTGATTTTATTATTCAAGTATTTTTGGATAACATTTGCTGCTATTGATGGTTACAGTCGATCTTTTTGCACTATTGGATAATACCTGCTGCTACCTATGAACTCAAATGCTTTGCAGTGCCACTTTAGTCCTGAGAAAATAGTACTGTATTTTGTTTGCTGATGTATTCCTTTTAAACAGAAAATGAGTTTGTATTTGCTGAGATATGTTTGATTTTATATGATGTTTTTATCCATGTGTATCTTTTATGTCCTGTCTTTGGAAGGACGAATAAAGAAAGAATTGAATTGAATTGACTCTAATCGAAGGGCCAAAGACTTTGAAAACATTTTATAATCATTATTCACTAAAGAAATTGGTCTATAATTTCAACAAAAACGGGGGTCCTTGTCCTCCTTGGGTATGAGACAGATCAGGGCTTCCAAAAAGGAACCAGAAGAAGCACCTGCCTGTGAAAAAGAGGTTAGCAGTTTGTTAAAACTTGGGGAGAAGTAAATGAGAAAAATAAATGAAAAACTCCACAGTAAAGCTATCAGGTCCTGGGGCCTTATCCTTTTTAAGCGTAAGTAGTGCAGTATGTAATTCCTTTGGTGAAATATCAAGTTCCAATGAGTCAAAGTTCAGATGAGCATCAAAGGACTTTTCGAACAAAGAGATCATCTGTAGGAGAGGACTTCATAAAAACGATGAAATTCTTGTAGAATCTCGGAATCCTTGTATTTGGGTAGCTGTTGATCATCAATTAATGACTCAATGTTGAATTTGTGTTTTTTAGCCTTAAGATAATTTGCCAGTATTTTGCCAGATTTATTCTGACTACCATAAAATTTTGCACTGGATTTCAGCAGATATAAAGAAGCGTTTTTGGTAGATTCCTTATTAAACTTAAGTTTAGTAGCTATGAGTTCCGACAAACAATCTTTTGACTTGGTAATGTAGTAGGAATTTTCCCGTCTCTTTATCTTTGCGAACAGGTCAGTGGCATTTTTACGGGCAATATGTCTTTTCTTGGAAACGTAATTAATAATAAAATCACGTGCTGCTGATTTAAAGGCATCCCATACTGTGTGAAAGAGGAGGTTTTCAGTTTCATTAAAAAGAAAATATTCCTCAAAAAAGAGGTAAAAGAGGAAGTAAAAACTGGATCAAGTAGCAGCGAGTTATTGAAGCGCCATTGTCTGGAGACCTTTGGTTTGCTAAGTATATCTAATGAAATGAAAACGGGATCATGGTCAGATATTAATATAGAGCCAATTTCTGCAGATTGTATGGATTGAGAAATGTTATGAGAAATAAAAATGTAATCAATACGCGACTGCATCTGATGAGTCGGGGAAAAATATGTATATTCTCTCAAAGTGGGATTACATAATCTCCAGGCGTCTATTAATTTTCTATGTTGAAAAGATTGCAAAAATGATTTATGAGCCTTAGTTGATATGAAAGAAGCCAAGGAGTTGCGGTCAATGAAGGGGTCTATGATTTGATTGCAGTCACCCGCCAGAATGAGATTATCATGGGGACATTGCAACAATTTCTTAGCAAGGTAAGACCAAAAAAGGGAATCACCTGTAGTTGGTGCGTAGTTATTAAATAAAGAGAGTGGAACATTCCCAAGCAGCAAATCAGTAAATAACCAGCGACCCATGTTATCAGATTCCTGAGACACAAGTTTAACACAAAGAGATTTGTGACATAACGTGATGACCCCATTTCATTTACCGTCACCCGGAGAGAAGAAAACTGCGCCTACCCAATCTCTCTTCAATTTTAAGGACTCAGTCTGTGTCAAGTGTGACTCTTGAATCAATGCTATGTCTGCTTTCAATTTACCTAAATGCGTTAAAACACGTTGTCTTCTGATCTGTGAATTCAATCCTTGTACATTCCAAGAAATAACATTCAATGACATAAACTAATTATTAAAAAAGCAAACTGAGGTAAACCAGACAGTGAACCTCGTGTATGAAAGAGAAAAGAATGTCAGAGAAAGAAAGATGGAGGAGGAACAGTTAAGAGAGGGAGAGAATGAGAAAATAAAATAAAGAGACAGCAAAAAGTAAGAGACAAAAATTAAGAGAAAAAGAAAAACACAAGGGAAAAAACACATACCTATATAATTCCAAAAAAGACGGGGGTGAAACCACATGGAAGACTGGTGCATCCAGATCTCGTGGAGGGGGCACAAGAACGACTGGATTTGACAAGATACGAGACAGCCACAAGTACACAAAATCAGGTACCTAAAGGGAAAAATAGATAAAAGCAGGTTAATGGCTAATAATTTAGCAGCCAAATATAATATGAACGTCAAAGAGGGAAATGATTAAGAAAAAGAAGTAAGTGCGCAACAAATACTGAGAAACAGGCAAAAAGAAGAGAAAAAAGGAGAAATTTGAACATCAACGCTGTATTAAGAATTTTCAACCAGAATGAGAGGTCGAAGCGCCAGAAATGTCCATAGTCTCTATTTTGCAAGAGTTGAGAAAACTTTTAAGTTTAATTAGATCCTCGTAGGTAGTCGTCTTATTTCTGTTGGTGACCTTGAAAAGACAAGGATGAAAAAGGCCATATCTAGCACCAAGAGCACGAAGGTCCAGTCTCATATTTAAAAATTCTCTACATCTGCCGCCATACTCTTGGCATAATCTTGAGAGAAAAATAAAGCGTGACCTAACCAAGAGATACAGGTTGTTAATTTATTAGCCGAAAGAACCTTAAGAAGATCAGTATACTCCAGGAAATATAAGATGACACCTCTTGGGCGATTTGAACCAGAAGCATTAACATGTTGATGCCCCAATCTATGTGCGCGCTGAATGTTCATATTGGTACCTTCCGGTAGGTTCAGCACTTTAGGAAGAAAATTTTGAAGAAAGTGAGAGGGTCTGTACCCTCCGTGCCCTCCAGTAGACCATATATGCGTAAGTTATTCCTTCTGTTTCTATTTTCTAAATCCTCAACTTGCTTCTGTAAGAGAGACACTTGTGACTGAAGGGTACACACTTTGCTTTCAGTTACACCATATGAGGAAACATTCTGTTCCACTGCGTGAAGTCGCTCATCCAGTTGGGACCACCTCTCAGTAAGAAATTGTAATTTAGCATTCGTTTCCCCCATAAAAGGCCTTAAGGCATGGATTTCATCAAGTAGTAGATCCAACGAGACAGGAGGCGGTGATTTCACAGGAAAAGGTGGGTCTTTTTTAAGACGCTTCGTGTTAGCCTTACCAGAATTCGCCGAAATAGTTGCTGCTGATACTATAGTTGAAGATATGCCATTCTTTGGCTGAGAGGCTAAGGAAGATTCCATTGCGGCAAATTTCGAGAAAACTGTGGAGTTTTTGATGAAACTGCGTGCGGGAGACAAAGTGGTAGAGCTTGGTCTTCTTAATCTTCCCATATACTATGCAGAATAAAAATCATAAATATGAAGACTCCTTCGTGAGAGCGAGGAAGTATGCCAAAGCTTGAAGTAAGAGAAGAAACCCAGTTGGATGCGGCAAATGAATGACCAAAAGTCAGAGGACGAATGACTGGATAACTTTTAAGAACACATTGCTTTTGATATCAGCATCAGAACGGGGATATGTAACCTGGACCTCCAAACAACAGCTCAATCCCTCTCTTTTCTCTGTATTATCTACCTGAAGCGCCAGAAAAAAAAAAATCATCATAAAGAGGTATGTAGAAATATAGTGAGCAAGTACCTCAAAACATGATGCTATTCTCCGAAGTCATCCTCTGAGAGAGAACAGCGGGAAGGTTGAGGTGCTGCAGATGTGATGAATGGAGCGGCCGCACTACAAAATGACGGCCGCTACTGAGGGCAACAGATAATGTAAGAAAAACATTGTTTCCTTACATGCGGCGAGCCTCAGAATACACAAGAAACTAGAAGACCTGGACGTCATCGAGAAGGTGCCAGATCCGACCCAGTGGGTATCACCTGGGGCTATCCGGCTGTGCGTGGACATGTGCCTCCCCAACCAGGCCATCAAGAGAGAGTGGCATCTAACACCCACAATGGACGACATCGTGGCGGACCTCGACGGGGCCATGTGGTTCTCGAAGCTCGACCTGAATGCTGGGTACCATAAGCTGGAGCTTGAGCAAGAGAGCCGCTATATCACCACGTTCTCCACCCACGTGGGCCTCCAAAGATACAAGAGGCTGAGTTTCAGGGTGTCCTTGGCCGCAGAAGTCTTTCAAAACGCAATCAAGGAGACCCTATCCGGCCTGCAAGGCTTCATCAACCTTAGCAATGACATCCTGGTGTTTTCGAACATGCTGGAGGACCACCACATACATCTGCGAGCCACCCTCCAGTGTCTGGCGGACAGCGACCTAACCCTCAATAGAACCAAGTGCTCCTTCTATCAAGAGTCCATCGACTTCTTTGGGTACATCTTTTCAAGAGAAGGACTAAAAGTGGATCCCAAGAAAGCAACTGCCATCCGGTCGGCTCAAACCCCTACCATGCCCACGGAAGTCCGCAGTTTCTTGGGGATGGCACCTACTGTAGCAGATTCATACCGAATCTGGCCTCGCTGTCTGAACCACTGCAAGCTCTCACATGCAGCGGTGGCACCTGGGAATGGACCATTGAGACCAACACCGCATTCCAAGCCATCAAAATGGCCTTAATGGACAAGACAGTCATGGAATACTTTCACCCAGGATGGCGCACTGAGCTGGTGGTGGATGCAAGCCCTGTCGGCCTAGGGGCCGTCCTCCTCCAAGAGAGTAGCAGGGACACGTGGGCGCCTGTCGCATACACCAGCCATGCCCTGTCGGACACAGAAGCAAGATATGCCCAGATTGAGAGAGAGGCCCTAACCATTAAGTGGGCATACCATCATTTCCATCTGTATCTCTATGGACATGAATTCCAAGTGGTGACGGACCACAAGCCATTAATCCCTCTGTTCGCAGGAACATCGAGACTGGCACCACCTAGAATAGAAAGGTGGGCGGTGCAACTACAGGCATACAGGTTCAAAGTCATATTCCGCCCCAGAGTGCACAACCCAGCAGATTATCTCTCAAGGCACCCAGAGGCGACGGACATGCGGCATCCACCCCAAGACGAAGAACACACCAAAGCATTCGTCAGGATGATCACTCAGGAAGCATGCCCCAAGTCCATGACTCTCGAAGAAATCGGACTGGCCACTACCATGGATGAAACACTGGCAAGAGGCTGGACCCACATCTTGGATGGTGCATAGGAGCTTAACGCCAAAGACCATCTAGCGCGACTACAACTATGGAGGGTCCGCAGTGAAGGGGAACACGGTGTTGTGCTGCGAGGCCATGTCATCGTGGTCCCAAAGAGACTGCAAGACCGAGTGGTTAGACTGGCGCACGTTGGGCATCAGGGAATGGCGAAAACAAAGGCACGCCTGCTGTGTAAGGTGTGGTTCCCCGGCATAGATGCCATGGTGGAGTAGACGATCAGAAACTGCCACTCGTGCGCCATAATGGGAGGTGACCCTGCCCCAGCTCCATTAATCATCACAGAAGAACCCAGTGAAGCACCCTGGTCCAAAGTCAGCATCGACTTCGGCAGCTTCCCTGACGGCCGCAGCACTCTGGTACTGATGGACTCATACTCAAAATTCCCCGTGGTGGAAGTGGTTGCATCTACAGCATTCACACAGGTCCAAATGGCCCTCGACAAAACATTCACATTTATGGGCCTCCCCGAGGAAATCAGATCCGACAATGGGACCCCTTTTCAGGGATGAGAGTTTCAAGAATACCTGGAAAAGAAAGCCATTTGACACTGGAAAATCACCCCGCAGTGGCCGCAAGCTAATGTGGAGGTCGAGCGCTTCATGAGAACGCTCAACCGGGCACTGAGCATTGCAGTGGAGCAGGGAGAAGAGATTGAAAGAGCCTTACACCAGTTCCTCAATGCATATCGACTGACCCCTCACAGCACCACCCATTGTGCACCATCTCACCTACTATTCAGGCGGGCCCCACGGGACAGCATCCCGACCGATCCTGCCTGGAGCCCCCCAGAAAGAGATGACACAGCAGTACAAGCCCGGAGGGAAATGACGAAGGGGTGCCAAGATACCTTCACTAAGGGTGGGTGACTACGTGGTAGTCAAGGACAGACACCCCGGCTGGGAGTTTCAGTCCCCGTATGAGCCTGGGGTGTGGAGAGTCATACACATCCAGGGGACTATGGTCTCTGTGTGGAAGGGTCAGCAGATGGTCACTAGGAACATTTCATGGTTCAAGAAGGTGCACGGACCTCGCAGTGACCAGGATGGGCTCACCGAACTGGAAGAAGCCAGAGACCCCCTGAGTGACAGTCCACCGCCATCACCAACTCCTGAACGGGACCCCGAAGAGACACTTCCCATCAGAACACCCAGGAAATGTCGATAACATGTGACCTGGCTGAAGAAGGGACCAGTTCCAGCTCCCGGAGCCAGAGTTATGGTCTCCGGCTGAACCCTGCACCCAGCCAGCGATTCAAAGACTTTGTGTGTGTTTCACCTTAAACCTGAAACCGGTCCTGGGATGCTTGTTTCCGGTCCAGGGAGGACCTGGCTTGGCAGTTCGGACTGGACTGTTCCCATGAGTCACAGGGTCAAGACTGATTTGCATATGGCTGGGTCTAAAATGGGGTGGCATGGGGAGCAAAAGAACAATGGATTTAACCCAGATCTCTTGACTGGGGGTGAAAGTTTGATTTGCTCTGCATTCCATCCATCATCTGTGTGTCGTTTGCTTTCTCTACAGATACCTGCACAGACTTTGAGAAGTTGATAATATTACGTCACATTTTTGAGTAATATTAAAGCTTGACAATTTAACTGAAATATATTTTATGGTGTTTCTACTGTAGGCTTTTCAATTTTACGAGCAGTGACCCTTTTAACAAAGATGCCCCAGGAGTACAGCACCTTTCGGACACATTTTGTATTGCAGAATTGCCTACAGACGTGTGCTGCACCTCATGTAATATTATCCACTGTCAAGAGCAAAGTTAGTGCCTATATAACTAAATGAAGGAAGGCGTTTGCACCCCCCCCTTTATGTCAAATGCAGGTGCACAAATAAAAAGCACCTGAACAGATGTGGTAACTGCACCATATTGCCAACCCTACCTATGTAGGCGATAGACTAACGTTTTTATGGTAGTACTACTGCCTTTCAAATCATTAGGGTGATCTTACACCTTTCTTGATAAATGATAAACCATTTTGTTTCGCGCAACAGCTACTCCTAAGAGTGTCCCGGCATGTGCCAAAACGTCTGAAGATCTAAAACCCTCACTAATACTGCACAAAAAGCCAGGTTTTCAACTTTTAAAAAAAATGTTGTACTATCCCTTTAGTCTCAAAGCTCCAGGAGGACCTTGTTCCATGCTACAGCTCCTAGATAGGTCAGTCCCCTTCCTCCTGTTCTAGCCTTTCTTATTTTGGGCACTGCCGCCAACAGTTTATTAACTGATCTCAGGTTTTTTGAGGGCAGTAAAAGCTAACCTTTTGGGTGTCTGCCCTTGCAGTTTAGAGAGAGAGACTGCCACTGAGCTGGTGTGTACGCCCTTATTCCCTTTGTGGAGCTAAAGCGAAGTAGGCCTTTTTCTTCAACCGGCAAGCAACATTTCATGCAGCTAAGGGAACGGAAGAAACAAAAGTGTTTTTTAATGTTTTAAATGCAGATGTGTTTTAAGATGATAGATGAGACGGGCACAGCACTTGCTGGAGCAAATTTCCAACAGAGCCTGGCACCAGAGGAGGTCTCTTTCTGAGCTCAGTGAAGTAATCTTGGAGGAGCTGACCCTGTCAGTTCACAGTTGCTGCCCTCACTCTTGATGGTTTCAGAGACCTCACAAACACTAGCTCGCGCAGGCCTTGCAGCTTCCTTTCATTAAATTACATCGCATTCCTTTGCAAAAAATTACTACTTTGGGAGCCAACAAGAAGATGGAAAGGAGGGAGGAGGGAAGACTGGCTTCGGAGGGGTAGTGAACAAAGGAGAGGCATGCCAGCGACAGCTTTGCCAGCGTGTTGCCGCATGGCAATAAGTTGCCTACTGCTGGAGAGATGGATATGTATCCAGCAAGCTTCTAGGTACTTTACTGCTAATATAGTTGTGGTGGCTAATATACTTGCAACAAGAATGTGTGTCTTATCCACAGGGCACACGGTTAAATCAGTATAAAGTAGCTTAGAGGGTTAATGTGCTTGCTGTGGAGCACTGTTGTAACTGTGGGTCACAAAGTGCATCCAAGGGAGACTTCTTAGTGAGTTCGTGTGCTTTTCTGCAATACTAATTGGGCCAAAGGGCTGTGACATAATTTTCAGGAAAATCATAAATGTACTAATTATTGGTGTAAAATCTTAAGAAGTCCTACCTCTTTTTGGGCGTAGAATTTTGAAAAGTATGCTGCTTTACACAGGAGGCAGTGCACAGGTAGTGTATTCGACAAAGTGAGCCTAAAAAGGAGGACAAAGGGCCTAAGGGACTTTTCTAGGTTCTCCATCATGAAGGATTTAAGTCAGAGGAAGCACAACCATGGTTGACCTCTGACTGGATGAATTTGCAGATAGACGTATTTTTTGTTTTGATGTGGCAGTTGACAAAAAATGACACTTTCAGTAATAAACATTGATCTGCAAAACCTATCATTAATATTTAGATTACTGAAATTGCTACAGGCAAAATTACTATTATTATTATTTTTATATCGTTTTATAGAGCTCATAGCTAACCGACAGGGTTTCCCAGTGCTATGCATGTAGAGTAAGGCATCAGAACAGTACAACAGAATTAGATTTAGAAGAGCCATGTCATCAGATGTTTATGAAAAACACTCAAGGATTGACACGTTCGCATAGAAACGGGTAGTGCGTTACCCAGATAAGAAAAAGATCGGCCTCCCTGTCGAGTTCTCCTGATTCTGGGCACTACAGAGTAAAATTACAATTGCTTGGTTGGAGAGAACGTCTGGACAGTAGTATGCCACCAGCGATCTTAGATACAATTGACATGAGTTGGATTTAGCTTTACGCATATAGCACAGTGCTTTAAACTGGATTCGCTTTCCACCGAAAGCCAGTGGAGGTCTCAAAGAAGACTGGAAGTTGAAGAACTTTTGGAGAGATGGAATAATAATCTAGTGGCAGCATTCTGAATGACCTGCAGATGTTTAAGTGAGGCCTTGGAGGCCCCAAGGTAAAGAATGCTGCCATAGGCCAATCTAGACAGAATCAGGAGCTGAGTTAATGCTCGTTGGGCAGAGACAGTCAGTAACCAAAGTATTTTTCTAAGCCACCTTAAAACACCAAATCAGGTGGAGGCTGCCTTTGAATTTGATGATTCATTGAACGCTCATCACAGTCGCTGCCCGTGCAGGTAAGCGCGGTGGGGTGGTGAGGCGGGGGGGGGCGGGGCGAGGTGAAATGACGGACAACAGAATAGGGAAAATAAAATACCACTTACCTTGTGCTCGATGCGGTGAGCATAAGGTAAGTGGTTTTATTTATTTATTTATTTCATTTTCCCTATTCCATCGTCTGTCAATTACATCCACCCACCCCGCCCACCACACTTACCTGCACGGGCTGCTACTGGCTCATCATCAAGCCAAAAACCCAGGTTCTTAACCACAGAGACAGGGACTGGAGGGGTACTAAGGATGTCTGGCCAGTGATAAGGTCCCCAAAGAGGAGGGTTGTTGCCCACTAGCAGCACCTCTGTCCTGCCTCAATTTAATTTAAGGGAGTTGTTCCTCAACCAAGCAGCCACCTTCGATAGGCAAGTGTTCAGGGTGTCCAGACTGCGATCTTCCTTAGGTGAAAGGGAGAAGATTATCTGGGTATCATCTGCATAATAGAAAAGAGAGAGACCACAGCTTTCCACAATGTCTGCCAGGCGACATACTTAAATGTTGAATGGCATAAGACTAAGAGCCAACCCCTGGGGTACACCTGAAGGAAGAGGATGGAAACTGGGTGTATGATCTGTGGCGAAGACCTCAAACGTCTGATCCTGTAAAAATGAGTCTAGCCAGGTCAAGGCAATGTCTCAAATACCAATAGCCTCCAATCTATATAGAAGTAGCTGGTGCGATACAGTGTTGATTGAGGCATTCAGATCAAGTAGAATCAGCGCTGCTGTTCCACCTCTATCAAGGTGGAGTCTAAGCTGCTCTGTGACTCCCCGCAAGGTAGATTCCGTGCTGTGACAGCCCTGAAACTGGATTGAGAAGGGTGAAGAAGTTCATTCATTTCAACAAACGACTAAATTTGTTGATTCACATGCTTCTCGAGGATTTTAGAGAATAATGGTAGATGCAAAATTGGTGTGTAATTAGACCAATTAAGAGGATCAACAATTGGCTTTTTAAGTGTGGCATAATCATAGCATGTTACCACACTTTAGGGACTCAGACTTCTAGAAGTGAAGAGTTAAGAAGAGAAATCATCATTTGCAGAAGATCAGGGCAAAGCTTGCTCACCAAGGAGGGTGGGAGAGGGACTAAAGGTGAACCCGATTTTATAGAGTTCAACAAAATGAGAAAAGATGGAGCATTGATGAGTGAAAATTTACCCAAAGAGCAGTTGGAGCAGGATCCAGATGGAGTTCCACTTCCAGATTGTGTTTGAGTACAAGCAGCCGCAGTGCAATCAATTCTGTTTTCTGATTGAAACTGGTGTTGCGGAGGCAGAGACATAGACCACTAAGAAGTCTGAATGTCTGCCACTTTTTTGCAAAAGGAACGAAAATGAAGTATTACCTGATAGTACCAGAAATTTCAACAAGTTTGGTTGTGTTTTAGAATAGTGTTTTAATATTTTAATAGCAAGTTTCTTTTGTCTCCTTGGCCTACTGTATGTGTTCATGGACCTCACTATGTGTGAATAACAGACACACACACACACACACACACACACACACACATGAATTCTCTCTCTCTTCCCCCCACTGGGCTTTACACTTGCTTCATTGGTCACACTGAAATCCCAAATTGTGTAGTTTGACCAAAATGGCAGCTCTCACAGTTAGGAGAGGCCATGCTCGGCAAAACAGCCAATTTGGAAAGGCTGACAACTTTGTCTGGAGGCCACTTCTAGCCTCCAGAGCAGGCGCAGAGTGAGGGAGGTTCCTGTTCAAAGTGTAGCCATTGATATGGGAAGGGAGTGTAAGCAGAGATCTGTGGCTGTTGGTAGGAGGACACTGCGTCAGTCATATCCACAATAGTTGTGTTGCTGCAACTCAGTGCATAAGCCTGGTCCTGCGATCATGAGAGTGACGCTCAGATGAGCAGTAGGGAGATTAGGTGTGAAATCAAGTCAGCAGGCAAGCCTGGATGGAGAATATGAAAGCCTGAGGGCCACACTCATGAGTGTAGCACAGAGAAGTGTGGAGGGCTGAGAAGCAACACAGCACTGGTCAGGCTGGGCTTTCTGTAGTTGGGTTCTCTTCAAGGCAGGGGAGCATAATTCAGAAGGATTGTCTGACTGACAGCAGGCAACAGTGTACAAACTTCAGTCGGGGAACTGGGGTCAGGTAATCCTCCATCAGGGTTCCTGATAGGGTTGGGAGCAAAGCAGGATTATTCAAAGGAAACTCTGTGTTGTTGGAGTCCAGTGCTTGGTGTGTTAGCCTGCTCACCAACAATACTCAGCTGGTATGATGCCTCACAAGATAGCTTAAATGGGGTATCTCTTTTGGCACAGATAGCTGCTTTATTCTTCACCTTCACAGTGCCCATCGTTACAGGGTGGGATGGCCAAGGCACATCTCAGCAACCTGACTGTTCGACCTGACAGCTTTGGGTGGTAGTCCTCCAAACGTTTTGCCTTCACTCCTCCTGTTTTGCTGAATCCGTTTTTTTTGCTGTAGGACTCTATGCCTTTTACCACTGCTAGCCAGTGCTAAAGTGCTTGTGCTCACTCATCTAAACATGGTAAAGTTGGCTAACACTCAACTGGCACATTTAATTTACTTGTAAGTCCCTGGTAAAGTGGTACTACATGTATCCAGGGCCTGTAAATTAAATGCTACTAGTGGGCCTGCAGCACTCATAATGCTACCTGGTTATGTAACCTTTTTAAACATGTCTCAGGCCTGCCATTGCAGCCTGTATGCAATTCATCTTGGCAAAGTAAATCCCTTGTCTGACCTGAAAATTCAATTTTTAATACATATAAACCCCCTTAGGTAGGGAGGAACATAGGTCAGTTACAGAAGTGCTGGAAATTGAATCATCTCTATATTGTTTTTAATAACACATTATCAATGCTTGCTAGTGTGAAAATTTGGGTCAGCAGCCAGGCTTAACTTAGAGGCACTGTGTAAAGTGTTTATGTAGTACACAAACAATGATAAAGTGAAAACACAACACAAGAAAGATCCCACAGCAATTTACTTAAATAGGGTAAAATGTAATAAATAATTTGAGAACAAAACGACAAAAATCCACACAGTAGAACAGGAGGTATGCAATTTCAAAGGTTTACGTAATTGTAATGCCTAAACGCACAAAGCGCTAGTCGCTGTCATCTAGTCATGCTAGACCAAGGGGAAGTCACAAGCTCAGACTGACTACAATCAAAACCCGGCAGGAAGAGTCCCGTCTACAGTGTAGGTGATCGCAAGGAGAGCATTGCAGATGGTCGTCGAAGTAGCATGAGCAGCAGGCCTGGTGTTGCGGATGGTCATCACTGTAGGACAAAGATCCTGTTGGGCTTTGTGGGCGGATGTTCCTGGAGCTTCGGGTTGGCAGTCACCATGGGCTGTCATTGCTTTAGCGTGAAGTGCATATCCTGCATTGCTGGCCATGACTGGCAGTCACTGTAGCATGAAGAGTCGGATTCACCATAGCTTGGTATTGGTGGTCATCATGGGAGGCAAGATATTTGCACGAACAGGCTTGTTCGTGGTCGCAAAGAGCACAAAACCTCAGGATTTGTCTTTTTTATTACGAGGAGTGCATTTTAATCCTAGCCAAGGGTCCAAGACCTGGAGAGGCACATCATTGGGTTCAGGGACTCACTGTAGCAGAGGTCAGCAGGGCTCAGGCAGGTACATTTGCAGGTCCAGGCAGGCCCAGTTCCAGCAGGTCAACTGGGCAGTTGCGGAGATGCCTCTGTAGGTTGTTGTGTTCCTGTAGCTCAGAAGAGGAGGTCAGTCTCTTGACCCTTAAAGTCACTCTGCCTGGGAAGAAGAAAGAATGTCCAGTCTTCATTCTCAGAGAGCAGGGCAGGCCTCAAGCAGCAGGGAAGTCCTCTGGCAGCAAGACAGTCCTTCTGTAGTATTCACAGTACCAGAAGTATACTAAAGAGTTGGTCTGAAAGTCCAATATTTATACCTGGTTCCAGCTTTGAAGTGGGAGAATTTCCTTCCTTCCTCTGCCCAGGCTCTGGAGTGACAATAGGCTGGCATCAAGTCATTTGTGAGCTTGCTGGAGGCAGCCCCTTTGAAATGTAATTGGGGCAGGGAACAGCCCCACCCCCTCCGATTCTGACAGCATGGCTGATCCTGCCAACTTCTAGTTCTCCTTTGTCTCACTGCCTGGGATGAATAAACAAAGGCCAGCTGCCAACTACACCCAGTCATGTGACAGAGGATAAAGGCTGCAGGCACAAAAACATTTAGGACAAGAAAATGCTAGCTTTTTAAAAGTGGTATTTTCAGAATTATAACTTAAAATATGGCTTTACCTTTAAAGAGGATTTTAAATTACAATTCTTTTGAGACCAAGCTTAGCTTTTCTACCTGTTCCTAATCAAAAGTTTTGACATGTCGAATTGGCAGTTTAAAACAGCACACAGGCTGCAACGGCAGACCTGAGACGCGTTAAAAGGCTATTTAAGAGGGTCGCACAATAAGTGCTGGACGCCCACTAGTAACATTGAATTTACAGGGCATGGGCACATGTTGTACAACTTTTATAGGGTCTTATATGTACATTAAAATGTGTCAATCAGGTGCATATCAATATTACAATTTTTAAGGATTGTGCACAAGAACTTTAGCACTGGTTAGCAGTGGTAACGTACACAGAGTCCTAAAGTGAACAAAAACTATTTTTCAGCAACCAGGAGTTGAGTAGGCAAAAGGTTTAGGGGAAGACCACCCTAAGTACAGTCAGGTCTAGCAAGTATCATTAATTAATTGCCTTTCCCAGTACCCTGAATGGATTTCATGCCAGAACGTATTCTCTCTTTGTTCAGATGTCTGCCTATATTACCATAAATATTGCATTATGTGTACTTTATGTGCTAACTGTTAGTACATAGGTCATTACGCAAAATACCTCAGTGGAAGCAAAAACACTGGTCGCAAATTTCGACCAGTATTGTGCGACCAGTGTTTAGTAAATCTGGCTCTAATTCACTCTACAACTATTTTTTTTAAACAAATGTTATTGTTTTCATAAAACAAAAAACAAAAGACATTAGCTGCCAGGACTTAATACATCAGAAACAGACGATAATCTATGCACTGTGGTAATACACAGCACACGTGTCCAGGACACAGCACATCAGAAACAGCAAATGATCTATATGTTGTAGCACAGAGTAAAATAGGATAAAGATGTGCACATCGTTTTAACTCATGCAGCCTGAGTACATAACACATTAAAACATGCCATCTGACCTCTTCAGCTAGCAACTAGCAAACAACACCCAGCATGCCCACCTTTAGCTACCCCTTGCCAAGACTGTCATATATAGAGTTCCATAATCCCTTGCCAAGTTGAGCTCACCACTGTAGTTCCAAATCCCACTCAAAGCTTTCCCAGGAAAATCAATTACTTCCACCCTCTGAATCCTCCAGCAACTAATGGGAACTGTCAGATGTATCTGAGCCTACTAAATATTTCCATGCTCTAGCACTATCAATTGTTCCCCGCACTCTCTTCAATTCACAAAACAATACAGCACTCTCAAATCCTGCTCATTTAACCTGCTCATCTCGCCATTTAAGCAGTCGTGGCCCCCTAACAGATTTCCAATGCATTGTCAATTATCGTTTTGCAAGTATCAGTGCCTAATCAATTTATCTAGTAATGGTTTTACAATTTTTAGGGCGTGGGTAACCCCCAAGGAGGCAGGCCAGGGGGGTACAATGGATCATCCGTTGTGTGATATCATTAACACAGTCCACTATCACCTCCCAGTGCCCCGCTAAAGAGGTAAAGGACTGTACCATATGGAACATTTCTGCCCCAAGCTCCCTCCATCTTGGACATGTTGCAGTAGCAGCCACATAGAACCTATTGATCCTACGAGTTGTAAGGTAAGCTCAATGCAGAAAATAAAAAATTAATTAATTTGAATCTGGCATTACGAGAGACAGTGGGTATGTGTGCTAGGATCTTCTTCCAGTCCATATCAGTAATCTGTAGCTCTAAATCCATCTCCCATTTCATTTTCAAATCTGTGAGGGTAATTAGAATGTTAGCACGTATGGCTTGATATAGTGACGTGACTGCTTTTACATGACCCATCATTGTACAGAGCATTTCACAGACTTTGTGCATTGCCCCTTCACGGTCCACCATCTTCAACCACCTTTGTGGCAGATCTGGCGAGTAGGGCTCAGAGACGCGAGTTTGCTGCAGACAACGTTGCCAGCACTGCTGTATCACCAGGAGTTCCTGAGAGACAGCATGTAGTCACCGCTGGGGAACCAAGAGGACCTGTGATAAGTCCCTCAAGTCAGGAGGTGAACCGATAACACCCTCCTCAGGATGCAACCTACAATAACTCCATTGGTTGAACCATTGCAGCTGTGCCACCAAGTAATAAGACTCAAATGTCTGTAGCAGCCAACCCCCCCTTCCCCTACAGGAAGCTAAACCCTATATCTACCAGTAACCCCAGATCAGTTCCAATCGCAGTGATTCCAGGTCTCGGAACAGCCAGCAAGGCACCAACAGTGGCAGAGAAGAGAAAAAAAGGCAGTCTCGGACCCCCCACCATCTTAGCCACCGCTATTCTACCAGCCACAGATAATGGCAAAGTCGTCCAAAAGTGTATACTAGTTCGAAGCACTTCATCTGCCATCCCACCATTACCATCCAATAAATCTTGGTGGTTATGACATATGTTAACTCCCAAATATTTCAGACACTTAGGGTTCCAGGCAAGTCCATGCTGGTTCTGAGGAGGGGTGGTATCCCCACTCAGAGCAAACAGATGGGATTTCTGCCAATTAATGTGTACGCCTGAGACTGCACCGTAGCGCTCCAATAAATATATTGCGCCAGGTAAGCCCATTCCGACAACTCTGAGAAACAGGAGCATATCATCAGCATATAATACTGCATAATGAGATTGCCCACAAACCACTAAACCAAGAAAAAATCCCCCTGCATGAGAGCTGTTGGCCAATGGCAAATAATAAGGGGGGAGAGTGGACACCCTTGAAGTTATGTTCAGATATGGCTCAGATATCGTTGTGTCAGAATGAACCCGCGCTGTGGGACCTATGTAGAGAAGTTTGATCCAGCATATAAACCCAGGACCCAACCCCATAGAAGCCATTACTCGATATAGGAAGTTCCAACTCAGACTGTCAAAGGCCTTCTCTATATCTATTGCCATAACAGCTGCTGTTAATTTATCTAAGAAATCTTCAGTTATGAGTGAAAGGAGTCTAAGGATATTTAGCGCAGTATTGCACCCAGCGATAAATCCCGTTTGATCTATGTGAATTAAAGTGTGCATGTGGGGCAGGAGACAGATCACTAGGATTCTACTAAGAATTTTATAATTTACATTAAGCATTGGCAAAAGCCGATAAGCTCTGACATCCATGGGAGAGTGACCTGGTTTCAATAATGGGATAACCAGAGCTTCACATATGGATATAGGAAGATGGCCAGATTTTCGAGCTTCAGAGTAAAGTTCTACTAATTTTAGAGCCAAGGTGTCCCTATATCTGTCAAAGAACTCCACAGGTGGGCCGTCAGCTCCTGGGACTTTACTGCGCACATACTTTTGATGGCAGTCCTTACTTTTTCTATTGTGATAGCTTCCCCTAACTCGTCTGCATCTTCCTGCGGAAATACCCATAGGTGCCCCAGTGTCAGAAAGTCTTCAAACGGACTGAAGTGGTATCTTTTGTGATGGAGCAAAGAGGAATGCATAGTAGTCCCAGAATCTACAATTGATGGCAAGTTTCACCAGTGCCTGATTCCAGCTCTAAAATCATGGAACCCCTAGCTTTTGGGTTGATGAGCCATGCTAATAAGGTACCTGCTTCTCACGCTCTGCATGTTCACGTGTCAGATACTTCCTGTAGTCAAAGCAGAGGAGTCTCTCAACTCGGGCTGCCAGTAGATCCTTTGCCTCAAGCAATGGGTGCTTAAGGGCTGGATTTCCCCGTCTCGATTTTCTAAAGTCCTGCAAATCCCTTTCCTGGTTTTCCACCTCTCTTACTAGTGTATGTTGCATCCCAACCACTTCCACAATTCAGCGAACTCTGATCACAGTTTTTAATGCATCCTACTCAATCAAAAGGGATGAAGCAGAACCAGCATTGTCTCCAAAATAAGCACTTATAGCCTCTCTAATGTTTTTTATAAGACCGGGTCATCCAATGCCTCACCTGTAATCGCCAGTCAGGGATGCGTGGGTGCTCACATTCCCAATAATTCTACACCATGAACCATTCCATAAATGGTCTGGGGCACAAAAAGGTATCAAGTCAAAAATGAAGCTCATGCATGCCTGAATAGAATGAGTAGTCTCGAGTCACAGGGTAAAGTCGCCTCCAAGAGTCTACCAGTCCCCACTGTCGTTGCCAACCAGACAAGATGCGAGCTAACCGGGCAACTGGGGAATCCCCCAGGGTTGGATAGGAATGATCAAGAGCGTAGTCTGCAACACAATCAAAATCTCCACCCAATAATATTGTCTGTGTCTGTATCAAGTAAGGTGTCAGGTAAGGGGCCAAAACCCTAAAAAGCTCCACAAAGAACCCACCCTGGTCAGTTTGGGGAGCATAGATTGCAGCTGTTGTTAACTTGCATTCAGCCAACCTCCCTGTGATAACTAGATACGTACCCTCCAGGTCTAAAATATCAGTTTTTTCTAAAAGGGTACCCCCAGTCTTACCCATAGCAAAGCTTCTCTGGCTAAGACTAAGTCGTGGCATACACCTGACCTTGCCACCTGTTATGGAGGGCCAATCACTTAGACCTAGTAAGCTGGGTTTTATGCAATGGAGCCGTGTGTGTACACTTTGCATATTTTTAAGACACCGGTCGTTCCAGGAGAAGAAATTATACTTCACGGGGATGCCATGTGGAGGTACCAAGGGGATCACTCTACAACTGGGTGTAATCTTCATTCTGCGGACAGGTGTACCAGTCTGACCCGTAGGGGTCCTTCTTTTCTCGACAAATAGAACCTCATATAATGGCAATATCTTGTTATTTTTTTTTTTTTAACTACAAATTTATCCATGAAAAACAACTTTCAGAAACAGGGCTGCAAGGAGATAATTGAATGTCAAAGATAAGGTTAAATGTCAAGGATCAGCTCAAGAGGCACAACCTAGAGAAACAATTTGAAAATAATGTATGCGTAGCTTGAAAATGAAACTCATCATTTTCAGAGGTCGACTGCTAATGTTCAAAGGATCAAGTGTTCCCTTACTTTGAAAACAATTATGTCTCCATTTCTCTATGCAATATAAACACCTCAGCTGACAGACATTCACAAAATGAAGAGCAACTGCTCAATTATTAGAAAAATACTAACTTACTGGGGTTTTTAAATATACAGTCTCCAGGGAACAGTTTAAATCTTTTTTTTTGTCCTTATGAAATAATGAGCATCAGTTTGCTGAAACATAAATGATGTATTTTGTGTCCATTCGCACTCATTCTAGGTCATTTTTGGGCCCACCACTTGGATTGTTTATAGTTAGGGTGATCTATATGTCATATCACTCCACTGACTGTGAATACCTAAATAAAATACAACTGATGCCAGAGGCCTAAATCACGCGATCCATTGCTGCACACCAAGGTAGCCTCCTACTGAGCTTCCAGTAGTCTCTCAAAGGCAACCCTTGCTCTTTAAGGCATTATGGGCCAGATGTACAAATCATGTTTCCGGCTGCTAACTCTCCGATTCAAATGGATAAGAAATCAATATTTGGAAATGCAGTGCTGTAGGTATCCTTTCCAAATAGAGATTACTATCCATATGTATCAATGGTTTAGGACCAAATCAGCAGTCATAACTATTGAAAAGATACTGATTCCCAAGTTTGTGGTGCTAATTCATTTGAAAATCGAAAGGGGGCCCTTCTGGATCCCTCCCCTGTGTGAATTTTAAAAATAAATTGTTGGGGAGTAGGCAGTGGTCACCGGACCACTACAAACTCTCACACAAACTGAAAAAAAATCTTTTCATTTTATGCACAGCCCGATTTTCTTTAAGAAAAATTGGCCCTTTTAAAAACAAAGAAGTTTGCCATATTTAAATGTGATCACAGACATAAATCAAGAAATGTATCATTCCTTAGCCAGTGTTTTTCTGCCTCGTCTATACAAATTTAGGCCTAAGGTGGAGTGAATTCAGTGCCCATCACAGTTCCAAGTATTTCAAGGAGTTATTGGTTGAATAAAAATAAGTAATTATAGAGGCAGCACTTAACTAACATCTCCGGGATTATTTTGTTGACTGCCCTTATTGGGCAGATCTGGCGGATAGGCCTTTTTTGTGGCCCCAAGGCCATCGTCATGTCAGTCTGTTAACCTAGAGGTTTATAGGCTGATAACAGCAGTAGTGGAAAGCACAAAATCCTGGTGCAACAATGTGTGCACTGTTGAGCACCAAGAAGGCTGCTTAACTGCTACCAGCAATAGGTCAAGTAGGTGCCCTACAATTAAAATTAGTATACAAAAACTGGAGTCATTAGTTCACAGGCAAAACATTGGAAGTTAAGTTTGAATGCATTTACATTGATGGTCAGTGCACTGCAGGAGCTGTTATAATGCAGGTAAAATATATGAATACACAAAGACGTAGTAGTTGAACAGGCAAATCAAAATATAACATCTGATCGGCTGCCTCACATAAGCACATATGTCTGGCAGCCATTTTAGGGCTCAGGGACTCAGTCCCCACATCCTGAAAACAATATATAAAAACATATAGGGGTCGGGAGAGGGTTATATTGACCCCCCTAAGCAAGGTGGGAGGAGCAGTCACAGAAGGTCACCCACCTGGGGTTATAGAATTATCTTTTTTTAAAGGTACAATAGCAGTATCGCTGGACCGCTGTAAATGTTTATCAAAAATAGGATGGGCTCTGATCTTTTTGAATTAATAGCCCCTGAGGTAGGCCAGGGCCCTGGGGGTGGGGGTTGACGCATCCTTCATTAATTAAAAAACAGGAGGGGAAGTCTGTGTAGAAATTCCCAGAATAAAAACCAAAGGTTAAAGTGACATTTTAGTTAGGCGATAATGTTAGTTAAAATAGTGTTTAAAATGCAAAAAGAAATCACTGAAATTTACCAGTTATAGTTAACTGAAGTATAACTTGCTCCCTCACCATAACCTGCTTATGACCTCACATGGTACATCACTCATGATATGTTTTATGACATCATCGATAACATCACTAATGACGTCTGAAACAACATCATTGATGACATCACTGTGCATGATGGAGCATGAGTTATAGTTACTTCAGTTAACTATAACAAATGAATTTAATTTTTTTTTAGTTTAAAACATTGAGGGCCATATTCTCAAGAACGGCGATAACACTATCGCCGCTTTAGCGGCAGGAAACTTCCGGCAAAAGCGACGATAAAGCCCCTTATCGCCGCTTTAGCGGCAGTTTCCTGCCGCTAAAGCGGTGATAATGTTATCGCCGTTCTTGAGAATATGGCCCTGTGTTTTTTAACTGTACGTCTCTTTAACCTTTTGGTTTTTTCAGTGATTTTCTGAGCTCTTTTTCAATGTAAAGTAAGATATTACTACTAAGTACTATGCCATCCCTTTAACTTTTGTTTTTTACAGTGAAAAAAAGATATAAATATATCCCAGCCAGAACCACTCCCCCCATATATATATTACTTACTGGTGATCAATAGTAGGTAGTTATAGTTAGGACCATGTTTCCATAGGAAAAGCTTTTTTATTTTTTACTTGCCCATATCTTTGGCGCTGTTTTATGAATCCTAACGAAATTTCCCCCCCCAAAAAGTGCCCGGGTGAAACTTGTTGTGCTTTGAAAGTTTTGAGGTTATCTGCCAAGCAGGGGCCGAGAAAAGGAGGGGGGTAAAAAATGTGCGTTTCCCATGTAAATTCCCATGGAGTCTTTAGACACGCGTGCAGCCCGAACCACTGGACGGAATCACACCAAATTTGACAGAAAGCTAGCTTTTGGTTCACAGATTGTGCTTTTTGTTATTTTGTATAAATCCGTTCAGTAGTTTGCGAGGAATTAAGGGAAATCCAAATTTGTATATCTACGATCGTGAAGCCTCACAAATAATGACGAGCTCGTGCTGAAATTTGGAATACCCTGACCCCCAAGCCTTGGTATTGGGTCCCAGAGGGACCCTGGTGGCAGGGACACATAGCATTTTTTTTAATTCATAATGAAATTTGCATATACATGTGAATGTCACAGGGAATTTAAAAAAGTGTGGTCTCCCACGCATATTTTTCAAGAAGCCCGCAGGTGGGCCAGGTGCAGGGTAGCATGTGGATATTTTAGAGAAAAAGGAGGGGCAGCATGGACCCCCTCCTGAGCCCCGGGGACCACCAATTCCCCGGGGATTTATGTTAAATATTACCAGGGGCCGTGCGGACCCCCTCCACAGGCTCAAGGGAGCCTAGGGGACCACCACCTCCCTGGGGCTTAACACAAAAAATTAGCAGGGCGAGTCGGACACCAGTGCCCCGGGGACCACCACCTCCCTGGTCCCAGCATTTAAAATATATATGGGAGAGAGGCTGCTCATCCCCCCTACTGGGCCATAAACAACCCCAGGGACCACCAACTCCCCAGGGCCAGCCTGTGCATTGTAAAGAAGAGGGTCCACGCAGCCCCCCTTCTGGAGCAATTAATGGCCCTGGGGACTGCAATCCCCCAGGACTGGCTCCTGCTATGTCCCAGGGTGCCCACCCCCAGAACATAGATGTTTGCTTTTGCTTGGCGAGAGCTGTCAGCTCCCGCCAAGCAAAAGCAAACACTCCGCTTCCAGCGAGTGGGAGCTGTCAAAGTGCTCCCGCTTGCTGGAATTGGAGGTTTCATCTCTTTCCCTGCCCTCAGACATGTGGGCAGGGAAAGAGATTAAACTATTGCTCTTGCATGCAGGGAGCTGCATTTACAGCAGTTCCCTGTGTGCAAGAGCAATGCTGGCTCCTCTGGAGGCGGGAAGCCAGTTTTTGACTTTGAGGGCCTTGAGGCTCCCCCCACAGTCCCCATCCTGCACACTGGGTGCCCTGGGTGGGACCAGGACACCCAGTGACACATGGTCAGGCCCTGGGGGATGGAGTCCCAATGGCCGAAAATAGCCCATGGCCCCCTCCCCCATTGTATCTGGGCTGGACCCTGGTTCCCTGGGGCTGAAATAGGCCTCAGGAGGGGGGCTGCGTGGTCCCCCTCCCCCACTAGATTTTGGCCAGGCCCTGGGGAATGGGGTCCCTGGAGCTGAAATCTGCCCGGGAGGGGGACCACTCAGCCCCCACCCCATTCATTACATATATATATATATATATATATATATATATATATATATATATATATATATATATATATATATATATATATATATAATCTACTGGCGGTTGCCAGTAGATAGTTATAGTTAGGACCTATTTTCCATAGGGAATCCGCAACATTCTATTTGAAATAACTTTGGCGCCGGTTGACGAATCTTCGCGAAATTTTCAAACTTGTTGGGGCGCTCCGTTCCACTCCTATCCTGAAAGTCTCGGGGTGATTCGTCAAGCGGGGGCCGAGAAAAAAGGGGGTCCCAAAACGCGTTTTCCCCATGCAATTTTCCATAGGAACCTTTAGTCGCAGCTACAGCCCGAACTGCTGAACGGAATTACACCAAATTTGGCAAATAGGTAGCCCTTGGTTCAGTGTCGTGCCTTTTGCTTAAATGGTGTAAATCCGTTCAGTAGTTCCTGAGAAAATCAAAAGTAAAGTCACATATATATCTATGGCCGAGTAGGGTCCGCGTACCCTCCCGATCACGAGCTGCATGCTAATTGGCTGTCAAGTGGCTGTCAACACTCCAAATCAGGAAGTGTTGGCAGCCATTTTGTCCCTCGGTAGAACCGAGGGACAGAAACAAGTGCGCAAAGCGCAAAGGGGGCAGGGTAGAAACACCCTGACCCCTAGGTCTGCTCAGGGGTCCCACAAGGACCCCCTGGGCAGAAAAAGCATTTTTTTAAAAAAAATCGGCGGGATGCGCTTAGGGTGCGCGGATCCCGCCGTGATTAGAGGCACAGAAACACGTCGCCAAACGCAACAAGGGGGCAGGGTAGAAACACCCTGACCCCTAGGGTCTGCTCAGGGGTCCCACAAGGACCCCCTGGGCAGAAAAAGCATTTAAAAAAAAAAAAGCGGGATGCGCTTAGGGTGCGCGGATCCCGCCGATGAGCAAAATCGAAGCGCGGTCTCCCGCGCTTCGATGCTATTTTGCCCCCGGGTGGCCCAAGTCCCGGGGGCATGCGGGGGGTGGGTTTATATTTTATGTGGGGGCCCCCCAAGCCCCGGGGACCGCCACCCCCCGGGGTTTTAAATAAAATGGTGCGGGAGGGCTCTCCGCCCTCCCGCAGCCCCGGGGACCGCCATCTCCCCGGGGCTTCTTTTTTTTTTTGTAATCACCTGTGTGGGGGCACTTAGAAAACAAATGTGGGGGTCCGTTTCAGACCCCCGAAGCCCCGGGGACCACCACCTCCCCCGGGGTTGTGCAATTGAAGGGAGGGGGGCCGCGCAGCCCCCCCCCCTCCTGGAGCCTGTGGTGGCTCCTGCAGTGTCCCAGGGTGCCTGCACTGCTGTTTGCAATGGCAGGACGGGAGCCTCGCGGCTCCCACCCTGTCATTGCAAACTTGCTTTGCTTCATTGAAGCGAGAGCAGGAAACCTGCTCTCGCTTCAATGAAGCAAGCAGATTGCTTTTCCATAAGGGGAGCTGCATGTCAGCAGCTCCCCTTATGGAAAGCAATGCCGGCTCCCGCAGGACGCGGGGAGCCGGCGGGACCGTGCGGGGATTGGGGACCCCCCCACGGTCCCCAACGAGTGGCCAGGCCCCGGGAGATGGGGTCCCCAGGGCTATTAGTGGCCTGGGAGGGGGGCCACGCAGCCCCCCTCCCCAAAAATAAAAAAATTAATTTAAAAAAAAAAAAAAAAAGGAAGGCCGGCTCCGGGGGATGGGCCCCCCGGGCCTTAAATGGCCTGAGGAGGGGGGCCACGCAGCCCCTCTCCAAATATTTAAAATTTAAAAAAAAGAGGGCATGCCCCGGGGGATGGGGTCCCCGGGGCCAATATAGGCCCAGGGAAGGGGGGCCACGCGGCCCCCTTCCCGTTTTATTTTAATTAAAAAAAAAAAATCCGGAAGGACCGGGGGATGGGGTCCCCGGGGCCAAAAGTGGCCAAGGGAAGGGGGGCCATGCAGCCCCCCTCCCATACAAAAAAAAAAAAAGACCGGCATCGTGCCGGAGGCCCCGCCCCTCCCCGCAGCAGTCTGCAAACGCGCCCTGGCGCGTTTTGAGAAGGGAAGTAATTCCCCTTGAATACTGGGGGTCCCTGGGGCCAACTAGCCCACCAGGAACCTCCAGTATGCGCCAGGAGCTGCGTTGCAGAGAGGTGTACAGAGGCCACGCCCTTTTACACCTCTCTGCAACGCAGCTCTGTGGCGCTTTGGAGGTACATGGTGGGCTAGTTGGACTCCAGGGACCCTCAGTATTCAAGGGGACTTAATCCCCCAACTTAAAACGCGCCACAGGGCACGTTTGCACAGTGGTGAAGGGAGGGGGCGGGGCTTCAGGTGACATGTGTGCAAACAGGCCCCGTGGTGTGTTTTAAGATGGGGAATTAAATCCTCTTCAATCCTGAGGGTCTCTGGGGCCAACTAGCCCACAAGGTATGTCCAGAAAGCGCCACAGAGCTGCGTTGCCGAGAGGTGTAAAGGGGCGTGGCCTCTGAACACCTCTCTGCAACGCAGCCTCCTGGCGCATACTGGAGGTACAGGGTGGGCTAGTTGGACTCCAGGGACCCTCATGATTCAAGGGAACTTAATCCCCCAACTTAAAACGCGCCACGGGGCGCGTTTGCACAGTGGTGAAGGGAGGGGCGGGGCATGTTATTGTTAGAAATTAGCATTTAAAAAACCTTTGAAATTCACTTAAAAACCATAGGTTTCAGGCACGGTATAGTTAGAAATTAGCATTTAAAAACCTTTGAAATTCACTGAAAAACCATAGGTTTCAGACACGTTATAGTTAGAAATTAGCATTTAAAAAACCTTTGAAATTCACTGAAAAAACCATAGGTTTTAGGGACAGTTATAGTTAGTTGGACATTGCACTCGTACAAAACCCGTGAAATTCCCCCGTTATAGTTTGTTCAGGTAACTATAACTCGCGCCCCGCAATGCACTGCTGATGACGTCACATATTACATCACTCATGACATGGTCAGTGACATCACTGATGACATCACTGATGACATCTCAAATGACATCACTGATGACATCACTGATGACATCATCCATGTGATAATTTGATGCATCTTCTCACACCCTAATATAACTTTTGATAAACCCACTGTAAATTACAGACTGCCATTGTCAAAACCATAGACACTCCAACACCAATTACTATATACACACTCACTGATTCTTAGGTCTACACACACACACATCTACTCACTCACCCGTACAGTCACTCACACTTATAGTCACTCAGTACAGGACTATTATATGCACTCATACACCTATATAAACACTCACACACCGCCACTCATCCATAGAGGTACTCACACACCTAGTCAGTCATGCAAAAAATTAAGCACCCACCCGTGATGTCACTGACCATGTCATGAGTGATGTAATATGTGACGTCATCAGCAGTGCATTGCGGGGGCGCGAGTTATAGTTACCTGAACTAACTATAACGGGGGAATTTCACGGGTTTTGTACGAGTGCAATGTCCAACTAACTATAACTGTCCCTAAAACCTATGGTTTTTTCAGTGAATATATATATAAGTATATATATATATATATATACATATATATATATATAATTATTATTGAAACACACAAATCTTACGTGAGATCCAATTTTAAAAAACCTTATAGAGTTGCATTGAAAGAATTAGAGACTAACACCAACATAGTCATTAAGAAATCAGATAAAGGCGGTAACGTCGTGATTTGGCCTCTTCACATGTATCTCGAAGAAGGCAAGAAACAATTGTCCGACAATAACAGATACTGTATTTCCTCTAAAGGAGAATATGATAAGGCCGTAAAAGATGTGTCCATTAAACTTACGGGGTGGAGGGACAGTAGACTGTTGAATAAAGATGAATTTACTTTTTTGGAGTGTAAGGACCCTAAAATTCCGGTGCTTTATCTCCTTCCCAAAATTCATAAAAACACCACGAAACCACCAGGGAGACCCATAGTGTCATCACGTGACAGCGTGCTTGAGAACACATCTAAGTAGGTGGATTATTTTTTGCAGCCGCTTGTCCAAGCACTACCATCTTTTGTGAAAGATACAAGTGATTTTTTAAGATCCATTAACAATATCAGCTGGGATGAAAATTATCTGTTAATGAGTTTGGACGTTAGTAGTCTGTACACATGCATTCCCCAAGAACAGGGTATCCAAGCGTGTAGGTTTTTTCTGAAAAATAGATCTCTATCGTTCCTTTTTCATACCGAAATGATTCTGGATATGATCCAGCTATGTCTGAGAAACAATTTCTTCTTATTTGACAATAAGATGTATAGACAAATCCAGGGGACGGCGATGGGAACCTGCTTCGCCCCCAGCTTTGCAGGATTGTACCTCGGCTGGTGGGAGGAGCAGGTTGTCAGTAAGACCAGACAATTTTCTGACCACGTCGTCCTCTGGTTGAGGTACATTGACGATATCTTCTGTGTCTGGAAGGGCACTGAGGTCCAGGCACGGGAGTTCATGGATGTTCTCAATCATAATGATTTGAACTTGCAATTTACCAGTGAAACTAGCAAAAGCACCATCGAATTCCTTGATCTCAAACTTGAGATCAATGACAACAAAATTAGTAGTAGGTTGTTCAGAAAGGCCACGGCTGGCAACAGTTTGCTGCACGCCAACAGTTGCCACCCCAAAAACCTTATTCGCAGCATTCCTTTTGGCAAACTATTGTGAGCCAAGAGGAATTGCAGCACAGATGAGAGCTATCAAACGGAAAAACTGATCATGATCAATAGATTCCTGGCACGGCGATACAATAAAAATCTTATCAAAGAAGCCACTGAAAAAGTGGAGAAAATCAACAGGGATGATTTATTGTTTCCCAAAGCTTGCATGAATATGGTAGAGAAAAAAGAGCCGATTAGGTTCATTGCGAAGTATACCAGTCAAGCCTGGGAGATCAGGAAATGTCTAAAAAAGTTTTGGCAGGTCTTAAGGAATGATGATGATTTAAGAGAATATGTGGGCGAATATCCGTCCCTCACATTTAGAAAACCCCGTTCACTGCGTGACAGTTTGAGTAGAAATATGTTGCCGGGTAACACAAAACGTATGGACATTAAGGTTTTTTTTTACGTACAATCAATGTAAAGCTTGCAAGTTTAGTACAAGTTGCAAATCCATCAAACTCTGCAATGACAAGGCTCCCTTTGTGATTAACAAACATGTGAACTGCAACACTGAATACGCTGTTTATGCATTAAGGTGCCCCTGCAATAAATTTTATATAGGCAGCACCATCCATAAAGGTAAAAGAGAGTGTTAGAACATCTCAGGGCAATAAAGAAGAATGATAAAGTGTATCCTGTTGCCCGACACTTTAGTAAGCACCACAACCAAAATTCTAACCTTCTAAGATTCTGTGTTCTTGACTGTATTCCACCAAGGTCAAGAGGGGGCAATAGAATTATGGAACTTAGGAGGCTTGAATCAAAAATGATTATTTATTTCAACACTCTAGCTCCTAAACGGCTGAATCTTGATGAAGAGATGTCCGTACATTTATGATGTTCCCATTTTTAATGTTTATATGATCTCCTGTTCTGTCTTTAAAGATTCTGTGTTCAGTTATACTTACGATAAGTGCACTTTTTATGTTTTATTGTTTTTAATATATCATCATCTTTGTCTGATTTTTTACAGATGACGAATGGGAATGATGAGAAGCATGAATTTGAAATGTCTTGCACAGCTTAACTTATGCAACGTGACACTTAGGCTCACTTGAGCATGACTGCTCTGGGATTTATAGATAACGTTGAACCCATTTGGGTTGGTTTTGAGGTTTTTTAAGTTTTAAATATCTTCGACTATAGGCTTAATTCCACGGTCATAATACAGATATGCCCACTTGGGCTTAACCGTGAGCGTTTATCTAACTATTCATTCATTTTTTCATCAATCAATTATGTATTTTATCATGATGAGGTTTGTGAAATTACACTGTCGAATTGATTATATGCCCACTAGGGCTTTATTGAGGTTGAGCTGAATATATTATATGATATAGGAGGTGATCTCCGATATTTATCAGGATGATTATACCTAGTAATGAATAATACACTGAGACACAGTAATTTATTCACAATGAGACTTATCATGTTTTATTTAATCATTAAATCATGTTTGTTGTAAGCAATCTAACATGTGCGAGGACACATATGAATTTTATTGCAGTTTGCGTCAACACTGAGCTCGTTGAGTCGATACATTTGACTAGTAATTCTAAGTGGTTATGTATTAATTTACTATCATGCTTCCGTCATTTTTTCCAATTTTCCAATTTTTCAAATGTTTGATTAATGTTACTGAAACTTTATTAGTCATGATGATGAACATTAGTATGTCTTCTATATTTATTGCACATTATCAGCACTGTTGCTTTAAATGAAACTGACAATTCACTTACTCTTGCCCGTGATAAAGGAGTGAGGAAACTCCGAAACGCGTCGGACCTAGTGTTGTCAATAAACACGCTTTATAATTGTGGCCACGGCTCCAGTGTTGTTTTCTACTTCAATCAAGGAGTCGCGCATTGGATTTTGTGTGGATATATATAGATATATATATATATATTCAAGCTCCAGAGTTACCCATATATTGAGCAGCACTCACACACAGGCACAAGGTGGTAAGCCTTTAATCAGGGTATAAGTGGACTCCTGTTCACTGCTAACATACAACAGCCAGTTCCTCCGCCTGACGCGTTTCGAAAGTATTCTTTCTTCCTCAGAGGCTCTTGGATCTGGATACGTGCATCCGGTTTCAGTCCATAAAATATAAGAATTACGCCCCCAGATGGGCCGGTCTTATGACCGCAAAGCATTATGGTTGCTGAAGTCCGGGTAATTGCTCTCACAGATGATAGCACTAATCTCTGCCATCCTTTCAAGCCCGCAGATGGGCCGCAGCAGACAGCGTCCTCTTTCAATCCCGTGCCCGTGTACCACAAAGCGGCTCGTTCAATACCAGTCCGCGTGGCCCCCTCACTTCCTGGGTGGTGCAAGCTCGGTGGCTGGGCAGCCGCCCAATATTCAAGCTCCAGAGTTACCCATACATTGAGCAGCACTCACACACAGGCACAAGATGGTAAGCCTTTAATTAGGGTATAAGTGGACTCCTATATATATATATTTTTTTTTTTTTTTTTAAGGCAAGGCCCCAAGGGATGGGTCTCCAGGGCTGGAATTGGCCCCAGGAGTGGGGCTGTGTGCCCCCCCCCCATTTTATTAAGGCCAGGTCCCTGGGGATGGGGTCCCCAGGGCCAAAATTGCCCAGGAGGGTGGCCGTGCTGCCCAACTCCACGATAAAGTCGTGGCTGGGGCCCGGGGATGGGGGCCCCGGGCTCGTCCTGGCCATGATGCTCATTTCACAAAAATTAAACATCAACAGTAAGCACTTACACATATAAACATAGCAGGTAAAGGACATATGATCCTAACTCCTGAGCTTGTCTAAGGCAAAGCAATTGTGTTTTCTTAGCAATTCCATATTGAAATATAATCTGAAATGCTTCGTGGAGGTGAATGCATCATTGATCTATTGGACCACAATCTGTATGCGACTGTGACGAGTGGCTTCTTTCTTGCCCTGTCTTGGTGAGAGCAGAGTCCATGGTTCTCCCTTTAAAAGATTAAGAGTAGGGAAATGTGCAAGTCACTTGGAAGCTTCGCCTGTTTGTGTCCACCCACCTTAGTAGTATGCAAAGATCTTCCTGCCTTTTGCCAGGATAATGGACAGCGTCTCAAGCAGCCCCCCAGTGCGTTTTCTGACAATTTTAGTGGGGAGCTTTTGATGCCGAGGCATATGAGTACATCTCCACCAAACAAAGAAGCACTTACTTCATATAGTTAAGAGGAAGGACCCTTGCTTGGTGGAGATTTGCATCTTTGTACTCTTGTCGTCTTTTCTATGGAAAGATTCATGTTATCAAAAGGTTCTGGAAAAAGACGTATGAGGAGCAATGACATTGCAAAAATGCACACAAGGTCACTGGTGACTTTTCCTTGTGCTCCATTATGCAGCTGTAGTGCAGAATAAATACTGGACATTTACAAAGGAGGTAGCACTTAGTAATTAACCAGTAGAAAGTACTCCGCTTGGGTAGATATTTTGTCCAAAACTATGGACTCTTTTCGGATAAAGGAGCAGATGCAGTTGCATTGTGATCCAGTCACTGATACAACTACTGACACACTCACACAGACACTTAGGTACCCACTCACACACACACACTCAGACACTCATGGACCCACTCACAGAACCACTTAGACACTCTCACAGCCACTCACAGACTCATTCAGATACTTATATACTCACTCACAGATCTACTCAGACACATATACCCATTCAAAGACCCACTCAGAAACCCATGTACCCACTTACAGACACACTCATGCTATCTCACACCTACTCATAGACCTACTCAGATATTCACATAGTGACTCACAGACCCTCTCAGAGACTCACACACCCACTCAGAGACTCACTCAAAGACTTATGTACCCATTCACAGACCCACTCAGACACTCATGCACTCACTCACAGACTGACTCACACACACATAGAGGCACTCGCAAACCCACTCAGACACTCTCACACCCACTCACAGACCCACTCAGACACTCACTCAGACACTCATACACCCACTCAGGCATCCACTCAAACACTAAAACACCCAATCATAGACCCACTCAGACACTCATGCACCTACTCACACACCCAGTAAGAGACTTATGCAGCCACTCCTAGGACCACTGAGACACTCACACACCCATTGAGACACTCATGTACTCACTCACACAGCCATTGAGACACTCATGTACTCACTCACACACTCACTCTCAAAGGTTACAAGTTGCAGTTAGGAAAACAAATTAAAAAACCTTGCAAATTCACTTAAAAACCAAAGGTTACAGGGACGTTATTGTTAGGAAATAGAATTTAGAAAAACGTAGAAATTCACGGAAAAAAACAAAGGTTACAAGGACGCTATATTTAGGAAATAGCATTTAAAAAACGTAGAAACTCAGTGGAAAAACTAAGGCTACAAGAACGTTACAATTAGGCTCAGATTTCACTTCTACAAAACCATAGAAATTCTGCAGTTATAGTTACCTGATCTAACTATAACTTATACCCCCGCAATGCACTGCTTATAACCTCACATATTATATCACTCATGACAAGGTCAGTGACATCACTGATGACTTCTCAAATGATATCACTGATGACGTCATCCACAGAACCACTCACACACCGAGTCATACCCCCACAGAACCTCTCATACACCCACTCCCACCAAAACAGCCACTCACATATCCATTCACAGACCCATACAACCACTCACACAGCCACTCCAACACCTATACAGTCACTCGCACAAACAATCAATCACCCACACAGCCAATCACACACCCAATCACTCATACAGCCACTCACACAGCCACTCACTCATACAGTCACTTCTACACCCTCTCATATACCCATACAGCCACTCACACTCTGAGTCAGTCACCCATACAGCTACTCACACACCTACTCATCACCCATACTATCACGCATACAGCTACTCACTAACCCATACAGTTACTCACACATCCACTCACTTACTCATACAGATACTAACACATCTTTTCAGTCTCCTATACAGTCACTGAAATAAGCACACACCCACCCATACCGCCACTCTCACATTCACACACTCATCCATACAGTCACTCACTGATCTACTCACTCATCCATACACCTCTTATGCACCCATTCACTCACCCATACTGCCACTCAAACACAACCCGTCACTCACCTATGCAGCCTCTCACATACCCACTCACTAACTCACCCACACATACACTCTCTCACCCATTCAACCACTCACATACCCATAGAACCACTCAGACATCTACTCAGACAGGGCTACATCTTAGTATATATCTTAAACTCTCAGAAATGTTTAGAAGATGCTCACGATCACTGGATGATGTCATCTGTGATGTCATCAGTGATGTCATTTGAGATATAATCAGTGATGTCATTTGAGATGTAATCAGTGTTGTCATCAGTGATGTCACTGAAAATATCCCAAGTGATGTAAAATGTGCGGTCATAAGCAGTGGATTGGAGGGCGTAAGTTATAGTTAGCTCAGGTAACCATAACTGCTGAATTTCTTTGATTTTGTGCAAGTGAAATCTGAGCTTAACTATAACATCCCTGTAACCTTTGGTTCTTTCAGTGAATTTCTAAGGTTTGCCAGTATCTTTGCCGCAGTTTGACGAAACTTCACAAAATGTTCCTTAACAAGTGCCCCTGTGAATCTTGTTGTGCATGGTAAATTCTGGGGCGATCAGTCAAGTCAAGTCAGTCAAGTCTCACCAAGGACCCCCTCGCCGCCAAATCCAACCTCCATGAAGGAATGAAGGCCGTCGCCGATTGGATGAAGATCAGCCGACTAAAACTGAACACGGAGAAGACAGAGGTCCTCATCCTTGGCTCCAACCCCTCAGCCTGGGACGACTCCTGGTGGCCAACGACGCTGGGAGCAGCCCCGACACCCACCGACCACGCACGCAACCTGGGAGTCATCCTCGACTCAACGCTCTCCATGGACAAGCAAGTCAATGCAGTCTCATCCTCCTGCTTCAACACCCTCCGCATGCTTCGCAAGATCTACAGGTGGATCCCGACATACACAAGAAGAACAGTCACCCAGGCCCTCGTCAGTAGCAGACTTGACTATGGGAACGCCCTCTACGCGGGAGCCCCGGCCAAGCTCATCAAGCGGCTGCAACGCATACAAAACGCCTCCGCACGCCTGATCCTCGATGTACCATGCCACAGCCACATCACCCCCCACCTGAGGAACCTGCACTGGCTCCCCGTCGACAGGAGAATCTCCTTCAAACTCCTCATCCACGCACACAAGGCACTCCACAAGACTGGCCCAGCCTACCTCAACAGACGACTCCTCTTCTACATCCCCAACCGCCAACTCCGCTCCGCCGACCTCTCCCTCGCCACCATCCCTCGCATTCGAAGAACTACCACCGGCGGCAGATCCTTCTCCCACCTCGCCGCCAAGACCTGGAACACCCTTCCACTAAGCCTACGACAGACCCAAGACCTGTTGACCTTCAGGAGGCTACTCAAGACCTGGTTGTTCGACCAGTAGCAGCACCCCCCCTTTTCTTTTTCCCCTAGCGCCTTGAGACCCTCACGGGTAAGTAGTGCGCTTTACAAATTCTGTGATTGATTGATTGATTGAAGTGGGGGCTGAGAAAAAAGGGTGTTAAATAAAGTGCATTTTCACATGTCAATTTCCATTGTACCTTTAGACGCGCCTGCAGCCCGAACTGTTGGGCAGAATTAAACCAAAATTGGCAGAAAGGTAGATTTGGTTACACAGATTGTGCTTTTTATTATTTGGATTAAATCTGTTCAGCGATTCTAGATAAATTTAGGAAAATACAGTTAGTTATGTCTGTGGCCGCAACAACTTCACGAAACATAACGAGCTCATGCAGGGAAATGCAGAGCTCTGATTGGCTGCCAACACTTGAACCAGGACATGTTGGCAGCCATCTTGGGACTTGCTTCAGCAGAGTCCCACAAAAAATGGTTAAAAAAAAGAGGGCAGGGTAGGTATACCCTTACTCTAAACCTTGGTCTTGGGGTCAACCTAGGACCATGCCAAGGCATAAAAGCATTAAAAAAAATATTGCCATGAGTTTGTGAATATCCCAAATTCATAGCAAAAAAAAGAAAATAAGTGCGGGCTCCCATGCCTGTTTTAATTATAGCCCTCGGGTGTCCAGGTCCTGGGGTGTGTGGGGTTTAATGTAAAAATGGAGGTGGTGCACAAGGCCTTCCTCCAAGGGTTCATAAATGCTCCTATGATCACCAACTCCTTGGGGATTCTAACTAAATGCTTGGTTGGGGTCTTGCGGAGCCCCCAAGGCCCAGGGACCACCACTTTCCTGAGGCTAACTTAACTATTGAGTGGGGGCCGCACTGACCCCCGCCGCCATGGAGACCACCACCTCCATGGAGCTTTCTTTTTTTTTTTAAAGAAGAGGAGGACACTCGGCCCCCTCCCAGGCCATTCTTGGCCCCACTGACCACCACCTCCCTGGGGCAGCCAATGGAAAGAGAAGGAGGGGCCAGGTGTACCCCCTCCTAGAGCCATAAATGGCCCTGGGGGACACCACCCCCCAGGGCTGGCTCCTTCTATGTCCTGGGGTGCACACCCCCAGGACATAGCTGATTGCTGTGACTTGGTGGGAGCTTTGACAGATCCCTCTAAGTCAGAGCAAACACTCTGCATCCAGCAAGCACAAGCTGAGAAAATGCTCTCGCTTGCTGGAAGTGGATCTTTTGTCTGTTTCCCTGCCCACTGTCAAGCAGGCAGGGAAACAGATGAAAAGATTGCTCTCACATACAGAGAGCTGCCTGTTTATCAGCTCCCTGTCTGTGAGAGCAATGCCGGCTTCTACAAGAGGCGGGGAGTCAGCAGGGACCACAGAGGCATTCAGGCTCCCCCCACAGTCTCGGGGAAGGTGAGAAGGTAGCAGAAAGAGGCAGAATAAAGGTCAGAAGTGAGCAGAAAGAGGCAGGATAAAGGTGAGAAACAAGCAGAGCAGAAAGAGGCAGAATAAAGGTCAGCAATGAGCAGAAAGAGGCAGAATAAAGGTGAAAAATGAGCAGAAATAGGCAGAATAAAGGTCAGAAATGAGCAGAAAGAGGCAAAATAGAGTTCAGAAACAAGCAGCAAGAGACACAATAAAGGTCAGAAACGAGCAGAAAGAGGAAGAATAAAGGTCAGAAACGAGCAGAAAGAGGCAAGATAAAGGTGAGAAACAAGCAGAAAGAGGGAGAATAAAGGTCAGAAAGAAGCAGAATTAGGCCAAATAAAAGTCAGCAATGAGCAGAAAGAGGCAAAATAAAGGTGAAAAACAAGCACAAAGAGGCAAAATAAAGGTCAGCAATGAGCAGAAAGAGGCAAGATAATAGTTATAAATGAGCAGAAAGAGGCAGAATAAAGGTCTGAAACGAGCAGAAAGAAGGATGATAAAGGTGAGAAACGAACAGAAAGAGGCAACATAAATGTTGGAAATCAGCAGAAAGAGGCAAAAATGATGCGAAACGGGCAGAAAGAGGGTGAATCAAGGTGAGAAACAAGCAGAAAAAGGAATGATAAAAGTGAGAAATGAGCAGAAAGAGGCAAAATAAAGGTGAGAATCGAGCAGAAAGAGGCAAACTAAAGGTCAGAAACGAGCTTGTCTAGCATTGCTGAGACCTCGTCAGAGGCCCTGCCCCCTTTCTCAACTACTCTGCACTGGGGCCTCCTGGCGTACTTCTGGTTGGGGAATGAAGTTCCCTTGGCTGCTGAGGGCCGTTGGTGGTCAAGAACCTTTACTGTTGCCACACGTAAGTCCCCCACATCCGGATTGCTGAGATGTTGTCAGAGGCCCGCACCCTTTCTAAAGCACTCTGCACAGGGGCCTCCTGGCATACTACTGGTTGGGGATGAAGTGCCCTTGGCTGCTGAGGGTTGTTGGGGGCCAAGAACCCCTATTGTTGCATCAAGTTCCCCACAACGGGATTGCTGAGACATGGTCAGAGACCCTGCCCCCTTCTCTCAACCACTCTGCACAGGGCCTCCTGGCACACTATTGGTTGGGGGATGAAGTCCTGTTGACTGCTGAGGGTCATTGGGGTCAAAGAACTACTATTGTTGCCACAAGTATGTCCCCCACAGCGGGATTGCTGAGACGTGGTCAGAGGCCCGCCCCCTTTCTCACCCTCTCAGAACAGAGTCCTCCTGGTACACTACAGGTTGGGGGATGAAGTCCATTTGGCTGCTGAGGGTTGTTGGGGGCCAAGAACCCCTATTGTTGCAACAAGTAAGTCCCCCATAGCGTGATTGCTGAGACATCGTCGGAAGCCCTGCCAACTTTCTCAATCACTCTGCACAGGGACCTCCTGGTGTACTACTGGTTGGGGGATGAAGTCCCCTTGGCTGCTGAGGGTTGATGGGGGCCAAGAACCTCTATTGTTGCTACAAGTAAGTCCCACACAGCATGATTGCTGAGACATCATCAGAGGCCCGTCCCCTTTCTCAACCGCTCTGCACAGGGGCCTCCTGGTGCAGTACTCGTTGGGGGATGAAGTTCCCTTGGCTGCTGAGGGTCATTTGGTGCCAAGAACCCTATTGTTGCCACAATTAAGTCCCTCCGAGCCAGATTGCTGAAATGTCATCAGAGGCCCGGCCCCTTTCTCAACCACTTGGCACTGGGGCCTCCTGGCCTACTACTGGTTGGAGGATGAAGTCCCCTTGGCTGCTGAGGGTCATTGGGGGCCAAGAACCCCTACTGTTGCGGCAAGTCCCCCACAGCGTGATTACTGAGATGTGGTCAGAGGCCCAGCCCCCTTTCTCAACCACTCCGCACAGTGGCCTGCTAGTGCACTACAGGTTGGGGGATGAAGTCCTTTTGGCTGCTGAGGGTCATTGGGGGCAAAGAACCCCTATTGTTGCCACAAGTAAGTCCCTCACAGAGGGATTGCTGAGACGTCATCTGAGGGCCCGTCCCCTTTCTCAACCACTCGGCACAGGGGCCTCCTGGTGTACTACTGGTTAGGGGATGAAGTACCCTTGGCTGCTGAGGGTAATGGGGACCAAGAACCCCTATTGTTGCCAAACGCAAGACCCCCACAGCCTGATTGCTGAGATGTCGTTGGAGCCTGTGCCTCCTTCCTCAACCACTCTGCAAAGGGCCCGAGCCTCCTGGCGCACTACAGGTTGCAGCAGCGGTCGCTTGCACTTGATCGCACTCACCTATGACATAAAAGCATTCTGCTCTGTTGTGGAGTGCAGTTTATAGGTAACTCTGCATTCTCTGTAGAATTCAGAGTTGCCGAATTCCGCAAACTCCACAACTGGAGTAGAATTTTACACCCAGTCCTAGTTACCATTCACAGACCTGCTCAAAGATTCATGCACCCACTCACAGATCTACTCACAGGCTCACCCACCCATTCCCAGACCCACACAGACACTTACAGACCCACTCACAGACCGACTATGAGAGTCACACAACCACTCACAGACACACTCAGACATTCAAGCACCCACTCAGAGACTCACACACCAACTAACCTACCTTTACAGCCACTCACACACCACTCTCAGAGGTTGCAGGTTACAGTTAGAAAATTCACAGAAAAATCAAAGGTTACAGGGACATTATAGCTAGGAAATAGAATTTAAAATAACTTAGAAATTCAGTGAAAAATACAAAGGTTACAGGGACGTTACTGTTAGGCTCACATTTCAAGACTTGCTAGTCTTCTTTTTTTAATTCAATTGGGGAGGAAGACACTTTACCAGAGCGGTAAAGCTCCCCCCAAGCATTAACAAATATCAATGTCCTGGGACATAGCAGGAGCCGGCCCTGGGGGGTGGCAGTACCTAGGGCTATGTATGGCTTCCTTTGTTTTGTTTTGGGCCTGCTCGAGGGAGGTGGTGGGTTCCAGGGCTGAGAACGACCCAGGAGGAGGGCTGAGAATGGCTCAGGAGGAGGGCCGCGTGTCCCCCCTCCCGTTATCAAATTCAGGATGGCCCCTGGAAGGTGGTGGTCCTCGAGGCCTGGGGGGGGTCAAAGAGGGCTCCCGGATTTATATTTTGCATATGGCCCTGGGGAGGTGGTGTTACTCAGGGCCTGGGGGGTCTGAGAGGCCCCCCTCATTAAAATTAGTGAGCCATGGGGAGGTGATGGTCCCCAGGGCGTAAAAATCCCTAGGAGGAGCGGTTCGTGTGCCCCTCCCTCCTTTATTTGGGACAAGCCCCTGGGACCTGACCCTCCCAGGGGCCTATAATTCACGAAGAGCGGAAAACCACGTTTCATTTTTTAAAACATTGTGGGGCAGGATTTGCGGTTCCAGCGTGTCTCCTGCCGAAAATGTATCTATCTATCTATCTATCTATCTATCTATATATATATATATATATATTACCTACTGGCGGTCACCAGTAGGTAGTTATAGTTAGGACCACATTTCCATAGGAAAAGCAATTTTTGATGTGCTTATAACTTTGGTGTCGTTTGACGAATCTTTACGAAATTTTCCAAAAAGATCATCTTTTCAGGTCAGCTGCTATCCTAAAAGTTTGGGGGATTTGTCAAGGGGGGCTAAGAAAAAAGGGGGTCCCAAAACGTGTTTTCTCCATGCAATTTCCATAGGAAACTTTAGACAAGGCTACAGGTCAAACTGCTAAACGGAATTATGCCAAATTTGGCACAGAGAAAGATCTTGGTCCAGAAAGCACGCTTTTGTTTAAATCGGGGAAATCCGTTCAGTAGTTTTAGAGAAATATCAAATTTTCCAGATATCGATATTGAAGAATTCTCACATCTGATTGGCTGAACGTTACGAGCACGAGCTTGCAGCTGATTGGATGCGAACTGTTGAAACTAGGAAGTGTTGGCAGCCATTTTGTGATTCAGTCCGTCAGCTCACAACTCGCCCTCTACAAGGCATCAGGTCCGTAGTTCTACCTCTGCGAGGCAACACAAAAAATATACCGCAGGTCTGTCTGTGCGAGATACCCCTTTCACAGTCCCTCTCCCCACATCACCAGCTCGCGGCTATGCCTTTAGAAGCGAGTCCGTCGGCTCGCAGCTCTGCGACTGCGAGCTGTGAGCCATTTTGTGACTCAGTCCGTCAGCTCGCATCTCTCCCTCTAAAAGGCATCGGATCCGTAATTCTACCTCTGCAAGGCAATACTGAAAATATCCCGCAGGTCTGTCTGTGCGAGATACTCCTTTTACACTCCCTCTCCCCACATCATCAGCTTGCGGCTATGCCTTTAGAAGCCAGTACGTCGGCTCGCAGCTCTGTGTCTGCGAGCCATGGGGCCCGCAGCTCTACCTCTGTGAGCCA
Source organism: Calotriton arnoldi (assembly GCA_963921515.1). NCBI lineage: Eukaryota > Metazoa > Chordata > Amphibia > Caudata > Salamandridae > Calotriton > Calotriton arnoldi. Next base: position 695,891 of record CAWUFW010004930.1, on the reverse strand, counting down.
CCTCGTTAGCTCATAGCTGTGTCTGTGCTAGCAGGCCCGTCACTCTCCCTCTGCGAGTTAGCCCATTGAGTTGCAGCGCGGAGGGCTCGCAGCTGTATCTCTGCGAGCCAGCCCGTTAACTGATATCTGTGTGTCTGCTAGCAGGCCTGTTGGCCCGTTGGTCTCCCTCTGCGAGTCAGGCCACAGCTCTCCCTCTGTGAGCCGGTACGGTGCTGTGCTTTTGCGAGCCAATGGCTCGTAGGTCTCCCTCTGCAAGCTGAGCCCACGGGCCGCAGCTCTTCCTCTGCGAGCCTGCCCGACGGCCCGCAGGTGTCCCTCTGCTAGCCGAATCGCAGCTGATTCTCTGCAAGCCGAAATTGGGAATATAAGGCGGCTCTAAAAAAAGCCCTTCTGTTTATTAGTTGGAGCTACATATAGGTGCGAATGCACAGCTTCAGGTTAATCAGGAAAATTCGGTTTCCCTCATCTGTGAAGTGTACTCCATCACTTCTGTCGATATCAGCGATATCAAAACGTATGTTGTTGTTGTAAATCGACCCCATTCTATGGTCTCTGAGGTATGCAGACACAGCTTTGTTGACATTCTTCCTAGATTTTTCAATCTTATGACAAAATTGGTTTGACCATTTCCACTTCTGTCTTTGGCATATATTGGAATATACAAAGACAGTTTGAGGCAAAAGTAACATCAATTGTCCAAAGGTGTCCTTCATAAGCATTTCCAAACCTACCCAGTCAATGTGCCTAGGTTGTTACCACCACAGTGCACAATCATGAGATCAGGGTGTTGGAGATGCAAACAGGTTTTAACCAAAGGGAGCAATTAGTGCCACTTCAATCCTCTCTGTGCAAACCATTTAATGTACACATTTTGTAAACCTAGGTCTAAGTCAATACGTCTCTGTTCTGCATACCTCTTGCACCAGAAAACATAGCTATGTCCTACAATCCACACTAGCAATTTGAAGGTATGGCTAGAAGATATGGATAAATGTCTGTAGCTCATGCAGTCCGTTCGTAGAATAAGAGATATGTTTAAACATGGGGAACTACTTTTTTTTTTACATACAAAATGTTAACGGATTGGGAGATGAAATGTATTGTGTCCTAAAAGGTAGGGTGTATATTTGTTTTGATGAAAAGCATCTTTGTGATTGGTTAATAAAAAAGCAGTTTATACGTGGAGTACATATTATAGGATGACATTTGCTCAGCTCAACCACACCTGCTAATTGTATTTGGAAGGTGCAGTTCAAACTTGAAAGAATGGTGAACTTTTGACCTCCACGTGCCGTTAAATGTTGGAAAAAATGTTGCAAAAAAATATCGGTAGGTTTAAAAAATGATGAACTTTTAACCTGCACGTGTCGTAGAATGTTCTAGAAAGTGTTGATACAATACCTTGAACTTTTCACCTGTATGTGTCCTTAACAAAACAGTTTATATGGAAAGTTCAAAAATAAGCAATAAAGAGAGGTTTTGCAATCTAAAAAAATAAGGAACTATTCTGATTTGTTCTTTACATGGATTTATGTGTGGAGCAACAGGGAAATTGTGCCATTACTGGTTCCATTCTTGATGAAAGCGGTGCATTACATGTACTGTGTGACAGGAAAATAATTGCATGCGTTTGTGACATATGAAATCTGCATACCAACTAGGAAGGTAAATTAGAAATTAAGAAGGTGTGTTATGTGCGGGGGTGTATCCCTTTGGCAAGCTCCGCCTCTGTGAGCCAGACATTGTTTTTGCATAGGTGGTGGACGACATCTGATGCAGCCCCATCACCTATGCAGTCTGATGTGTCAGGGGCACACAGCCATGCAGCCATCACCCCGCCACACACACCAGACACAGAACCTGTATGAGGGGAGTTTTGTACCACCTTCATTGCTGATGTTCTGTGATTGATATGTGTGTGGGCTGCATTGTGGGGGAATTGCCTGTGCATGGATGGCGATGCACACACACATGTTGGTATGTGGAGCCAGGTGCCCGTACGGCCTTGCGCTGCTTGTGCTATCTCACTCCGTCTCTCTCCCTCGCTCTCTCCCACCCTGTCATAGCAAACTTGTGAAAGCGATGGGTGCAGGCTCTCAGCGCGGCACTCGAGTACTTCTTAAGTCTTTCAAACACCAAGGGGTATATTCTCAAGGACATATCGCCGAGTTAACGGCACTTTATCGCTACCAAAATGGTGATAAATTTAACGCACCATTCACAAGCTGGAGCAAACAGCCCATATCACCAGTTTACCAGCGATAGCAGCCTCAAAAAGCATTGTCACAGATGAGTCCGGCAAATATTGCTAATGAGATGTAGAGTAGGCGTTCTCGTGCAAAAAGCAGTGAACACATCACTTCGCAAGTGTCTCAACCACCAGCAAGATCGTCGAAGAGAGTACAAAACAGGCGATAAGGTGCGTTAGTAGCAGAAAGTTTACACCTGCTCTGAGCTGGTGTAAAGTCGGACTACAACCTGCAATATGAAAGGGAGCCCACCCAGAGCCATACGTGAATGACAACAGATGCAATGGAGCCAACGATCATGCAGCTCAGACACCCAACACTGCTCCGACACCCCCGCCACCAGCCCCTTGTCCGTCATCCCCCCTCACCTCCCCCCACACAAACAAATGTGACAGAAACGTTAGGAAATCTGGAACGTAACAAATTGGCTGATGTCGCACAATTATAGTAAAGAAGATGCATGTGAGGTTGGACAAATAAGAATCTCAGTCATCTATGGATTTACATATAAAACATTTTATTTAAACAAAATAACAAAATAAAAGTAGGTACATGTATGGCGTGTCATCCCTCGACAATTTGTGACTCACAGCCTGCAAGACAAAAAGAAAGATAAGATTGTGCGTCATGCGTCCATGAAAGGAGAGAGAGAGAGAAAGAGAGAAAGAGTGAGAGAGAGGAAGAGACAGAGAAAGAAAGAGTGAGACAGAGAGGAAGACAGAGAAAGAGAGAAGGAGTGAGAGAGAGAGGAAGAGGAAGAGGAAGAGATAGAGAAAGAGAGAAAGAGTGAGATACAAGGAAGTGAGAGAGAAAGAGAGCAACAGTGTGAGAGAGAGGTAGAGAGAGGGAGAAAGAGTGAGACAGAGAGGAAGAGAGACAGAAAGAAAGAATGAGAGAGAGAGGAAGAGACATAGAAAGAGAGAAAGAGTGTGAGAGAGAGAAAGGAAGAGATACAGAGTGAGAGAGAGAGAAAGAGTGTGAGTGACAGAAAGGAAGAGATGGAGAGGGAGAGTGAGTGTTGACACTGTGGAGAAAATCCTTACAGCTCACCTTTCTGCCACCGGTGTGTCTCCAACCACGTGCTGGGACATAGTGGAGTCTTCAAGTTTAGTCATCTGAAACATAGTATAGAATCAGTAATGGCAGAGTACATACAACTGCACACGCCTAATTCTCTGTTTCGCCCCTGCGCACCCAGGCTGCTGCACCCCATCGACTCCCACCGCCAAGAGGTGTCTGCCCGCCTCTGCGCACCTAGGCTGCTGTATCCCATCCACTCCCACTGCCCAGAGGTGTCTGCCCGCTGCTGTGCACCCAGGCTGGTGCACCCCATCCAGTCCCACTGCCCAGAGGTGACTGCCCGTTCCTGCGCACCCAGAGTGCTGCATCCCATCCACTTCCACTGCCTAGAGGTGTCTGCCCGCTCCTGTGCAACCAGGCTGCTGCACCCCATCCACTTCCACTGCTCGGAGGTGTCTGCCCACTCTTGTGCACCCAGGGTGCTGCACACTATCCACTCCCACCGCCCAGAGGTGACTGCTCGCTGCTGCGGAAACAAGGCTCTCTGCTCACCTTCCGCCACCGGCGTCTGTCTAAGAGGGTCCACCACGTGCTGAAGCAACCTCCTCAGGCGCAAGTTGCGTACACGCGGTCTAGCCGAGCTCACAATTCAGAGCGGGTGTTTATTGCAGGATGGCCACGCATCATCGCAGGCCGCACACGCGCTCAGCTCTGGTGGCACTAACTCAGTGGAACTGAAGTCATCGCCTCGTGGCGGGAGGTCCATGTCGGGGGTCGTCAATCTGTGAATCACAGCCTGCTAGACAAAAAGCAAGATAAGATTGTGCGTCATGCGTCCATCAGAGAGAGAGAGAGAGGAAGAGAGAGAGAAAGAAAGAAAGAGTGAGAGGTAGACAGAGAGAAAGAGAGAAAGAGAGAAAGAGTGAGAGAGAGAGAAACAGTGAGAGAGAGGAAGAGAGAGAGAAAGAGAGAAACAGTATGAGAAAGAGGAAGAGAGAAACAGAGGAAGAGTGAGAGAGAGAGAAAGAGAGAGGTAGAGAGAGAGAAAGAAAAAAATAGTGTGAGAGAGAAGAAGAGATAGAGTGAGAGAGAGAGGAAGGGAGAGAGAAAGAGTGTGAGGGAGAGAAAGGAAGAGATGGAGATGGACAGTGAGTGCCGACACTGTGGACAAAACCCTCACAGCTCACCTTTCTGTCACTGGTGTGTCTCCAACCACGTGCCGGTACATAGTGGAGCCCTCAAGCTTACTCATCTGAAACGTAGTATGGAATCAGTAATGGCAGAGTACATACAACTGCACACGCCTAATTCTCTGTCCCGCCCTTGTGCATCCAGGCTGCTGCACCCCATCCACTTCCACTGCCCAGAGGTGTCTGCTCACTGCTGCGCACCCAGGCTGCTGCACCCCATCCACTTCCACTGCCCAGAGGTGTCTGCCCGCTGTTGCGCACCCAGGCTGCTGCACCCCATCCACTCCCACTGCCCAGAGGTGACTGTTCGCCGCCTGCGCACCCAGGCTGCTGCACCCCATCCACTCCCACTGCCCAGAGGTGACTGCCCGCCGCTGCGCTAACAAGCCTCTCTGCTCACCTTTTGCAACCTGCGTGTAGAAAAGAGGGCCTACCACGTGCCGCTGCAAGCCCCAAGCCCTGGGCCCACGGACACCGCACCCTGCATGTCATGCAGCCCCGCTCCGCAGGCCACCAGGTCTCACATTTGGTGCTGGGTCTTGATTTCGCCATGGCAGAGGACATACCAGTGCACCGTGCTTTTCATCGCAGGCTGCACACCCGCTCAGCCCTTGCGGTGCCACTAACTCTGTGACCAGCGAGGCAACGCCACGTGGCGGTAGGCCTGCGCTGTCTGATGGCTCAGGCCTACACTGCGGTCCAGCAGGGCACACAAAACCTGAGCTGTCCAGACCGCCGGGATGGGCCATCACTGCAGGCTGCACACCCGCTCAGCAGTTACGGTACCCGTACCTCAGTGGACCGAAAGTCACCGTCCCGTGCTGGTGTGCCTGTGCCGGCCGCAGTGTATCCGGTGCGAGCAACTCTGAAATGGCGTTGAGCACGTGCGCCCGACTTTTTTTTTGGCAGGGTCACGTGTCTTGTGACGCGTGTGCTGGATGGGTGTGGTGTGGGTGTATACTAGCCGTGAGGGAGTGGCTGTGGAGTACTGACAACTAGGGTGTGACCAGCAGATCACTGCAATGAAAATCTGGGCCATATAGCGTTGTTGTCCTTCCCTGTAAGCGTAAGCGGAGTGGGCTGGCCTGACGTATGCCAGTCCTGCGTGAGGCTGTGAAGAATGAATCCGGAGCTATGGGCGTGGCTCCGTGCTGGGCTGTATGAGGAATCAACTGATGCGGGTGTCCCTGTTGTAGTGCTGACGTCACCCGGGTCGCAAGCGCCAATGTGTCACTCTGTGAGCCAAGTCCCACAACATGGCCAACATGGAAGGTAGGGGAATCACTGACCCTACATTCATCCATTGTTCCACACATGAAAGATGGTGGACATGACACATCTGTGTGGATATGAATGTTTATTGCACATTCAGTGGAGTGTTGCAGCTGTAGCAATACAGGGCCATGGAAAGTTTAAGTTTCAGTTTTTGGCACATGGAGGGCAGCCAATTAGAGCCAAGCTTGTGTTCGGGGTTAGGCTGCGCCAACATATGTACTTATAGAATTACTCCGCCAATCCTCAAGCACTTATAAATTCACTATACACTCTCCTTGCAGTACTCTAATGATCCAGTCTCTACGTACGTACTTGTACAATGACCGAGAGAAAGTTACATAACCAAAGTTTTCCCCACTGCCAGAGGTAACATGGTTGCATACGCTGTCCACAGCACAATCTAATGTGGTAGGGCCCAGGGGCGGCATCTTGCATACATAATGAACACACGGACACAGATAGATAGTGGAACTGGGCACGGGCACGTGCGCTTGACTCATTTTTATTACCAGGGTCACATGTCCAGTGACGTCTGTGCTGGGTGCATGTGGGGTGAGTGTAAGCCAGCCCTCCGGGAATGGTTGGTGCTGGCAACAAGTACAACAGTAATCATTGGATCAGAAACATAGATTCAATCATAAAGGGTCAATGATTTGTGCTGCACTAAGGTAGGGGCAACAGATGTGAAATAAAACACACAAGATTGTATCGTAAAGGGTCCATGACTTGTGGTACACTGAGGTAGGGGCAGCAGAAGTGAAATTATACACAAAACATTGTATCATAAAGGGTCCATGAGTTGTGCTGCACTGAGATAGGGGCATCAGAAACATTCAGCGTCTGCGCAGCCAGCGATGATGCGTGGTGCGGGCGAGCCGCACTGGGAGCAATGTTTGTTGCCTACTGGACTGAGTCATCTGCAATCGCGACTCGATGTGATTTGTGAGCCCTGCTATCCGCAGTGTAGATCGAAGGCAGTAGTCAGCACAGACATCGAAGAATGCTTTCAGTCACTTCCTGTTTACAAAATTTGAGGACATAGAGTACAATTCTGTCTGCAATAAATAAATCATGTCTCAATTTAAATTGTGAGCTCTGCTAACCGCAGTGTAGGTGTATGGAACAAAAGATGAAACATTTATGTAATAAACTGTCGAAATATGTAGGTTTCAGGGACGTTATAGTTAGTTGCCTACTGGACTCTGAAATTAATGAATGAAGACTGAATTTGAATTGTGAGCCCTGCTGAGCACAGTGTAGGCCGGAGGCAGCGGTCAGGAAGGGCCTACAGCCACGTGGCGTTGACTTGAGCTGCATACAGTTAGTGGTAGGTGTGGCGCTCAGCGTGTGCGCAGCCAGCGATGATGCAATGTCTCTTGCCTACTGGACTGCGTCATCTGCAATCGCGACTCGATTTGAATTGTGAGCCCTGCTGACCGCAGTGTAGGCCGGAGGCAGTGGTCAGGAAGAGTCCACAGCCACGTGGCGTTCACTTGAGCTGCATAGAGTTAGTGGTAGGTGTGGCACTCAGCATGTGCACAGCCAGCGATGATGCAATGTGTCTTGCCTACTGGACTGCGTCATCTGCAATCGCGACTTGATCTGAATTGTGAGCCCTGCTGACCGCAGTGTAGATCGAAGGCAGTAGTCAGCACAGACATCAAGGAATGCTTTTTGTCACTTCCTCTTGACAAAATTCGAGGACATAGAGTACAATTCTGTCTGCAATTAATAAATCAAGACTGAATTCAAATTGTGAGCTCTGCTGTCCGCAGTGTAGACTGCCATTCAGTGTTCCTTTGGACTTGCAAGATGAAGTTGGTCATTGTACTAAAGCTATAACTGATATAAAACAAGTTCTTGAAGCAAGGATACTAAAAGGATATTATGTAGGTTTTAGGGACGTAATACTTAGTTGCCTACTGGACTCTGCAATTAATGAATCAAGAGTCAATTTTAAATGTGAGCCCTGATGACCGCAGTGTAGGCCGGAGGCAGCGGTCAGCAAGGGCCCACAGCCACGTGGCGTTGAGTTGAGCTGTACAGTTAGTGTCACCTGAAGCAACCAGCGTGTGTGGAGCCTGCGATGATGCATGGTCCGGGCGGGCCGCACTGGTAGCAATGCCTTTTGCCTAATGAATTCTGTCTTAATAAGTCCACGTGGCATTGACTTGTGGTGCACTGAGTTAGTGGCACCTGAAGCACTCAGCGTGTGCGCAGCCTGCGATGATGCGTGGTCCGGCCGGGCCACACTGGCAGCAATGTCTTTTGTCTAATGAATTCTGCCTTAATAAGGCTACGTGGCAATGACTTGTGGTGCACTGAGGTAGTGGCACCTGAAGCACTCAGCGTGTGCGCAGCCTGCGATGATGCGTGGTCCGGGCGGGCCGCACTGGGAGCAATGTCTCTTGCCTACTGGACTGCGTCCTCTGCTATCGGGACTCGATCTGAATTGTGAGCCCTGTTATCCGCAGTGTAGATCGAAGGCAGTAGTCTGTACAGACATAAGTCTGTGGTGCTCTGCTGCTGGGTTCGCAGGGGGCCTGTGTCGAGGAGGCTGGCGGTCACGGCGGAGGCCTCGTGGCAGGGTGAGGGCTGTCACCCTAGCAGATGCTTTGGCCTTCCCACAAGTGAACCACGCCCAGAGCCCCAGCCTATTTATTCATACTCCTACGCTGGAGTGGGGTACGTTGGATCAGCCCACTCCGCTTCCGCTTCCAGGGGGGGACAACACAGCTACATGACCGAGATCTTCCCCACTGCCTGAGGTAACAGGGTTGCGTCTATTGTCCACAACACTACAAGCACCAGCAGTATATGTCCACATGGAGAGGTTTGTGCTCTGCATAGTGAGGTCTGCCCACCACATCACCGCTACACTTGGTATTGTGTGCATTTTTATTGATGGGTGACTTGCGTCCTTCACACATACTTGGCTGCCACATCTCCCAACATTCAGCTATTGTGTGGCTGAGGGACCATGCCATTTTTGGAGGGTCCGCTGTCCTGTTCTGCGCTGCCTCGGTGGTAGTATGGAGGGGGGTGGTCCGGGGGGGAGGTCCTGAGGGTGATGGCAGTGGGTGTTGTGGCCTTCTTGGGTGTCGGAGCTGCATGGTCAGTAGCTCTATGACATGTGTTGGTCTTTAGATGTGGTAATGGGCTGGGCTCCCTTTCACACTGTAGGTAGTCGTCCTGCTTTACACCAGTAAAAGGCAGATGTTAAATTCTTACTGCTAACGCAGCTTATCGGCTGTTTTTGGATCGCACTCCAGATTTGGCTGCTCGTTGAAAATATCGGGAAGTGGTGTTTTCGTGTTATTTTTGCATGGGAACGCCAACTCTGCATATTATTAGCGTTAGTTGTCGCTCTCATTTGTGGTGAATTTTTTTGCGGAAGCTATTGTTGGAAAACTGGCGATATCGGCTGTTTTCAACTAGGTTGAGAATGGAATGATAATTTAAAATCACTGAAAAAACCATAGGTTTAATGAACATTATAATTAGAAATTAGCATTTAAAAAACGTTTGAAATTCACTGAAAAAACCATAGGTTTCAGGCACGTTATAGTTAGAAATTAGCATTTAAAAAACCTTAGAAATTCACTGAAAAAACGATAGGTTTCAGGGACGTTATAGTTAGAAATTAGCATTTAAAAAACCTTTGAAATTCACTGAAAAAGCCATAGGTTTCAGGGACGTTATAGTTAGGTGGACATTTCACTCGTACAAAACCATAGAAATTCCACCGTTATAGTTAGTTCAGTTAACTATAACTCGCGCCCCGCAATGCACTGCTCATGACGTCACATATTACATCATTCATGGCATGGTCAGTGACATCACTGATGACATCACTGATGACATCGCAAATGACATCACTGATGACATCACTGATGACATCATCCACGTGATAATCTGATGCACCTCATCACACCCTAATATAACCTTTAATACACCCACTGTAAAATACACACTGCCATTTTCGAAACCATCCACACACCAATACCAGTTACTACATACTCACTCACTGATTCCTAGGTCTGCACACACATTCACTCATTCACCTATACAAACACTTATACATGCAGTCACTTATCAATACAACACTATCATATGCACTCATACACCTATTCAGACACTCACACACTGCCACTCATCCATGGAGTTACTCACACACCTAGTCAGTCATGCAAAGAATCAATCGCACTACCATTTACTCACCTAAACAGTTATACACATACCACCTCACTAATTCATACAGACAGTAACGCATAGTTACTCTCTTATGTAATCACTGAAACAAGTACAGACTCATCCATACATGCCACTCTCACAATCACTCAGTCTCACATATAGTTATTTATATACACCATCACTCACATATACTTCCTTTTACATATGTAGTTACTCACATATGTACCACTAAGACATACATTCACTCACCAACACACCCATACACACACTTACCAACCCATACAGCTCTTCACAGATGCACTCTTGAACCCATACACCCAGTGACTCACCTACTCACACATCTATGCACAGTCACACACCTCCAACCCACCCACACACACACTCAGTCCCCCATACAAATACTCAAGCAAACAATAAATAACCCATATAGACACTAATGTAGCTACTGACCAACCCATGTAGCAGCTTACACAACAACAGGCAGACTGATACAGACATTCACACAGTTTAGTCACTAACCCATGCATTCAGTAAGACACGTTTAATCAGTCACTTATACAATCAGTTACATACCTCCTAAATCCTCTATCCAGACACTTATACACCCACTCATTCTTCAATACACCTTGCCATATATAAAACATATTTAAACTTTACAGAAACACACAGTCACTGGATGATGTCATCAGTGATGTCATCAGTGATGTCATTTGAGGTGTCATCAGTGATGTCATCAGTGATGTCACTGACCATGCCATGAATGATGTAATATGTGACGTCATGAGCAGTGCATTGCGGGGGCGTGAGTTATAGTTAACTGAACTAACTATAACGGTGGAATTTCTATGGTTTTGTACGAGTAAAATATCCACCTAACTATAACGTCCCTGAAACCTATGGTTTTTTCAGTGAATATATGACGACAACACACAGGCGCTGACACCGTGGGAGTATATCACGGAATGTTTTAATTCCAAATGAAGACCAAGACGCGTTTCGGCGGCGGACCGCCAGTAGGTAGTTATAGTTAGGGCCTTTCTGTTCAAAAAGCATTTTTTTCTTTTGCCAATATCTTTGGCGCCTTTTGACGAATCTTCGCGAAATATTCAAAACTAATGGTTTACTCAGGTCAGCTCCTGTCTTGAAAGTTTCGGGGTGATTCGTCAAGTGGGGGCCGAGAAAAAAGGGGGGTCCCAAAATGCGTTTTCCCCATGTTAATTTCGATAGGAACTTTAGACACGGCTACAGCCTGAACTGCTAAACGGAATTACACCAAATTTGGCAAAAAAGGTAGCTCTTGGTTCAGAAAGCGACCTTTTTTTAAATGGTGTAAATCCGTTCAGCAGTTCCTGAGAAATTAAAAAAATAAAAATATCGATATCTGAGAGCCGAGGAGGGTTCGCGAACCCTCCCGAGCACGACCTTCATTGTTATTGGCTGCCAACACTCCAAACCAGGAAGTGTTGGCAGCCATCTTGTGACTCGGTAAAACCGAGTCACAAGACAGTAAAACAAAAGCATAAAAAACAAGAAAAGGGGGCAGGGTATAAACACCCTGACCCCCCTAGGCCTGCTCACGGGGTCCGACAAGGACCCCCATGGCCAAAAAAAAGCATTTTTTTAATAATTTCAGCTGGGTGCGCGAATCCGGCCGAAATTATAGAAAAAAAACAAAGCATGGGCTCCCGCGCTTCATTTGTTTTAAGCCCCCGGGTGGGCCAGGTCCCGGGGGCAATGCATAATTATGGTGTGGGGGCTCCTGCCCCTCCCCACACTGCCACAGGGACCACCACCTCCCCGGGGCAAACTTTAATTACGGGTGGGGGTCCATTGCGGACCCCCAGCCCCAGGAACCACCACCTCCCCGGGGCTGTGCAAATGATGGGAGGGGGGCAGCGCGGCCCCCCTCTTGGAGCCCTCCATGGCCCTGGGGATGGCCAACCCCCAGGGCCGGCTCCTGCAATGTCCCGGGGTAGCCACCCCAGGGACATTGCCTTTTGCTACGGCAGAGCAGGAGCAGGGCTCCCGCCCTGCCATAGAAAACACTGCTTTGCTTCTTGGAAGCGAGAGCAGGAAACCTGCTCTTGCTTCCAAGAAGCAAAGCAGTATTGCTTTTGGACAAGGGGAGCTGCATGTTAGCAGCTCCCCTTGTCCAAAAGCAATGCCGGCTCCCGCAGGGGGTGGGTCGCCGGCAGGGTCTGCGGGGGCATTGGGGCTCCCCCTGCGGTCTCCATCAAAAAGGCCAGGTCCCGGGGGATGGGGTCCTCCTAACAAATAATTTAAAAAAATTAAATAAATATGGGGCCATGCCCCGGGGAATGGGATCCCCGGGGCCAAAATCGGACATGGGAGGGGGGCCTTGTGGCCCTTCTTCCTTATTTATTTATTTTTTTTAAAAGAAAGAGGTAATGTCCCGGGGGAGGGGGTCCCCGGGGCGATTTTTGAATATTGGAAGTGGGGTGTTTTTTTTTCCTTTCGAGTTTGGAGTAGCGACCCCAACCCGGCTCTCAGTGCGGCCCCCCTGTGTAACGTCGCGTCGAATTCGCGGTTCCTCCTTAAATAAATAATTTTGTAGTATATCATTTAGATGGTAGTGTTGCATTTGTGAAGTTGTTTTAAAAAGGGAGTGTGGTTGAAGTCAATGAGAAGATTAAAATTGATAGAGTTAGTAAAAACATATAAAATTAAAAATTAAAAGGTAAACCAGTAAAGTGTATTGTGTTGTACTACATTGAATTCATGCTTTTGCAAATTTGCGACGGGTGCGCGAATCCACAAAAAAATAAAAAAAGAGTATGTATGTGTTAAGAACATATAGATTTACTATTGTGTTATAGGGTGGCTCTAAAAAGAGCCCTTGTTTTTATTATGAGTTTTTTGCAGCTACATGTAAGTGTGGATGCAGAGCTTTAGGTTGTTGAGAAAGACTCTGTTTCCTTGATCTGTGAAGTGTACTCCATCACTTCTGTAGATGTCGTCCATATCAAAACGTATATTGTTGTAATAGATGGAGCCCAACCTATGGTCTCTGAGGTAAGCAGAAACAGCTTTATTGACATTCTTCCTAGCTTTCTCAATCTGTGGACAGAATTGATTTGACCACTTCCATTTCTATCTTTGGCATATATTAGAGTATACAGAGACATTTTGAGGGAAAAGCAACATCAATTGTGCAAAGGTGTCCTTCATTAGCATTTCCAGACCTACCCCAGTCAATGTGCCTAAGTCATTGCCACCATAGTGCATAATCATGAGGTCAGGGGGTTGGAGATGCAAAAAGGTTTTAACCAAAGGTATCAATTGATGCCACTTTAATCCTCTCTGTGCAATCCATTTAATGTCTACATTTTGTAAAGCTAGGTCTTTGTCAATACCTCTGCGTTCAGCATACCTTTTGCACCAGAAAACATAGCAGTGTCCAACAATCCACACTGTAAGCATCTTGAAGGGATGTCTGGAAGTAATGAAAAGATGTCTGTAGCTGAGGTAGTCAGTTGGTAGAATGAGAGGTAGCTAAAATGGTGGACAAGATGCTGTTTTTAAAAAGCAGATAATTGATTGGCTGTTTATGAACATTGTACACTCAAAAATAGGGTGCATGTTACTTTCTTTAAAAAGCATGTTTCTTATTGGTTATTAAAAAATGTTTGAAAGGTACAGTAGATAGGATAAGGTAACATTTTGTAAAAGTCAACCACACCTGCTGTTTGCATTTGTAACCTTGTGTGCTGAAGTTGAAAATTTGGTGAACATGTGACCTGCCTGTTCAGTTGAATGTTCCAAAAACTGTTACTATGGAAACTGGGATTAAGCAGTATGGGGGAGGGTTGAATCTTTACTATGGTTTTAAAATATGGAATTGTAATTTATATATAAGCAATATGTTATTAAAGTAAGATTTCCCAAGTCAGTATTGTGTTTAGAAGTGGTGTGTTCTTAAAATATAATGCTATTATTATTAGTAATATATTTTTGAACTCCTGTGTGGATTCGCAGCTCTATCGCGATGGTGCACGGTGGAGTCGCGACTCTAGAAAATTGCAGAATCAGTTTGGGCACTTTTAGAAGTCAGTTGGTAAGGGTTAATATGTCTAACCAAAAGAAATGTGTTTTACAATTTGAAGTAATGTAGGAAGCAATGTGATTTGTTACTTACATTTATTTCTGTTGAGAAAGAGAGGGAAAGTTTGCCATTACTGGTTTTACCTTGTGGAGAGTGGTGCATTACATTGATTGTGTGCATAAGAAAATCTTTTATGAGTTTTTGCTATTTCATATTCTACAAATCAATTTGGAAGGAGAGTTATATATTTGTGAGGTGTATTATGTATTAACTTTATTTTTAAACTTTAAAAATTATTCTCGAACTGTGATGTTTGAAATATATTAATAAATGTAGAGTTGTTTATTGTAGTTTGTTTTATTGTACTTAAATGATGTTTGAAATAGATTCTGTGTAGTAATATGTGTATATTGAAAGATGGATTAGTGATTATGGTATTTTGTTTTAGTATGCAGAAATGTACATTTGAAGTATACCGCATAATTGTAGGTGTCGCTTTCAAATTGGAAGTGCAGTCTGTCAAGTTTTAAGGTGTGCATGGACTTGTGTCTGAAGTATGCCTCTACTTGTATATCTATTTTCATATGTCTTACAGATTTGAAGGTGTATGATGTATAACAAAGATGTGTTGTTGCTTTTTATGTGGTAGGCTCAAGACTGTGAGTAGTAGTAGAATGGTAAAGATGCAGCACAAAAGTGTGGTTTAAAAGATGTTGACGTAAGGTATTAGTGATTAGGGTACTTTTTGTAAGTCTCTAGAAAGATACAGTTGAAATATGCCGCATAAGTTTTGGTGTTTGCTTGAAATTGGAAGTTTGTTCTGTGAATTTTTGAGGTGTGCATAGTGTTGTGATAGAAGAAAGTCTGTACTAGGAGATATATTCTAATATGTGTTATGTATCAGAAGATGCTAGATGTATAAAACACATACATGCATCTATTTGTATATTTATTTTATATATGATGGTGCTAGAAAAAGGTTCAGAAATATGTATGTATGCTTTCAGGAATATGGTGAGACTTATAGCAGAGACATGTGAAGGGTTCCTGGTTTGTATTTGGCTAGGTGTAACATTATAAGTAGTTGTAGAATGGTAAAGCAGCAGCACACAAGTGAGGTTTGAGATATGTTTCTAGAGATATTATTTATTAGAGTCATTTGTATGAGTAAATGTAAAGTGCAATCTGTCAAGTTTTAAGTTTAAGGTCTGCATGGCCTTGTGATTGCTGTATGTCTGTTATTGCACATGTGTTCTCATGTCTGCTATGCATGTGAAGATACAGGTATACATCTATTTGTATATTTAGATATGAAGATGATTTAAAAAGGTAGAGACATATGCATGCTTCTTTTAACAATATGGAGAGTTACAGTTGAGTCATGTAGTAGACTGCTGTTTTATATTTGACTAGGTCCAACATTCATGCAGATAAAAAAACACCCAAGCACTACCCATGCAGTCTTCTAATAATCCAGGCACTACCAATGCACTGCTGCAATCACCCAAGCACTACCCTTGCACTCATGCACTCACGCAGGCACTACTTATGCACTCATGCAATCACCCAGGTATTACCTATGCTCTCCTTCAATCACCCAGGCACTACGCATGCACTTATATAATCACTCAGGCACTATCCTTGCACTCCACCAATCATGCAGGCACTACCATTGTACTTATGTAATCACTCAGCCAGTGCTCATGCACTTATAAAATCACCCAGGCACTACCTTTCCACTCCTCCAATCACTCAGCCACTACCTCAGTTCTCCTGCCATCACTAAGGCAGTACCCATGCACTTATAAAATCACCCAGGCACTTCCTATGTACTCCTGTAATCCCCCAGATATTACCCCTGCAGTCATGCAATCACCCAGGCATTACCTATGTACTCCTTTAATCCCCCAGATGTTACCCCTGTACTCATGAAATCAGTAATGCATTAGCTATACACTGCTTCAATCACCCAGGCACTACCCTTGCACTCTTTCAATCACGAAGGCACTACCCTTGTACTTATGTAATCACTCAGCCAGTACCCATGCTCTTATGCAATCAGTCAGGCACTACCCTAGCACTACTCCAATCACCCAGGCACTACCCTTGTTCTCATACAATCACCCAGGCACTACCCCTGCAGTAATGCAATCATTTAGGTACTACCTGTGCAGTTATGCAATCACCAAGGCATTATCCCTGCAATCATGCAATCAGATATGTATTACCAAAGCACTACTTCAATCATCCAGGCACTACCCATACAGTTATATAATGACCCAGGCACTGCCTTTGCACTCTTTAAATCACCCAGGCACTATCACTGTACTCTTCCAATCACCCAACCAGTACCCATTCACTTATAAAATCACCCAGGCACTACCTGTGCACTCCTCCAATCACCCAGGCACTACCACTACACTCATACAACCACCCAGACATTTCTCTACACTTATACAATCACCCAGACATTACCTATGCACTCATGCAATCACCTAGGCATTACCCAAGCACTCCTTCAATCACTGAGCCATTACCCATACACTTATATAATGACCCAGGCACTACACTTGCACTCCTCTAATTACCAAGGCACCATTTCTGTACTCATGTAATTACCCAGGCAGTACCCATACACTTATAAAATCACCCAGACACTACTTTTGTACTACCCCTGCAGTCATGCAATCACGCAGGCTCTACCTATGCAATCATGTAATTACCCAGGCACTACCCTTGCAGTTGTTGAATCACCCAGGACCTAATGTTGCACTCATATATTCACCTAGGCACTACTCAATGACTCATCTATTCCTTCAGGTTCTATTCATACTTATCCATGCACTCAACCTCTATGTGTGCACTCATGCAATTAGCTAGTCACTATCCATCCTCTCCTCCAATTACCCAGCAATTACCCTTGCACTCATACAATCATCCAAGCACTACTCATGGAGTTATGCAATCACTCAGGCAGATGTATTACATGTCTCAGAAGTAGGTTTCACTATATTCCTGAAATATTGTATACATATTTCTTTTAGATATGATGATCATTTGAAAAGGTAGAGACATATGTATGCATGCTTTTAACAATATGGAGAGACTTACAGTTGAGTCATGTAATAGTCTGCTGCTTTATATTTGGCTAGGCCCAACACTCATGTAGTTATAAAAACACCCTAATACTATCCATGCAGTCTTCCAATGATCCAGGCACTACATATGCACTGCTGCAACCACCCAGGCATTACGCCTGCACTCATGCAATCCCCCAGGCACTACCTATGCACTCATGCAATCACCTAGGTATTACCCATGCACTCTTTCAATCACCTAGCCACTACCCATGCACTTATATAATCTCTCAGGTACTACCCTTGCACTCCTTCAATCATGCAGGCACTACCCTTGTACTTATGTAATCACTCAGCCGGTACTCATGCACTTATAAAATCACCCAGGCACTACCGTACCACTCCTCCAATCACTCAGCCACTACCTCAGTACTCCTGCCATCACTCAGGCAGTACTCATGCACTTATAAAATCACCCAGGCACTTCATATGTACTCCTGTAATCCCCCAGATATTACCCCTGTACTCATGCAATCACCAATGCATTAGCTATACAATGCTTCAATCAACCAGGCACTACCCTTGCACTCCTCCAATCACCCAGGCACTACCACTACACTGATACAACAACCCAGACATTACCCTTGCACTCATGCAATCACCCAGACATTACTCATGCACTCCTCTAATCACTTATACATTACCTCTGCACTCATGCAATCACCTAGGCATTACCCAAGCACTTCTTTAATCACCAAGCCATCACCCAAATACTTATATAATGACCCAGGTACTACCCTTGCAGTTCTCCAATCACCCAGGCACTATTCCTGTACTCATGCAATTACCCAGGCAGTACCCATACACTTATAAAATCACCCAGACACTATTTATGTACAACCTCTGCAGTCGTGCAATCACGCAGGCTCTACCTATGCACTCATAAAATACCCCAGGCACTACCCTTGTAGTTGTAGAATCACCCAGGCCCTACTGTTGTACTCGTCTATTCCCCTAGGCACTACTCAATGACTCATCTATGCCTTCAGGTAGTATTTATACACTTATCATTGCACTCAACCTCTATATGTGCACTCATGCAATTAGCCAATCACTATCCATCCTCTCCTCCAATTACCCAGCGACTACCCTTGCACTCATACAATCACCCAAGCACTACCCATGGAGATATGCAATCACTCAGGCAGATGTATCAGTTGTGGGTTTCACTATATTCCTGAAATATTGTATACATATGTCTGTACCTTTTCCTAGCAAATTCATATATAAAAGTAATATAAAAATAGATGTATACCTGTGTTTTATATGTCTATCAACTTCACATGTATGATATGTATCAAAATGGATATGCAAGTAGAGATATACCTCAGTTTCAAGACTAAAAAGGGTTTAAAATGTGAGATATTGCACTTTACATTTCAAACAGACATGTAGATTTATGTGGCATACTTCAAGTAAAATTTTCCACAGATTCTTACAAAGTACCATAATCAGTACTTAGTCACAGAACTTATCTTAAACATCACTTTTCTACTGCTACTGCTTCACTATTCCACTACTAGTTAGGTATTGAGCATAGCTAAGGGCAAAGCAGCAATCTTTGACATGTCTCTGCTGTTAGTCTCACCATCTTCCTCAAACTGTGCATGCATATGTCTGTACCTTTTGGTAGTACACATATATAAAAGAAGGATAGAAATAGATGTATACTTGTGCTTTACACATTTAGCATCTTCAGATGGATAACACATATCAGAGTATATGAGTAAGTAGAGACATATGTTCATAGACACCTACAGTTATGTGGCGTACAAACATGCATGGATGCTTTCAGGAAGATTGTGACACTTACAGCATACATATTTGATAGGTTGCTGCTTTATATTTGTCTGTGAAAGGTTTGCATGAAATACACCACATGATTTTAGGTCTCTACTTGAAATGAGAAGTGCAGCTTCTTTAGTTTTAATGTGTGCAGAAAGAAGGAACAGAGGTGCAGAAAGAGGCAAGAAGGGTGCAGAAAGAAGGAAGAGGGGTGTGAAAGAGGCACGAGGGGTGCAGAAAAAAGCAAGAGGGGTGCAAAAAAACCATGAGAGGTTGAGAAAGAAGCAACAGAGGTGCAGAAAGAAGCAAGAGGGGAGAAGAAAGAGGGAAGAGGGGTGCAGAAAGAGACATAAGGGTTGCAGAAAGAAGGGACAGAGGTGCAGAAAGAGGCAAGAGAAGTGCAAAAAGAAGAAACAGAGATGCAGAAAGGGGGAGGAGGGTGGAGAAAGAGGCAAGAGGGATGCAGAAAGAAGCAAGAGAGGTATAGAAAGGAATAAAAAGAAGTGCAGAAAGAAGCAACAGTGGTGGAGAAAGAGGGAAGAGTAGTGCAGAAAGAGGGAAGAGGGGTGCAGAAAGAAGCATGAGGGGTGCAGAAAGAAGCAAGAGAGGTGCAGAAAGAAGCAAGAGAAGTATATAAAGAAGCAACAGAGATGCAGAAAGGGGGAAGTGGGGTGGAGAAAGAGGCAAGAGGGATAGAGAAAGAAACAAGAGAGGTGCAGAAAGAAACAGAAGAAGTGCAGAAAGAAGGAACAGAGGTATAAGAGATGCAAGAGGGGTGCAGAAAGTGGGAAGAGGGGTATGAAAGAGACACAAGGGGTGCATAAAGAAGCAACAGGGGTGCAGAAAGAAGCACGAGAGGTGTAGAAAGAAACAAAAGAAGTGCAGAAAGACTGAACAGAGGAGGAGAAAAAGGCAAGAGGGGTGCAGAAAAAAACAAAAGAAGTGCAGAAAGAAGCAACAGAGGTGAACAAAGAGGTAAGAGGAGTGCAGAAAGAGGGAAGAGGGGTGCAGAAAGAGGCACAATGGGTACAGAAAGAAGCAAGAGAGGTGCAGAAAGAAGTAAGAGAAGTGCATAAAGAAGCAAAAGAGATGCAGAAAGGGGAAAGTGGGGTGGAGAAAGAGGCAAGAGGGATACAGAAGAAACAAGAGAGGTGCAGAAAGAAACAAAATAAGTACAGAAAGAAAGAACAGAGGTGCAGAAAGAGGTAAGAGGGGTGCAGAAAGCGGGAAGAGGGTGTGAAAGAGTCATGAGGTTTGCAGAAAGAAGCAAGAGGGGTGCAAAAAGGAGCAAGAGATGTACATAAAGAAGTAAGAGAAGTGCATAAAGAAGCAACAGAGATGTAGTAAGGGGGAAGTGGGGTAGAGAAAGAGGCAAGAGGGATACAGAAAGAAACAAGAGAGGTGCAGAAAGAGGGAAGAGAGGTGCAGAAAGAGGGAAGAGTGGTGTGAAAGAGGCATGAGGGTTGCAGAAAGAAGCAAGAGGAGTGCAGAAAGAAGCAAGAGAGGTTTAGAAAGTATTTACATTTCAAACACACACCTATATTTATGTGCATACTTCAAGTGAACTTTTGTACAGACTCATACAAAGTAGTGTAATAACTAATCCATCTCCTAACATGCCTTAAACCTCACTTTTGTGCTGCTGCTTCACCATTCTAGAAATGCTCATGGTGTTGGGCCTAGGCAAATATAAAGCAAAAACCTATGACATGTGTCAGCTGTAAGTCTCACTATATTCTGAAAATCATATATGCATATGTCTGTACCTTTTAAATTAAATGTATTTCTTTATTTATAGATGGGAATATTTGTATATAATTATTTTAATAATATTAAATAATATTTAGAAAGTTTTTAAACTTTTCTTTTTTTTCAGATATTCTCCATAATTATTAAGAAGGATTCAGTATGACAAGAAAAGTGAAAAATAAAAGACAACAAAAAACTATTTAAAGGAGAGAGAAAAGCAGAAATTAGATGAAGTACAACGTGACGTTGAAGAAAAGGTCTTCTGGTAAGAGAGCTAAAGAATTTGTTAAAAGACTTTTAAAGAATGTAATGAATTTTCAAAATGGGGAAAAGAGAAAGAAAAGTACTACAACCAATCATAAGGAAACGAAAAAAGGACAAATTAATGGAAAAATAGGATATGGGAAAACAATCTATGTTGAAAGAAGGATGAAAGAATATAAAGACATTAGGAAGAGACTGTATAAAAATAGAGTACTACAAAATTTATTGAAAGATTGTAAAAAATATAAAAGAAGATAAGCATTTTACAAGAAAAAACAACAGATTGAAAGAGTAGTCGAAAAGGCTTTTGAATTGAAAAGAAGATTGTTTATATTAGTATTGAAGAGAATGAGAACATTGAATAAAACAATGCACTTTATGAAGGAGAAAAGTAAAAGAAAAAGACTGGTTAATAGAACTAACTTTTGCAAAATGTTTTTGGGAGAATGGAAGCACACTTCTAGTACTGAACCTTTTTTTAATGAAGAAAGCTATTTTCAACAAAATACATTAGTTCATGCAGTTGATACCAGTGGTCGTTGTTATGAGGTTAAAAATGGTTGTCCAATTGAAAAAAAAAAGATGGTTCCTAGAAATGTGGAAGAAATAATAGCTGAAGAAGTTCAAGGGAGACGTACACAAGCTCCAGTGTATAAGGGGGATTGTAGTAGTATTTGTAGTATACAACAGGAATCTATTGATATATTACGAAACTTCTTACGAGATTATGGTAAAAAAAAGTGTTAAGCGGAAGATTAAGATGTTGCAAGGACTAGATCCTTGTAAAGTGAGAAAATATACTAACTTGCAGGGTCATTCTCTGACTTGTCATTCAAGAAAAGTGTGTCGAAGTACTTTTCATCATTTATGAATGTTAGCAGTAAATCACTCAGAAATGTGGAAGTTAGTAAGAAGATTGTACTATGTGAAAAGTCCTGCATTATCTTTAAGTGAAATAAACATAGCTCTTTTGCATGGTTCAGTATTGGATGTAAAAAAGTTTCTGATGATATACAGTTTCGTTTCTTTGGTCCTCACGAGGAGTGTGCAGAAAGAGAGAGTTTGATAAGTGTAGGTGTTGAAGAAGAGGTGGGAGATAGTACTACTGAGAAATTTGTAGAAGAAATTACAAAGTTTAAAGTGCTTTCTTGTGAAAAACCAAACTATGTTTGTATTTGTTGTCAACGTACTCACTATAGAAGTCAAACTAGGAATGTTGATGTGTATTTAAAAAGTGAAAAGGAAAACAATGATAAGTGGGAGCAATTTGGCGCTTATTTGTTGGCGGAAGGTCGTTTTGAGTTGGGTAGTGATCAAAGTATTTGTAAATATTGTTACAACAAAGTAGAAGAGAACAAAATGCCAGCTAGAGGGGTACATAACAACCTAGAGTTGGGAGCTATTCCTCCGGAACTGGTAGATTTAAATACATATGAGTCCATTCTTATTCAATCTGTGCAGCCGTTTCAGGCTATAGTTTGTATGGAGCCTAAAACAGGTA
The DNA here is from genome assembly GCA_963921515.1 of Calotriton arnoldi. Lineage (NCBI taxonomy): Eukaryota > Metazoa > Chordata > Amphibia > Caudata > Salamandridae > Calotriton > Calotriton arnoldi. The sequence goes on along the minus strand of CAWUFW010004930.1, from coordinate 673,464 downwards.
AGCTGCCTCCAACAGATTTACAAAGAGGTTTAAAAGGGAGAGTTGTGTATTTACCTTTAGATTTTAAGAAAAATATTGAAACTGTTGGTATAGAGAGAGAGGAAAGTGAACCTGTAGTTATTCTAGTTAATGGTGTACCAACAAAAGGTCGGAAAATATGGCAAGAGTTAGTAGATGTCACCAAACTTTAAAAGGCTACATTATATCTTGTACAAAACAATATTTATTATAAAAATGTATATGCAGAAGAACAAGAAATATCTTTAGAAGATGATAGAGAAATTTCAACGGGCCAAATAGAAAAAGTGGACAACTCCAGGAGTGAAGAAATTTATGAACATTACAGTATACATCCTCTACATTCAAAAGAAGTTATAGGAAACACTATTGAATTATTCCAAATGAAGAAAGTGAAGGGAACTCCCATGAGTGTATGGGAAAAATGTTTAGAAGCTCGTATTTTTCCACAGCTCTTCCCCCCTGGAAAAGGTGGACGATATGATGAACGACCAGTACAGATTCCAACTTCAGAATATCGTACAACAAGATTGTACTCAGAAGATCCAAGATTTCAAAAGTGTATTCCATACTTATTTCATCTTCTGTTTGAAAGTGACTTGTCTGGACTTTCATATGCAGTGAACCACATATTAAAAACGGGAGTTCATCTTACACATGTTTCTGCAAAGGAATTTTTGGACAAAGTTCACCAAAGAGATGATCATTAATTAATTTCATGGCGTGTCAACGTGGTACTAATGAGTATTGGTATCGTCGTCACGGAGAACTTAAATGTATGTTAAGAAACTTAGGAACCCCTACGTGGTTTGTTACGCTTAGCTGTGCTGAATATGCATGGGACGATTTACTTGAATTTCTACGACATGCAAATTCAAATGTAAAAACATTGAATTGAAGGCAGCTGGAAAACTGTGTTCCTTGGATCCTGTAAATGTGTGCAGATATTTTAGTCATAGGTTTCAAGCTATGATGTTTTTTATCTGCAATAAAAATAATCCACCTCTTGGAGAAGTTATTGATTTCTTTTGGAGAAAGGAGTACCAAGCCAGAGGTGCTCCTCATATACACATGCTATTATGGATCAAGAATGCTCCTAAATTTAGAACCGATTCTGATGAAACAGTTTTGTCTTTCATTGAAGACTATGTTACCTGTGCCATTCCAAAAAAGGAGGAGAAAACAGCTTAAGACAACAAGTTTTACGGTTTCAAAGTCATCGATGTGGAAAGTATTGTCGACGAAAATCCATGTCAAAGGGAATATTTTATACAAAATGTCGTTTTGGATTCTCACGTCCAGTAATTTCAAAAGGAAGAGTCAATAGTTTCATGTCAGCAGTAAGGCATACTATAACTCGAAAATCTCCAAAGAATACTCACAACATAAAAAGAACTAAAGAATCAAAGTATATTAATTACTACAATCCAGTGATTTTGACAATGTGGAATGCAAACATGGATATCCAGTATGTTGCAGATAATTCGATTGCTGTTGCGCGCTATGTTACGTCATATATAACGAAATCTGAAAAGACGGAGTTGAAAGAAATGTGGGAAGAAATTTCACAAGAGAAGACTCTTAGTAACAAATTGTTCAGCTTTAGTTTGAAGATGCTTTCCCATCGAGAGATTGGATCCTACGAATGTTCGGATCGGTTGACCTCTGCAAGTTTATATTCAAAGTCAAGAGGAATCATTTGGGTAAGTCTAGGACTTCCTGCAACACGAAATCAAGTATTGAAATCTCTACAAGAAATTGACTACTTGCATTGAATGAACCGGAAAGTTCAGATATTGATAAAACAAATATGTTGGATACGTACTATCTCAAAAGGAGTCCACATCTGGAAAACATAGAAGTACTGCAACATTACAGTTTTAAGAGAAATGTTACTGAAAATATAAATGAAGAAAAATATGCAGTAATTGGATGTAATGGATGTTTCGTAAAACATGCCAAAGGAAATCTTATTAACCACAGGAAACTCAGTTGTGAACTCCAGATAAAAGGGTATTTTTCTATTTAGCACTTCTGCAACTCTTCAAGCCTTGGCGTAGTGAAACAGAATTACTTGGAGATTTTGAGTGCTATGAAGATTCTTTTAATGCATGTAAAGATAGCATTCAATGCACAATTTTTCCAACTTACCTACAAATGTTAAATGAAGAGATTGAACAAGAAACTTCTATTGCAGCTGAAATAGCTAGAGACAGTTCTCAAGATAGTCAAAGTTATGATCCACTAAGTCAAGATCCACTAGGACAACCAATTCTTGAAAATGAAGGAGCAGTAGCCATGAATGAAGTAGAAACGGCACTGCAACAAACACAACAGGATATTATTGAGTTGGGAAACTTAGAAGAAAAACTAAATATTGAACAAAAATAAATATATCAGCAAGTGACACAACAGATTCAGCATGGTTTACTGCATAAAAAAAAAGAATGCCAATGCACATAATTTAAACCTATTCGAATGTACATCACTGGGCAAGCTGGAACAGGAAAAAGTTTCTTAATTAAAGTTTTGACCAGTTATCTACTTAAAACCACTGAATCACATTTATCTTGTGTTGTAACCGCTCCAACTGGGTTAGCAGCACATAACATTAAAGGGATTACATTCATCGATTACTCATGCTACCAGTTGAACATAAGAATAAGTTGGAATATCACAAACTATCTGGAGAAGCTTGTTATGAAGTTTAAAGAGTACTCAAGAAAATGAAACTTCTAATCATTGATGAGGTGAGCATGGTCTCAAACGTAATGCTTGCCTTTGTACATTTAAGAATGCAACAGATTTTAAAAACAGATTATGATGTTCTATTTGGAGGAAAACATGTAATTCTATTCGCTGACCTACTACAACTTACTCCTGTAAAAGGACAACCTGTTTTTAAAACACTTCTCCATGAAGACGTTAAGAAATCTTTGGGAAGTATTGGAAATGTCAACATTTGGTCTTATTTTGAATATAAAGAACTTATTAAGAATATGAGACAAGCAAGTGATGAACATTATGGAAACATTCTTCAAGAGATAAGAATTGGTGTTTTAACAAAACATGGAAAAGAAGCTTTACAAAGTCGGCTTTAAATGAACTTGTTTCCAAATGAAAACATAGCACCTGAAATATTATACAAAAAAATTGGAGAAAAGAAAGTCTATACTTTGCCTAATGCCTACACTGCAAGAGTGTTCTACATTCAATCAAGAACTTTTGAAATTGGAAAAGCAACCAATACTGAAAATGGAAGCTATCGATAAAATGGAACATGAAGGAGTTACTATTCTTCTCTCAGAGAAATTACAGTCAAAATTGGATTCTTTGGAAAAGTTGGTGTCTAAGACTGCAGGTTTAGAAAATACTTTATATGTATGTGTGAACTGTCGGGTAATTTTACGGCATAATTTGAATGTAGAAGAAGGTTTAGTAAATGGAGCAATGGGAAAAGTTGTTGATTTTGTAAATTTTCAGAACAGAGATGGAATTGAATTTTTGAAGATTAAATTTGATCAGATTGTAGAGGTAAAACAGATTGGACGTTGTAGTATTCGTGTTTTGCTTGTAAAAGACTTGTATGTTTGTAGAAATCAGTTTCCTCTTTCTTTAGCATATGCTGTAACCATTCATAAATCTCAAGGTTTAAGTGTAGACAGTGCTTTGGTAAATATTGGAAATACAGTGTTTAAAGAAGGCATGGCATATGTTGCATTGTCTCGAGTAAGGACATTATCTGGTTTGTATTTGATTGATTTTGATGAGAAAAAGATTAGTGCTGATATAAATTGTGTAAGAGAGTACAATCGGTTAAGAAGACTTTATGCTCCTAACTTAGGTGAATATCCTGTATATGAGAAACGTATAGTGTGTCCAAAACAGAAATATGACAAATATTTCACAGAGATTCAAAAAAAGAAAACAATTCAAGAGAATGATGAAACTGCAAAGAAAATGAAAATGGACCCAGTTGATGATATTGTAGGATACCAGTTAGAAAATAGTTCAGGTATCAACTGCTATGCTAATGTAATTGTAAATGTTGTGTTTTATCTAGAGGATCTTCCTCATGAAAATATGGAAAACCGAGAAAAAAGATTCTGTTCTTTACTACATTATATTTTTCAAAAGTTGATAACTGATATAACTAAAATCCATACTGCTTCTGGCATTCGGCATCTTTTGGATATATGTACTGGTTCTTTGCAATTTACATTGAATGTACAACAAGATGCAAAAGAATTTCTTATGTTTATGCTTGCAGTATTGGAAGATGAAGGAATATAAATATAAAATTTGTTTGGACTAAGTTACAGATGGGATCACAAGTGTTCATTTTCTTCTACCACTGAAATAGACACTGAACGATTCATATACTTGACAATACCAGATTGCAAATCAGTGTCTTTTAACAAGTTACCAAAAACAGCTAATCAAGATATGAAATGTTCTCATTATAAATCAGAAATGTTGTCAACATTATTTATAGAAAGATTTGGACAATATGTAATTTTAATGCTACAACGTTGTAGAGCAGATGGAAGAAAATTGGAAACCAAAATAAAATCTTTTGTGGCAAGTCAAGTATCAATTTCAGGAAGAACTTTTAGAGCAGTGGCTATTATTTTTCATGATGGACCTACTACAACATCTGGACACTATACTGTGTATTTAAAGTGCAATAAAGGACGGACACATTATAATGATGCCCATTTGGAATTCAAATGTTGGTTGCCTTACGAATTACCAAATTCATATCCAATATTTTTGATGCCAAAGCTTTGAAAATATCATTCGGCCTATTGGGAAGATGTGAACACGAATTAACAAGTTTATTTGGGATATTTTCAATGCAAATGGTTTTGGAAACATTATTCGGCCTATTGGGAAGATGTGAACAATTACTGTTTCAATTATTGTTTGTACTAATTCTTATTGCATTTGCAAAATGTGTTTGTAAGAAGTAGTTTATATATTTGATCTTTATATAATACGTGATGTAAATGAGAGTGTATATTTTACAAAATGTACTGAAGAGAAATAAATGATTTAATTAGACCTGGGCATTGAACTCTGCTCCGTTCGCGGAGTTTGCAGAGTTTTCTGCACTCCGCACTCCGCGGAGCTCGCGGAGTGCAAGAAAACATTGCTTCGTGTAGTGCAGCAGAGTTTTTTCCCCGCTCGCGCTGGCGAACGGTAAGTTCAGGAGCACGGGCTGCTGCTCGGGTAGAATTTCTACCCGAGCTGCAGAAAGACCAGTGCGAACAGCAGTTTGCACTACACTCCCCACTTGTGGAACTTTGCTGAGTTTTTTTGTAACTTCGTGAAGTTCCGCGTAGCAAAACTACGCGAACTACGCCCAGGCTTAGATTCAATGTAGTTGAAGAATGTCATTTAGAAACTGTAGATAGGTAAACAGATAGTTGAACTTGTTGTAAATATTTTTAACGCAGATTTTTTTTTTTTTTTTTACAATCTCATCGATTGTATTTTTTCCCTGCTGTTATATGATGATCTACATTGAAATCACTGTGTATGGTGAAATTCAGTAGAATCTGAGAACAGCAAAAAAGGGAAACTGAATATGTAATGTAATTCTAAAATTATGCTGTGTTCTTAAAACTATAATATTATAAGTAATAACAGTTTACCTTCTTTTTTTACAGAAAGTAATACTGAAGTTTGAAAAGATTTTAAATTCAGTTTACAACAAAACTACTGTAAAATAGTTTCACTGAGTTTTGTATCTTCTTTAATAAAGAAGGTAAGATGAAATAATGTAATAAGCATGAGAATATGAACTACTGTTTACAGTCGCTTTTACTGCACTCATCCATTTTTTCAAACACTACCCAAGCACTCATCTATACAGTTAGGCACTATTCCCACACTCCTGCCATCACCCATGCACTATCTATGCACTTCTCCAATCACCTAGCCTGTACCCATACCATTATAATATCACCCAGACACTACCTATGTACTCCTCTAATCACCCAGGCACTATCTGTACACTCATGCAATCAGCTAGACATTACCCGTACACTCTTCCAATCATGCAGGTAGTACCTATACACTTCTCCAATCCCCTAAACATTACCCCTGCACTCATGCAATCACCCAGATACTACCCTTGCACTCTTTCAATCATCCAGACAGTATCTATACAATGCTCTATTCACTCAGGCAGTACACATGTACTTATAAAATCACCCAGGCACTATTTATGCAGTCCTCCAATCACCCAGGTACTACACCTGTTCTCCTCCAATCACCCAGCCAGAACCCTTCAAGTTATAAAATCACTCAGGCACTACCTATGCACTCCTCCAATCACCCAGGCACTACCCCTACACTCATGCAATCAGCAAAACATTACCCCTACACTCATGCAATTACCGAGGTATTCCTCTATTCCCCCCGACATTACGCCTGCACTCATGCAATCACTTAGGCGTTAGCCATGCACTCCTCCAATGCCCCAGACATTACCCCTGCACTCATGCAATCACTTAGGCATTACACATGCACTTCGCCAATGACCCTGACATTACCCCTGCAGTCATGCAATTACCTAGCTATTACCCTTGCAGTCTTTCAATCACTCAGGCAGTACCCATGCATTTATAAAATCATGCAGGCACTACCTATGCACTCATGCAATCACACAGGCACTACTGATGCACTCCTCAATGCACCTAGGCATTACCCATGCACTCCTCCAATCAGCCATGCACTATCCATGTACTCCTTCAATCATCCAGTCACTACCCTTGCAGTCCTCCAATAACTCAGGCACTACCGCTGTACTCATATAATTACCCAGGCAATACCCATACACTTATAAAAACATCCAGACACTACCTATGCACTCATGCAATCACACAGGCACTACTGATGCACTCCTCGATGCACCTAGGCATTACCCATGCACTCCTCCAATCATCCAGCCAGTACCCATGCACTTAAAAAATCACCCAGGCACTACTTATACACTTGTCCAATCACCCAGGCACTTCCACTACAGGCATGCAATGACCCAGACATTACTCTTGCACTCATGCAATCAGGCAGACATTACTCATGCACTCCTCCAATTACCTACACATTACCCCTGCACTCATGCAATCACTTAGGCATTACCTATCTACTCCTCCAATGACCCAGACATTCACCCCTGCACTCATGCAATCCCCTAGCTATTACCCATGCAGTCCTTCAATCACTCAGGCAGTACCCATGCACTTATAAAATCATCCAGACACTACCTGTGCACATGCAATCACTGAGGTACTACTGATGCACTCATCGATGCACCTAGGCATCAGCCATGCACTCCTCCAATCAGCCATGCACTATCCATGTACTCCTTCAATCACCCAGACACTACCCTTGCATCCCTCTAATAACCCAGGCACTAGTGCTGTACTCATTTAATTATCCAGGTAATACCCATACACTTATAAAAACATCCAGACACTACCTATGCACTCATGCAATCACACAGACACTACTGATGCACTCCTCGATGGACCTAGGCATTACCCATGCACTCCTCTAATCAGCTATGCACTATCCATGTACTCCTTCAGTCACCCAAGCACTACTCTTGCACTCCTCCAATAACTCAGGCACTAGCGCTGTACTCATATAATTACCCAGGCAATACCCATGTACTTATAAAATCACCCAGGCACTACCTCTACACTCATGCAATTAGCTAGACATTACCCCTACACTCATGGAATTACTGAGGCATTATCTATGCACTCCTCGAATCCCGCAGACATTACCCCTGCACTCATGCAATCACTTAGGCATTAGCCATGCACTCCTCTAATTATCTACACATTACCCCTGCACTCATGCAATCACTTAGGCATTACCTATGCATTCCTCCAATGACCCAGACATTCACCCTGCACTCATGCAATCACCTAGCTATTACCCATGCAGTCCTTCAATCACTCAGGCAGTACCCATGCACATATAAAATCATCCAGGTACTTCCTATGCACTCATGCATTAACCTAGGCACTACTTATGCACTTCTGCAATCACCCAGGAACTACCACTACCCTCATGCAACCACCCAGACATTACTCTTGCACTCATTCAATCACCCAAGCACTAGCTATGCACTCTTACAATAACCCAGGCACTACTCTTGCACTGGTGTAATCACACTGGCAGCATCCATGCACTCCTCCAATCATCCAGCCAGTACCCATGCACTTAACAAATCATCCAGGCACTACTTATACACTTTTCCAATCACCCAGGCACTACCACTACAGTCATGCAACCACCCAGACATTAATCTTGCACTCATGCAATCAACCAGGCACTAGCTATGCACTCGTAGAATAACCCAGGCAATACTTTTGCACTGCTGCAATCACCCAGGCAGTATCCATGCACTCCTCCAATCATCCAGCCAGTACCCATGCACTTAAAAAATCACCCAGATACTACTTGTATACTTTTTCTATCACCCACGCACTACCACTACAGTCATGCAACGACCCAGACATTATTCTTGCACTGATGCAATCAGCCAGACATTAGTCATGCACTCCTCCAATTACCTACAAATTATCCGTGCACTCATGCAATCACTTAGGCATTACAAATGCACTCCTCCAATGACCCATACATTACCCCTGCACTCATGCAATCACCTAGCTATTACCCTTGCAGTCTTTCAATTACTCAGGTAGTACCCATGCACTTATAAAATCATCCAGACACTATCTATGCACTCATGCAATCACACATGCACTACTAATGCACTCCTCTATGCACCCAGGCATTACCCATGCACTCTTCCAATCAGCCATGCACTATCCATGTACTCCTTCAATCACCCAGGCACTACTCTTGCACTCATCCAATAACTCAAGCACTACCCCTGTACTGATATAATTACCCATCCAGTACCCATGCCCTTATAAAATCATCCAGGCACTACCTATGCACTTATGCAATCACACAGGCACTACTGATGCACTCCTTGATGCACCTAGACATTACCCATGCACTTTTCAATCCCCTAGGCAATACCCATGTAGTCATGCAATCACTCAGGTAGTACACATGCACTTCTGCAATCATCCAGGCACTACACATACACTCATGCAATCACACATTCACTACCCATACACTTCTCCATATATTCCACTTGCCACAATTCATACAACACTTACACTCTATTTTTAACCAAATAGGCGGTTCTGAAAAGAACCCTTTTTTTCTTCTTTTTTGTTTTATATTTTTTCGTGTTTTTTAACTCTTTTTTAATTTATTTTGAGTTGGTTTTTTTTTAAATGAAAAAATAAACAGAACCAACAGTGAAAACGTTCAAAAAATTATGCCATTAGGAAGTCATTGCAAAAAAATAAAATAATAATAATTAACAGTGGTGGATCTTAATGGCAACCAGGATGGCATCCACTGATTGCTCAACAACACATAAGATTAACTTGCATTTAATACAACACTGCTCCACTCTGGCAAAGTCAGGGATGATGTTTGGTGGAGCAGTTGTTGTGGAAGCAGATGAGGTGCTAGGTCCAGCAGCGTTCTCCTCAGTTGCCTGCTTTTGTTACTCACGTCACAGCTGTTGTCTTGCGAGACACCGAGGGTGCATTGTTTGCAAATGCTTTAACATACTGACATGTAAACTGAAACATGTGCTTTCAACACCAGCAGCAGACTCCCAACAGTTAACTGATCAGCTGTTTACTACAGTGTTCCAATGAGCAACTAGAGTGTTAACATTCTGGATTGATGCCAAAAGTGTGGCACATCTGACCGCCATCTTGATGGAATCGATGTGGAAAACCGAAACATTTTCTACTGAGGAAATTGCAGTAAATGAGGAGATTAGGGAGCTTTGTAACAAATAAGTCTCACAAGAAGGACACCAGAGACCCCAAAGGTAGCACAAATTTCACCCGAATGTTGCTAAAGTATAGCCCAATGTCAACAGTGTGCAAAACACTCACACGTATTGGGCTTCTTTATAGAAGTGCATGAAAGGGTTAACAAACACTAACCATTCAGGAATGTAGTGACAAATCAAAAAAAAGGAACAATATGTTTTTATTTGCTGCCTTCCACACTTTACAGAGGGTACAAATTTGAAAATGCTGCCATTAATGGTTGCTTTGTGTCAGAGTGGTGTGCCATTCTTATGCTTAGTTTATACATTTTCTGACAGTATTGTATCTATATGATAAGACCAAAAAGTAATATTTGATCAATGATCTCAATTTTCAGGACTGTGAATTATATTTAATTTGGAGAAAAACATGATTGAAAAGGTATGTGTGTATGTGAGAAGGTTATAAGAGAGTATAAAATATTTTTGAGAAAATATTGGAATTCTATGAGGTGATGTATGAGGAGTTTTGTGAGTGGCTTTGTAAGTTTAATAACAGTTGAGTAAGATGCTTTATGAGTGTAGGAAAATGGGACAGTTTGTCTGATTTGCAAACTATGTGTGTGAGAAGTTGGTTCACAATTTGTTGCTTTGAATTAGTATGCAGTACATTTGCATTTTACAACATGGTCTATTGGTAGTAAACAAACTGTATATGAAGAGTTAAACTTTTAGTTAGCAAGGCATTAGAAGATTTGGAAATATTTACATGTGTATACATGATATGCTGTTCTCAAAAAGTGTTTTTCTTTGAATTCTGGGTGTTGCAGTTCTGTTACACTGCTTTGTCAGAAAACTACAGAAGCACAGATACATTCAGTCGCTTACCAGAAGCTACTTGTGCATGCAGCAGATTCAAACATAGTTGTAGTCCCACCTATATTGCTCTCTTTTCTTTAACACAGGCACTGAGGTGTCTGTTTATAGCAACTTACAAAGATATTTACAGAGTCATATCGATACTAAAATAGACAGTCACATACTGGCACATTTACTTAAACGTCTCATGGCAGTGCTACAGGTGTACTCCTACAATTTTTTAGATATGTTGGCAAGTACTGATACAACCTTTTCATTCTTGTAGAGGAATACTCTTTCAAACATGGATGATACTTGGTAGTGCAGATCCTATGTGTGCACTTTCCCTTGTAACTTGATTTGCCATGTAAAAGCTGTTTGTAAAATCTTAAATCCAAGTTTCAGTATGCACAAGTCACATAAGAGAGATACTATAGATGTGCTATAAAGCATGCTGGTTTGTGCTTTAAAAATGAGAGATGTTCTTTTCAGTTCACTAAGTTACTTGTGTTCTTATGAACCTATGCCAAGTACTACATAGAGTATGCCATCCCAAAAGCAACTGACATACATGTTAAGAAAAACATAAAACCTCTGTTTCAGCTATTGAAACAGCTACAGAAGCACATGTAGATTCAGTCACTCACCGAAAACTATTAATACATGCAGCAGACTCAAAGGTACTTGCAATCACACCTACGTAGCTCTGTATTGCCTAACACAGGCACTGAAGTATTTCTGCAGCCACTTACATATACATTTAGACAGCCATAGAGGTAATATAGCAGGCAGTTACATACCAGCATATTTACTTAAACAACACATGGCACTGCTAGAGGTGTACACATACACTCCCTCAGATATGTAGGCAAGTACTGACTCAATCGTTTTAACCATGCAGAGAAATAGTATTTCAGAATGGGTGATGGCTAGTAGTGCAGATCCTGTCTGTGCATTGTCACTCACTGCAAGCTTAACTTGGCATTTTATAGGTGTTTCTGAAGTGTCAACCCCATGTTTTAGTGCACATAACACACTTCTAAGATATGCTGTATGTATGCCATAAAGGATGCTGTTTTGTGCTTAAGAGATTGACAGATGTCCTTTTGAGTTGAATACGTTACTTGAGCACTTGTAGGCCCCTATGTGAAGTACTACATAGAGAACACACCCTAAAGCAACTGATATACATGTTCACAAAAGCACAGACCCTCTCTGCAACCTAATCAAAACAGCTACAGAAGCACATATACATTCAGTCACTTACTAGAAACTACTTATGCTTGCAGCAGACTGAAAGGTAGTTGCAGTCACACGTTCATGGCTCTTTATTCCTTTACAGAGGCACTGGAGTATTTGTGCAGCCACTTACAGACACATTTAGACGTCCATAGAGCTGCAAAAACACCCAGTCACATACCAGCACATTTACTTTAAGATCTTATGATACTCATACAGGTGTACTGCTACACTCCCTTACATATGTAGGAAAGTACTGACAAAACCTTCAGAACCATGCAGAGAAATAGTTTGTGAGTCATGGGTGATGGCTACTAGTGCAGACCCTGTCTGTCTATTCTTAGTCCAAGCTTCACTTGGCATGTTATAGGTCTTTCTCAAGTATCAAACCCACATTTTTGTGCACAGAATAGACTTCTAAGATATGCTGTAGGTATGCAATAAAGGATGATGTTTTGTGCTTAAGAGATTAAGAGATGTCCTTTTGAGTTGAATAAGCTACTTTTGAACTTACAGGCCTCTATGCCAAGTAGTACATTGAGTATGTCATTCCTAAAAAATTGACATACTTGTTCACAAAAGCATAGCACATCTATTTCAGTTACAGACACAGCTATAGAAGCATTTGTACAGTAAATCACTCACCAGAAACTATTTATGCATGCAGCAGATGCAAAGGTAGTTGCAGTGACACCTACATAGCCCTCTATTGCCTAACACAAGTACTGAAGTAATTTTGCAGCCACTTACATACACATTTAGACACCCATAGAGGTATTATTGCAGAAAGTTACATACCAATACATTTACTCAAGCATCTCATGGCACTGATAGAGGTGTACTCCTACACTCTTTCAAATATGTAGGCAAGTACTGACACAACCTTGTCAACCATGTACAGAAATAGTTGTTCAAACATGGGTGATGGCTACTATTGCAGCCCCTGTCTGTGCACTCTCACTGCAAGCTTCAGTTGGCATGTTGTAGGTCTTACTGAAATGTCAAACCCACGTTTTAGTGTACATAACACATTTTTAAGATATGCTGTATATATGCCATAAAGGATGTTGTTTTTGGCTTAGGACATTGACAGATGTCTTTTTGAGTTGAGTAAGTTACTTGTGAATTTGCAGGCCTGTAAGCCAAGTACTGCATAGAATATGACATCCCTAAAACAATTGACATAGATGTTCACAAAAGCATAGAGCCTCTATTACAGTTACAGAGACAGCTACAGAAGCACTTATACATTCAATCACTCACAAGAAACTATTTATGCATGCAGCAGAATCAAAGGTAGTTGCAGTGACACCTACATAGCTCTCTATTGCATAACACAGGCAGTGAAGCATTCGGGCAGCCACTTACATACACATTTAGGCAACCATAGAGGGATTATAGTAAGTAGTTACATACCAGCACACTTACTTAAACATCTCATGGCACTGAAAGAGGTGTACTTCTGCACTCTCTGAGATATTTAGGCACGTACTGACTCAACCTTATCAACCATGTACAGAAATAGTCCTTCAAACATGGGTGACGGCTACTAGTGCAGACTCAGTCTGTGCTCTCTCACAGCAAGCTTCACTTGGCATTTTATAAGTCTTTCTTAAGTGTCAAATCCACTCAAAAACTCATGCACCCAGTCACTGACCCACTCTGATACTCATATACCCACTTAGACATCTACTTAAACAGGAAGAGATTCACTCAGACTCTGATGCACCCACTCACAGATCCAGGGAGACACTTATGCAGGTAGTCCCAGACCTATTCAGACACAAATACTTCTAGTCACACACCTATTGAGACACTCATGCACTCAGTCACACACTCATTTTCAAAGGTCACAGGTTACAGGTAGGAAATGGAATTAAAAAAACCTTAGACTTTCACTGAAAAAAACCAAAGGGTACAGGGGTGTTATAGTTGGGAAATAGAATTTAAAGACCTTAGAAATTCACTGAAAAAAACAAAGGTTGTAGGGACGTTATAGTTAGGCTCACATTTCAATCTTACAAAACCAGTGAAATTCAGCAGTTATAGTTACCTGAGCAAACTATAAATTATGCCCCGGTAATGCACTTCTTATGTCCTCACATATTACATCACTCATGACATGGTCAATGACATCACTCATGACATCTCAAATTATATTACTGATTACATCATCCACAGAACCACTCACACACCCATTCACACCCCTCAAACAACCTCACATATACCCACTTCCATACAACTCACAAACACATTCACAGACTCATACAAGTACTCACACACCCACTCACTGATTCATAGAGCCACTCACACATCCACTCACTCATATAGCTACTCACATAACCACTAACTCACCCATACAGCCACTCATGCATCCACTCACTCACTCACTAATATAGCCACTCACACATCCAGCCATACAGATATACAGTCAGTAACATACCCACTCATATACCCATACAGCCACTCACACACTGATTCAGTCACCCATACAGCTACTCATACACCTACTCATTCACTCATACAGTCCTTCATAAAGCCACTCACTCACCCATGCAGTTATTTACACACCCACTCACTCAAACAGATACTAAAACATGCACTCACTCACCTATACAGTCAATGGCACAAGCGCGCACTTACCATACAGCCACTCTCAAATTCACTCATCCACCTATACTGTCACTCATACACCCATGCACTCATCCATACACCACTTATGCACCCACTCACCAATACAGCCATTCACATATACAGAAACTAACACACTCATTCATACACCCATACAGCCACTCACACACCCCATCACTCACCTACACAGCCTCTCGCATGCCCACTTACTCACCCATACATCACTGACACACCCACTCACTCACTGACACTGCCACACAAGTCACTCACTCATGCGTACAACCACTCACATACCCATAGAGCCACTCAGATACCTACTCACACATGGGTACACACAGTCACAAAAACACTCACATAATTTGTGTTACAAATAGTATTACTCTTTAGTAGTACACAAACAATACTTATTTAAGTTGTGTAGTATCTAAGTATATATCGTTAACACTCAGAAACTTTTAGAAAACACTCATAGTCACTGGATGAAGTCATTAGTGATGTCATCAGTGATGTCATTGACCATGTAATGAATGATGTAATATGTGAGGTGATAAACAGTGCATTGAGGGGGCATAAGTCATAGTTAACTCAGGTAACTATAACTACTGAATTTCACTGGTTTTGTACAAGTGAAATGTGAGCCTAAATATAACGTCCCTGTAACCTTTGTTTTTTTTTGTGAATATATGTATATATGTTCTCTTATACTGGGTGTTCCCTTGTATCTGGACAAAGGTAAACCTCTCTGAAGAGCTAAAACAATAGCGGAACATGTGCCAGGGGTTGCTTTTTTCATTTCAGGTTAGCATGGGTGGTATTTTATCAATCCAAAGCTGTAATACTGTGCCTAGAGTGGTAAATGGCTTATGCCATTTTAATACTCTGCATGGATGGCACTGTGCTTAAAGACTTTGCTGTAGGAATGGCAAAAGACTTTCCACCTTTTGTCTTGGCATGGATGGCCCTGCGCTACTCCTATGCTTAAAAGCTTTGATACAAAAGCAGACATTTGAGGTGAGCAAATTCAGAGTTTCACTGAAGCTGTAGGGTGCTCTATACAGGGGGTGCTCTCTACCTAAACTTGGGAATTACCCAGAGTTTTCTGCTTCTATTTGGCACATATATATATATATATATATATATATATATATATATATATATATATATATATATATATATATATATATATATATAAATGAACCTTCGCCACTGAAGTCTTTTCAGGTAGACAGACGAAGCAGACCCAGTATCGGTGCAAATTTGTTTAATATAAACCCGTTTTCCGCCATGACGCGTTTCAGCCTCCAAGAGGCCTTGATCATATATATATACATACATACATACATACATACACACAAATATATATATATATATATATATATATATATATATATATATATATATATATATATATATATATATATTATCTACTGGCGGTCGCCAGTAGATAGTTATAGTTACAACCTATTATCCATAGGAAATCCGCGACATTCTATTTGAAATAACTCTCTTGCCGGTTGACGTATCTTCGCGAAATTTTCAAACTTCGTGGGGCGCTCCGGTCCGCTCCTACCCTGAAAGTCTCGGGGGATACGTCAAGCGGGGGCCGAGAAAAAGGGGGTCCCAAAACGCGTTTTCCCCATGCATTTTCCCATAGGAAACTTTAGACACGGCTACAGCCCGAACTGCTGAACGGAATTACACCAAATTTGGCAAAGAGGTAGTTCTTGGTTCAGAAAGAACCCTTTTGTTAAATGGTGTAAATCCGTTCAGTAGTTGCTGAGAAAATGAAAAGTTAAAAGTTAGTGATATATAGGGACGAGTAGGGTCCGCGTACCCTCCCGATCACGAGCTGCATGTTAATTGGCTGTCAGCTGGCTGTCAACATTCCGATTCAGGAAATGTTGGCAGCCATTTTGTCCCTCGGTAGAACCGAGGGACAGAAACAAGTGCGCAAAGCGCACAAAGGGAGCAGGGTAGAAACACCCTGACCCCTAGGTTTGCTCAGGGGTCCCACAAGGACCCCTGGGCAAAAAAAAATTTTTTTTAAAAATCGGCAGGATGCGCTCAGGGTGCGCGAATCCTGCCAAAAAAAAAAATTGAGCGCGGTCTCCCGCGCTTTGATGTTAATTGGCCCCCGGGTGGCCCAAGTCCCGGGGGCATGGTGGGGGATAATTTTATGTGTGGGGGGCCTCAAGGGCCCCCAAGCCCCGAGGACCGCCACCCCCGGGGCTTTTTAAAAATGGTGCGGGAGGGCTCTGAGCCCTCCCGCAGCCCGGGGACCACCACCTCCCGGGGCTTTTTTTAAATAATTATTAAACCTGTGTGGGGGCTCCAGCCCCCACACGCCCGAGGACCACCACCTCCCGGGGCACTAAACATTTTAATATGGGGGTCCGTTACGGACCCCAGAGCCCCGGGGACCACCACCTCCCCGGGGCTGTGTACTGAATGGGAGGGGGCCGCGCGGCCCCCCTCCTGGAGCCCTTGATGGCCCTGGGGACCACCACCCCCAGGGCCGGCTCCTGCAGTGTCCCGGGGTGCCTACCCCGGGACACTGTAGTTTGCTATGGCAGGACGGGAGCCTCGCGGCTCCCGTCCTGCCATAGCAAACTGCTTGGATATTGGAAGAGAGAGCAGGGAAACCTGCTCTCTCTTCCAATATCCAAAGCGATTGCTTTCCACATGGGGAGCAGCATGTCAGCTGCTCCCCATGTGGAATAGCAATGCCGGCTCCCAAGGGACGTGGGGAGCCGGCGGGACTGTGGGGGATTGGGGACCCCCACAGTCCCCAACGGAGAGGGCCAGCCCCGGGGGATGGGGTCCCCGGGGCAAGTAGTGGCCCGGGAGGGGGCCACGCGGCCCCCTCCCCAAAAAAGAGAAAAATTTTAAAAAGAAATGGAAAGGCCGGCCCCGGGAGATGGGGTCCCCGGGGCCTTAAAATGGCCAGAGGAGGGGGCCACGCTGCCCCCTCAAAAAAATAAATATAGAGGCCATGCCCCGGGGATGGGGTCCCCGGGGCCAATACAGGCCCAGGGAAGGGGGGCCACGCGGCCCCCTTCCCGTTTTTTTTTTTTAAGGTAATTTAAAAAAAGGGGTAAGGCCCTGGGGGATGGGGTCCCCAGGGCCCAAAAAAAGAAAAAACCGGACATGGTTAGACATGAAGTATTCAGGATTGGTTACAATTCCGCCACATGAGAGAGGAGGAAATCGAGTACTCAAATTGAGGCGTATGGAATCAAAACTGATTATTCGATTTAAAACCAAGGTCCCCCTTGGGCTCAATGGGGACGAAGAAATGTATATACATTTGTAAATATTTGGTTCAGCTTTGACATACAGACTTATAATGAGTATATTTTAGAGATATTAATTTTCCACATATAAGCTTGTTTTCCTCAAATTATAATGTGGTTTAGATTTCAAGAGAGCACGTAACCGGTATTGCATTTTTATTGTGTTGCAAGTAGTTTCTTTATAATAAGCCTAACTTATTAGCATTTGTTTGAAGTGTCTGTAAGACAGTGGGGCACTTAGCCCTCAAGTATATGGGACACTAAGTCATGATTTCTTTGAAGTTGATAAGTTGTTCTGTAAATACGGACAATTTTCACAAGCTAAATGTAATGAAGATTTGATAGTACATCATACATTGGGTAGACTCTATGTATAAGATGAAAATGCGTAATAGTGGCTTACATAAATAATACTTTTTCTTGCAACATTTTTGGGTAAAAGAAATAAAAAGAGTAATTGTAATATATGTAAAAACAACCGGTCCCACAATGCCTCATTATAGGCAACGTGGAGACCATGTATAAAAGTCGCCAGTAGGTAGTTATAGTCAGGACCTACTTTCCATAGGAAAAGCATTTTTTGATTTGCCAATATCTTTGGCGCCGTTTGACGAATCTTCATGAAATTTTCCGAAAAATAGGGTTGGACCGCTCAGTTTGTGTGTTGAAAGTTTCGGGGTGATTCGTCAAGCAGGGGCCGAGAAAAAAGGGGGGTCCCAAAGCACGTTTTCTCCATGTTATTTTCCATAGGAACTTTATTACAGGCTACAGCCCGACCTGCTGAACGGAATTACACCAAATTTGGCAAAAAGGTAGGTCTTGGTTTAGAGTGCGTGCTTTTTTTAAATGGTGTAAATCCGTTGAGTAGATCCTGAGAAATTTAAAAAAGAAAAATATCGATATCTGAGCACCGAGGAAGAGTCGCTAACCCTCCCGAGCACGAGCTCAATTTTGATTTGCTGCGAACACTCCAAACCAGGAAGTGTTGGCAGCCATCTTGTGACTCGGTAACCGAGTCACAAGAAAAAGGGTGAAACAAAGATAAAAAACATGAAAAGGGGGCAGGGTACAAACACCCTGACTCCCTAGGCCTGCTCAGGGGGTCCCACAAGGACCCCAAGGGCCAAGAAAAGCATTTAAAAAAACAAAATCGGCCGAATTCGTGCTGGGGTCGCAAATTCGGCCGAGAAAATAAAAAAAAAACGAAGCGCGGGCTCCCGCGCTTCGTTTTTGAAAGCCCCCGGGTGGGCCAGGTCCCGGGGGCACTCACCAATTAATTTGTGGGGCCCCACAGGGGCCCCCACAGCCCCAGGGACTGCCACCTCCCCAGGGCTTATCAAATTGAATGCAGGGGGCACGCGGTCCCTCGCAGCCCCGGGGACCGCCACCTCCCCGGGGCTTCTTTAATAAATGCATGGGGGGTCCCAACCCCCCCCACGCTGCCCTGGGGACCACCACCTCCCCGGGGCTATAAATAATAATTAGTGTGGGGGGGCTAAATCCCCCCCACACTGCCCCAGGGACCACCACCTCCCGGGGCACTTAATATTCAAATTCGGGGGTCCGTTAAAGACCCCCAGGCCCCGGGGACCACCACCTCCCCGGGGCTTTAAAAACATTGGGAGGGGGCCATGCGGCCCCCTCCTGGAGCCCTCGATGGCCCTGGGGACCGCCACCCCCAGGGCCGGCTCTTGCAATGTCCCGGGTGCCCACCCCGGGACATTGCTGTTTGCTATGGCAGGGCGGGAGCATGCCTCCCGCCCTGTCATAGCAAACTCTGCTTTGCTTCATTGAAGCGAGAGCAGGGAAACCTGCTCTCGCTTCAACGAAGCAAAGCAGGACATCACTGATGACATCTCAAATAACATCACTGATGACATTACTGATGGCATCATCCCTTGAGTGTAAGTGTTTTGTAAACGTTTGTGAGACTTAAATATATATACTAAGCTACAGCATAAGTTAAATGACTATTCTTTCTGTACTAGTAATTAGTCATACTATTTCTAACATATCTCAGCTGAGTGGTTGTGTGACTGGCTGCATCAGTGTGTGAGTGGATGTCTGAGTAGCTGTATGGGTCTATGAGTGGGTGTGTGAGTGGCTGTATTGGAGAGTGAGTGGTGTGTGAATCGCTGTATGGCTGAGTTAGTGGCTGTGTGAGTGGCTGCATAGGTGTGTGAGTGGGAGTGTGAGTGGCGGTATGGGTGACTGAGTGACTATGAGAGTAGCTGTATGGATGAGGGAGTAGATGTGTGAGTGTCTGTAGGGGTAAATGAGTAGCTGTTTTAGTGTGTGTATAGGTAAGTGAGTGGTTTTTCAGTAACTATATATATATTTCAGTCCACAGTATCCTGACTGAGGGCCTTGGCCCTGGCGGCAGCAGTGCGCTCACGAATGTGAGCTTCGATTACAATGTAGAACACTCTTCTCCTGGCGTCACAGAAAAGAAGAAAAAATGCATGCTTTTAATGTTGCTTGCTAAAAATTTTAATCCACTGAATAAAGGTGCATGTAGGAAAGCGCTCAGCCCAACAGGTTTGTCGATCAAGTTGCCTTGGTCACTGGTGGGAGGACTCCTTCTCGTGAATGGTTGAAAAGTTAGTATTACGTTATCATGGCAACAACATAGCTGTTATAGTTACCAGAGCTAACTATAACTTACACCCTTGCAATACATTGTTTATGACCTCACATATTACAACACTCATGACATGATCAGTGACATCACTGATGACATCTCAAACGACATAAACAACCCCACTAAACATTATCTGCCACTTTTCCATGAAGGAAAGCGCTGTATGGCACATTCCGGAAGCATTTTATCCACAATTTTGGTAAGTGGCAAGACGCCATTATCTGACGCATTTCGGCTTCTCCCGAGCCTTAATCATAGATCGGCATTGTTGATTACCTTTCCTGCTTTTAACTCCTTAACCGCGGCGCAAATTCCGCCGCGGTGCGGGAGTTCTATTGAGTGGGCGGGGCCGCGTCGGCCAATGGACGTGCACAGCACTAGCGAGGTAGTGCTCGCGACGGCCGTTGGCCGACGCGCGCACGGAATGGATTAAAGGGAGAAAACCTAAAAAAAAAACAATAATATAATACCAGTCTTTTTTCTCATGCTTCAAGTAGTGGCACTCATAAAGCAATGCAGAGTGTACAAATCATGAATATTTCTCCTGAACTGTGAACTAATGTCAGGCAGTCCATTCACAGTGCAATTAGTTACAATGCCACAAAACAGAATGGGCAGTGCAATATTTCTCACCAGTCCATTATTGTAATTCACTGGCCACTGTTATCATCCATATCATATCTTCATTCATGGAATCAACAGGGAAAAAAACAATTCCTCCTCTTGTTGCCCCTATCAACAGTTTCAAGGCTTATCCTGGTTAGTACCTTTCTTTTAGCCTCCAACACTGCTGGTGGGTCAGGCTTACCTTTTTGGGAAGTGAGTGGCAGTTTGAGAGGCTGTATGGGTGAGTGAGTGACTGAGTGGGTGGCTGTGTAGTAGATGGATGAGTAAGTGGGTATGTGAGAGGCTGTATAGGTGAGTGATGGGGTATGCAAGTGACTGTATGGGTGAGTGAGTGGGTGCATAGGTAGTGTATGGATGAGTGTTCGGGTGTGTGAGTGACAGTATGAGTGAGTGAGTGAATGTGAGAGTGGCTGTATGGGTGAGAGTGTGCTTGTGTCAGTGACTGTATAGGTGAGTGAGTATACGTGTCAGTATCTTTATGAGTGAGTGGGTATGTGAGTAACTGTATGGGTGAGTGAGTGGCTGTATGAGCAACTGTATGGGTGAGTGGAAAGGTGTGTGAGTAGCTGTATGGGTGACTGACTCAGTTTGTGAGTGGCTATATGGGTGTATGAGTGGGTATATGAGTGGCTGTATGGGTGAGATAGTGGTTATGTGAATGACTGTATCAGTGAGTGGGGGTGGGTGTGGCTCTATGAATCAGTAAGTGGGTGTGTGAGCCCTTGTATGAGCCTGTGAATGGGTTTGTGAGTGGTTGTGTGGGAGTGGGAATGGATGTATGTGAGTTTGTAAAGGGGTGTGAATGAGTGTGTGCATGGTTCTGTGGATGATGTCATCAATGATGTTGTTTTAGATATCACCAGTGATGTCACTGACCATGTCACGAGTGATGTAATATGTGAGCTCAGAAGCAGTGCATTGCAGGGGAGTACGTTATAATTAGCTCAGGAGCAGTGCATTGCAGGGGAGTATGTTATAATTAGCTCAGGTAACTTTTACTGCTTAATTTCACTGGGTTTGTTCAAGTAAAATGTGAGCCTAACCTTTGGTTTTTTCAGTGAATTTCCAAGGTTTTCTTTATTCTATTTCCTACCTGTAACCTTTGAAAATGAGTGTGTAAGTGAGTGCAAGAGTGCCTCAGTGGGTGTGTGACTGAGTGCATGAGTATTTAAATGGGTGTGTGACTGAGTTGTGTGTGTGTGTCTGAGTGGGTCTGGGACTACCTGTATAAGTGTCTCATTGGTATGTGAGTGGGTGCATCACTGTCTGAGTGAGACTCTGACTGTTTGAGTAGATTTCTAAGTGGGTACATGAGTGTCTGAGTGGGTCAGTGACAGGGTGCATGAGTTTTTGAGTGGATTTGAGACTTGAGAAAGGCCTATAATATG
Organism: Calotriton arnoldi; assembly: GCA_963921515.1. Lineage (NCBI taxonomy): Eukaryota > Metazoa > Chordata > Amphibia > Caudata > Salamandridae > Calotriton > Calotriton arnoldi. Next base: position 650,880 of record CAWUFW010004930.1, on the reverse strand, counting down.
ACAAGTGAAGTTTGCAGTGAGAGAGCACAGACAGGGTATTCACTAGTAGCCATCACCCATGGTTGAAGGACTATTTCTGTACATGATTGAGAAGGTTGTGTCCATATTTGCCTACATATCTGAGAGAGTGTAGAAGTACACCTCTATCAGTGGCATGAGATATTTAAGTAAATATGCTGGTATGCAACTGCCTGCTATATTACCTCTATTGCTGTCTTATTGTATATGTAAGTAGCCGCAGAAATACTTCAGTGCCTGTTTTAGCCAATACAGAGCTACATAGGTGTGACTGCAATTATCTTTCAGTCTGCTGCATGTATTAAACGTTTCTGGTGAGTGACTGAATCTATACATGCTTCTGTAGCCGTCTCAATAGCTGAAACAGAGGTTTTATGTTTTTCTGAACTCTGGCATACTCTATACAATACTTGGCATAATGGCATTGAAGTGCAAAAGTAACTTAGTGAACTGAAAAGAACATCTCTCATCTTTTAAGCATAAACCAGCATACTTTATAGCACACCTACAGCATCTCTCACATGTGACTTGTGCATACTGAAACTTGGATTTAAGACTTGACAAGCATCTTTTACATGGCAAATCAAGCTACAAGTGAAAGTGCATGCACAGGACCTGTACTATCAAGCATCACCCATGTTTGAAAGAGTTTTTCTCGACATGAATGAGAAGGGTGTGCCAGTACTTGCCAACGTATCTGAGAAATTGTAGGAGTACACACGTAGCAGTGCCGTGAGGCATTTAAATAAATGTGCTGGTATGTGACTGTCTGTTTTAGTATCTCAATGACTCTCTAAACAAACACCTCAGTGCCTGTGTTACAGAAAAGAGAGCAATATAGATGTGACTACAACTTTGTTTCAATCTGCTGCATGTGCAAGTAGATTCTGGGTAAGAGACTGAATGTATATGTGCCTCTGTAGCTGCCTGACAAAGCAGTGTAAAAGAACTACAACATCTAGAATTCAAAGAAAAACACTTTTTGAGAAAGAAAAGCACATCATGCATACACATGTAAATATTTCCACGTCTTCTAATGCCTTGCTAACTAAAAGTTTGTCTCTTAATCTACAGGTTTTTTTACTTTCAATTACGACATGTAGTAACCAGCAAATGTAAAACATACTAATGCAAGGCAACAGATTGCCAACCAACTTCTCACACACCCAACCTAGTTTGCAAATCAGACAAACTGTCACATTCTCATACACTCATAAAGCATCTTACTCACCTGTTATTAAACTTACAAAGCCACTCACAAAACCACTCATACATTACCACATATACATTTCCAATATTTTCTCAAAAATATGTGATACTCTCCTTATAACATTCCCACATACACATATACCCTTTCAATCATTTGTTTCTCCAAATTAAATGTAATTCACATGCCTCAAAATTGAGTTCCATTATCAAATAGTATTTTTTGGTCTTCTCAGATAGATACAATACTGTCGGGAAAGGTAGAAACCAAGCATAGGAATGGCACACCACTCTCACACAAAGCAACCATTAATGGCAGCGTTTTCAACTTTGCACCCTCTGATAGTCCGGAAGGCAGCAAATAAAAATATATCTTTCATTTTTTTAATGTTGTCACTCCATTCCTGAATGATTATTATGTGTTCACACTTTCATGCACTTTCATAAAGAAGCCCAATATGTTTGGGTGTTTTGCACACTTCTGACATTGTGCTATACTTGGGCTACAGTTGGGTGATATTTGTGCTACATTTGGGCTCTTTTTTCTCTGGTGCCCATCTTGGGAGACTTATTTGTTATGAAGCTTCCTAATCTCCTCATTTACTGCAGTTTCTTCAGTATAAAATGCTTTCAGTTTCCAATTTGATTACATCAACATGACGTTCAGTTGTGTCACACTTTTAGAATAAAGTTTGAATGGTAGCACTCTAGTTGCTCATCAGAACACTGTAGTAAACTGCGGATCACCAGGGAGTTAAATGGCAGTCTGCTGCTATTGTTGAAAGTGCAAGTTTCAGTCTATATGTCAGAATGTTTATAAAGAAATAGAAGAGGAAGATATTTGAGAACTCACTTAAAATGTGTCGTAATTTTTCTTTCTACAGCACTAACCATAAATTCTATGACAAAATGAAACCCCTCATTTGGTTCCTTTCTAAATTAAAGGTTTTAAGTTTTGCCAGTTTGATTTAATCAAGATGGCTTCAGGTGTGCCATACTTGTGTCATAAGTAAGACTGTTACTGCTCTAGTTGTTCTTTAGAACACTCTGAGAGGCTGCAGCAGAACACATGGCAATCAACAGACAGGCTGCTTCTGTTGGAAGTACATGTTGTACTGAGAATGTCAGACTTCATTCTCATATGGCTGAGAAACATAGTGTGAATTTACAGAAAATATGCTCTCATTTTAGCTTCTGGAGCACCTTCTATAACCTTTATGGGGAAAATCATGAGACAGCTGTTTGCTCTCAAACATGTTTGATGGACTCCCGGGAGAAGGCTCTTTCACAAGGTGAAATCACCTTAGAACACACCACAATTCCTAATATTAGTATGGCACCATCAACAAATGATTTCTCCTTTTTGTGACCTTCAAACCCTGCCATTCACTACAATTTATTTCAATGGGGAACTATCATGTACATTGGTCCCAAGATGGCTGCCAGCACTTTCTGGCTGAAGTGCTGACAGCCAATCAGATCTCACAATGAGATCTGTGCTTAGGCTCTGCCCAGATATCCTTATTTGCTTTCCTTTAAATTTCTCAGCAACTACTGAACGTATTTACACCAAATAACTGAAAGCATGATCTGTGAATCAAAATCTACCTTCCTGCCAAATTTTGGTGTAATTCCAACCAGCGGTTCAGGCTGTAGTTGTGTTCAAATCTCCTATGGGAATTAACATGGGAAATCATATTGTTTTCGATCCCCCTTTTACTTAGCTCCCTCTTGACGGATCACCCTGAAACTTTCCATGCACAACAATACTCACAATGACACTTCTTTCGAAAGATTTTGTGGGGATTGATCAAACGACACCAAAGATAGAGGCAAGTCAAAAAAACACTTTTTCTATAGCAACATGGTCCTAACCATAAATAACTTACTGGCGACTGCCAATAGGTTGTATATATATATATATATATATATATATATATATATATATATATATATATATATGCATACACACATATTTCTGTTTCCTTAATCTTGAGTGCGACTTTGCCTTATGGACGAAAGACGTAAGGATTTCTAAATACAATAGCGGGTCCAGCGCCCGCCTGTCGGCACCAACCCCGCCTGGTGGAAGTGGTCGGAAGGAAGGCTGGGATTATTTGTGATTCAATATATACACATATATATATATATATATATATATATACTAGCACTTTAGAGAAAACATCTAGTCTAAGCACTTTATAATCAGTATAGCACTTGCACTTTAAATAATATAACCGGATGGTTATATTGTAAATAGCGCTCTTTTGCACACCCTTACCATTTATAAGTTTTTAATAGGTGTAACATAGGCAATATAGAAAAGGTTTTTATCACATTAGACACAAATACATTTCTTTCTCTTTTTTTACTCAACAGTCATTAGAGATTAAATGAATCATTTGTATGCAATATCACATATGTCGCTCTGAAGGTTTTTAACTCTGTCCTTGTATGAATATGATACATCTATTCTGAGCTGCAAGTCACGAAGGGGCACTGGCCCGGGAATTGCAGCACAGACTTAGTGTATAATACAATATAATCAAGAGCAGCATTCACATAAATGAGATGCGACTCAGGACAAAGATAGATTTAAAAGGGAGCTAACATTAGACATATTATATATATTTTTATTCAATTTCAAACGTATATGGCTATAGTTGAGTCTGTTTTCTAAAAATGTCACATGTCACATGAGCATATTTTCATTGGTTGCACGGTACTTAAATATGGTGGTCCGTCAGCAGCGCGTACAGTGATCAAGATCGCTTTGCGATCGAAACGCGTCTTGGGCGGACACTTGTCTGTCTATCCTTGCTGTTAATAAAGACGTTGCCAGCAGAAACCCCGTGTCCGCTGTGAAACCCCTTGTGGTTGCGAATTCTTACAAGAGTAATGAGAGGTCCGTACCTGCTGCTGTTCCCTCTGGCATTAGGAGGGATTGGGACTTTGTTTCAAATATATATATATATATATATATATATATATATATATATATATATATATATATATATATATATATATATAAAATCCACACCTCCTCACTTTGGAAAGAAGTAGAGCACACACGGGTCCAGCAGGAAACTCGTTCTTTATTAATCAAGCGGCGTGACGCGTTTCGTCGTAATCGACTTCCTCAGATGCCGCCAAACAACAAATGATTTCAAGGCCCACATTCAAATACAGAGTGCCCCACTACGATTGGTTGAGGTATCTCTGACAGGTCTGAGAGGGGGATGTCCCGAACTTGGTACTCCGAGTCTGCACGGAGCAGCACTCTGACATAAGTACTCTCCCCAGTGGGCGGTGTCTGCTCCTTCCCCTCACACCTGGATCTTACTGTGGGCAGCGAGCGGCCTCCCCGGCCTCTCATCCCACCGCTAAAATCCCGTAATAAGCCTGCAAACACCACATAAGAAAGCAGTGCTTTCCTGCGAAGTCACAGTACAATGCTTATTGGCAGGGCTATCCTACTGGATGCGGCGGTTCGGCGTATTCCAAAAAGTTTTTAGAGACCACAAATTTGCCACAATTACCGCCGAACTGCTTTGGGGATGTGTGCTGTCAAGTGCTCGTGGCCGCACCAAAACACCAAATCCACACCTCCTCACTTTGGAAAGAAGTATATATTGCACTTTAAGAGTCTAGTACTGTAGAAGAGTATACAGGGGTCAGGTGAAAAGGAACTGATTCATGTATACTAAAGCACTAGCACTAGCACTTTTTGATAAAACTGTACTGCACGCTATAAGCACTAGCACTTTCTTTCAGGAATTGTCAAAATGTTGCCCTTGCACTTTAATTGAAGGATTGACTGTCTGAAACTAAATATATAGAATGGACATTAGATTAAAAAATGCGCAACTACGTGATTGGAAATTGATCAATCAGATACTGGAATAAGAACGCAAGTAATTGATTTTTCTGCGAATTATATAAATCCAGACTTGTTGATCAAGTATAAAAGTAGTGCCCTGTTGTAAAATATCAATTAAATACTTGTTTTTATATGTGAAACGAAGTATATGCATTAAGTGAACATGCTCTTCTATCCATAATGTGTTTAAATTGACATATTCAAAGATGGCAGCCACTCTGAACGTGAAAGAGAACGGTGTGGTGCCTAATGAAAATGTAGTCCTTCGTTAATGTCTTTAGTTGAAATAGCTATTTTAATGTGAAGGAAATGGCGCTTTGGCATCGTGAACAAGACAGCGTGAGGCTGCCGAAATGCGTAGATGTGATCGTTACGAAAAAATAAAAAACCGAATGATTAACACCTCCTGGAGTGCTGGATGGTTATTATCAAATGCGGTAATCTTATGGAGATATATATATATATGTATATATATATATATACATATATATATTCACTGAAAAAACCATAGGTTTCAGGGACGTTATAGTTAGAAATTAACCTTAGAAATTCACTGAAAAAAACACAGTCACTGGATGATGTAATCAGTGATGTCATCAGTGATGTCATTTGAGATGTCATCAGTGATGTCATCAGTGATGTCACTGAACATGTCATGAATGATGTAATATGTGGCGTCATCAGCAGTGCATTGCGGGGGCGCAAGTTATAGTTAGCTCAACTAACAATAACGGCTGAATTTTTCTGGTTTTGTACGAGTGAAATGTCCAACTAACTATAACGTCCCTGAAACCTGTGGTTTTTTCAGTGAATTTCTAAGGTTTTTAAATAATAATTTCTAACTATAACGTCCCTGAAACCTATGGGTTTTTCAGTGAATTTCTAAGGTTTTTTAAATGCTAATTCCTAACTATAACGTCCCTAGAACCTATGGTTTTTTCAATGAATTTCAAAGGTTTTTTAATTGCTAATTTCTAACTATGCCTACAGAGGTAGGACATGTGCAGAAAGAGGAAGAAAGGCACAGAAAGAAGCAAGAGAAATGCAGAAAGAGGCAACAGAAGTCCAGAAAGGAGAAGAAAAATGCTGAAAGAAGCAAGAGATATGTAGAAAGAACCAACAGAGGTACAGAAACAGGCCTTGTTGTAAAGTCATCCTGTGCCCCCAACTTTTTGCTGACTGGTACTAGGGTACCAGACTCTGACTAACCAGGCCCGGAGCCAATGCTATGCTGAAAGACACTTATAATACAGTGAAAACACCTACATACACTAGGGTACACTATGGTTTGGGGTACCCCTGTGATTGGCATGACCTCCCCTGTAAGGCCCTACTACATAATAGGGCAGAGGGATTAAAACTACCTCTAACTCAGAGGTGCAGAAAGAGGCAACAGAAGTGCAGAAAAAAGCAACAGAGGTACAGAAAGAGGTAAGAGAGGTGCAGAAAGTAGCAAGTGTAGTGTCAAAAGAGGCAACAGAGGTGCAGAAAGATGCAAGAGAGGTGCAGAAACAAGTAAGAGAAGTGCACAAAGAGGCAAGAGAATTGCTGAAAGAAGCAACAGAGTTTTAGAAAGAACCAAGAGAAGTGCAAAAAGAGGCAAGTGAGGTGCAGAAAGAAGCAAGAGCAGTGCAGAAAGAACCAAGAGGGATGCAGAAAGAGGTAGAAGAGGTGCACAAAGAGGCAAGAGAGGTACAGAAAGAGGCAGTCGGGGAGCAGAAAGAAGCAAGTGAGGTACAGAAAGAGGCAAGAGAGGTGCAGAAAGAGGCAAGAGAGGTGCAGAAACAGGCAAGAGAAGTGCAGAAAGAAGCAAGAGAATTGCTGAAAGAAGCAACAGAGGTGTAGAAAGAAGCAAGAAAAGTGCAGAAAGAAGCACGTGAGATGCAGGAAAAAGCAAGAAAGGTACAGAAAGAGAGAAGACGAGTGCAGAAAGAGACAACAGGGGTGCAGAAAGAAGCAAGACAGGTGCACAAAGGAGCATGGAAGATGCAGAATGAAGCAACAGGGGTGCAGAAAGAGGCAAGAGAAGTGCAGAAAGAAGCAACATAGGTGCAGAAGAAGGCAAGAGAACTGCAGAAAGAGGCAAGAGAGTTGCAGAAACAGGCAAACGAGGTACAGAAAGAGGGAATAGAGGTGTAGACAGAGGCAGGAGAGGTGCAGAAGCAGGTAAAAGGGGTTCAGAAAGAGGCAAGAGGGGTGCAGACATTTGCAAGAGAGGTGCAGAAAGAAGCAAGAGCAGTGCAAGAGAACCAACAGAGGTTCAAAAAGAAGCAAGTGAGGTGCAGAAGGAGGCAAGAGAACTACAGAAAGAGGCAACAGAGTTGCAGAAACAGGCAAAAGGGGTGCAGAAAGAGGGAACAGGTGGGCAGACTGAGGCAAGAGAGGTGCAGAAAGAGGGAAGAGGGGTGCAGAAAAAGGCAAGAGGGATGCAGAAATTTGGAACAGAGGTGCCAGAAGAAGCCAGAGCAGTGCAGAAAGAACCAACAGAGGTGCAGAAAGAAACAAGAGGGGCACAGAAAGAGGCAAGTGAAGTGCAGAAGGAAGCAAAAGAGGTGCAGAAAGAACCAACAGAGGTGGAAAAAGAGGCAAGAGGGATGCAGAAAGGGGTAGGGGAGGTGCACAAAGAGGCAAGAGGGGTACAGAAAGAGGCAGGAGGGTGCAGAAAGAGGAAGATAACTGCAGAAAGAAGGAACAGAGGTACAGAAAGAGGCAAGAGTGGTGCAGAAAGAGGAAAGAGAGGTATAGAAATAGGCAGGAGAGTTGCACAAAGAGGGAAGAGGGGTGCAGAAACAGGCAAAAGGGGTGCAGAAAGAAGCAAGTGAGGTGCAGAAAGAGGCAAGAGAGGTGCAGAAAGAAGCAAGAGAGTTGCAGAAAGAGGCAAGTGAAGTGCAGAAGGAGGCAAGAGAACTGTAGAAAGAGGCAATAGAGGTGCAGAAAGAGGCAAGTGGGGTACAGAAAGAAGCAAGATAAGTGCAGAAAGAAGCAAAAGAAGTGCAGAAAAAGGGAAGAGGGGTGGAGAGAGAGGCAAGAGGGGTGCAGAAAGAAGCAAGGCAGGTGCAGAAAGAAACAAAAGAAGTACAGAAAGAAGGAACAGAGGTGCAGAAAGAGGCAAAATGGGTGCAGAAAGACATAAGAGGGGTACAGAAAAAGGCAAGAGAGGTGCAGAAAGAGGGAAGAAGGGTGCAGAAAGAGGCAAGAGGGGTACAGAAAGAAGCAAATGAGGTGCAGAAAGAGGCAAGAGAAGTGCAGAAAAAGAAAGAAATGTGCAGAAAGAAGCAACAGAAATGCAGAAAGAGGCAAGAGGGCAAGAGAGGTGCAGAAGGAAGCAAGAGTGGCTTGCAAACCATTAGTACCAATTTAACACCAACATTTAGCAATTAGTAACAGGTGACCATTCTAGGTTTGCAAAGTGCCTTCCACCCACTGTAACACTTGTTGCTGCATTTTTGGTAACGTTTGAGCCGTATGAGCTAGAAACAAGGCTTTCTTTGTTCAAATCTGCAGATTAGGGAATAGATGATGAGTTATGTGGCTAAAGCAGGAAATGTATAATTGTGCGAAAATCGGTGCGAAAATCGGTGCAGCCAAACAGTCGCATAATTCCGGTGGCCCTGCTCATACCTCTGACTAGGTCCACAAGTGCTCCTCAGTGATTCCTTCTTTTTTTGTCTCACTGAGTTCATAGTTGAGCTTCTATGGAAACGAGGAAGACTAAACCTGACGTTACCACTCCACAACACAGACTACCATACCACATAATTACTCTCCATAACACATAAACCCACTCTACATAATTCCTATACACTAAATACCACATACTTTCTATCCACATAATTTCACTGCACAACATACCACATAATTCCACTACACACAACGTACATCCACTCCACTCCAAAAACCATTAGTAAAAAACTTTTACATTTACAACGCCAATAGCTCTAATTCTCGCAAATGCGAAACCTATTTCATTGCAAACACTTCTTTAACTAGTAGTCGCTTTTGCAGAGTGGTGGAGAAAGTGTGCTGGGCCTCCGACCAGCGCTCAGGAATTCCGCTGCGTAGGACTTACAGGAGGTACCAGGAGGGCTTCATGGCCCCCAACGTCCCTCAGGGGTAAATTGGAATCCATCCCCCATCCCGTAGTCTGCCAGGAGGCGCATTTGCAGAGTGGTGGAGAAAGGGGGGCATGACCTCCAAAGCCATCTTAGCAATCCCACTGTGTGGGACTTACTGGAGGTAACAAGAGGGGTAGTTGGCCTCCAAGGACATCCTTGGGGACCAACTACCCCTCCTATAGCCTCCAGTAAGTCCCACACAGCAGTATTGCTAAGTTCTCATAGCAGGCCACGCCCGCTTTGCCCACCACTCTGCAAACATGCTCCCTGTCGCGCTCTTGGATGGGGATTGAAGTCCCCTTCGCTGCTGGGGGTCCTTTAGGGGCCAACTAGCCTACCTCTTAACTCCAGTAAGCCCCACACAGTAGGATTGCTGAGAGGTGGACAAAGGCCATGCTCCCTTTCCCCAGCACTCTGCAAACACGCCTCCAGGTGCGTTCTAAATTGGGGTATTAAGTCCCCTTCATTCCTGAGGGTCCCTGGGGGCCAACTAGCCCACCAGGTACCTCCAGTAAGCTCCACATACCTGTATTGCTAAGAGTGGTCCTAGGCTACGCCTCCTTTTTACACCACTCTGCAAATGAGGCTCCTGGCGCACTGCTGCTTGCTGATGAAGTCCACTTGTGTTCTGAGGTCCTCAGGACACAAGAGGACCTCATCGCCCCACCAGCAGTGTGCCAAAAGGCGTGTTTACAGAGTGGTGTAAAAAGGGGCGTGGCCTTGGACCACCTCTCTGCAATCCAGCTGTGTGGCACTTACCTGGCACGTACCTGGTGGGCTAGTTGGCCCCCAGGGACCCTCAGTATTCAAGGGGACTTAATTCCCCAACTTAGAACATGCCAGGGGGAGCGTTTGCAGAATGGTGCAGGGAGGGGGCGCGGCCTCCGGCGAGTTGCCGGCTTTTTTTTATATATATTTTTAGAAGGGGGGCTGTGTGGCCCCCCTTCTTTTAGTGTTTTGGGGCCCTGGGGACCCCATCCCCCAGGGTCTGACCCTTTTAAAAAAAAACAGGAAGGGGCCGTGCGGCCCCCCTCCCGAGGCCGATTTCAGCCCCGGGGACCCCTTCCCCTGGGGCATGGCCTCCATTTTTTTCTATATTTATAGGGAAGGGGGCCGTGTGGCCCCCCTTTCTTGGCCCACTTTTGGCCCCGGGGACCCCATCCCCCGGGGCAAAGCCTCTTTTAAAAAAAATTATAGGGAAGGGGGCCGCGTGGCCCCCCTTCCCTGGGCCACTATTGGCCCCCGGGACACCATCCGCCAGGGCTTGGCCATTATTTACATTATTTTTATTTGAGGAGGGGGGCCGCGCGGCCCCCCTCCCCAGGCTGATTTCGGCCCAGGGACCCCATACCCCATCCCCCGGGGCCCGGCCATTCTTTTTTTGTTAAATGAAGGGAGGGGGGCCGCGAGGCCCCCCTCATTAATAACAGAAGCCCCGTGGAGGAGGTGGTCCCCGGGGCTTGGGGGGCCCGCGAGGCCCCCCTCATTAATCAAGGAAGCCCCGGGGAAGTGGTGGTCTCCGGGGCTTTGGGGGGCCCACGAGGCCCCCCACCTCAATTATCATAAATCCCCGGGTAGGTGGCGGTCCCCGGGGCAGCGTTGGGGGGTTGGGACTCCCCCACGCATTTATTCTTGTTTAAGCCCACGGGTAGGTGGCGGCCCCCCGGGCTGCTTAATTAGGCATTTTTTTTAAAAACAATTCAGCCGGATTCGTGCACCCAGCGCAAATTCTGACTTTTTTTTTTTTTTAAATGCTTTTTTGGGGCCTGGGGGTCCTTGTGGGACCCACTGAGCAGGCCAAGGGTGTCAGGGTGTTTCTAACCTGCCCCCTTTTCTTGTTTTTCATTTTTTTTTCACCCTTTTTCTTGTGACTCGGTTACCGAGTCACAAGATGGCTACCAACACTTCCTGGTTTGGAGTGTTGACAGCCAATCAGAAGTCAGCTCATGCTCGGGAGGGTTCGCAAATCCTCCTCGGTGCTCAGATATATACTTTTTTTTTTTTTTTGAAATTTCTCAGGAACTACTGAACAGATTTACACCATTTAAAAAAAAACACGCTTACTAGACCAAGACCTACCTTTTTGTCAAATTTGGTGTAATTCCATTCAGCAGTTCGGGTTGTAGCCTGTTCCAAAATTCCTATGGAAATTAACATGGGGAAAACGCGTTTGGGATCCCCCTTTTTTCTCGGCCCCAACTTGACGAATCACCCCGAAACCTTCAACACAGGAGCTGACCTGAGTGAACCATTAGTTTTGAAAAGATTCGTCAAACGCCGCCAAAGATATTGGCAAATCAAAAATTACTTTTCCTATGGAAACTAGGTCCTAACTATAACTACCTACTGGCGACTGCCAGTAGGTATATATATATTATATATATATATATATATATATATATATATATATATATATATATATATATATATATATAAATATAGATATATATATATATATATATTATCTACTGGCGGTCGCCAGTAGATAGTTATAGTTACAACCTATTATCCATAGGAAATCCGCGACATTCTATTTGAAATAACTCTCTTGCCGGTTGACGTATCTTCGCAAAATTTTCAAACTTTGTGGCCCGCTCCGGTCCGCTCCTACCCTGAAAGTCTCGGGGGATTCGTCAAGCGGGGGCCGAGAAAAAGGGGGGTCCCAAAACGCGTTTTCCCCATGCAATTTTCCATAGGAAACTTTAGACACGGCTATAGCCCGAACTGCTGAACGGAATTACACCAAATTTGGGAAAGAGGTAGTTCTTGGTTCAGAAAGAACCCTTTTTGTTAAATGGTGTAAATCCGTTCAGTAGTTGCTGAGAAAATCAAAAGTAAAAAGATAGTGATATCTATGGCCGAGTAGGGTCCGCGTACCCTCCCGATCACGAGCTGCATGTTAATTGGCTGTCAGCTGGCTGTCAACATTCCGATTCAGGAAATGTTGGCAGCCATTTTGTCCCTCGGTAGAACCGAGGGACAGAAACAAGTGCGCAAAGCGCACAAAGGAGGCAGGGTAGAAACACCCTGACCCCCTAGGTTTGCTCAGGGGATCCCACAAGGACCCCTGGGAAAAAAAAATATATATATTTTTAAAAATCGGCAGGATGCGCTCAGGGTGCGCAAATCCTGCCGAAAAGAAAATCGAAGCGCGGTCTCCGCGCTCGATTGTATTTGCCCCCGGGTGGCCCAAGTCCCGGGGGCATGGTGGGGGTTAATTTTATGTGTGGGGGCCTCAAAGGGCCCCCAAGCCCGGGGACCGCCACCCCTGGGGTTTTTTTAAAATGGTGCGGGAGGGCTCTGAGCCCTCCCGCAGCCCCGGGGACCACCACCTCCCGGGGCTTTTTTTTTAAATTGAAAAACCTGTGTGGGGGGCTCCAGCCCCCACACACCCCGGGGACCGCCACCTCCCGGGGCACTAAACATTTAAATATGGGGGTCCGTTACGGACCCCAGAGCCCCGGGGACCACCACCTCCCCGGGGCTGTGACCTGAATGGGAGGGGGCCGCGCGGCCCCCTCCTAGAGCCCTTGATGGCCCTGGGGACCACCACCCCCAGGGCCGGCTCCTGCAGTGTCCCGGGTGCCTACCCCGGGACACTGTAGTCTACTATGGCAGGAGGGAGCCTCGCGGCTCCGTCCTGCCATAGCAAACTGCTTTGGATATTGGAAGAGAGAGCAGGAAACCTGCTCTCTCTTCCAATATCCAAGCACATTGCTTTCCACATGGGGAGCTGCATCTTAGCAGCTCCCCATGTGGAAAGCAATGCCGGCTCCCAAGGGACGCTGGGAGCCGGCGGGACTGTGGGGGATTGGGGACCCCCACAGTCCCCAACGGAGAGGGCTAGCCCCGGGGGATGGGGTCCCCGGGGCAAGTAGTGGCCCGGGAGGGGGCCACGCGGTCCCCCTCCCCAAAAAATAAAAATAATTAAATTTAAAAAAAACGGAAAGGCCGGCCCCGGGGATGGGGTCCCGGGGCCTTAAATGGCCTGAGGAGGGGGCCACGCAGCCCCCTCCAAAGAACAAAAAAAAATCGAGGCCATGCCCCGGGGATGGGGTCCCCGGGGCCAATACAGGCCCAGGGAAGGGGGCCACGCGGCCCCCTTCCCGTTTTTTTTTAATTTTAATTACAAAAAGGGGTAAGGCCCTGGGGGATGGGGTCCCCAGGGCCCAAAAACATGAAAAAGGAAGGGGGCCACACAGACCCCTTCAGGGGACAAAAAACAAACAAAACAAAAAAAACGATCGGGCCCGCAGGCCCCGCCCCTTCCTTCACCACTCTGCAAACGCGCCCCCTGGCGCGTTTGCAGAGGGGAACGATCCCCTTGAATACTGGGGGTCCCTGGGGGCCAACTAGCCCACCAGGAACCTCCAGTATGCGCCAGGGGCTGCCTTGCAGAGAGGTGTACAGAGGCCACGCCCTTTTTACACCTCTCTGCAACGCAGCTCTGTGGCGCTTTTGGAGGTATATGGTGGGCTAGTTGGACTCCGGGGACCCTCAGGATTCAAGGGGACTTAATCCCCCAACTTAAAACGCGCCATGGGGCGTGTTTGCACAGTGGTGAAGGGAGGGGCGGGGCTTCAGGTGACATGTGTGCAAACAGGCCCCGTGGCGCGTTTTAAGATGGGGAATTAAATCCCTTCAATCCTGAGGGTCCCTGGGGCCAACTAGCCCAACAGGTACATCCAGAAAGCGCCACAGAGCTGCGTTGCAGAGAGGTGTAAAAGGGTGTGGCCTCTCTACACGTCTCTGCAACGCAGCCCCTGGCGCATATTGGAGGTTCCTGGTGGGCTAGTTGGCCCCTAGGGACCCTCAGGATTCAAGGGGACTTAATCCCCCAACTTAAAACGCGCCACGGGGCGCGTTTGCACAGATGTCACCTCAGGCCCCGCCCCTCCCTTCACCATTGTGCAAATATTCTTCTAAAATCATCCGAAATACGAATTCCGATTTACTCACCTGTTATAAGGAGAGACCTCAGTGCTGCATCTTTCAGCCCAGTACTGGTCCTGAAAAGTAATTTTAACTGTACTTACCAGTAACTTGAATTTCCTTCCATAGGATATCATTGCCTGCTTTTTGCTGAAAAAGTTTCTAAGTGTTGATTTTTGAAACATACAAATATTCCTCTAAAATCAGCCGAAATACGAATTCCGATTTACTCACCTGTTTTAAGGAGAGACCTCAGTGCTGTATCTTTCAGCCCAGTACTGGTCCTGAAAAGTAATTTTAACCGTACTTACCAGTAACTTGAATTTCCTTCCATAGGATATCATTGCCTGCTTTTTGCTGAAAAAGTTTCTAAGTGTTGATTTTTGAAACATACAAATATTCCTCTAAAATCAGCTGAAATACGAATTCCGATTTACTCACCTGTTATCAGGAGAGACCTCAGTGCTGTATCTTTCAGCCCAGTACTGGTCCTAAAAGTAATTTTAACCGTACTTACCAGTAACTTGAATTTCCTTCCATAGGCTAACATTGACTGGTTTCACTTGGAAATTCTTCTAAGTGTGGAGTTTTGGAACTTTAAAATATTCCTCTAAAATCAGCCGAAATACGAATTCCGATTTACTCACCTGTTATCAGGAGAGACCTCAGTGCTGCATCTTTCAGCCCAGTACTAATCATGAAAAGTAATTTTAACCGTACTTACCAGTAACTTGAATTTCCTTCCATAGGATATCATTGCCTGCTTTTTGCTGAAAAAGTTTCTAAGTGTTGATTTTTGAAACATACAAATATTCCTCTAAAATCAGCCGAAATCCGAATTCCGACTTACTCACCTATTATCAGGAGAAAACCCAGTGCTGCACCTTTTAGCCCAGCACTGACCCTGAAAAGTAATTCTAACCGTACTTACCAGTAACTTGAATTTCCTTCCATAGGCTAACATTGACTGGTTTCACTTGGAAATTCTTCTAAGTGTGGAGTTTTGGAACTTTAAAATATTCCTCTAAAATTAGCCGAAATACGAATTCCGATTTACTCACCTGTTATCAGGAGAGAACCCAGTGCTGCATCTTTTAGCCCAGCACTGACCCTGAAAAGTAATTTTAACCGTACTTACCAGTAACTTATATTTTCTTCCATAGGAATCCATTGTCTGGTTTTCAGCAAAAAAGTTTCAAAGTGTTGATTTTTGAAACATACAAATATTCCTCTAAAATCAGCCGAAATACGAATTCCGATTTACTCACCTGTTATCAGGAGAGACCTCAGTGCTGTATCTTTCAGCCCAGTACTGGTCCTAAAAAGTAATTTTAACCGTACTTACCAGTAACTTGAATTTCCTTCCATAGGCTAACATTGACTGGTTTCACTTGGAAATTCTTCTAAGTGTGGAGTTTTGGAACTTTAAAATATTAATCTAAAATCAGCCGAAATACGAATTCCGATTTACTCACCTGTTATCAGGAGAGACCTCAGTGCTGCATCTTTCAGCCCAGTACTAATCCTGAAAAGTAATTTTAACCGTACTTACCAGTAACTTGAATTTCCTTCCATAGGATATCATTGCCTGCTTTTTGCTGAAAAAGTTTCTAAGTGTTGATTTTTGAAACATACAAATATTCCTCTAAAATCAGCCGAAATCCGAATTCCGACTTACTCACCTGTTATCAGGAGAAAACCCAGTGCTGCACCTTTTAGCCCAGCACTGACCCTGAAAAGTAATTCTAACCGTACTTACCAGTAACTTGAATTTCCTTCCATAGGCTAACATTGACTGGTTTCACTTGGAAATTCTTCTAAGTGTGGAGTTTTGGAACTTTAAAATATTCCTCTAAAATCAGCCGAAATACGAATTCCGATTTACTCACCTGTTATCAGGAGAGACCTCAGTGCTGCATCTTTCAGCCCAGTACTAATCATGAAAAGTAATTTTAACCGTACTTACCAGTAACTTGAATTTCCTTCCATAGGATATCATTGCCTGCTTTTTGCTGAAAAAGTTTCTAAGTGTTGATTTTTGAAACATACAAATATTCCTCTAAAATCAGCCGAAATCCGAATTCCGACTTACTCACCTGTTATCAGGAGAAAACCCAGTGCTGCACCTTTTAGCCCAGCACTGACCCTGAAAAGTAATTCTAACCGTACTTACCAGTAACTTGAATTTCCTTCCATAGGCTAACATTGACTGGTTTCACTTGGAAATTCTTCTAAGTGTGGAGTTTTGGAACTTTAAAATATTCCTCTAAAATCAGCCGAAATACGAATTCCGATTTACTCACCTGTTATCAGGAGAGAACCCAGTGCTGCATCTTTTAGCCCAGCACTGACCCTGAAAAGTAATTTTAACCGTACTTACCAGTAACTTATATTTTCTTCCATAGGAATCCATTGTCTGGTTTTCAGCAAAAGTTTCAAAGTGTTGATTTTTACAAACTACAAATATTCCTTAAAAATCACCTGTATGACTTAAACGCATTCTTTCAACTGTTTACAGGAGATGCACCAGTGCTGGATCCAGGATCCAACACTGAGTAAGAAAAAGTAACGATAACAGTTTTTACCTGCTAAGTGAATTTCCTTCCATAGGATAACATTGGTGACTATATGAGAAGAAGTTTCTAAGTGTCAACTTTTAAAATACAATAATATTCCTTAAAAATCAGTATTGTAATCAAAACGCTTTTACTCAACTGTTTACAGGAGATGTCCCAGGACTGAATCTAGGATCCAGTCCTGTGGTTAGAAAAGTAATCCATAAAGTAACTAATTGCATTTAACTAGAAATTCACATTGAGCTGAATGTTGCATTGTGTTTGAAAATGTGTTGCCCATTGCAACAACTGTAACTACTGTACTTAAAAGTCTATTGCCTATGTGCAAAGTATTTAAACTAAAGTAATTCATTCTGAGAAAGTATTTTTTGTAATGTAATGTATAATGTAATTACAATGCAATTTAAAAAATAAAATATGTAAAAAAAAATTGTTTCTAAAAATGTAGTAAATCAGTATGAAAAAAATTAATATAACAATTAATACATTTAAAAATTGTCATTTACAAAACCTTTGAAATTCACTGAAAAAACCATAGGTTTCAGGCACGTTATAGTTAGAAATTAGCATTTAAAAACCTTTGAAATTCACTGAAAAAACCATAGGTTTTAGGGACAGTTATAGTTACTTGGACATTGCACTCGTACAAAACCCGTGAAATTCCCCCGTTATAGTTAGTTCAGCTAACTATAACTCGCGCCCGCAATGCACTGCTGATGACGTCACATATTACATCACTCATGACATGGTCAGTGACATCACTGATGACATCACTGATGACATCATCCACGTGATAATCTGATGCACCTCCTCACACCCTAATATAACCTTTGATACACCCACTCTAAATTACAGACTGCCATTCGCAAAACCATAGACACTCCAACACCAATAACTACATACCCACTCACTGATTCTTAGGTCTACACACACACATCCACTCACTCACCCGTACAGTCACTCATACTTATGGTCACTCAGTACAGGACTATCATATGCACTCTTACTCCTATATAGACACTCAAACACCGCCACTCATCCATAGAGGTACTCACACACCTAGTCAGTCATGCAAATAATTAAACACACTGCCATTTACTCACCTATACAGTTATACACACACCAGCTCACTTAATCATACAAATACTAGCACATTGTTACGCTCTTATACAATCACTGATACAAGCACACACTCATCCATACAGCCACTCTCACAATAACACACTCTCACTTATAGCCATTTAAATACTCTAACACACATATATACTGCCTTTCACATATGTAGTTACTCACACATGTACCACTGGGACATACATTCACTCACTAACACACTGTTACACACACTTACCCACCCATACAGTCTATCACAGATGCACTCTTGAAACCATCCACCCAGTGAATCACCCACTCACACATCTATGCACAGTCGCACACACCCCATCCACACAAACACTCAGGCACCCATACAGATACTCAGACAACAAATCAATAACTCTTATAGACACTCATGTAGCTGTTCACAAACCCATGCAGCCACTTACACAGCAACAGACAGATACAGACATTCACCCAGTTTAGTCACTAACCCATGCATTCAGTAAGATATGTTTAATCACTCACTTATAGAATTAGTCACGCACCTACTAAATCATCCATACACACACTTATACACCCACTCATTCTTTAATACGCCTTTCCCTATATATATTAAAAATATTTAAACTTTACAGAAACACACAGTCACTGGATGATGTCATCAGTGATGTCATTTGAGATGTCATCAGTGATGTCATCAGTGATGTCACTGACCATGTCATGAGTGATGTAATATGTGACGTCATCAGCAGTGCATTGCGGGGCGCGAGTTATAGTTAGCTGAACTAACTATAACGGGGGAATTTCACGGGTTTTGTACGAGTGCAATGTCCAAGTAACTATAACTGTCCCTAAAACCTATGGTTTTTTCAGTGAATATATATATATATACATATTATCTACTGGCGGTCGCCAGTAGATAGTTATAGTTACAACCTATTATCCATAGGAAATCCGCGACATTCTATTTGAAATAACTCTCTTGCCGGTTGACGTATCTTCGCAAAATTTTCAAACTTTGTGGCCCGCTCCGGTCCGCTCCTACCCTGAAAGTCTCGGGGATTCGTGAAGCGGGGGCCGAGAAAAAGGGGGTCCCAAAACGCGTTTTCCCCATGCAATTTTCCATAGGAAACTTTAGACACGGCTACAGCCCGAACTGCTGAACGGAATTACACCAAATTTGGCAAAGAGGTAGTTCTTGGTTCAGAAAGAACCCTTTTTGTTAAATGGTGTAAATCCGTTCAGTAGTTGCTGAGAAAATCAAAAGTAAAAAGATAGTGATATCTATGGCCGAGTAGGGTCCGCGTACCCTCCCGATCACGAGCTGCATGTTAATTGGCTGTCAGCTGGCTGTCAACATTCCGATTCAGGAAATGTTGGCAGCCATTTTGTCCTCGGTAGAACCGAGGGACAGAAACAAGTGCGCAAAGCGCACAAAGGGGGCAGGGTAGAAACACCCTGACTCCCTAGGTTTGCTCAGGGGGTCCCACAAGGACCAACTAGCCCAACAGGTACATCCAGAAAGCGCCACAGAGCTGCGTTGCAGAGAGGTGTAAAAAGGGGTGTGGCCTCTCTACACGTCTCTGCAACGCAGCCCCTGGCGCATATTGGAGGTTCCTGGTGGGCTAGTTGGCCCCTAGGGACCCTCAGGATTCAAGGGGACTTAATCCCCCAACTTAAAACACGCCACGGGGCGCGTTTGCACAGATGTCACCTCAGGCCCCGCCCCTCCCTTCACCATTGTGCAAATATTCTTCTAAAATCATCCGAAATACGAATTCCGATTTACTCACCTGTTATAAGGAGAGACCTCAGTGCTGCATCTTTCAGCCCAGTACTGGTCCTGAAAAGTAATTTTAACCGTACTTACCAGTAACTTGAATTTCCTTCCATAGGATATCATTGCCTGCTTTTTGCTGAAAAAGTTTCTAAGTGTTGATTTTTGAAACATACAAATATTCCTCTAAAATCAGCCGAAATACGAATTCCGATTTACTCACCTGTTATAAGGAGAGACCTCAGTGCTGTATCTTTCAGCCCAGTACTGGTCCTGAAAAGTAATTTTAACCGTACTTACCAGTAACTTGAATTTCCTTCCATAGGATATCATTGCCTGCTTTTTGCTGAAAAAGTTTCTAAGTGTTGATTTTTGAAACATACAAATATTCCTCTAAAATCAGCCGAAATACGAATTCCGATTTACTCACCTGTTATCAGGAGAGACCTCAGTGCTGTATCTTTCAGCCCAGTACTGGTCCTAAAAAGTAATTTTAACCGTACTTACCAGTAACTTGAATTTCCTTCCATAGGCTAACATTGACTGGTTTCACTTGGAAATTCTTCTAAGTGTGGAGTTTTGGAACTTTAAAATATTCATCTAAAATCAGCCGAAATACGAATTCCGATTTACTCACCTGTTATCAGGAGAGACCTCAGTGCTGCATCTTTCAGCCCAGTACTAATCCTGAAAAGTAATTTTAACCGTACTTACCAGTAACTTGAATTTCCTTCCATAGGATATCATTGCCTGCTTTTTGCTGAAAAAGTTTCTAAGTGTTGATTTTTGAAACATACAAATATTCCTCTAAAATCAGCCGAAATCCGAATTCCGACTTATTCACCTGTTATCAGGAGAAAACCCAGTGCTGCACCTTTAGCCCAGCACTGACCCTGAAAAGTAATTCTAACCGTACTTACCAGTAACTTGAATTTCCTTCCATAGGCTAACATTGACTGGTTTCACTTGGAAATTCTTCTAAGTGTGGAGTTTTGGAACTTTAAAATATTCCTCTAAAATCAGCCGAAATACGAATTCCGATTTACTCACCTGTTATCAGGAGAGACCTCAGTGCTGCATCTTTCAGCCCAGTACTAATCATGAAAAGTAATTTTAACCGTACTTACCAGTAACTTGAATTTCCTTCCATAGGATATCATTGCCTGCTTTTTGCTGAAAAAGTTTCTAAGTGTTGATTTTTGAAACATACAAATATTCCTCTAAAATCAGCCGAAATCCGAATTCCGACTTACTCACCTGTTATCAGGAGAAAATCCAGTGCTGCACCTTTTAGCCCAGCACTGACCCTGAAAAGTAATTCTAACCGTACTTACCAGTAACTTGAATTTCCTTCCATAGGCTAACATTGACTGGTTTCACTTGGAAATTCTTCTAAGTGTGGAGTTTTGGAACTTTAAAATATTCCTCTAAAATCAGCCGAAATACGAATTCCGATTTACTCACCTGTTATCAGGAGAGAACCCAGTGCTGCATCTTTTAGCCCAGCACTGACCCTGAAAAGTAATTTTAACTGTACTTACCAGTAACTTATATTTCCTTCCGTAGGAATCCATTGTCTGGTTTTCAGCAAAAAAGTTTCAAAGTGTTGAGTTTTACAAACTACAAATATTCCTTAAAAATCACCTGTATGACTTAAACGCATTCTTTCAACTGTTTACAGGAGATTCACCAGTGCTGGATCCAGGATCCAACACTGAGTAAGAAAAAGTAACGATAACAGTTTTTACCTGCTAAGTGAATTTCCTTCCATAGGATAACATTGGTGACTATATGAGAAAAAGTTTCTAAGTGTCAACTTTTAAAATACAATAATATTCCTTAAAAATCAGTACTGTAACCAAAACGCTTTTACTCAACTGTTTACAGGAGATGTCCCAGGACTGAATCTAGGATCCAGTCCTGTGGTTAGAAAAGTAATCCATAAAGTAACTAATTGCATTTAACTAGAAATTCACATTGAGCTGAATGTTGCATTGTGTTTGAAAATGTGTTGCCCATTGCAACAACTATAACTACTGTACTTAAAAGTCTATTGCCTATGTGCAAAGTATTTAAACTAAAGTAATTCATTCTGAGAAAGTATTTTTTGTAATGTAATGTATAATGTAATTACAATGTAATTTAAAAAATAGTTTTAAAAAATGTAGAAAATCAGTATCAAAAAATAAAGATAACAATTAATACATTTAAAAATTGTCATTTACAAAACCTTGAAATTCACTGAAAAAACCATAGGTTTCAGACATGTTATAGTTAGGAATTAGCATTTAAAAACCTTTGAAATTCACTGAAAAAACCATAGGTTTCAGGCACGTTATAGTTAGAAATTAGCATTTAAAAAACCTTTGAAATTCACTGAAAAAACCATAGGTTTCAGGCACGTTATAGTTAGAAATTAGCATTTAAAAAACCTTTGAAATTCACTGAAAAACCATAGGTTTCAGACATGTTAAAGTTAGAAATTAGCATTTAAAAACCTTTGAAATTCACTGAAAAAACCATAGGTTTTAGGAACAGTTATAGTTAGTTGGACATTGCACTCGTACAAAACCCGTGAAATTCCCCCGTTATAGTTAGTTCACACACTCAATCTCCCCCAAAAAATACTCAAACAACCAATCAATAACCTACATAGACACTCATATAGCTACTGACCAACCCATGCAGCAGCTTGCACAACAACAGACAGACTGATACAGACATTCACACAGTTTAGTCACTAATCCATGCATTCAGTAAGACACATTTAATCACTCACCTATACAGCCAGTCACCCTCCTACTAAATCCTATATCCAGACACTTATACACCCACTCATTCTTCAATACACCTAGGAATATATATAAAACATATTTAAAAATTACAGAAACACACAGTCACGGGATGATGTCATCAGTGATGTCATCAGTGATGTCATTTGAGATGCCATCAGTGATGTCATGAGTGATGTCACTGACCATGTCATGAATGACGTAATATGTGACGTCATGAGCAGTGCATTGCGGGTGCGCGAGTTATAGTTAGCTGAACTAACTATAACAGTGGAATTTCTCTGGTTCTATATGAGTGAAATGTCCAACTAACTATAACGTCCCTTAAACCTATGGTTTTTTCCAGTGAATTTCTATAGTTTTTTTAATGCTATTTTCTAACTATAACGTCTGTAAAACCTATGGTTTTTTCTGTGAATTTCAAAGGTTTTATAAATGCTAATTTCTAACTACAATGTCCCTGAAACCTATATTGTTTTTAAGTAAATTTTAAAAAGACGTGCATACTTTTTGTAGTGAAAAACTAACTGTAACAGTAGTCTGTTATAAGTTATAATTTAACAATATTTAAAACTTAATTAGCACTAATTAACATTTAAGTGTGGAAAATGTGTGACGCAGCAGCTATGATACCTGACTTCGAACAACAGCATTCACAGTTCGATTTCCGGCTCCAGCGGCACGTTAGCCCACCACTATGTCACTGTGGGCAACACCTTGCTTAATCTTTCTGACGCCCCCGAGCGCCGGCACACCTTTCCGGGGGAAGCTGTACGCTTTACAAATGCTGGCATTTTTTAAATTTAAAACCATAGTGATGAGAAATATTAGCACGTATTTTTTTTTTCTATTCTGAACGATATTTTTTTATGTCTTCTATTTAGAATTATGGCAATTAATAGATGTTTGTAGTCATGAGAATGGAAATGACATGGTTTGCCGGGTAACAGTTTTTAAGCTTTCCAACGTATGTACATATTAAGGACCTTATACGTGTTAGGATCGAAATCGAAACCTTTACCGCTTCACATTTTGTAACTTTTCCCAACATGTGCACAAGTTAAACAGCTAAAACGTGAGCACGTGTCAACTGTAAAACGTGTCATCTAAATGGGCGGAGCAGCATCTTCCTTCCATAGACTACTCAATAACCAAAAAGTATATAAACCACACCCGTTCTTTGATTAGTTTCGTTTATGCGAGTTATTTACGCGTGTCCATTCTGTGATGCATGTTCCCTTTTCTAGCGTCGAATTCTTGTTTTGCGGCAACAAAACATATTTCAGAGTTGTAAGTTGTTTGATTATGGCATAGTAGATATTTATAATACGTGGCTATTTGTCAATATTTAAACATTTGTATTTAGAAAAAGTGTTATTGGTTGTTTTTGCCATTTATATGTAACGTCAGCAGCTTGTTTTCAGAAACAGACAGAATACAGCAAACATTGTTCCTTTTCTGGCTCCTTTGAGATCATATAATGTGACTTTGTATATTATAATATTGACACTGTACTTGACCTCAGAGGTGTTGGTGACCCGTCGGCGCGAAGACTAAAGATTTATATGTAACGTCAGCAGCTTCTAGTTTGTAGTCTATTTCCCCTTGAGATCATATAGTGTGAGTATGTATATTATAATAACCACACATTATGATCTCAGAGGAGTTTGTGACCCGTCGGGGCGAAGACTAAAGATTTATATGTAACGTCAGCAGCTTCTGGTTCTTACTCTGTTTCCCCTTGGGATCATATACTGTGAATATGTATACTAAAATATTAACAGTCATTGTGATCTCAGAGGAGTTTATGACCCGTCGGCGCGAAGACTAAAGATTTATATGTAACGTCAGCAGCTTCTGCTTCTTACTCTGTTTCCCCCTTGGGATCATATAGTGTGAGTATGTATATTGTAATATTCACAGTCATTATGATCTCAGAGGAGTTTATGACCCGTCGGCGCGAAGTTGAAAGATTTCGAAGTCCCGGATAAAAGAAGCTCTGAACATATTCACTGCTGGAAAGTATTGCGTTATTGATCTTGTTTTGTGGTCATGACTTTATTTTCCTTTTCCTTTTTGTGTGCAATCAGTGTCACTCTCTATATTGTATTAGAGTGTCATATTTTCACACAACAGGAATTGGAGATTTGTCGCCGCCAGGAGTAAACCATCTGAAATACAGCTTACTCACCTCTATAACTTACTTAATCAGATTTTTTTACAGTGAGAATATTTTTCGAAATTGCAGTTTAAAAAAAGATTATTTGCATAGACACTTTCTTACTGAATGCCTCGGATAAACCCTACATTTTGGAATGATTTTTTGGTATTTCTCTTTTTCTCCGTTGTGGTTCCTATTCTCATTCTCCCTATAGAATATATACTACCAGTAGTGTATATTATTATACTACTATCCTATATATTCTCAAAGGAGTACGTGATTTGTTAGCGGAGCAGTGAGCTACCTCTAAGCACTACGACTGAACTTTCCCGAATTCTACAGAATAGAAATTATAAAAAATGATAAAGCGTACATTTCTATGTAATATAAAGTGATTTGTTTTTAACAAAGCACTTCTTTTCTACTTTATCTAAAAGTAACTCATGCCCTCTTATATTATCAAGAATATGGGGCAACACTTTTACAAACTATAGCAGAAAAAAAGGGAGGGTGTGCCCATGCTTAAGGGATATTTTATAAATTGCGTTTTTATTTGTCACCCCTTTGATATATACAGCTTCAGTTTCTGAAGAAAGTATATTTGCAATTGCTTAATAAAAACTATTTCAAATCTAGACTGAAATTTTTGCTGTGCAACCACAGCTCCCCGTCAGAAAAGTAAACACCACATTATAACTAAACAGTGCTCCTGGGAAGTATCCCACCCGCAAACTTAATAAAAAGAAGACCGCAACACACTTTGTTATTTTCCCGCCGTTATTTGTACACCCCACGCCAATTATATAAATGACCCTTAAAATAAATAAAAAACAATTTTTACCTTCACAATCCCTGTTCACCACCTTGTGACCACTTTATAGAGTTAAGAGTGTTCCTACCCTCCCCGCTACTACTTTGTTTTCCCGTACTCAATTGAAGTGTGTCACAAAATGCTTCACAACAGTGAAACGTTCCCAGCCAATAATGAGCAAAGTTGTACTCGGAACACTTTAGCCAATAAAATGTCCATGGTGTTCTGCAGAGGGGGAGGGAATCGCTGCCAACACTTCTTTTTTAAGTTCAAGTAAGGTTTATTGAAGAATTAAAATTATTACATAAACCATTTTTCGTACAAGTAATCATTTAACAATATAACAATATCTGAAAGCATGAAGGAATACTTGAGTGTTGTTAATATATAAAAAACCTTCACGGCAATAAAGTGTAACGTGGAATATAATATGAATACATTCATAGGTCCAGAAGCAATACACATAGCTACATATGTCCATATATAAAATTAAAAGAGGATACTATAGGTATTGATAGAGTATTTAGAATTGTATACAAATAAATATTAGGAAGTCAGGGAGGCTTGGAGACTTCTTGCATCGAAGGCTCAGGGGAGGTAGCGTTTTTGCTGATGTGTTTAGAAAGTCTGTAAGTGGGGACCAAAGGTGTAACCTTTTCATAGCTAGGGAGATAGGGTGGACTAGAGCTGTATCTAGGCGGTGATTGTGACAAACTGCGTACCACCACGCTAAATAGGACAATTTGGAAGAGTCTTTCCAATTTTTTGAAATCTGTTGAAACGCTACAGCCAGTAACAGGTCGATGAGTTTGAGTTGGGAGTGACTTTTGTCCCATTCCGGTGATAAGCTACCTAGGAAAATGTTAGTGAGGGATAAGGGCACTGTGGTATGAAAAATGATATTAATTTGGTGCCAGACTTTTTCCCAAAACCCAAAGACATGTGTGCATGTAAATAGCATGTGTTTAAGGTCTGCTTCACTTTGAGAGCATGACCAGCATGCGTTGGGGTTTGTGCTATGTATCTTATTAAGAAACATTGGAGTGAAAAACAATCGATTGTAAAGAAAGAAAAGTGTTTGTGTAGTGCTAGCAGCTCTAGAAGATTTCCTGAGTTTTGACCAGATTTTGTCCCACAGAGTCACAGGCCAATTTGTTTTAAGATCGGATTCCCATGCGAGTTCTAGTTTGGTTTTCTGTCTGTTCTTAGGAGGTTTCATTAGATGAGAATAAATGCTCGAGGCTTTGGGGTTTATGATTAGAAGATGATGCCATGGGAAGAGAGGTTGAGATTGTGTAGAGGGCAAGGTTTGAAGTTTGGCATATGCCTCAATTAATACCTTCTGCAAGATCAAAAATTTTGATTTAAAAGAGAAGGGTAACTGATATAAAGTTTGTATTTGTGTGAATGGAATGGGTGTGCCCAGATCAAAAAATTGGTGTACCCAAAGTAGACCTTTGCTCCTCCAAATCTTCCAGTGTATAGGTTTCCCTTTGATAAGGATGTGTTTATTATGCCAAATTGTGGAATTAAGAAAAGAATCTGAGTTGTGTGTAATTAAATGGGGTGCGATAGACAATAATTTACATGATTGTTTAAGTATGGGAGTCGAAAGTTTTGTGGTTTTCGGGTAAAGGAAAGATATTCCTGGAATGAGAAAGGGGTTAAAAAGGAAAGTTCGAGATCAACCCAAAGAGGCCTATTTTCGGATTGAGTATTGATCCAGTGTGATAATTGTCTGAGTTGGAAAGCTTTGTGGTAATTAGAGAAGTGAGGGAAGTTAACTCCACCTTCGGATTTTGGTCTTGTTAATTTATGTAATGCCATTCTTGGTTTTTTACCATTCCATAAAAACGAGGTGAGAATGGAATTGATTCTTTTAAAGGAATTGGACGGAATGGAAATTGGTGTGTTAGATAGAATATATAGAATTAAAGGTGTCAACATCATCTTAATGGTATCTAAACGACCCCACCAAGATAGATGTAAAGGATGCCATCTTGTAGTTAGTGCTTTAAGTTTGTCAAGACATTTATCTATATTTAGAGATATGGATGTTTTAATAGAGGACGAAAACCAGATGCCTAGATATTTTATATGTTTAGAATTCCAGGTAAAGTTAGAGATCTTAAAATCATCTTTGAAGGTATATTTAGTTAGAGGTAGTATCTCGCACTTCCCTTTGTTTAATTTATACCCTGACACTAGACCGTAATCTTCCACTTCCCCCATAAAGGCTGTGAGTGAAGACTGGGGTTGGGAGAGAAAGACTAAAATATCATCAGCATATGCTGCTAATTTAATTTGTCGGGTGTCTGAAACAAAGCCAGTGATAGATTGATTTTGGCGAATTTTTGACAGGAATGGCTCTAAAGCTAAATTAAAAAGAAAAGGTGATAAGGGACAGCCTTGACGAACTCCCTTTTGAGATTAAAGTAGGGAGAGATAAGACCATTGGCTGAGATCGCAGCCTTAGGTTCTGAGTAAAGAAGGGCAATTAGGGATATCATTCTTGGTCCGAAACCGAACCACTTAAGAGCATGGAATATAAATGGCCAATAAACCCGATCAAAAGCTTTCTCTGCATCTAATGCAATTGCTGCTAGTGAATCGGGGTAATGTGATGATTTGGAGATAATGTCGAAGAATAGACGTGTGTTATCGGTGATATTTCGACCTTTGACGAAACCTGATTGTTCCTTGCCAAGTATTAGGGGAGATGTGGTTCTAGTCTTAAAGCTAAAGCCTTGGAGAATATTTTATAGTCCACATTGACTAAGGAAATGGGTCTATAATTTTTGCAAAAGCGTGAGTCTTTATCGGTTTTCAATAATAAACAGATCAAAGCTTCAGAGAAAGAACCAGTGGATTTATTTGAGGCTATGAAGGAAGAAACAAGAGTGTGTAAATGTGGGAGTAATAAATGAGCAAAGTGTAGAAAAAATTCCACTGTAAATCCATCAGGGCCAGGGGCTTTGTCTTTTTTAAGGGTCTGTAGAGCATTGAATAATTCTGTTTGTGTGAGATCAGATTCCAGTGATGATAGATCCAGTTGGGGATTGATATGTTTTTGAATAGTGGAAAAGTATTGGGAGATATCTGTATCGGAAGGTGTCTTTTCTGGTGTATAAAGGGATTTGTAGAAATGAACAAATTCTTGAAGAATGTCAGGGTCCTTGAGTTTTGGTATTTGATTATCATCTATAATGGAGCCAATATGAAGTTTTTGTTGTTTAATTTTTAAATAGTTAGCTAAGAGTTTGCCCGATTTATTCTGGCCTCCATAATACTTTGCAGAGGATTTTAATAGATATAAGGAAGCTTGTTTGGTAGTCGCTTCATTAAATGCTATCTTCGCATTAATGAGGTCTTTAAGAGAATCTTTTGACTTAGAAGTATGAAAAGAGTGTTCCAACTTTTTGATTTTATCAAGAAGAGTATTATGGGATTTACGGAAATCTTTTCGTTTGTTTGATACAAATCTAATAATGAAGTCCCTAGCAGTGGCTTTAAAGGCATCCCATATAGTATGAAAGGATAGATCTTCCGTTAGATTAATAGAGAAGAACTCTTGAGAGAAGGAAACAAAAGATGAATTAAACTTATGGTCTAGAAGTAAAGAGTTATTAAAACGCCATTTTTTCGTTAATGTGGAATGATTCCAAAGGTCTAGTTGAATCGAAACAGGTGCATGATCTGAAATAAGTATGGGACCTATATCAGCAGAGCGTAAGGATTGGGCAACGTTTCGAGAAAGAAATATGTGGTCAATTCGGGATTGAGTCTGGTGTGGGTGGGAGAAGAAGGAGTATTCTCTTGTGGATGGGTTGCAAAGGCGCCATGAGTCTAATAAATTTCTTTGTTTAATAGTCTGTATGAAAGCTTTATGTGCTGCATTTGAGTGAAAGTGAGAACCAGAGTTTCTATCAAGAAACGGATCCATCACTTGATTACAGTCGCCTGCAAGGATGAAATTATCTGTCGGGTATTTGAGTAGTAATTGAGAGATGCGTGTCCAAAAACTTGCATCGCCATTAGTAGGAGCATAAATGTTGAGTAGGGATAGTGAGGACGTCCCTAACAATAAATTTGTGAAAATCCATCTACCTTCAGTGTCCGCCTCCTGAGAAACAAGCTGCGCCTTCAATGCCTTGTGACAGAGAGTTATAACCCCATTTCTCTTCCCGTCTCCTGGCGAGAAAAACCTCGCCAACCCAATTTCTTTGAAGCTTCAGTGACTCGCTTTCAGTAAGGTGAGTCTCTTGCAAAAATGCGATATTGGCGTCTAACTTTGATAAGTGGGACAGGACTCTCTGTCTTTTTATAGGGGAATTCAAGCCTCTGACATTCCATGAGATAAATTTTAGAGACATGTATCAATTAGAAGAATTAAGGACATAAGTGGACCATTAAAAGTATGTGCGTTAAAAATAACTTTTCCAAAAAAATCAACAGTAATTGAAAAATAAAAGTTTTGAAGAACATTTGTAATATGTACGAAGTTAATAGATGTGAAAACCAATGTGAGAAGAAAGAAAGAATAAAATAGAGGAAGAGAAAGAGATAAAGATAAAGGACACAATGTAGGAAGGAGTGATGGATATAAGAGAATTGTGTACAAAGGTAGTGTATATATACGTGAAATACAGAAGGATATAAGGAAGGAGGGAATCGATGTACAAATAAAAAACTGGGAACAGGAAGGGTAAAGAGATAAAAATAATGTGAATACAGTGAGAAAAGATACAAGTAAAGAGAACATACCTACATAGGACTCAAAACAATGAGTGGGGTGGGGAGGGGTGAGGCCACATGGAACGATGGGACGTCCAGACTTCACGAAATGAGGCGGGGAAGACTTCAGGAAGAAACAACATATATGACGTACGGATTAGACAGACTGAAGCGAAACCTGTAAAAGGAAGATATAGTTAACATTATCAGATTATACTGTAAGAAATTATAATAGAGGAAGGCAAATTGCAGACTATTAACCTAAAGTTTAAAAGTATATACTAAAACGTGCCATCCAAAACAACTTTATGTAACCTGGGTTGCATATTTAAATAGAGAAGCAAAAAGAATATAAAGGGAGAGCATTAGCAGAGGAAGCTGCCTAGAGACCAACCATACAACAACTTTTCAATTGAACTGAGTACTCATGGTGTCCATTCGACTTGAGGAATGAATATTGAGAAAACTTTTTAACTTGGTTGGGTCTTCATATACTGTGGTGTTGTTGTTGAAGGTAACTTTGAAGATGCAAGGATGAAACAGACCAAAACGAGCTCCAATGGAACGAAGCGCTGGTCTCATTGCGAGGAACTCTCTGCGTCGATCTGCTGTGGGTTTTGCATAGTCTTGTGAGAAGAATAGTTGGTGTCCTGAGAGGGAGATCCGTTTCATGAGCCTGGCTGCTTTTAGAACTTTGAGAAGATCTGTGAACTCCAAAAAGTACAGGATAAATCCTCTCGGTTTCTTTATGCTGGAAGAAGCTGAGTGCGTCGGACCGAGACGGTGTGCGCGTTGAATGTTGAGAGTGGTGCCTTCAGGTAGATTAAGCATTGTTGGTAAAACTCTTTGGAAAAAGGAGATTGCGTCTGGCCCTTCTGAACCTTCCACTATGCCGTAGATGCGGAGGTTATTCCTCCTGTTCCTGTTTTCAAGGTTTTCAACCTGTTTCTGCAGAGCTGTGACTTGAGAATGAAGAACTTCTGTCTTGGCGTATGATGAGTTCAGCATCTCAACATTATGCTCCACCTTGATAACTCTTTCCTCTAGTTTCTCCCAACCATCTGTGAGGAATTGTATTTTGGTGTTGGTTTCTTCAACAAATGGTCTTAAGGCTCGGATCTCCTCCAAAAGTAGATCCATGGAGACCAATGAGGCCTGCTTTGGCGGTGAGGGGGGATCTTTTTCAGTCTTTTAGAAGTTGCTTTAATAACTACTGAAGAGGCTGCATTAGGAGGTGGAGACGCCATTTTAGGTGAGGAGATTTGAGATATTTCCGTTGTGGAAAATGAAGCAGTTTGATGTTTTAGGCCAGAGATGTGTGTTAGAAATAACACTGACGAAAATTTTTAAACCGTGCTCTCACAGATATTGTAATTCAATAGCACAGCTGTTTATGCCGTTAATATCATTTGAAAGAAGAAAAATATGAGTTGAATAGCATATAAATTGTGGCATCCATCGAACAGTTGAATAAAGATATTGAAATAGTACATATGTTACTGAGTATTAATTGAAGGAAATTGAGATAAGCCACGTTCTACATGTAAAGTCATTTAAATTCCAGAGAAAAAAGTAGAGACGAAAACAATCTATGAAGAAAGTTGTGAAGTGAGAGTCAATCAAACATAAGGTGAATATTGAGCTGGAAGGATTCAGATATTGCCCATCAAATCGTACCCTGAGAGGATTTCAGCATAGCATGCTAATACGCTGTAGATTGACCATGGACACAGCTCAGAACAGTTCAGCCTCCGTGTAATTTAATGCATACTCCATGACCTGCTTTGTAGTGTGGACACGAATGACTGCCCCTCACCCCAGAAGCCGGTGCATAAGCTGTCTCCGTGCAACACAATGGGGCTCGAGCATGCCGCAAAACAAAGCATAAAAGGCATGAAAGGCACGAAATGAGGCGTCTGTAAAAGACTTTGTTACCTCAGAATTGCCTCACAATGCCGCTTCCTGTGTAGAAACTTGGGGCATCAGGAAAAAGGGCCGCGCGTTACATGCGCGCGTACCTCAGGTCGCGAGTGTTCACAAAATGGCGGCCGACGCCTCTGTCCGGCTTCAGGAGAGAAGAGCGCCACAGCTTCAATTCTTCGTCGAGAAACTCCGCAATTCACCTCCGCGGGTGCAGCAACAGCTCCGACATCTGCTCGGAGAAGATAGGGAGCGTACGCCGTGTATTAGCCTAGGTAAATCCCGTCGTCATAACGCCGTCACTCGTCCGGTCCGGAAGACGCCGCCATCTTCCTTGGGCGCAAGCCACGCCCCCCCGCTGCCAACACTTCTACTTTTAATGCTTCACAGCCAATGAACATTAAGCTTGGGAACCTCCTGCTTAGAACACATTACCCAATCAGATGTCCCTGATTCTCCGCGGAGGGGAGGGAATGGCTGGCAACACTTCTACTTTCAATGGTTTACAGCCAATGAACATTAAGCTTGGGAACGTCCTGCTTGGAACGCGTCAACCAATCAGATGTCCCTGCTACTCCGCGGACGGGGAGGAAATGGCTGGCAACACTTCTACTTTCAATGGTTCGCAGCCAATGAACATTAACCTCTGGAAGGTCCTGCTTGGAACATGTGAACCAATCAGATGTCCTTGCTACTCCGCGCAGGGGGAGGGAATGGCTGGCAGCACTTTTACTTTGAATGGTTCGCAGCCAATGAACATTGAGCTCGTTGTTGGAACACCTCAGCCAATTAAACGTTAATTTTGTTCACTGTCCGTGATAAAAGTGAACACCGCATTATAAGTAAACATTACTTCGCATTATATTAAAGGAAGGTAAAGGAAGGCTGCAATACGGCGCATTGTTATTTTCCCGATATGATTTCCACAGCCTACTGAACATTGCCGCAATACCGTGCATCGTTGTTTTGCAGACGTGATTTCCACAGCCTACGCAACATTCACACTACCTGTGTGTGCACGCTACACACTGCTTGCCGCAATACGGCACATTGTTTTCCCGACGGGATTTCCAGAGCCTACGCAACCTTGCCGCAATACCACGCACCGTTGTTCTGCGGACGTAATTTCCACGGCCTACGCAACATTCAAACTCCCTGCCTCTGTACCGTACAGACTGCTTAAACTAAGACCACAGTGTTCCTACTATACCCTCTTATACAATTATTCTCTTATTTTTCCCCCTACGCCTTTCAACTCAGTCACAAAATGGCTGCCAACACTTCCTAGTTTCAACAGTTCGCAGCCAATGAGCCGCGCGCTCGTGCTCGCAACGCCTCACCCAATCAGATGTTAGAATTCTCAAATATTGATATCTGTAAATTTTGATATTTCTCTAAAACTACTGAATGGACTTACCCCATTTAAACAAAAGTGTGCTTTCTGGACCAAGACCTTTCTCCCGGCCAAATTTGACGTAATTCCGTTCAGCAGTTTGACCTGTAGCCTTGTCTAAAGTTTCCTATGGAAAATGCATGGAGTAAACACGTTTTGGGACCCCCCCTTTTTTGTCAGCCCCCCCTTGTCAAATCACCCCCAAACTTTCAACATAGGAGCTGATCTGAAAAGAGAAGTTTTTGGGAAAACTTCGTAAACATTCGTCAAACGACGCCAAAGTTATAAGCAAATCAAAAAAAAAAATTCTATAGAAACGTGGTCCTAACTATAACTATCTACTGGCGACCGCCAGTAGATAATATATATATATATATATATATATATATATATATATATATGAACTCCACATCCGTTTCTCCGCACCAAGAACGGGACACCGACACGGGGAGATTTCAGGAAATCAAGCGTTTATTCCATAATTACGCTGTGACGCGTTTCGGCATTCACTGCCTTGATCACACAGTGATCACTTCCTGTTCAACGTGCATTTCAAAGTAAAAATAGCATATATATATATGGCGGTCGCCAGTAGATAGTTATAGTTAGTTATAGTTAGGACCTATTATCCATAGGAAATCCGCGACATTCTATTTGAAATAACTCTTGCGCCGGTTGACGAATCTTCGCGAAAGCTTCCAACTTGTTGGGGCGCTCCGCTCCGCTCCTACCCTGAAAGTCTCGGGTTGATTCGTCAAGCGGGGGCCGAGAAAAAAGGGGGTCCCAAAACGCGTTTTCCCCATTCATTTTTCCATAGGAACCTTTAGTCGCAGCTACAGCCCGAACTGCTGAACGGAATTACACCAAATTTGGCAAAGAGGTAGCCCTTGGTTCAGTGTCGTGCCTTTTGCTTAAATGGTGTAAATCCGTTCAGTAGTTCCTGAGAAAATCAAAAGTAAAGTCACATATATATCTATGGCCGAGTAGGGTCCGCGTATCCTGAGCGCACCCTGCGCGCACCGTCCCGATCACGAGCTGCATGCTAATTGGCTGTCAAGTGGCTGTCAACACTCCAAATCAGGAAGTGTTGGCAGCCATTTTGTCCCTCGGTAGAACCGAGGGACAGAAACAAGTGCGCAAAGCGCAAAAGGGGGCAGGGTAGAAACACCCTGACGACCTAGGTCTGCTCAGGGGTCCCACAAGGACCCCCTGGGCAGAAAGCATTTTTTTAAACGGCGGGATGCGCTTAAGGTGCGCGGATCCCGCCGATTAAAAAAAAAAAAGCACAAGAAACAAGTGTGCAAAACGCACAAAGGGGGCAGGGTAGAAACACCCTGACCTCTAGGTCTGCTCAGGGGTCCCACAAGGACCCCTGGGCAGAAAAAGCATTTTTTTTCCAAAATCGGCGGGATGCGCTTAGGGTGCGCGGATTCCACTGATTAAAAAAAAAACACAAGAAACAAGTGCGCAAAACGCACAAAGGGGCAGGGTAGAAACACCCTGACCCCTAGGTCTGCTCAGGGGGTCCCACAAGGACCCCCTGGGCAGAAAAAAGCAACAAACAAAAAAAAACAACAAAAAAAAGACCGGCATCGTGCCGAGGCCCCGCCCCCTCCCTGCAGCAGTCTGCAAATGCGCCCCCTGGCGCGTTTTAAGAAGGGGAAGTAATTCCCCTTGAATACTGGGGGTCCCTGGGGTCCAACTAGCCCACCAGGAACCTCCGGTATGCGCCAGGGGCTGCGTTGCAGAGAGGTGTACAGAGGCCACGCCCCTTTTACACCTCTCTGCAACGCAGCTCTGTGGCGCTTTTGGAGGTACATGGTGGGCTAGTTGGACTCCAGGGACCCTCAGTATTCAAGGGACTTAATCCCCCAACTTAAAACGCGCCACGGGCACGTTTGCACAGTGGTGAAGGGAGGGGCGGGCTTCAGGTGACATGTGTGCAAACAGGCCCCGTGGCGCATTTTAAGATGGGGAATGAAATCCCCTTCAATCCTGAGGGTCCCTGGGGCGAACTAGCCCACCAGGTACGTCCAGAAAGCGCCACAGAGCTGCGTTGCAGAGAGGTGCAAAAAGGGGCGTGGCCTCTGAACACCTCTCTGCAACGCAGCCTCCCTGGCGCATACTGGAGGTACAGGGTGGGCTAGTTGGACCCCAGGGACCCTCATGATTCAAGGGGACTTAATCCCCCAACTTAAAACGCGCCACGGGGCGCGTTTGCACAGATGTCACCTCAGGCCCCGCCCCTCCCTTCACCATTGTGCAAATATTCCTCTAAAATCAGCCGAACTACGAATTCCGATTTACTCACCTGTTATCAGGAGAGACATCAGTCCTGCATCTTTCAGCCCAGTACTGATCCTGAAAAGTAATTTTAACCATACTTACCAGTAGCTTGAATTTCCTTCCATAGGATATCATTGACTGGTTTCACTTGGAAATTCTTCTAAGTGTGGAGTTTTGGAACTTTATAATATTCCTCTAAAATTAGCCGAAATACGAATTCCGATTTACTCACCTGTTATCAGGAGAGACCTCAGTGCTGCATCTTTCAGCCCAGTACTGATCCTGAAAAGTAATTTTAACCGTACTTACCAGTAACTTGAATTTCCTTCCATAGGATATCATTGACTGGTTTCACTTGGAAATTCTTCTAAGTGTGGAGTTTTGGAACTTTATAATATTCCTCTAAAATCAGCCGAAATACGAATTCCGATTTACTCACCTGTTATCAGGAGAGACCTCAGTGCTGCATCTTTCAGCCCAGTACTGATCCTGAAAAGTAATTTTAACCGTACTTACCAGTAACTTGAATTTCCTTCCATAGGATATCATTGACTGGTTTCACTTGGAAATTCTTCTAAGTGTGGAGTTTTGGAACTTTATAATATTCCTCTAAAATCAGCCGAAATACGAATTCCGATTTACTCACCTGTTATCAGGAGAGACCTCAGTGCTGCATCTTTCAGCCCAGTACTGATCCTGAAAAGTAATTTTAACCGTACTTACCAGTAACTTGAATTTCCTTCCTTAGGATATCATTGCCTGCTTTTTGCTGAAAAAGTTTCTAAGTGTCGATTTTTGAAACATACAAATATTCCTCTAAAATCAGCCAAAATACGAATTCCGATTTACTCACCTGTTATCAGGAGAGACCTCAGTGCTGCATCTTTCAGCCCAGTACTGATCCTGAAGAGTAATTTTAACCGTACTTACCAGTAACTTATATTTCCTTCCGTAGGAATCCATTGTCTGGTTTTCAGCAGAAAAGTTTCAAAGTGTTGATTTTCACAAACTACAAATATTCCTTAAAAATCGCCTGTATGACTTAAACGCATTCTTTCAACTGTTTACAGGAGATGCACCAGTGCTGGATCCAGGATCCACCACTGAGTAAGAAAAAGTAACGATAACACTACTTACCTGCTAAGTGAATTTCCTCCCATAGGATAACATTGGTGATTCTATGTGAAAAAGTTTCCAAGTGTCAACTTTTAAAATACAATAATATTCCTTAAAAATCACTACTGTAACCAAAACGCTTTTACTCAACTGTTTACAGGAGATGTCCCAGGACTGAATCTAGGATCCAGTCCTGTGGTTAGAAAAGTAATCCATAAAGTAACTAATTGCATTTAGCTAGAAATTCACATTGAGCTCAATGTTGCATTGTGTTTGAAATTGTGTTGCCCATTGCAACAACTGTAACTACTGTACTTAAAAGTCTATTGCCTATTTGCAAAGTATTTAAACTAAAGTAATTCATTCAGAGAAAGTATATTTTGTAATGTAATGTATAATGTAATTACAATGTAATTTAAAAAATAAAATATCTAAAAATAAATAGTTTAAAAAAATGTAGTAAATCAGTATCAAAAAAATAAATATAACAATTAATACATTTAAAAATTGTCATTTACAAAACCTTTGAAATTCACTGAAAAAAACCATAGGTTTCAGACATGTTATAGTTAGGAATTAGCATTTAAAAAACCTTTGAAATTCACTGAAAAAACCATAGGTTTCAGGCTTGTTATAGTTAGGAATCAGCATTTTAAAAACCTTTGAAATTCACTGAAAAAACCATAGGTTTTAGGGAAAGTTATAGTTAGTTGGACATTGCACTCGTACAAAACCCGTGAAATTCCCCGTTATAGTTAGTTCAGCTAACTATAACTCGCGCCCGCAATGCACTGCTGATGACGTCACATATTACATCACTCATGACATGGTCAGTGACACCACTGATGACATCACTGATGACATCTCAAATGACATCACTGATGACATCATCCATGTGAGAATTTAATGCATCTTCTCACACCCTAATATAACTTTTGATACACCCACTCTAAATTACAGACTGCCATTCTCAAATCCATACACACTCCAATACCAATAAGTACATACCCACTCACTGATTCTTAGGTCTACACACACACATCTACTCACTCACCCGTACAGTCACTCATACTTACAGTCACTCAGTACAGGACTATCATATGCACTCATACATC
The DNA here is from genome assembly GCA_963921515.1 of Calotriton arnoldi. Lineage (NCBI taxonomy): Eukaryota > Metazoa > Chordata > Amphibia > Caudata > Salamandridae > Calotriton > Calotriton arnoldi. The sequence goes on along the minus strand of CAWUFW010004930.1, from coordinate 612,953 downwards.
TATATAAACACTCACACAACGCAACTCATCCATAGAGGTACTCACACACCTAGTCAGTCATGCAAATAATTAATCACACTCCAATTTACTCACCTATACAGTTATACAAACCAGCTCACTTATTCATAAAAATACTAGCACATTCTTACGCTCATATGCAATCACTGATGCAAGCACACACTCATCCATATAGCCACTCTCACAATCACACACTCTCACTTATAGCCATTTATATACTCCAACACACATATATACTGCCTTTCACATATGTAGTTACTCACACATGTACCACTGAGATATACATTCAATCACTAACACACCCATACACACACTCACCCACCCATACAGTCCATCACAGACGCACTGTTGAAACCATGCACCCAGTGAATCACCCACTCACACATCTATGCACAGAGTCACACACACCCCACCCACACAAACACTGAGGCACCCATATAGATACTCAGAAAACCAATCCATAACCCATATAGACACTCATTTAGCTAGTCAGAAACCCATGCAGCTGCTTACACAACAACAGACAGACGGATACAGACATTCACACAGTTTAGTCACTCACCCATGCATCCAGTAAGATACATTTAATCACTCACTTATAGACTCAGTCACGCACCTACTAAATCATCCATTCAGACGCTTATACACCCACTCATTCTTCAATACGCCTTTCCCTATATATATTAAACATATTTAAACTTTACAGAAACACACAGTCACTGGATGATGTCAGTGATGTCATCAGTGATGTCACTGACCATGTCATGAGTGATGTAATATGTGACGTCATCAGCAGTGCATTGCGGGGCGCGAGTTATAGTTAGCTGAACTAACTATAACGGGGGAATTTCACGGGTTTTGTACGAGTGCAATGTCCAACTAACTATAACTTTCTCTAAAACCTATGGTTTTTTCAGTGAATATATATATATATATATTCACTGAAAAAACCATAGGTTTCAGGCATGTTATAGTTAGAAATTAGCATTTAAAAACCTTAGAAATTAACTGAAAAACCATAGGTTTCAGGCACGTTATAGTTAGAAATTAGCATTTAAAAAACCTTAGAAATTAACTGAAAAAACCATAGGTTTCAGGGGCGTTATAGTTAGTTGGACAGGGGCCAGCTTCGATCGGTAAACAGCCGTTACAACGACTTTTTTACTTTGCTATACCATTACAACGCATGCATTAACACGCATGCGTTGGACATCACGAAGTCATTACTACGCATTTTTTTAGAACGCATGGTCATTTACCACGCATGCCTTTACAACGAATTTTGTTGTAAAGGTATGTATGGTAAATGACCATGCGTTCTAAAACATGTAGACGATCCATGTCGTTGTAAGGAAACAGAGGCTGTTCCGTTTCCTCACAACGACGTGCACCGCCCCTCAGAGATGACGTGAAGCAGGAACCACGAGGAGAGAGGAATCATGAGGAGTGAGAGGTAAGGGGGATTGGGCATGGGGTGGGGGTTTCTTTTCTAGGGTTTAGGGTAGTGCAGTGTTGTTTGGGTGGTGTAGGGGGTCGTGCTGAGGGTAGTGTTTTAGGGTTTAGGGTAGTGCAGTGGTGTTTGGGTAGTGTAGGGGGTCGTGCTGGGGGTAGTGTTTTAGGGTTTAGGGTGGTGCAGTAGTGTAGGGGGTCGTGCTGGGGGTAGTGTTTTAGGGTTTAGGGTAGTGCAGTGGTGTATGGGTTCAGGCTGGGGTAGTGTTTTAGGGTTTAGGGTAGTGCAGTGGTGTTTGAGTAGTGTAGGGGGTCATGCTGGTGGTAGTGTTTTAGGGTTTAGGATAGTGCAGTGGTGTTTGGGTAGTGTAGGGGGTCGTGCTGGGGGTAGATTTAGGGTTTAGGGTAGTGCAGTGGTGTTTGGGTAGTGTAGGGAGTCGTGCTGGGGGTAGTGTTTAAGGGTTTAGGGTAGTGCAGTGGTGTTTGTGTAGTGTAGGGGTTGTGCTGGGGGTAGTGTTTTAGGATTTATGTTAGTGCAGTGGTGTTTGGGTAGTGTAGGGGTAGTGCTGGGGTAGTGTTTTAGGGTTTAGGGCAGTGCAGTGGTGTTTGTGTAGTGAAGGGGATCATGCTGTGGGTAGTGTTTTAGGGTTTAGGGTAGTGCAGTCGTGTTTGTGTAGTGTAGGGGGTCGTGTTTTAGGGTATAGGGTAGTGCAGTGGTGTTTTTGGGTAGTGTAGGGGGTCATGCTGGGGTTAGTGTTTTAGGGTTTAGGGTAGTGCAGTGGTGTTTGGGTAGTGTAGGGGGTCGTGCTGGGGGTAGTGTTTTAGGGTTTAGGGTAGTGCAGTGGTGTTTGTGTAGTGTGGGAGGTCATGCTGGGGGTATATTTAGGGTTTAGTGTAGTGCAGTGGTGTTTGGGTAGTGTAGGGAGTCGTGCTGGGGGTAGTGTTTTAGGGTTTAGGGTAGTGCAGTGGTGTTTGGGTAGTGTAGGGAGTCATGATGGTGGTAGTGTTTTAGGGTTTAGGGTAGTGCAGTGGTGTTTGGGTAGTGGAGGGGGTAGTGTTTTAGGGTTTAGGGTAGTGCGCCCAACCAGCCACAATATCCGTGGACAAAGGGGATCCTGACTCTTTGGAACGCTCCGTCAATTGAATAATTTGGGTCAAGGGCCCTACCACGTTCAATACCTATCAATTCCTTTCTTGGGATCCCTCATATACTTGGAGAAAAAGGTACATAGATTCTCATCAATTTCAGGCGTGTGTGCCACCTTCCCCTTCAGTGAGGGCCTGGGGCATTCTCCCCTCATCCTATTCCTGACCTCCCTTTCAAGGGGTTGATGGATTTTCCCCACCACATACTCTGCCACTTTGGCGTCAGGTGTCTACTCTGCCAACCTAGGCTGGTAAATTTGGGTAGGCTCGAACATGTCCGAGTGGACCCCGTCCCCAACCGGGGACTGAGAGGAGTGGGACTCTGGATGCCAGGGACGCCCGAGTCCTTATCCTCATCGGAGGAGAAATCGTCCTCCGATACACCCTCTCCCTCTAAGGGAAACCTGCCGTCGGGGTCTACAATAGTGGTGACAGTGTCGCAATTTTCTCCGGGCCACTCCTCCTCCCGGCAGGGTGCATGTTTTAGCATTCGCGCACTCTTGAGGAAGGTCTCCGTAAGTTTATCAAATCCTTCCAAGTGCCCTGCGTTATGCTTAACGGCCCTTTATTCCCCATCTGGGAGCTACTTGGACCCGCCACCACCAGATCTGGGTCACTGAACACCCCAGGGATGCTTTTCGCCAGCTTATCAACCTGATCCCTAAGAGGAGCCAGCGCCCTAGAAATAGCCAGAGAGAGGGCTTGGTCCACTGCTGGAGGGAGAAGTTGGGGGCCATTCCTCCTCCACTTCCTGGTAGGAGGAGTAAAAATGGTCTTCTGGAGAAGACATGATAGCAGAGGGTGTGAGCACAGAACAAATGCCCTTAAAATCCTTAAGACAGCCCCCTCGCTGGTGCTCCAACAGCTGGGCTTTCCCCGAAGCTGTTATAAGAATAGACTGAGGCGCAATACCAATTACCACCACCAGGTGGTGCTGGTCACTAACGTGGCCGTGTGGGGAAATCACCGCGTAGCGGTGTCAAAATTAGGCGAGGGTTGGTCGGGAATCAAGCGGACACTAAAGGAGTGACCGGATTCCCAAATGCGCGTAAAGACCAGCGGGAGCGCTCGACGGAGCTGCCTCGCTCGGACCAGACGCGCCTGACAGGATCTCACCGCGTGCAGAGCACACAGCGGGAGACACTGCGAGGGCGAGAACGCGCTCGGGCAAGAGCCTGCTGCGCAGGGAATATGAAACAATACCAAGGCAATAATGCTAATAACGTGCACAAGAAACCGCTATACAAACAGCAACAACGTCAGATTAAGCCAAGAATGTAAAGAATGCACTTAACTGATGAGCAGTGAAGAAAGAGGAAGCGGAAGGGACGTCACAATATTATATACGATGGACTGTGATATGATTGGACTATAGTTGCCTTGGAGACTACCCCCTAATGGTTCATGGGTTGTGTAGTCTTTTGTTTAATGATTGTTGTGTTACGTTTTCTTTGAACTGCTATGCAAATAAAGTGAGGAAAGATATGCATAATCCTCGCCTCCGTCCTGCCATAGAATTCATTAAACTTTATTTGATCTGATTTAGAAACATAGATCATAAAAGTGTACATAAAAACAGTAAATCCTCTTTCCTAATACAATACAGTGAGAATTAATTAAAACCAGTAGGTAAAAACGGGTGTTACAAAGCCCGGTTCAGAGCAACTTCAGGTTAACAGAATCGTAAAGTTCAATGTTTCGCAAGATCAATCTCATGTACTTCGTGCAAAATACGCAATAAGGGGTCCAAGTAAGATGTAACGCTCCAATACCTGACCAGTTTGCACTATATAAAACTGCAGAAAAACTGAAAATAAAAAGTGTTTTGCACACTTCTGTCATTGGGCTATATGTGGGCTACATCTGGGTGATATTTGTGCTACATTTGGGCTCTTTTTTCTCTGGTGGCCATCTTGGGAGACTTATTTGTTATGAAGTTTCCTAATTTCGTCATTTACTGCAGTCTCCTCAGTAGGAAATGCTTTCAGTTTTTTACTTTGATTCCATCAAGAAGGCATTCAGATGTGTCACATATTTGCCATAAATTCAGAATGTTAGCACTCTAGTTGTTCATTAGATCACTGTAGTAAAGCTACTGCTCACCAGGGAGTTAACTGGAAGTCTACTGCTGGTATTGAAAGTGATTGTTTCAGTCTGCATGTCAGAATTTTCTAATGAAATAGAAGAGGATTTGAGATCTCACTTAAAACATGCCCTACATTTTCTTTCTGCAGCACTAACCATAATTTCTATGGCAAAATGAACCCCCTCATTTTGTTCCTTTTTAAATTAAATGTTTTAAGTGTTACCAGTTTATTCCAATCAAGATGGCTTCAGGTGTGCCATACTTTTGTCATAAGTAAGACTGTTAGCGCTCTAGTTGTTCTTTAGAACACTCTGGGAAGCTGCAGTAGAACACAAAGGCATCAACTGACAGGCTGCTCCTGTTGAAATATAACAGGAAGATATTTGAGATCTCACTTAAAACATGTCCTAATTTTTCTTTCTACAGCACTAACCATAATTTCTATGACAAAATGAACCCCCACATTTTGTTCCTTTTTAAATTAAATGTTTTAAGAGTTACCAGTTTATTCCAATCAAGATGGCTTCAGGTGTGCCATAATTTTGTCATAAGTAAGACTGTTAGCGCTCTAGTTGTTCTTTAGAACACTCTGGGAAGCTGCAGTAGAACACAAAGGCATCAACTGACAGGCTGCTCCTGTTGAAATATAACAGGAAGATATTTGAGATCACACTTGAAACATGTCCTAATTTTTCTTTCTACAGCACTAACCATAATTTCTATGACAAAAATGAACCCCCTCATTTTGTTCCTTTTTAAATTAAATGTTTTAAGTGTTACCAGTTTATTCCAATCAAGATGGCTTCAGGTGTGCCATACTTTTGTCATAAGTAAGACTGTTAGCGCTCTAGTTGTTCTTTAGAACACTCTGGGAAGCTGCAGTAGAACACAAAGGCATCAACTGACAGGCTGCTCCTGTTGAAATATAACAGGAAGATATTTGCGATCTCACTTAAAACATGTCCTAATTTTTCTTTCTACAGCACTAACCATAATTTCTATGACAAAATGAACCCCCTCATTTTGTTCCTTTTTAAATTAAATGTTTTAAGAGTTACCAGTTTATTCCAATCAAGATGGCTTCAGGTGTGCCATAATTTTGTCATAAGTAAGACTGTTAGCGCTCTAGTTGTTCTTTAGAACACTCTGGGAAGCTGCAGTAGAACACAAAGGCACCAACTGACAGGCTGCTCCTGTTGTAATATAACAGGAAGATATTTGAGATCACACTTGAAACTTGTCCTAATTTTTCTTTCTACAGCACTAACCATAATTTCTATGACAAAATGAACCCCATCATTTTGTTCCTTTTTAAATTAAATGTTTTAAGTGTTACCAGTTTATTCCAATCAAGATGGCTTCAGGTGTGCCATACTTTTGTCATAAGTAAGGCTGTTAGCACTCTAGTTGTTCTTTAGAACACTCTGGGAAGCTGCAGTAGAACACAAAGGCATCAACTGACAGGCTGCTCCTGTTGAAATATAACAGGAAGATATTTGAGATCTCACTTAAAACATGTCCTAATTTTTCTTTCTACAGCACTAACCATAATTTCTATGGCAAAATGAACCCCCTCATTTTGTTCCTTTTTAAATTAAATGTTTTAAGTGTTACCAGTTTATTCCAATCAAGATGGCTTCAGGTGTGCCATACTTTTGTCATAAGTAAGACTGTTAGCTCTCTAGTTGTTCTTTAGAACACTCTGGGAAGCTGCAGTAGAACACAAAGGCATCAACTGACAGGCTGCTCCTGTTGAAATATAACAGGAAGATATTTGAGATCTCACTTAAAACATGTCCTAATTTTTCTTTCTACAGCACTAACCATAATTTCTATGACAAAATGAACCCCATCATTTTGTTCCTTTTTAAATTAAATGTTTTAAGTGTTACCAGTTTATTCCAATCAAGATGGCTTCAGGTGTGCCATACTTTTGTCATAAGTAAGGCTGTTAGCACTCTAGTTGTTCTTTAGAACACTCTGGGAAGCTGCAGTAGAACACAAAGGAATCAACTGACAGTCTCTGCCCTTGTTGGATGTACATGTTTTACTGAGAATGTCAGACTTCATTCTCACATGACTGAGAAAGATAATGTGAATTTACAGAAAATATGCTCCCATTTTAGCTTCTGGAGCACCTTCCAAAACTGTATGGGACAAGCATGTGAAAATAGTTTTCTCTCAAACATGATTCATGATATCCCAGCAGAAGTTTTTCACAGGGTAAAATCACCTTAGAACACACCACAATTCCTGAAATTAGTATGGTACCATCAACAAATGAATTCTAATGTAACTAAAGTCTGTTATCACCCTTTATAGTTCAACTTTTGGTAACCCTCAAAATCTTCGATTCACTACAATGCATTTCAATGGGGTACTATCATTTATATTGGTCCCAAGATGGCTGCCAGCAATTCCAGGATGAAGTGCTGACAGCCAATCAGATCTCACGATGACATGTGTGGTTAGGCTCCGCCCAGATATATATGTGTTTTCTTTTTTCAAATTTCTCAGGAACTACTAAACGGATTTACACCATATAACCAAAAGGCACGACTCTGAACCAAGGGCTACCTTTTTGCCAAATTTGGTGTAATACCGTTCAGCAGTTCGGGCTGTAGATGCGACTAAAGGTTCCTATGGAAAATTGCATGGGGAAAACACGTTTTGGGACCCCCCTTTTTTCTCGGCCCCCACTTGATGAATCACCCCGAGACTTTCAGGATAGGAGCGGACCGGAGCACCCCACGAGTTTTGAAAATTTCACAAAGATTCATCAACCGGCGCCAAAGTTATTGGAAATAGAATGTTGTGAATTTCCTATGGAAAATAGGTCCTGCCTATAACTACCTACTGGCGACCGCCAGTAGGTAATATATATATATATATATTCACTGAAAAAACCATAGGTTTCAGGGACGTTATAGTTACAAATTAGCATTTAAAAAACCTTTGAAATTCACTGAAAAAACCATAGGTTTCAGGCACGTTATAGTTACAAATTAGCATTTCAAAAACCTTTGAAATTCACTGAAAAAAACCATAGGTTTCAGGGACGTTATAGTTAGTTGGACATTTCACTCATACAAAACCATAGAAATTCCGCCGTTATAGTTAGTTGAGCTAACTATAACTCGCGCCCCCGCAATGCACTGCTGATGATGTCACATATTACATCATTCATGACATGGTCAGTGACATCACTGATGACATCACTGATGACATCTCAAATGACATCACTGATGACATCACTGAAGACATCATCCAGTGACTGATGCCCATTTAGCCCATTGCTTTTAAAAATATTGCTCACCTGTACGGATATACTCCTCTGTGCACCTCGCTTCCACGTACCGGGATCTTGGGCCATCTTAGCTTTCCGGTCCGCCACAGCTTGTGCTGGTTGAGCGGAGAAAGCATTTCCGGCATCATTTCCGGTGGAAGCGCGGTTTAGCGCTCTAGTGGTTGCGGCATACTCGGATACAAAACCCAATGCCGGGACGGGCGCGCAGAGAACGCGCGCAGCGGGCATGCCACCGGTGCGTGGCAAGCCCGTCTGCGCCCGTCCGCGCCTGTCCGTCCCCAAGAGCCAGAAACCCTGAATCTCCTGGGGTAAATATTCAGAGTTCCCAACGTCTTCACTACTCAGCAGAGTACCTACATCTGCTGCGAGCACAGAAAAATTCTAGCACCCCACCACAACTTCTCTGTATCAACCAATACCCTCACACTCTGGAAGGCCTGGTAGCCTGTTATAAATGCCAGTTTCAAAGTGAGCTAGAGAGTGGGAGACCACTAGGGAAAGAACCCAGACTTTCTTTACCCAAACATGGCCTAAACTATCTTCTTTGCAACGCAAGGTCACTGGCCAAGCACTCCACCGAGATATGGGACTTGATTTCCTCCCAGTCCCCTGATATCTGTTTCTTAACATGGCTAAATTCCTCCAACCATCCAACCATTGCTTTAGATAACTGCAAATTAATCCATCTCGATAGAGAAGGAAAAACGGGCGGAGGCATTGCCATAGCTTTCAAAAACACTGTAAACATGACATGGGTTTTTACTACAAACACTGACTCCATGGAATTAGGTATTTTAAAGATTAGTGTGTCGGCTATGGATAGCTGGAATGGAGCCCTGATTTACCGCCCCCCGGGGCCCAAGACTAATTTCAGTCAGCTACTGATAGAACAGATAGCCATGCACGTATTAGCCTCCAACAAATTTCTCCTTTTATGCGATTTTAATTTCCTTGGGGAAGAGCATATCAACCCGGAAGTCAGGAAACTTCTATCTGACCTAGAAACACTAGGACTCTACCAAAGAGTCAAGGGTCCTACACATATAGCTGGTCACACATTGGACCTAATTTTCTCCAATACAGAACAACTGGGCTGTAAGACCCCTCTTCCCCTCACATGGACCGATCATTTTTTAATCCCTTTTGAGGTATAGCCCCCTCACTCTTGGGGTCCTATTACAAACAAAAGACCACATCGCGATGCGTACAGGCCATGGCACAAACTCACTCCTGAAGCCTTCAGTAAAGTCTTTCACCCTCAGTCACCAAACGATAACCATGAGGTCTCTGAATTGATGAATTCTTTTAACACTGCCTTTATGGCGGCCAAGGACGAAACCGTCCCCTCAAAAATCCACGGTCCTGCTCATCATCAACCGTCAGCCCCGTGGTTTATGCCAGAACTAAAACAAGAAAAAATTAAATGTAAGACCTTAGAGAGATTGTGGCAAAAAAGGAAAGAGCCTCTAGATAGGGAAAAATATAAACAAGCGTTGTACCGATACCATCAGAATATTAAATCAGCCAGGCGATCTTTTATTATTAATCAAATCGAATGAGCTGACAACTACCCCAAAGTCCTTTTCAGGATAGTTCAGGATTTCATCCCTCCACAAGCATGTAGCCAATCTCCAGCTGTTGTATTCCGCTTTAGGTGTCCGTATATAGGTTTTCCTGAAACATGTCCTTATATAGGCACAATTCACATTGCCCTTATATAGGCATAGAATCCCTGTCCTTATTTAGGCATTAGCCGTGCACTCCAAATACAGGCATGGTCACCGACATCCGTCCACCCTAATGTCACAACGAGTTCTTAGAAACCAGACCCTTAAGCTCTTGGGAGTTCCCCTAGCACAGGATTATTGATTTCTCCAAGAACTCATCTATTATGTATGAACCGCTATACCTTAAGGGTTCATTCCTGACGTCTTCCTCTGTCCGACTTCACGTCAATGCTAACATTCCAAGGCACCTACCAGGTATAAATATACCTTCCCTTGCCCAAACAAGTTAGGAGGAGACCTCGACTTTAGAGGAGCCCGTATCCCGGCCAGACGCACTGAGAAGACGCTGTCATTCCTGCTCGCAGAAGAATCCAGCTTCCAGTGTTCTGACTCCCTTCGTTGGAGTTCCAGATCCGGCAAGAGATTCCCACCTCTCTCATTCTCAAGGTATGGAGCTGACTAGAACCTAGAGGGACTCTTGGCATACCAGACTTAACATACTCTCAGTATACCATTCTTGAGAATACTCCACCTACTTCTTACCTTGCCCTACACCTAGACTAGGTTAGGTACATTGGGGTAGAACTAGCTTAGAGATGCATCGTATGAGTACTCGCATTTTTAGCTCATGTTATTTATGTACGTGAATATATACTAAAAGATAATGCTAGCGCAGTATTATTTATTTCTACTGCTTACGCTGTACATTATTTATCTTGCATACTGTCTTGTGATCATAACAGCACATATCTCTTACACGAGAAACAAGACTGTTCAATAAAACCTTTTTATTGAAACGCATGTCTTTTCTTTCTGTGTAACTCTGTGGAAACTAAGCATGCACGATTAGCTGAGTGAAACTGTTATCTATTGTTTCCACGATTCTGAGACGTGTTCCGATTCTAAAGGGAAACAAAGTAGTCATGTTTATGCGGTTGCCAGAAACTACTCCCTTCTTGTTCTCAAGGAGTTTCTAGTGGCCTCTGAGCTAGCTGGCACAAAGTAATTAAGTTTAATATACTCGATATGGACATACCGACCTCAGTCCTATGTCAAGCCTATAGGGTATATTATGCCAATGCGCAGAGCCTATTAGGGAAATAGGAACTACACTACATGGCGCCCAAACGTTTGGTAAGGCAGTAATTTAATGCTAGATACTGAGTAACTCAGTCGTGCTTTTCCTAGAGACCCCTACTCACGTACTCCATAAGACATCTGGAGTGGGTAGGGTTAAATATCCGCCAAAACTAAATAGGACAAAAAACCCTATATATTAGTTGCTTGGTTTGTTCAATGTTGAAGGATACAGTGTTCCAAAATAGTGTGCACCTTATCTTTTGTTTCCTTGAAACTTGTTCTACATTTATCAAAAAACAAATGTCCGAACACAGGGACAATAACACCGGGAACGGTGTAGCTGCGGCTGACCCAGTCGTACCAGCTTTTAACTTTACAGGTTTAAATGAAACCGAGGAGGGTGTTATAGACATCCATCCAAACTTAAGAAGAGCCATCACTCTAAAACTTATAAAACACGGCCTACCACCAAGAGGCGGTAGAGCAGTTTTCGTGATAGAGGCACATGAATCTTTTCAGACAGAGGTATTCTATTCATGGATAGTATTCCCTGAATCAAATCCAGTAACAAAACTGTTTCACTTCTACAAAGAAGATGAACCACCAGGGGAATATATTCCTTTCGAGGATATTGAAATTCCACTAACATACCAGGAGCATCAGCTCTGGTTTAAAGGCGCCCTAAAACATCACAGAAACACTAACAGGCTCGGTCCACTAGGTAGACCAGGAGCAACATGGCCGATTCTAGCCGGCTACACTCCTCATCCTGACCTCGATATAATGTCAGACGAGGAATTACTTACTCAACTTACAGAGTTAATAAAAATTTACAGACAATTAGTCCAATATGTCATGCAGACTTTCACAGTCCAACCACCATTGACCATCCAAATCACACCCCTCAACAGGGGAATACACTAAAAATTACACCACAGACTTTATACGCAGTCATGGGTAAAATGCCCACAAAATGTGAGCAAATTCCTTTCTGGATAGCTAAAAAAATTACTCAAATCAAAGCAGTATTTCCTAATACTAGCCCTTATGAGAAACACAGAATCCTAACAATCTGTTTACCAATGGGGATCACACCACAAATGGAAGATTGCATCACTTGGGGTGCAGTCTTTGCTGCCATCTATACTAAAACACATGGTGTTCCGTCAATTGCAGTAATACCAGATGTCCTGAAACAAATTCAAAACGAATACGGGGCAGAGCCTGCTCTGAATTTAGGTATGAAATTACTGAAAAACTTTGACCAGGTCTCAACAATAATATTGTCTAATATTAAAGGGGAGGCAGCAACAGTGGCGATCCGCCAACGGTTAAGGGAATTTGATGTAACAGAACATCAAACAGAACTACCCAGAATAATAGAACAATCTTATGCAGAATTAGGCAGAGATAGTTTGGGTGGAAGACCATTGAAGCCAAGCTATCTGAAAGTCCTGAGAAGGACTCTATTAAACAAACTCCTACATCTTCTAAAAAGAAGTGGGAAACTAATAAACAAAATACAAACGAGAAACGTTCTCAATCCCGAGGTAGCTCTCCTCAAAAGGAGCCCTCTGAAAGGAGGTATAACCTCAGGAATAGGGATCATTTAAGAAAGCCTGACAGGTATCAAGATACTGATACACGTTCCTCTCGTACCTTTCAGATATCGTCACAGACATCGGAAAGAAGAGGATGGTCAGAACATAGAGAAGAACGCGTGAAATCGAAAGACGACAAACACGTTCCAAAAAATAAATCAAAACCTCAATTCTCAAAAAAGAAGGTAGCAGGCCTGAAGATCAGACATGCCGAGAATACTGAGAACACAGCTCAAGAACGGAGAATTGGCTCAGACAATGCTGGACAGTGCAGCAGAAGTCACAATAGCTCGCCAGAACCTGAAGGAACTTCTGAGATAGTGGACTTGAATGAGTACATCACAGTAGAGACTGTAGACACCAGGGTTAGTACTCCACAAAAGTTATATGAAATAACACTCCGAATGGACGGAGACATACCAAGAAAGGTGAAAACACTCTTTTGGGAAAAGCTTTCAAGGGTTTATGATATACTTCTAGCAGAAAAAGACTGGCCACCACAATTTGTCAGGGAGTGCCCACATGGTGAGGACATCATTATGCCTGCCTTCTCCAACCATATTCCAATTCACGTAAAATATACATATGCCAGGAAATGGGCAGTTGCCCAGGCCCCAGCATTATATAAAAATCATGTAGGATGGGATGAGGACTCACCTCACCATAAAATACATCTAAAAAATGAACCTACTGCACAAAGGCAGTACCCAATAAAGCAAGAAGCTAAAAAACAGGTCAGGGAGATCTTAGATCAACTTGAATACCAAGGGGTGATTGAAACATGCACCTCCTCAATGAACAATCCTTTGTTTCCTGTCTCCAAACCAGACCATACATATCGTCTAGTTTTGGATTACAGACACTTAAACACTTGTTCCAAAACATTTGCAGTGCAAAATGCACATGGTACAGCATTAATGAATAACATTGTGCGTAAAAAATATAAAACCACATTGGACATCTCAAATGGTTTCTTTTGTCAAAACATAGCACCTGAAAGCAGGTACTTAACAGCTTTCTTAATAATGGGGACCCAGCGTCAATTTTGTCGACTCCCACAAGGGTTCAAGAACAGCCCAGGGTTATTCTCAGCGAGGGTAACAGAGTTACTACAAATTTATGATAATGAGGCATTGTCATATGTCGATGACATCTATCTGACAGACGATGACCTAGATAGGCACTTGAACAGGGTGAGTACCATTATATTGGGCTTCGCCACTGAGGGCTATAAGTTCAACTTTAAAAAATCCAAAATTGCCCATCTCAATGTCCTTTTTCTAGGATATGAGCTTTCAAGTGAAGGCAAGAGCTTGGCAGCCAACTTTTTAGAAAGGTGTGCGCTGCTCCAACCTCCAAAAACGCTGAAAAATTTACAATCAATCCTGGGTTTCCTAAATTTTGGAAGAACGTACATTCTAAATTACGCAGAAAGGGTTAAACCTCTCTACGCATTAATCAAACCTGATTTTTCAATCAAACATTGGACACAGGAACACACAGAAATCCTGCGTTCACTCCAAGCTAACATGTTAGCAACAAATCACTTACAAACACGCGTAAGTCAACGCAACTTAGTGATCTGAATAATTTCGGGTCAATGCGGATTCACCTACTTAACATTTAATGAGGGTGAAAAAGTACCAATAGCATACAAATCACATTTGTATACACAAGCAGAAATGTGCTTCACTTCAACTGAAAAAATACTGACAGCAGTTCAAACCTCTGTAGCAAAAGAAAGAGCTCTAGCCCAAGGGAAACGCATTATTGTCATAACCCCAGTACCGGCCTTAGAGGCGGTAACTAAAGCGAGCATTCCAAATGCTAAAGCATTACATCCTAGATGGATACAATGGGTTAATTCTCTTGCTGCAACAGATGTTGAATATGTTTTTGATCCTGATTTAAAAACACAAGCGTTCCTGCAATATGAACATGAATGTTCTCTGCCCACTGAAATTCTGCCTCTCGATCAGTACGAATTTATAATTTACACTGACGGATCCACACAACCTGCTACAGGGAGTAAGCAAGCTTACAGTGCAGTGTGCGCAATCGTTAAAGGTCGCATGTGCGATGGTAACTTCAGACCAATGGTCACTAAAACTCAATCTCTAGGAGATTGTACAGCTCAGCGAGCTGAACTACAAGCATTCAAACTGGCACTTGAAAGTACAGATCGCGAATTCCCCACACTAATAGTGTGCGATTCTTTCTACTGTGTTCAGTCGTATAATGAATATATACAAAATTGGCTTGAAAACGGGTTCAAAGATGCAGAAGGTGGCACAATAAAGCATAAAACGCTCAGTTCAGTTAAAAAACGAACTACCAAAGGTTCACGTGATACACATGCTGAGTCATCAACGTGATGGCATTCACGTTGCAGGGAATTCATTGGCTGACGAAGCCGCAAAGGGGGCTGTTCAGACGGCTTCCGTAGCTGCGATCACTCGTTCAAAAACGAGAATAGACAGTGAGATATTGTTGGCTGTCAATGCTACGAGCAAAGGCAGTGGTGCAGCGTTACCAAAAAAGGTTCCACTCAAGTACTCGTATGTAATTGATGCGAACAACGTTCCTTTTGCTCGAATCCCTGGAGTGGGGGATAGGGTAATTCCAAACAAGGAACATAGATTAGGACTAATCCTAGCAGCACATGAAGGGATAGCCTCTGCCCATGCAGGTATTTCTGCAACAGTATCTTTACTGAAACAAAGATATTGGTGGCCTGGCATTAGGAAACAGACCAAAAACTATGTTTTGGAATGTGAAATATGCCAACAGATGAAAGTTTCCACAGTGAAACGTCCTGCGAGACACCCCTGTTAATTTCAGACAAACCATTAGCTTGTGTTTACCTGGACCACTGCGGTCCCTTGCAAAGGGACGGTAACTATAAATATATAATGGTCGCAGTGGATTCATGCTCTAGGTTCCTATGGATATGGCCTCAGCACTCGGCTGACGCTCGAACTGTTATAAAAGATTTGCGAGTCTTTATCGGCACATACGCAGTAGGCACGCTACATTCTGACCAGGGCCCTGCGTTTAGCTCTCGGGCTTACAAAGAAGCCATGGCCAGTTTGGGCGTTGCATTGCGGTACTCCTCTCCATCTCATCCTGATGGAAATTCTGTTGTGGAAAGGAAAAACCGGGACATAAAGCAGTCTATAACAGCTAGGGTATTAGGTTCGGATGATGGGTGGGTCAAACATCTTTATGGGGTCCAACGCTCATTAAATAATTTGCCAAGAAGTTCTCTAGGGGGGGTCACTCCATATGAGGTCCTATTTGGGACAAGAATGTGGGTTCCTGATCTCGAATGTAAAGGCACAGTGGTGGAAAATAAACCCTTTGTTATCAAAGATCGTTTGGCTGTTTTACAGGATCTAAATGAACTAAGATCGAAACAAAGCAACGTGTTCCTGAAGCCAACCACCACTGGGGGTAAAACCGGCAGTCCCATCAAGGCCTGTCTGGATCCCAAAAGTTGGGGATCTAATCAGAGAGAAGATTGCGGATAAGAAGGAATTTGGACCTTCTTACAGACAACCAGTACCTGTCCTAGCCGTATACGGAACAAGAACAGTACTTCTGCCGCCCCTTGCTGGAAAAAAGGAGAAAAGATTTGTGTCAATCGACCTCATCAAACCACAGTATGTGGCCAATACTAAATAGTAGGCCTCGTGGACTCCAACCTAGTAGCAGACGCACTCCTCTCGCTACTATCCAAGAGGTTCAGACTGAAAGACTGATAACCATCGAGAATTCAGCAGTAACGGATGAAGGACTAAGCAACAATGCTATGGAACTCATCCCTCTTGAAACTCAAGTAACAGTTCGTCCAGATACACCTGTCTACACCAACGTAACAAGTGATCAACTGGTTCCAGCGATTTCGACAAATCCTGATGCAATTCCAACAATTGACAGAACTGCTTCTGGCTATTTCATTAACTTTGATACGTTTTCTGAGGATCCGAGTGAGCCTGAAACGACGCCAGCATCAAAAACTTTTAAACAGCAAGTACAAGACTTTTTTCATTTTCTGAGAAAGACTTATCTGGTTTCACCATGGATTGAACTGTGGATTATTTCTGGAATATTTTTCTTTCTGCTTAGCTTTGGTTATGACTATTAGCGTGCTTATAAATGGCAGATACATCCATTTGGACATTGAAAGTAAAAATGTGAACTTACTTTTAAAACTACACAAATCATCCCATCGTGAAGCAAGAGACTTGTCAGCACTGAACATCACAGCCGTTCCTATACAGGATGGTATAGTGTGGGACAAAACAGATTTCGATATCTTCGGCCCTAGGGAACTTTTGAACATTCATTTAAAATTTCACTAAGTGATTTTATTTCATCCAGTACCTATTCTGATGATTGGGACTTTGAGACTGTAAATGATATG
Organism: Calotriton arnoldi; assembly: GCA_963921515.1. NCBI lineage: Eukaryota > Metazoa > Chordata > Amphibia > Caudata > Salamandridae > Calotriton > Calotriton arnoldi. The sequence goes on along the minus strand of CAWUFW010004930.1, from coordinate 596,113 downwards.
ATGTTTGATCTAGAAAGGTCTGCTGCATTTTCTAATAATGAATATTTAGAGGGTTCATCAGACTACGAACAGCTTTATTGCTATAACCACTATGGTCATCATTTTTTGCATAAATCTGCAACACCTAGAAATGTGTTTATGTTTAACCAATGGGAGCATTGTCCTACACCACCAAAAGGTAGTTCAAAAACGTTTGCTAAAAAGTTTCCCTATTTTTCAGGGTACAATACATCTGATCCGGAAACATTTTACTATAAAAATGTAAACAAAACAGGACAGAAAATTATTTTAACAAATACAAAACAGATTTACTCTGCAGCATTTATTGCCCAACTGTCTAGACATGGATTCGACTTGTGGAAAGACACAATAGACACAAAATCTGTCTGGGGTACTAAAGATTGTCAAGTGCAGGGGATAGAAGCTTTGTTTAGAGCATGTATCATCCCTCAGCAAATAATGGTTTTGAATGACACTGTGCAACAAACGTCTTGCCTTGGTTTAGCCAAGATCAAAGACATGAAAACACCTTCTGTACCAACACCTGCCAGTAATAACAATACACAGGCAGCGGTTACAGTTGACACAATACTACAAATCAACAGAACAAATCCTGATTGGAGAAAATGGTTGATCTGGCTCACAGACACAAACATCTGTCAAGAAAGATTCCTGAATAAAACACAGGGGTTTACTATCCATAGGCCAGACCCACGATACGTCCAAAGACAACATCCGGGGGTAGTAACAACATACAGTGTAGGAAAATTGTGCCTCGACTGGCTACAAAAATCTACACTTGAGGATGTGAAACAACACTTATCTTTACTTAAAGAATTCTTGCTAGGACCAAGAAAACCGCGTCAAAAACGTTTCATATATGCCGGCATCTATGCTGCTTATAATGAAGTATGGAAGGTTTCACAGGCAGAGGCCACAGAACGAATACGTGAACTTGATCGTATTAACTTAGAGAAATCTCTCACTGTGGTCGACAATGGGTTAACAACTTTGTCATCCAGAATGTATTCATTGGACAACATTGTATCCTCTGCTATTGACATACTGGAACAAGATTTAGCCATGTTACAACAAGGCCAATCTCAGTTACATTCTATTATGTTATTAAGCTGGACGCTGCAATCTTTGCGTGCGGGCTATGTGCCTTGGCGTTTTATCAACACGTCGGCTCTGTTTGCAGAATACAATCTAACTGATAAACAGATCGAACTTGCACAAAGAGGAGCAAAGTATACAGTGCTGAGCATTGAAAAACTGGAAAAATTACCGTTCACAGTGGCAGAAAAACCAGCTAAAGAATGGCTTATTCATGGCAAAATCACTCTGCCTGTCACTACTTTTCAGTTTCAGTATTGCCTCAAACAAATGCAGGCAGGCAAATATGAAAGGTTGGGTAAAGAATACATTAAGACATCCTGGGATTTACCTTATGAATACAGATGTTGGAGTGGGGATCGTGAAGTGTTTCTAAGCGGTACACACTGTGAAAATGCACTAAGCGGTTCACTCATATGTCAGGACATTTCTTTACACGGGGCTGTAATGGTTCAGTGGCAAATTTGTCCTGCCACCAGCAGGGTACACCAGCTACTGTGATTAATCCAACGTTTGGCCAACTTTCTAAACGGGAGTTACCTCATGTTGAATGATCAGAGTTGCTGTGGCATGTTGCCAGGCATCCCATATCTACTAACGGTGGACTCCAGGGTCACTTGCTGTATGCAAGTATTGTTCCCCCCAATAGACACAGTCACGGAGCCGCCTTTATGGACTTCATTGAATGTTTCTTTTGTACGATTTGATACTTTAAGCAGAATGAAAGCCATGCTTATACAACAAACAGTGCCTCTGACCTCAGCCAAAGAAATCTATGATTTACAAGTTGCAAGGACTTCGGCTGAGATACAGGCTTTGATTCGTACAAACTGCCCTATACATTTCGTAGAAATGATGGGACGTATCTTTAACATGTCTGATACGAGCGGAATTGTACATGCATTTAAGACCATCTGTTCAGGACTATTAGCACCTTTCCAGGCAGTCCTCGGACTCATCCCAAACTTCGCACATTCGGTGTTTGGTGGTGTGCCGTTAATTCTAGCACTTGTTGCAGGAATTCTATTTCTATTCCTACTATTACGCTATGGCAAGCCTAATTGCCAACATCACTCCGAGCGATGTGGAGAAAGCTCTCCTTGAACGAAAGTGCCGTGAGCGAATAGTACAGCTTTTGGGCATGCCTCGTCTACGGGAACTTAATACAACGTGGTTCCTGTCATTCAGACCAATCTGGCAAGATTGCATCTTACCTGTTCTACGCTGCCTGCTTTGCGGTGAAGAATGCGTGCTAGACACCTGTCTAACACTCCTATCAGTCATGCCAACGAATATCGATACTCTGCTGGACCCGATAACGGCCCATGCTCTGTGTTGTCCCCAGAGGCTACCAATCCTGATGACGGCATTCATTGAGATCTCACAGATGCTTCCTGCAGCTGCTGAGGTACGAGATGGATCAACAGGCACACAGGTAACAACGGACGCGAACATTGCTGCAGCATCTCATGCTGAGGGCGATGTTTCTCATCTCTGTGCAGTTAACCTTCTGAACGAGGTGTTCCAAATGTCACCAACTTCGGTAGACGATATTTTGGCTACAGAAATAGATGATTTCATGTTTACACCAGACCCATACACTGACTTTGATTCGGCTCACAGTGTACCAGGGAAGCAATGAAATTTGGCCTTCATATTTTCAAAACTTCGAACTTTTCCCAGAATTGAACTTTTTCTTTTTTTAATTTTTGAAAATACATGGCAAAACAATCTGCTTACAGTAGAACTATTCTTATAAAACGGACTTCTTTGAATTCTTCCAGGGACACATTGTCACCTTACTTGTCTAACATTTCATTTAATACCATGAAATGCAATGGCTTTGATTTTTGAAAACTTGTCAACCATTTCATCATATGTATATATTTCTGTTTATTCATTCATGTTGCATTTATTTTCCATGATATGCTTAGAATGGAAACGATGCTTTAAAATGTACAGTACCTATTGCATTCAACAGTTTTAGTTTAAACTTCTTTTAATATGCTTTTAGAAATGTTTTTAGCAACATGTGGTACTCAGTTTAATGTTTAGCATTTCATGTTTAGCATTTAGTATTATCATTCATTCGAAAGTGGAGTGGGTGTTGTATTCCGCTTTAGGTGTCCGTATATACCTTCCCTTGCCCAAACAAGTTAGGAGGAGACCTCGACTTTAGAGGAGCCCGTATCCCGGCCTGACGCACTGAGAAGACGCTGTCATTCCTGCTCGCAGAAGAATCCAGCTTCCAGTGTTCTGACTCCCTTCGCGGGGTGTTAGAGTTCCAGATCCCGCAAGAGATTCCCACCTCTCTCATTCTCAAGGTATGGAGCTGACTAGAACCTAGAGCGACTCTTGGCATACTAGACTTAACATACTCTTAGTATACCATACTAGAGAATACTCCACCTACTTCTTACCTTGCCCTACACCTAGACTAGGTTAGGTACATTGGGGTAGAACTAGCTTAGAGACGCATCGTATGAGTACTCGCATTTTTAGCTCATGTTATTTATGTACGTGAATATATACTAAAAGATAATGCTAGCGCAGTATTATTTATTTCTACTGCTTACGCTGTACATTATTTATCTTGCATACTGTCTTGTGATCATAACAGCACATTTCTCTTACATGAGAAACAAGACTGTTCAATAAAACCTTTTATTGAAACGCCCGTCTTTTCTTTCTGTGTAACTCTGTGGAAACTAAGCATGCACGATTAGCTGAGTGAAACTGTTATCTATTGTTTCCACGATTCTGAGACGTGTTCCGATTCTAAAGGGAAACAAAGTAGTCATGTTTATGCGGTTGCCAGAAACTACTCCCTTCTTGTTCTCAAGGAGTTTCTAGTGGCCTCTGAGCTAGCTGGCACAAAGTAATTAAGTTTAATATACTCGATAGGGACATACCGACCTCAGTCCTATGTCAAGCCTATAGGGTATATTATTCCAATGCGCAGAGCCTATTAGGGAAATAGGAACTACACTACACAGCGGAATCTCAGGACCTCTGTAATTCTCTGGCTAATTTCTTCCAGGAGAAAATTACTCTAATTTACTCAAAATTCCCTACTACCCCTTTGCAAAACATAGTGACCACCAGCTCTAACGAAGAGCAGAAAAAAGCACTCACATGTACACTAGACAGGTTCCAGCCCTTTACTCTAGAGGAAATACACAGCTCTCTGGCTGCAGCCAAGTCAGGGTCCCCTACGGATCTCTGTCCACCAAAAATAATATCTCTTCTGGCTACCTGCTGAGCCCCAATGATCTAAAAGATCTTTAATTGCTCAATAAAAACAGGCAATATTCCGACAGAATGAAAGGCAGCATGTGTTCAGCCTATACTAAAAAAAGCAACGCTAGATCAACAATCTCTTGGCAATTATCACCCAATATCTCTGTTACCTCTTCTGGGCAAACAGCTTGAAAGCCTAATAAACAACCAGTTGGGATCCTATCTTGAGTCCAACTACATTCTTGATCCCTCAAAATCGGGATTTCGCCCTGGATACAGTACAGAGACGGCGCTTCTGGCCATGACCGACTCTCTGAGACTGGGGGTAGATGCAGGAATACCAGTTATACTGATATTATTAGATCTCTCTGCAGTCTTTGATACCATCTCTCATTCAAGGCTCATGGAAAGGCTGCAGGAAATTGGTGTTCAGGACATGGCTCTAAAGTGGCTTCAGCATTTCCTAACAGACAGACAGCAAACCATCATCCAGGGCTCGTACTCTTCCTGTAAAATGAGCTTGGACAAGGGCGTGCCGCAGGGCTCATGCTTGAGCCCCACCTTGTTTAATATCTATATGGCCCCATTAGCGAAGATTTCAGAGCACTTTGGCTTTCAGATTATATCATATGCTGATGATACCCAGCTTATGTTTACTCTAGGCCAAGACCTGACAATAGCAAAAAAACGGTTTGCATCAGGAATGCTAGCAATCTCAAACTGGATGACTGAGAATTATCTCCAGTTAAATCCAGAGAAGGCTGAGATCATGCTGCTGGGAAAAACCCCCTCCATCTGGTCAGATGAATGGTGGCCACGCCAACTGGGTGCTATTCCGGTACCCAAACTAACTGTAAAGAATCTGGGGATAAAACTAGATCAAGCGCTTACGATGAAAGATCGGATTGCAGCAACCACGAGCGCTTGCTACTACAATCTGCGCCTACTGCGCAAAATCTTCCCCTTCCTCCCCATGACAGTTTGTAGAACACTGGTCCAGGCCATAGTGATAAGAAGACTGGATTATGGAAATGCTCTCCTAGCTGTAGCTAGTGAATCAATGCTCTCCAAACTCCAGGTGGTCCAGAACACAGCGGCCAGGCTTATTCTGAACCGCCCTGCTGGAACTCCCTCAGCTCCCCTGCTGAAGGAACTGCACTGGCTCCCAGTGAAGAAACTTTCCAATTTTAAGATCTGTTGCCTCACCTATAATGCCTTAAAAGGTAAAGGTCCATTGTATCTTCAAACAAAGTTAAGGGCCTATGCCCCGAGTCACACCCTCAGATCTAGCGACAAAGTCTTACTGTGTGCCCCTTGTATCCGCCAAACACGCATGGGGGGCAAAGCCTTCTCATATCTCGCTCCAAGGTACTGGAAAAAACTTCCACTGAACCTGCGATCTACCCCCACATACTGTAAATTTAGGAAATCACTAAAATTCTGAATCCACATGGTACGCATCTCCTGTTAGGATCCGATACAGCGCCGAGATGCCCCTGGGTGAGTCGAGCGCTATAGCAAATGATGTTAACATAACATAACATAACACTGAGTGTTTCTAAAATGCTTAAAAATGTTATATATATACACGCCAATGTTTATTGAAGAATGAGTGGGTATATGAATGTCTGAATGGATGATTTAGTGGGTGCGTGACTGACTGTATAAGTGAGTGATTAAACGTGTCTTAGTGAATGCATGGGTGAATGACTAATCTGTGTGAATGTCTGTATCAGTCTGTCAGTTGGTGTGTAAGTGGCTGCATGGGTTGGTGAGTAGCTACATGAGTGTCTATATGGGTTAATGATTGGTTGTCTGATTACCTGTATGAGTGGCTGAGTGTCTGTCTGGGTGGGTGGGGGGGTATGACTCCCTGCACGGATGTGTGAGTGGGTGATTCAGTGGGTGTATGGGTTCATCAGTACATCTGTGAGGGGCTGAATGGGTGAGTGAGTGTGCATATGGCTGTGTTGATGAGTGAATGGATGTCTCAGTGGTATATGTGTGAGTAACTACATATGTGAAAGGCAGTATATGTGAGTGTTGGAGTATATAAGTGACTATATGTGAGAGTGAGTGATTGTGAGAGTGGCTGTATTGATGAGTGTGTGCTTGTGTCACTGATTGTAAAAGAGAGTAAGTATGTGTTAGTATCTGTATGAATAAGTGAGGTGGTGTGTGTATAACTATATAGGTGAGTAAATGGCAGTGTAATTCAGTCTTTGGGTGACTGACTAGGTGTGTGAGTATCTCTGTGGGTAAGTGGCGGTATGTGAGTGTCTCTATGGGTGTATGAGTGCATATATCAGTGGCTGTATTGACGAGTGACTGCGTGTATGAGTGACTGTATGGTTGAGAGAGTGGATGTGTATAGACCTATGAATCAGTAAGTAGGTATGTACTAACTGGTATTGGTGTGTCTATGGCTTTGTGTATGATAGTCTGTATTTTAGAGTGGGTGTATGAAAGGTTATATTAGGGTGTGAGGAGGTGCATCAGATATTAAATGGATGATGTCATCAGGGATGTCATTTGAGATGTCATCAGTGATGTCATCAGTGATGTCACTGACCATGTCATCAGTGATGTAATATGTGACATCATCGGCAGTGCATTTTGGGGGCGCGAGTTATAGTTAGCTACGGACGAATTTCTCTGGTTCTGTACGAGTGAAATGTCAGCATAACTATAAAGTCCCTGAAACCTGTGGTTTTTCCAGTGAATTTCTAAGGTTTTTTTAAATGCTAATTCCTAACTATAACGTCCCTAAGACCTCTGTTTTTTTCAGTGAATTTCTAAGGTTTTTTAAATGTTAATTACTAACTATAATGTCCTTGAAACCTGTGGTTTTTGCAGTGAATTTCTAAGTTTTTTTAAATGCTAATTTCTAACTATGCCTACATAGGTAGAACATGTACAGAAAGAGGAAGAAAGGCACAGAAGGAAGCAAGAGAAGTGCAGAAAGAGGAAGAAAGGTGCAGAAAGAAGCAAGAAAAATGCAGAGAGGCAACAGAAGTCCTGAAAGAGGAAGAAAGGTGGAGAAAAAAGCAAGAGAAGTCCAGAAAGAAGCAACAGAGGTACAGAAAAAGGCCTACTTTGACTGTACCTTTCCACAGACTCATACAAAGTAGCCTAATCACTAATCCTTCTCCCCAGATGTCTTAAACCTCACCTTTCTCTTCAAGGTTCATTATTCATCAACTGCTTAGAATGTTAGGCCTACCAAATGTAAAACAGCAATCCTAACCATATCACTGTTGTAAGTCTCACCAAGTTTGTGAAGGTATGCATGCGTCTGTCTCTGCTTTTACCTAGTGACATGTTACATAAAAATAAACATACAAATACTTGAATACATGTGTTTCAAACAGCATACAGGGCACATGGGTATTCAATAGTATATTTGAGGGGCTCTATAACACCTACATACGTAAGACATGTCTACCTGTGCAACCGTATGACAGAGCAGAACTGAAAAGATTTGACCACCTATAGGAGAAGCTACCCGCTTTTTTAGCTACCATCTTCAGATGCATAACACATGTGAGAATACATGTACAAGTAGACATATACCTCAGTCACGAGCGCACTCAGACCTTTAAACTTGACAGCTTGCAGTTCCCATTTGAGTACAGAAAGAGGCGAGAGAAGTACAGAAAGAGGCAAGAGAAGTGCAAAATAGTCAAGACAGGTGCAAAAAGAGTAAGAAATGTGCAGAAAGAGGCAAGAGAAGTGCAGAAAGAGAACGAAAGGTGCAGAAAGAAGCAAGAGAAGCACAGAAAGAGACAATAGAAGTGCATAAAGAGGAAGAATGATGCAGAAACAAGCAAGAGAAAAGCAGAAAGAAGAAAGAAAAATGCAGAAAGAGTAAGAAAGGTACAGAAAGAACCAAGAGAAGTGCAGAAAGAAGCAAGAGAGGTTCGGAAAGAAGCAAGAAAAGTGATGAAATAGACAAGAGAGATGCAGAAAGAAACAAGAGAGGTGCAGAAAGATGCAAGAGAGGTACAGAAAGAGGCAAGTGAGGTGCAGAAAGAGGCAAGAGAAGTACATAAAGAAGAAAGACAGATGCAGAAACAGGCAAGAGAAGTGCAGAAAGAGGCAAGAGAGTTGCAGAAAAAAGGGAAGAGGGGGGCAGAAAGAGGCAAGAGAAGTACAGAATAAAGCATCAGAGGTACAGAATGAGGCAAGAGGGTTGCAGAAAGATGCAAGGCAGGTGCAGAAACAGGCAAGAGAAATGCAGAAAGAGGCAAGAGATGTGCAGAAACAGGGAACAGATGTGCAGAAAGAGAGATGCAGAAAGAGGCAAGAGGGTGCAAAAAGAAGCAAGAGAGGTGCAGAAAGAAGCAAGAGAAGTACAGAAAGAAGCAACAGAGATGCATAAAAACGCAAGAGAACTGCAGAAAAAGGCAAGAGAGGTGCAGAAAGAGGCAAGAGTGGTGCAGAAAGAGGCAAGAGAGGTACAGAAACAGGCAACTGAGGTGCAAAAAGAGGCAACAGAGGTACAGAAAGAGGCAAGAGAGGTACAGAAAGAGGCAAGAGAAGTGCAGAAAGAAGCAACAGAGGTGCAGGAAGAGGCAAGAGAAGTGCATAAAGAGGCAAGAGAGGTGTAGAAAGAGGCAAGAGATGTGCAGAAATAGGCAAGAGAGGTGCTGAAAGAGGCAAGAGAGCTGCAGAAAGAGGGAAAGGGAATGTAGAAAGAGGGGGCAGAGGGTGCAGAAATAGGCAAGAGGGCTGCAGAAAGATGCAAGAGAGGTACAGAAAGTAACAAGAGAAGTACAGAAAGAAGCAAGAGCAGTGCAGAAAGAGGCAACATAAGTGCAGAAAGAGGCAAGAGAAGTGCAGAAAGAGGAAAGAGAGGTACAGAAAGAGGGAAGAGGGGTGCAGAAAGAAGCAAGAGGGGTGCAGAAAGAAGCAAGAGAGGCAAAGAAAGAAGCAAGAGAAGTACAGAATGAAGCAACAGGGATGCAGAAAGAGGCAAGAGGGGTACAGAAAGAGGCAAGAGAAGTGCTGAAAGAAGCAACAGAGGTGAAGAAGGAGGCAAGAGAACTGCAGAAAGAGGCAAGAGAGTTGCAGAAACAGTCAAAAGAGGTGCAGAAAGAGGGAACAGGGGTGAGGACAGAGGCAAAAGAGGTGCAGAAAGAGGGAAGAGGGGTGCAGAAAGAGACAAGAGGGGTGCAGAAATTTGCAAGAGAGGTGCTGAAAGAAGCAAGAGCAGTGCAGAAAGAACCAATAGAGGTACATAAAGAGGCAAGAGGGGTGCAGAAAGAGCCAAGAGAAGTGCAGAAAGAAGCAAAAGAGGTGCAAAAAGAGGTAAGAGAAGTGTAGAAAGAGGCAAGAGAGGTGCACAAAGAGGGAAGAAGGATGCAGAAAGAGGCAAGAGGGGTGCAGAAAGAAGTAATTGAGGTGCAGAAAGAAGCAAAAGAAGTGCAGAAAGAAGCAACAGAGATGCAGAAAGAGGCAAGAGAAGTGCAGAAAGAGGCAAGAGAGGTGCAGAAACAGGCAGGAGAGGTGCAGAAAGAGGGAACGGGGCAGAAAGAGGCAAGAGAGGTACAGAAAGAGCGAAGAAGGGTGCAGAAAGAGGCAAGAGGGGTGCAGAAAGAAGCAAGTGAGGTGCAGAAAGAGGTAAGAGAGGTGCAGAAAGAGGCAAGAGAGGTGAAGAAACAGTCAAGAGAAGTGCAGAAAAAGGAAAGAGAATTGCTGAAAGAAGCAACAGAGGTGTAGAAAGAAGCAAGAGAAGTGTAGAAAGAGGCAAGTGAGGTGCAGAAAGAGGCAAGAGAAGAGCAAAAAGAGGCAAGACAGGTACAGAAAATGACAAGAGAGGTGCACAAAGAGACAAGAGAGGTGCACAATGAGGGAAGACGAGTGCAGAAAGGGGCAACAGGGGTGCAGAAACAAGCAAGATAGGTGCAGAAAGAAGCAAGAGAAATGCAGAAAGAAGCAACAGAGGTGCAGAAAAGAGGCAAGAGGGTAGCAGAAAGAGGCAAGAGAAGTGCCGAAAGAAGCAACAGAAATGTAGAAAGAGGCAAGAGGAGTGCAGACAGAAGCAACAGAAATGCAGAAAGAGGCAAGAGAAGTGCAGAAAGAAGTAACAGAGGTGCAGAAAGAGGCAAGAGAGGTGCAGAAAGTGGAAGAGATGTGCAGAAAGAAGCAAGAGAAGTGCAGAAAAAGAAAGAAAGGTGCAGAAAGAAGCAACAGAAATGCACTAAAAGGCGAGAGAGGTGCAGAAAGAAGCAAGAGTGGTTTGCACACCATTAGTACCAATTTAACACCCACATTTAGCAATAAGTAACAGGTGACCATTCTAGGTTTGCAAAGGACCTTCCACCATGCTGTAACACTTGTCGCTGTAATTTTGGTAACGTTTGAGCCGTTCGCGCTAGAAATACGTTTTTTTTGTTCATATCTGCAGATTATGCAGTAGAAGATCGATTATGTGGCAAATGCGGAAAATGTATAATTGTGTGAAAGTCGGTGCAGTCAAACAGTCGCACAATTCCAGTGGCCCTGCTCATACCTCTGACTGGGTCCAGAAGTGCTCCACAGTGTTTCCTTCTTTTTTTTTTGTCTCATTGAGTTTATAGTTTAGCTTCTATGGAAACAAGGAAGACTAAACCTGAGGTTACCACTCCACAACACAGACTACCATACCAATGCTTCTTCAACTGGTAGTCGCGTTTGCAGAGTGGTGGAGAAAGGGGGCTGGGCCTCCAACCAGCGCTCAGGAATTCCGCTGCGTAGGACTTACAGGAGGTACCAGGAGGGCTTCTTGGCCCCCAAAGTGAAGTGGACTTCATCCCCCAACCCGTAGTGTGCCAAGAGGTGCATTTGCAGTGTGATGGAGAAAGGGAGGGTGTGGCCTCCGAAGACCTCTTAGCAATCCCACTGTGTGGGGCTTACTGGAGGTAACAGGAGTGGCCCCCTTCCTTCGGCCAATTATGGCCCTGGGGACCCCATTCCCCGGGACCGGCCTTCCTATGTTTTTTTATTTAAAAAACAAAAAAAATCCTGGGAAGGGGGCCACATGGCCCCCCTCCCCTGGGCCACTTCTGGCCCTGGGGACCCCATCCCCCAGGGCTGGCCCTCAAGTTAGGGACCATGGGGAGAGCCCCAACACCCCTATGGTCCCTGCCGGCTCCCCGCCTCCCTTGGGAGCCAGCATTGCTTTTGGACAAGGGGAGCTGCTAACATGCAGCTCCCCTTGCCCAAAAGCAATTCTGCTTTGCTTCGTTGAAGCGAGAGCAGATTTCCTGCTCTCGCTTCAACGAAGCAAAGCAGTGTATGCTATGACAGGGCGGGAGCGGTGCTCCTGCACTGCCATAGCAAACAGCAATGTCCCGGGGGTGGGCACCCCGGGACATTGCAGGAGCCAGCCCTGCGGGGTGGCGGTCCCCAGGGCCATCAAGGGCTCCAGGAGGGGGGCCGCGCAGCCCCCCTCCCTTCAAGTACAAAGCCCCAAGACGGTGGTGGTCCCCGGGGCTTGTGGGGGCCTGCGAGGCCCCCGCCTATAATTAATCAAAGCCCCGGGGAGGTGGTGGTCCCCGGGTCTTGGGGGGGCTTGCGAGGCCCCCCCATTAATAAAGAAAGCCCCGGGAGGTGGTGGTCCCCAGGGCTTGGGGGGCCTGCGAGGCCCTCCCATAATTAATAAAGCCGGGGCTTGGGGGGCCTGCGAGGCCCCCCACCTATAATTAATCAAAGACCTGGGGAAGTGGTGGTCCCCGGGGCTTGCGGGGGCCCGCGAGGCGCCCCATTAATAAAGAAAGCCCAGGGGAGGTGGCGGTCCCCGGGGCTTGGGGGGGCTCGCAAGTAGGCCTGGGCGGTGGACTCCGCTCTGCTCGCGGAGTTTGCGGAGTTTTCTGCACTCCGCGTTATGCGGAGATCACAGAATTCCCCAAAACTCTGCTTCGCGGTGCAGAGCAGAGTTTTTTTCCTCGCTCGCGTTTGTCAACATCAAGTTGGTGACCGCGAGCGAGGAAAATCAACCTCCCGGCAAGATTTTTCCTCATTCGCGATCGTCAACATCAAGTTGGCGAGCGCGAGCGTGGAAAATCAACATCCCTGTGAGATTTCTCAATGCGGGGGGGTCTGGTTTCTCATTGCGAGTGCTCGCGTATGCTCGCGACCGCTCGCGTTGAGAAACTGCCCGTTCGCGTTGAGAAAGCTGCAGCTCGAGTAAAAATCTACTTGAGCGGCAGAAAAGGAAAGCTTGCGCTGTGCATGGTGCCGTTAGCAATGATTGCACAGTGCGGACAAGCATCCGGCACTGTGCTATCACTGCAAACTGCATTTTTCTATCATGCTCCACCGCTCGCGGAGCTCTGCGTAGTGCGACAGAGTTTTTTATGCACTTTGGGGTGTTCCGCATAGTGCAACTCCGCGAACTCCACCCAGGGTTACTCGCAAGGCCCCCCATAATTAATAAAGCCCTGGGGAGGTGGCGGTCCCTGGGGCTGCGGGGGCTGTGGGTGCCCCCGTGGGCCCCCGCAACATAATTAGCAATTGCCCCCGGGACCTGGCCCACCTGGGGGCTCATAGAAAACGAAGCACGGTAGCCCGCGCTTCCTTTTTAAAAAATATTTCGGCCGGATTTGCGCACCCTGCGCGAATTCGGCTGATTTGTTTTTTTTTTAAATGCTTTTTTTTGCCCTGGGGGTCCTTGTGGGAACCCCTGAGCAGGCCTAGGGGGTCAGTGTGTTTCTACCCTAGCCCCTTTTCTTGTTTTTCACCTTTTTTTTCCTTTTTCTGGCTGCCAACACTTCCTGGTTTGGAGTGTTGGCAGCCAATCACAATGAAGCTCGTGCTCGAGAGGATTTGCGAATCCTCCTCTGTGCTCAGATATCGATATTTTTCTTTTTTGAATTTCTCAGGAACTACTGAACAGATTTACACAATTTAAAAAAAAAGGTCACTTTCTGAACCAAGAGCTACCTTTTTGCCAAATTTGGTGTAATTCCGTTCAGCAGTTCGGGCTGTAGCCATGTCTAAATTTCCTATGGAAATTAACATGGGGAAAACGCATATTGGAACCCCCTTTTTTCTCGGCCCACGCTTGACGAATCACCCCAAAACCTTCAAGACAGGAGCTGACCTGAGTGAACCATTAGTTTTGAAAATTTCACGAAGATTCGCCAAAGGGCGCCAAAGATATTGGCAAAAGAAAAAACGCTTTTTGAATAGAAACAAGGTCCTAACTATAACTGCCTACTGGCGACCGCCAGTAGGTAATATATATATATATATATTATATTTATCCCGAAAATCCACAAAAATCCCCAAAACCCCCCAGGGCGACCAATAATCTCTGCCCGCAACAGCCTACTTGAAAGATCATCCCAGTACGTGGACTTTTCTTTTGCAAGAACATGTGCAGCAACTCCCCTCATGCATCAGGGACACTGGGGATTTTTTGTCAAAAATACAGAACTTTGAATGGCAGGAGGATTTTATACTTATCACCTTAGACGTGACATGACTATACACTTCCATCAATCATCAAGATGGTTTAAGGGCATTGCAATTCTAGCTAGATAGAAGACCACCTGAATGCAATCAACACAGCAAAATGCTAATTGATTTGGTTGAATTTTGTCTTTGTAATAACATTTTCATGTTTCAGCATGCACTCTACCAACAACAAAGGGGCGTAACTATGGGGGCCAGCTTCTCCCCCAGCTACGCATGTTTGCACATGGGATGGTGGGAGGAGCTGGTCCTACATAAAGAGTGTGAAGCACAGGTAGCAAATAACATCAAACTTTGGCTAAGGTTTATTGATGATCTTTTTATAATCTGGCAGGGTACCCAGTCAGAAGCAGAAAAGTTTATAGAAGGTCTCAACATCAATAGCCTCAATCTTAAATTCACGGCCACTCTGAGTACTGAAGCTGTCAATTTCCTCGATGTACAGGTATGCATCAGAGAGGGCAAGCTGGAAACAAAACTACATCGAAAGGCAACTGCTGGCAACTCAGTGCTGCATGCCAGGAACTCTCATCCCCAACATTTAATACATAGTATTCCATATGGTGAGATGCTCCGGTTAAAACGCATATGCAGTTGTGAGGATGACCTTAAGGTAGCACAGCTAGCAAGTCAAAACAGGTTTCTGGCGAGAGGGTACTCAATAAAAAGTATCAATACGGCCATTGCCAGGAGCAATGCAATCAAGAGAAAATCCCTTCTCAGCCAACCTTCACCATCAGAGAAAACCACATCTAGAATCAACAAAACGCAGGAGGAGGATTCTGAAACCTTCAGAATCATCCTAGGGTATAGCAAACAGGAAAAGGCCATCAAAAATATTATCAGAAAAAATTGGCCTTTGATCCTGAGCGACCCGGTTATAGGCCACCTGCTACCCAACAAAGTGGCCATAACTTATAGCAAGGCACCCTCAATGAAGGACACCCTAGTCAGAAATGATCCTGGTAGTCAGATAAAGGGCACATGGCTATCTCAGAGGAAAGGATTTTTTAAATGTAAGCTATGTAAAGCATGCCAATTTAGTGTCAACAAAACCTCCTACAAGACACCATTCGGAGACCAGGAATGATTTATCAACAAAGCCCTGACTTGTAAATCTGATTACGTTGTCTATGTGCTGGAGTGCCCTTGTGGACTATGTTATGTAGGTAGTACTATACTTCAGGGGCACAAGAGAGTACTCCAGCACATTAGGGCTGTTAAAAACAAAGATCAGTCTTATCCCGTGGCACGGCACTTTGGTGAAGCTCACAATGCGGATCCAAAGGATTTGAAATACTATCTAATCGATGCAGTCCCTCCAAACAAAAGAGGTGGGAATAGGGAGAAAGCCCTAAGGAGATTAGAGACACGTTACATTCTTGATCTCGATTCAAAGTAACCGGGGGGCCTCAATGTTACGGAGGAATTATATACATGCACCTAGATAGAACCTCGAGGCAGTCCAACTTTAAGGGTTTAACCATTATTGCAGTTTTTTTTCCCCCCCAGCGTCACACTACCATTAGGGGCAAACTGAAACCGCATACCGCCCCTTCTATTATTCACACAGTTCTTTTAGAATTTTAGCTTTTTACACGGTGGTGAAATTTGCACATAGCACTTTTTTCAAAGGAAATATTTGCACTAGCACTTGTTGTTCAGAATCGCAAGGTTTATAACATTAAGGTTTACATTTGACAAATTGTATATGCACCAGCACTTTAGATCTGCCTGTATTGTATTAATCAACATGACATCCCCTTACATAAGCATTAAGAGGCAAATACCACTTATAAGGGTTGATAACTGTGTAGGCATTTTTTAGCAATGAAATTTTAGAAATGGTAAAGTTTTAATTGCTGCTAAGATTTTATACAATTTGTTTTGGTTTTTATGGTATTTTAAAGGCTTTTAGGTATTTATACCCGGACACTAATCCAACCATAATCTATTTTGGTAAACTGATGGTATGTTTTCCATGTCTATGGTTACTTTGTGAAGTAATGCACTTGTCACTTTAAGGGAAATTTAAAAAAAATGGTTTAAAAAGCAAACCTCTAACTGTGAGGCGCGTCATGTGATCAAGGCCCTCCGGGGTCGAAACGCGTCATGGCTGTTGGTGTTTGAGAGAGCGAAATAAAATCATTTAACCAGCACTAAATCGTGGTCCGTGCTCCAGTTCTTGAAAACAGGAAACAAGGGAAGAGTGGAGTGCTTTATCATATATATATATATATATATACATATATATATATATATATATATATATATATATATATATATATATATATATATATAATCTACTGGCGGTCGCCAGTAGCTAGTTATAGTTAGGACCTAGTTTCCATAGGAAACTCGTTTTTTGTTTTCTCAATATCTTTGGCGCCGGTTGACAAATCTTCGCGAAATCTTCAAAACTCGTAGCCCGCTCCGGTCAGCTCCTGTCTTGAAAGTTTCAGGGTGATTCGGCAAGCGGGGGCCGAGAAAAAAGGGGGTCCCAAAACGTGTTTTCTCCATGTTAATTCCCATAGGAAACTTTAGACACGGCCACAGCCCGAACTGCTGAACGGAATTACACCAAATTTGGCAAAAAGGTAGCCCTTGGTTCAAAAAGAGACCTTTTTTAAATGGTGTAAATCCGTTCAGTAGTTCCTGAGAAATTAAAAAAATAGAGGTCGGAAAATCAATTTCCCATAGGAAACTTTAGACACGGTTACAGCTGAAACTGCTGAATGGAATTACACCAAATTTGGCAAAAAGGTAGCCCTTGGTTCAGAAAGAGACCTTTTTTTTAAATGGAGTAAATCCGTTCAGTAGTTGCTGAGAAAATCCAAAAATAAAAGTTTCGATATATAGAGGCACGGTGGATCCACGCACCCTCCCGATCACGCGCTTTATTCTAATTGGCTGTCAACACTCCAAACCAGGAAGTGTTGGCAGCCATCTTGTGACTCGGTAGAACGGAGTCACAAGAAAAGAGAAAAAGAAACGCGAAAAAAAAGAAAAGGGGGCAGGGTAGAAACACCCTGACCCCCTAGGCCTGCTCAGGGGGTCCCACAAGGACCCCCAGGGCCCAGAAAAGCATTTTTTTTAAAAATAAATCGGCTGAATTCGCGCTGGGTGCGTGAATCCGGCCGAGAAAATAAAAAAATACGAAGCGCGGACTCCCGCGCTTCATTGGATTGAAGCCCCCGGGTGGGCCAGGTCCCGGGGGCAGTGAAAAAAGTGTGGGGGGGGCCCCAATCCCCCCACACTGCCCCAGGGACCGCCACCTCCCCGGGGCTTGATTAATGAGTTGCAGTGGGGCACGCAGCCCCGGGGACCGCCACCCCGGGCTAATTTGGAAATGTGTGGGGGGCCTCTAAGGCCCCCCCAAGCCCCGGGGACCACCACCCCCCGGGGCTTTCATTAATTATTTGCGGGGGGCACACGGCCCCCCCGCAGCCCCGGGGACCACCACCCCCGGGGCTTCTTTTTTTTAAAAAAAACCTGTGTGGGGGCTCGAGCCCCCCCCACATGCCCCAGGGACCGCCACATCCCCGGGGCACTAAAATGCAAATTTGGGGGTCCGTTACGGACCCCGAGCCCCGGGGACCACCACCTCCCCGGGGCTGTGCATTGGATGGGAGGGGGGCCGGGCGGCCCCCCTCCTGGAGCCTGTGATGGCCCTGGGGACCGCCACCCCCCAGGGCCGGCTCCTGCAGTGTCCCGGGATGCCCACCCCCGGGACACTGCTGTTTGCAATGACAGGACGGGAGCCCAGGGATCCTCAGGATTCAAGGGGACTTTATCCCCCAACTTAAAATGCGCCACGGGGCGCGTTTGCACAGTGGTGAAGGGAGGGGGCGGGCCTGAGGTGACATGTGTGCAAACACGCCCTGTGGCGCGTTTTAAGTTGGGGAATTAATTCCCCTTCAATCCTGAGGGCCCCTGGGGGCCAACTTGCCCACCAGGTACCTCCAGTAAGCGCCACAGGCCTGCGTTGCAGAGAGGTGGTCCAGGCCATGCCCCTTTTTACACCTCTCTGCACGCAGCTCTGTGGCACTTACTGGAGGTACCTGGTGGGCTAGTTGGACCCCAGGGACCCTCAGGATTCAAGGGGACTTTATCCCCCAACTTAAAACGCGCCACGGGGCGCGTTTGCACAGTGGTTAAGGGAGGGTGCGGGGCCTGAGGTGACATGTGTGCAAACACGCCCTGTGGCGTGTTTTAAGTTGGAGGATTAAGTCCCCTTGAATCCTGAGGGTCCCTGGGGTCCAACTAGCCCACCAGGCATCTCCAGTAAGCACCACAGAGCTGCGTTGCAGAGAGGTGTAAAAAAGGGCATGGCCTCGGACCACCTCTCTGCAATGCAGGCCTGTGGCGCTTACTGGAAGTACCAGGTGGGCTAGTTGGGCCCCAGGGACCCTCAGGATTCAAGGTGACCTAATCCCCCAACTTAAATTGCGCCATGGGGCGCGTTTGCACAGTGGTGAAGGGAGGGGGCGGGGCCTCAGGTGACATGTGTGCAAACACGCCCTGTGGCGCGTTTTAAGTTGGGGAATTAATTCCCTTTGAATCCTGAGGGACCCTGGGGGCCAACTAGCCCACCAGGTACCTCCAGTAAGCGCCACAGGCTTGCCTTGCAGAGAGGTGGTCTGAGGCCACGCCCCTTTTTAAAACCTCTCTGCAACGCAGCTCTGTGGCGCTTACTGGAGGTACCTGGTGGGCTAGTTGGACTCCAGGGATCCTCAGGATTCAAGGGGACTTAATCCACCAACTTAAAACGCGCCACGGGGTGTGTTTGCACAGTGGTGAAGGGAGGGGGCGGGGCCTGATGTGACAAGTGTGCAAACGCGCTCCGTGGTGCGTTTTAAGTTGGGGGATTAAGTCCCCTTGTATCCTGAGGCCAACTAGCCCACCAGGTACCTTCAGTAAGTGCAACAGAGAGGTGTAAAAAGGGGCGTGGTCTCGGACCACCTCTGTGCAACGCAGCTCTGTGGTGCTTATTGGACGTACCTGGTGGGCTAGTTGGGCCTTAGGGACCCTCAGGATTCAAGGGGACTTAATCTCCCAACTTAAAACGCGGCACGGGCGCTTTTGCACACTTGTCACATCAGGCCCCACCCACCCCCTTCACCACTGTGCAAACAGGCCCTCTGGTGCATTGTAAGTTGGGGATTAAGTCCCCTTGAATCCTGAGGGTCCCTTGGATCCAACTAGCCCACCAGGTACCTCCAGTAAGCGCCACAGAGCTGCGTTGCAGAGAGGTGTAAAAAGGGGAGTGGCCTTGGACCACCTCTCTGCAACGCAGCTCTGTGGCGCTTACTGGAGGTACCTGGTGGGCTAGTTGGCCCCCAGGGACCCTCAGGATTCAAGTGGAATTAATCCCCCAACTTAAAACCCGCCAGGGGGCGCGTTTGCACAGTGGTGAAGGGAGGGGGCGGGCCTGATGTGACATGTGTGTACTTATCCAATCTCTCCGCCAAAACCCAAGCACTTATAAATTCACCATGCACTCTCCTTGCAGTATTCTAATCATCCAGTTAGTACCCATGCACTCATGCAGTGACCCATGCACTAACTCATGCACTGCTACAATACTCTGAGCCCTACTGATGCAGTCCAGCCATCGCCCTGTCACTACCCATGCACTCCTCCTATCACCCAGCGAGCACCATGTACTTATCCAATCACTCCGCCAAAACACAAGCACTTATAAATTCATCATGCACTCTCCTTGCAGTACTCTAATCATCCAGTCACTACCCATGTACTCATGCAATGACCCAGGCACTAACACATGCACTGCTACAATCCCCTGAGCACTACTGATGCAGCCCAGCCATCTCTTTGTCACTACTCATGCATTCCTCCAATCACCCAGCCAGCACCATGTACTTATCCAATCACTCCGCCAAAACCCAAGCACTTATAGATTCACCATGCACTCTCCTTGCAGTACTCTACTCATCCAGTCAGTACCCATGCACTCATGCAATGACCCATGCACTAACTCATGCACTGCTACAATACTCTGAGCACTACTGATGCAGTCCAACCATTGCCCTGTCACTACCCATGCACTCCTCCGATCACCCAGCGAGCACCATGTACTTATCCAATCACTCCGCCAAAACCCAAGCACTTATAAATTCATCATGCACTCTCCTTGCATTACTCTAATCATCCAGTCAGTACCCATGCACTCATGCAATGACCCATGCACTAACTCATGCACTGCTACAATACCCTGAGCACTACTGATGCAGTCCAGCCTCGCCCTGTCACTACCCATGCACTCCTCCAATCACCCAGCGAGCACCATGTACTTATCCAAACACTCCGCCAAAACACAAGCACTTATAAATTCACCATGCACTCTCCTTGCAGTTCTCTAATCATCCAGTCACTACCCATGTACTCATGCAATGACGCAGGCACTAACACATGCACTGCTACAATCCCCTGAGGACTACTGATGCAGTCCAGCCATCTCCTTGTCACTACCCATGCACTCCTCCAATCACCCAACCAGTTCCATGTCCTTATCCAATCACTCCGCCAAAACACAAGCGTTTATAAATTCACCATCCACTCTCCTTGCAGTACTCAAATCATCCAGTCAGTACCCATGTACTCATCCAATGACCCAGGCACTAACTCATGGCAATTACAGAGGAGGTCATGCTAATCACAGGGGTACCCCAACGCATAGTGTTCCCTAGTGTATGTAGGTGTTTTCACTGTATTCTAAGTGTCTTTTAGCATAGCACTGGCTCTAGGGCCGGTTAGTCAGAGTCAGTTACCACCAGTACCCGTCAGCAAAAAGTTGGGGGCACAGGAGGACTTTCTGTTCCTCTGTTGGTTCTTTCTGCACATCTCTTGCTTCTTCTTGCACTTTTCTTCGTCTTTCTGGACTTCTGTTGCCTCTTTCTGCATTTGTCTTGCTTCTTTGTGCGCTTTTCTTCCTCTTTCTTCACATGTCCTACCTTTGTAGGCATAGTTAGAAATTAGCATTTAAAAAACCTTTGAAATTCACTGACAAAACCATAGGTTTCAGGGACGTTATAGTTAGAAATTAACATTTAAAAAACCTTTGAAATTCACAGAAAAAACCATAGGTTTCAGGGACGTTATAGTTAGAAATTCGCATTTAAAAAACCTTAGAAATTCACTGAAAAAACCACAGGTTTCAGGGACGTTATAGTTAGTTGGACATTTCACTCGTACAAAACCATAGAAATTCCCCCGTTATAGTTAGTTCAGCTAACTAAAACTCACGCCCCCGCAATGCACTGCTGATGACGTCACATATTACATCATTCATGACATGGTCAGTGACATCACTGATGACATCACTGATGACATCTCAAATGACATCACTGATGACATCACTGATGACATCACTGATGACATCATCCACGTGAAAATCTGATGCACCTCCTCACACTCTAATATAACCTTTGATACACCCACTGTAAAATACAGACTACCATTTTCGAAACCATCAACACACCAATACCAGTTACTACATGCGCACTCACTGATTCCTAGGTCTACACACACATCCACTCATTCACCCATACAATCACTCATACATGCAGTCACTCATCAATACAACACTATCATATGCACTCATACACCTATACAGACACTCACACACCGCCACTCATCCATGGAGTTACTCACACACCTAGTCAGTCATGCAAATAATCAATCGCACTCCCATTTACTCACCTATACAGATACTAACGCATACTTACTCTCTTATATAATCACTGATACAAGTACACACTCATCCATACAGCCACTCTCACAATCACTGACTCTCACGTATAGTCATTTATACTCCAACTCTCACATACACTGCCTTTTCCCTATGTAGTTACTTGGACATGTACCACTGAGACATCCATTCACTCACCAACACACCCATACACACACTCACCCACCCATACAGCTGTTTCCACATGCACTCTTGAACCCATACAGCCAGTGAATCAACCACTCACACATCTATGCGCAGTCACACACCTCCCACCCACCCACACACACACTCAGTCTCCCATACAAATTCTCAAGTAACCAATCAATAACCGATATACACACTCATGTAGCTACTCACCAACCCATGCATTCAGTAAGACACATTTAATCACTCACTTATACAGTCAGTCACGCACCTACTAAATCATCCATCCAGACACTTATACACCCACTCATTCTTCAGTACACCTTGGCATATATATAAAACATATTTAAACTTTACAGAAACACACAGTCACTGGATGATGTCATCAGTGATGTCATCAGTGATGTCATTTGAGATGTCATCAGTGATGTCACTGACCATGTCATGAATGATGTAATATGTGACATCATCAGCAGTGCATTGCGGGGCGCGAGTTATAGTTAGCTGAACTAACTATAACGGGGGAATTTCTATGGTTTTGTACGAGTGAAATGTCCAACTAACTATAACGTCCCTGAAACCTGTGGTTTTTTCAGTGAATTTCTAAGGTTTTTTTAAATGCTAATTTCTAACTATAACGTCCCTGAAATCTATGGTTTTTTCAGTGAATATATATATATATATATTACCTAGTGGCGGTCACCAGTAAGTTAGTTATATATATATATATATGTGTCTATATTCACTGAAAAAATCAAAAATTACAGGGACGTTAGAGTTAGGCTCAGATTGCACTTGCACAAAACCAGTGAAATTCAGCAGTTATAGTTACCTGTGCAAACTATAACTGACGCCCCCACAATGATCTGCTTATGACCTCACATATTACATCATTCATGACATGGTCAGTGACATCACTGATGACATCATCCAGTGAGTGTAAATGTTTTAAAAAATTTCGAAGACTTAAAGATATATACTAATCAACTGCATAATTTGAATTACTATTCTTTTTGTACAACTAATGAGTGATACTGTTTCTAGCATATGTCATCTGAGTGGCTGTGTGATTGTCTGTATCATTGTGGGAGTGGCTGTATCGGTATGTGGGTGGGTGTGTAAGTAGCTGTATGAGTGAATAAGTGGTTGCTTGAGTAGCTGTATGGGTGAGTGAGTGACTGTGTGAGTGGCTGTATTGGTGAGTGAGTGGGAGTGCGAGTGGCTGTATGGGTGGGTGTGTGGTTCTATGAGAGGCTGTATCGGTGACAGAGTGGCTGTGTGAGTAGCTTTATGGGTGAGTGTAGGAAAGTAGGATCTGCTTTTATTGTTACCCCAACTTTTTGCTTGGTGTCAGTGTGTTTATGACCTAGTCTGCTGGGATCCTGATAATCAGGACCACAGCAACTGTGCTTTCTCCCCTAAATTGTCATGGTAAGTACTTTGGTACCTCCACAATTGGCTACTGGTGTACCCTTATAAGTCCCTAGTATATGGTACTGAGGTACCCAGGGCATAGGTACACCAGGGGTCTCGCATGAGCTGCAGAATGTATTATGACACCCATGGGAGTCCACGTAAACTGTGACTACAGGCCTGCCATTGCAGCCTGTGTGAGTTGGTGCTTGCACTTCTCATAGCAGATATTAGTTTTCTTATATCTGAGAGCACTACACCTAAAACCTATGTCACCCCTATGGCTTTTCAGTCCTGAGGGCAGGGTGATTGATTGTAAGTGTGAGGGTGCCCCTGCATGAGCAGGATGCCCCTCCAAACCACAGAGTCGATTATCCAGGCTTTGTATGTGCGCTTAGCCATTTTAATACATATAGTGGGCATCAGTCATTACAAGATGTCTAACTACATAGTGGCTGCACCGAACCCGGTCATGTTTGGTATCAAACATGTTTGAATCATAACCCAACACCGATTCCAGTGTTAGAAGTATAATCCCATGTACTGGGGGGCTCCTTAGGGACCCCCCTGTACTCCCGATAATAGCCTTTCAGGGACTGCAAGCAAGTTAGTGCTGCTGCCGACCACAGACATGATTCTGCCCTCCTGCTGCTGAGCCAAGCTCAATCAGGGGAAGTTAGAACAATAGGTTTCCTGTCACAGGGAGGTGTGACCACCTCCCAGACAGGACTTAGTGTATTAGGCTGGGGTGGGGGCCCTTGCCAGAGCCACCAGACTGCTTTAAAGGGCACATTTGGTGCCCTACTTGCATACTCCAGTTTGAACTAGTACAAGGAGCCCTTGGATCCCACTCTGGTGCAAAACTGGACAAAGGACACAAGAGTCTCCTCCCCTCTGTCCAGCTCCTCCTCTAGGAGCAACCCCCAAGTTGTTCCAACCCTTTCCTTAGGGTACTTAAGGGCTTACCTGTGGGTGGGTGCTTAGATTCATCGTGGGACAAGACTCAACCCTGAAACTATGTCGCTCTGTAATGGTCTGGACACTTGGACTTCGTTGGGCTGCAATTGGAACCAAGACTGCACCAAGGAAGACTCCTGCTGCTCCTGGCCTCTCTGTTCTTCAAGTCTTCTTCATTGTCTGTGTCTTTGCTTCATCCTGGTTCTTCAACAGACCTGTGGGCATCAAGGACACCTGAAGAAATCTCCCTTGGAGAGAAGTAGTCACTCCCCTGCATCTGCAGGCGCCCACAATGAAGCTGACCGGTCTGCTGCACCTGTCATTCTATGGACTTCCCAAGGCCCAGCAACACAGGTGGTGGTTCTACAACTCCCTCGAGGCCTGACCTGTCCTCTCTGCAATTTTGAGGTCCATATCCCTCGTCGGAACATCTAGAACCAAACCCCTGTGCACCACGTCAACTTGTTGTTGCCAAGACTTGTTGGCTCTATACTCTAGAGATCTTTAGGCTACATGAAGCTCCAGCCTCCAGCACCTCTTCCTTCCAAGATCAGCATCCTCACTACATCCTCTGCACCTTGGATCTTCATCTTTGGTGAGCTGCACAAGGTCCTCTTTCGACTCTTGCACCTTTGGCCTGTGGGTCCTCCTGAGGGTCTTCTACTGCTTCAGTGGGCTCCCCTTCTTGCTCATGGCCTGCTCTGACACTCCTGCTGTTGTTTAGTCCCTTGGACCTCGCTAGTACTTTTTTGTCTTCCACGCCAGTTGCCACTACCAAGGCTTGTTGGTGCTCCCACTGGACACCGACCATTTAGTCACCGACATCTGATGTGGGACAGCTTGTGCATGGCTCAAGGTCTTCCTCAGCATCGCCTGGTCATCACAGCTGCGGCAACAAGGTCACCGTTGACTCTTCAGAACCTCCCGACATCGTTGGGCATTGTGTCTCTGTGCCTCCTGGTCACCTCCGAATGGCATAGACTCTGTCCCCTCTGCTTGCAGGTTCTTAACTTCCAGAATCTACCCTTGGATTCCAATGGACTCCTTTACAGACTTCACCAGAGGCATCTTCTTCTGAGTCGTCTATTGCTGTCTATGGCAAGTTCCGACATCAATTCACCCCTATGCACCTGGCTTCCCTGGTGTAGGTATATACAAATGACAGGTGGATATGCTTTGCGATCTGCACATCAATATGTCAGTTGGTCATGTAGTTAGCATTCAATTTGTATCTCATCACATTTAGCGGGTGCTCCCATAGCGCTAGAATACCCACCCACCTTGGGTATACATCCACTTGTCCTACAATGTAGTCTAGATGAAACTATCTACCATATGCACCAAAGCACACCAAAGCAATGTCACTATTATCCTTCATTAGTCATATGGCGAAAAAGGAACAGTCAATCGGTACAGTTTCAAGGATGATGTTCCAATAAGTGATCCACAGCTGTTGAAGTGTCCAGTCATTCACTTTTATTCCATAAAAGACAACAAACTGAAGCCGACGCGTGTTTGGGAATTCGTTTGGAAGTTCAAGTACAGACAGCGAATTTAACTGTGGCTCTGTGACATTTAAATTTATCGAATCAAGGCAGTTAGACATACAATCAACTTAGAGGGAGATTCCTGTCTCCCAAACGACTTGCTCCGTATATTTAAATAAAACTGCCTGCATACTCTTGAGAGAAGCCTTGAGAAAGTCCAGGAGGACAAAACGCACGTCGGCTGCTGTTTGTTGTCATTTATGGAATATAGGTGAATGACTGGACACTTCAACAGCTGTGGATCACTTATTGGAACATCATCCTTGAAACTGTACCGATTGACTGTGCTTTTTCGCCATATGACTAATTAAGGATAATAGTGACATTGCTTTGGTGTGCTTTAGTGCATATGGTAGATAGTTCCCTGGTGTAGGTAACCTGGTTCCCGGGGCATCCACAAGTGGGATGGCTCTCTAACCTTCTGTCTTCCAAAGGGTTTCTCCGGGGTCCTCTGGGAAGGGCTTTCTTCTTCAAAACTGCAACCGCAACTTCTCTATTGACTTCCATTGGGCACGCAGCTGTGTTTCTGCTCTGCACACAGCCTCAGTGGAGTATTTACCTTTTGTGGTTCCTTGTGTCCCCAGTCTCCCCCTGGCGACCACTGTGTTTTATGCTACTTACCTGATTGCTTTGGAAGTATTTTTGTGTATTCTGTTTGATATTGCAATGTGATAGTGATATGGTGTTGTAATAAATAAACTTATTTTGCTAAATACTGTGTGAATTCTTGTCATCTAATCTACACTACAGACTTAACTGGTAAAACAAGCTGCTTAACACTCCTTCAAGATAAGCCTGAAGGCTGCTCTCCACAGCTACCACTTTGAGAGCTTGCCATGGTTATAGAAGACCACTAAAAGCACCATCACCATAAGGGTTGCCTGGATTAGTGCAAGGTGCACCACTTGAATAAGTGTGCACAAAAATCTAAGCCAGCCTCCTTGAGTGAGTGAGTAGACATATAATTGGGTGTA
This sequence comes from Calotriton arnoldi, assembly GCA_963921515.1. NCBI lineage: Eukaryota > Metazoa > Chordata > Amphibia > Caudata > Salamandridae > Calotriton > Calotriton arnoldi. The sequence continues at coordinate 569,510 of CAWUFW010004930.1, read as the reverse complement.
TGGGTGAGTGAGTGGCTGAGTGGGTGTATAGGTAAGTGAGTGGGGATGTGAGTAGCTGTACTGTTCAATCAGTGTCTGTATGAATGGCTTTACAAGTGACTGACTTGGCATGTCAGTGCTTGTTTTGATGTGTAAATGGGTTTGTAGGTAGTTTTGTGAAAGAGAGAATGTATGTGTGAGTGGCTGTGAGGGTGAGAGTAGCTCTGTTAGTAGCTGTATGTATGGGCGAATGGCTGTGTAAGTGGCAGTATGGGTGAGTGAGTGGTTGTGTGAGTGGCTGTATGAGTGAGTAAGGAGCTGTACAATAGTAGTTGTATGGGTCTGTGAATGGGTATGTGAGTGGTTGTGTGAGTGGGTGTATGAGAGGTTGTATGGGTATGTGAATGGGTGTGTGAGTGGTTCTGTGGAAGATGTCATCAGTGATATCATTTGAGATATCAGTGATCTCATCAGTGATATCACTGACCATGTCATGAGTGGTTTAATATGTTAGGTCATAAGCAGTGCATTGTGGGGACATAAGTTATATTTAGCTCAGGTAACTATAAGTGTTGAATTTCACTGGTTTTGTATGAGAGAAATCTGAGCCTGATTATAAGATTTATGTAACCTTTATTTTTTTCAGTTAATTTGTGAGGATTTTTAATTCTTTTTCCTAACTATAACTTCCCTGTAAATTTGTTTTTTAATGAATTTTTAAGTTTTTTTAAATTCTGTTCCCTAACTATAACATCCTGGTAATGTTTTTTTTTTTTAGTGAATTTCAAAGGTTTTTTAACCTGTAACCTTTCAGAGTGAGTGTGAGGGTGGCGGTAGAGGTCAGTGAGTAGGTGAGTGAGTGAGTAGCTGTATGGGTCTGTGACTGGATGTGTGAGTGGTTATGTGGGTGTATGAGTAGCTGTTTGGGTATGTGAGAAGGTTTGTGAGTGGCTGTATGGGTTTGTTAGTGGGTGTATGAGTGGCTTTATGGATCTGTGAGTGGGTATGTGAGTAGCTGTGGGGGTGTGTGAGTGGGTTTGTGAGTGGCTGTATGGGTCTGTGAGTGAGTGTGTGAGTGGCTGTATGGGTCTGTACAGTGGGTGGTGAAAAGTGGCGGGACCTCCAACAAGCTCTCTGGAATCCCACTGTGTGGGACTTACTTGTGACAACAGGGGGGGTTATTGGCACCAACGACCCTTGGCAGCCAAGAGGACTTCATCCCCCAACCAGTAGTGCACCAGGAGGTGCATTTGCAGAGTAGTGTATAAAGGGGCGGGGCTTCCGATGATCTCTCAGGAATCCCGCTATGCGGGACTTACTGGTGGTAAAAGGAGGGGTTCTTGGCCCTCAAAAACCTTCAGCAGCCAAGGAGACATCATTCCCCTACCATTATTGCTCCAGAAGACGCATTTGCAGAGTGGTGGAGAAAGGGCATGAGGCCTCCAACAAGCTCTCAGCAATCCCTCTGTGTGTTACTTACTGGTCATACCAGGAGGGGTTCTTTGCCCCAACAACCCTCAGCAGCTAAGGGGACTTCATTCCCCAACTAGTAGTGTGCCAGGAGGCATGTTTGCAGAGTGGTGGAGAAAAGGGGTGGGGCCTCCAACAAGCTCTTGGCAATCCCACTGTATGGGATTTACTGGTGGTAACAGGAGGGGTTTTTGGCCCCCAATGACCCTCAGTATCCAAGAGGACTTCTTACCCCAACCAGTAGTGTGCCAGGAGACACGTTTAAGAGTGGTGGAGAAAGGGGGTGGAGCTTTCCACAAGTTCTCAGCAATCCCACTGTGTTGGACTTACAGGTGGTAACATTAGGGGTTCTTGGCCCCCAATGACCCCCAGCACTGGGAGGGGCCTTCAGCCCCCAATGAGCAGTGTCCCAGGAGGCTCATTTGCAAGTGGCCACTGATGAGCTGTGGCAGAATTTGCGGTTCCATGGGGGGCCTACATGTGGGACCTCTGAGCACCGCAGGGGATCCACGGATTCCAGTGTTGAGAACAAAACATTATAAGGCAATTTATTGGCCTTTATAGGTCCCTCTGGGACCCCTATAACAAGCACATGGGGTCAGGGTACCTCTACCCTGACCCCTTTATTGACTTTGCACAGAAATTGTTAGCCCCTGGGACCATATCCAGAATTATAAAATGGTGACCCCAACTTTTCTGTCAAGTTGCAGCCAGTTAATCAGGACCTTGCTTTGGTGTTTCGATCCATGGAGGATCCATGTCCCTAGATATACAAATTTGGTTTTCAGTTAATATCTCGAAAACTACTAAATGGATTTACACCAGATCCTAAAAGGCACGCTTTCTTGACCAAGAGCAAGATTTCTGCCAAATTTAGTATAATTCCGTCCAGCGATTCAGGTTATAGCCATGTCTAAAATTTCTATGGGATTTAACATGGGGAAAACGTGTTTTGGGACCCCCCTTTTTCTCAGCCCCCACTTGACTGATCACCCTAAAACTTTCAACACAGCAGCTGAACTGAGCGTTGACTAATTTTGAACATTTCATGAAGATTCATCAAACAGCACCAATGTTATTGGCAAATCAAAAAACGCTTTTTCTATAGAACCTAGGTCCTAACTATAACTACATACTGGTGACCGCTAGTAGGTAATATATGTATAGATACATATATCAATTAGGATACTCAAGCACTAGTCACACACACTTTGGAGGGTTTAATAAAGGGTTTGATTCACGATTCTACTAGCTCCTGAATGGGTTTCGGCCCTCAGCCTTCATCAGGTATGGGGGTAGTTGTGATAATACCAGTTAACAAACCACATGTGACAACAATGCATGAAATAGAAATAAACAACAGACTGTATTACAATGTGGTTACAAAACATGAGAAGCATGTCGGCCATCTTATAATGTACAAAGTAGATTCAAGACCTAAACAAACTGAATACATCTGCCATATTGAGATTCTATATGTACAAATAGTTCACATGCAGCGAGCTGATAGGTGTCAGTGGCAACAAGGAAAACATGGTGCACAGTACAGTACAATGTGAAATCTTAAATAATAAATAAGACCAGTTTCTATTAGCACCAAGCCTCTGTGTTAAAAATGTACACAAAGTTGCAATCCAAAGCATGTGATAGAATAAATGATAAAGAATCAATATTTACACCCCCCCACAGCTATGTTTGTGAGAGCAATTGCATGCACTGCAGAGTGAGCTCCTAATGTAAACAAGCATACAGTCCCAATAGTCTAATAGGGCAAAGGTGTCAGGTCTTCATGGAAGTTGTCAAATGGCATGATGAGAGAGATGGGCACTTGCTTCGCCCCCAGCTACGTGAACCTTCTGATGGGCTTTTGGTAGGAGCAAGTGTCCATCGTAACTAACTTCAAGACTGATATGGAAAAGATTGTACTTTGGGTCAGGTTCATAGATGATCTGTTCCTCATTTGGCAGGGCAGTAAAAATGAGGCAAAGGATTTTGTAGAACATCTGAATGACAACATACTGAACCAAGAACTCTCATAAAGCATGATCAGGAACCACATCATCCTCTTAGATGTAGAGGCACATATCAGGAACAATAGGATATCCACAATGTTGCACCACAAATCAGTAGCAGGCAACAGCCTCTTGCATGCACCGAGCAGTCACCCAAGCAAACTCAAGTGAAGTATTCCATATGGAGAACTAGTACATGCCAAATGTAACTGTAGCAATGAAGCCTCTTTCCTTACAGAACAGAGCATAATGCTACTACGCTTTGCTCAGATCTAGGAACTAGATTTAGTTTGGACCTAATAACCATAAGAATGACAGTGAGGAGAATCCAAAAAGAAATATCACTACATTCAACAGTGAGTCGGGTGCTGTGCGGGGGATCCTAGCAAAAAACTGGGACTTACTTAAATGTGACCCAGTTATTGGCATGCCACTTGGCAATGTTCCTAGTATGACCTACAGCTGAACCAGATCCTTCAGGGACAAGCTTGTCAAATCTGATGTAGGCACACACCTGGGTTTACACCACATGGCAGGACAGCAACTCAAGGGATTCTACACATGTGGTAGCTGTAAAACTTGCAAACACTCCACCAATTGCAAAGCATTCTCTATTCCACACACTAACAAAGAAAAATGCATTAGTCAATTCATCACCTGCAGTACTACTTTTGTGGTCTACATCCTACAGTGCCCCTGCAATCTTTGGTACATAGGAAATACCATACATCCGGTACGCAAGAGAATTCTGGAACACACAAGGACCATCACCAATCTTGACCCTCACTACCCGTGGCACACCATTTTAGTGACCGCAAACAATTGAGATTTTTTGGGGTGGAAAATGTCCATATTGATCCCAAGGGAAGTGACAGCATTACTGCCCTTAGGAGAAAGGAATCCGATCGAATTATTGAGCTAAACTCTAGAACCCCATTTGGTTTGATCTCCGATGAGGAGTTATATGTGCACTTATAATCTTGTAAATCTTATTATACATGGCAGTCGGGCTTATTTAGTGCTGACACGGGGCTTTGATGTTAATATTTTAATTTCTGTGATACTTATTCTGTTTTGTTTCATTCACAGGGAGGAGAAGAAGGGACTCTCACCTGGCGTGCTATTTTTGGAGGGAACGCCCCGGCCAGGGCACCCTACTCTACTCTTCCAGGACATAGAGATACATGTAGTGGTATGGTTTGGTTTTTGCACCTTATTTACTTTTTTATTTGCTGGACTGGCACTCACCGTGTGAGCTGTTGACAGCGATGCTTGGGTCCCTATTAGGGTAACCTTTTATTCATTACCCTCTTTTATCCCTTCACAGGCATATCCCAATTTATGTTTTCCACCTTGCTTGACCTTGGCCTGTTTCGAGCTATTTACCCTGGCCAATCCACCTGGGCCATATGTTTCACATTATGCTATATATACTTTCACCCAGGCCTTTAAATCTTGAGCTGACTGTTCCACATTTTGCCCCACTATAACCAGGTTTTGCCTTTGCCCATTGGGGCTTGATGCCTAATAGGTGACCTGCACCCTACCACTCTCAACTCGCACAATGAAGATCAATACACTGCCAACTGTGTTTGGAGGGTCCCAGGTCTCCTGTCGCCCACTTGGGTTCTACTTTCTTACCATGTCATTGGTTGCTTCTCATAGATAGGAGCTACATACTCGAAGCCCTGTAGATCACACACATATAGGTACTCCTGCTCCATGTGGTGCAGACTGGCACACTGGCACTGGCACACTGTCCTTTGCCTTCCTGAGGGGCCTTGCTCTCTTTTCACAACTTGGGCTCCACTCTCTCACCATTCCATCCGTGAAGACCTGGCACCCTTGCCCTATTTGACTATTGGGACTATATACTTGTTTACATTACGAGCTCACTGTGCAGTGCATTCAATTGCTCTCAAAGCACAGCTGCAAGGGGTTTAAATATTGATACCGAGGAAGCATAAAAGCTGATCATGCCTTTACATGACATACCACATTGAATTATGACAGTGAGAATAAATGTGCACCTTGCACACATTTAGGAAAACAAAACAGAAACTTAGAAAAAGTGATGTCAGCACTGTAAAAGCATGCTTAACTTTGTAGAAACAGTGGGATTAATCAATTACAGAACTTAAGATGCTTTAGTAACCAATTGCCTTATATTATTGACAAGAAATATTTTGAAAATTGATGATAACTTAGCATTGCTATTTGATTTCATTGCAGGGTGTCCTAACAAACTCGACTTTGGTGCAATTCCTAAATGAAAAACAGATTACTGAGATTTTCAGTATAAGTGCCTAACAGTATAAACATCGTCTGTGTTCAGAAATAATTTTATTTTAATGACTTTTAGAATTAATTTACATGTTGCTACTTTCCTGAAATAGTGGCAGTAGGCCATACTTGAACTTGAACATTTCTATGTAACATTGACTGAAAACATTGCAAAAAGCTTATAAATGATCTATGTGATTTATTTCATTATGTTTAAACTCAGTTCGGCTTTTATAGTACTAAAAGATCAAATGTTTAAATTAAACACATTTAGATGTTTTTCTCCGTAGGCTGCATTATTTCAAAGCTTTAAGCTATGGATTTGATACGTTCTTAAATGTTGCTTTATTTGTTCTTAGTTTATGGGACATTCCTTTGGAGCCCAAAGGCAGCTCTTTATCCCTTGTGTGTGAATGGTAAGAAGCTGACTTTTCCCCCATATCCATAAAGTGTAACAAGCTGAACAAGTCCTTTGTCTTTTAACCTGTGAGGATGGAAGGACGTTTGTTTCTCATGACTTCTGTGGGAAATTAAGTTGGAATATCAATTTGTACCTAGAAAGACGGAAGAGCGATCACATGACAATCAGACCATTGTGGACCGACCACTGGTGTCATGATGATAAATATTAACTATTTAACCACGGTGCACAGAAGGAGTATGGCATTGCACTGCATTGCTTTTTGCGCCTTTGAAGGGAGCTTACATTGAAGCTCAGGCTGCCCTTTGACATTTTTCCTTGCCTCCAACCTGCCTGCCGAACTATTTTCATTATACCCCTTTGCTTTTTGTCCTTGCTGATGAACTTGCCTGTCAGACGTTGTTTATGTACATTGATTTTGAATCTTTCATACAATAACCAAACACTCTAAAGTTGTCTTAGTCTTATTGTGTCTAATTTATTTTACAGAAACTGTGCTAACTCCTAAATTTATATAGAGATAGTCATAGATTATTTTCAGAACATCAGGTTCTTTTGCCCTTGTTCTGTGTAGCCTCGGCAGATATTTTAGTTTGCATGATTCTTGTTAGACTAAACTTCTTCAGGAGGTTCGGTCTACTAATTGCCTTACTTTATTTCTATAGTATGGTCCTGAGAGGGATTTACTTGAACCTGATTACCAATTTGTGAGTTGGCTACCAATTAATGGTCCTCATTGTGTAGCTGACAATTGGACATCCTGTTCCTCACCCCTAACTACGACAGAGAAAGGTCCATCAGAGGACCATCACCTCTGAGGTGAAGTGTTGAGTCTGAGTAAAAATCCTACTCTATGGGCCCAGTCGGAGTATTGAGGTAAAGTTCATGAGAGTTAAAGCCTCCCACGCTAACAAAACTTGGCAGCAGAGTAGTGGTTTTTGTCTAGTGATGTTAAGGTTTTAGGGTGTCCAAAATAGATTTCCCTGTCCAGTCCAAAAGCCCAAATATTGCATTGTTCAACAGAAGGATTGATGTAGTAACTGATGATTTTAGGTGACTCATAGCAGCAAAAGGAGTGTGAGAATTATTAAGGTTGCGCATTGCGATTGCTTTGGCTTAAGATTGCGGTGTTTGAAATGGCTATGTGTTGATTGAGCGAAGTGACGAAGTGGTTACTGCCCATGTATGGTTGTGGCACTTAATGCAAAGAAGTTGAAGTTGTTTACGGGTCCATTTGTGGCCTAATATCCTGGGATGATAATATATACCTATCTAGTGGTCTTAGTGTAGAAGACACTAGGTAAGTTGTCTGCTGTGTTGTGGTGTTTGTCGTGAGTAAGGGTGGGTGGAATTTGCGTAGTCGCGTTATGCAAAATTCTGTGAAACGGTAAAAAATCTCCGCGAGCACGCAGAATTCCGCGAGCACGCGGAATTGCTTGTTCTGCCCGTTCGCGATGCGTTTTTCCTGTTCGGGGACGCTGTTTGCGTGCTCGGGGGAAATATCTTGCGAACTTGCCCATGCGGTCGCCAATTGGCGCGGCCATCTTGTTTCACTTGTCCCGCCCGCTCGCGATGCGTGTTTCCTGTTCGCGAACGCAGATGTCCGATAGCGCGTCCGAATGACGTGTTCGCGATCGCACACTCTCGCGGGATTGTGCGAACAGATAGGAAAACTCGTCGGCGAACGCAGGGATCCCGGTAAGTATCTACCACGCGCGCGAACACGCATTTTGAAAACACAAACAAGGAAAAAATTCCGTTCTCCGCGGAGCGCGGAATTGCCAAAATTTCGCAAATTGCACGAGCAGAACGGAATTAACTACCCAGGCCTAGTCATGAGACATCGTCTCCAACGTCTTATAGAAAGGGACTTCCTTTTGAATGTTAGTGGTAAACGATTGGTATGGCTGATCTCAGGTTCATAGGGAATAACTGTATCAATTAAGGGCGAAATCCCACTGATCGAGATTTCATTTGAAGTGAATAAGAAGTATAGGTATAGAAATAAGATTATTTTGTATTGTCTTTGAGTGAAAGACATTTTTCCTTTAGTGGAGCAGACAGTTTTATGTTGAAACGCTTGCATATTGTCTTGTGTGTTTGCTTTGAAAAAGTGCAGAAGAAAATTGCAAAGGAGGGTGAGCTGCTGCAGGGAGTGAGTTTGATATCACAGTGTGTCGCACTGTGATTGGTCGATTAGTGGAAAGTTGCACTGGGATTGGTTGACAATGTCATTGAAAGTTGTGCTGTTATTGGGTGAGCCTGTCAAATTTGAGAATTGTGGGAGAATTTCATTTCCTGATTATGCGGAAAACATTTGTGAAATACGAAATTTAATTAAAATGACGTTTTTCAAAGCTTTAAGAAAACTGATGAAAGGGGAAGTGACTATATCTGCTAGAATAGGAGGAGATATACCACCTGAGGGTACGCCAGGAAACATCATATTATTGGACAAAGGATTACATCCATGTCTTTGGCTTAAACATTGGCATAACATTACAGAGAATGACGAGAGCCTAAGGTTTCCTTGTTATGGGACATTTAATTTGAGAGTCATTGAGAATTTGAGGAGGACATTATATGAGATAAGACCACCTTCTAGACCAGTTCAGATTGAAGCTTTAAAAACTTGTGAACACTTAGCTCATCAGAAAGAGAAAGCAAATATCATGCACAGTATAAGACACCCCTAGATTATTATGCAGAAGCTAGGAGGGATGCAAAGCAAAAAGCATTGAGAGCAAATATTGTTCAGGGTGCAAGAATGTGTACCTTGATACCAGCAAGAGCAGAGGGACAAGTTGAGGGAAAATGAAAAGATAAAAGGAAACACACTGAGATAAAAAAGGTGATGTGGAAGAAGAAGATGATGGCATAGATGGTGATCTGTTAAATAACTAATTGTTGAGACGTCCACCACTATACAATAAATCTCAGAGTAAGAGTACAGTAGATAAAAATACAGGTGAGATTCCAAATGCCCCTGTTATGCCTAAAGTACCAAAATAACTATTGGACCTGTTGTACCTCTTTATTAATCTGGGTTACAGGTAAATACTGCACACACATTGACTGTACCTACAGGAATGAATACTGCACATGGTAATCCACTAGATTTTACAACAGGATCTTTGTTACAGACATCAATGGTTCTTGCTCAAAGTGAAACTGCTGATAGTAAAAGTATAAATTTAAATTTAAATCAGACACGAAGGAATCTAAGAAGCAGAATGGTTCAGGGGTTGCTACCTTTTTATGTCCCTAGAACAAATGCACCACCTGAAATAAGTTATCATGCTACTGAAATGACTGTTCCAGTGGGAATTTCAGTTCCTAATACATCCGCACTAGATATGCAACCTGGAGTGAGTAGAGTCTTGACTAATTGAGATTTGCATTAAAGTATTTCAAGAGAAACATCTGGAATTACTCAAAAAGAATTAGGTGATAGGTTTAGAGGGTTTAGTACCCCTGTTAATAATAATCAAAGTACTAACACAGCTTGTAGGAAGCTGCCTCTTGATATACTATAACAAAGAGAGGTATAGTGTGCACAGAGTCCAGTAAGTCCCCAAAGAGATGGCAGAGGTTAAAGTACAGTGTGAATTTATTTGGTGTACATACTCATACACGGCAGAAACACACACTCAATGGCTGACTCCAGGCCAATGTTTGTAGAAAAATATTACTTGTGTTACTTTTATTTCTAAGAACCAAGTTGAACTCAGTTACAGGTAAGCAGACTTTTCTGCAATACTTTCAATCACTGGCAATAGGTTTTATATGGTATCAAAAAATCTTTAGGATGTTCACCCTCTTTCCCCTGGGGAGGTTTTGTAACCCCCTTTCTTCTGGTCACCCCCAGTGGTAGTCTTGGTCACCCTAGTCTTGACCCAGTGGTCTGCCTCCTTTCCCAATTCTTGGGGAGAAATTGGACCTAGGTCTACCAGATTCTGATGCAACGTTTCATTAGTGCAATTACTTAACATGTGTTCTTTATAAATAAATTATAAAGCCCAGCATAGTCATGCACTGCACTTCCATTTAACCAGCCACCTACTCTTTTTACTGAGTAGTCTATGAAGTCAACCCAGGACTGAGCCCCCCAGAATCTAATTCTATACTCCTCAGTTGTGAGTCAAAAGCCCTCAATCAGGGTACCCTGCATGAGGTCGTAGAACTCAGCATCTGCCCCAGTAAGGGTCAGAAGTCTTGTTACCGGTGAACAGTTCCCAAAGTAATGCTCCCCAGTGTGACTTCTTCACTTTCTCATGCCACAGGCCCTCTCAAAGGCAGTGAACCATTTGGTGATGTGATCACCTTCCTCATATTTGGGGACAATCCCTTTGGGGATTTTAGGGTCATAATCACTCTAGTTTTCCCTAGGCTGTAAGTTGCTACCACCATTGATGGGAGCTAAACCCATCTCTGCTCTCTCTTTTTCTTGAGCAAGGAGTCTGAACTCGAGGTCTAGTCTTTTGGTCAACCTTGCTTGAAGGATGTCTTCTTCATTGAGGCTGTCCTCAATGATCTCATCCAGACCTGACCCACCTGTGTGGGATCTAGGTGCTGTGAGTACTTCCCTTGGAGTCAGGGGCACAGAGACCCTGTTCTCCCTATCCAGTGTGGGAGATAGGGGATTGTCCTCCACATCACTAACTTCATTGTCTTCTGAGCTGGGATCTCCCCCCTCAGAATAGCAGTCCCTTGCATACTCTGCCAAGCGCTCCCGGAGCTTGACCTTGGAAGCATGGGACCCCATGGAAGTTTTTTAAAGTTTACACAGGGATATTAACTCTCTCATCTCTAGATGGAGGTAGGGGGTGAGGTCGAGCTCCTCAACCCTGTCCTGTGTATCAGTCAGTATTTTACTAACAGTGGGGATCTTTTTACAATAGGTCAAAAAACTTCTAAAATACTTTTACCCCTAACTACAGTAAGTTTTATTTAAAAGAAATGATAAAGGCACTTAACCTGGGCATAAATAGACTCTTAAAAATTTAGAAAAATTGTCAATTAAAAAACATTCAGAATCTAAACACAATTTAGGAGTTCTGGCATGTGATCAGGTGTTGACTGAGTAGACCAACAAATGCAAAGTCGTACACCCCACCGCTGATCCACCAATGTAGGAAGCTGGCCGTGTATATACTATACCAAAGAGAGGTATAGTGTGCACAGAGTCCAGTAAGTCCCCAAAGGTATGGCGGAGCTTAAAGTAGATAAAACCTTACTCCCAATTTAGTGGTAGCTGAGCTGAGCAGTTAGGCTTATCAAAGGTAGTGTGAAGGCATTTGGTGTACATACTCATCCAAGGCAGAAACTCAATGACTGACTCCAGGCCAATGTTTGTAAGAAATATTTCTTTTATTACTTTTATTTCTAGGAACCAAGTTGAACAAAGTTACAGGTAAGTAGACTTTTGTGCAATACTTTCAATTACTGGCAATAGGTTTTGTATGGTATCAAACAATACTTTGAATGTGCATGAAATGCTTTTCATGACAGAAAGAGATACTTTGTATGCAGGTTCCCACTTAGTACAATACAGTGAGAGACCAATGCAATACTATAGGGAAAAGCCAGGCGAGTAACATACTGGCAAGTAAGCGGTTCTCAAGTTCAGTCTCTGGGGGTTTGGGTCAACACTGGGCCAGGGTCTGACCAAGGTAGGTACTGCACCACCAGCGGCACTGTGGCAGCCGGGTGCAGAGGTCACTGGTCCCAATGTTATCCTATGGGGGCTGGGGGCACCTTGAAGAGGTACCGGTTACAGGAAAGTAGCTGTGGCTCAGGGACAGAGGCCCTGGGGGTTAAGATCAGCACTGGAGGAGCGACCAAGGAGCACTGAGACTGCACCACCAGCGTCACAGGGGGCGGCCGGGTGCAGAGTGCAAAGGAGGCATCGGGGGCCCAGTTGAAACCAATGGAGATCCTCGGTCGGGCAAAAGGGCTGCAGGCTTAATTCCGAAGATTGGCTAAAGGGTTCCCATGACTGGAGAGGTAAGTTAGATAGTGAGGGGATGCCGGGATACCGTCGGCTGGGCACACCAAGGCCCTGGTTTTCTCATCAGATCCAGTCGGGGGGACCCTTCAGGTTGAGGCTGCAGGCATGGATGGGATGGTCAGGAGAGGTCGTCCAACACTGGATCTCAGGTCAGGCTCACTGGGGAGAGTTCAGTGGGTCAGTGGGCCACCTGGACTCAGTCCATGGGTGTCAGGTGCAGAGTGGTGCAAGTGTCATGGATCCGCCTGGATCCGGAGTCCTTGTGTTGGTTTCTGGCTGGACAAATCCAGTGCCCACAGGAGACAAGAGTCTTTGTTGAAGACAGCACAGGTCGTCCAGAGTTCTTGAGGTTGCTGTCTGTGGGCCACGCCGGTTTCTAGGAGCAGGGTTGCTGGAGGGGGTGACAGGCCGGTCGGGCTATGGCCAAGTCAGTCATTTTCTTCTTCTCCGCTGCTGCATGGCTCTTCAGTTCTTTTTCTTCGTAGGTCATCGAATCTGAGGAACAAGTCTAAGGGGAGCCCTTAAATACTAAATTTAAGGGTTTTACTGAGGTCGGGGGCAAAAGCCAATGGCTACTGTCCCCTGGGGTGACCACACCCTTTGGGTGCCCCCTCCCTTTGAGGAGAGGGGCACTTCCCTGTTCCTATTGGCCCTAATTCTCCAACTCAAGATGGAGAATTTCTAAGAGAGGGGTTCACCTCAGCCCCTAGCGACCCTAGGGTTGTGCTAGGCTAAGGTGGACACTCCTACTCTGCTTACTAATTTTCCCACCTGTTCTGCCACCAAAAGGGGGGCTTGGACAGGGGAGCAGGCATCTCCACTGGTTGGAGCTGCCCAAATAAGCACATCACAAGGTGAGAGTCTTTGAGGCTCACCTCCAAGTGTTGAAGCACCTCCACCCAGAGCAGGCTTTGTGTCTGACCTCCGAGAGCACAAAGACTCTCATCCCATGAGGCCAGAAACCTGTCTGGTGGTGGCTGGCTGGCGGAGGCCAGTCAGCCAATACACTAGAAGCTGGTCATTTTTCAGGGGGCATCTCTAAGGTGCCCTCTGAGTGCATTTTATAATAAATCCAACACTGGAATCAGTGTGGGTTTATTTATGCTGAGAAGTTTGATACCAAACTTCTCAGTCTCCAGTATAAAGCCATCATGGAGCTGTGGAGTTGACAAACTCCGAGCCCATGTACTCAAAATGGCTTCACTGCACTGACACTGTCCAAGAATGGACTCAGACACTGCAGGGGCACACTGCTCATGCAGCTATGCCCTCATTTGTGGTATAGTGCATCCTGCCTTAGGGGTGACTTACCTATGCCACAGGCAGTGGTGTCTAGGCATGGCACCCAGGAATGTGTGCCATGTCGACTCTTTTAGTTTAGTTACTCCACAACACATAGCCTGCAATGGCAATGTGTACGTGTTAGGTGTGGGTTCCCTTAGGGTGGGCACAATACATGCTGCAGCCAGTGCTTAATTTGAGCCGGTGCTTTCCGGTGCTCGGCACCGGCACTTATTTGGTTTCCGGTGCTCGGCACGGCACCTAATTTTCAACACCATACTTAGAACAGTCCACCACATGGTGGCACTGCTCATCTAATTTAGAGATGAGAAGAACAATGGTAGTTTAGGACTACAATATACATTAAAATTGCTAATACCTGCCTCCCCAGCCATTCCTTTAGCTTTGGGGACCTGGAATAATCTGAACTGTCGCATTTACATGCGAGAGAGATGGTTAGTAGTTGTTTTGACAGCGATGACAAGGGCGATGAGTGGTGCAAGCTGCAGTGGCCTCCTGGTCAGAGCCCTAGCACTTAATATTTTACAAATTAAGCACTGGCTGCAGCCCTACGGAACCCTCTCTGATCACAAGGTCCTTGGTACCACTTTTACAAGGTACTTATAAGTGGGCCAGAGGGGTACCAATTTTGGGAGCAATGGTGCAGTTTTGGGAAAGAACACAGGCCCTGGGAACCTGATTGGCAGGACACACTCAGTCAACGTGCATCAGAAATCTAGCAAAAAGGGGGGGAGTGTTACTGCAAATGAAACCCACTTTCCTATACAGCTCCTGTACGAAAATAGGGTTCTATTGCACTACCCCCCACTTTTTGCCTGGCTTTTGATGCATTTTGACTGTAGAGTACTGGGTCCCTGCTGTCTAGGTTCCAAGTACCAGTGTTCTTTCCCTAAAACCGTACCACAATTGCCCTTTCAGACCCCCTGTAGGTCCCTAGTAAATGGTACCTTGGTACCTAGGGCATGGAGACTGAAGAGGGCCCCCTAGAGACCCCTCACCTAGGCCATGCAGACTTCCACTGCAGCATGCATGGCCAGATGCAGCTGTGGGTGACCTCTTTGGGTAAGCTGGGTGTTTCCCTAACTAAAGTAGAACTTGCAGAGGTGAACACCTCTGACTTCAAACTAGAAACCTGGGGAAAGACACAAAGATAACAGCCAAAATGCAGCTTAAAATGGGTCCTGAGACTGTTGAGATAGGTCAGCTTCCCAGAGGAAGTGACCTGAACAGAAGGATGTAAGGCAGAGTAGGCCCTGCAACAACCCAGCCATTTTCCCTATTTGTCCTCGCCTGACAGACTAGCTAGGCTCTCCCAGATGATGGCTGAGATTACTGGCCTGTTGGCTGGGGGGGCGGGGGGCTTGTATGAGAAAACAGGGTTCTGTTGCAGTACACCCCCCCCCCCCACTTTTGCCTGGCTTTTGATGCAACTCTGACTGTAGAATACTGGGTCCCTGCTGTTCAGGTTCCCACTACCAGTATTCTTTCCCTAAAACCGTACCACAATTGGCCTTTCAGGCCCCCTGTAAGTCCATAGTAAATAGTACCTGGGTAGCTAGGGCATGGGGAATGAAGAGGGTCCCCTGGGGACCACTCACCTATCCCATGCAGACTGCCACTGCAGAATGTATGGACTGGTGAGGACAAAACAACAAAGTAGACCAAGCCAACTAGCATTGCCTAAAATATAAATAAGTCACCCATCTAGCATGCCTTACCAGCCCTAAGGCAGGGTTCACTATATCACAGGTGTGGGTATATCTGCATGAGCAATTTAGGGTCTATTCCTTAATGTTCTAAGTGCCAGGGAAGCCACAGAGAGTACATGGCCTGGAAACTCAACAACTCAAGTTCCACAGCACCATGATGGCTTCACTGAAAACAGGAGTGTTTGGTACCAAACTACTCCTCACAATAAACCCACACTGATGCCAGTGTGGGATTTATTTTAACATGTACTCAGAGGTGCCCCCTGAAAACCTACCGACCCTGGTGTGGGCACTGACTGGCTGTAGGTAGCCTGCGACACACAGACATGTTTCTGTACCCCTGGGTGGAGAGCCTCTGCTCTCTGGGACCAGAAACAATGCTTTATTCCAACCCCCGATAAATACACAACCCCTCCACCCCAATATATCCGCTCTCCACTCACTCTATGCCCTTTATCCTCGCTGATCACATCTCCTGAAGTTCTTAACCTCCTGGCTAACCTAGCCCAACCCCTCACACCTAACAGCACCGTCACCCCTCACTCCACACCCACTACCCTATCTCCCCCTCACACTTCAGTCCACCCTCCGCAACTAACCCAGACCATTCCCTACCTCCAGATCATTCCCTTCCCCCCGCCCACGCCCCTGCAGTACCTCCCCTTACCCTAATTGCCCCGAGCCGACCTATCTAATTTGATTACCGAACCCCTCTCATCTAACAGCCACGTCACCCCTCACTACACTCCCACTACCCTATGTTCCCCCTCACACATCAGTCCACCCTCTGCAACTAACCCAGTTCATTCCCTACCCCCCGCCCCTTCAGTACCCCCCTCCACCCCAATTGACACGAGCCTACACAACACTGAACTTGACCTATCCAATTTGATTACCGAACCCCTCACACCTAACAGCCCCGTCGCCCCTCATTCCACACCCACTTCCCTATCTCCCCCCTCACACATCAGTCCACCCTCCGTAACTAACCCAGACCACCCCCCTCGGTACCTCCCCTCACCTTAATTGCCCAGAGCCTACACAACATCGAACTTGACCTATCTAATTTGATTACTAAACTCTCTCAATTCAGGAAAGACTTTATCTTCCCCAGCTCCAGAACCCTCCCTCACCATAAAATCCCCACCCAGCCCCACCCAAAAATCCCCCCAAAAATCCCTCCCAAAAATTCCCCGAAAATCCCTAACACCAAACACAATCTTTGGAGATCGACTCCTCTCTGCTGCTGTATACATAGACCTCGCCGCACCTCGAACCATCTCTGCCCGTCCGACCTCTCCGACCTATGCAACTCTTACCTTCCTAGCTTACCAACCACCAATCCTCTACTCCCCTACTCCCACATCCCTGTTATCTTAGGGACTAATAGAATCCCCTCCTCCCCCACTTCCCCCAGACCAACGCCCCAACTCACGTCGATCCACACTTGCCCACCCACCATACGCAACCCCACACCACTTACATGTATGCTTGTCAACTGTCGCTCCGCAGTCCAACATGCCACGGAAATTTCGGAAACTATCCTGAGTGAATCCATTGACATTGCATTCCTCACAGAAACCTGGCTCAAAGACCACTCAACGAGCATACTTGACCTACTCTCCCCACTGGGATACTCTATTCTTAGAAAAGATAGACCTGACAGAGTTGGGGGTGGTCTAGCCATTATCTTTAAAAATGAACTTCAGCTATCCCTTGTCAACAATTCTGGCTACTCCTCCTGCGAATACCTGGAAGCTGAACTGACAACTCAAAATTCCCACCCAATTCGTCTTCACAACATCTATCGCCCTCCGGGCCCCCCCCAGCCCTTCATCGAGGACTTATCTGAGCTCCTGACACAATCCTCATTATCCAACTCTAAAAATCTCTTTCTGGGGGATCTTAATCTCCATTGGAACGATCCCGATGATCCCACTATCTCCATCCTCACTAATCTACTTGAGATCAATGAACTCAAACAACTATGCCTGTCCCCGACACACACCAAAGGAGCCATCCTTGACGCCATTCTTTCCAACGAAGATCTGGCCTCCGTGACCAATATCGTCCCCATTGACTGGTCTGACCATCACCTTATACTGTTCACCATTGCTACCAATGCAAATCTCCCCACCTCCAAAATTAACAGACCTAAAAAACTGACCAGAAATCTAAAACATATCCCTCCAGGTGTTCTTGAGTCTAAACTCCAAGCTCAACTTCGTCTCATTCCCCCCTCACAAAATGCTAATGAGCTCACTGAACACTTTAACAATACTGTCACTGGTATTCTTGATCAACTAGCCCCGCCTAAACTCAAAAACCAAAGAATCACCCCCTCCAACTCTTGGTTTAATACCGAGCTTAATAACGAACGACGATCAATCAGCCTGTCGGAAAGAACCTGGAGACACCATCCCTCTCCCTCCCATCTTGCACTCCTCAGACATGCTAGATCCACGTACAAAAAACACATCTTCAAGGAAAAGGCATCCTTCTTCCGCACACAACTTGATCGTGCCAAAAACAGACCTAGGGAACTCTTCAATATCATTCGTAACCAAACTTCCCCCGCACCTTCAAATCTGATCGCCTCCTCAGCCAGATGCGAAGAAATTTCCCACTTCTTCTCGGAAAAAATAGCCAAAATTGATCAATCCTTCCGTTCCACACAGCTCCCCTCCAAATCCCAATGCAAGCCCGTCCTCACCGCTAATGCCTACTCCACATCCCCTCGACCAGCTGACCCCCTCTCTCTTCCGCCCACTATTCTACCGCTCCCCAGTGACTCTCCTCTCCCACCTACTTCCTCACCCCCCCTAACCACTCCCCACACCTACCCACTGCCACTTCTCCGGAAACCAACTCCCCTAACTCACAATTAAAGAACAATGCCTCCTTGCTCAACTTCCTCCCCATGACTGAGCTAGAAGTCCTTAAAATAATTGGTAATCTTAAACCGTCCTCCCACACAAAAGACCCCTTACCCTCTAACCTTGTCCCTGCCCTTAAGCACATCATCACCCCATACTGGACCACAATCATCAACACCTCTCTCTCCACTGGCTGTGTCCCCACCTCCCTTCAACTTGGACAAATCTCTCCCATAATCAAAAACCCCAATGCTGACCCCAATGACCTAAACAATCTCCGCCCCATCACTAACCTCCCCTTCTCTCAAAGGTCCTTGAAAAATGTGTCCTACTACAACTAGACAAACACATCGAAAACTTCAACCTACTCGATCCCTTTCAATCAGGCTTCAAGAAAGGCTGCAGCCCCGAAACGGCAATGCTAAATGTTGTCGATGACATCCACCACTCACTTGATTATGGCGAGACCTGCCTTCTTATCCTCCTTGATCTCTCCGCAGCGTTCGATACAGTCAACCATTCAGCCCTACTTAATGTGCTTAGGACCCGTTTCGGCCTCAACGATAGTGCCTACAAATGGTTCGTCTCCTACCTACAACACCGAACTCAGCAAATCAAAATTCAAAATTGTCTTTCTAACCCCACTCCTGTCTCCCTTGGAGTCCCCCAAGGGTCTATTCTCTCTCCCTCCCTCTTTAACCTCTTTATAAACCCCTCAACCTCATTCTTAAACAAGCAGGCATCAACTACCACCTCTACGCCGATGACACCCAAATCTATTACAAGATTAAAACTCATGCTGACATCTTACACCTGAACAACACCCTAACCAAGATCCAAACCTGGTTCCACTCAAATCATCTCAAACTTAACCCTAATAAAACTGAAATCATTCTCTTCTCCCCTAAAAACAACCCTCTCCCAGTTCAATCATGGATCTTTGACCTTAACGCACTCAACTGCTCACTCACCCTGTCCAACTCCGTCAAATCTCTTGGTATTTCTATCGCCAACACCCTAACCCTTAACGTCCACATCAAAAACTCTGCTAAAGGAGCCCTCTTCACTCTCCGTCACCTCAAGAAAATCAAACCCTTTATACCTACCGATGACTTTAAACTTGTAGTTCAGTCACTTGTTCTTTCACGTATTGATTATGGTAACGCCATCCTCAACGGAATCCCCAAGGTCCACCTTGCTCCAATCAAAGCTGTGCTCAACCTTGCAGCCAGGCTCATTACAGACTGCAAACGCTTCGATCACATATCCCCGGCTCACAAATCTCTTAAATGGCTCCCTATTGAAGGCAGATCTGCCTACAAAACTGCCTGCATCACTCACAAAGTCCTACACCAAAACACTCTGCAGTACCTCTCCAAGAAACTCCTCATTGCGGGCACCACACGACCTCTGAGAAGCACCAACTCCCTCCTCCTTATACCACCACTGCATAAAAAGAAAGCCACACAATCACGCTCCTTCTCTGGTAATGCCCCTATCATCTGGAATGCCCTCCCAAAAAACCTGCGCTGCAACCCCTCCTATTTCAACTTCAAAAAAGACCTCAAAATACACCTCCTCAACTATTATTGGGGATCCTCACCTGTGACCTGCACTTGATCTCCAATTTCACCATGTTATATTAGTCCAGTAATACTTGTCCTTTTCCTAAACATCATCTGCCTAATTACTTGATATGTATAGCTCCTGCCCCTGTTTATCTATTTGATTTGTTTATCTATTTGTTTGATTTGTTTATCTATTTGATTTGTATATTTCACATGTTGTTGTCATTATCTTTTATCTACTTATACGCCATGTTTGGCCCAATTATTATCGAGGGTCCTAACCTGTGTCCTGCACCTGATATCCAATCACCATGTTACATTTTGTCCAGTAATATCTGTCCATTTCCCGAACATCATATACCTAGTTACTTGAAGTGTATAGCTCTTGCACCTGTATATCTATTTTTGTTTTGTATATCTCACACGTTGTTTCATTATCTTTTTTATCTATTTGTATGCCATGTTTGCTTTATATTATCTTCTCATGTAAAGCGCTCTGATACCTCTGGGTCTAGCCAGCGCTATATAAAACTTTTAAAATAAATAAAATAAATAAATAAATAAATAAACAATGCACATCCTGGGCAGAGGTGTCACACCTCCTCCCCCAGGATGGACAAGTGCGCGAAGGAGAAGCTTCAAAGGCCTGATGCCTTGGCAATGTGACTTCCAGCCTCTGCTGCTAGCAGGAAGTGGCAGCCCCTGGTTTACACACCCACTGAGGGTGGGCAAACCATCTGGAAACCTTAGAAAAGCTAGGAGGTGGAAGAGGCAAAGTCAAGCACACCTTTCAGTCCCCTCCATCTTGAATATGAGGGGACTACTCCAATCAGGGCTAGGTCCCACAGGAGGGTGGCATAGTAGTGAGTGTAGTCACCCGAGTAAGGTGCCCATTGGTCCTACCTACTACTCCACTAAAAAGTCCCCTAAATTTAGTATTTAGGTGGCTCCCCCAGACCTGGAAACTAGATCTGCAAAGACCTAAGAAGAAATAAGACATCTCTGCAGAGAAGCCTGAAGACGATGACTGCCTTGGCTCTTGCCCTAATAGCCTGTCTTCAGCTTTGAAGAATGTGCGACCAAAAGGTGATATGTCTTGCAGCCAGCAACCTCTGAAAACCCTGGGAGGACTGCTGCTTTAGAAAAAGACTCCAATTTCCCATGGACAGCGGACCTGTCCAGAGAAAACCTACTCCAAGGGCTCCGGATCCAGCTAGAACTGCAACTCCTGCCCATTCTGCATCCGACACCCACAACCCGAGTCTGAGTGGCTCACCTGTCCAGTGATCTCTCCCCAGCGATCCAGACCTCAAGTCCAGCATTGACTGACCTCTCTTGATCTCCGCGACTGCACCTGCAGTGTGAATCCAGAGCCTTCCCCTGACAGCGACCGGTTCCGGTAAGAAGACTCCAACGTCGAAAGGCACCCCTGCACCCGAAGCCCCTGCGCCTTGGTGAGCTGAAACAACAGTGCTGCTATGACCCCCTACACCTCTACTTACCTCTGCTGTCATTGGTCTCCCTCCTGCAACCCACAGTGCCACACCGGTAGCCTGTTTGCCGACAACAGGATCCTCATTGAAGAGCATTGGGCGCCCGACGCTGAATTTGCACCCTGAACCCAGCCACCCCTATGCCACTGCTGCTGTATGTTTGGTGCTGCTTTGTGCCCTCCCCTGTGATTGTCCTAACCCTGAAAGCTTGGCTCCTGCAACTGATCTACTTACCTGCAAGCACTGTTACTTTGAGCACACCCAGTCTCCATTGAAACGCATTGGGCTAAACTCCAATTTTGACCTTTGCACCAAGCCGCCCTTGTGCCGCTGGTGGTGCAGTCTTAGTACGCACCTGACCCGTGCCCTTTGCTGACCTTTGGTCCAGAAGACTGGAACTGTAAGTGTGATACTTACCTGTTTAACCGCAATATTGTTTTCCCCATAGGATAACATTGAACTGTTCAGAAATTGTTCTAAATGTCGACTTTGGAAAGTGAAAAGTATGTTTATTTAAAAAATGTACTTACCTTATTGCGAAGATCTTGGTCTTAAAATAGAATACAAACAAAGCGTATTTTTCTAAAATTGGTGTGGATTTACTTTTTGAGTCATGTGTTCATTATTGGTCAATGTTGTGCAATAAATGTCTTATAATCCTCTATGTTAGGCCAAAGGTTGCTCGCCCACACTTCCACTATTAGAGACCTTTATGTTTTACACTTTTGGGGAACCCCTGAACTCTGTGCACGGTATGACACCCTAGTGGCATAACATATACAGAGCCAGCTTCCTACAGCTCCAGTCTCAGAAAAGAGAAAAATCCTAGAGGTGGCTGAACTGAAAGTGGAGCTAGAATAAATGATATCTGGAAGTCTTAGTCCATCTCGATTAGACAATTACCAGGAAGAGAAACTATTGTTCCTGTGCAATAATATTACCAGGCGAGTGCGACAAACATTTGAGAAACTAGTTGAATTGGCTCAGAAATATGAAATTGACATTCAGAAACCAAAGGTCCTGCAAAGAACATATAGATCAGACTTTAGCACCAAACATTTTTCAAACATGAGGCCAGCTGAAATGAAATGAAAGATTAAGGAACTGATGACACTCATTAAGGAATGGAGCGAGAGAGATAGATAGATGGGAAGGTAGATGGTTGAAAAAGAAGAAAGTACAAAATCTTAGAATGCACAGACTTCCAGTCATGATTGACAAAGGATTAGGTGAAGTACAGATGCTTCCTATCAGGAAGGTGCCTGGTGTAGGATACGTGAATGTGCCATGGAATAGAGGTGATATTTTGTCATTCACAAATTAATTCCCAAAATTGAAAGATAATTCATTGGAATGGTACAGACAGATTAAAAGGTTTGTGAAAATGTAAAAAGTCCTGTGGATAGATTGTAATACCCGATTTGGAATTTTGGTTCCTGGAGATTTGTAGGCCAAGTGTAAAATGTATGTATATTGGCCTGATGCAGCACCAGAGAGGGATGCTAGAACAGGTGCCCCATCTCCAGTGGTATTAAAGAAATACCAGTAAGTGATTACTCTCCTGAAAACAGATTTCTCCTAAAGTAATCGATTGGCAAAATATTGAGAGAACTACTCAAGAAATTAAAGGTTCAGTTCATGCAATTTACAAGAGATTGATACAGGTTTTCAGACAGCACAGTGGAACAGAAGATGTGGCTGAGAAAGATATGGGACATTTTGTTTATAGATTTGTGGATGGTTTGCGTCCATGATTCATCAGTGTTTACTGTGTTGGCAGAATAAACCGATTGATCGGATCTTGCGTTACGCCAAGTATTGTGGGGATTAATTGGAATCAAAGCACAAAAAGCTGAAGGAAAAATTAATGATAGCGCAAATGAGAGCTGTACAAAAAGTTCAGAATCTTTTTGACAATACACTTTCAGCACAGGGAGGATTTAACACAGTTCCTGTGATGCAGGGTGTTAATAGTTTTCAGCAACAGAATTTCCAGTCACAGAGCAAAGGTTGCGGTCATTTGGCAGACTCTAGAACGCGTGTTGATTTGTCCGTTTAGAAGAAAACGAATCCTTGTCATGTGTGCGGAAAATGTGGACATTGGAAATGCAAGTGTAAATTTAATGCAAGAAATTTTGGAAATCAGAGACAGAATGGAGCTAATGCACAGTTTCAGGGAAATTACATCGTCCAGATTAAACAGACACAAAGACAGAGAATTCAAAATCCTAATACATCTCAATCAATGTGGATACCCCAAGCTCCAATGCCTCAACAGAATGTTCAAGTACAAAGGTACAATACACAGAATCAGCAGATGAATAGAAAATCATACCAAAATCAAGATGCGTCACAACAGTATTTGATTCAGATGGATGATTTTGATCAGGACCCATCAGGCTGATGGTGCCTGAGGGGGGAGAAAAACTGCGTGCTTGGCGCAGCCTTAAAGGTAGACCAGAGTGGTCCATATGTGGACGGGAGGTAGACAGAAATCGTTTCATTCCTTGTTAACACTGATGCTACCTGCTCTACTGTGAGAACAGCAGAGGTCCCTAACCTACCCTTCTAGGGAGAAAGTATCCAAGTTGTAGGAGTTACAAATAAAAAGTTGTTCTCCTCAATTTCAGAACCAGTTCCCATTAAACTAATGTCCTTTGAGGATCAACATCAATTTGTGGTGTGTGATTCAAGTACAGTGAATCTACTCGGATGTGATTTGCTATGTAAGTTAAATTGTCCCATCTATTGCACTCAAAATGGTATTGAGTTTCATATCAATGATGAGGAAGTTGCTTTTAAACTTTCCTGACAGAGATCTGACATGAAAATACATCCATTACTGACCAAAGAGGATCTACCCATTGAGCTAAAAGACACTGAGTTGCTTAAAGTCTGGGACTTTACAGGTAAAGATATTGGACTAATCTAAGGTGTTGAACCAGTCTAAATCACAGTCAAACCTAATGCAGGATATCCAAGAATCCCACAATGCAACTTGACTCAAGATACTATTGTCAGAATTACTTCTGTGATCAACTCAATGATTGAGATAAGGATCCTAAAGTAGATAATGGGGAGTCCATGTAACTCTCTCTCCTTTTGGACTTACAGAAGCCAAATGACAAGTATTGTATTGTGCAGGATTTACTGAAAATAAATTCCATTTTTGTTTCATGTTGCCCAGGGGTAACAAATCCAGGTGCAATCCTTTTTCAAATTCTATGTGAAGCTGAATGGTTTTCAGTCATTGATTTGTAACATGCTTTCTTTTCCATTCCCTTGAATGAGATAGTCAATACCTTTTTGCTTTCCATTTCGGCAATCGTGTCATGGCATGGTGCAGAGTCCCACAAGGGTATACGGAAAGCCCCTCAAATTTTAATCAGATGCTCAAGAAAAATCTCGAATCTCTGGTGATGCCAAGTCACTCAGTTTTAGTGCAGTATATTGATGACCTACTGGTAGCATTAAATACAAAGGAAGTTTGCAATACTGATGCCATTGCCCTTCTGAATCATTTGGCCAAAAATGGACATAAAGTATCCCTGACTAAGATACAGTTTTTCCAAACTGAAATCCTGTATTTAGGATGTCACATTGGAAAAGGAGCAAGGAAAGTGTCACAGGAGAGAATCACAGTGATTCTAAACATAATCCCGCCAACTACCAAGAAAGAAGTCTTCATGTTCTTAGGAATGGTGGACTACTGTCGACAATGGATTCCAAGTTTCTCTTTGATATCGAAACCTCTCGAGAAGTTGACACATAAAGACGTGTCTGATCCGGTACCCTGGGATGACAGCCTTCACTGAGTTGCAAGATTGCCTTTGTAGGGCACTGGCTCTGGGAATGCCTGATTACAACATGTGCTTTGTGTTATTTTGTAGTGAGAGAGAAGTCTGCACTCTTTCAGTACTGACACAGATGCACAGAAGCTATCGCAGACTTGTCGTATATTTTTCTGCGACTCTTGATCCAGTAGCTGCTACGTTGCCTGGATGTTTGAAAGCAGTTGCATCTGCATGTATGAGTCTTGAGCAATGTGAAAGCATAGTCATGCGACATCCACTGACTGTGTTCATGCCTCACTCAGTGGAAATACTGTTGACCCATACTCGGACACAGTATCTAACCAATAGTCATTTGACTACATATGAGCAGATGCTTCTGGTTGCAGAGACTTTTAGACTTAAAAGATGCACAATATTAAACCCGTCCACTCTGTTGCCACTGCCTGGACATAAAACTGTGACTGATGATGTTGAACATAATTGCCCCGCTGTGACTGAACTATGTACCAAGCCTGACCTGATAAAATGGATGAACCATTGCCTGAATCTGATCATGTGTTGTTTGTTGATGGTTCTTTTTTTTAAGTTCAAAAAATTAAGTTATTAAAAGAATTAAGTAAACATCAATACTTCATACAATTAAATATTAAAGATTACATAGGAAGTAATACTAATGTTACATATTCTGTTTGGGAGAGAAAAACAAAATGCTTTAAGAAATACGGAGAGCTGGTTCTTGGAGGTCTTATTATAAAAAGAAATCAGAAGAAAGACTTAATATACTAAAAAGATCAAGCATATGAACAATACAGAAAAAACATCTTAAACAATGGCATTCTCAATATAAGGGAAGTCAGGGAGGCTGAACAACTTCTTGTACCAAGGGAATGGGAGTGAAGGATTTGTTTGCGCTATTATCTAAAAACTGTGTGACAGGAGACCATAGTTGTAAACGTTTATCAGCAAGAGATATAGGATATAAAAAAGTTGTGTCCAATCTGTGATTATGGCAGACAGCGTACCACCAAGTTAAATATGATAATTTAGATGTAACCTTCCAATTCTTTGTTATCTGTTGAAAAGCAACTGTTAGTAACAAGTCTATGATTTGTATTTGTGATTGCCCCATATTCCAATCGGTAGATAGGCTCCCCAGAAAAATGTTGCTGGGTGAAAAGGATACTGTTGCATTAAAGATAGTGTTAATCTAAGTCCAGGCTTGTTTCCAGAATTTGAGTACGTGTGGACATGTAAATAGTAAGTGTTTTAAATCAGCGTGCACAAGGGAGCATGACCAGCAAATGTCAGGAATTTCAGTATGCATTTTGTGTAAGGTGGTAGGTGTTAAGAGGAGTCTGATATAAATGAAGAAAAGAGCTTGTGTGGTATTTGCTGCTCTAGATGATGATTTTCTGATTTTTACCCATATCTTATTCCACAGGGAGATGGACCATTCTGTATCACAGTCAGTTTCCCAAGAAAGTTCTGTTTTTGTTTTATCACTATCAATGGAATATTGTGTCAAGCGAGAATAAATACTAGAGGCTTTGGGATTCATGCGGAGAAGGTTATACCACATAGAATCTGATAAGGAGGATGAAGAGCATAGAGATTGAAAGTGAGTGTGTGCCTCGAGTATTGCAGTTCATAAAACTGAAAATTTGTGTTGAAAGGAAGGAGGTAATTGGAACAGAGAGCGCATCCTTGAGAATGTATGAAGTGAAATAAGTATTCTCTTATTTGTCCATGATTTCCAGTAAATGGGTTTATATTTGACGAGTATATATTTGTTGTGCCAAATGGTGGAGGCAAAAAAGGTATCAAGCTCATGTGGGGCGGAATGAAGGACAGCGTTTAATACCTTACAGGTGTGTTTAATAACTGGTGTGGAAATCTTTTGCGGTTTACGAGTGAAGGATAGGTACTCTTGAAATGAGAAGGGTGATAGGAATGATCTCTCAAGATCAACCCAGAGCTGGGAGTCCTAAGATGAATCAGACACCCACTTGGATAATTGTCTTAATAGGAAAGCCTTATGATATTTAGAGAAGTCAGGGAAGTTTACGCCACCTTCCGATTTTGGGAGTGTCAATTTTTGCAACGACATTCTAGATTTTTGTTATTCCACAAAAAAGATAAGAGGATGGAATTAATTTTATGAAAAGACTTTGTTGAGTACGGACATTGGAATATTGGAAATGATATAGAGTACAATAGGGGTCAACAGCATTTCGATGTTATCCAGACGACCCCACCAAGACAAATAGAGAGGGTGCCATTTCGTTGTGAGTGTAGTTAATTTATCTATGCATTTATCAAAATCTAGGGAGATTGATGTCTTATTATATGGGGTGAACCACAAGCCAAGGTATTTGATGTGTTGAAGGCACCATGTAAAGTTAGGGATCAAGAAATCCTCCTTAAAAGTGTATTTGATTAAGGGCAGTATTTCACATTTCTCATTGTTTAATTTATAACCAGATATCATTTGACCCATTTTTGGGCCACTTCCTTCAGAGTCAACCTCTTTCAAGAATGCTGGGAGTGTGTGATGTGGTTGAGAAAGGAACATTAGTGCATCGTCTGCATATGCTGCTAGCTTAATCTGTTGAGTGTTAGAAGTGAATCCAATTATGGATTGGTTTTGTCGTATTCTATATAAAAATGGTTCCAGTGCTAAATTAAAAAGAAAAGGAGATAAAGGACAGCCTTGACGTACTCCTCTATGCAAAGTAAAATTGGGGGAGGTAAGGCCATTGGCGAAAATAGCGGCTTTGGGATCAGAGTAAAGTAAAGAAATTAGGGAAATAATTTCGGGCAAATCCAAACCATTTAACTGTATTAAAAATAACTGTCCAATACACTCTATTAAAGGCCTTTTCTGCATCTAAGGCCATCGCTGCAAGGGGTTCTGAATAATGTGATTTTTTGGATAGAATAGTAGTTGAGGGAGATGTGATTTGATTCGGATGGCTAATGCTTTAGAGAACATTTTATAGTCCACATTGACTAGGGGAATGGGTCTATTGTTTTTGCAATAGTGTAAGTCCTTGCCTTCTTTTGGAATGAGACAAATCAGGGCCTCTAGAAAGGATCCCGAAGAATTGCATGAGCAGATAAAGGAGGAAATAAGAGTATATAAGTATGGAAGAAGTATTTGGGCGAAATGCAAATAAAATTCAACTGTAAAGCCATCTGGGCCTGGGGCTTTATCTTTCCGGAGAACCTTCAATGTGTTAAGCAATTCCACCTATGTGATATCGGATTCTAAAAGGTCTAAATTTGTTGGAGGATCTGCATGCTTCTGGATAGTAGAAAGATAATGGGATATATCTGCGTCTGTAGGTGTGTTCTCTGGTGTGTACAATGATTTATAAAATTGTACAAACTCTTGTAAAGTTTCGGAGTCTCTGTCTTTTGGTATTTGATTTCCATCAATAATGGATTCAATTTGGAGTTTATTCTGCTTGATCTTGAGGGAATTAGCTAATAATTTACCTGATTTGTTTTGTCCCCCATAAAATTTCGCACTGGTTTTCAGTAAATATAAAGAAGCGCTTTCAGTAGAATCCTTATTAAAGTCAATCTTAGCATTTATAAGTTCTGATAGACATTCCTTCGACTTAGAGGTGTAAAAGGAGTGCTCCAGTCTCTTTATCTTAGTAAGAAGTTCAACATTAAGTAATCGAGATTTCCTTTGTTCGTTGGACACATATCTAATGATAAAATCACATGCAGCAGATTTAAAAGTATCCCATATTGTATAAAAGGGAATATTATCAGTTTGATTCATTTGAAAATATTCATGAAAAATGGATACAAAAGAAGCATTCAAATTGGGGTCTAAAAGTAGGGAATTGTGAAACGCCAGCTTTTGGGAAGCACAGATTGAGGTAAAATATCCAGCTGAACCCAAACAGGTACATGGTCAGAGATGAGTATGGGACCTATATCAGCTGAACGTAAAGATTGAGAAATATTATGTGAAATGAAAATATGGTCAATTCTAGACTGGGTCTGGTGAGGTGGGAAAAAGTAGGTGTATTCTTGAGAAGAGGGATTGCAGAGTCTCCATGCATCCATTAGGTTTCGTTGTTTTATGGTTTGTAGAAAAGCTTTATGTGCTTTATTTGGGGTGAAAAAAAACCTGGATTTTCGGTCTAGAAAGGGATCGACCACCTGATTGCAGTCACCAGCAAGAATAAAATTCTCTGCGGGGAACTGTGCAAGTAGTCGAGAAATTTGGGACCAAAAAGGAGCATCACCATTAGTAGGGGCATATATATTTATTATTGAACAAAGAGACTGGAGCCTTCCCGATTATTAAGTTGGTATACAGCCAACTACCCTCATCATCTGACTCCTGAGAAATAAGCTTAGCATTCAGTGCTTTGTGTCATAAGGTTATAACTCTGTTTCTTTTACCATCACCAGGTGAAAAGAAAACTTCACATACCCAATTATTTTAAAATTTTAGAGACTCAGACTTTGTAAGGTGTGACTCCTGTAATAAAGCTATATTAACATCTAATTTAGATAGATATGATAATGCTCATTGTATTTTGATGGGGGAATTTAAGCCTTTGACATTCCATGTAACAATTTTTAAAGACATAAAATATTTATGCAAAATAAATAATTAAATAAACTAGCATTGATGCATTTAGTATCAGACATAGACCATAATACAGGTACGAATATAATGACATTGAAAACCAGTGGGTTAAGAAGGGAAGAGAAGAAAGAATAAGAAATAAAGAAGTGGTAATTGAAAATATTATAGAAAAAGGGGTTAAAGGAAGATTAATGTTAGAAATACTAGAAGAAAAAAGAAGATCATAACTACATGAATTCCAAAACACATAAGCGGTGGGGTGGGGATGAGGCCACATGGAAGGATGACACGTCCAGACTCCATGAGGGAAGGCAGAAAGGACCGCGGAACAAACGACATGCAAAACGGGTAAGTCATACAACAAGGAGATGAAACCTGTAAGGAGAAAAAAGAGATTAATATCATCTAATAGCTCTTGTAAACAAAAACATTTTCTATGTTCTTATATAAAAAGTCGTCAGAAACATCAAAAATTACTTTGAGATATAGAGTGTGACTGAACAGATTATTTAGTACATGCTATAGATGTGTCCATAATTTCTGAACTATAAGAATTTAGGAAACTTTTCAGCCTAGCTGGGTCTTCATAGGTAGTAGTCTTGTTGTTGTAGGTTACTTTAAATAAACACCGGTGGAATAGGCCACAATGTGCACCAATAGAGTAAAGATCTGATCTCATAGTTAGGAATTCTCTGCATCTATCAGCTGTGCTCTTTGCATAGTTTTGTGAGAAGTATAGATGGTTACCCGACCATGAAATTCATTTTATGGACCTGACTGCTGACAAGACCTTAAGAAGATCAGTATATTCTAGAAAATACAGTATGACCTCTCTCGGTTTCCTCATGTCGGAAGTCGCTGTATGTGGAGGACCCAATCTGTGGGAGCACTAGATATTAAGAAGAGTGCCCTCCGGTAAGCTTAGAACTGTTGGGAGAACTGATTTGAAGAAGGTGATAGGGTCAGAGCCTTCTGATCCTTCTGGTAGTCCATATATTCGGAGACTATTCCGTCTGTTTCTGTTTTCGAGGCTTTCGTCCTGCCTCTGGAGAGACGTGACCTCGGATTGAAGAACTTCTACCTTAAAACTGGATGACCCTATAAGAGATTCAATGTTATCCTCAACTGGGGTGAATCTTTCTTCCATCTGTGACGATCTGTCCATTAGACTTTGTAGTTTAGAGTTTGTCTCTTCTACAAACGGACGTAGAGCGCGAATGTCTTCTAAAAGAAGCTCCATAGAGACGGTCGAGGTCTGCTTTGGTGGAGAAGGAGGGCCTTTTTTCAAGCGCTTACTTGGTGCTTTGCTAACAGCAGAAGGTACACTAATAGTGGATGAAGAGGCGCCTGTAGGTGGTGAATTTATAGAGTTTCCATTGAGGCAAAGTGCGTAAGAAAATTCGAGCGGGTTAGAAGCTTATGACTTGAAGGCGTCAGCAAAGTTTTTGCTTTTTTCAGCTTGCCCATATAAGGAAGCAGTAAGGAACAGAACGAAATACTTTTAGCGTAGATACCTCCTTGTAGCAATTTTATGTAGTATTTTGCTGGAGTAACACCACATATATTTAAATAATATGAGGAAAATCAGTGAGACCGCATAGAGAGTGCAGCGTCTGGATAAATGCGCCAAAAAGTACTACTGCGTACCTCTAAAGTACTGGTGGAAAATGTGCAGGTGAGGAAAAGCGCCCTGTAGTATAATTCCGCAATTATTCAGTGAGGAAGTAGGACGTTCAGGCAGTATTTATGGATATCACTTATGTAACTGGCGTCTGTTACTTCAGAAATTGCAGCATTGAGTAAAATGCATTAAAAAATGAAAGTTTCTTATCTCACAGTTATTAGGGAGGAACATGTGAGAGGATAGCCATCATTTAAACTGCCTAAGAACTTGTTGCATACTGTTAAATTATTGAGGAAAGAATCTGCGCGCTTCTGCCTTCTCGTTGTTCAGGTGCCCAAAATGGCAGGCCTCATACCGACGGAGCCGCTCGAAGCCGTGAAGGGAAAGCGTGTAGCTCGCAGGGTGCTGCACGAAAGGACACTCACTTCCCTATTCCTCCTTTGTTTACTGAGCCTGCGAGTCCATTTTTAGTGGCTCGCAGGCGCCGGGTGAGCCGCCAAGTCCGCAAGCCTCTGCGCCGTCCCTGGAGAGTCACAGAAATGCCGCCATCTTCCTTGGGCGCTAGCCACACCCCGCTTGTTGATGGTTCTTGCTTGCAAGACAATGATGAAAATCTGAAAGCTGCATATGCTGTTTGTACTGTTGCATGTGTTGTGGAAGTGTCATGGTTGCAAGGAGTGTATTCGGCTCAAGTTGCTGAATTGGTTACGTTAACGCAAGCTTAAAGCATTTCTAAAAAACTCAGAGTTACCATATTTATGGATAGTCAGTATGGCTTTGGAGTCGTGCATGACTTCCGACAATTGTGGTCATAGCGAGGGTTCATCGCCTATACCAAATGGAGAAAGTTTGAGGAACCTTTTGAGGTCCCTACAATTGCCTGCCCATAGCATAGCAAACTTTTTATGTTTTTCTTGTATAGCAGTTTTTCCCCATTTTTCCAGCACAAAATGCAATTTTTTTACTATTTTCTCAGTACCCATGACAAACCTTGGGTGCCTTTACAATCCCAAACAATTGGGAAGAAGAGGACACAAAGTTGGCCAGGATACCTTTTGTAGTAAAAAGGTATGAAGGTTTAAGGTCAAAATGTCCCAAAATCCATTTGAAAACAGAAATCAACACTGGGGGCTTGGGGAAAAGACTCAGCATTGAAAGAGTGACTCAACAAAAGTTATTGTCAGGATTCTTGTAGGGAAATGTGTCCCAGCAGTATATTTGTTAGGAAAGTTACATAATTTAGTTCTCGATAGCAAAGTTTTTTGCAAATTATTAGGACATATATACATATATAAATAAATATATATATTCACTGAACAAAATTTAAAGTGACATTTTAGTTAGGTAAAATGTTGCATTTTAAACTAAAACAAATATTGAAATTCACCAGTTATAGTGAACCGAAGCAACAATAACTCGTGCCATCACCGTGCACAGAGCTGTCATCAATTATGTCATTTTAGATGTTATCAGTGATGTTATGAATGTTTTCATAGAACATGTCATGAATGATGTAATATGTGAAGTCATTAGCAGTGCATGGCGAGGGAGTGAGTTATAATTACTTCTCTTAACTATATCTGGTGAATTTCAGTTTCTTTGTTGAGCTGATAACATTAAGTTTTAACTGACAGTTTCACCGAACTATAACATCTTTTTAACCTTTGTTTTTTCAGTGAATTTCTGAGGTTTTTTAATGTAACATAAGATATTATTAGCATACCTAACTATAACATCACATTAACCTTTATTTTTCTCAGTGAATCTCTGAGGTTTTTAAAGATAAAGTAACAATATTAAGGGGTGTTCTTTTAAGTAAAGCCGTCCTACTGGTTTTGTGAAAGGGTCAGAACACCAAAATATAAAAAACAAGCCTTTTGACTGTATCAGTCCACATTTATAAAGCAGGCTTATTCTTGTTTGCCAAAAAAAAACAATCACCACAATAATTTATCAGTACCCAAAATCCTTCATATTCTTTGTAAATACACACATGGTAATGCTTAATAATAATTGATACAAAAATAGTTCAACTAAAACAATTTTTGGATGCAATCATAAACATGTGTTTGAGTCTTTCTTCAGCACACTTCTGGCCACAAAATAAAGCAATAGGACCAGCCACAAGGGGTCCCCACACTCCATCTAAACAGCATACATCTTCAGCTTGGCATACTTTGGCAAGAATAGTATGTTCATCTGGGGTCATGCATTCAATGACCCGGGAGACTTGCTGTGGTTTTGTTTTAATTCCTGAGGGGCTGCTATGCTCCCTGCAGCCCCACAACACTTATATTATTAGTTTGTGGTGCCCCTGTCCCTCTGTGGGTACCACTTCAGCCTGAATACATTTTTTTAAAAAGCCCATGCATGGCATTACAGGGCACTCCCAGGGTGGAGCAAACTAATGTTTGTTTTCTTGTTTTTTTTTTATTGTGGGTGCCCCGGTCCCATTTGGGGCACCCACAGTCAAAATTTATATTTTCTATTTTTTTTCTACCAGCACAGGACGTCCACTGCTGCACTGCCACATCTTGTTTTTCTTTTATACTTTGGGTGCCACCCATAGCCTATCTTTGTTTTGTTACAGCGGAGAGCCCACTCACGCGCTGCAGTACCATTTGTTTAACTTTTCTTTAGTGGGTGCCCCAGTCTCCGCCGGTTCCCCAGCCTGCACCCATCCCAGAGTGCTTTGTAAATGATGATAAGCTCTTCTGGGGTCATGCACTTAATGTCCCAGGAGACCTTCAGTGATTTTTTCACTTCTGGGGAGCTGCTTTACTCCTTGTAGCCCCCACAACAATTACTTTAATCGTTGGTGGTGTCCCTGCTCCTCCTTGGGGAACCACAAAAAGTTGAACATGCCTTAGAAAGCCCAGGCAGGACATTATGGGGCACTCCCATGTAGGAGCAGTGAATATTATATTAGCAGCCTCGCCACTTCAATGCTGAAGCAGCAAGGCGGTACTATTTTTCTTTTACATTTTTATATTATAGGTGCCCAGGTCCCACCTTCTTTTTTTTTTTACTGATAAACAAACCTAGTGTCCTGCTGCTGCACAAAGTATCTGTTTCATTTTGGGTGCCCCGGACCCACACAGGGGCACCCAGCACCTTTTTATAATTTATAAGTGATGGCAGCTTGGTTGAACTTACTTGCTGGCATCGGAGAGCCTGCAGCTTCCTGCTCCCTGTCCGCTCCATGCAGGCAGGGAGTCAATCTGCAGTGAGCCCTCCCACTCCCCTGGTCACGGGGAATGGGAAGGCACACTACAATGTGGGGGCTGTACAATGGAGACTCTCCCGATAATGTGCCTTGGTGCCCCGGGGATGGGGATGCGGCAGGCCCCAGAAAGACAGGAAACCCTGGGGCAGGAAAAACTTTGGGGAAAGTACCCCACGCATGACCCTTCCCCATTTGTATGTAAAATATAGGCTTTGGAGTCCCGGGGTTGGGGTCCCAGGACCCTTTTCACAATGCTGTGCCTCAAGGGAGATGGAGCACACAGGGTCAGTTTCTACTACTGGGAGGGGGCCCCACACATGCCCCCTCTCCATTTCAATTTAAAATTAAATACAACATTCTCCCGGGCCCTAGCCAACCAGGGGGGGGGGGGTTTATAAACAAAAGGCCTACAAGATTTTCTTGATTTCTACTGCCACACAGCAGTACTGAAAAAACATTTTTGATGTTGGCCACGGGGGGGGCCCTAGGCGGTTAGAATGTCCCTATCATGTCCTCCTATATTTATTTATTTTCAGAACAGGGGGACTGAGTCTCTGATCTCTAAAATTGCTGCCATACATATTTGTTGATGTGAGGCAGTCAATCAGATCTTATATTTTGATTTGCAAGTCCCGTAGTACTCACTCATCTCTAAACTCCTTAACGGATTTACACCAAAACGCACGCTTCCTGGGTAAACATCTAGCTTTTTGCCAAATTTGGTGTTATTCCATTCAGTCGTTTTGGCTGTAGCTGTGTCTCAATTGCATATGAGAAATTGCATGAAGGAAATGCATTTTGAGACCCGCATTTTTCTTTGCCCTTGCTTAAGGCATCAACCAAAACTTTGCATGAAGGAACTGAGGTGGATGAAGCTCTGTTTTTTAAAGTTTCATGAAGATTTGTCAAATGGCGACAAAATAATGGTGTTACACATCAGGCTCGGACAGTCTGCATACTTCAAGAAGTTATGTTCTCTTACAGGTAAGAAAACACCAAACAGACACTCAAAATCTGAAAAGGTGAGTTTAATTCTTCAATGGCAACAGGCCCTGAGGTGCTTCGGCACAAGCCTGTCCCATGGGTCAGGTGCCCCATACATTTCTCAATACAACTTTGTTGCAACAACTTGGACAAAGAACAAAAGAGAAAACAAATAGAACTGTACAGGTGGTAAAATGGGCACCATATTAAGGTGTCAAAATTATATGAGAATAATGGTTGAATCAATGAAATAAGACAACTCAAGACTTTAATAACATATACCTAATGATCAGCACTGGCCTGTGAATGTATTAACTTTATATAACAAAAAGTAGCAACCAAGTTTACACCGCCCCCTCAATTGTTGATAAGAGTTAACGAAATTACAGATCCAAACAAAAGTGTAAAATGAGAACTGCTACTGCCTAAGCATAAAATATTATTTGAAATCCAGACAATGTTCCTTATTAATCCTACCATTAGCCCTCTCAGAGCTAGAAATTATCAATTTATCTAACATTTCCCTAGCATTGATGTTGCCTTAGATTCAAGTTGTCCTAGTGGCTTCAGGCCTAAATCAGTGCTCTTACCATCTATGCCACTAGATGCTATTGAAATGCTTGAGAAAGGTGTTATCAAGGATACCAAACACTTAAGATACCAGAGAACACATACTATAGTAAATATCCCAAACTGTTTCGGTCTCTGAAAGAACTGCACAGTGATCAGAGTATTGTCATCGGTCAATCCCACAAACGAGGCAATGTAGTTCTTTTATCAAAAAACAGGTATTTAGATGAGAGTCTCAGACATCTGAACTACCCCCTATCAACTCACAGTATTTGTATTGAGAAATGTGGAGATCACCATGACCTGTGAGAAGACTTGGCCTGGGACACTTTGGGCCTGTTGCCACTGATGGATTAAAGTCACCTTTTCAGATTTCTAGTCTATGCGCTGTTTTCTTACCTATAAGTGAACTTTTCTTCTCGCCACTTTGTATTTATAGTTAGGGCAGACTTTCCGAAGGAAGTGTGTTTTTTTGTTTCACTAATATCTTTGTCAACATTTGACAAATCTTCATGAAACATTTAAAAAAAAAAGTTTGTCCACCTCAGCTCCTTCCAGGAAAGTTTCAAGGTGATCCATTAAGTGGGGGCCAAGAAAAATGGGGGGGTCCCCAAAATTTGGTTTACCCATGCAATTTCCATACAGAATTTCAGACAACTGTACAGGTAAAGCAGCTGAACAGAATTACATCAAATTTGGCAGAACAATAAATCTTTGCCCAGAAAACTTGCTTTTTGTGATTTGGTATAAACCCGTTCAGTAGTTTTGGAGAAAGTAATGTTAAAAAATAGAGATATATTGACAGTTGTTCCCGCCAGAGTCCAACGGGAGCGGGAATTAAAAAAATAAAAGTGTTGTGATTGGCCAAGAAGGCTCTTTCTCTCATCAGTCATTTAGTTCCTGCAGAATCGAGATCAGTCCTGTGGGAGCAAGCTCTCTGAGTGGCTGGGCTCAATATCAGAAGAAATGTTGCTGCTTCCATTACAGGACATCAGGACTTGGTCTCCAAGTCCTGAAAGTGTTTAAAAAATACCATATAAGCAGGCAGGGTAGAGGTACCTTAATCCCACGGGCCTTGTGAGGGGTCGCAGGGCAAAAAATAAAAAATAAAAATGGGTGTCGCCACGTTCCAGTGAGATTCCCAATAGACTCTTGAGGGGTCTGGAAAATGAATTATCAAAACAAAAATGTTATTTGGGTGTCCATGGGGGTTGGTCACCCGCTGGAGGCTGAGGACTTGCACAGCAGAGAGTTGGCTGCCCCACAATGCTCTACTATTGACCTCACAGGTAGCATTATTCATAACATGTTCAATGACATCATTGATGGCATCACTGTTAATATCTCAATAACATCATTTGTGACATTTCTGGGCTTGGTAGGGGCACATGTTCTAGTTAGCTCTGTAAACTATAACTGGTGAATTTCAGTGTATATTAGTTTAAAATGTTATGTTTTAACTGGCATTTTAACCTAACTCTAAACTCTAACTTCACCTTAACCTTTGCTTTTATCAGTGAAATTCTGAAATTTTTTTAAATGTAAAGTAAGATATTATTACCAGACCTAATTATAATGTCACTTTAACCTTTGTTTTTTCAGTGAAAATGTATGTGTGGGGTTTTACTGCAGTTGGCACAGTCTCTGCACTCTCCTGCTGGCTGTTCCTTAGATCCTCACCAACTTCTCTCCTTGGCCGTCTTATAGACCCACCCAATGAGAGGTGGATACAGAAACCTGGGTGGGAAAATGGCAATATGATTCTTACTGGTGCACAGAAAAGTCCCTATTGGGTCTGATAACTTTAACCCCTTCCATGCTCTTGACGGAATGGTTCCGTCATGAGCACAAGTTCTAGTGTGCTCATGACGGAACCATTCCGTCATGAGCACATGCTCAGGAAATCCCTCTGCTGTCTGTTTCCCATTTTTTTTTTTTTGCCTGGGGAGGTGGGGAAGAGCTTCCCCAACCTCCCCAGGCATATTTTTGGATTTCCTTGCAATCACGATCGCGCACATGGCGCGCTATTGTCATTACAACGAAATCGAAACTGAAACTTAGTTTCAGTTCCAGTTTCGGTGCTTGTGGGGCTATCTGAGCCCCCCGAGCACCAAAAAAGATGGGAGAGGTATCGTTGGAAAGGGGAGAATCTCCCCTTTCCAATGGTACCCTTTGCTAGCGGATCCCTGCTTGGGGATCACCCCAGCAGGGCGATCCCCAAGCAGAGATCCACCCACTAGCACCAGGGAGGGTGGAGCGGCCCCTTTGGCAAGGGCCTTTGCTCCCCCATTTTCTTTTGGGCACAGCAGTCTTTCGGGGCAGATGGGGGCAGTAGCCCCCAATCTTCCCCCCCGAGGGGGCAGAAAGCTCACTAGACACCAGGAATTTTTTTTTATTGACGTTGGGGTGGGGCTGCCCAAAAAGGGCTTGGCAATGCCCCCCCTACAGAAATGTTAGTCTTTCTGCCCCCTGGGAGTCACATGGGGAGCAGTAGCCCTAATCTGCCCCCAGGGGGCAGAAAGCCCACTAAAAACCAGGATTTTTTTTTTTATTGATGTTTGGATGGGGGCTGCCCAAAAAGGCATGCCAATGCCCCCCCCAGAGAAATGTCAGTCTTTTTTTATTGACATTGGGGTGGGGCATGCCCAAAAATGACATGGCAATGCCACCACCCCCTCCCACAGAAATGTTAGTCTTTATGCCCCCCCTGGGGGGCAGATGGGGGCAGTAGTCCCCAATCTTCCCCCCCGGGGGGGCCAGAAAGCCCACTAGACACCAGGGATTTTTTTTTTATTGATGTTGGGGTGGGGGCTGCCCAAAAAGGGCATGGCAATGCCCCCCACCGAAATGTCAGTCCTTCTGCCCCCCCTGGGGGGCAAAAAGCCCACTAAAAACCAGGGATTTTTTTATTGACGTTGGGGTGGGGGCTGCCCAAAAAGGCATGCCAATGCCCCCCACCAGAGAAATGTAAGTCTTTCTGGCCCTCCAGGGGGCAGACGGGGCAGTAGCCTCCAATCTGCCCCACGGGGAGGCAGAAAGCCCACTGGACACCTGGATTTTTTTTTTATTGACGTTGGGGTGGGGCTGCCCAAAAAGGGCTTGGCAATGCCCCCACCCCCCCTACAGAACTGTCAGTCTTTCTGCCCCCCTGGGGGGCAGAAAGCCCACTAGAAACCAGGATTTTTTTTTTTATTGATGTTGGGGTGGGGGCTGCCCAAAAAGGGCATGACAATGCCCCCACCTCCCCTCCAGAGAAATGTCACACTTTCTGCCCACCAGGGATTTTTTTTTATTGATGTTGGGGTGGGGGCTGCCAAGAATGGGCATGATAATGCTCCCACCCCAAAAACAGTTACCAGAGTCTTTCTGCCCCTCCCTGGAGGCATATTGGGGTAATAGCCCCTTATCTGCCCCCCCCCGGGGGGGGCAGAAAGCCCACTAGGCCTCAGGATTTATTTATTTTTAATTCAGGGGTGAGGTCAGCCCAGAATGGGCATGCCAATGCCCACATCTCCCCCAAAAAATGCCACAGTCTTTCTGCCCCCCCGGGGTGCAGATGGGGGCAGTGGCCCCTGATCTGCCTCCGGGGGGGCAGAAAGCCCAATAGGCACCAGCGATTACGCTGGCTTTTTTTTATGTGTGGGGTGGGGACTGCCCAGAATGGGCATACCAATGCCCCCACCACCAAGAAAATAGCCACAGTCTTTCTGCCCCCATTGGGGGCATATCGGGGCAACCCTCCCCCCCCGATTTCCCCCCAGGGCGGCAGAAAGCCCACTAGGCACAGACTTGTTTTTAGCAATGTGCCTACCTGTGGATTTTGGGCCCTAGCGCAGCCGGCACATAGGGAAACCTAGCAAACCTGTACGTTTTTTAAAACTAGACACCAAGGGGAATCCTACCACCCAGCGTTCCCCCAGGTCTCCCGATAAAAATGGTGCCTCACTCGTGTGGGAGACCCAAGTACACCGGGTGTCTAGTTTTCAGAAATGTGTGGGTTTGGTAGGTTTCCCTAGCTGGCCGCCGAGCACCGGGCCAAAAACCCAGGTGACCCCCCTTGCAAAACCAGGTCGTTTTGTGATAGGCAATTTTGATGTCGCCTCAATACGTTTTGGGCCCTTGCCTGTCGCGGGTACTTGGGCTTCCCACACGAGTGAGGCACCATTTTTATCGGGAGACCTGGGGGAACGCTGGGTGGTAGGAAATTTGTGTTAGCCCAGTGATGCCACAACTTTCCCACACAAAAATGTGTGGAAAAAGTGATTTTTCAGCTAAATTTGAGGTTTGCAGGGGATTCTGGGTAAGAAAACGTGGGGGATCCATGCAAGCCATACCTCCTGGAATCCCCGGGTGTCTAGTTTTCAGAAATGTGTGGGTTTGGTAGGTTTCCCTAGCTGGCCGCCGAGCACGGGGCCAAAACCCAGGGGACCCCCTTGCAAAACCAGGTCGTTTTGTGATAGGCAATTTTGATGTCGCCTCAATACGTTTTGGGCCCTTGCCTGTCGCGGGTACTTGGGCTTCCCACACGAGTGAGGCACCATTT
This sequence comes from Calotriton arnoldi, assembly GCA_963921515.1. Classification (NCBI taxonomy): domain Eukaryota; kingdom Metazoa; phylum Chordata; class Amphibia; order Caudata; family Salamandridae; genus Calotriton; species Calotriton arnoldi. Next base: position 529,031 of record CAWUFW010004930.1, on the reverse strand, counting down.
TTATCGGGAGACCTGGGGGAACGCTGGGTGGTAGGAAATTTGTGTCAGCCCGGTGATGCCACAACTTTCCCACACATAAATGTGTGCAAAAAGTGATTTTTTTCAGCTAAATTTCAGGTTTGCAGGCAATTCTGGGTAAGAAAACGTTGGGGGATCCACGCAAGTCACACCTCCCTGGAATTCCCCGGGTGTCTAGTTTTCAGAAATGTGTGGGTTTGGTAGGTTTCCCTAGGTGCCGGCAGAGCTAGGGTTCAACAGCTACAGCTAGGCACTTTGCAAAAAAAGGGTCAGTTTTCACTGTGAAAATGTGGTGTGTCCACGTTGCGTTTTGGGCCGTTTCCTTTCGCGGTCACTAGGCCTACCCACACAAGTGAGGTACCATTTTTCTCGGAAGACTTTGGGGAACGCGGGTGGGTGGAATTTTGTGGATCTACGCAGATTCCAGAAATTTCCTCCACAGAAATGTGAGGAAAATGTGTTTTTTTTGACAGATTTTGAGATTTGCAAGGGATTCTGAGTAACAGAACCTGGTGAGAGCCAGTCAAGTCACCCCATCCTGGATTCCCCTGGGTGTCTAGATTTCAAAAATGTATACGTTTGCTAGGTTTCCCTAGGTGCCGGCAGAGCTAGGATTATAAAACTACAGCTAGGCACTTTGCAAAAAAAGGGTCATTTTTCATTGTGAAAATGTGGTGTGTCCACGTTGCGTTTTGAGCCGTTTCCTGTTGTGGGCACTAGGCCTACCCACACAAGTGAGGTACCATTTTTATCGGGAGACTTGGGGTAATACAGAACTGTAGAGCAACTGTTATTACCTATTGACTTTCGATGCATTTCTGCCTTCCAAATGAATGACAATGTGTAAAATAGAAGTCATTTTGAAAAATGACCTATAATTCTCATGCTAGTATGGGTACTCCCAATTTCGGACATGTGCAAATATCTACTGTTTCTAAACTCTATATTTTGTTCCCATTTCAGAAATACATAGGTGTCTTTCATACCTATTTTTCCATGTATACATTTTCCCAAAATAATTGCTATATACCCGGTACATAATAAAAAACATTGCAAGACGCTGCTCAGTTATTGGCTCTGGGTTCTTTGGGTTCTTGGTGAACCTACCAGTCCTATATATCCCCACAACCAAAAAGGTCTAGCGGATGTAACAGTATATTGCTTTCAAACAGCTGTCATAATTAGGAGAAGTTACAGGTGAAAACGTTGACACAAATGGCTGTTTTTTTCAACTAATTTTCAATTTTTCCTATATTTAACTGTTAGTTTCTATGAAGAAACCTTGAAGGATCAACACAAATGACCCCTTGCTGAATTCAGAATTTTGTCTACTTTTCTAAAATGTTTAGCTTTCCAAGATCCATTATTGCTTTCATACCCATTTCTACCATTAACTGGAAGGAGGTTGAAAGCACAAAAAATAGCAAAAATAGGCTATGTCCCAGAAAAATGCCAAAACTGTGTAGAAAATGTTTATTTTCTGACAAAAGTCTGCTTGTCCCTGAAAGCTGGAAAGATGGTAATTTCAGCACCACAACCCCTTTTTTGATACCATTTGCAGGGAAAAAAACAGACACTTTCATCTGTAGCCCTTTTTTCCCATTTTTCAAAAAAACCAACAACATTTAGCAGATTTTGGCTAATTTCTGGGTCCCCTCTAGGGGAATCCACAAACCCTGGGTACCTTTAGAATCCCCATGATGTTGGAAAAAAAGGACGCAAATTTGGCGTGGATACCTTATGTGGTCAAAAAGTTACAGGGGCCTAAGCGCGAACTACCCCAAATAGCCAAAAAAAGGCTTAGCACAGGGGGGAAAAGACCTAGCAGCGAAGGGGTTAATATTCAGACATTGTTTAAATGTACAAAGACGACATAAAAAATAATAAAAGAAGAAAAAAATGAAAAGCATTGGCAAGGTAAAGTGTTAACCCTCCTGCCGTAATACTAAAATGCACCTCTTTTTAGGTTGTTGTGCACATGTGGTCAGGCAAAATAGCATAATTCACAACGCAAGGGAGCCAATGGTTGAATTGGGTTGACCCATTGCTCCAATGTGCATGCCATGGTGTGAGAAGCATCATCTGAATGACATTTGAACCGACCAATTGCTGAAAAAGACTGGCCCAAAGTCCCTATAGCCATGTACATATGGCATACTTTCTATTTATGTTTTATTTTATACTTGAGGCTGGCAAAACAGCAAGAAGAATTTGTGGGCAGACCTAAAAACACATTAGGATTTCATGTTTAGAAATAATAATATTTTTTTCTTCTCACCCAGCAATTGTTCACAAGATTTCCAAAAATAAATTGTTTTTTAACACATGGCTGCCTAGAAGAGCATGAGCCTAATTCTTTATGCTCATGGTGTTGTCTGTACCTGATATTGCTTTCATATTTGGAACAATTTCTTCCTCTTTCGCAGGGTTCATATTAAATATTATTTATCATAATCTGCCATGTATGTAATACTGGAACGACGGTGACTGGAGGAATTTTCTTTTTTATGCTCTCATAAAACTAAGGCTCTATGCTGTCCATGCTATGAAATTCGCATTTTAAATTGTCTTCAAGCACATACTTTCTGGTGTTTAGGGGCCAGTCCAAAAAAATGATGTACATTATCCGGCTGGGGTAATGGTGTACATTTGGTGGTAAATTATTGAGGAGCAATAATACTTACAACGGAAAGATTGTAAAAACATCTATGTTGTTTTCAGACATCTTGTCCTAATGCATTACTTGATTCAAGTTTAATCTCGAAAAAGTTTCAATTTAGTTAACAGGCACTTTTTATTTTTTTACATCTTGAGTACTAAAAACCTTTGCTATTTAGGGCCTTATTACGAAGTCCGCCCGACACCGCTATTACAATGCGACTGCACATGGTACGGTCACATACTCCCATTTCTCTATGGGAGCTTGTGCTGCGGCCGTAAACCGGCCGTAGCACAAGCTCCCATAGAGAAATGGGAGTTTCTGTTAATCCCTGCACTGTGTGGCCTCACGGTGCCTGCCTCATTGTGCCTGCCACACGGTGCAGGGATTAACAGGGGGGCACCATAGGCAGCGGAGGCCGCAGGGAGAAGGGGTCCCTGCTAAGGGCCCCCAAAGTCACTTTCCAACAGGCTTTCGATGTCTGGAAGCCCGCCATGGAAAGCCTGTTGGAAACCAACTTCGTAATCCCGGTGACGGCAACGCCGTCTTTAGGGATTACGGTGAGGTCTCCAACTGGCTGACGGGCTCCTTGAGCCCGTCAGAATCCAGCCGGAATGACCAGCCGGTTTCACTTTCGACTGCCTGCATTGTAATGCGGCGGTCAGAAGTGAAACCTACAATGTGACTGGGCGGTCAGAGGCTTTCCGAGTCACATTGTAATGAGGCCAGTAGCGGTCCGTGGTAGGAGTGCTGGCCGGGCGGTGACGTGGGGTGGGGGAGGGGCAGGGTGGGAGGTAGTAAACCACGGATTACGGCCGAATACAGGTAAGTAAACATTTAAATAAATAAAACAAATTTTGTTGTGAGCGCTGCATCGCCAAATGCGATGCAGTGCGCGCAACGAAATTCGTTTTATTTATTTAAATGTTTACTACCTGTATTCGGCCGTAATCCGTGGTTTACTACCCCCCACCCTGCCCCTCCCCCACCCCACGTCACCGCCCGGCCGGCACTCCTACCACGGACCGCGACTGAATGAGGCCCTTAGTGTGAATATTCTCTGACAAAATATTCAAACATCTACTAATTACTGGCATCTTCGAGATTAATAGATATGCTCTTTAACCATTGACAGTTAAATATTCTGCTGGGGAGTACAGCTGCTGAACTCAGGCGAATTTCTGTGCGACAAAGTGGGCGGGAATGGGCAATAGTTACTATAGCTGTCACACCAAAAATTACCGATTCCTCATTTGTTATCGGAAACCAGGGCTTTAAGTGGGCCGGGTCTGTCCGGGTCTGGGCACCGGCAGTTATTTTCAGGGGGCCTCGAAACGGGTCTCTATCGGGCTCTATTTTCGGGCCTCGCAGAGGTAGTCCGTTTTCTTTTTTTTTTCTTGGACTGCAGTGAGAGCATGCACATCGATGTGTGCATGCTCGGATGTCGTGTGAAGATGACAAGTGGAATGTATTCTTTAACGGCACAAGGACCCCCATGCAGAGGCGCAACTAGAGCCAAATTTCGGGGGGGCTACTAAAAATTTCGGGGGGCTGACTCTTCCAGCAATATGCAGAGTGGAGCTTCAGGGGCTCTAAGAAGGGGTGAAAAACAACACAGCCTCGTTAACAAGTAAATGGTCTTTTTAAAGACCTGTGAAGTACTCGGGTGCGGCTGTGTGTGTGCCCAGGAAGCTGTCTCAGCCGGGCTGACACACACGGCGGGGGGGGGGGGTGCTGAAGCCCTTTGAGCTCAATGGGCGTTGCGCGCCTGTCCCCATGCATGTTAATAACTCTGCGTTCGGTGGCATGGGGGACGGGGGTGGGGAGGGAGTTTTCCCTTCAGCTGCTGCACTCACAATTCACGGCTTTCAACAAATCAGAGCATGAAATTCACTGAACATTATTCTCGGCCATAACCCCTGAGGTGCTGATTGCATCCTGCACTTAGATTATAAAGCAGAATAAAAGCGTTTACAACTTTTACCATCTAATGCGCTTTCCTATTTAATAAGTGAAGGAATAAATATCTGTTTCTTCCAGTCACCCGCCCGATCCTCTCCGGTTGTCTACAGTCTGTCTAGTAAGGAGGGGCCGGCTTCTTGGGGTGCTTCTCGCTTGTTCTGGAGGACCTGGAATCTATCTGGCTGGTCCAGTCACCAGGGGTGTGGGAGGGGGGATATACTGCATCAATGTGTAAGCAGGGGTGGTGACAGCTAATATAGAGGCTGAAATAGACCCCATCCCTCAGTGTACTGTGACGCTGCAGGTGAACTAACGGGAAACTGAGTACGATTAGAACTGATCGGCTTCCAGCTGCTTATTGAGTTTGGAATGACTGTCAGCCAAGGTCGGATTGATAAGACAGGCACTTAGGCAGGGAGGGATGGGCCGGTGACTGAGGGCCAGTTGTGAGCCGGTCTTTTAGATGCCTTGTTGGCCCTTTTGGTGTCTTTCCGTATCATTCGGCTGTCCTACGCGGCCCGAAGGGGGCCTGAACGGCCTCGCTGGGGACAGTAGTCTCTGCTCCTCTCTCCCACCCAAATGGAGGCCCGCACTGTTCTTCCCCGTCCCCTGCCGGGCCGGCTTGTTCCTGTGCGGGACACTGGTCCCTACAGCCATGACGTCATGCCAGGTGAGCCTCGTTGTAGGAGGACTCTGTGGCATGTTTTGATGGGGGTGGTGGCTTCGTTAAAACTCACCCCTGTGAAGCCGCATTGCCTTCTGGGAGCAGTGCTTCTAGTACACTCAGCCTCACGTGAAGCCACCCTATACGGGAGGTGTCTGCCTGGGCATTTCCCGGGATGACGACACCGGTCTTGGGGTACTGGGGAGGGTGTATGGCGTTATCCATAAGGAGGGGAGAGAGCGAGCTTGAGCGGGGAATTCCAAATCTGATGACACTCTGAGGAGTCCTAGAGCTGACGGCTTGTCAGAACAGGGGGTACTGCTACACTAGTTATCTTTATTTAGACCACGCCCCTACTTAGATAGGCCACACCCCTTTGAGGTTTGCCCCGCCCCTTTTAGAGCACCCCCAGTTTTTTTTCTCCACTTAAAGCCCTGTCGGAAACTCTAGGTCCCACAGGTAGCCCCCATTAACTCCCCCCTCAAAGTTACAAGTACTCGTGTTATTGGTAGCTCCAGGGGGACAGAGTTAACGGGACTGAGGGTCTCTGTCCTCCAACCACACATAAAATCCCCTCTAAACCTCTTTCTAATGAAAAGTCTCCCAAGAACAGCTCTGTATTTAAGAAACGTACAAGCCAAAATGGCAGACGCGATAACGCTGAAGCAAGAACATTTAATAATAACAATTTCGATCCTAATAGTTTTTCTCCTGGTGAGTCATTTGAAAAGGCAATGGACTTTGTAGTAAGAACTTTTGCGGGGAACCACTTTACAAAAAGCTGCATCATTTTTTCATTGACTGGACTTGCTGTGATAAGTCTAAGTTGGCGACGACGCGCGGGGAGCTGAAGGTTAGTGCAGTGCTGCAGCCGAGGTTAGCATTATCAGACTTCACGGGAGGCCGAGAACTGAAGCCCCGCCCCCTCCATCACAAATAGTTCTAACAATCTTCGCGCAGGAATGGGAGGGATGGGAGGAAGCATTTCTCTCAACACTGACATGTACCGGCTCCTGTCCGAATCTACGTAACCTGGATCAGGAATGCAGTTTGGGAAAAGAGAACTGGACCGAGCAGATATTCCTAGATTTATTTTTAAATTGTAGAACAGTATGTGGGTTTGTAAATTAATTATGCTGATTTGCATTTGGGCCTTTTTCCATGGGTAGAAAATGCTAAAAATATTCGTATTGCACTGGAATACCTACGTGCTTGTTGACTACATATTCCTTAACGGTGAAGCAACATTGAGTATTACTGTCAGCCGCAGGATTCAAATGTTGTAGTAAAAGAAAAACACATTATTATTATTATTATTATTATTATTACTATCATTATTTACGTATAATGCACATTTGAGGGAAAGCATAATAATAATAATGCCTGCGATAATGATGGTGGTGATTGTTAGTATTATCATTATTACTATTTTGTAAATAGTATTATTATTATTATTAACAATAATAATAATGCTGATAATAATAAGCCTGATAATAATAATAATAATAATACCTGCAATGGTGATGGTGGTGATTATTAGTATTACCATTATTACTATTTTATAAATATCATTATTATTAAACGCCAAGGTGCCTTGCAAGTGCCTTTTACATGTGCAGTTGGAGGTGTTTCATTCTATGCATCCATCTACAAATCTCAAAAGGTGTCCGAGGTCAGGCATGAGTACCCTTGTCCCATCCTGCTTTTTCCTGTATTCTGGACATGTCGCTTTGTTATCTTTTGTTTAAAAAACTTGGACTACAATGGAACAACAACTGACTGAACACACTGCTTGCATGCGATTTGGCAGTAGTATCCTTTTAGTACGGAGGGTCCACTGTCTCCTCTCAATTACTCCCAGCTGTGGCAGACAGAAGCAGCACTGGTGCACGGGCGGGCAGCCGCGGTTACAGGTGATCTTTTCCGGGACAACATGCCCACTGCTTCCCCGTGGAAAGGCAGAAGTGAGTGTGGCTCCAGCGGCTTGTCTGTGTCACCAGTTTTTTGGTACAAGACTGAGGACATCCGGTAGGCAAGTGCTGGGCTAAACTCTGAGTTTAATCTATTGCTATTTTTGCTGCTGATGTAGTGGGTGAGGTTAGGAAGGGGAGGTAAGAGATCCTTCAAACACAGTGGTGCAAAGGTGCAGCTAGCATGGCTAAGTCACTTCTCCACTGTAATAATTTATTACAAGTGAAAGTGATGTGTTTTCTTATTAGAGGTGCTTTATGATATCAGAGTATGCCAGTAATAAGCAAGTAAAGGGGCAAGAGTTTACAGGGAAGTAACAATTAGCAATAGTATTAATAACAATAACAAAAACAAAAATAATGGGATGAAATATAATGGTCCCTGTCATAAATAAGAATATTGTGAGTCACTGAGGAGCTGAGTAACCATATACAGAATGGTTCCCGACCAAATCTAAGTTTAACCCGTTCGCTGATTTCAGGGATTAAAGTGGTGGAAAGTCTGCAGAGATAAGGCTCTTTAGCTACAGTATGGTAGGAAAAAGCTAAACATTAAAATGTATGTGAAAAGGATGATTCATTCTTTGCAACAAAATGTTTGCTTTCAATATGCATGCAGCTTTGTGTTCACTTCACCATGTTCTCAAAGTAGCAGTCAATCAATCAATCAATCGATCAATCTTTCTACGGCTCATAAAACCATAAAAGAATACATGGTATATAAATCAATAATATACAGAAAATGAGACATAGCAGTAGTTTGAAAGAAATAGCGTAGGTTAATACTTAAACTAACACGTGCAAATAGAAAAATTAACAGCAACATACAAGTCTTCCACTTATAAGATTTAGATCGAAATACCTTGAGCAAAAAAAAATGCAATATTAAAAATACAAATAGATAATCTAGCCCCTGATACATGGACGACTCAATGTCTAAATCTCATCAAAAAGTCTAAAAGCAGGTAAAACAGAGAAAACACAGTTAAAGCATTACTTGCCCACCATGCTCCTCAATCTTACTGCAGTCGAGATGAATCTGTGGACCATTGTACAAACGTATTCCGATTGCAACAATTGAAGATAAAGTAGAGCTGGCCTGCACCTGCTGATGTTCAGGGACCTGAGTAATGGAATTATATACTGTTTCCTTGACACAGTGTACAATTTACAAAAAAAGAAAAAATGCAACATAGACTGTACTGCCTGAGAATCACAGGGGCATAACTCAAGGCACAGTTCACCATGAGTGTCGCTTGGGTAAGAGACCAAGAGATGGCCTATTTAAATCTAAACCTAAGCAGGTACAATCTCTGGTAGTATGTGGTAAAAAATAAAGGTAAGGCTCCATACAATAAGTAGTGACTAAAATTTAATGAGCAGCCAGTCTCGTCTTGCTATGCTCTTGAGCTTCCCTTCTCCTTCCCAACATAATGAAAAATTCTGTTTTAAGATGAGCTTTAGCTGAGGCGGTGATATCCTGTGGGCTATTAAAAAGTGCAGGCCTCCCTAACATAATAAATTGATCTTTGAAATATCTCAGTCATGGGATTTTAATCACATGGTCATGCCATAGACAATCAGTGATGTTCTTCAGATTGAGAAGGGTTTCACATTTAGACAAAATGGAGAGCCAAACCAAAAGTGGCGCTAGCTTGACACAGTCTTCCAGATGTCTTAGTCCTAACTCCATGTGACAGGCATAAGTGGGCACACTAGTAGTAATGGACCTGCAGGTGCAATCTATTGCAATACCCCCATATGCCTGCATTGCACACCAAGACAAAAAGAGCATCATGTTTTATAAATACTAAACATTGCACCTGGGCATTGTGAGCCTAACTTCCCAGAGAACCTAAAAATTGTCTCTGGTTTGTTCAAATTGGGGTTTCTTAGCTTTCAGTAAATTCACCCAGTCACACTTACTTTCAAACGATACACCCAAATTCATAAAGGTTGGAACAATGATGGAGTTTGACCATGATTTGGGAGGACTTATGGTAGCTGCAGTCCTTAGTATATTGACAATTAAGGGTGCCCATAAGTCTATATTATCTTCAAAAAGATCAAGTGGTACCACATCAGGGCCTCAGACCTTGTTCCTAGGGTCAAATGATATAGCTAAGGTTCCCTCAACAAGTCTTAATAAACGCGGATTGAAAGGGGCTTTCGCACAGGCTTGTATATGATGAATGTGTTGTTGTCCAGTGCCTTTTTTCTTTTTAAGTGGGGGAAATGGGGGGGTCCTGTAAGTTCAATGCTGTTAGTTAAAGAATTATTAGTGTCAATTGATAGGTCTTTGTCAAAGACACATGGGTTAAATACTTCCCTTGTTTGCTCTGTGCTTGAAATGGTATTAACTGGGTGTGGAGGGATAGGACCCATTACAACACCATTTTCCACACCCATTAGTAGTGTTCTTTTGTTGCACCCAGCCTTTCTTCCATGCCTTTTATCTCTGAATTGAGAGCACCAATAGCATAATGGAGAAAACCTGTTATAGTGGCGGTTAAAGTAAAGTCCTTAGAGAAGAAAAACAATACCACAGATTTCCTCTTACCCATAATGCACGGTCCTTCAAAGGAGCCAAAAAGATCCCAACAAGTTCACAGATAATAGGGCCAAGAGAGGGGCCCAGACTAGCATCATCTGGCTTCGGACAGGCACAGATGGACCTGCTGTTGGCCTGGTCTTCGCCCAGGGACATGCACGGATGTATCGCGGGCCATGGGTAATGAGGACGCCGTAAATGGTGCTGACCCACGGGTCAGGTGGAGAAGCCTGGAGGAGTCTGGGGCTTGAAGTTCTCCGCATGTCCCTATGAAGCCTAGCCCAGTCACTGATGAATCCTGCACCGTGGGTAATAAGGGCGCCTTAAATACCCCTGAACCGCAGGTCAGGTGGAAGAGCCTGGAGGAGTCTGGGCTTGAAGTCATCAGTGAGTCCCAATGAAGCCTGGCCCAGTAATTGATGTGCACCGTGCCATGGGTAAAGAGGGCGCCTTAAACGGCACTGAGCCGCAGGTTAGGTGGAGGAGTCAGAGGAGTCTGGGGTTTGAAGTCCTCTGCGTGCTCCGATGAAGCCTGGCCCAGTCACTTTTTCTAAAAATAGTCTTGTGATGGCTGCCTCAGTAGCAGTCATTTGCATTGTAACAAACGTTTAGCATATTTCCAATAGTTTGCAACAGTTTTTAAGGTCTGGGATCTTTATTCTTAATCTCTTGACTGCTAGGGCTTCCCCATCCAACACCCCACACATGCCCCCTTCCAGTGGAAACCCGTTTTTGAATGTTTGAAGTTGCTCACACTTAAACCTTCATACCTTTTTTTCCACAAAAAGGTATCCACTCCAAATGTGGATCCTTCTTAATCAATATCTTGGGGATTCTAAAGGTAACCAAGGTTTTTACATTCCCCTAAAATAAACCAAGAAAATAACCTAAATATAGCTAAATTCAGGTTTTTGTGGGAAAAATGGGAAACGTGCTGAGCAAGAAAGCTCTAAAAACATAATCAAGAAACGGTTCACAATCTTCCTAGCTTTCAGTTGCAAGCAGTGTTGTACCAATAACATTTTTTTATCACAGTTTATGCATTTTTCTCAGAGGTAGTCTATTTTTCCTTATTTTTGTGATTTTAGCATACTTGCAGTTTGTGGTGGAATCAGGTGTGACTCCCATAAGTGATCCCAGAAAGCTGCACATTTCTGAAAGTAGATGAACTTTTCAATTCAACAAAGGGTCATTGTGTAGATCTTTCAAGGTTTTCCCTAATCAACTAAATGTTAAAATTAAAAAAAATAATGAAAATGAGTAGGAAAAAACAGCCATTTGTGATAACGTTTTCAATTCATCTAAACTTCTTGTCACGATAACCAATTTACAAAACCAATATACCGTTATGTCTGATAGACCCTTCTGGTAACAGGAATATATTGAGTTTGAAGATTCTCCAAAAACACCTGATACCAAGAGACAATAACTGAGCTGCACATTACAGTGATATTTCATCATGTACTGACTATACAGCAATTCATATGGGAAGATATTAAAAATGAAAAATGGGTATGAGGGAAACCAATGTGACACTGAGTTTAGGAACAGTGGTTATTTGTACAACTTTTTTATTTGTGGTTATCAATACTAATGTGATTCAGAGGGCATTTTGCAAAATGTTTTCATTGTTGCACTCTGTCTTACATTGGGAAGCCACAAATGTAAAGAAATCAATTGATAATAACAAATGTTCTACAATACTGTCAAAGGTGATGTGACCTGCATGGATCTCATCAACCTTTTCTATTCAGGTGCCCCTGCAGACATCAAACTTAGGATCAAAACACACATTTTGCTCACATATCTGTGAGGGAAAGTTCCAGAATCTGTAATGAGCCACACATTTTCTGCTCCCAGTATTTCCACTACACTGGAAATGGCCCTTTCTGCAGGGTGACCCCCAAACCTGTTGCCTTCCTTCCCCTTATTGCTGAATTCGTTTTTATTGGCTTTGGGACTTTGAGCACTTTACCACTGCTAACGAGTGCTAAATTGCATGTGCTCTCTGCTTAAAACATGGTCACGTTGGCTTATCCACAATTGGCATAGTTAATTTACTTGTAAGTCCCTAGTAACGTGCACCACTTGTGTCCAGGGCCAGTAAATTAAATTCTACCATTGGGCCAGCAGCACTGATTGTGCTGCTCATTAAGTAGCCCTTTAAACATGTCTCAGGCCTGCCATTGCAGAGCCTGTATGAGCAGTTTTAAACTGCCATGTCGACCTGGCAAGTTAACCTTATTGCCAGGCCATAACCTTTCTTTTTAATACACATCTATCAACACTAAGTTAGACCCTGGACAACCCATGGCAGGGTGCCATGTATTTAAAAAGTAAGATATGTACTTTTGAGTTTTATATGTCCTAGTAGTGAAAACTCTTAAATTAATTTTTCACTACTGCAAGGCGTATCTCTCCCAAAGAATAACATTGGAAGTACAAAAGTTACATTTTATAAGTGTAATTTACAATTGAGAAGAGATTGGACCCCCAAGTTCAGTGTCTCTGGAAACACAATTTAAAATCACAACTTATGATGAAGGCAGATTTTAAATTGTAATTCCTAAAATGCCACTTTCACAAAGTTGGCATTTTCTTACTTTAGCCAGTTGGTGCCTTCTGCCAGTCTCTGGATACATGTCTGGGGTGGGTGACAGCTGGGCTTTGTGCATTCCCTTTAGACAGCCACACACAAAGGGAGCTTAGGTGTGACTGATGGGCCATCCACATCTTGATGAGTCATCCTGGGCAGGATGGGATGGAGGAGCTGACACTCACACCTAAATAGGCTGTGTCCTGTCCCAACACAAAGGGCTGCATACCCCCCTATAGTGAGTCTGGAGCCAAGGAAGGAAGGACAGGGACTTTGTGCACTTCAAAGGCATCTCTTTGAAGTCTCCCACACTTTAAAGGCACAACGGGGTATAAGTACTGGACCTCTGACACCACCACTTCAATACACTTCTGGACCTGGGGATATTCTTCCAGGAAGAAGGACTGCTGTGCTTCTGGACTACTGCTTTGCTGTGCCGACCTGCTACCTGCTGCCCTCTTGCCTGGAAGTGAGAGGGACTGGACTTGCATCTCTCCAACCCAGATCCAAAGTGACTCCAAGGGGTTGCTGGCTTGCCTCTTGATTGAAGTCTCAGGGACATAAAAGACTGCTGACTCTCCATGCTACAGCACCTGGACTCTGCCATCTGAGAGTCTTGCCTTGCCAAGTGGTGCTAATTCAGTCCTGGACTCTTGGAAGGGGGTATAAAGTGCTGTTCCAACTAAAAACCACACATCGACGCCATTGCGCCGCTCGTAACCGACACATCGCCGCTGCTGCGAGGATCGAGTACATTGCATCGATCACCCCCAACGCATCTCTGCATGGCTCGGAGCTGAAGCATCACCTATATTCTAATGATCGATGCCAACACATCGCCTCCTTTGCTCCTCACATTTCGCCCTTGACGTTGATGCAACTGCGAACCAAGGTACTGTTTCAGCGGGCCAAGCCTTATCCCTGTATCTACTCCACGCTACACAGCGGTTGGCCTGAACTCTTGGATTTGACCCCGTCTAGTGCGGCCATACAGCCCCAGTTGGCGCTTTATGCTTTTAAGCACTACGTTTCAGTTTATTCTTTAGAAATCCATAACTCTGGTTGTGCTTGTTGGATTTTTGTTGTTTTGGTCTTCTTCTGTTCATTAAATAATGCTCAATGTTTCTAACCAGGTGTGGTCTCTTTTCGTGTGGTGTTTCACTGTTTTCCTGTTTTTAGTGCTGCAAAAATACTTTATGCATTGCCTCTTAAGTTAAGCCTGCCTGCTCTGTGCCAAAGTACCAGGTAGTGAGCACAGATTAATTTATGGTATGTATCTGGATTACCATGACTCGGATTGCTTGGGCAGGGAGTATACTTCTTCCAACCAGAAACCCAATTTCTAACACACTAGTTTCCAAATAAAAGTGGTACCCCACTTGTGTGAGAGGGCCAAGCACCCATGACAGAAAAGTTGCCAAAACGCAACCTGGATATATCACATTTCTCCTCTCAAAATCAACCCTTTTTTTGCAATGTCCGCAGCTGTGAATTTTGGGCCTGTGCTTGGCTGCTACACATGAACAACTATCAAACAATCTAACCACAAAAAGCTGCTCCTAACTGAATTACCACTACGAGGTTTGGGATGTATTTGTAAGTGAAGGCATCTCACAAAAAGTAACGGACTGGTCTCACACACCACCTGGTGTCATGCTTCATCATTGACCAGTCCTCGCCCTCTAAAACCTTGGTTTGATAGAGGGCGGGCATACACCTGAGCGACAGGGATGCACTTCTAAACTAAGTGGGGGCCCATAAACAAAAAGTGTGGTTAAAAAACATTATAGTTATCTTAATCGTGTTTTTAATGTTAAAGGTAACTATATGATATTAAAATCAAGTGACGGTATGTGGGGAATTAATGTCCCCTATCCGTTATGTGAGAGGTCAACATGTTTCTGCCTTAATGGCCCGCTTGGGTCCAGGGCATTCGTCAGGACCTAAAAAGAACATAGAGGGCTCCGTTCTTACCAGCTAGTGGTAAGAGTAAACCACTGTGTGGGCGTGAGCACTGCCACACTCCACAACTTGATGGCCTCTAATTTCAAGCCCTAGATACCAAAGCTACTTGCCCCATGGGAGGAGGGGAGGGGAAACCCCTGTAGTCAAACCTGCATCAAGGGAAATTTCCCATGTGGATCCTAGGCGACTGCTCCCGGTCCTCCCTGATGAAGCCTTCTTTTTAGGTCCTGACGAATGCCCTGGACCCAAGCGGGCCATTAAGGCAGAAACATGTTGACCTCTCACATAACGGATAGGGGACATTAATTCCCCACATACCGTCACTTGATTTTAATATCATATAGTTACCTTTAACATTAAAAACACGATTAAGATAACTATAATGTTTTTTAACCACACTTTTTGTTTATGGGCCCCCACTTAGTTTAGAAGTGCATCCCTGTCGTCAGGTGTATGCCCGCCCTCTATCAAACCAAGGTTTTAGAGGGCGAGGACTGGTCAATGATGAAGCATGACACCAGGTGGTGTGTGAGACCAGTCCGTTACACTTTGTGAGATGCCTTCACTTACAAATACATCCCAAACCTCGTAGTGTAATTCAGTTAGGAGCAGCTTTTTGTGGTTAGACTGTTAGTGTTGGAGGCTGCTAGCTCCTAAGACCCCGTGCCTCTCGTTCCCTTCTCCACACAACGTGGGGCTTTTGTGGTTATTGCAACTATCAAACAAGACATTTTTGAAAACTAGACACCTGTGGGATTCCTGGGTCGTGTGACTTTTATGCATCTCACAAGATTTTGTTTTTACCCAGAAGTCCTTGAAACCCTTAAACGTTTGCTAAAAACACACATTTCTCCAACATTCTTGTGAATAAACATTCCAGATTCTGCAGAGATCAACAAATTGCCTACTGCCAAGTGCTTCCAAGTGTCTCCAATAAGAAATGTACCACACTAGTGTGGTTGGACCTAATGCCTGTGACAGGAACAGGCTCAAAGTGCAACATGCAAAAAAAAAAAAAATTGATGGACAGAATGCAGAACAATGTCATACATTCACCCCAGTACAGAGATCTGGGCCTAACTCCATCGTTTTTTTGCTCCTCATGCCATTCCACTTTGAACCCAGCCATATGCAAATCAGTCTTGACCCTGCACCTAATGGGAACAGTCCAGCCCGAACTGCCAGGCCAGGCCCTCCCTGGACTGGAAACAAGCATTCAAGGACCAGTTTCGGGGTTTCACACCTCATCAGCCATGATAGCTTGACTCCAGTGGCATGGATAGCACCCAGATCTATTGACTGGGGTGAATGTTTGATTTTCTCTGCATTCTGTCCCTCATCTGTGTGTCTTTTGCTTTCTCGCCCAAAGTGCAACATGAGCAGATCATATTTTTACACTCAAATGCGACTCTTTTTTTTAAGTGTGTGCGGCTGTAGAATTTTGGCCCTAGCTCAGTCACTACTTAGAGAAACCTACCAAACCCAGACATTTCTGTAATCTGGTCATCCAGGGGAGTCTAAAGTGATGTGACTTGTGTGGATCTCATCAAAAATCTTTATTCAGAAGCCCTTTCAAACCTTAAACGTAGGATAAAACACACATTTTACTCACATTCCTATGAGGGAAAGTTCCAGAACCTGTGAGGAGCCACACATTTTCTGCCACACAGTATTTCCACATATCTCCCAATAAAAATGGTACTTCACTTGTATGAGTGGGCCAAGCACAAGTGACAGAAAAGTTCCAAAAACGCAACATGGATAGATTATATTTTTTCACTCAAAACCTACCCTTTTTTTGCAATGTTGGTAGCTGTAGATTTTGGGTCTGTGCATGGCCGTCACCCAGGGACAACTACCAAACCAAGACATTTTTTAAAACTAAACACCTGTGGGAGTCCTGGGTGGTGTGACTTCCATTGATCTCACAAGGTTTTTTTTACCCAGAAGCCCTTGCAACCCTCAAACATTCATCGCAGAGATACTTTTCTTCAACATTCGAGTGAAGAAGAGTTCTGGAATCTGCAGAGGTCTACACATTTCCTACCACCCAGTGCTTCCACAGGTCTCCGAATAAAAAGCAGTATCCCACTTGTGTGGATGGGCTTAGCGCCCCCAACAGGAAAAGACCCAACTTGCGACATGGACAGATGATAGTTTTACACTCAAAACCAACTCTTTTTTGCAACCAGTGGCAGAATTTGGGAAGCCGGCACCCAGGGAAAACTACCAATCCAAGACATTGCTAAAAACTAAACTCACGGTGTAGTAAAGAGTGGTGTGAGCTGAGTGGATCTTACAATATATAATTTTTTACACAGAAGCCCTTGAAAAACCTCAAACTTTGGCTAAACACACACATTTTCCTCACATTTTGGGAGAGTATTTCAGGAATCTCTTGGAATCCACAGAGTTCTTACCACCTAGCTTTACCACATAGCTCCAGATAAAACTGGTACTCCACTGGAGTGGGTGGGATTAGCGTCTGAGCCAGGAAGGGGCCTGCACCACAACATGGTCAGATACAATTTTTGCACTCAAAACTGATCCTTTATTAGAAATGTGGGTGGCTGTGAAATGATGTATAGAATGAATTAAAGCAATGTAATTATATTCTAACAATAATTACTTTTACATTAATGGTTAAATTAAAAGGATTATCAAACTATTTTATGATTAAATAATTAATGTGTATTTTTAGATTTATTTAAAAATCATTTGTATTGATATTTTTTTAATTAAAAAAATCTATTGAATTTACCATTATTTTCTATGGGCTTTATTTTTAACACCATACACCTCCATTATTTTCTACAGGAAAGGTTTGCAGTTTCAGCGGTTGGCCATGTGAGGTGCTGGACTTACTCCAGATATGAGTTGGAGCAATTTACTACTGTATTTGGACCTTGTTTGGCTTTTAGTTAATTTAAACGTTCAGTTTGTGAATAGCAATGGGCTTACTCTTTTGTGGATGAGTGCATGTTCCTCCACAAACCCCTCCCTAACTGTCCATTAATCCCTCCTTACTTCTCCCTAAACCCCTCCTGTTTATTAGTAAGTATGCACCTTTTATCAGCCACTCCCCCAGTCCCTCCAACATTTATTAGTAAGTAGCATGTGTGAGGATCTCTCCATATAAAAGACAGTAGAAGTAGAGATTTACACTCATGGGTTTGTGATTAGCATTTTGTAGTGCTTTAACAGTACTATTGTATTACCCCAAGGCCCTTATGTTCCTAGAACCCTGCATGATAATTGTTTACCTTGATTCAAAGCTTCTGATTGTTGCCCCTCCTGTTTTATTTAAATGACTTTCTCCTTATTTTCCATACTCTGCATGCCCCCACTCTCTGACTAAATCCTACTCTAAGTCATGTACATGTTATCTCTATTATTGCATTTCAGCAAACTACTAACACCTCATCTCAAAGATCATAGCCTGTCCTTCTTTGAAAGGCATACCCTGCAACAAAGCAGTACCTAATTTTTTCTATCTGATCTATTAATCCCACTAATCTTTTGCATTATCTCACACACAGGCGTCGACCTTCCACCTGACACCACAGCTGGCCCGCCCCCCAGACGCACCAGCCAGCCCACCATCTCCACCTGGACGCCGATCACAGTTGAAAACACCACCACAACTATGAAAGGCATCCACTCAGGGGCCCCCACTGACCCCTGCCCCCCACACAGCCACCATCGCACCCGAACTACAACGCACCATCAACACCACCCTCAAAACAGGCACCTTCCCAGATGACTGGAAACACGCAGAAGTCAGACCCCTGCTCAAGAAGCCAACAGCTGACCCCACCGACCTCAAGAACTACCGGCCCATCTTGCTCCTCCCCTTTGCGGCCAAAGTTGCTGAGAAAACAGTCAACAGAGAACTGACGCGATTCATCGAAGACAATGCCATCCTCGACCCATCCCAATCCGGATTCCGAAGCAACCACAGCACAGAGACCGCCCTACTCGCCGCCACAGATGACATCTGCACCCTCCTGGACCAAGGCCACTCCGCAGCCCTCATCCTACTTGACCTATCAGCAGCCTTCGACACCGTCTCCCACCGCACACTAGTCGCCAGACTACACCATGCCGGCATACAAGGAACAGCCCTAGACTGGATCCGATCATTCCTCCCCGGAAGAAGCCAAAGAATCAGACTGCTGCCCTTCCTCTCTTATCCCACGGAAATCACCTGCGGAGTCCCACAGGGATCATCACTGAGTCCGACCCTCTTCAACATCTACATGGCCCCCCTCGCCGCCATCGTCCAACAACACGGCCTCAACATTGTCTCCTACGCTGACGACACCCAGCTCATCCTCTCCCTCACCAAAGACCCCGCCACCACCAGACTCAACTTCCAGAAAGGAATGCAGGACGTCGCAGTCTGGATGACCAACAGCTGCCTTAAGCTCAATGCCGAGAAGACAGAAGTCCTGGTCCTTGGAACCACCCCTTCAGCATGGGACAACACCTGGTGGCCGACCGCCCTCGGAAGCCCACCGACCCCCTCGAACCATGCCAAAAACCTCGGCATCGTACTCGACTCATCCCTCACCATGAACCGACAGATCAACGCTGTCACCTCCAGCTGCTTCAACACCCTCCGCATCCTCCGCAAGACCTTCAAATGGATCCCCCCGGAGTCAAGGAAGACAGTCACCCACGCACTCATCACCAGCAGACTGGACTATGGAAACGCTCTCTACGCCGGCATAAACAAGTCCCTACTCCGAAAACTCCAGACGATACAGAACACCGCCGCCAGACTCGTCCTCGGCATCCACCGGCAAGAACACATCAGCCAACACCTACGAAGACTCCACTGGCTCCCCGTGGAGAAAAGAGTCACCTTCAAAATCCTCACCCACGCCTACAAATGGCTACACAACACCGGACCCAAATACCTCAACGACAGAATCAACTTCCACGTACCCAAAAGAAACCTCCAATCTTCCAACCTCGCACTGGCCGAAACCCTGCACATCCGCAGAGCCAGAGCAGGTGGAAGATCCTTCTCTCACATCGCGGCCAAAACCTGGAACGAGCTCCCGGCAGAAATCAGACTTACCCCCTCCCTGAACACCTTCAGGAAGGCCCTCAAGACCTGGCTCTTCGGCAAACGGTTCTGAGAACCCCCCCCCACACTCAGCGCCTTGAGACCCTCACGGGTGAGTAGCGTGCTTAATAACCCCTGATTAATTGATTGATTGATTGATTCACACACCTCCTGCCCCCACTGATGATCACACCTAGCCGCTATTAATTTAATCCACCACTGAGTCATTAGAATAAATAAATGGAATGGTCTCCTTCAGCACACAAGATAATCCCAAAAACCAACAACAACTAAGACCCACTGTATTAATCATTAACTTTGTGTTCCAAAGCAGGATGCGCCACTGCTTAAAGTACTTCTACTCCTCATCAGGGGTAGAAAGTGCAATATCAATGCTATTACTATACAACACAATTTTATATTTCCACTAAACAGTACTGTGCCAAAATCTGTTCTTGTAGTCTCTAAAGGTTAGTCAACATGAAATGAAATATCAGCATTTGTAAAGCGCACAGCTACCTCCGGAGAGGTGTCCCGGCGCTGGGGGCCCTTGGGAAGATTAAGCGAGCTATTGCCCAGAGTCACATGGTGCTGGGCTAACCTGCCGCCAGCGATCGAACCTTGAACACCGTGGTCCGGAGTCAGGCACCCTAGCCGCTGCACCACACCTCTTCCACAACATAGCCAAGCAGCTCCATTTTGTTTTTAAAACAGTTATCCAAGTTTATTTATACAAACATTCCATGTAATTCTAAACTAACAGTAGACTATTTTTATTTCCCATTCTCATGCACAGTCCATGGCCTGATAACAATATCAGTGAACAGAAAAACAGAGGATAGAAATCAAATAATAGCAGGATGGGGTCTTGCTTAGAGTACTACTCATCTGTGTCATTGTTTTAATCAAATCTTCCCTCATGTGAATTTATACAAATAACATTTTAATCTGAAAATATTATTCTCAAGAACATATTGAATCAGTTTGAGACACAGGTCCACATTAACTTACTTTCGTACACTACTATGTGAAAATCAGCTGTGCTGCTTTGCACGAAGAGTTGGAAATTTAGGGCCAAATGTACAAAGCTTGTGAATAGCAATTCATAATTTTCAAGATTTACCGAATCGGAAATTAGGAAACGCTATTAAGTATGCATGATAGTATTTGATAAACATTTACCGATTCTGTATGATTCACAATTTACAGAATTACATTTAGAGATGCAGTAAATTGCAAATCAAATAGCAAATACTGAATGAAAGTCACTTTTTGGTCAAAAATGATGACCTCACAAACATGAAGTAGTACACCACGTGCTCAGTAAAGGACTGGAGAGGACTGAGGTTGGAAAGTGAATTTGTAGTCCATCAAAAATAGGCAATATTTTGAACCATTCACACTAGGAAACTAAGAAAATATCTAGGCAGGACCCTGAGAATTGTAGGAGGTGCGATAACAAAATTAAAACTCTAAGATTTTTTTT
Source organism: Calotriton arnoldi (assembly GCA_963921515.1). Taxonomy (NCBI): domain Eukaryota; kingdom Metazoa; phylum Chordata; class Amphibia; order Caudata; family Salamandridae; genus Calotriton; species Calotriton arnoldi. Next base: position 508,086 of record CAWUFW010004930.1, on the reverse strand, counting down.
TTAAAACTCTTACAGAGGAGTTTTTGCACACCATGATGCGTTGCTTGGAAAATCATCACTTTCTGTGCCAGATTCCCCCAAAAAGAAAGATTTGGGACCCCATAAAGAGGATTAACTCTGTTGGAGTCACAGAGAGAACAAATGATGAAATAGAAAAAGATTGTATGATCTACGATCAAGGACCAAGGACAAGGTTACAACCTGGCTATGTGAGTCCCGTGCAACAAAAGGAGGATCCCCCTCTCTACCACCAACAACCCCTTTTGAGGTATTTATTGAGTCAACCCTACAACCTGAAATTGTGTCATAATTCAGTAACATAGACACATCAACTGCTGCAGAAACGTCTAAAAGTAAGTGTAAAACATAACAGTTAGCTTTTCCTAGCACATGATCCTTAAAATACATGTTTAGACATGTGTAAATCTTTAGTAATAAATATTTTAAATGAAGTGTAAGGTATATAGCAAAAGCTTTTTTCAATTTACTTTAGTATAGCATCATGAGAGATGTAGTTCAACGTAGCAGGCAAAGTCTATCAAAACCTAAATTTACATTAAAAAGTAAAGCCCATGCTATACGTATCTTCTATATATCAACAAAGCAATTGTAACTACATTTTTAAACAGATATCTCACTATAAAGAGATCATGAATCTGAAGGTGAGGTGCACTGAGACAAAGAAATGGTCATTTATGAAGGCAATTAATCAGATTCACGAAATTCACAACCCTAGCCACACATTCCATTTCTGAGTTAGCACTCATACACAGTCTGTTGAGGAAGCTTTAGAGGTAAGCACACAAACTGAAAAGAAAGAATCAGCAGTGAGGCCCAGACAAATGCACAGAAGTAGTGTGCAACATCGCAGCTTTTCGAGGCCACAATCAACCAGAAATGTTCCCATTGAAAATAATGAAGACATTGCGCAGTGGTTTGGAGATTCAGGGGCCTCAATGGTGACGGTTCGGTGCCTACAATACAAATAAATTAAGGTATAAATGACATTTTGGTGGGCCTATAAAGACGTATCAAAAATGGCTTGCAACATTTGACTAATAGTATAGAGGAAAGTCAAGCCAAAGCTTTATGGGTGAGAAAGTGGACAGTATCACAGAGGCAATTAATAATTTATGTGGACAGTTAAATCAGGAAAATGTAACCCAAATGTGTATGCAACACAATTAGTTTGCCAGTACAGACAGATTGGGCCGTTCTTTAAATCGCCTTGCAAAGTCAACTTCAACCTTATCTCGCTGCACTGTCAATTTGCAGACAGAATGGCCCACTACAGTTGGGATGTTGCATGGGGCCTTGTACAAGGGACAAATACAGTAGAAAGTTTGCAAACCCTGTAAATTGCAATTGGGGCTCAATTGAGTGCTGGAGAATTTCAGGAGCTGCCCACTGTGAGCAGTATTTCTGAAACAGAGGCTATGAGCCTGAGCCGCAGTCATATTCCTGGATGAGTTGAGGAAAGTGCTGGATCAACAGCATTTGAAAGAGCCACTGCTCATCATACTAAACTCAAACATTCGCACTTTGTAAATGTTTGCAATATTATTTATCTACTGTAATCTGAATTTTCACTTAACATAGGAAAAAGAAGTTTGTAAAACATAAATAGTTTAAACATTGTTGTAACGCTATGTTTGAGCTTACATATGCCTACCTATAAATGATGGAATATGTTTTTTTTGCAATGCAAACATTTGTTTTGTATATTTTTACATTCAAAGTTTCTCGTCACACCTACCTTAAAAATAATGATTGGTATTGTCAACTCGCCTTCCTCTGCCTTCTGCTGTATTTGAGATATCCTAGACTTGATGTGCTGGTTGCTGTTGATCCTCATCATCTGACTCTGGCTCTGACATGGCTGTGACATGATTACTTGTAAACCTTTATCAGCTGCTGTATTATGAAACACTACACATGTTGCTATTATCTTACAGCTTGTGTCAGGTATATTCTGTAGGGCACCACCTCCCTTATGGAGACAGCCAAAATGACTTTTGAGCAGTCCAATTGTCCTTTCTGTCAGAGAACTTGTTTATTTGTGGGCAGCATTGTAACAATACTCACTTTGTGCTGAAGAGTAAATTTAAGGTGTCAAAATTCATGAACGTAAATCATAAGCATTGCCCACAACTGCCCACTACAATCTAAAATGATGTAACAAGTACCGTATGAACTGGATGACCATATGATCGTATACATTAGTAAATGCATTAAAATTTGTCAAGTAAATAACCATCTCTAAGATCTTCTCAAAGAAGGCATGTGTAAATCCCACTATGCCGCAACATAAAGGAATTATGGATGTTGCCTGGAAATCTTGGCACAATATCTGTAATTAAATTGGAGGCATCACAGACCACTTGAAATTTGCATGAATGAGTATTTTTCCTATTTCTAAAAAGATACTCATTGTCAGAGAAGGTCATATAGGAACATGAGTTCCATCAATACAACCAATGACATGAGCGAATTGTCACTCCTGCAAAAAGGTTCATGTAAGTCCTGTGCAGTGCTTGGAAAAGTAATAAGTATTATGCAAATGCATTCTCATTAATACCATCCAGGAAAGCTCTAAAACCTGGATAGTGCACTCTGGGAATCCCCACTTGCTGCAGCAGTCAAACCTTAGTAACTTCCAGCGGCTAAGAGGTTCCGCGAGCATAAATACTTGAACATGGGTGAGGATAGAATTGCTCCTGAGAGAATTTCTCTCAAGTTATCGCTTAATTGCAGCTATGAGGTCAAACATTACTGCCCTAATTAGCCTGTATTGATCAAAAATGGCTGCATCTGTTGGACAAGTGTAATTCTGACTCTAATAATACTTTCCTGTCTCCTCCTCCTCTGCAAACCAGCCAATATCTACCTCTTCCTGGCCATCATGCACGAAACAGCAACTGTGGAAAAGGCTGATGCATTCAGTTCTGTTTATATAGATTGCACCTGGTTAACAACTATTTCAACTTGGTGGTAAATTGCACATGCAAAACAATCATTTTGCAACTAGTCACAATGTGTGAATGATTCATATATTGAAATAGCTATTCCGTAATTTTAAATCACAAAAACAGTGATTTCATAATTTTGCTAACAAAAATAGGGGAACAAATGCCTTTTGTATGTATGAACAGGTCATTTTTGCATTCCGTAACCAGTTTGCAACTGGTTACCGAATAGTAAATGCTTCATTCATCTGGCCTTAGTGCCATATTTACAGAGTCACATTCTGAAGTTATTGCCTTCAGTAAGGCAAAGTAGTCCACCTTTGTGCAAATGCTAATCAATTAGCCAAGGCACTAAAGCAAAAGAGCACTGTCTTGCGTCTGATTTGTACTTGAGGGGCAGCCTCGAGTTCAATTTTCTAACCACAAGTTAATAATGTAATATTTGTAATTTTATGGAAATTGCACATTATGCATAGGAAAACATATGATTTTCTTTTAGCCCATTGTTTGTCTCTTTTTGGGTGTACCACCAGTTTTTTGATGTGATGCTATGTTAGTAGGTCATATTTTGTAGCGAATCGTAGTGGTGTTCTCACTGTTCCTCCCCGTTCCTCCCCTGTTAACCCCCTACTGCATACATTAATATAGTTTGAAACTACACTTTGCAGAGCACTTACTTAAACAGAGTGGAACAATAAAATTGTAAGTCAAACTTGATTGACTCTGCTGGCTGCATCCTTTGATTCGCCTAGCCCTGCTTCTCCTTGGGCAGCGCTGCCTCAAAAGAATAGCAAATCTGGGAGAGACTATTCTAAAGGTTGACACTTACGACCAATCTGCAGCTCTAAGGATATTCTACATGCTTCCCCTCTGACTGAAAAGCTTTGGAAGCAATAGACTTTCTAGCCAATGAGTCCCAAACACAAATGCCAATGCATCCTACACCATCGAGTCACCCATCTAATTTAAAATGTGGTAAATAACAATAAAGGGAATTTGCAGAGAAGATTATGGATCTCCAAATTTTTAGAGGCTGCTGTTTTATTTTCATGCATGATTATCATTTGTACATGCAAATGATGTATTCTATGCAAATATATATACACACACCTGGTTATTCTTCGATTAACTGAAGTAATATTCATGTCTGGAGGGGTGACCAGCCTAGCTCTAGGATGGCCAGACTCATGCATCATTTTCAGGATATTAGCCCGATACAGCTTTTTGGGATTTTGACCATATGTTGTTAAAGCTGAGTTCGGATTATATGACATACTGTCAGCATTTCTGTTCTCCTCGTGTGACATGTATAGGGCACTGCTGAAATTGCATTTTGTACCTCCTGTACTATAAATTTCTATTTTATATAAAAAAAGTGCTTTTAAAGAAATTCTTAACTATAACAAGTCATGACTCTATCAATTGAATTTTGCTGTGCTCAAGACTTGCATCAAATGTTCTATTTAGCATTGCCCAAGGTAATGTTCATGATTGCACTTCCTTGTAGCAGTAGTGCTATTTGTTGTAGCACACAAGTATTCTGCTTACTGACCACAATTTGCGGGGGGTTCAGTGTTGGTTCCTTCATTCCACTACTGCTATTTTGTAACTGATATAATCTATATAAATCTATATCTAGATAGATAGATATCTAGATAGATAGATAGATAGATAGATAGATAGATAGATATTCACTGAAAAAAAGGTTAAAGGTACATTATACTTAGGTGAAAATGTCTGTTAAAACATACTGTTTTCAATTAACAAAACCACAGAAATTCATCAAGTAACTATTACTTGTGCCCTAAAGTAACTACAGCTCTTCCCCCCAGCATGCACAGTGTTGTCACCAATGATGTCATTTCAGATGTTGCAGTGATATTATTAATAATGTCATAGAACGTGCCATGAGTGATATAATATGTGAGGTAAATAGCAGTGCATGGCACTAAGGCAAGTTATGGTTACTGAGATAGATATAACTGGTGAATTCCAGTGGTTTTGTTAGTTTACAATGATATGTTTTAACTGACATTTTCATCTAACTATAATGTCCCTTTAAGCTTTGCTTTCTTCAGTGAATTTCTACAGTTATTTTAATATAAAGTAAGATATTATAACAATTCCTAAATATATCTTCAATTTAACCTTTGCTTTTTCAGGAAATGTCTATGTTTTTTTAAATTAAGATGTGCACCGCAGCGCGTGGCATGGGGTTGGGCGCAGGACCTTACTACAGGCCAGGCCCTGCACCCAAACCCCTGCAGGCACTTAAGCCCCTGCTGTTTAACATGGTGTAGGACACGCACGGTTGACTATTTGATGTAACAATATAAAGGGTATCATTTTAACCGCTTGACTGCGGCGCGGATTCCGCCGTGGTGCTCGGCGTTCCCTTGAGTGGGCGTGTCTGGGACGGCCCCCAGCCATCCTCCGCACACGCCCACCGTGACGTCGGACGGCCAGGGGCCGTCCGACGCATGGAAAGGATTAAGTAAGGCAGACCTACTGACTTTGTGAAAGGATCACAACACCAAAATGTAAAAAGCAAAACCTATTGGCATTATCAAGAGTTCAGCACATCAAGATATACATGGCACATTGATTGGCTTTGTAAAAAGTGACCTATAACTACAACCAAATGTATATTTCATAAATTCAAACATTACAATGTTTAATAAAAGTGGTTGCCATAACATATTTTTAATTAAGCCTTTTTAAAAACAACACATCTTTGAGACTTTTTTTTACATTTTATAGGCCACAAAATACAACCATAGAACCAACCGCAAGGGCGACCAAAACTCCTGCCAATACCCAGACTCTCTATTGTGTGGCTGTCTGGGAAGAATGCACAAAGACCAACTGCCAATTATACCTATTCATGTAACCCAGGAACAGGCTGCAAGCACCAAATGATTAGGGCAAGAAAATGCCAACTCCTCAAAGTGGTATTTTTAGAATTGTGACTTGAAATACGACTTTACCATTAAAGAGGGTTTTAAATTACCATTTGTCAGACACCAAACATGACATCCCTTCCTGCTTTCCAACATAAGATAGAGCTTGTTGAATGTAATAAGGTATCCCTATGTTATCCTATGAGAGAGGTAAGTCATGCAATAGTAAAAAATAAATTTGAGAGTTTTTCCCTTAAAGGACATATAAAGCTTTAAAGCAAATGTCCAACTTTTTAAATACAATGCACCCTGCACTATAGGCTGTTTGGGGTCTACCCTAGGGTTGGCTTATATGAATCAAAATAGAAAGGTTTAGGCTTGGCAAAAGGTTTATTTTTCCAGGTCTAAGTGTCAATTAGTACTACAGACACAGGCTACAATGGCAGGCCTGAGACATGTTTTCAAGGGCTACTTAAGTGGGTGGCACAATAAATGCTGCAGGCCCTCTAGTAGCATTTTCTCTACAGGACCTGCGTACCTGTAGTACCACTTTACTAGGGACTTATAAGTAAAAGAAATATGCCAATTGGGTGTAAGCCAATTTTACCATGTCTAAATGAGAGAGCACAAGCACTTTAGCACTGGTTAGCAGTGGTAAAGTGTGCAGAACCCCTTTGGCCAACAAAAATGAGTACAGAAAACAGGAGAGGGGAGGGCAAAAAGTTTGGTGGTGACCCTGCAGAAAGGGCCAGGTCCAACAGATAAGGAGGCTGCCTGCATTTGTACTTGCTGCGGGCAATGCTTGTGGTAATATCATGGAAATTCCAGGGAAATTCGGGCCAAAAGACCATCAACCACACACACAAACAGCCAAAAAACAGTCCACACACTGACCTATGAGACCAACCCTTCTGGCATTGTCAAATTGCTCGATAGGCCAGTCTGCATTGCATTGACAATTGTCACCAGATCACATATGATTCCGTATAACAGGGCACTAATGAGCGATTGTAGTAAGAATGTATCACTCTTCCCTTAACCAAATTTTTTACATTTTCATGGTAAACTGAATTTATTGACAATATAGGTGAGTGAACGTAAAACAAATTGCCCTAATCCTGAGAATGGACCTAAAGTCTTGAAAAACCCCATGCTTGGGTATAAAGTGTGTGCCATTTATTGCTGTATTGTGTTGGCGAACCATGAATGTTGCTTTTATGTAGGATTTTTTAGAATCTGCTGTCTGTTCACAACCACTGTGCAGTTTAATGATTATTTTTATGTGATGAAGCTGTTGCATGAATGTACTGTTTTCATTATTTATACGTTTTACTATGTATTATTATTATGGACTTTTATTGATGCTCTATGCCTCAGAAGTATTTATGATGATAATGCTGTATAGAAATGCTTTGTTCGGGGCTTCATGCTAAAAAAGTGTTACAGCATGTCAAACTTGTTGCATGCATGGTCAAACTCATACAATACAACCTCATTCTGGAGAGCAAATATTCTACTATTCCCCACCTCAAATATTGGTATATTCCACTCATTGTCATAAATGCTCACTTCATCTACTTTAATGCTGAGGTACGACTTTATATGCTGCCACAATCTTTGCTCACACCTCACTTCAGCAGCTTTAATTTGCTGTGCTAATCACTACTTCCGTTTGAAGAAGGGATTAATCTTAAAACACGCTCTTACAGAGAGCTCGTATCACCTTTGAACAATTTAGAAAACGTACAATAGTGTAGCACTTGTCCTTTCTTCTCCTGGCACTGAAATCGACCTCCTGACTGTAAACAAGGAGATTACAACGCCGCCTTATCTAAAGAACATGTTGAAGGAAAGCAGTGTAAATTCCCTCTACTAGACCAATCCGTTTTTTTTTAGTTGTCGGGTTTACTAAGGAGTGGTATCCTGAATTTCCTGTCCCCCTCTGTTCAGGTCCCTTTAAACAGGTGCACTGACATTGTGCTGACACAGGAGATAACACATACATGTGAACTCCACAAATCCGTCTAACATTCATCCCGGATTAATATGAGCTCATTGCTGTATGAAACCTTTGAGTTGATTACACTAGACACAGAATAATGTGTCCCTGTGAGCCATGGAGTGAAATCCCCTGGTCTCTGAACAACAGGTTAACTGCAAAGGAAAAGCAATTGACCTCTTTACAAAAGAGGTGCTCTCGACTTGATTGCTGCTAAATTGTATTCGATTCCGTTGTTAACTATTTCAGTGTTTAGTTTTATAAAACAATAAAGCAACTGAGAAAAGATCAATCGTGGCAGGTGAATACATCAATGCTCTGTCCAAAGCAATAGCACCACGTTTCAGAAGCAGTTACATTTACACAAGCTGGCTGGAAATTCAGCCATCTTTTGTGGTGTTCTGAGGAGTGGATTCTCCAAAATGATAAGCAGAGCAATTTCAGAATGGCATCTTCACATTTATTTATTTCGTATCATTGCATGTTCGCAGTGCACCACCGTGTGGTGCGACAATGGACTCACTGTCATGTTTGGCCAGCCATGGTGTGCTACTACTAACTAAGGTACCTAGCGCTGGATTGCAGTCCACAATGTCAGATTTATCTCTCTTCTTTCCTGTCACCCTGTGTAATCACATTATTTTTAAAACAAAGGTGCTTTGCAGTAGAAGCCATCTGACTGCCAGTTCTTGGTTTTTCTTTTCGACCAACGGTACACACAACATTTTGGGACTAGTAGTATTGTTTTTCACATCATATATTCATGCTTAAATTTCTAGCATGCTTTCCAGTCCATAGGTAAGCGTATAACTGTACCCTACTCACTCAGGGCCCAATTTTCAAAGGTAAAAGTACACTTTTGTGTAAAGTTACGATTATTTAATATTCACAAAGGTATTTTACTAGTAGTATCTTTACGACTGTGGAGTCTCCGCACACAAATATATAGGACAGTCCTATTTGCCTATTTGTTTACGTGCAGAGACTCCGCAGTCATAAAGATACTACTCGTAAAACACATTTGTGAATAGCAAACAATCATAAACGTACACAAAAGTGTAAGTTTACCTTTGTGAATCAGGCCCTCAGTATGTAGTGTTGGTCATTGGTGACTTTCAGCATTGGTTAAGCTGCAACAACAGTGCAGCTCATGTGATAAAAGCTTGGTCTGCACTGTGATGTCAACTGTACTCACAGATTGGGGCAAAGTATGTTTCAAACTGTGCTGACATATACTGTACCGTTAGAGTTATCAGATTGCTCCATGGGCTGTATCACATAAAGCGAGCACTGCAAGATCTCTGCCACTGGTTTGTACTGACCTGTGTATTAAAGAGTTGAATAATGCTGGAGCAGCACCATTTTACCACCTTAGACAGAGGTAGATGTTTGCTTGTCAGGTATGTCCTGCTTTGGCTGAATATGAAGCAGAATGTATTGACATATCGAGAGTAAATAACAGAACACAACACAATAAGATATGTAAGGCAACAACAACTCTACTAAATATAGCATGGCACAACATAACAAAACAGTCAAAGTAGAATGCAGCCCAACAACCACAGTACAACTCAAAAACATAACTTTGCAATACTGCACCACAAAAACACAGTACCAGAAGAACAACAGACCACATCACCAAGACAAGAAAATGCCATTCAAAAATATGCACAAACATTCTTTTCACACATGATCACCTCCAAAATCCTGCTTTCATAATATGGTGGTGAAAGAAGTTTTCACCAAGATTTAACTTAACTTACCACCAAGTACATTAATTGGCAATAGTGAATAATGTTTCCTGAGCAGGTCTTATGATCTCAGACCACACTTTCCTTTTACAAGTCATTGTTATTTCTGGTTTACTTGTACAGTTGATTTAACCTACCGAACTAAAACTCCAAGACCCAGATTATACTTAACTTTAAAAAAATCAACTATTTTAAATCTTTCTAAAACTTTAACTCAGTAAGGTAAAATTAGAAATGAATTAAAATGCTTTCTGCATTCAATTAACAAAGATAAAGCGGGATCTACACTTACAAAAATTGGACAATATCAACTGTAAAACTGGTCAAAATGTTAAATGGACTCCTACCAGGCAATACAAGTACATTTTTTACAGATCAGTGGCTAAAATGCACTACTATGCTACAGGCTAAACAAAAAGCTCAAATAAAATGGCAACGCCCTTACTGCAAATGTGATAGAAGAGAAGCATTTGCGACGATTAAACTAATGAGAACAACAGTTATAACAACTGTTCCCGCTGCACCCCTAAATATGAACATATACAAATCAAATGCATGAAAGTTTCCTAATGGACTTTACAGAATCTACATTGGTTCATAGAACTTTGGAAACTCACTTAGACAGATCTATGTTTTAAAATTCGAATGAGCAAGCAACTTCAAAAGAACATTTCTAAAATCAATTGGCCGGGGAATCTTTCAAGTTTGGTAGCTTCTTAATATATATTTCGACACTTTGTTCCCCTAACACACTACCTGATCACTTTTAAGTGAGAAAGCTGTCAACTTGATTTTTGATACTGCTGTAAAAATGTGCCGTGATTTAGTTGAGTTTCATTTGTCTCTAAGTACGAAACGTTAAGTAGGGAACAATTCAACAATTTTGCCAGGAGTTCAGCTCCCACTATTCCAAACTATCACCCCTCATAACATGCAATTTATAGAGTACTGTTTGGCGCTATGAAGTGGACTACACACCGCAGGATGTTGTATTAATCAGGTATGTGAATGTCTTATCAACGTAAAAACAACCTGGCTTGGGTCTGAAAAATGGATTGCGGAAGCTGAAATCACCTTAGAAAACCCAAACAGTATGTTAGGTCTCGGATCATCTTCTCCGAAAATATGTTATCTGACCATATTTAAGTGTAGGTATTAATTTAACTGATATCACTATATAAAATTGATGTAACTGCTTTTTATTTATGATATTTTAGGGCCATTCAGACGTAAGAATTGAATGTATTCTTTAATAGGAATGATGCAAGTTGTGCCCACCTATATCATTCACCCATTCTCTGGAATGCTGATAATTTGTGTTGTTTTTAGCACATAATTATCTAATTCTGAAAGTTACATGAGCTCCACACTCCATGGCTAATCACTAAGGGGCATATTCACAAGGACTTATCTCCGAGTTATCGCCACCTTAACGCATCAAAATCTGAGATAGATTTAACGCCCCATTCACAAGCGGGTGCAAACTGCAGACATCGCCAGTATTCCCGCGATAACTGCCGCAAATTACATCCCCACGGGTGACACCACCAACTAACCCTAATGAGATGCAGAGTAGGCGTTCCCGTGCAAAAACACACGAAAACACCACATTCACAATGAACTGCCAGATCTGCGATGCAAACCAAAACCACGCGATAAGCCACGGTAGCAGCAGCTATTTAACACCTGCCTATTGCTGGTGTTAAGCAGGACGACTACCTGCAGTAGGCAATGGAGCCCCGCACACAGCCACAGCCGAAGAACAACCGATGCCATGGAGCTACTCATAATGCACCTTGGGGCCCCAACAGGGCCACAACACCCACCGCCACCACCCCCAGGACCGGGACCGGCACCCCCCCCCCGGACCACCACAAAGGCAGCGCAGAGTAAGACAGCGGACCTACCGAAAACGCACCAGTCTCACAGACCTAACGCCCAAGGAAGTCATTGCCCACTACAGGCTCAAAAGGACAACCATCCTCCGCATCATGACCCACATCAGCCACAGGCTGACGGTCCCAACACAGCGGACAACCAACATCCCTCCGCAGACAAAGCTGCTGGCTGTGCTGCACACGTTGGCCTCTGGTACCTTCCAACCAATGACGGCCAGAGTCGGAGGAGTCTCACAGCCAGCCCTATCAAAGTTCCTCACACCTGTCCTGGATGCCATCATCAGCTTCATACCCCAGTGCCTTCACTTCCCCCACACTGCGCAGGAACAGCTGGAGACCAAGCAAGGCTTCTACGCCATTGCTAGCTTCCCACATGTGTTGGGGGCCATTGACTGCACACATGTCCCACTTGTGCCCCCTGCGGACACTGCACACATCTACTGCAACAGAAAGCACACGCATTCCATCAATGTGCAGGCAATAGTGGACCACCAGGGAATGTTCACCGATGTGGTCGCAAACTACCCAGGCAGTGTGCACGATTCCTACATCTTCCGACAGTCCATCATCAACCAGCGCTTCCAGGATGGCATCTATGGAACTGGACTGCTCATTGGTAAGTACCAAATCAACACACCACACACCTCAAAGCCACCATCACACAATGCACAACTGTGGGAATGCACATGTGACCAAACCACATACAACATGTCAATCAACATGCCCACCTACCAGACATGACAACACAACTCCATTGGGATACTGGGCTTACCATGTACACAAGCCAGCTATATCATGGCACCACAGCCACACAACAGCTGAACGTGTGGAGAGGCAGAAAGCAGGCATGTGCGAAGGACGCAAGTGACCCATGAATGGGAATGTACACAACGACAAGTGTGGCGTGAATGTGCTGGACAGACCTGGGTATGCAAACCACAGATATGTCCAGGCAGATATTAACTGCTGGTGTCTGGGGAGTAGTGAACAGTGGACACAACCATGTCACCCCAGGCTGTGGGTTAGATCACGGAAATGTTGCTTGCTGCGTCTCCCCCTGTGTGCGTGAGCGTAGTGGGTTGGCCCGGCTTACGCCAGGCCTGCACAGGGGTGTGGATGAAAACACCGTTGCGCTGAGCGTGGTGCACTCCCGGAATGGCCAACGTCACTACCAGGGCAGCGCCTCTCAGCCTGCCACGAGGCCGACGCCGTGAGCAGTGGGGCCTGCGAGCCTGTGCACCTGCTGCACCCCGGCCCACTGATACCCAGACCCAGCTTGCCTGCCCCAGTGCTCCAAGGGTGCACTGCTCACCTGCCGACACCGATGTGTGTCAAAGAGGGCCCACAACGTGCCGGTGCTAGCTCCAAGACCCATGCCTGCGAGCTTGGCAGCCTCCTCAGACCATCGCTGTCCTCCATGACACAGGCCACCAGGAGTCCACATTTGTTGACATACCCCACCGCTGCAGCGGCCTACACTGCAGTCCAGTATGTCCCACATCTAGAACTGAGTCTTCATTAATCAATGGCAGAGTTCATGCCAGTGAACGCAGGGAGAGGAGTGAGAGACAGATGCGTTTCAGTCCGGTGGAAACACGGATCACCGTTACGGAGGAGGTCAACCACTCGCAAGGACTGACCTGGTGCCACTAACCCTGTGCGCCATGAGTCACCGTCAGCCTCCGGCAGAACATTGTTGGTGTCTGAGCCTGTGGCCTGGGGGTTGTCATCAGCAACTGGCAGGTACGGACTTGGTGTTTGGCATGAGTCTGTGGCATTCATATCTGCCATGTTGCCGGACACAGCTGGTATGTGCCCTCTGCACCATGCCCTGGGGGTACACCTCCCACTCTCCCCCGAGACACTCCGCGAAAACCACATTTGATACATACAAGACCCTGATCTGCCCTCATAACCCTACCCCAGTCTCCCGCAAGTCAGCGTCCCGTGGCGGTAGGCCCGTGTCGGCCGCTGTGCATCTGGGGCCACTAACTCTGTGCAACTCAAGTCATGTGCCCTTGCTGTTCGTACATTGCATTCCTGAGTGCCTGATGACTGTTGAAGTTGTTGCCAGCACTAGCTACTCCCTGAGGGCTGGCTTACACACACCCCACACACAGCCAGCACAGGCGTCACTGGACTAGTGGGCCTGCCAACACATCATGCCGAACCAAGTATTGACTGTTATCTCTCTGCACTGTCACAGGTGAACAAGGATATGCACTCTGCCCTTGGATGATGACACCCCTCCGAGATCCGAACATACCCGCCCAGAGGCAGTACAATGCGGCCACATACGCACCAGGGGCATCGTGGAACGCACATTTGGCGTGTTGAAGTCACGTTTCAGGTGCCTGGACGTCACAGGTGGAAGGCTCCTGCACAGCCCAGACATCGTGTGCAAGATGATCGTTGCATATTGTGTGTTGCACAACATCTGTGTACGCACCAATGCCCCATGGATCCAAGTTCCAGAGGTACCGGACGATGGGGCAGGTGGCCCACATGCCACTGCAGCTGCGGCAGGAATAGCCCGTAGGAACACCCTCATTGCCAATTTCTTCTCATGAGCACGTCACATTGTGGCCGTCCTTGGCAATCTTGGGACAGGACTAAATGTCCACAAGCACGGCATGTGTGAATAATAAATTTAGCAGGTTACAGGTTGTACTTGTACATTGTCATGTCACAGTTTCCTGCTGTGCCAGATGTGATTGGCAATGTTGTGCACATATGCGGCACCAGTTGTGTCCTGTGTTCTGTTGTGGAGGTGTTGCTGTTTGTACCAGGATGTTGTCAATGTCGAGGTGCACTTATTCTTATGTGTGTATGCTGCACGGTGGGTGAGTCGCTCCTGCGGCTCTGATTTGGCTGCCACTTATCCCTTTCATGCGGTGTGCCTTTCAGTTCTGTGCTTCCTCAGTGCTGAGATGTTGCAGACTTGGGTAACTTGTGCTCTTTGTCGAGTTTTGTCTCTTGGGCATGGCTTGTCCGCAGATGTGTCGTTGACGTCAGGGGTTGTTTGTGCAGGTGGTTGTGTCCGAGTGTGACCTGCTCCTTTCCGGTTGTGGTCCGCACTCAGCCACCTCAGTGTCGTGCCGTGTACATTGTCATGATGTTTGGACTGCAGCCATGCCGCTCGTCATGTGGTGTCTCTTGCATTGTCAGTGTGGCTGATGTATATGCATGTTTGCTGTGTTTCGCACGTGTGCATGTGTTGGTTGTGTGATTATTGATGTGTTGGGTGGGTGCCCCTTTGGGCACATGGTGTACGTGGGACTACTTGGTGTTTGTGTGTGTGCTGAAGTGTTCCCGTGGGATCAGGGACATGATCCTGGGTCACTGTGGGTGTGCAGTGTGCTCTGCTTAATTGTGCATGTGTGCCATTGGGCCCATTTCCCCCCTTGATCCCCTCCCTGGTCGGTACGCACCCTGTTGAAGTGGTGTCGGGTCATGTTGGGCAGTGTCCGGATCCCCAACTCCTGTCACCATCTCCCGACTGATGACTGTGGCCACCATCTTCTCCATGTCATTCAGCTCCTGGGGCCTGATTCACAGAACTAACTTACGTCAAAAACGTAAAGTTAGTACTTTTTGGTATTCGCAGAATACACTTACTCATTTTGGTATTCACAGAATGAACTTACTCATTTCGGTATTCACAGAAGTTAGTAGTCCTAACTTTAGGACTGCTAAATGCCTTCTGTGAATACCGAAAGTCTTAAAGTTAGGATTTTCTCAGTTTAGGAGTAGTAAAGGCCTAACTTTACTACTCATAAACTGAGAAAAATCCTAACTTTAAGACTTTCGGTATTCACAGAAGGCATTTAGGAGTCCTAAAGTTAGGACTACTAACTTCTGTGAATACCGAAATGAGTAAGTTCATTCTGTGAATACCAAAATGAGTAAGTGTATTCTGTGAATACCAAAAAGTACTAACTTTATGTTTTTGACGTAAGTTAGTTCTGTGAATCAGGCCCATAGTGTACTGCTGGCCCCCAGCCTCCGAAGTGCATTGCTGCTTTCGTGTTGGCAGCGTGTTTCTGCTTGGTCTTGCCATTCACATCAATCCAGCACCTCTTGTCCTCTTCCATTGTCCTCCTCGGCGCTGCGACGGCATTCACATGGTCTGAGATGGTGTGCCATCTTTGCCTCTTTGTTGCCAATGACACGTTGGAGGTGACGTACAGTTGGTGGTGGTGTTCTATCCCATCCGTGACTATGATCGTGTTTTCCTGCAGACTGTACCCCATCTTCCTCTTCTCATTGCCCTTCCACGAGCTCTGGATTCCTGGGTGTTCCTCCGTGGGGATTGTGGGGTTCATGTTGTCCTCTGCAGTCGGTCAGGGTGCATCCTTTTTGGTGGCATTTTCCATATGCTGTTTTTGTGCTTTTTCCCGCATTACGCGTGGGTATTGCTGGCCTCTTGCTGGTTATCACTGTTTTCTTATCGCGTTTGGGCCCATCGCGTCTTTTTACGCATTGGGGTTTGTGTTTTTATTGCCGTCGCGGTGGTTGTATCGCGGACATTGGCCGCGGTTTCGGGAAGCTATCGCATGGTACTGCCGTGTTGTGAATTCCACGTTAGCACGGGGTTATTTTCCCGCGATGGACTGCGATGTGTAAAGTTGCGTTAACATTTTTTGGAGATGTTTAGCGCACGTTCTTGTGAATACCCCCCTAATATTGCTGAATTCAAAGCATTTACACCATTAGAAGGTTTTTCATATCATTATCATAATGTGCTCTGAAACAGAGCTGCTGTCCAAATGAGGAAGGGTCTAATAAAATAGTATTGTTTGAAGACATTAAATTGTTGAAGGTATGTTGTGTAGGAAATCTGTCTTTTCTTTGTGGTCAACCTCACCCTGTATTTTTTTTTCTCTTGCTGGACTTTAAACATGGTTGAAATAGTATATTTTAAATTTGTATTTTTAACTTACCAAAAAGTCCTTAGTATATGGTATAAGATGTACCCAGGACTGAAAGTTAAAGGCCACTAGTGGTCTGCAGCAACTATTGTACCACTACAGTGGCAGCACAAACATGGCTTCAGTCCTACCCTGTGCAGCCTGACTGTAGCAATGTAAAAAATGCAATTCGATGTAAAAACTTCATTCCGACCTGCCAAAATAAACCCTTCAAACAGGTCAAAACCTCCCTTTCAAATATATTTTACATATGTCAACCCTATGTAGACCTTGTGGAAAACAAGACAAGGTGCTTGGTATTTAAAATTTGGGCATGTTGAAATTTATTGTTTATATGTCCTTACAGTAGCTAGCACCCAAAAGCTATTTTTCACTGCTGCAGCTGACCTATTGTCAGAGGGTGGGCTCTCTCCCATATTGCTCAGGAGCAGAATGCTGCCTTTCCCCAATTCCCTCTGAAAAATCCCCAGACAACCGCTAAGATTTATACAGGTATCCAGCAGACTCCAAAGGGGGAAAGATGGTTGGATAAAATAATAAACTGAAGAAGAGACTGCCGAGATTTTCGGGTTTCTTCTTGGACACTGCCTTTTTCTCATTTTCATCTTTTGGTTGAGAACGTGATGGAAGTTATCCAGGAGTAAACCCTTCTATTCTTGGCATTAGCCTCTCTTCTGTATACTATTCCTATTAAATCTTCTCTCATAGGAATTATTCTGTAATGTTAAGGTTCAAGATTGTAATTAATTGAACAACTCTCTTCTTATTTCTTACAGATAATATGCTTCAATCGATAGGAAAATGGGTGACAGGTAAGTGTATCTTTTTCTCTTAGCATGCGATAATACTTTCATAGAGATTCAAACACTTTTACAACACATAAGCATTCTTTGCACTAATCTCTGTAACTCTCCAACGAACTCCATAAGGATTCTGAGTTCTTCTTCACGCACCGTGAAGATTGAAGAGCTGACGAAGATTGGCTGTTTACTCAAATGGACAATAAATATTCCAGTCGTGGGAAGCTTCTGAACCAGACTCGAGTTCTTTGAGGGACAGGAAAAATATCAAGTCACTATTTCAAAACAACGTGGAGGAAACCTCAACGCGATGTTTAAAAAACGAGTGTACAAGTTACTCGCCTGAGATGAATTACGAGAAGGCAAGGGAAGAGAAATTTTACTCTTTCTCTGACAGAATTCTTGTTTGAGGGCATGCGCGAAGAACAAGGTCTAACGCGCAGACTCACCAGAAAACACTACTCCCAAGGTTAGGAACCCGACGGGGAACGAACCGTGATGCTAGCTGTGTGACGCACAGTAAACCGCCGAACAGACGCCGTCTACCTGACTAACAGGAAAGGGAACACCGAAAATGAGGTGCGTATGAGGCAAATTACTTTAGTGAAGTGCGCAGAGCCTAGCATGCTCGCGCACTTCATAGGGTTCTAAACTAACTCTTAAGGCAAACTACTAGACCGCACACTCCTCGAGAATGATAGGGTGGCCATCTTGGAACTCCACTTGAGCCAGGCTTTCCTCCAGGGAAAGATTCTGGATTCCTGACTCTCCTTTTGGGCATTTGATTTCACTAACGTGCAAATTGAGCCACTCAGTGCTTTCCAGATCCTGACAGTACCCCCTCGCAAGGGAGGGCCTTCCGGCTTGGGTTTCGTTGGGAATTTCTGATGAAAGGACCTCACTAACCTAGGGGCATGAACATCTGAGTCCAATTCCCATGATCTCTCCTCTGGGCCATAACCTTTCCAATCCACTAAATAGTAGAGTTGGGTTCACTTTCTTCAATAAGGAAACGTGAAAAACGGGATGAATTTTCATTCTAGTGGGCAGTCTTAATCGATAAGTCACTGGATTTATTTTCTTGTCTATTTGGTAAGGACCTATGAATCTGGGTTGAAACTTGCGATTTCCTGCCAACCTAAGATTCTTTGCATTTAACCAAACTTCATCCCCTACACTTAAAGAAGGGCCTTCTCTTCTTCTTTTATCAGGATAATGCTTATAATTTTGTTTTGCTTTTAACAGATTCTTAGATGCTGTTTGATGAACCTGAGTTAAGTATTGTACTAGATTCTTAACTGTGGGTACAGAAATTTCTTCAGTATTTACCAATGAGTTAGGGTGCCTTCCATAATTCAAGTAAAAAGGGGAATACCCCGTAGACACATTCTTTACATTGTTATGTGCAAATTCCAGAGCCCACAAGTATTCTGGCCATTCACCCTCTTGATCCATCAAAAATAGGCGCAGGTATTGTTCTAACTCTTGATTCACCCTCTCAGTTTGACCATCCGTCTCTGGATGATAACTACTAGCGAATCTTGCTTCCATTCCTAGACTTTCCACAAAAGCCTTCCAAAAGTGTGATAAGAACTGAGATCCCCGATCTGAAATTATAATCTTGGGAACCCCATGCAAACAAACAATTTGCATACTAAAGTGTGTGGCAACCTGTTTGACTGTTGGTACCCCTTTTAGAGCTAGGAAATGTGCCATTTTGGTGAATGCATCCACTATTACCGGTATGGTGTTAAAGCCTTGGCTGGAAGGCAAATCTACAATTAAATCCAAGGTGACTGTATGCCAGGGGTGAGGGGGAGTTGACATAGGTTGCAACAATCCCTTGGGTGCCTGCCGTTCAGATTTTCCCTGCGCACATATCTCACAAGTTCTAACAAACTCCTGGATATCTTTGGTCATCTTGGGCCACCAAAATCTTCTTTTCACAAGATCCTCAGTTTTAAGAATTCCTTTATGTCCAGCTAGTGGACTATCATGGCATTCACTCATTGCTCGAGACTGTAGTTCTCGGGTGGGAAGGTATAAGGATCCTTCATGAAATGGCAATTGATGACGAATCTCTCTTCCTTTTTCTTGTTTTGCCCATTCCACCATTTCGTCCGAATTCATGGTTTGATTTACTTGTTCCTCTAAGGTCCTGTGATTTACCACACTTATGATTTTGGATTCTGGGATTATCTTCTGAACCTCTAGTGTCTCTTTGGAGTTTTCTGTATCAATCCTTGACAAAGCATCTGCCTTCCCATTCTTAGTTCCTGGCCTATATGTGATCACAAAATCATAATCAGCGAAGTATAACGACCACCTGAGTTGTCGTGGGGTTAAAGTGCTCACTGATTTCAAAAATTTCAGGTTTGATGATCTGTTAATATGGTGACTGTGTATAGCCCCCATGAGGTAGTGTCGCCACTCTTTAAAAGCATCTTTTATAGCCAGTAATTTTTTCTCTGAAATTGTATAATTGATTTCCGCAGGTGTCAACTTCCTCTATCGATAGGCTACCGGATGGAGTTATCCGGTTCTTTTGTGTCTCTGTGAAAGCACCCCCCCTATCGCCTGATCTGAGGCATCAGTTTCTACATAAAAAGATTCAGATGGAACTGCATGTAGGAGGATGGGCGCGGTTGTAAATACCTTTTTTAGAGACTCAAAGGTCTTCTGGGCTTCCTCAGACCATAGGAACCTTACTCCTTTTCTTAGTAATTTTGTGAGGGGAAATATCTTATGTGAGAACTCATTGATAAATCTCCTATAAAAATTGGCAAAGCCTATGAAACTTTGTACTTCTTTTACACTGGTAGGGGATTTCCAATTGATGACTGCTTTGATCTTCTGTTTGTCCATGGTGATCCCCGTAGGAGATAGGACGAAACCCAAGAATTCTAATGAAGTGACATTTAAAGTGCATTTTTCTAACTTTACGTACAGTTTGTTTTCCAAAGTATCTGCAGAATTCTTCGAACTTGCTCCCGATGTTCTTCTTTAGTTGTGGAGTAAATCAGGATATCGTCTATATAAACGATTGCACACTGGTCAATAAACTCACTCAAGATGTCATTAATAAAATACTGGAAGGCGACTGGAGCGTTGCACAATCCGTACAACATCACAGTATATTCGAAGAGACCAAACCTGGTTCTAAAAGTGTCTTCCACTCATCCCCTTCCCTCATCCTGATGAGGTGGTAGGCACCCCTTAGATCCAATTTTGTATATATCTGGGCTCCTTTTACTTGGCCAAGCAATACAGAGATGAGTGGTAAGGGATAGCGATTTTTCTTTGTCACCTTGTTGATTGCTCGGTAGTCGATGCAGGTTCTCAGATCTCCTTCCTTCTTCGGAACGAAGAATAGTGGCGATGACACTGGGGATGGGATGGTCTTATAAATCCATTATCCAAATACATGTTGAGGTATTCTTTTAGGTGTTGATTTTCTTCTTCAGTCAACGCATAAACTCGACTACAGGGCAAACTGGATGCAGGTTCTAGATCTATCTTGCAGTCATAGATGCGATGAGGTGATAACTTTGCTTCTTTTTCATCAAACACATCTTTAAAGTCACTGTATTCCAATGGAATTTCATTGGTATGTATCACACAGACTGAGTTGCCTGCCTCACACAGAGGAGTTACAGGATTTTGGTTTCTAGATTTTTCTCTCCTTCCAAAACAATGATTCTTACAAAAATCGGAATCCATCATGATGGTTCTAGCACTCCAGTTAATGGTGGGTTTGTGCTTGGTGAGCCACGGCAACCCTAAGATGATCTGAAATTGTGGAGCGTCAATTAAATTAAATTGAATAGTCTCCTCATGACCTTCCGAAGAAATTAGTCTCACCTGCTCTGTATGGCTTACTATTGGCCCCGAAGACAAATTAGTCCCATCAACTGCACGTACAGGCTCGCTTCTGGTCTTCTGTATGGCTCTCAATCCAAACTTATCTGCAAATTTGAGGTCACAAAAATGTCCTGCAGCCCCTGAATCAATCATTACAGAAATTTCTGTCAAGATGGACTGTCTGAACTTCATAATCATGGACAAAATTAGATGGGGTGAAGATGATTGCAAGGTGTTGGCTAACTGGTGATCACTCGGAGTTGTCTTTATTTCCGCATCCATCTGTCCAACCCCTCCTACAGATGGTGCCTCAAGTTTTCCTTCGGCTTCAGTGATGTCTTAGGCTTCTTTGGACAGATTCGTACAAAGTGTCATCCAGCTCCGCAATAAAGACACAAATTATTCTCTCTTGGCTTATCTTTCTCCTCTTTAGTCAATGGTCCTCAAACTGTTCCGATTTGCATGGGCTCGGACCCAAGTTGGTTCTCAACAGATTTAGTGGGTTCATCTTTAATTATATCGAATCGGGGTATGCTTGACCTGAATTCCTTTCTTCGTTCTCCCCTTTTCTCACTTTGACGGAAGTCAATTTCCAAAACTAGATCCACTAGGGCCGATATCTCTGTTGGTCTATTTGGTATTTGTGCCAAGATATCTTTCAGCTCGTCTTTTAATCCCCGATAAAAAACTGCTGCTCTTTTGTCTTCCGGCCAGTTGGTTTCCACCACTAACAATGTTTCGGCGGTCGAAAATTCGGAGGAATTCTTTTTTGAAGTCTTCAAAATTATAAAGTAAGGCATCATCACAAGAAACCAGTGGCATCGAGCATGACGCCGCATCTCCACTGAGGTAGGAGAGTATGAACGTCACTCGAGACTGTGCATCAGGGAAGATTGTTGGCCGGCACATAAAGTGTAAAGAACACTGGGTCAAGAAGATTTGTGCTTTTTGTGGGTCTCCACTAAATCGTTCTGGGGGTGCTAGTCTAATAACAGGGGATAAGGAGTGCAACACTTGAGTAGTAACCCTGGGTGATCCTCCTGAACCAGCAATGGAAGCTTCTCCCTCTGTAACTGGGAACCTATTTAACCTGAAGGCTAAATCTGAAGTTTCTCTCCTAGAGTTTATGACTTCTTCTCTCAAACTTTTATTTTCTTCCCTTACGGCCACCAGTTCCTTGTGAATTGATTCTAGCACTGCCCCAAGGGTCTGTAGGTTTATTCCTTTGGCCAGTCTGCTCGGGAGCAAACAATACGTGGGCACTTCACTCTGTCAGAGGGTGGGCTCTCTCCCATATTGCTCAGGAGCAGAATGCTGCCTTTCCCCAATTCCCTCTGAAAAATCCCCAGACACCCACTAAGATTTATACAGGTATCCAATAGACTCCAAAGGGGGAAACGGGGGTTTGGATAAAATAATAAACTGAAGAGGAGACTGCCAAGATTTTCGGGTTTCTTGTTGGACACTGCCTTTTTCTTTTTTTCGTCTTTTGGTTGAGAACGTGATGGAAGTTATCCAGGAGTAAACCCTTCTATTCTTGGCATTAGCCTCTCTTCTGTATACTATTCCTATTAAATCTTCTCTCATAGGAATTATTCTGTAATGTTAAGGTTCAAGATTGTAATTAATTGAACAACTCTCTTCTTATTTCTTACAGATAATATGCTTCAATCGATAGGAAAATGGGTGACAGGTAAGTGCATCTTTTTCTCTTAGCATGCGATAATACTTTCATAGAGATTCAAACACTTTTACAACACATAAGCATTCTTTGCACTTATCTCTGTAACTCCCCAACGAACTCCGTAAGGATACTGAGTTGTTCTTCACGGACCGCGAAGATTGAAGAGCTGACGAAGATTGGCTGTTTACTCAAATGGACAATAAATATTCTAGTCGTGGGAACCTTCTGAACCAGACTCGAGTTCTTTGTGGGACAGGAAAAATATCGAGTCACTATTTCAAAACAACGTGGAGGAAACCTCAACACGATGTTTTAAAAACGAGTGTACAAGTTACTCACCTGAGATGAATTACGAGAAGGCAAGGGAAGAGTAATTTTACTCTTTCTCTGACTGATGTCTTGTTCGAGGGCATGCGCGAAGAACAAGGTCTAACGTGCAGACTCACCAGAAAACACTACTCCCAAGGTCAGGAACCCGACGGGGAACGAACCGTGATGCTAGGTGCGCGAAGCACAGTAAACCGCCGAACAGACGCGGTCTACCTCACTAACCGGAAAGGGAACTCCAAAAATGAGGTGTGTATGAGGCAAATTACTTTAGTGAAGTGCGCAGAGCCTAGCATGCTCGCGCACTTCATAGGGTTCTAAACGAACTCTTCAGGCGAACTACTAGACCGCACACTCCTCGAGAATGATAGGGAGGCCATCTTGGAACTCCACTTGAGCCAGTCTTTCCTCCAGGGAAAGATTCTGGTTTCCTGATTCTCCTTTTGGGCATTTAATTTCACTAACGTGCAAATTGAGCCGCTCAGTGCTTTCCGGATCCTGACACCTATGGAGAAAACGAGTCAACAGATTATAATCCAAATAATGTATCTCGATATTGGGACTAGCTAGAAAAATTATTAAACAACTATTTTTATTAGTTATTGAAAATCAAATTAAACGGTGAAGCTGAATTTTTAATAAATATTAAAGAAAAATATATTTTAGAGAGCTACCTTATCCCTGCCTAAAGTTCCTGGAGGCTAATTTTCATTTGTTCTCAAACTTCTCTCAGTCAGGGACTACCATTTGAATAGAGATGAAAAAAGTATGAAATGTCTCCCATGAGTAAACAATAGGCTGATTGAATGGGCAGATGTGAATCCTCTGAACCTCACAGAATATGCAAGGTGGGGGGCTTTCGCATCATTTATGATGATACAGTGTCAAAACCTGTTTTTGTGTCAAATCCTGATTGAAAGGGTTGCTTGGTTTCCATGCAACACTTTGGGGAACACTTGAAAAGCAAAGAAGAGGATGCCAAGACAAGTCTTGCATATCCACTGTTTGATTACTGAGGGACCCTGCTTTGTCCTACCAGATTTCTGTCTCTGGGTTTTACATATAGCACTAGGGGCCCACTTAAAGGATTAGATAAGAATGGCAAGACAATTCTTGTGTATCTACTGCCTGGTTGCTGAAGAGCCCTGTTTTTTATCTGACTTCTGACTTCATTAATTGCGTGCACAGAGGCTGCCTTGAGCTGGATCATAGTGTTGGATGTAGGACAAGAGGGTTTCCATACTGTACTCTCCACACACACGCCCAGCCCTCAGACCCCAAGTTTAGTGTAGCTGAAGACTTTCATCATCTTAAAAATTCCCAAAGTGAGTAGGATTGATCTTAGGAACTATTACCCCATTGGTTGGGGGTCATCACCCCGGACAAACAAGTGGATTCCAAGTGTCATATGGCTGACCTCCTCTTTTAGCTACAGCGACACAACAAGCTACAATAGGCCTTTCCTCAAGATTCCCAGCTGAACCATTCCAACTGAACCTGGCCTGGGCCATGCTTTTGGCCTCTGCCTGAAACCCTGTGAGTCTCTAAATGCCTCCCCTGAGGTCGTGGGGACATTAGAAGGGTACTCCTGTGGTGGATTGGAACTTAAAGGACCAAAGTCAGAAGTTACAATCTTTGACCAGGATGAAACTGGTTGTTGTATCCGACCCGCACTCCACTGCAGTTAGTGTTAACTTATGCCTACGTTGTGGTCCTGGGCAACCCTGACTATTGACTATCATTAGCGCTTTGTTCTTTTTGGCACGATTTCTACTTAAAACTTTAAAAAGAAATATTTATTCGGTACCCTTTATTGGATTTTTGTTATTTTGGTGTAATTTTGTCTATTGCATTTTGGTCTATTTTTTTAATTCATGGTTTGCATTTCCCCTTTCTACTGTTTTGGTACTGCAGAAATACCTTACACATTGCCTTAAGCTATGCTTGTCTGCTCTGTGCCACAGCTACCAGTGGGATGAGCTCGGGGTAGTTTAGTGACCTGAACAATTCACCTTGTGGTTGTAGTCATACTCCCTTTAATTATCCAATTTTTTGCACGTGTACTTCATTGTGGGAGGAGAAAGAAAACAAGCTCATAAAAATATTCCACTGTATCAGTTGTAAATAGGCTTAATAAAAGAGGTGTGTGGATGCACACCTCTTTTCAGGACCTACTGGTGAATGTTTTAGTGGACAGATTGGTATTCTGGCGGCCTTTCATTTTGACCATGTTTTGGTGTATAAGATTTATATGGCTCTCAACAAGCTAGGAGCCACGCACCAATTCTAGAACTTCCTTCACAAGAATCCTCTACCAATTCAGTTTCTTTTTTTTTGTAAAAACATATCTTTATTACACCTTTTACAAATTAATGACATTTCCCTCCCTCCAACCCCCCAAGTGGACCATGCATTCTTATAATTAATTCAAATCACGTAGAACATATTGATCCAGCATTTATACATATAAACTTATCATTCCCAATACTTGCGGGACAAAGAGAGAAAGAAAGGGCGAACAGAGAAAGGAGATGCGAGGACAGATTGCCCTGTTGACCTCCAAGCCCCACATCTTATAAGCTGTAAAGAGAGTACTCTCCTAACCTTCTTCAAATGTGGCCACCCAGCTCGTCAAAGGGACCCATACCCTAGACCCTTTCCTTTTTTTGCATATACTGCTGCTACCATATGGTAGATATCTATTAAACGAGCGAGCCATTGTTGGACTGATAGTGGAGAGTGGTCTCGCCATGCCATAGCCAAGCATAGCCGAAAAGCTGCCATTGCCATAAACACAAATGCTTATGCCTGTTTAAGGATTGATTCATTGCTAACCCCTAATAATATGAGTTGCGGGCTCATTACTATATTTATTCCCAGTCTTCCCTCCAGAAATTCTGTGATGTCGCCAATCAGACTCTTTAAGGCCAGGCAGATTGCAAATATGTGTATCAGATCCGCCCTGTATAGATGGCACCTGGGGCAGTGCACGTTATTAGTACCACCCCATTTAGCAATTTTCACTGGCGTATATTATAACTTATAGTAGGATTTAAAATGCTGTACTTGCAGAGAGGCGGCGATTAAAATAATCTGTGCCAAGTTTCTAGACTCCAAGAGGGCGTCTGTTCCTGCCTGAACCTTCTCTTCCCACCACCTTTCCTGTTTTTCTAAAACATTTGGCTTGAGCCCATTCAGCATCTGATAAAATTTCCCAATGGAGGTTTTCCTGCTCAGAACTCTATCAACCAATTCAATCCTAGAAAAGCCTTTGGCTCCTCCTACTTTTTTCAATAATAAATCTGTAGATATTTGAAAAACTTGTGATGTCCTAGCTTAAACTTCTGCCACAGAGTCTCAAACTAGATGACTCCCTCTCCTGAAAGAAGTCTTCCAATTTTACAGGGCCTCCCTCTTCCCAGCGATTCATTTAAGAGTTCCAAAAGATTACCGGAAGATTGGGGTTTTTATGTAATGGAGTATAAACATTCAGCAGGCCCATCCCTACCTTCTTCCAAACTGCTGCCCATACTTTGTACGAGCAGCGAAGAGTCTTGAATCTGACTCTTTTATAACACCCATACTCTAACTGTCTCCACAATACTCCACATGCTGCGTCTCCAATCAAAAGCTCATAGGGGGTGGGACTTTGAAAATCCTCTTGTTTAATCCCCAACAAAACTGACATCTGTTGCAGAGCAGCTGTCCAGTAGTAAATTCTTGTATTAGGTACCGCTAGCCCCCCACGCTCTCTCGGGAGGGTCAGATATTTCAACGCCCTTCTAGGCCTGGTGTATGCCCACAAAAATCTAGAGATCATCCAATCTATTGCTTTAAACCATTGGTTCCCTATTTCAAGAGGGATGACTCTAAAAAAAAGTAAAGTATTTTGGGCAGAAAAAACATCTTGATCATGTTAGTTCTTCCTATTAATTAAATTCGTAAATTATTTATGCTACACAATTCCACCTTTGTATCTTTTATTAATGGATTTAGGTTTGCCTGCATGATTTTGTCTACATCTGCTACGATTTTAACTCCCCAAATAGGTAGCACCCTCTACTACTCGCCCATCCTCGCATTCAACTTCTGTATTTTAACAATTTGAGTCTTATCCTGATTTAAAAGATATCCTGTGAATTTACCAAACTGTTTTGCCTCTTCATCTATTGGTTGTAGTGCTTCCCCGGATTCTGCAGTAACTATTGCAAATCATCGGCATAAGCCAGTATTTTTGTTTTCCAGTTATGTGACATAAAAGGCTGAATTAGATTGCTATTTATTATCCTCCTTATCAAAGGATCAATATACAGGGCATATAACAGGAGAGAGCAGGGATATCCCTGTCTAGTACCTCGCTGTATTTTTATAATGTCCGAGTGGCCCCCAATCAAGAAACCCCCGCCTGGACAGCTTGTCTAAATGAGGGACCTCCAATACCAACGGGCTGTGATCTGACATTACCATGGGATATCTCTCTATTCGACTGTCCTGTAGAAGATCGTGGGATATATAAAAATAATCTAACCTTGCAAAGACTTTATGTGGCATGGAATAATATGTAAAGCCAGAATCCAAGGGAAATTTCTCTCTCCAGACATCCCTCAAATTATGAGTGGATCCTAAATCCAGCAAAGACCTAAGAACCTTAGGTTTATGGCCTTTATAAATTCTGGCAACCATGCCAGCCAATTCAACGTTCAGATTGATATTAAAGTCCCCGCACATGATGAGAGGGAGTGGCCCTAAGGATAGTTCAGAGTTTAACCATTCAAACACCGCTGGGTCATCTAAGACAGACCCATACACAGTACAAAGTGTGAAACCCTCATTAGGGAGCTGATACTCAGCAATGACCCAGCATCCGTATTTAAATTCCTGAACCCTGTCGAATGACCCCACCCCTTCCTGCGCCAAGATTGCCACCCCTTGTGTACGTGTTCCTTGTAGAGTGCTACCTACCACTTGGTATCCCAGAGACTCTAACAATGTTTTCCTAGACCCCTCAATATGTGTCTCTTGTATACATATGATATCTGCCTTGAGATAAAGCATATCAAGAGCAACCCTACGTCTTTTCATGGTGTCATTTAACCTACAGATGTTAATGGTTGCAATCCTTAGATTAATCATTCATAAATAATTTTTAAA
Source organism: Calotriton arnoldi (assembly GCA_963921515.1). Lineage (NCBI taxonomy): Eukaryota > Metazoa > Chordata > Amphibia > Caudata > Salamandridae > Calotriton > Calotriton arnoldi. The sequence goes on along the minus strand of CAWUFW010004930.1, from coordinate 479,818 downwards.
AAGCCCATTGTCCTATCTTACACACTTTGTTCTGCCCTCAAACCTCCTCTTGTGTATAGCTGTCCATGTCCACTTGGGTAAACTCCACTTACCCTACCCCACCCAAGCCCCAGCCAACCCCCCCTACTACTCCCACCCGTCAGCAAATGAGCTAATAGGTCAGATCTGACCCTAGTGATGCCACACACTCCACCTGCCCGAGGTGCCCCCAAACTTCAGCCCTCATATACAAAAGCCCAGAAAAGGAAAAAAGAACACAACAGAAAACTGAAAATTCTGGTGATCAAATAATATACTCGAATTAACCAGAGAAGAAAGAGACCCCCATCATAGCGTCCATAGACTGCAGCTACCGACACCCACCAAGAGTTTAACAGTGTGGGAAGCCTTTCATTGTGGTCCTGACAGCCGCAAACCTCCCTTGATCTCCTTCATGTACTCTTGATCCTTAATTTCAGACTTAAAAACCAGCACCGTCCCATTAGATCTGACTTGGAATCGGGCCGTATTTAGTAGAAATGCCTCTCTACCTAGTCCCTGAAAAAGTGATATCAGCTGGCGTAGTCTCCACTGCCTTTCCATGGTAGTGTGGCAGAAGTCCGGACAGACAAAGAAAGTATGCCTCTCGTAGGTGTGCTTGGCTTCTGGTCTTGCCTTGTCAAATATGGTTTGTTGAAGGAGGAAGTTACTGAAGAAGACTAGGACTGCCCAAGGCCATTCAGTTTGTCCTGCAACATAATTTTTCTTCAACATCATCGGAAAACGATGAGCTCGCTGTACCTCTGCATCCCAGTTCCACTGCGGTAGGTCGGGGAAAGCTCCTTTTAGAAGTCCAACCATAAAAGATCTAATTTCATTCCCTTTGTGATTTTTTGCTAGACCCGGAAATCTGAGATTATTTCAGTGCTGTTGATACTCATATTCCTCAAGCTTCCACATCACGTCTGGCATTTGGGTATCCTGGGCCTCCTTATGTTTTTGAAATTTCACAACTTCCCCTTCTATTGCTCTGGTCTTTTCCACAATGAGGGTCACTCTCTCTTTCATTTCTGAGCAGATTTTACTAGTCTTCAGAATTGACCCTTGCAACTTTTTGTAGCCTGATGAGCCCTACGGTTTTCCAATCAGGCCTCCCCTTGCATGTGTTTTAGAGTTGAGTCCACAAGTTGAATAGAGGGGTGGTCTACAGGGCTTACAGAGTTGCTGGGGCCAGCGTGAGTTAAGCTTTTTCCTCCCCCGTCCTCACTATAGACCTGACTGGTTGCAGAGTAGTCCCATCTTAGTTTGCGGGAGGTACTAGTATCTGTATCTTGGCCAGTTTGGCTTGTCCTGGTCTTCATTCTTCATTTTTGAGTGGGAACTTCATTATGCTTCCCCCCAGGGCTAACCGATGAGCCCTCAGTCCCTGAGTCCTCATCTGTAACTGCCGCACTAGAGGCTGACAGCTCAGAGTCATCCATTAACAAAAACAAAATTCTCCCCCAGTTCTGGAGACCCCAGCAGATTCTTTAAACCAGTTCCAGGCAGAGCAGTCCCACATGGATCAATATTCAGGGGTAAGGGTAGAGGAGGATAGTCTGTGCTTACCGATAGGTCCATAGAGAGATCCCTCCTTTCCGGGAATTGTGGGCCCTGGGATCCTCCCCTGAGCAGTTTGCTCTCTGGGCAGTCCTGCCCAGGCATTGGTATCCCGTCTCCAGGTACCTTAGCTCCTTCCGCTGACAATGTTGTCTCCACAGGCGGGGAGTTCTTCTGAGCCCTTCCCGTCACTCCTATCTGCACAGGAGCAGAGGAGGCATTCTCCACCTTGGACTCGCTAAGGGTAGGCTTCAATTCTGCGGTAGCTGGCGAGAAAGCCTCCGCTATCAGTGGGTGCTTGGAGCCGCCAGGATCGGCGCCTGCTTCTCGCTGTTTCCCTTGGGTTTCCAGCTCAGCTTCCTTCCATGCCTGAGCAGCGGCTTCCTCCTGCTTCTTGGCCAGAACGTCTCATGGGGTTGGCTCAAAGCACGTCCCGCTGCTACTCCCACAGCGTCTTTTACAGCCTTTTTGATCTTAAGAGCCATTTCTGTTAGGAGAAGCTGCTCAAGCCTCCCCAGCAGAGTGCTGACCGCCAGCCTGACCACCCACCAATCCGCCACAATCACACTACACGCTCCTCGGAGTTGGTTACCACTCTGCCTCCAGAGCCACGAAGGGTCAGCAAGGTATGTGTCTTTCACCATACTATTCCACCATTTCTGTTTCCTAAGGCCAAAACACCAGAGCACCTCTCATAGCGGTCAAGCAGCCGCCATCTTCCTCCACAAATTCAGTTTCAAAGCATGATGCATTATAAGTACCAGAGTAAAAATGTCATCAGTAGTCACAGTTTGCTGTGAAGTTTGTCTGATGGTGGGGAATTAGGTCATTTTTATCAGCCCAGTCTAGAATATACTATTTTTTAAAAGGTTGCTCAGGAATCAAAAAATATGAAGCTGTTCAGATTTACAGTAATTCCATTACCCAGCCCAGTGTCAGCTGGTGTTCTTCGATAAGTACTGGGGCATAACATTAGCCCCGCATTCCTGGGAAGTGAGTTGAACTTGTCATTTGAGGGTTTGAGGTATTCTTCCCCCGAGAAAACTTTGAAAAAAAATGTGGTCAAATAGCAATTAAAGCATGATATGTCAGAGGTTTTGTGGAGCGGAGGCAAAGGCTTTTGTTTTGCCTCTCTTAGGTTTCTAAGCCCATAAACATCTCATAATTAGGAAGACATGTTCTCTAGTGAAAGGGAAAACACAGAATATGGTGCACTTTACTGGTGATGTTGAGTTAGCTGCACTAAGAAGGAACAAGTGGGGCTTTGTGTTTTATTATTAATATTATTAAAAGTGTGCTATAATTGTTGAGTGAGGCCCCAAAATGTGTGGGGCCTGGAGCAAGAGCCCGGCTGCCCTCCCTTTGTGACGGCCATGTTTCAAAGCACAATTTTCACACACAATTTCTAAAAGGCCATATGCTCTGAAAGGGCACGCATTAACTATTTCAGTTTTTTAATGGTGTGCCAATGAACCTTAATTATTCCTAGGAGTAGATTCCATATTTCTTTTCAAAATATGTAATATTGTCCCCCATATATGTTAAGAATTGCCTCAAGTGTGCCATTGCTAAAATGTTGTCATAGTTGCATACTAAGAACTACATACAATATACCAGTACCATAGTTTTGCCGTTGATACTGCCTATAAACCATAGGTGCTCTGAATGTCAAAAATACCTACAGAAAGTAAGGGCCATAATTTTCCCACAGGTGCCTCCCCTCACCCATGGCCCACGGTTATCCTCCCTTTAGCCCAGAATTAACTCCAATGGGCCAGGTCCAGCATTTTGCCATAAATACTCACATTTTCTAAGAAATACCGCCTGTAAGCCAGGGCCTGCATTGTACCATGTGTGCCCTCCCTTGTGACAAGGATTTCTTCCAATTTGCCATAACCAGCATATTGCCCTGGCTGTCTCCATAAACCAAGAATTATCTTGAGAACGTCATGGCCAGCAGCAGATTCACACGCATACCACATTCTCAACCACACATACTCTCACTTACTAATTCCCACTAGAACTCTGTTTTCCTAACTTTTGTCAGTCACTGTCTGAGTTACACTCACACGGTCTATTTCACAAACACACTTAAACACACTCACATTTACTCAGTAATAAGACTTTGACAGAGATGACTTTGAATGCATTATATATATATCATACATTAAATTTACGCCGGTGTAATATTGCATACTTCCGGCATTTCGCCATACCCTTGTTAATCAAAATGTCAAAGACGACGCAATTATGACTGGCTGTGTAGTTGAGATTCCATTCGAATAAAAATGTTATCACAAGAGTGAAATGTATCCTCGCATCCAAAATGAACCTGGGGATGCATTCCATGCATACAAATAGTGCAAAATGCCAGACCGTCATTCTGCTTAATAATGCATAACTTTAAGTGATTTTTGGTGCATTTTACATAATTTCCTCTAAGGATATTATGCAGGCAGTGTCCAGGCCTAGTCATATGTATTGCATTTGTTGTGTGTATTATGAGTTGCATAGCTGTTGTGCACGTAATGGATCCTACACCAAACCATAACGCACACATTTCAGTGTTTTTTAGGTCTTAATTTGTAACCATAATTGCACATTAACTGTGTTTTGGGGGGAATTTCGCAGTTGTTTTAAACAAACGTTGTGGCTTTATAACCAGCACTAACTATAACTTCACTTTAACCTTTGCTTTTTTCGATAGATAGACGGACGGATAGATAGATAGATAGATAGATAGATAGATAGATAGATAGATAGATAGATAGATAGATAGATAGATAGATAGATAGATAGATAGTATTTAATTTTGTAGGGTACTGTATACTGACTGCCTAACATTTGTTGTATATACAAAGCAACAATTGGTAAGTTAAATCAAATGCAATGCCTTACGACATGTGACATATGAAGTTAAGGCGGTTCCGGCTGTAACATGTTCTCTCTACAAAAGTTATATTTTTAACTAAATCTCTAAAGTGGAAAATACATTTTATTAAATATGGGATACCGGCAGTCCTGTCTCGTTTCTCAGGAAATCAAATATTTAAATGTAGATCTAGATAGAGTTCCACACAAGGTGCAACCAAACACATAATTGGTGTGTCTGAAAAAGTGGCTGAATTTTGTGCAGTTACTGATAAAAAGCAGCAAACATGAAGTTTCTGATGTCTGCTTTGTTATGGTGTTTATCAGCAATTGGCATCGCGTGAAAATGACATCTTCCCGCTGTGCCACATCCATCAACCTGTGCTTATTTACGGCGCAGCACCTGCAGTAATTATCGTCTTCATTATCCTCACCGACATTACAGCAACAACAACGGGAAAGATTGATTGCTTTAGAGTGACATATTCTTTAAAGCCGTTGCACGCACTCTAGCAGCGAGCACGTTTCCGTTTTTCCATGGCTGAGCCCAAAGCCTTTTAATGTCACAGAATTATCATGTATCGTGATAAATCAAAAAAAAAATGGACCCTACCGAATCAAATCATAATTTATAAAATGGTTTGGTGGAGACAGATTTTCGTCATTTTCAAAAAATATGCTCAAGTAACTCGAGATACATATTCGTCTACAAATTATGCAGTACATTTCCATATAAGCAGAAGGTGCTACTAAGCATAGGTAGAAGAATGCTGGCACACACAATTCGCTCCATTTAAACATCCAAGTCCCAAATTGTGTAAGAACACTGATGTAGATGTAGCTATTATTACAGACAGTCTACGCTTTTGCTCCTCAAAGCCATTACCCACGAATCACCAGTAAGGCTTGGATTACAAACTGCACAGGTCAGGGGTCCCGGAATTACTGTGGCCCGAATCTTCAATTCCAGACGATAATTTCGCAAGTTTTGTCCTATTACATTTTTTTGGGCCCTTGAACCAAGACTGACATGCTGTGCCCGGAATTAGAGCGCCCTTTATCGTATGCACAGTCCTGATTCTGGGCTCACTTCTGCTCAGAAATTAAACTTTTTTTTCAATAAAAGAGATATCTCCCCCACCCCAACCCCTCCCCCCAGCTGTGCAAGCATACCACGGGCCCTTCCGCAGTTCCATTCTCCCATCAATTATGGACACCAAGACCTTTGTGGTGTTAGAACGGCTGCAGTTTATACACATTGTCAGCTGGTACGTAAGTTAGCACGATTGCACCGGTCAATAATATGTTCAGCTCTGTACATCCTACAGTTCACAGTTGGTCCACAGTATAATCTTATCTTTATTGCATATCAAAACATCACACGCATAATCCGCAATGCATTATTACCCTGTAAATCAAACGTCTCTAGACAGGGTGTCATAAATCGCTGTTTGTCCTTTATGTCTCTTTTGTCTGCCCTCGAGTGTCCCTGACGTTTGGATTCCCAAGCACCTCGTTCAGGAAATTGCCCTTTTATGTCCTCGAGTGAATATGGGGCATATTAACAAGGGCCGGCGATAAATATCGCAAAGCGCGCTTAGCACTTGCATATTTATCGCCGGCTATCTCTGGAATTTATCGCCCGGTTAGCGCGTTATCAACAACGCGGATCGCGAGACGATAAAAATTCCGGAGATAGTGTGGATATCACCGTTTTCCATGGTGGAAAATGGCGATATCCTAGATGATAGGGCCTGTGGTCTTAGCCACAGAATCCACCCCCCATGTTAAGTATGCCTTAGTCAGGAATTTAACAGACGTTAAATTCCTGCGTTAAGTCATACTTAACGCGATTTAAAAAATCGCTACCCTTCCTTGTTAATATCGCGAAGCTGCCTTCGCGATATTTTCCCTGGTTGGTTTCACAGCCACGCCTACTTTGCATCTCATTAGCGATGCAAAGTTAGGCGTGCTGGAAACGGGCGCTAAGTCAGCAAAACACGCGATAGCGTGTCTTTGCTGATAAGGCGATGCAATTATCGCCGCTTTTTGCCCAAAATCGGACGCTAAAGCGGCGATAATTTCATAGCGCCGCCTTGATAATATGCCCCAAAATGTTTTGTTGCACCTTTTAGCTACCCTCCTTTGACTTCTTTGTGGCTGCGACACCCACGTTACCTGGCGTGGGTGGGTAGCATCAGCTTCACAAGGGCCCCAAACAATATGAAGGAACGCCACCCGCTTCCCTCGGTCGCCCTTTTGGCCACCTTCTTGGCCACACCCTTTCCCCTGATTGGGGCTTACAAATACAAACTTGTTTGGGCCACCTCTCTGCCCCCTTGTTTTTGGCGTGCTCTTTTCGTGCCATCTGCTGCCGTGCCCTTTGGGAGCCACCCACGGGGGGTTAGCCGTCATCCCTCTAGGGTCAGCTGCGACTCCCGTTCCTGCAGGACTTCTCTGCGGAAACAGTGCGAGCCACAAGGGGGAAGATTTATAAAGACTTTGAGCTGCTGTAAAGTTGCACAAAGCATTGCAATATCTTGATAGGGTATTACTTTGCAGCACAAAACTTTTATGCAGAGGTAAGGTACCTTTTTTTGCAGAAATAACACTTTGCACGACTTGGTGCTACTTTGCGTCAAGGGAGAATTCAATGGGTGGCACTTGAGCATACCAGCCTCCCTACTCAAATTGACAGACTGGACTTTGTGTAAAAAAAATAACACCTCCTTGAGGGAGGCGCAAAGTTGCAGAAATCTTTTTATTTCTTCTAACATTTCACACATTGCATGTGTGCTGCACCGTATCGTACACATCCAATGTGTGAAAAGTTCTAATGTTTGTCTAGGCATAAGGTTTTGCACTGGTCCAGTTTAAAAGCTATTTTAGACATCTCACACACACACACACACCTTTGCATTATGATTCAAAGTTGTATGTGTGTTGGGCTTGGCAACCTATTTGTGCTGCAAGTTTTTCGAAAATTTCCAAGTTAGAACCTCTGTGCCAAAGTTTATAAATTGGAGAAATTAAAGAGAGTTATAAAACTTTCATGAGGGCCTTAGGAATCTAACAGGAAAATATTCGATCCTAGCAATAGATAGAGCAAGACTGACAATAAACACGTTAACTACATGCTTATGATTGCTGTATTTTATGCAGAACAACAACAAGCAATAGTTCAGTCTGAACATGCTTTGAGTTTGTGTTACAAATCAATTCGCAAGGCAAGCTCAGGTTTCCATTAATGCGAAGCAGCATATATCAATATGAATCTTTAAATGTATCTGTCGAATCACCAGAAGATGTTTTCAAAGGCAGGCATATATATAAATTGCAAATATTTTCAGATTTTCCGGTTCAGGAAACATTGTGCAGTCGGGGAGCTCTGAAGGAGGTTCCCATGGGAAGCTGGGCGCAGCCCAGTCTTCCCATGGGATCATTCGTGGGGAAGAATGACGTTGCAGGGCAGGGTAGGCTGGTTAGTGGGTGGGGCAGGGGTTAGCATATGGCTACTTTTAGGAGTCCAGAGAGAGGGTCAGCCTCTCTCTGGCTCATGCCCCTTTGCATGCAGGCTGATCTGTTTGCACAGTCCAAGGGCGTTTGGGGAGGCCTGTTACAGGTACGAGACTAGCCTGCTCCGTCATGGTGGAGGAAACTGAGGCGGTGCGGGCTGCGTCAAGAACCCTCAGGGCTGCCAGCAGGGCCAATGTGCTGTGGCCTGGGGTCCTATCTGAGGCCTGAGTAGTGATGTCACGGCCAACGCAGGCCGCTTCTGTAGGTGTGGCGGCGGCAGTCATGGCTTGAGCGTCGCCACCCGGTAAGGCCAAAAGAAAGGGTAAGTTGGGGTAGGGACGCATCGCGTCACTACCGACAACGAAGTACAGGCTCTGCAGCAGGCGTAGCAGCTTGCCGGCTTCTGCCCCGCAGTCCGCGGGTGAATGCGGCCTGACCGGGCCTGTGCCAAGGAAGGGTGAGCAGAGGGATTTTGGTGGGCTGGCCCCACCCAATGAGGTAGGGGGGCTGGAGTTTCCCCAAAGTTTGTCCCCCTGGGGGGCCCCGGGAGACATAGGTGAGGAGAGGCATGAGAAGAAGGGGCCCCTGGATCTTTCCAGTCCCCTGATGAGGGTAGGGCCACAAACAGCTAAGGGCTAAAAAGGGAAGGCCACACAGAGGGTCTTCATAGCGACTCCCCACGTAAGGCAGACACAGTTGGTGGCTGGGGCAGGAGACAGCAGGTACAACTCCCCCGCTCATGACTGCGCCTCTAAGGCGGTGGAATGCAATTTCTCCATTCTTGGGGGCGTGGGCAACGCACCAGCTAGCAAATGGCAGGGGATTGATCTGGAAGAAAGAATCACGCAGCAGTGGAGGCTGGTCCAATAGACAGGAGAGGTGGGCCAGGCTCTGCAGGGAGAGGGACAGGTCCAGACGAAGAGGGTCAGGGGTGCCCCTGGAGGGGCCGATTGGGGGGAATCACACCTGGTAGCTGGGTTAGGGTACCTAGTGGGGCCCTGGGCAAGCAGGAGTCAGGTGGGGCTTCGGGCCCATGGTGCCAGCTGCGCAAGAGGACCACAAGGTTGGTGCAGAGCTGCGGTGGGCAGAGAGGCAAGACCAGCACCAGAGGTTGGGAGGGCGTTGGAGACCCCAGTAGGAAGCAAGATGGCACCAGGGCTCTGGGCCGAAGCACTAGGGGGTTCATCAGCGGCCTTCCCTACAGCGCAGGAGCAGTCGCTGCATGCTGGGATGCCTCCCACTCTCTACGGGAGGCTAGTTCTGAGTGGATGAGCCTGCGGTTGGAGGTTCGAATGAGGTATGTGTGAAAGAGGATGTGTTGGAGCTGGATTATGAGGAAGGGAGCGACGAGTGGGAAGAAGGTGAGATGCATGATGATGAGGAGGAGTGACCGCCTGCATTTCGGGGTGAGGAAGCAGTGGGGCAATGACCTCTTCAGTTAGTGTTTTACAGAAGTCAAGTGCGGATAGAGTGGCCAGCACCTGACAGCGAACAGAGGTCCCAGACAGGGATCCCACAGGACAAAAAGGATCTAGCTGATTTTTCAGAGGTAAGGGTGACTGTTGGGCAGTTTGGGAATCTCAGCCGACGGGCTCCACAATGAAGGAATGTAAATCTGTGGGGGATGGTGATGGGAGAATTAATGGGGCGGATGCCCAGCTATTGGGGTGCCGTTATTGACAAATGTGAGGTGACTGCCAAGGACGACAGTGCACTTAGGGGGTCTGAGGTTCCTAAGGCTGCTGATACAGAGGCGGCGAGGGGGAAAAAAGAGGATGAGGAAGAGGGAATCCATCAGAAACGGTTGCCCTAGATGGGGTTGATGATGCCCTTGGAGTCGCATGTCTCAGAAAGAAACAAAAAGCGCATCTGAAGACACGAGTATGTAGGCGTGTTTAAGTTGTTGCACAGGGACATTCAGGTGAAGGAAGGGTCCAAGGAAGAGGAGTGGGAACTGGCTAGGTGGCCGCAGGTGCCTATTAAAATGGATAACTGGACTTCAGCCGTCCTTATCTTTGCCCGCATTTATTGCAAAAAGTATGCTGACAGGGCCATTGCCCTGTTCAAGTATAAGGACATAATTTGCAAAGCACAGCTGCATTTTGGAGGTTTCATGTGGCTCAGCTACGATGAGGAGTTTGGGGCTCGGGTTAGCCTTAACCCAGGCAAGCCATGGGGGGATGTAGATTCAGAGCTATGGATGCAATGGATGTCCTCGGCTCAATCATCAGCATCACCCCACACGGCGAGTGGTCTCCCCATTATGTACAAGCCCTGTCAACCTCATCCCACCCAGCAAGGGGCGGGTGCAGCCCCCAAGAGTACAGGCACAGGTGTAGGGGGCCTGCTGGAACTTCAACAAAAGATCATGTTCTCGATACCCGTACAAATTCAAACATGAGTTCCCCAAATGAGGGGGTACCCCGTTACACAATGTTTTACTTTGGCAAGTCCCTCAGAGCAGTGGAGAGCATCCAGGAATAAGGGACCTCAGAGCCCTCCTGGACCAAAGGGCTCCTACGCCAATTAGGCTGGAAGCGCTCCTTCCTGGGCTGTCGATTTATTCTGACAAGGAAGCAGCATTGAAACTGGGGTGGGGGTTCAGAGAAGGTTTCAGAGAAGGTACCAGGGACCCACGGCCAGAAGATTGGCAAACAATTTGCGGTCAGCCACAAGTGCACCTAGCATAGTCCTCGATAAGGTGAGCAAATAAGTTGCAGAGGGCAGAATAGTGGGTCCTTTTCAAGACTGGCCACTGTCCGATCTCATTATATCCCCATTAGGAGTAGTTCTCAAAAAACAAGCTCAGGTATTCCGCTTGATCCATCACTTGTTGTGGCCGGAGGGCTCTTCGGTGAACAACTTTATTGAAGTTGAGGAAACAAGGGTGGAATATGCATCGGTTGATGATGCTATACGCCTGATTCAGGTTTGTGGCGAAGTGTGACATTAAGTTGGCTTTCCAGCTTTTGCCCATTCATCCAGAGGTTTTTCCTTTGTTGGGGATACAGGTCGAGGGTGACATTTACATGGACAGAGTGCTGCCAATGGGTTGTGCCATCTCATGTGTTCTTTTTGAGATGTTCAGTACCTGCCTTCAGTGGGCCTTTGTGAAGGGTAGTGGACACCGCAATGTGTCTCACTACCTGGCTGCCTTCCTGTTCGTGGGTTAAGCAGGGTCGGGGAGTGCTTCTGGACTCTGAGGCATTTTGAGGTCATGGTGACAGCTTTCGGGGTTTCTTTGGCAGCTGAGAAGACTGAGGGCCCCGCAACAGTTCTGACATTCCTGGGGATTTAGTTGGACGCGGTGCACATGGTTGCTAGGCTACCTGGGGCAAAGGTGCGGGAGATTCAGGCTTTCCTGGATGAGATGTTGGGTATGAAGTGATTGGAGCTCCGGGTGGTGCAAAAATTGTTAGGTTTCCTGAACTTTGCTTTTAGGGTGGTAGGGGGAGGCCAGACTTTTTGCAGACTGTTGGGCCTGGCCATGGCGGGGGCAATCCTGCTCATCTCAGAATACAGATTTCCAGGGGAGTGCGGGCTGACTAGCAGGGTTGTCAGTCTTTCTTGCAGGACTTCAATGGGGCAGCTATGCACTTTCTTGATGATAACACTGTATGGCAGGTTCAAATTTTCTCAGATGCATCAGGGGCTCATGGTTTTAGTCTCTTCTGGGACAGTCGCTGGTGGGTTGAGGACTGGTCAGGGACCTGGTTGGCACAACGGTGGAGCATTGCCTTCCTGGAGCTTTTCTCTCTGCTTGTGGCTTTGTCCGTCTGGGGCAAAGAGCTTGCGAACAGGATGGTGTTGTTCCACGTGGACAATATGACCATGTTGGAGCTGGTAAACTGGCAGAAAGCAAGGGACTTGAGGGTTTTGCGTTTGTTGCGCAGATTCATGATATTGTGCATGCAACTGAATATAGTTTTCAAGACACAGCACATCCCTGGGATCAACAATTCTATTGCTGATTCCTTGTCTCATTCATAGTGGCAACATTTTCACAGTTTGGCACCTGGAGCGGAGACATGCAAGATGTCAGTCCTGGCAGATATCTGGGAGAGGGGGCTTGAAAGCATTTAGGCTGGCCGATAACTCTTTAGCTGTGTCCACAAGAAGACGTTATTGCCTGGCCTGGAGTGAATTTGTATCATTTGAGGGCCATCCCAAGAGGTGGTCACTCACAGACCAGATGGAGCAAGAAAGGAGGGTGATGGGTTTTGTTTTGTGTCTTATTGACAGAGGTTTGTCGCCTGCCACCATAGCTGGTAAACCGGCTGGTTTGTCCTTTTATGGGAAGCTGTTTTGGGGGTTTGATCCTGCACAGGAAGGCATTCTAGGGAAAGTTCTGAAAGGTTGGGGCAGAGAGAGGTCTGGGAGTGGTAGGCAGTTGAGAGAGGCGATCACTTTCGAGCTGCTCCGTGATCTGCTGTGAGTTTTGCCTGATTGTTGTGTTGACCATTTTGAAGTTGCACTGTTTCCGCTTTGCATAATGTGGATGTTTTTCGGCATCATTCGGGTGTCTGAACCTTTGGGGTTGAAGTGGGAGAGGGGTGTTTTGGGTACTGCGGTGCATCTGGAAGGCCGCAGGTTGGGCATTTGGCTCCAAAAATCTAAGATGGATCAGTTGGGGAGGAGCAAGTGGGTTTGGTTGCAAAAAAGGGGGTTGTGCGTAGGTGTGTCCGGTCAGAGAGTGGAGTGATTTCATTGCCTGGCCTGGGCTCCGGCAGGCAGAGGTTTTTTGTCATGAGAATGGAACTAGACTTACCTCATATCAGCTGTTAAGCATGCTTCGGGGTGCGCTGGGGCGGCTAGGGAAGAATCCGGCACTCTATGAGACTCACGGCGGCCGCACAATTGGGTTGGAATAGGTCGCAGATTCGCCAGATTGGGAGGTCGCAATTGAGGTGTTGCGAAAGATATGTGGGCAAATGAGTGATCGGTTAAGGGGGGGAAGAATTGTTATAAGGGGCCGTTGGGAGTACTTGCTAACATTCTTCCTTTCTTCGGAGGGTGCATAAACGGCCCGATGTGACAAAATGTCGACATGGTTGGTAGGACACTCCTTTATTCACTAGGTGGAGAAATAAGCTGCTCACCATATCTACGGACGTAACCTGGGATTGCACAGCAGTTGGCAACAGGTGCACTGGTGGGGCAGGAGTGGTATGAGATGGGGCAGCTTGTTGCTGTTTTTAACAACAGTTGTGACAAAATGGGGAGCCTGGACATGTTGCTGCTTCACTTGGGTGAAAATGACTTGGTATGGCTCTCTGGGGTCACCCTACTGCAACAGATGCAAAGAGACATGGTGTAAATACAGCGTATGGACTGAATTTGTGCCCAGGCAGAACTGGAGGGTGGCTTAAAAGCATGTGGCAATGGAAAGTGGGGTGTGGGGAGTCAGATGCGGGCCTACCCACCCCTCAGGAGGGGAGGGGGTGTATGCAGGAGAACGATGACGGTGTGCAGGAGGCCCTGGGATAGGGCAAGTAAGTTCTCATTGGGAGGATGTGTGGGGAGAAGAAGGAATAATGAGTCTAGGGATGGAAGGAGCTCATGGGTGCAAGAGAGGAAGAAGAGCGAAGCAACCGGATGGGTGAAAGTTGGGGGGATGTATGAATGGTGCAAGGGAGATAAGTAGACATTGATTAAGATGTTTTTTTATGCTGTTTTGAAATGTTTTGAGTTATTGGCAATCCTGTCCTCAATAAATGGCCTTTTTCACTTTCATGGAGTGTCAAGTGGTGATTGCCTCACCATGGACACTCGAGAGCATGTAATGCAAGCCTTGCTGCAAATGCTGATCATATTTTCGAGGCAAGTCAAGATTTAACCTAACATTTAAATGCAAGTCAAATGTTTTCTTCCATTTTTCTTTTTAGTGTGGCTGTGCGGCGTTTTAATGTAAAATAATTCTATTTCACAGACCCGAGCGACAAATCAAATCTATTTGGATGGATAAACAAGCTTCTCAGTTGCAGTGAAAGAGGGAAACTATGGGAGATAGAGTGGGCTTTAATTATATGTGGCTCATTAAAATGTATTTTTAATAAGCATAAAATTACATGTAACTTATTCAATGTGCAAGCAACTGAGTTACAATATCATCCGGAGATTTTTTGGGTGATAATAATTTGATGTAATGGTACAAGCTATAGAAAGCACATATCACCTGAGGCAATTTTAACTGCTCAGGGGCTTTAGTGCAAAAATCACATGTGCAACTTTAGAGAAATTTATTGATCCAGAGGAACATGGTTTTTGAGCGATCCCTCATGTGCAGATAGAGGATGGCAATTAATGTTCAGTAGGGTTTTTGATGGAAATTATGGCTAGAAATACGATATGTTGCCCCAACGGACGATTCAGGAATGATATTCCAACAAAGCTACAATTGTAGCAAACAGACACTGGTGTGTCATAAATGACTATTTGGCCTCAAATATGGACGTCTCTAAAGTCAATAGATGTGAGGACTTGTGAGTAGGCCTGAAAGTGGTCATAGTCACTGAGATTACGTTTTCCAGTGGAGAGGGAGAGCTGAGGAAATTGCCAAGAACTATCAAGCCAAGGACTGAAACATTGGCCAGTAAAGGAGATCTAAGAAGGAAAGATGCAGATCCTGAAAAAAGTTCTGGTTTCGATTGAGTTTTGCCTGACTAAGGACTAATCTCACCATATAAGGAAACAAGCAGAGTGATTTAATTTGATATTATAGTCTACAAGGAAAAGAAATGCTATGCCTGCTGTAAAAAGGTGGTTTGAGAAAGATGGTAAATACAGATAAAGAACTTAAATTGGCCCTGAAGAACTCTAAACTAGATTCAGGTGTAATTACACAAAAACAAACATAGCACATCTTGGCTAGACAGAGAATAAAAATCATTTTAAAGGGCAAGGCATGATATAATCTAGAGGTTTGCAGTTTAAATGAGTCAACAAGGTCTCAAGATAAGTGGTTGGGGTAAGGCAAGGTCTAGGTCCTGCCCGTGGTGAGGATTTCTGGTTCAGTAATAATGATGGGTGAAACCCAGTGGCTGCTCCTCTGCTATGGTGGAGGAGCGTCGCCCCCCCCCCTCAGCAGTGGCAAAAATCGAAAAATAAAAAGATAATAAACCAGGTTTATTATCATTTTATTTTTCTCTCCCGGGCGAGTCTTGGGGGGGGGGCATCGCAGGGAGGGGCCAGTCATGAAGGGAGAGTGGTGGGCACTGTGATCAGCGTGCATGACAATTTGGCTGGCCGTCTCAGGCCTGCCAGAGCATCATGCGCACTGAAGCTCTCTCCAACCCTAGCAGTGACAGGCTCCCAGTCACCCTGGGAGCACAAATCTTCGGCACTCAGGCCAATCCTGACGCTGCTCTCATGAATGAGAGCAGCATCAGGATTGGCTGTAGGAGATAATGGGAGTATGTGCTGGTGAGGAGGAGAAGAGCAGCGATGTGGCAGGATGGACAGGTAAGTTCTTTTTTTTTTTTATTCGTTTTTTTGTTGTAGTCATTAGTCGCAACCCGCCCACCCCCACCCCGCCACTCAGTGTGGACACCAGCCGCTGCTGGTGGAACCGCAGACTGTTTTTTCTTTAATTCAGGAAATATCGCTGACTCGTTTACTCATTCAGGATATTGATTATGCAGTGAGGGACTAAGGAAAATTGTGTTCTCGTAAATGAAATAAGAAGTGCTTGCCCAGATGGACCACCAGCAAATCTGAGTATCATTCTCAAATCTGGGCGGTTATGAGGGTATTAAATGTAGCTAGTACTGAAGGAGTCATTTATGAGTTATGGTGCCACTCTATTATAGTTCCTATTTATGAAATCAGTAACAGAGATGGACCCTGATCCTATAGACTTACATAACATTAAACATTTTAAGAACGGTCTTGAATGATGAGGAGTGTCCAAAGATGGGAAGGAGAGAAAGACGTTCTCTCAGAAGTGCAATTTGATTTTAAACTAGGATTATATACACTAGAATAGTCTCAAAATGTTATTTTGCTTTCTCAAAATACACTGCTGCTGAGCAAATCTGAGGATTCTTGGCTTGAACATCTAAGTTCAATGTAAAGTAGAAACTATTAAGGACCATACTGACAGAAATGGGTCTAGAACAATACCCGATGACCCTGGCAATCAAATAATATGCACATTTACAGGCAACTGTAACATATGGACAAATGGAGGGGGTACACAGAACTGGTTGAGCTATCAAATCTTGGCACCGCTTCACATTATTTCGCATACAAACAATTGACAGCGCTCTGGTGCTTACAACGCAGTCTCTTAATAAGATTGTCAAAGATTATTCTCTTTTGGTCATATGAACTAATGTTGGTTGAGGTGAAGTACTATGAGGGAGAAGACATCAACAATACATTTCTGGCTTGTGAAGCCAATGTGTCTCCTCAATAAGGCCCAATAATTACCAAATATGGTTAAAGAGTTTTATTTTGGATTACCAATCAATCCAATATATAAGCAAACCAATAATAAGTTTAAAATATACAACAATACATTAGAAAAATTGAAATATCTCAATAGATTAAGTCGCAATAAAACAGGATACATAATTTGATAACCACAGCAATAAAGAAACAAATTAAAGCAAACAGGCATTCCATAAAGAAACTTCCCTTTTCTATTCTAAACATGAATTAATTACAGGGATATCTACCTAGGGGCTCTATTTGAGGAGCATAAAAGGCGTCAGCATATTCAGACTTTAGTAGAAGTCTTGAGAAAAGGAGATAAGTGTTTGGCCTAAAGCTTCACACTTGCAAGAATAAGGCAAGCAGAGAGGCCTGTACCTCTCGAAGTCTAAAGGGTATCTCTGCCTTCTAACTGCGAGAACACCAATTTTAAAGTAACAGGCGATGCAGAAACATCCTTATCTTCTTTCACACCATCAGAAACCAACCAAATCATTACTCGAGCGAGCATCTGCAACATCCCGTCAGTATCCAATCGTGTCGAAATTTTGACTGGAATTCTCAACCTTGACCATCCTTTCATCCTGGTACATGATGAACAGAAGGCCTCTTTCGACCATTACATTTCCATGTTCCCTGCCAAGTTCTTCCCTGCGGGCCTCACTGTTAGCAGTCTAATACAAACTATCAACCTTTCTCTAACTAAAGAGAATCATGATATTACACCTGCAAAGAGGGATCTTGCTGGCAAGGCAAAATTAATTTCAATTGATTCTGTAGTCAGGCTAGGTGTAACGGAGCATTTAATATGCACTTCAAAAACATGGTTATACATACACATGTATAATCTCACGAATAAGTGTAAAATGTGTTAAAAGAATACATTTCAACTGAACATTAGTGTACACATGTATAAATCTCTAATCCCTACAATGGCTTCAGTCCATTAATATGTTTAAATGCTTCACACACGGTAATGAAGTTAAGGCAAACAGTGAATATAATGTCAGTTATATGTATATAATTGCATAATGTATAAGTGTGGAGGCTAAATTACGCTGTTCCACTATCTTGAAGAAGGAATATGGAACGAGTCCTGGGACACTGTGTCAGATTACAATAGATGGCTCTCCCTAGTGCTTATTTGAGCCAGTGTTTGCCAGTGGGGGTCCCCAGCACTTTTTTGGGGGACAGGCACTTATTTTCCACTATCAGACGTTTTCCGAATGAAGAGATGAAAAACTGCACAATTCTGAAAGACGATGGAAGAGAAAGACAACAAAACCATCACAAAGGGAGAAAGCAAGAACTTGCAGGAGTGAAGTAAAGGACCAGAGAGTATCTGCTAGTGGATTAAGGAGGCATGAGCTGGATTTAAGACTACCAGCCTTCGTATTCAGTGCACAGATGTTCAATTGCTCTGGCTGCGGGCTTCTGAGCAGAGATTCGGACACAAGCATTCTCTCTTCTGCAAATTAAGAACTGGATCTCCCTATTTTACTTTCTGAAGACAATGCATTTCTGCTCACCATGAAAAAAAAATAGCTACAAAGACCTAAGGATTATGTTGTATAATAAATGCAATTCCTGGACCTTAAATCTAACATAGCAAAGATGAAAACTCTAGGGGCATTTCACAAAGGTAAAATAGACATCGCTACCTTTGTCTGTAAATATGTTTACACTTGAAAATAACTCTATTCTTGCCTGCCAGGAATTCACAAAAGGATTCCTTGGTGCCATAAATGGTTTTACTACTGTGGATTTTTTTGCCAAGAGAGCAGATAAACACAGAGTAGAAACTGCAAGGGCTCGACAGCAGGCACTGCAAGTTATGGATAGCCTTATAAGTTTGCAAGTGCCCAAAAGCTTGTACATTTGTGGGCATTCACAGACTGAAATCTGATCCCTTCCCATGTTCAAAATGGTTAGAGGTTTATTCCAGCCAAGAGATCGAGGATCTCTTTTTCCAAAACGGGAAGGGGAAAGGACCCCCCTCAGAATTACTAGGGGTGCTGGCAAATGACTTTTAACCCACGGAAAAACATTTTCCCCATGGAGAATATATTTTTTTTATGTGCATTTGCACATTGGTCTCTGTTCCCCCTGTGTTTAATTCACACTATGCTAAGTAGCTGCACATGGTGTAGGTTTCCACTGGGAATGTTTGTGAATATCAAAAATATAGTACATCTTCACCTGTACCTAGGCATTATTTCCACAGGTGCAGATTTATGACTTTTTACATGAACTGTGCCTTATGCTGCTGAAACATGGTAGAGGACAAACTAAAAGAATTATGGCCTGATTCTGAGTTTGTCAGATTGAAGGTGTTATTGATTGCACCAAATAAAATCCAATACCTGGGGTTCTGAATTATGTGGGTGCATTAAATATCACCTATTCCGAGTTTTGGGGGAATAATGTGTGGATTTTCGTGCTTACCACCCAAAAAATACGCATATCTCTGTAAATACTGTATTTTTTTCTTCTGATATTAAGCTTTGGCTTGCTGAGATTTAACAAAAAGGGGAGGTTTGTAACTGAACTGATATTTACCGGGTGTGGTAAATACCCAAACAACTAGGTATTTCAATTCCTGCATAAACAGGGGTTTACCCAGGAGTAGAAAACCTCTGACAAACTCGGAGTCAGCACTTATGCATACTTAGTATATGAATGATCAGCATTTTAAATTGGTAAGTGTAAGACATTGGGTTATTGGTTGAGCGGGGTGAAAGCCCTCACTCAAGCAACATCCACAATCCTTGTCATGGTGAACTACAAAAATCACTAAATTAACCTGTGCTTAACATTCTGGTAGCGTGGCACAAAGGAATTTGGCTTAACATAGAGGCAACAGTTAAAGTAGGTATGCAGCACACAAACAGTAATGAAGTGAAAGCCCAACACATGAAACATTTCAAGCCTATTTTGACAATGAGAGTACATTTTACTAAATAAAATGATATCAGAATGACAAAACTCCAATCAGTAGGGATGGAGATATTCACTTTAAAGTTTTCAGTAGAATTAGCACCAAAAGTGCAAAGCCCCAACTGTAGGTATCTGGTCGCTCCAAACTGGAGCAAAGTCACAAGTTCAGGCCGACCATGCTGAAGCGCAGTCAGGTACAGGGACCAGGTTAGTCTCACTAAGAATTGTACCTTATGCAAGGATTCATGTTGCTTGTCGTTGGTTCAGAATAGGAACTATGCTATGCAATACTGCGATGCAAAGTCCTATGTCGAGCTGTGATGCACTGCGGTGGTTCTGATCAAGAGCTGTGTGGTGCTGCGTCAGGCTGCATTGTCATGCATCGGATTTGATAGAACCCACAATTTGGCATGGAGACGTGCACTCTGGTGCCAGCCAAGGGTCCAGGTCCTGGGTGGCACCTCTTGGAGATAAGGACTCACCCCAGGCATAGGACATCAGCAGGACTCAGGCAGGTCAAGGTGCAGTTCTAGGCAGGTTCAGTGTAGAAGTTCAGCTGGGCAGTTGCAAGGAGGTCTCTGAAGCTTGTTCTGTTCTTTTATCTCACACATGATGTCATCCGACTGACCTTTGCAGTCACTCTAATTAGCCTGAGATGAAGACAAACAGGTTCACATGGTTGTGACGAGAAAATGTTAACTTTCGAAAAGGTGCATTTTCAGAATTGTGTTTTAAAATAGAGAAATTAACCGAGGAAATCTGCATCTGATAATTAGCTTGTCCCACTGCACCTGAGCTGGGACAGCCTACACCCACTGGAACAAAGGAGGATGGCTTGACCTACTATGGAAACAATATAAGAGGGGCTTGCCCTCAATATTTTCTAGCGGTGGAGCTGAGGCTTTTGGGGAGCTCTTTCCACAGACAACTTGAAGTCCCCATATTGGTTAGTTCCAGACTGTTGTGCAAGAGGGTTGGGACGGTGTGGAGGGATGATGCGGCATCCTCGGGTTGGATAGGGGTGCCGGGCTCCTAGAACCTTTCACCCTCACTTAAAAATCCCTGCACAAGGAGGAGGCAACTGAGAAACCCCAAGACCTGGAAGTGACAATAGCGAAATGATTCCCAGCTGGAATTAGAAGTGATCTTATGCCCTGCAAAGATGGACTTGGGGACTGTAACTCCAGCTGACCTCCAGGACTAGGATGGGTCTCTCCACGCCCAATGGCACTGGCCCCTTTTATGTACCTTGAGGAACTGCTGGGGGATGGACCTGCTGGGGACACCTGGATGGTTGTCTTGGACCTTCTGTGGACTGGTCATGGACTCTGCTGAACCACCAGTGTCCTCCAAGAAGCCAGAAGGCTCTGAGAGCTGGTGAATGCAGCAGGGAAGGCGATTTGCTTGCTGGTTGAGGAGGGGCTGCAGAAGATGCCCCAACTAGCAGGAGAAGAACACCAAGAGCCAGGCAGTGGAAAGGTCTTGCACAGAGAGCCAGAAATTCCAGCACCCATGAAAACACATACTTTAGAGTCCAGAAGACCTGAAGAAAATGCTCCTGATGGGTAGGGCTGACCACCAGGTGCACAATGAGCCCAAATGTGCTGCAATTTGCCCAACAGGGCCTGAGAAATGGGCCTGAGAACGTTGTCCCTCACAAGAGGGAAAATGCAAGAAATAAAGCTCATAGTGCTCCATCGTGCTTTCTAAAAAAATACCTCTGGGGAGGGCGAGGTCACAGGATTTGGTACAGTATTATATATTTTCCGCCCTGTGATACTTTCATGCCCATGGTGACCCTCATCTCATCAGGTGCCCATGCAGTAATAGCGGGTCCCAGGGACACCCCTCTGCAGGGACCGCAAGTGATTCATAGGGCGGGAGCATTTCCCACCCTCGTCTTGAGGGGTGGTCATCCCGGCCTTGTGTCTCCCTGCAAATGCTCCTTGCGGATGGGGAATGTGTGCTTTACTGAGGAAGAAATCCTTCCCACCCGAAGGGAGAACAGAATAATTTTTCTGGCTTCCAGGTGGCCCCACAGGGCAGGGGCTACACACAGCAAGCCAGCAGGGCTGTGGGTGCATTTTTATAGCGTGAACTTAACCCTAAGATATCAGGTATCAGAGCGCTTTACATGAGCACCAGTTTCGTTACAGATAGACACATTCATGTTTGTTAGGCACAGGGAGATTAAGTGATTTGCCCAGAATCACAGGATGTTGAGCGTCCCTGCCGAGACTCTAACCCGGTTCCCCAGCTTCGAGGTCGACTGCTCTAGCCATAAGGCTACATCCTCTCCCAATTGGGCTCCCCCTGCAGTCCCCAACAAACCCCTGAGTCTGTGAGTGCCCCTGAAAGTACTGGGGCACCCAAAACAAAAAAAAGAAAAAGAGTGCAGTGCCAGAACGCAAGCAAAAACAATAGAGTGGGTGCACCTGCTCTATTAGATATGCACTGCTTCAGGTGAGGAGAGCCTCATAATGCCTGCAAGAGGCTAAATCTGTATACCGTTTCTTGTGGTGTCCCAAGGTGAGGGGGGGACACCACCCACGCTATTTTTAAAAGCATTCCCAGAGCTGGAGCATTTGCTATTGGACTTCATTATGGTTTGTCCAATGACTGCAATGGCAGTCTAATAGAAGTAAAAACAAGACTCTGAAACACGTTTTGGGATTTAAAATATTTAATTGACAACATTGATAATGGCAACGCAATATTATCATTATATTGAATACATTTGAATATGGTTACTGTCCTCATTGAGTTTAATGGTGGTGCAATATTGAAACATGATGGGATTGATTTTACTAATGTGGTGACACCCTGACAAAGTCAGTAGGCCTGCCTTATTTAAAATGACACCCCATTGTATCGTGATGTTGCATCTGGTGTAGGTAGGGGTATTGTAATTATAGGGTTCAGGACCCATTAGGGATGTAATGTGATATGAGAGTTTCACAATAGGTATTTCTATCCACCTAATGCACATAATTGTAAATTAATGTATAGTATTTAGTAGTGTGTGTAATAAAAGTAATTTTCTGTTTAAAAAAAAAAAAGTGCTGACTGGACAATAGCTTATTGTGGTGTTGTGTACCGGCGAATTGGAATTACTAGCACAAATCCCCTCCTCTGAGTAGACCTTGGACTGCTCTGCTTTGTTACCCTGAGAGAGTCAAGTGCTACAATGAGATTCTTGGTTCCCATTAAAAAGACAATTGAGGACTTGCATCTTTTCGACACTAATAACCTAATTACTAACAATAGGTTTTTAAAGCATAGGTTTGGTCTGTCACAATGAGTAGCAACTATGCTGTACACGAAAAGGCTAATTCTATCTTTTTTGGATTCAAGTTATGTTGGCACGTTTGCTATTGGCTACTAGGACATGTGTTACCCTGCTACATAATACAGTAAAAAGAGAGAGCATTAAAAATCTCTTGGCTGCAATATGTAAAATAGGCAACTTTGTGTTTCGATAGACAAATAATGTTTTCTCTTTCATCATTTCTACCAATGCATGACAAGGATGACGTGTCAATAGAATTGGCAAGTTACAACAAGCATTGCCAAAGCCAATAGGCCTTGCATTAATTTGCCAACACATGTGTATACACAGGCATTCACAAATGCAGTTTACATGCTTTGCAAGCACAAATGTTATTCTCACAATAAAGCCTACCCTATTTGATTGATCATGGCTGCAAAAATAACACAAAAGGATTGCTTTATGTTTAGAATACACATAGAAGACAATGGATCAAATGTGACAAACAGCATGAGGACAAGTAGTACTTTTCAGATTAAAAATAGCCCCATGTGCTTTCAGGAAGGCAGAATGAAACACCAAACAGTCAATAGTGAGATGAGAGGGAGTGTACTCCGCTAGGTGTAGCCAAAGGCCACTCTACATACATTGAAACAAAATTGGTAACAATTTGTCACAGACAGTTGTTCTATCACGTCAGGTCAACCCTGCCGTATTAGTCTCAGGAAAATGCTGATAAAATACCAGAACATGCATATTGTTCTGTGGTTTTGAATGTCTTAGCTCAGAATAAGCGATAATTATTACACATGGTAAATTCTAAACACCTGGTATCAGATTTTAACATGTGCGCTATTTATTCCATCAAGGGTCTAGGCACTCATAATCAAAGCCTATGTATTTATGCATCAAGAGAGTAGAATCTCTCTGTTTTGCACAGTGAAAATGTTTTCCCCATGGTGAAACCCCTTCCCCTATTCCTTCATCACTTTTCGAGATATCAATCTAATGTTAGATTAAATTAGGCCGACTGGGAAAGCTCTCGATATAAGTAATTCAAGAAGATTTGGAATATCTCCAGTCTGAAGATAGCAAAAGCTGAGGAACACTATGGGCCATATTCAGAAAGGCAAATTTACATGTATAGACTTATTGCAGGTAAAAGGTATTCAAACACTTTTCAGTAAATTTACTATTTTGGCAATTCATCATTTACAAGTGTAAAGTTACTCACAAGTGTACACTTGCATATCTCTACCCATGAATTTGGGGGTTGTGGCCTAATATATGAATGTAAAATTACTATATGTCCGTTTTTACACATATGCAGAGGTCTCCACCAGCAGGGCTGATATCTCCCTATGGTATTGTATAGTGAAAAGCTTAAAAGTTAATTTAACTTAAAAAGTAATTTAAATATTAGTGCAGATTAAATTAAATATGCTTTTTAAAAGCAGAATAAAATATAAAATGGTATAGCATTATTAACTTAATTTTCAATTGATTGAATATTTAATTGCATTAAACTACAATTATTTTCCTATTATTTAAAACCCACCTAAAGTATTGCAATTATATTAATTTATTACATAGTAAAACGTATTAAAACGTATGTGTAGAATTAATTGAATTAATTTTATTATTAAAAATTAAAGTTACAATAATATTTACATTCAAAAAGTTAGCTAACATGTTTTATAACAAACATATAATTATATTTTATATATGGGTAATATTTAAATAATAAATCAGGTTTATTTATATTTCAAAAAGTGAAAATCAGTTAATGTAATTTAACACTAGTTCTTATGGGATTTAATGTCCCTTGTTTATTTTCTATGGGAGGGTTTTGCAATACCAGTGGCTGGTCATGTGTGGTGCCTGACTTACTCCAGTTCTGAGCAGAGTACATATACTACTGTTTTAGGTCCTTTTTGCCTGTAGTAACCTTAGAATCCAGAAACATCCCAAAAGCAAAAGCCTGCATCAGGTTTTCTTCTATGAAGCACAGAAAATTTGAAACAACTTATCAGATTTAAGAATCAATCCAAATTTGCTAGCATTCTGGAATGTCCTAAAAACCCACCATACAGAAATCACTAATCAACTGAGACTACTGCCCCACTTTTCCTTATGCTCACACTCCTTGGCTATTTTTCCTTTTTATGGTCTGGCTTGACAGTGCAACTGTCGCCAGAAAGTTTTGTGAGAATCACCGGGATCGTGGCTTTGGCTCCGCCCACTTGTTTGGAGCCAGGAGTACATGTTTTGATTGAGCAGAAGTTATGTACATCTAGAAAAAATGCTTGCCCTCCACACAGCTGTAATCATTTTGTTTATTTATCCAGCTATCTGAGCTTGAACTTTCAGGGGCACGCACATAACATTGTAATGCTATTACATAGCCTTAGATAACTAGATAATGTATGGTGTTTTTTTTTTTCTGGCAGCAGCACAGATGGCAGGAGAGCAGTCATTAACCTACAAGGATGTTTAGCTCTGGCTGGACAGTGCAACTGTCACCTGGCCTTTTACCCTACACCAATCTTATTCTACAGTTCTTTGCTCCCACACAAATACATATGCATTGCCATGCTGTTTACTTGTAATGCTTCACATTACCATGCAACATTCCTTTAAAGCCAGACCTATTGACATTGTCAATGCTTGTTATTCTTTCTAATGTTGTATTTTCCTTGTTCTTTGAGAAGCACTTTGCTGGCCAATTGATTGGATCTGCAAATATCATAATAAATAACTAATTAAATAAATAAATAAATAAATAAATAATGAGCTAGGTCTACGTCATTCACCTTCACAGAAGCATACATTTTTATAGATGACAATGAAAATGAGGTAACTAATGTGAAAGCCTTCACTAAAGGCTTGAATTTGAAATTTGTAAACCAGTTGAAAATGAAAAGGGTAAACATACTTTAAGGCTGGTCTTGCTTTGCATCTCCCCTTTTGAAGTACGTATCTGATTCAGATCAGCCATAAATGGCAGCGGGTGTGATTGCGCTGATTAAATTGAAATATAGATAGATTAGTGAAATGTTAATTAAGACTGTGAGATGTAATAAATTTGCCTGTGGTGCAGGATGCAAAATGTGTAAACTTCATAAAAAGTTACATTACTTAGCTTTGTGTCATTTCTTGCTAGCAGGAAGCCACTTCAAGCAGAAAATGTCTTGCTGAGATGCATTTTATGCTCAAACCAGTTTCGTGCCGATATCTCACATGATGTTTGTACTTGCAGGTTGCCCTTGCATGAACTTTTCTCTGGAGATACTGGTAAACTTTTTTTCACACCACTCACATAATTTGACATATTTTTTTGTGTGAAATTTAATGAAAGTTCTTTAAAAATAGTTGGCAATTTTACATATACAACTAAGCATTGTTGGTCACGGTTTCCCATCACTTGACTGGCTTACTAATATTTTGGACTGAAAGTACGAGGAAAAGGGAGCAGTCTTGACTCCTTGGCTAAATACACACAAACACACACACACACACACACACACACACACACACTCTCTCTCTCACTCGCTTGCTCGCTCATGAAACTTGCTCGTATTAATTCTCCATTAACATATACTAACCGTTAAAATTTAGATAAGACGAAATTAATATGCATTAGACACCGATACATGGGAGAAAAAGCTTACGCATGCTTAAAATTTATGAAAAATAAAATACAACGCGACTAAAACCGCTTTAATTTGCGAAAAACGCTTTGCGCATGTGCAAACGTGAACTACGTAAGAAAGACGTGAATAACTCGCTTTGAGAGGGAAAAACCTCGCGCATGCGCAGGAGAAACTAACTTGTGGTCTTGAGGTACCGCATGCCTAGCATATGCTTGCTCGATTTAAAGAGAGCTGCTGTTATTAACGCTTTTGCCCAAGAGTAATAATAATTACATGGGATAGAGTAGAAGTGGGTGGTGAACAGTGAGAATTATCTGTTTAAGAAAATAACATCTGTTTATGATTCTTTTTATTAATAGTGTGTATTTGGGCCTGGTGATCCTTGACTGAAAAAGAAAATGGCGAAAGCTGCACATGCCCAATGTGTCCATGAAATGACCCGGTGACCGAGAGAGAGTTGAATAACTGCCAAGATCCAAGGATGGAAAGGATGGGAAAAGAAGAAGATGTATCGTTCATCTATGAAGCTTGTATTAAATAAATTACTGCATTTGCAACAAAATATGCATATGAAAACAAAATATATGAATGAGTCGAAGGGGAAGGATTAGCAAACAATAGGTTTTACTAATAAAATGAAATACGTCAGCCTGGTGTGATGAAGACTCCCCTAACCCCGTCCAATCATATTCCGTATTTTAGTAAAATTTGGAACACTTGAGGGTGGGACATGAAGAAATAAAGACTATAACTAGAATGACTTGAGTTAAGCAAGAGAGAGCTGCAGAGACTTTGATGGAGCTGTGAGAGAACCATTGCTGAGCACGAGAGAGACCAGAGAGGGAGAGAGACGAGAGCAGACTCGGAAGATCCAGACTACTGCCTGATTAGATTTGAAGATTGCAGAAGAATATCGAGGAGGGAGAGAGTGTAAGAGAGGGAATTGCTCCAGTGCTTCGGGTTTGTAGATGTCTAGTAAGTATCAGACCTGTCATGATCCTATCCTATAATCTTTGTCTCCTGATCCTGAATCAGGGGACCCTCACCAGTCCTTTGGCCAGAGGGGTGGTTTTCCAGTCATCTTTATTAGGTAAATGTCATTCCGTCCAAAATTTGCATATTTCTTTGCAAATGTATTATAAAGTGCCTTTTGTCTCTTCATCTATCCACTCTCATGCGTTTAATTTGTTGAATGAGTTTGTGCAATTGAATGTATTATGATTTATGATTGTTCGCTCTCTCACTTAAGAAAGATGGAGTTTGCACTGTGTATCTGTATTTGATGAGCGTTCAACTTAATGACTGAAATTTTAGATAAACTTATTATTATTATTATTCAGAGTCTGTGGTTATTTCACTAAGAATTTTTAGTTAAGAAGTTGTTAATATCACCATCAACTAATGGTCCATCGAGCAGAGGAAGAGTGTTGATTCGTGAAGATTAGTTAGCCATTTAAATGATACTGTAATTAATTTGTGGTTACAGGGAAATAACTAATCAGAATTTAAGTGAATTATAAAACTTGACCCCCAGCGGATTGGCCAGGGAATGCAAATGAACATATTTGGATATATATATATATGGGCCCATTGATAAATTCAGTTTTTGTGTAAAATATCCAACCCTGGCCTCTTCGCGCTGGATCAACGGTTTCCCATCACTTGACTGGCTTACTAATATTTTGGACTGAAAGTACGAGGAAAAGGGAGCAGTCTTGACTCCATGGCTAAATACACACAAACACACATACACACACACATGCACACACACACACACTCGCTCTCTCACTCACTTGCTCGCTCACTCTTTCACTTACTCACCTCCTTAATGTTTTTTTAAACATTTTTGGTAATTTGTTTACAAAGATTTGGGGCATCTTTACACTTTATTAAAGCATATGGCTTATCCCATTGATGTGAAAAATGTTCCATATGTGTGTAGTCCAACAAGAGACATTTAGTTGTACTTTCTTCATTTTTAAATAAATAGCACTTATGCTGGCAGCTTGCTGCTCGGTTAGCTGAGACACCCATTTGCAAGAGATAATTTGCCAGTCAGTGTGCTACAAACTTCTTCTTATAAGCAGGGCATAACATAGGCCCCCTCAGCCCCCGCGGTGCAGGTGGGACAGGCTTACCCATACTGGAGAGGGTCCCCTTAGCCCCTACTGATGTGTGTGTGAGAGGCCCCATCAGCATATCTTGCAGGGGGGCCCCTCACGTTTTGTTACGCCACTGCTTATAATACTCAAATGTGTTCTGAGTCATGATGCGGGCCGGGAAGGTGAAGCCGGACCAGATAGGGGCCCACAGGGAACCCTCTATCAGCGGCAGGACCACTCGAAGTTCCAGGGGCGAAAGCACATGAAAAGGTCAAGCAACGATTGGGCGTGTCCTCTGAAATTGACAAACCGCCCAATGATTGTAGGAGGACTGGGTGCCAGAAGGGTCAAAAGGGCGGCAGGGACCAACCTTAACCACAATCGGACCTTGCCTCATCGCTGTGGAAGGAACATCGCTGGATGATCGCCAGGAATTACGTCACTGGAATGAGCAGCCCGTTGCAACGCTCGAGAGGATGCTCGAGAGGATGTGGCACTCCGTGTCCCGGAGTACAAAGCATTGGGGACCAGCGGGACACTGACAGGTGGTCGGAACATGGAGTAATCGCAAAAAAAACCACCAGGGCGATGATGCACCCACTTCAGGACTGCAGTGGGCCCGATTTAGCGCCTGCCGTGCTGCCTTGCAATAGGAACACAGTCAGTGGTAGCAGCACCAAAGCCAAAAGAGCAAGGCAGCCGTGACCATACGCGCACAGCGGCAGCAGCACTAAGGCTTAATGGAAGGAGGAAGCCATGATGGGGCAAGCACCTTGGGACGGAAGGACAGCCCGATCCCGGTTGGCTGCAGGGTGAGAGGAGAGCGAAAAAGCCTGAGCCATCAAGGCGGGCAGCAGCGCGACCAGCCAGGCAACAAAAGATGGCTGGAGGGACAGCGAGAGGGCAGACAAAGCAAGAGGCCGGAGCACTTCCAAGAAGAAGCGGTTGGCAAAGGAGGAGCAGGCCGGGAAGGCAGAGGCAGAGCATGCTTCCGGAAGAGTCCGGCCCCGAGCTTAACAGTGACCTGGAAGTCCTTCTGGAGAATGCAAGGGAGTTGGTTGCCAGGAGAGGGAAAGCATGGGTGGACAACCACATCCATATGGGCCTGGAGAGCGGACTAGAGAAAAAAGCCAGGTAAATGGCAAGTGTAAATGAAGATCACCTAGGGCCCGGTGGGAAGGGGCATGCAGCCAAAACTGTGGATGCCAAGGGGGCTGGGGCAAAAGGGTGGCAGTCTCCAGTAACAGACAGCAGGAGCAAGGCCAGAGTGGCCAAAGGAGAGCAGGCCCGATGCGACAGGAGCAGGACACCACTGCCAATTGGAGGAAGAGGACAGCAGTGGTCATGAGGGGCGCTGAAGCGAGGATTCAGATGGAGAGCCTGGAGCCGAAACTGTGGCTCCCAAATGGACACAGAGGGCAGAGGACTGCAGCACAGACAAGGATTCTGGTGAGCAACAAGTGTGGAGCGAAGGGGCGGTGTCATGCTCAGGGTTGTGGGAGCGAACAACAGGGCCTCAAGGGGTGGCAGGAAGCATTGCCAACTACAGGACTCAGATGGGGTAACTAACTCCATGGCACTAGGACCATGGGGGCCTCCATACCCCAGGCAAGAATATTAAATGGGCGAGCAAGGTGTAGGAGGGTTTCAGGGGGAGGCATGGGGAAATGTACCCTTCTCCCAACAGCCCCATCAACCCGGTGGCATTTATGCATTGGTGGCCAAGGGGAGGGCCAAGCGCTCAGGTTGGCATGGGGTACCTCACAGCAGCAACAGGCACTGGGGGGTAGTGAACCCGGTAGAAAAGGGTCAAGCCAGTCAACACCCTGGTAGAAAGGGAACACTGGACAAGAAGGCACCACGGCAAGGAAGAGGGCATAGGGACTGACAAGGGTGCCACAGGCAGCACAGCAGTTGGCACAGGAGACCAACGAGGAGAAATATCTCTATTTCTCCTCGTTTTTCGTTTTTCTATTATTCTAGAAAAAAGAAATAGCCTGCTGCGCTGCCCTACAGCAAAAACACATAAATGAGGCCCGTAGTCTCTTGGCTATATGCGCATCACTCTTCTCTCGGTCCACATCAGTGTGATGTTCAGCCAAAGCATCACCTAGGAAGCCTGGTTGGCTAACCATTCTCACCAACTGTGACAAACTCCATACATCTCCTGAGTCCAAAATTGCCACATTCTTCTTTACACCATCAATAATGAAAGGAACAATGAATTTGGATTGCCCCTTTTTCAGCATAACAGGTCTCCTCACCAATACTCTGTCACCAACTTCCACCTTCCTTCTTGTACACAATTCTTGAGATTAAATGGGGTTTTATATCTACTTTCATGTAAAGATCTGTTCCTTGCTTAATCTTCATCAGAATGATGTATCTCATTGTTTACACACAACTTCAACCAAGCTGGGTTCAGTTTACTATGAGGTTTCCTTTCCCTTAATGAGGCAAAAGGTGACACAAACATCACATTATTGTCTGTGTTAAGGTATGCCCACCATGTTTCCCTCAAAACCATTGTCAAGGGGTACTTGGTAAGAAGTGCCTGTTGAGTACAATTCTTTACCACTCTGTTCATGCTCTTAGCTAAACCATTTGCTTGAGGTGAATAGAGTGCCATCTTAAAATGCACAATGGACAATTCCTTGAGGAAGGAATACATTTCTTGGGAGACAAATTGCACCCCGTTGTCTGTGACAAAGCACGTGGGTACTCCTTCCCGAGAGAACTCCTCGTTGAGAAATGTTATTACCGTCCTAGCATTGGCAGAAGGCACACACTTGGTGACCACTGACTTGGAAGTGTAATCCACCAACAACAAAACATTCAGTTCATCATGTGACATCAGCTCTTATGGCCCAACAATGTCTAACCTCAATTTAGTTCAGGGTTCAACAGAAATCTCAACAGGGGACAGAGGAACAGCATGTGTCTTTTTGTTCCTGTTATTGTTCGCACATTGCCAACAATCCTTTACCACTTCTTACACCTTGTGATCCATTCCCGGCCACCAATACCATTCATACAACCTGGCCTTAGTCATATTCCTGCCTGAATGCCCTTCATGAGCCAAATTGATCAACTTACTTCCCAAGTTGCTAGGGGCTACCACATGATTTCCACTGAAAACCCTCTCTCCCTCAATGCACAGTTCTTCATTAACACTGGAAAAACAACCCCTCAAATTGAAAGGAATGTCTTTACTATCCATCCACCCCTTCACAATGAAATCTTTCATGTCCAACAAATCTGAACCATTTGAACAAGCAACTGCCCATTCACTTTAATCTAATTTAGATTCACCCACCAATCCCACTAAAGTGCTTTCACTCTCATATTCACCCTGATCAATGGGTAATCTCGATAAACAATCCACAACACAATTCTTTGACCCAGACACATACTCCACAGCAAAATTGAAATTTGTTAACACTTCTGTCCACTGTTTAATCCTGGGAGACAAATTCTCCATCTATCAGCACATGAAAATCCTGAGAAAGTGGTCTGATTTGCACAACAAAATGATGGACGGAGTGTTGAAACTTTTCAAACACTCACCCCTAGTCAAGATATCTGGGTTGAATCCATCGTTTTTTTGCTCACCATGCCAACCCAGTTTTACACAGCCATATGCAAATCAGTCTTGACCCTGCTCCTCATGGGAACAGTCCAGCCCAAACTTCCAGGTCAGGTCCACCCTGGAACAGAAACAAGCATCCTGGGATCGGATTTGGAGTATCACTCCTCATTAGACAGCCTAGCTTGAATCCAGTGGCACAGCGAACAAGGGACCCACATCTGATTTGACCATAAAAGTTATTCTCCACAAGAAAAATTTAAAATGGAGAACTGCCCAATACACAGCCAATGCTTCTCGCTCTATGACAGAGCAACGTTCCTTCCCACCTTTCAACAAGCGAGAAGCAAAAGCCACCACTTTCAACTCACCATCAACTACTTAAGCCAATACTGCACCCAGCTCTCTAATGCTGGCATAAGTTGACAGAATCATTCTCTTGCAAACCTCAGAATGACCAAGTGTTGGCAACTTCCCAGTACTGTCCTTAATGCTCCCAAAAGCTTCATCACACTCATCCGTCCAATCAAATTGGGAACTCTTCTTCAATAGGACCCCTAGTGGGTGGGACAAACTAGAAAAGTTGTAGATAAACTTGAAGCAAAACCTCACAAATCCCAAAAAAGAGCGCACCTGTCTTTGTTTTCTGGTGTGGGAGCTCCAACGATATCATTAGCAACATCAAGTTTTGGGCTTATTTCTTCCCCCAAAATGGTATGCCCTAAGTAAGTCACAGATGACACCCTGAATCTACACTTCTCCTTCTTTATCACCAGACCCCCTTCCTGCAATCGTTCCAAACCTTTCCCTAGAAGGACATCATGTTCCAGTAAACCCCTGCCAGAAACTTAAATGCCATCTTGGAAAAATAACACTTTTGCCAATCCCTCCAAAACCTTCTTCATGACCCTTTTAAAACATGTAATAGCAGAAGCTAGCCCAAACGGCATCCTGATAAACCTAAAGGCACCCAAAAGAGTCACAAACGATGTCAACGGCCTTGAATCTGGATGAAGTAATGCCTGGTGGAAAGTGGAGGACAAATCCATAATATTGAACACTTTTGCTCCCTTTATCAGTGCCAGTCTCTGAAATGTTCGGAAATGGTTGTCTGTCCACCCAAATGTATTTGTTTAATCCCCTCAAGTTAACACACCTTCTCATTTGCTTGCCGCCATCCTTTGGGGCTAAAACTATGGGAACAAGCCATTCAGAACACTCTATTTCCTCAATCACTCCATTCTCCTTCCATTTATTTAACTCTTGTTCTAAAGGACCAAGCATCTTGTGAGGAACCTTCCTCACCTTAGACACACAGGACACAGCACCATTCTTCAGCACAATTTTGTGCTCAAAATTCCTAAGTAGACCAAGCTTATCTCCAAAACATCTGGATACTTTAACACAATCTCTTCGTGTAACTCCTCAACTGACAACAATTGTACCTTTTGTTGTACATTTGGATTCAAAGCTAAATCCATATCCCTTTGATGCCTTCAACCCAACAGGTTGTCCCCCCTTTTTGCCACATACACCTTCCCCACCATTTCACGGTCAGACAACTGGAACTTCATCACAGTAAACCCCAAAACATCTATCTGCATTCCTTCATATTCTACTGGATTGATGTCCAGTGTTTGTAGTACAATCTTTTCTTCCCAACACTGCCTCCCAATTGTTATCACCAATCATGGTATATGGTGACCCAGAATCAGCAAGCATCGATATGCTTTTCCCACCTACAAACTTCAGACTCTGGCATCTCTATGGGGTCCACATCAAACAACCCATCATCTTTCACACTAAACACAAACTTTTCTTCAGTTTCTACACAATTCACAACTTGTGACTTAGCCCCCTACATACCTGAGCATAGTGCCCCTTTTTGCCACATTTTTTACAAGTAGCAACTCTCGAGATACATCCAGGTTTTTGGACAAGTGTCCTTCTACACCTCATTGAAAACACTTTGTTCCAAAGTTCTTGGCGGTAATGAAATTCTCAGCGTGAGATTTTTTTTTTTTGTGTCAAATTTCTTATCCACCACTCTACTCTTGGTGTCAGAATTCTTGTCACGCTCTCTGTCTGCACTCTTGCTCAACAATTTAACCTCATGCACAGCTTCTTAAGTGCCAGAGTACCTTTTCCCTTTTCATCACGCATTTCTTGCACTGACATACTGGTATTTTCCATTCCTTTCAATATGGCCATAGTAATCTTCAAATCTGGATTCTTTGCAAGGTGTTTTTTCTGCACCTTGATATTATTGGTGCACCTCACGATCTGGTCTCTGACCAAAGAGTCAGTGAGCTGCGCAAAATCACATGTGCATGCCAAAGTCTTCAAAGATGCCACATAACTGCCATTTTTTTCCTGTTTCCCCTGCATTCTTGTAAAGAATTTATGTCTTTCCAACACTACGTTGATTTGCGAGCCAAAATGATTTTCCAACATCATCACAGAAATTTCATAAATCTTATTAGGCTCCCCTTCCCCTTGTCCCAACACAACGTCTTTCAAACTTTCATATACATTCCTGCCCTCAATACCAAGGTTATGTAACTAAGTAGCATGTTTGCGTACCACAGAAACTTCTTCTCCCCCAAGAGCAAGCAAATAGGAATCAAATATCTTTTCCATCGTTTCCAGGGTAAGATAGAATCACCCTTATCAAAGAGGAACTGCAGAGTAACCCTGGGCAAAGCACTACGCTACGCTCGCGTAGTTTGCGAAGTTTGTGCTACTTCGCACAACGCGAATTGCATGTAGCACAGTGCAAACATGCGTAGCGTAGCGTTGCGCAGTGCAGTGGTCATTTTTTGCTTGCTCGCGGTCCTCAACGTCAAGTTGGCGACCGCGAGCAAGCAAAATGACATCCCGGCGAGACTTTTTCCTCGTTCGCGATCAGCAACATCAAGTTGCCGATCGCGAGCGTGGAAAATAAACCTCCCGGCGAGATTCTCAACGCGGGGAGGTCAGGATTCTCATTGCGAGTGGTCGCGTATGCTCGCGACCGCTCGCGATGAGAAACTACCAGTCCGCGTTGAAAGCTGCCGCTCGAGTAAAAATCTACTCGAGCGGCAGTAAAGACAGTTCGCACTGTGCAAGATGCCGTTTTCAATGATTGCACAGTGCGGACAAGCATCCGGCACTGTGCAATCATTGCGAACAGTGCACTACGCAGTTCGCGTAGTGCTACGCGTAGCTCGCGTAGTGCGAACTGCACTTTGCGTAGCTTCGCGTAGCGCTACTTCGCGAACTACGCCCAGGCTTACTGCAGAGACTGGTACCTTCTTGCAACTGACATGATGAATGACCCCAAGTAAAGATACACTCATCACTGAACACCCAAAGTTGCACAACTCCCCTGTGATTTCCCTAATATCAAGTACCAAATTACCAATTTTTGTGAATTCCAGACATAGAATTCTTAATTTTTCACACCATAAAAACTCTCCTGTTGCCACCCACCAAGAAGATCACACCCAGCAAAACAATTTGCATGCCAAAGAACATATTTCAACATGCAACACATGAGTCATAGTGAGCGCATCATCGCCGATAACAAAACTTCACAAAGGCAGTGTGCATTTACTCAAAAACAACAATCACCACCAGGAAATTACCTCCAATCCTCAAGGTGGTGCATGTATCACCGAAGTAAAAACATCACACACTGAGCCAAATGTGACCCAGACATTCTTGACTTGGCAGCTCTAACTTCACACCACAATAGATGTCCCACTCCAACGCTACCAAAGTGAGGATGGATGGTGTGCGCGTCACCAAAGTAACGCACACTGGCCAATATTCGATTCTCCACGTTGTTGACAAAACAAGCAGTCGCGTTAATATGCCCACACAACCATGCTGTCAACGTGAGGCAAGAGTGTCAGGCTTTGATTCCCAGGATTATATTCATACTGCAGCTCCCAATACAAAATAGGCATGACGTTGTGACGTGGACATGTTGTACATCTGGCCACAAAGCTTTGTGACTAGGATGCATCGTCAAACAGACTACAACCCTTCTCCTGGAACACCGCTGCGTGCCAGAGATTCTCTCAATACCTTGTTGATGCCTTCATCCGTGAATCAATGCTTCCAATGCTCACAGCTCCTCTGCTCCAAATACTGACCTGAAAATGCTTCACTGAACAGATGCCTCAGACCTGCTGCACAACCATCAGCAGAAGTCGATGCCCCAAGATTGTTTCGGCATCATAAGATACAGGTCAACAGTGTTCACCACCAGTAGTCAGTCGTCCTTGCTACTCCTTCTTTATAAAAAGTAACACAATGGGTTCACTGAGGAGGTTGATGGCCCTACCTCGCCTGTCCTCAGCAGGCTCTTGTCGCCAATGTTAAGTTCTGAATAAAGGAGCACACAACTGTGTGCATTTCCAAGAATCTTTATTCCAGTTCATTGTATCAGACCAGAAGCCCTTCTAGCAGAATCTTCTTTTCTACGCAACTGCCTTGCATTCAAATAATGGAACACAGATAGAAGACATATAGAACACAACTAAGTCATAGCTGACCTAGGTAACATTCCAAGTCATAGCTGTCCTAGGTAACATTTCACCTGTATTAAACTAAGCTGCAGCAGGAGGTTTAATGGAGTCACTGATCTCAAAGGTAATAAGTGAAGAACCCAATGAAGTGATAGAGCAGAAACATTTTGCTTAAAATAAGTGCCCTAATTTACAATATATGAACATGAAAATTCTTAAGAAATGAAATAGAAGAAAACGTGCCATTTCTTAAATGGCAAATTAACGTATAACATCCTTTTATTTTGGAATAAGCATTCATTTCTATCTAATTACATTGTCAAGTCAGACTAGGCCTCATTTATTTCTCTAACCCTGTTCATTACTTTCCTTTAACTTTCTTTTTAAATAAATAAATGTTTTGGGGGCGGAGCTTGCCTGGCTTCAAGATGGCCACACGATAAACCCTCTCTGCTGTCCTGGCATATAATCTTTCAGAATCCTACCTCTTTCAGTTCTTTAAGCACCGTGTTTTTTTTACTGTTGTCTCCGGTGCCCTCTTGCTACTGAAGATCCTGCGAAATCAGACCCCGAGAGCCTACGGCAACTCATCCCCGGAGAGGCCTGCGGGCGGTGATCGCGGTAACCCAGTGATGCCATATGCAGTGCGGGGACAGCCCTGAGACCGGAGCCAGAGATAGACTTGGTGACGCTGTGTTGTGGTGTGGGGTTGGCCGTTATTGCCCCGGGACTTGCTGTGGGCTCTGTGGCTTAACTGCCTCGCCGGTCCCTCCCGGCCACGCGGTGAGCTATGGCATTTGCCTGGCCTGCGAGATTGTTGCTGCCAGAGACACTGTGAGCCTGCATCTGCTCCGGACCTGCTTTCTGGTGGGGCTGACCGCGAGGGACCCGGGTCACGTGGATGCTGGTGCTGCGGCCCCTCAATCCCGGTTCTGTCTCGGCCTTAGCTGCCGGGGCCTGCGAAGCCTGCAGCTTCCTCTCCTGATGGTAAGCTGCAGGGCGCAGCTGCGGCTGGGCCGCCCTGTGGTTGGAGCCCCGCTGTCCCTGTAGTAGGGACTAGGGGTGGTTGCTGCACTCCCCTGACTCAGTCTGCCTGCGGCCGTTCTCCCCTGGTTCCGTCCATTCTTTTGCTGCCCCCGGCCCCCATTGGGACAACTTAGTATTGCGGCTGGGCCTACGGGGTGGGGAGTCTGGCACTGCATTGGGCGCTGGAAAGGCGCATTCAGCCCCATAGTAGGAGTTCGTTACGCAGGTGTAGTGCCACGGTCTCTACACCTGCGGACTTATTTGTGAGCCCTGCGTTTGTTTGGAACGTTCTATAGCGCTAGCAGCGCTGGTCGCATTGTTGTAAGGACCTGTGGGGCATCAACATGGGAAAGCCTGAAAAGTCCCAAATTACGCTGCAATTCGAGCCACAGAAATCAAGCAGACAGATGGAACAAGATAAAAATGCCTCAGAATCGGGCTCTGAGGTGGGTCATTCACCCTCTGACTCTAACATAAAACAAATTCTGGCAGCTATGCAGAGTAGTCTGAATAAAATAGATAGGAAAATTGACTCCCTTTCCTTCTCCATGGATAGGATGAAAAAATGACTAGATAAGCATATTGAGCACTTAGACATTGTTGAAAAAAGGGTATCTGATGCTGAAGACACTTTGAACTCTGCATCACTCTCAAACACTGCGTTAGACAAACAACTTAGGAGTTTGCAAGCTAAAGCGGAGGACTTG
Source organism: Calotriton arnoldi (assembly GCA_963921515.1). Taxonomy (NCBI): domain Eukaryota; kingdom Metazoa; phylum Chordata; class Amphibia; order Caudata; family Salamandridae; genus Calotriton; species Calotriton arnoldi. Next base: position 441,627 of record CAWUFW010004930.1, on the reverse strand, counting down.
AAAGCCTGCTACCGGTGGAACATTATAAGAATTATGGGAATTGCAGAATCCACCGCTATCCCCAACATGGAGCTCTTTGTGGAGCAATTGTTAACATCAAGCTGGGTAGAGATAGTTTTTCCAATATTTTTGCAGTGGAGAAGGCACACCGTTCACTGGCTACACGATTTGTGCCCGGAGCGCCACCATGCCTAATTTTACCGAGGCTCTTGAATATAGAAATCGAGATAGCGCGCTCCGGAGGGCCCAGGAGTTGCAAGAACTTCAATACGAAGGTATGGCTGTCTCCCAATATTCTGATTTTACCGAGCAAGTGCAGGATGCCCGGCGGCTATTCACACCAGTCAAGAGAAAGCTCCATGATCTGCAGTTAGAGTACAACATGATGTATCCTGCTAGGTTGAGAGTTCACGCAGATGGGAAGGCTCATGTGTTCACAGACCATGCACAAGTACTGCAGTTCCTTAAGCGCAGAGATGGTGCGAAATCAAAGAAGGGCTCCTTTGGTACACATGTGGGAGGTGTGAAAGACACTGCGACACAAAGAAGAATTAAGTCCCCTCCACATGCTCCTGGGTAAGATCCGGACAGGACTCGCTGTAGGGGTGGGGCAGATCCAGTCCTGATTCTCACTTGCATTGTTCGGTCTACCAGGCCTGGTGATGGTTTTCAGGAGACTATATTGCATCCTTCTTCGTGGCAGTTTGATTAAATTGGGGTAATCTATGTTAATGCATTCCATCCAGCCAATCGATCTCCCCAGATCCTGCATGGACCACCATCAGTAATTTGCTGAGAGATCTGCACAGAATTGAGGGAGTCCTTCTTGGGGAAGATAGAGCGGAGGGGTGGGTGATAGGGGAGACATATTAAGCATGAAACTTGATTTATCATGGTAGTAATGTTGTTGTTAATACTGTTCATAATGCCGAGATTGGGTGAACCTCAAGTCAGGCGACATCTGCCCCGTAGTGTGTACCACAAGGGGTGTGGTAATATCCCTTGTTTTTGTTACTTTTTCTGTTAAGAGATTGTTTTCTCTTACTCTTAGTTAGAGTGCATTATGCAGGGGGAGGGGGATTCTATCACCGATGCACAGTTGGGGAGGGCATAGCATGGGTGGATGGGTGGGGTTGTTTTAGGTGTAAGACGGGCACATACATAGCGAGGATCCTGTGCTGATTGCTGGATTTATTTCAATATGCATGTACCTCATTTCAGATATGGTCCATGAACGATATGGCAGACCCGGTGTCGGACCCTAGTGGGGACAAGAAGGTGCGATTTGTAACATGGAATGTCAGGGGGTTCAATGACCACAGAAAGGTTCGGAAAGTTGTAGCGTGTCTAAAGCGGCACTGTGTGGATGTTGCTTTGCTCCAGGAGATGCACCTGCCGCTTAATAATCTTAATAGTGGCATGCTTGCACATAAATACTTCCAGGGCAAGATTTGCGCAGCAGGTTTCACCACCCATGCTAGAGGTGTTTTAATACAGGTCAACCCTAAGTCAGGGATTACACTACTTGAAACCGAGGCGGATCCTAATGGGAGATACATCATAGCAAAATGCCAAAAAGAGAGTCTAATCCTAAAACTGGTTAATGTGTACGGTCCTAATTATGATGACCCACAGTTTTACCGCCTGTTAGGCACCCGACTAATGCAGGATGCGAATGCAACTCTACTATTGGCTAGAGATTTAATTGTATCTTAGATCCCAATAGTGACCGCTCCAAGGACCCCCAGTCATCCCCTAACAGCAGCCAGTGCCAATATTGGTTTAATGGAAGATTTAGGCCTGCTTGATGTATGGAGGCAGCGTACGCCCGATACGAGAGGATTTACCCACTACTCTGCTCCTCATGACACTCATACCCTCATTGATTATTAGCTGGTCTCTAGGGGCTTGCTTTCGAACATCACTGATTGTACCGTACTTGCACGCACATATTCAGACCACTCACCTGTACAATCAGATATTAAGGTGCCCGCTAGGCAATCTGCGCCATTTCTCTGGAGATTTCCTCCTTATTCACTGTTGGATCCAGTGTTCGCCGCTGAAATGGCGACATCGATAGATGTCTTCCTTGAAAAGAATAATGGTTCAGTAGATAGCTTCGCCACTGCCTGGGAGGCTTTATTTTAAAGTCTACATTAGAGGCATTGCCATGCCCAAGCATGCAGGAGTGCTCCGGACCCTGAGGGATAGGTTAACAAAACTGGAACGAGAAATTTCAACATTAGAACACACTTTCCAGGAAACTGGAGATAAGAAATTGCTGGGTGACATAAAGGTAGCTCTGGAGGAATTTCAGGAGGCCGCCAAATGCGAAGTGAAACACCTTGGCAAATATGCCACGGCTACAGTTTACGGGAAATGACCTCGGGCCTTGTTAGTGGTGCTGCTGCGACCCAAGAGAGATGCAGACACGATAATTGAAATTCACGACGAACAGGGTCTCCCTTTACATTACTGCACAGATATTGCAGATAGGTTCAGCAGATACTACACGGAATTGTACACAATGCAGGTGCCCCCTGATGTTAACGCTATACAAGACTACCTTGAACATATCCAAATGACTTGGCTCACAAATGCACACAGTGAGCATCTTATGGCCCCTCTCACTCCTGGCGAAGTCAAGGCAGCGCTTAAAACTATGCGGGCAAGCAGCGCCCTGGGTACAGCCAGGCTCACAGTCACCTTCTATATGACCTACCAGGAACAATTAGTTCCTCATCTGATATCCCAATATGAAGACATGGCCAAATACGAGGTTATGCCCCCCTCAATGCGTGAGGTCTTGATCATAATGCTGCTGAAACCTGGGAAATCTTCAGTAGACTGCTCATCATATACACCCCTATCGCTATTAAATGTAGAAACCAAAATATTTGCCAAAATCTTGGCGCATCGTCTAACCCCATTGATCCCCCTAGTTGTTCACCTGGAACAGGCGGGTTTTGTCCATCGCAGCAATTTGACTCTCAACCTCAGAACAATTTTTGGTACCATCCAACAACTTAATACGGAAGTCAAAGGCGTTTGACTCTAAGGAGTGGGCGTTTATGAAGGGGGTATCGAGGTGAATTGGAGTCGGCTAGATCTTTTTAAAACTGGTCACTGTGTTGTATACCCTGCCTACTGCTAGGATACGCTTGGGTAATATGGTTACGGCTCCTATTGCCCTTTCGAGGGGCACTCGACAGGGCTGCCCATTGTCCCCTCTTCTCTATGCCCTTGTGGCTGAACCCTTGGCGTGTGCGCTTCAGGAGTACCATAGCCACAGGGGATTGCGGTTCCCGGGATATTGCTTGGTCCTCTCGGCTTACACAGATGATACACTGCTTTATGTATGGAAGCCAGGTCAGAATGTTAATCCCATTCTCTCAGAGGTCGTACAGTTTGGGCAATTGTCTGGCCTCAAAATTAACTGGACAAAATTTGTGATTTTTCTTTTGACTCCCGCTACTACACCAACAAGATTAGATTATCATATGCAGTGGTCTTTAGATCCCATTCGATACCTAGGGATACAAATTCACACTGACCCTGATATAGTACTTGCAAAAAACTATAGGAAAGCTATCTGCAAACTTGAAGACGATATCACCAGATGGATCAGACTACCCCTATCCTTGTTGGGACGCATTTCTATCATGAAAATGGTGGTCCTGCCCAGATTTTTGTTTGTATTTTTAAACATCCCTATGTTGCTGCTGCGCCACAGATTCGCTACCTTACGCACATTTATGATAAAATTATACGCAGCTGGGACGACTTGCCCAAAGATGGCCCAGTACACAAGCCATTAGACCAATTCCAGTATATCAGAGCCATGCATGCATGGCGAGAGCTCCTGGGGGACGATATGCAGGAGCCTCCCGAGATGCCCACACTCACGCATATCATCATTTGCGCAGATTGACCTGTAAAGTTAATAACCATACTTTATTCGCTCTTGTTAGAACCCAAGACTACACAATGCATTAAGGCCAGTCAAGACTGGCAGAGGGAATTGGATTTGATCCTTGATGATAAACGCTGGAGGTATTGCTGCGAAGTCACAAAGCATATATCCTTAAACGGTAGACACCACTTAATACATTTTAAATACATAAATAGAGTTTATTCTACCCCTGCTAGGATGTTCCGCTATGGGTTGCGCGATTCTGCCTGGTGTGATGGCTGCTCAGAGCAGGAAGCATGGTTTTTACATATTGCATGGCTTTGTCCTGATATTTCTAAATTCTGGAGTGAGGTCTTCACTATCATGGGTGAGAGACATGTTCTAGTGCCAAACCCGCTCCTAGTTTTGCTTGGGTATGATATGGAAATTGATAGAAGCTACAGAAAGCTAGTTGCGATGGGTATGCTGCTATCAAAGGTAAGGTTGCCATCCACTGGGCGAAGGGGCTGATGCCATTGATATGTGATTGGAGAGCAGATATGTTATATTGTAATACGCAATCCAACATCTACAATGAGCTGCTACCTCCCCAGAATCGTCCCAAGGGCTTTTGGGGATTGCACAAGCAATACCTAGTTGAGAGAGAGACAGTGGCACCGGCAGGCCAAGGCAGCGAAGCAGGCTCCTGAGATTATTATGTTATGTTCACCGGTTGCGCCACGCTGTGGGTGAGCAATACGCAGCGGGTCCCTAGACTGACTTTCCCCCTCTGTTGTGGGATGTCCCCTCTGCGATCTGTCCGACATCAGTACTGTATCTCGACGTGAAGGGTCTCAGAACAAGCCATAATTTATGCACAATAAGATGATTCCACACGTGTACTGTATTAATATTGTAATTTATGTCCCGCCTATGCCTAGTTTTTGGTTATGTCCTTCATTTCTTTTCCTTTTGTAAGAGTGTTATGTCAGTTTTGCTGCTTGGAGGAGCTCGGAGGAGCTCGCTGCTGGACGCCGAGGGGACTGCAAGTCCCAGGAAGCCTGCCTGCCTGCCACTAATTTGCCGCACCTGGGGTAAAGCCTACTTAGTCTCTGGCGGCACCCGCTTCGCGGGAGCCGCATTGCTGCTTGGAGGAGCTCGGAGGAGCTCGCTGCTGGACGCCGAGGGGACTGCAAGTCCCAGGAAGCCTGCCTGCCTGCCACTAATTTGCCGCACCTGGGGGAAAGCCTACTTAGGGGTCGATTCCGATTCGGGCCGGAAAAAGCACCGACCGACTCGGAGCCGGAAAAATTACCGACCGACACGTACCAGTGGCGCCCGACACGCCAAGTACGATGCAAGCCGCGATAAATCCGACCGACACGTAAGGAAACCAAGCCGACCGACCGAGCCGCATGGAAAATAGCAATCCGGCCGGAAAAACACGCGAATCCAACCGACCGACACGCACCCGGAACAAATCCGACCGAAACGTACCCGCCAACTCCAAACCGCAAAGTACGATGCAAGGCGCGAAAAACACGACCGAGTCGGACGGAGGACAAGCCGTACGACCGACACGCATACAAAACCGAGCCGAAGCAATACAATACACCGCGACCGACGCGTACGCAGCATAGAAAACTGCACAAACACAGCGTGAACGAAACGGAAAACACCGTACGAGACCAATGCAGGGTCCGACTCGGTCACAAGAACGTTTCCAACATACACAAACAACACAAAGGAAAAATCACCCAAAAAAAGGCCAAACAAGCAATTACCAAGCCAATAAATACTGGGGGGGTGGGGACAGAGAACAAAGACACACCCACAACTCCACCTATATAAAGGACACAAATCACTACCATGAGCCTTTGCAAATGCCATTCCACTGCCAGCACCCAAGAGAAAGCAACCACACACCCACAGCTCATCCCTCACACAAGCCACACACCATCAGCACACCAACAAATACCTACCTCACATACACCCAGCAAAACACACACTCACACACCCTCACCTGCACACCAACACACACATCACTCACCATCACCACCCATCACCATGCCCCCCAAGAAGAATCACAAGTTCCTAGATTGTGAATTGGAAGTCCTGGTAGACGAGATCCTCAGGGTAGAGCCACAGCTGTTTGGCACATTGGTCCAACAGACCCCCATGTCGCAGAAAACCAAGATGTGGGAGAGGATCATCAACAGGGTGAACGCCCAATCACCATGTCGGCGCACAAAGACCGACATCCAGAACAGGTGGTATGACGTGCGCAGGAGGGTACGGAAACTGCTGAAGCAAGACTACATCAACAGCCAACACACCGGCAGTGGCCCTCCTGCCAAGCCAATATACCTCAGGCCCTGGGAGGAGAAGGTGCGGGCCATCCTACCGCCAGTGAGCATATATGGACTAGAGGACATCCCAGAGCCTGGTGAGTACACAACAAATGTACACAATATACTGCCACAAAACACACACACATCACTGTCAAGGGGAGAGTCAAACCATGCACTCATAGCAATCACACAGCAACCAGAACAGAATCATCCCAAAATGTGTATGTCAGTCAGAGAAACACAACACATGCCATCAAAAAAGTCACATCCAACTGTGCCAACACATGTACAAACACAACCACAACTACAGCTAGGCAGTGGCACAAATAGAACCAACAAACACATCCACACATGTAGCCACCACAACAACACCAACACACAGTGAAGACCACTCAAAGGAAGGAATTCTGTGTATGCTGGCCAAGTCAGTGTAGCCAATAGCATCATGGGAGTTGCAGTCACACATATTGCCCGCCCCAAAACTGTCCCATCAACACCACCATGAACCATGCGCACATCACAGGGAGTGGAGAAGGACTCACAAGATGGCTGACACTGGCTACTGCTGTGGGGAGCACAAGGCCCTGCTGCCAACTGTGCACCAACAAACAGCAGGACACCACTGACTGACATCCTGAGAGACAACTTCCACTCCCTGCAATGCAAGCACGTTCCATGGTGGGATATCTGGCTGGCTGGGTGGGAAGGGGGACTTGCAGCACTGACTATAGTCACCAGCACCTCCCCTCACACCCCCCCAACACAAACTCCACAGTACCCACCTGGTAGAATGCAATGCCCTCCATCCTAACACAAGATCCCACAAAGCACCACCACCCTGGGTTATGTTGTGTGAAGCACAGGGACACTCTTGGGACTCTTAGCCAAACAACTGCCAGGACAACACTCCCAGCCATCCTGTCAGCACAGCCAGCCCACCCCACAGGGAAGCAGAGTCAAAAGGAAGGAAGCATGGGCATGCTGGGAAGGGGGTGGAGGCAATAGCATGATGGGAGTCGTAGTCACAGACATTGCTCAGCCTCACAACTGGCCCATCAACACCACCCTGAACCGTGCTCACATCACAGGGAGTGGAGAAGGACTCACAAGATGGCTGACACTGGCTACTGCTGTGGGGAGCACAAGGCCCTGCTGCCAACTGTGCACCAACAAACAGCAGGACACCACTGACTGACATCCTGAGAGACAACTCACACTCCCTGCAATGCAAGCACGTTCCATGGTGGGATATCTGGCTGGCTGGGTGGGAAGGGGGACTTGCAGCACTGACTATAGTCACCAGCACCTCCCCTCACACCCTCCCCAACACAAACTCCACAGTACCCACCTGGTAGAATGCAATGCCCTCCATCCTAACACAAGATCCCACAAAGCACCACCACCCTGGGTTATGTTGTGTGAAGCACAGGGACACTCTTGGGACTCTTAGCCAAACAACTGCCAGGACAACACTCCCAGCCATCCTGTCAGCACAGCCAGCCCAACCCACAGGGAAGCAGAGTCAAAAGGAAGGAAGCATGGGCATGTTGGGAAGGGGGAGGAGGCAATAGCATGATGGGAGTCGTACTCACAGCCCTACATCCCCCACCACATGGCCCAGCAAGCTCACACTCACGCATGCACATCCCACAGAGAGTGGAAAGGCCCATCAAAGATGTCTGACACTGTTGCTGTGTCGTGGGGAGCACAAGGGCATGCTGGGTACTGCTCAGCAACCAACAGCAGGACACCACTGTCAGCCATCTTGCCATTGCCCTCACACCCACACCCACTGAACTCCACACAAAAGCAAGTAAGTATGGGAATGCTGGCAAGTGGGGTGGAGGCAATGGCATGATGGGAGTCGTAGTCACAGACATAGCTCACCCCCACAACTGTCCCATCAACACCACCCTGAACCATGCTCACATCACAGGGAGTGGAGAAGGACTCACAAGATGGCTGACACTGGCTACTGCTGTGGGGAGCACAAGGCCCTGCTGGCAACTGTGCACCAACAAACAGCAGGACACCACTGACTGACATCCTGAGAGACAACTTCCACTCCCTGCAATGCAAGCACGTTCCATGGTGGGATATCTGGCTGGCTGGGTGGGAAGGAGGACTCACAGCACTGACCATAGTCACCAGCACCTCCCCTCACACCCTCCCCAACACAAACTCCACAGTACCCACCTGGTAGAATGCAATGCCCTCCATCCTAACACAAGATCCCACAAAGCACCACCACCCTGGGTTATGTTGTGTGAAGCACAGGGACACTCTTGGGACTCTTAGCCAAACAACTGCCAGGACAACACTCCCAGCCATCCTGTCAGCACAGCCAGCCCACCCCACAGGGAAGCAGAGTCAAAAGGAAGGAAGCATGGGCATGCTGGGAAGGGGGAGGAGGCAATAGCATGATGGGAGTCGTAGTCACAGACATTGCTCAGCCTCACAACTGGCCCATCAACACCACCCTGAACCGTGCTCACATCACAGGGAGTGGAGAAGGACTCACAAGATGGCTGACACTGGCTACTGCTGTGGGGAGCACAAGGCCCTGCTGGCAACTGTGCACCAACAAACAGCAGGACACCACTGACTGACATCCTGAGAGACAACTTCCACTCCCTGCAATGCAAGCACGTTCCATGGTGGGATATCTGGCTGGCTGGGTGGGAAGGAGGACTCACAGCACTGACCATAGTCACCAGCACCTCCCCTCACACCCTCCCCAACACAAACTCCACAGTACCCACCTGGTAGAATGCAATGCCCTCCATCCTAACACAAGATCCCACAAAGCACCACCACCCTGGGTTATGTTGTGTGAAGCACAGGGACACTCTTGGGACTCTTAGCCAAACAACTGCCAGGACAACACTCCCAGCCATCCTGTCAGCACAGCCAGCCCAACCCACAGGGAAGCAGAGTCAAAAGGAAGGAAGCATGGGCATGTTGGGAAGGGGGAGGAGGCAATAGCATGATGGGAGTCGTAGCTCACAGACATTGCTCAGCCTCACAACTGGCCCATCAACACCACCCTGAACCGTGCTCACATCACAGGGAGTGGAGAAGGACTCACAAGATGGCTGACACTGGCTACTGCTGTGGGGAGCACAAGGCCCTGCTGCCAACTGTGCACCAACAAACAGCAGGACACCACTGACTGACATCCTGAGAGACAACTTACACTCCCTGCAATGCAAGCACGTTCCATGGTGGGATAACTGACTGGCTGGCTGGGTGGGTGGGAAGGAGGTCTGGCTGTCAACCAAACACAAGCAATGCAGACCATGTTCACACCCCAGAGAATACATAGAAATGCCCAAATAATGCAGGACAATGTGCCACACCAATATCAACCCCTGACTGTGACGACTTAGGACAATACAATGTACAGGCCCGCACCCCGAGGCACAGTCACAACTGTCAGGTGTGTCAACCACTGATGCCTGCAGAAACATGACATACATTGTTTGTGTCTCCCAAAAACAGGTGATGATGGGGACACAGCAGCAGACGCTGAGGAGTCCCAGTCCCAGGCTCAAGAGGATGCCGAGCTCACTGGCGTCGTACAGCCTCTGTCCTCCTCGGACGATGAACAACCTGGCACATCCGGTGCAAGTCAACATGCTGCACCAGCAGGACCACCAGCTGCAGCACCAGCAGGTCCACCAGCTGCACCCCCTGCACCCACCCCTCCAACGACTGTCACCACGAATACCATCCCTGCCGACATGGACAGAATAAGGAGCAACACCAGCGCAGTGACCCTGGACCAACCTGGGGCCATGGACACCACCACCACCACCAACCCCCAAGGTGGACCAGGGTTATCTGTGCGTGCAACTGCACACACTGCACATGTCAGCAGGGGTGGTGGGAGGGGTGGGAGACAGAGGTCGCTGCTTGCAGACGTTGCTGGTGTGCATGAAGACCCACAACTGGTACGCATAGCTGATGCGTACCAGTCCAGCACCGGAGAGCTCAGCCAGGTAGTGGGGCTCCTCAGAGACATCAAACAGCAGCAGGCTGCCCATCATGCCCGCTTGGACTCCCACATGTCCCACGTGGAGTCACACATGTCACGTGTGGACTCCCACATGTCCCGCGTGGAGTCCAAGTGGGATGTACTACATGAGATGACGGCGGTGCACAGGGACATTTTACAATGCCTCCGCCAGATGAACAGCAACCAGTCCACACCTCCCTGTGTGCCAACAACATCTGGTACCGAACAAACTGCAACTGCCACAGGGAGGGAGGAGGACTCTGGCGGAGAGTCCCCTGCACCGCAGCAGCCTGCACTTGAGGGCCCCCCCAAGAAGAGGGGTCGTCCGAGGAGGGGAAAGTGAGAGGCTGATGGCCAAGCGCAACTCCCAGGAAGCCTGAACCTGTTCTGGATTTTCGCCTTTGTGCACAGACTGTTCACCCTGTTGACGGCAACACTACTCCCACACATTGCATGGGGAGTACAAGTTGGAACAATGTGTCAGACAACTGTGGCCCCGATACTGGGGATCCTGTCTACCTGGACTTTCAATTCACCTAGGAACTTGGGATTGCAAGATTCATGTACAGCACAACCCATCCTATGCACTATTAACACAGATGTATCACAATAAACACACTAATACACCATACTTGCCTCTGTCGTGATTCCAACGTGGGTGCTGTTATGGGGATGATGAACTGCAAAATTACACTGTGTATGCGAACTGCAACAGCAAGGACAACACAGGCATGTGAGTACAGGCAACGTGACACATATGAGGGAGACACACCACCAGGGGTACACAACACATACACACCTAGGCCATCTGACTCATTGCCTACACTGATGTTGCCAGGGAAGACGGTGCAATGCACAGACACCACACCCATTCCCAGTTGTAGTCAAGTAGCCCACAGGTGCAGTAAGCAAATGGCAGTCAAATGTGTGACCACAGACAACGCACATCACTAAGTGAAGCACAGGTTTATTACACAGTAGCAACATGCCGTAACCACTACAGATGCAAGGTAACCCCACCTGGTAGCGGGCACACAGTCAACAACTGTAGACGGAAGGAAGTCCATGGGTGTGGCGCACATCACCTGTAGGGACACAACAGCTACCAGCCTGGATGTGCAATCACGTCGTCGGTGGACACAGTTGACCAAACGAATCTGAAAGTACCCTGTGAAGGACAGAAATGACACACAGTCAAAAGCAATGCAGTACAGGACAGAACAGCAAAACTCATGCACAATACATGTTACAAGATACCCACCCAGAACCAAGTTAGCATGTCAACACTGTTGGGGAGTACAGCCCACCTGTCACCACACATCGCAACACACATCCTGTCAAGTAGCCCATGGACACACTCCAACAGCACCAGAGCACCACCCACACATCATGCCAACTCACATCATTCACATGACACCTCAGGATACTCACATTCAGCTAAAGAAGTTGGTGATGAGCTGTGTGCGGACATCACCATCACCATCATCATCATCATCATCGTCACTGGCATCGTGGTCCAGGCCAGGATCCTCCACAGGTGGCGGATGTTGGTCATCGTCATCCTGGATGAGAGGCAACTCCTTCCGCACTGCCAGGTTGTGTAGCATGCAGCAGACGATGATAATCTTGCACACTTTCGCAGGGGCATATGGGAGGGACCCTCCGGTCTTGTCCAGGCAGCGGAAGCGGCTCTTCAGGAGACCAAAGGTCCGCTCAATCACTCTCCTGGTCCGACCATGTGCCTCATTGTAGCGCATCTGGGCAGGTGTCACAGGGTTCCTGAGGGGTGTCAGCAACCACGGCATGTTGGGGTATCCCGAGTCACCTACGGACAGACAAGTGCACATCAGCTGACTTGGAAAAGTGGGCGGAATACTACAGATCAGATCACACACAATGGCACAAAGTCAGTACACACCGACAAGCCAGGCACGCTGGTTCTGCATCTGTGCCATCATCCTGGGGATGCGACTACTCCTCATCACAAAGGCATCGTGTGCTGAACCAGGGAAACGGGCACACACGTGTGTGATGGTCATGTCTGCAAGACACACCACCAGTGCATTGACCGAGTGGTAGTGCTTGCGGTTACGGTAGGCCTGCTCCTGGGCCTGTGGTGGTACCAAAGCCACATGTGTCCCATCAATGGAGCCAATGACATGCGGCATCCTCCCCAGGGCATAAAAGTCACTCTTCACGTCAGTGAGTCGTCGCAGTCTAGGGAAATAGATGTACCGGTTCAGGAAGAGCAACATTGCCGCCAAAACATCGCGGAGCACACGGCTGAACATGGTCTGTGACATCCCACCAGCAGACGCCACAGTATGTTGGAAGGTACCGGTGGCAAAGAAGTGTAGGGCTGCCATCACCTTCACCTTGGGGGTCAGCGCTGTAGGATACGGCCGGCCAGGCTGCAAATGTGGGGACAACTGCACTGCCAAATCCTCAATCAGCTGCCTGGTGAAGCGGTACCGTCGGATGCTGTCCCGTTCCACCATCGTTGCCAGGTCTGGGAATGGCCGATGGACAGCAGGAGCCCTGCAGTGCAGAGGAGAAGTAAGCAAGATCATCAGTCACCCCACATATGCGGCATTGAACACACTCAAGATCCCAACATACATCATCATGAGGCACAACTACATGAAGTGTGCAGTACCGGAACGACATGTATGGTACATACATGGCCAACATCTGTCAACACGGTCCTACAGGTGGCATCAATTTGTCCCAGGTTGGCCCATTGGATATCATGATGCTGTGTCACAGTCACCCCCACAGTGACATGTGAGGACAGATGTGCCCCAGGCACCACAGCTCAACGACAGGCACATTCCCAGGGACCCTGTAATGCCACATGGACACTGGCATCACCTGGAGTATCATGTGTACACCACAGCAAAACAAACATGACCCCCACAGGTAGTGGCCACACTTGCCATGGCAGGACAGACATGGACGTCTGTGACACACACGCACAACATCAGAGTCCATGCACACACAACGTGGATGTGGAGACTGTCTCCCATTGTGCACATGAAATCAGAGACATTGTAAACACTACATGCACAAAGACTGTGGAGGGCCATCACTATTGTGCCACTGGGACACCCTGGCTCAAACATACCGTCCCACATGGGACTCACGGGGTATGTGACATGACATACACAAACACCACTGTGAAATGTGACCATGACACATGCACAGATATGAACAGTTGCACATCACAGTGGTCACGTACACGTAACACCCAGGATCCTGTCCCCATGAACACGTGCACAGCCTGGGGGTGGCTGCCCACAGGTGACACCCACAGGACAACATGTACACCAACATACACACAATAGGAAATGCAGCCTTACATGCCTTATGATAAGGTTTGGACAGGCTGTCGTGATGTAGGTGTGCCCCTCACTCCCTGGGAGCTATCTGTGGCTGGCATATGTCCATCTGAGACAGGCATGCTGACCTATGCCAGTCACATGTACAGTGATGCGTTGAACCGCAATGGACCGATCGGTGCCTCCGGCCGGCCCATTGCCTTCAATGTGTGCGGGTACGCGTTGTACCCCTGTGCGCGTTGAACTGCAATGGACCGATCGGTGCCTCCGGCCGGCCCATTGCTTTCAATGTGTGCGGGTACGCGTTGTTCCCCTGTGCGTGTTGAACTGCAATGGACCGATCGGTGCCTCCGGCCGGCCCATTGCATTCAATGTGTGCGGGTACGCGTTGTACCCCTGTGCGCGTTGAACTGCAATGGACCGATCGGTGCCTCCGGCCGGCCCATTGCTTTCAATGTGTGCGGGTACGCGTTGTACCCCTGTGCGTGTTGAACTGCAATGGACCGATCGGTGCCTCCGGCCGGCCCATTGCCTTCAATGTGTGCGGGTACGCGTTGTACCCCTGTGCGTGTTGAACTGCAATGGACCGATCGGTGCCTCCGGCCGGCCCATTGCTTTCAATGTGTGCGGGTACGCGTTGTACCCCTGTGCGTGTTGAACTGCAATGGACCGATCGGTGCCTCCGGCCGGCCCATTGCCTTCAATGTGTGCGGGTACGCGTTGTACCCCTGTGCGCGTTGAACTGCAATGGACCGATCGGTGCCTCCGGCCGGCCCATTGCTTTCAATGTGTGCGGGTACGCGTTGTACCCCTGTGCGCGTTGTACCGCAATGGACCGATCGGTGCCTCCGGCCGGCCCATTGCCTTCAATGTGTGCGGGTACGCGTTGTACCCCTGTGCGTGTTGAACTGCAATGGACCGATCGGTGCCTCCGGCCGGCCCATTGCTTTCAATGTGTGCGGGTACGCGTTGTACCCCTGTGCGTGTTGAACTGCAATGGACCGATCGGTGCCTCCGGCCGGCCCATTGCTTTCAATGTGTGCGGGTACGCGTTGTACCCCTGTGCGCGTTGTACCGCAATGGACCGATCGGTGCGCACCCATTGACAATGGGCTTGCCTGGCAACGGACGCGTTTTCGAATTTCGAACGAGTCGGTTGCTGGAAAATCAGTTGGTCACCCACAACAATGTTGCAAAATCATGTATGTCATGAAGTTGAAGTTTTGAAGGATGCTGTGGGCGTGTTTTGGTGCTGCTATTCCATGGATTGGCCAGATTCAGAAGATGCAAACGACTTGGACCTATCACTTTGGACACAAGGGACAGTATCTGCCTCTCCAGCACATATATATTGCTGCCTGTTCCCCTGAGAGCCCACTTGCCTGCACTACATGCTCCAGGACGACATCTGCCACTGCACTGCTGCTGTCTCTGCCCCTCTGGACCCTGCAATGGCACGTACTGTGGAGAGAGCCCCAGCCTTCAGCCTTGAGGAGAACCAGGCCCTGCTGGACAGCCTACTTCCACAGTACAGCAAGCTGTATGGGACACCAGGGGAGCAGGTGAGTGTTCTGTGCACCTCCTTTCTGAATGTGCATTTTGTCTGACTAGCAAGGCTGAAAGTCTGCACGCCACTGGCTAGCAGGCTCACTGAGTAGTTGTCACCCCCCATAGTGTGTAGTGACTTGCACTGGACAGGTATGGTGCAGTGACAGTGCTTCTGAACAGGGTTTTACTCCCCATGCAATGATACCATGTAGTGACTTCTGGAAAACTGTCCATGGGCAGCCGTGCACTGCCTGTGTACACCATGTGCCCCTGTGATTGCGACATGTATATGCAACTGTGTCATGCACGGATATGTTGCATGTGTAGTAATGGCCTTATCACTTTGTCATCCTGACAGGCTTCTGCCCATCGGAAGCATGAGATATGGAAGGACATCGTCCGGGCTGTCCGGTCCGTGGGGGTCTACAAGCGCTGGATCCGCAACTGCCAAAAGAGGTGGCAGGACCTTCGGGGCTGGACCCGGAGGATTGCACGGGTCCAGCTGAAGCTGTCGCCTCCTCGCAGGAGGGGCGGAACACGGACCCTGACCCCCCACATGCTCAGGATCCTGGCGGTGGTCTTTCCAGACCTGGATGGGCAGCTGAAGGCCAGAGAGCAGCAAGGAGGGGGTGAGTCAAAGACTGCACTGTGTACTCTGTCTAACATGCTATGTGCCCTCCTCGGGCCTGGTTAAACTGCCACAGTACAGCAGTCATGTTGTCCAGGAGCCATGTCCCTCTATTGTGCACTGCCCACTCCTCATCTGATACCCAGGTGTGGCCCTTACATGCAGGGAATTCTGTCACTTAGGACTGTGTCCTTGCAGTTTGCTTGACTCAAGGTGGGAGACAGCATCTGTTTCCCTGACTCTGTGGTGGGCATCATGGGTGGGTCCATTGCTTACACAATGCCTGTATTCTGACATGTATTCAGCGTGTTACTTTGATCTGTGGTCCAATTGCTGAGCTGATCCACCACATGTGGCTGGGGTATCTGGCACACACCCATGCTGCGGGTGGGAACAATGTTTGGGCCCCAGGAGTATGTATATGACGTGTGTCACACATACTTAGCCAGCTGCCTACAGTCCAGGGCTCATCCCTCATTCATGTGGGGCTGGACAGTCATGCCTACTCCAGGCCATACAATACACTCTGTACTCCCACTCCCGTGTATCAGCTGACACATTGTGCGCAGTGATTTGACCCCTCAGGTGTCTGCCTCTGTGTCAGTGTGCTGTGGATTAGTCGCCAGGACTGCTGTGGAGTTTCTTGGTAGGGGCTCAGCATGCCACTGGAGATGTGACCATAGGAGACGATACTTGTGTGACACATAGGTGTCTGATCAGCTGCCCATGCAGACTGGGGCATGTGAATGTGAAGTTCAGGCAGCTGTTCCCCATGCACAGCAGAGTGTGAGGGGCTCAGGTTCAGAGGGTAGTGTCACAGGTCTCCCATATGTCCAATAGGTATGACCTGGACAGATGAGGGTTAAGAGGATGTGTTGTGGGGGATGTACATGTGCACTTGTGCAGCTCCAGGACTTGCATTCCCCATGACCTACTATTGTGACACAGTGCAGAGTGTTGTTGTCTGGCTGCAAAGTCATACATCACTGAGACAGTGATGTATGACTTTGCAGTCATGCCTCCGCCATGGCATGTGTCTACTGATTGGTGAGCCTGCAGGGGAGTGACATGTGCTACATGCACACCATAGTGGCGCTGGCTATCAGGACATGGGTGCATCATGGTGTCTGTCGCTGGTATGCATCACATGCATTTCCTATTTGACTCTGGGCATCCCTTTCATCCGGAAACCTGTACTGACTCAGTGGCAAGAGCTGTGATGTGTCCACACCGTGTCCTCTGCACTGTCCAACTACTGTGTACTTGGTGCATGTGTCAACACTGGGGTGTTGCAATCCAACAGACACCAGACAGATGGGTGCAAGGCCATGTGGGATGTGAGTGCCATGCTTGGCATCAGACTGACAATTGACTTCTCCTGTTCAATTAGGGCACTTTTAGCAATGTACAACTGATGATGCCAGGGCTTGCTCTGTGATGTGCTGTGCTCACAGTGGTGTGTGCGTTATGTGCAGGTGACTGATGTCTGTCTGTATCCCCATTGTTTGCAGATACATCCACGGCCACGGAAGGGGACAGCTCCACGGACCAGGAGGAGCCAGAGAGCCAGACTGGGTCAGCAGCCGAGGAGTGGTCGGAGGGACCCAGTGGCACGGAGGGCGAGGGGAGCCACACCGAGGAGTCCTCAGCAGCATCCACCTCAGCTGAGGACCAGAGCAACTCGGAGGATGACTCCCTTGTGGAGGCGGGTGTCAGCAGCCACCACACCCCAGCTAGTGTTGCTGTCCCCGCCACCACCAGCACCACCACCGCCCTCCCATCGGCTCCCATTCCCCAGGTCCGTGGAGGCTCCCATGTCCGGGAGCGTGTTTCCTTTGGGCCAGGCACCGCACCCCCTGCCCCTGTGTCCCCTGCTGCCCTGAGTGAGGAGTCTGTGTACCTCCTTCGCCAGCTCCATGTAGGGCAGACAGCCATGCTGAGTGTCCTCCATGCGCACACCGCGCTGTTGACTCAGCTGGTGTCGTTCATGGAGGGCATCTCATCGGGCATGTCTGACCTACAGAGGGGCAATAGGTCCATGGACTCCTCCCTGACGGCAGCAGTGTCCCTCCTCAAACGGTCCCTCACCCCTCCTGCCTCTGCTCCATCCACACTCCCCAGCACCTTACCCGTCCCAAGCACACACACACCGGCACAGGCACACACCAGCACACACACATCCAGCACACTGACACACACGCCAATGACAAAACGCACACGCACGCACATTCAGGGGACTGAAGCCAGACTCACAGGGGATGGGGCCCTGGAACACACACACGCATCCACATGCACTGCGCAGTCCTCAGTTCCCTCTCCCTCCAAAGCACCCTCCCTTGCCTCACATGCAACCCCAAAGTCACAGCAGCTCTTCCTCTGTGACCTCGGCCTCTTCCCCACCGATGAAGCTGCTCCAGCATCCCGGGGGAAGAGGAAGCCCACCCACACGGAGCAGAGTGCCCCTCGCCCCCGGACACCCTCCCCCAGGCGCAGACGGACTGAGGCCCCCACCCGCAAGTCCCCCCGGAGTGGTAAGACAAAGACCCCGCCACCGCCCTGCAGCTCAGGCACAAGGTCTCCGTCCTCCATCCCTCAGGCCCCCACTGCACAGGTGCCCCCACCACACCCTGCCCCAGGTTCCCCCACCCACAGATATACCATCCCCAAGAGGATCAGGCCTTCTCCCCCTGCCACTTGCTCTCCCAGCACCACACCCCCGCTGCGCTTGTCTGTGCCACTGATGTGGTGAGGGTGTCCTCCCCTCTGTCCAACCCACCTTGCCTGTTCCCCATTCTCCTCCCCTGGAGGTAGGCACTGCAGTGGAGTCCACTACCGCCCTGTCTGACTTGGGCACTGCAGTGGCGGACCTGTCCACCCCATCTGCAGGGTCCACTGCAGTTGTGCCGGCACCCACGACATCTGAGTCATGCCCCCAGTTGTGCCGGCACACACCATGTCAGACACCTCCACTGCAGTTGTCAGTGGCTCTCCAGCACCCACCACCCCTTCCCTGACTCCCCCTGGTGAGCCCTGATCCTGTCCCTGCGGTGCCTGGCCTGCCCCCCGGTTGCCCCTCCTAGTGGATTGTCCCTGGTTTTGTGCAGGCATGCGTAGGGTGACATCTGCCAGTGTCACCCTGTTTGAACTTTGACAATGGACTGGCCATTGGCCTTTGCTCTATTTTTTCTGGACGTCGTTATCAAACAACACATATGCTGAATAAAGCAACTTTCTTTTCTCTAGTGCTCATGCTTCAGATGTACATGTTGTTGGTGCTGCTAACCATGCCCTTGCTGCAGTGATGGTGATATCTGGTCTCATGATTATGAAGTGTTACTGTGCAGGAACCCATGTGGTCCAGGGGGAATGTGTCCTATCATGTGGTGTATCCATGTCATCAATAGCAGCATCTGAGGGTGTCATGTGTTCAGTATTTGGCAATGGGTTTCCTACTTACATTGGCAATTTCATATCTGTGGCTTCCACCCCTGCACATCTGTTGTGCCTGCCATCGTTGCATTTGTCTACTTCCCTGACCGTGTTGCCATCTCCAGTGGACATGCAGGTTTGGGCATCAATGGGGAAGGACTCATCCGTGTAGTCAGTGCAACATTGCTATACAAGTGTGTTGGATCTGTGCTGATGATTCCGTTGGCACATCCATGACCAGGCTGATGTGATGGGAGCCCTCATTTGGTGCTAATTGTTGATTGTGTGACCAAGTGCTCAGCTGACATGATGGGGCCCTACTGAGGCAACATATGGCACAGCTTTCCTCACACAGGAGTGGAGTCCCCTCATGGCAGTGTGTACACGTGTGACATTGCCTGCGCACAAGGTGTGTGTTGTATGTGCATGTCTGTGTGTTCACTTCCATTCATCTGCGCATGCTGTGATCCCTAGTGTTGTACCTGTTTGTGATGCTTGCTGACTTGAGCTATGTTCCCCCAAAGTCTTCTCCCTGTGTTCTCTGTGATGTGGGTGCATGGCACATTACTGGTCATCAGGGTGTCACCCATAGGTGTGTTTTCGGTCAGGGCTGAGTTTGTGTGCAGACGCAGATGGGTCACAGTCAGGTTTCCCCTTGGCACTTGTTGTTTGCCCCTGTCATGTGATTTCCAGTTTGTGTTATCTTTCAGTGATTGTGACACGTTGTGTGTGTGACTGCTGGCACTCCTCAGGGTCCGGGCTGCAATGTTGGTTGTTGTCTATGTGTGTTCTTTGTGGGTGACCTTGGCTTCTTCATTGGTGTGTGACTGTGGCTGGGATCCCATTGGTCGGTGTGGTATTGCCGTCATGTCCATGTACAGCGTAGTGTGCAGTGTGTCAGACATTCAGGAGTCTTGTTGAGTGTCCATGTGTGATGTGTTTCTACACCTTGGTTCCCACCCACCACCCTGGAATAGTCATGGGTGCATGTGCAATGTCACCAGTGCATGTGTACTTCACTGCTGCACATTGTCAGAGGTCGAGGGGTGTGGTGTTGAGTGTGTGCAGATGAGAGTTGTTGCCCGGCTAGGCCCCTGCCTCCATGTTGGCCTTGGCTTACTGGCCATGCTGATTGATTTGTGCTTGTGTAGGTGTGATGGTAGTTTGTTGCTCAGGACACCTGACTGTGGTTCACAGTGTGAACGACATTTAGCTTTGTCATCACAGTGGTATTTTTATTCAGCCCAGGGTCACCACATTGTGGGGGCCCTGGGGGTGGTGCTGTGGTGTGTCTGTGTCCTGCTGTGTCAGTTGTTGTTCCTACGTGCCTGTGTGACATGTGTGTTTTGTGCTCCCTCTCACCTGACAATGCCTGCTTGCCCACATAGGGGATTTGGATCCATGAGTTACCTTAGTGTGGCAGTGTATGCACATCTGTATGATTGGTATTCAGCTCTCCTCATGTGTTGTGTGGTTGCCTGGGGACACTGGCACCCCCACCCCTCACCTGCTGTGTATGATGACAGTGTTGGTCTGCCTGTTTGTGTTTGTGCATCTGCACCACTGCATTGGCATATCTTGGGTGTGCCATTGGCTGTATGTTGTTTGGTGTGTTTCCCCTGCTGTCCCTGGGACTCCTAGGTCATCGGTCAGCACAGTGATCATGGTTTGTGTGTCCCATTGCTGCCATGGTATGGTATCTGTTCACCTCACATCTGCTGTCTCCACAGGATATCTGCATTTGTGTGCCCATTGGTGCAAATATGTGGTTCTGCATTCTGATGGTCACTTCTGTCATTGTGTCATTGATGACTGTTGACGGTCTCAGCCCCCATGGGTGTTGTTTGTCTGCACATGGCCAAAGGAATGTTTCATTTGCACTGCAGTATTTGGCTCCCCCAATTTATGTTGCAATGGGACACATACACTACTTTGCCACAGATGAGTTTTTGGTTCTGTGACCAGGAATGATCCATGCAGTTTGGCAGTTGCAGCTCTTTCTTTGTCAACAATTACCTTTTGGTCACTGTGATGATGAGGGTGTAGACCCCATTGCCACAATGGTCAAAATGTGCTTCAGCTATGGACCCCACACTTGCCTTTTGGTCACTGTGATGATGGGGGTTTAGACCCCATTGCCACAATGGTCAAAATGTGCTTCAGCTATGGACCCCACACTTGCCTTTTGGTCACTGTGATGATGGGGGTTTAGGCCCCATTGCCACAATGGTCATGGGCTGCTTGCATTGTGGGTGCCACACACATATATGTGTGGCACATGTGCTAGGGGGTCACATTGTATGTTCAAAGTCATGTTCGGTGTTGTAGGCATTTGACACAGCCTACACACGCTTGTCATGGTGGTGGGGGGATGTCTTAATCTTGCATTCCCTAGGTTGTGGTGTGCTTGTTGTGTCATGCATTGTCCATCCTATGAGTGGGGGTGGTAGTAGTGGTAGGCATCCAGCCCCCTGGCTAAGGGTGGTAGTAGTGGTAGGCATCCAGCCCCCCTGGCTAAGGGTGGTAGTAGTGGTAGGCATCCTGCCCCCTGGGTGAGGGTGGTAGTAGTGGTGGGCATCCTGCCCCCTGGCTAAGGGTGGTAGTAGTGGTAGGCATCCAGCCCCCCTGGCTAAGGGTGGTAGTAGTGGTAGGCATCCAGCCCCCCTGGCTAAGGGTGGTAGTAGTGGTAGGCATCCTGCCCCCTGGGTGAGGGTGGTAGTAGTGGTGGGCATCCAGCCCCCTGGCTAAGGGTGGTAGTAGTGGTAGGCATCCAGCCCCCCTGGCTAAGGGTGGTAGTAGTGGTGGGCATCCAGCCCCCTGGCTAAGGGTGGTAGTAGTGGTAGGCATCCTGCCCCCCTGGGTGAGGGTGGTAGTAGTGGTAGGCATCCAGCCCCCCTGGGTGAGGGTGGTAGTAGTGGTAGGCATCCTGCCCCCCTGGGTGAGGGTGGTAGTAGTGGTGGGCATCCTGCCCCCGTGGGTGAGGGTGGTAGTAGTGGTGGGCATCCTGCCCCCTGGCTAAGGGTGGTAGTAGTGGTAGGCATCCTGCCCCCCTGGGTGAGGGTGGTAGTAGTGGTGGGCATCCAGCCCCCCTGGGTGAGGGTGGTAGTAGTGGTAGGCATCCTGCCCCCCTGGGTGAGGGTGGTAGTAGTGGTGGGCATCCTGCCCCCCGTGGGTGAGGGTGGTAGTAGTGGTGGGCATCCTGCCCCCTGGCTAAGGGTGGTAGTAGTGGTAGGCATCCTGCCCCCTGGCTAAGGGTGGTAGTAGTGGTAGGCATCCTGCCCCCCTGGGTGAGGGTGGTAGTAGTGGTGGGCATCCTGCCCCCTGGCTAAGGGTGGTAGTAGTGGTGGGCATCCAGCCCCCCTGGGTGAGGGTGGTAGTAGTGGTGGGCATCCTGCCCCCGTGGGTGAGGGTGGTAGTAGTGGTGGGCATCCTGCCCCCTGGCTAAGGGTGGTAGTAGTGGTAGGCATCCTGCCCCCCTGGGTGAGGGTGGCAGTAGTGGTGGGCATCCTGCCCCCTGGCTAAGGGTGGTAGTAGTGGTAGGCATCCAGCCCCCTGGCTAAGGGTGGTAGTAGTGGTGGGCATCCAGCCCCCTGGCTAAGGGTGGTAGTAGTGGTAGGCATCCTGCCCCCTGGGTGAGGGTGGTAGTAGTGGTAGGCATCCAGCCCCCCCTGGCTAAGGGTGGTAGTAGTGGTGGGCATCCAGCCCCCCCTGGCTAAGGGTGGTAGTAGTGGTAGGCATCCTGCCCCCCGTGGGTGAGGGTGGTAGTAGTGGTGGGCATCCTGCCCCCCTGGCTAAGGGTGGTAGTAGTGGTAGGCATCTAGCCCCCCTGGGTGAGGGTGGTAGTAGTGGTAGGCATCCTGCCCCCCTGGGTGAGGGTGGTAGTAGTGGTGGGCATCCTGCCCCCGTGGGTGAGGGTGGTAGTAGTGGTGGGCATCCTGCCCCCGTGGGTGAGGGTGGTAGTAGTGGTGGGCATCCTGCCCCCTGGCTAAGGGTGGTAGTAGTGGTAGGCATCCTGCCCCCTGGCTAAGGGTGGTAGTAGTGGTAGGCATCCTGCCCCCCTGGGTGAGGGTGATAGTAGTGGTGGGCATCCTGCCCCCCTGGCTAAGGGTGGTAGTAGTGGTAGGCATCCAGCCCCCCCTGGGTTGTGGTGGTGGTGCACATTCAGGCCCCTGTGTGCATATGTGGCATTGGTGATGGGCATCCCGCCCATATGGTGCTGCTGTTGCTGGTGTAAGTATATTCAGATTCCCCGTGTATGTGTGTGATGTGTCGTGTACGTGTTGTATGTGTTTTGTGGTTGGTGTCTGGCTTACCTTCTGCGCCGTACGCGTCCGTGCCTGTTCCGGTAGTAGATGTAGAATATTGGTATGATCGGGACGAAGGGATTCATGGTTGGTTCGTGTCTTCGCGTCGTCCTCGTCGCTTCGCTTCGTCCTCGTCGCTTCGCGTCGTCCTCGTCGGTGCCGTGTTCGTCTCGTAGCCGTGGATTGTGTTGTGGCGCGAATCGGAGCTTATGTGCGCCTCTCCCGGATGCTTTGACGTGCCGTGCGTAGCGACGGGTTCGGCGCGTACGGGAAGCGCATCGTACTTGTCCGGCCGGACGGGGCTGCATTTTTCCTTCCGTGCGACTCGATTCGGCGTTTCCGGATTCGCCTCGGTCGGAGAACAGGACCTGGTTTGGGTGAGTACGGCTCGGCCGGAATTTTTGCTGTTGTGCGCATCGTACTTGCTCGTTCGGTGTGCTGTACGGATCGGTCGGGAAACAGGCTTTCGCATGGCTTTTTTCCCGGCCGAATAGTATTGGGTGCGCCTCCGACCGAGATCGGAATCGGCCCCTTAGTCACTCGCGGCACCCGCTTCGCGGGACGCGCGCGGGCGTGCGCCGGGCGAAGCCCGGGCCAAGGGCGGGCCCGTCTGAGCCCGTCAGAGACAGGAAGAGGCTGGGCTGGGCCACCCCTCCGTGACCACAAGCATTAAGGTGGAGTTCAGTCAATGAAGTAAGGTACAGTATAGTTGTGGACTTGTGTATCTCGAAGGATTGTGTGTAATCAAGCAATAGCTTGTCGACAGAATGAGCAAACGCAAAGTCACGGGTCCATTGGTAGGAGGGGGTTGTGGGAACCCTGGACGCTTTCCTGACTAGAGCTGAGTCAGTCTTGACCCATCAGATTCAGCTCACAGAAAAAAGACTCTCACTAGATACTTTTGCGGGACAAAAACGGTCATCAATGGGAGGCCTAGCTATGGCCAAATCTCCCAGGGGTGGGCAGCAATCTGTGGACTATTTATGTTCTGTGACCCCTGGCATGAGTAACACTGGGGAACCAGTTAATCTCCCAATCCTGTCATCAGCAATTACAGTTGAGCAGATGATTTCCACTAATTCTGCCCAGAATATTGAAGGGGACGATGAGTCTGTCTTTTCGCCCACACTGGTCGAAGAGCCATCAATTTCTTCCATGGAACAAAATGTAACCTTATCTGGCTTGTGTCGTGGTGAGGTTATTACTCGATCTAAAGGGGCCACCAGGCAAAGTCAGACAAGTATACCGAAGTTGTCGACGGTACGCAGCGGAGAGTCACCTGCGAAACGAATGAGGGGAGGAGTCACACAAAAACAAAAGCAAAAACAAAAACCCAGATCCAAGCACCAAGTATTGAGGTTTCCTGATAAGCCCGCCTCAGAATCTAATAAAGGATTGGTTATGGATCAATTTTTAAAAAGTGGCAATGACATTAGTGTGGGGCTTGGGGACGACCCCGATCAATGGAGAAGATTGGAGACTCTGATGACTGTTCTCTTGGGGCCCATTTTATGTAAACTAGGGACAATTGATGAAAAACTATTGTTACTTCTGAAATCTAGCAGCCCATTAGCTAACCAAGGGGCATGTAGCTGTGCACGTGTTGCCCAGGAAGAACCTGAAGCCCCTAAAGTCCAAGCCCCATTGCCTGTAAATGTAATTGAGGGGAGGAAAAATGGGGATAGTGAATATATAACAGGGGCAGTTGTTGCAGCTAATAGCGTCACACACGTATATCCAGAAGTAACTAGACCTAATGCAAGCACTGGTGCTAGGGGGCCCAGGGAAGTGATGATAGGGAGCCCATGTAATCCCATATTACAGCAAGCAGACCCTGCAAGGATAGAAAGGGGAGATAATGGAAATCAATATCTAAAAGAACTGCCTTCTTCAAGTGCACAGAGCACTATAGGCCTACCAGTTTTAGACTTACCCCCAGCCTCATGCCCGTATACAGTCGTTTTAACTGGTGTCCCAGCACACACAAGCCAAAAAGAGGAACCGGCGACCCAATTGATTAACAAGGTGGCGCATTGGATGGGTAGAAATGCAGGGTTTAATATCAGAGATCACAGACATATCCTGATGGCAAGAAGGGTGTCTTGGATCGGTAGAACCAGGAAAGCCTTTTCAGGGGACTGTGTAATCGTGACGCTTAGACACCCCGGCCTTGTGCGCAAGATTCTCTCGCAGAGTAATGGGCTTTTCCAAGCTGAGGTGGACTCAAGCATTAAATTGCTTCCGTTAGGTTTTTTTATAGACCCCTACTGAATTTAAACCAAAGTTGCGGACATGTGGGTTATCAGGAGAGGGCAATCGGGTGGGCCTCTACAGCACTGACAAATAACATCTTTGCCCCATTAAGAGATTTAAATGACATCGACTGACTAGGTATGTTGGGGAACGCTAACAGAGCCCGTGACACCCCTGTGATTATTAAAGATCCTGGGGGAGAAGAGATCAATCCGGGGATAGTTAAAGGCCAAATTACCATTGA
Source organism: Calotriton arnoldi (assembly GCA_963921515.1). Lineage (NCBI taxonomy): Eukaryota > Metazoa > Chordata > Amphibia > Caudata > Salamandridae > Calotriton > Calotriton arnoldi. The sequence goes on along the minus strand of CAWUFW010004930.1, from coordinate 415,622 downwards.
TTATCAGGTTGTAAACGCCGACGTGGACAATAGCTTAAATAAGAAAGTCTATAGGACCCACAGACCCCAGGCACTTGTTAGTGTAGAAAGGCCAAATGGCAGAGAAATAAAAATGGTCTCTTGGAATATAGCAGGCCTATCGACGAAATTTAAGAACGAACAATGGCTATTTTACATCCGGGAGTTTCAGATAATTTGTTTACAAGAAACATGGGAACCAGTAAACAATAATTTTTTTCTAGAAGGTTATAAAACCTTCTTTTGTCCAGCGCGCAAGGCTATGTCAGGGAGAGCCAGGGGAGGGTTGGTCATATTTGTAGAACTTGCACTACAAGGAAGATGGACAGATTTGGCTTGGGGCTCAGAAGTAGCGCAGGGGCTCACATTTTTTAATAAGGATTACAGGTTACTTTTTGTAAATTTTTATAATGCAACACCACATTGACAGGGTTCTGCTAGTTTGCAGGAATTGGACACTAGACTTACCCAGATATACGAGCGAGGGCTGGTGGCGCTTCAGCTGGTTATAGCAGGTGATTTTAACTGTCATCTGTGCCCAAACTTGAGAGTAGCTTGTGGGGATTGGGCGTCCTGTACGATTGAGGATGGCCCTCATATGGAACACACAAAGGAGGGAAGGGAACTCTGTGGCCTACTAAACACGTATGCGTTAATACATACCATTGACCTGATTGATGTTAGACAGGATAAAATGGTTCATCCTACATTTAAAGGTAGAGGATGTGCCTCATTTATTGATTTTATTTTTGTTTCTGTAGCACTTAGAAACTGTGTGTCTGGGTTTAGTATTGGTCATAGTGCCTTTAGCGATCACAATCCTCTTGTATTATCTCTTGTTGACGCACACTCCCGCCAGGAACCCCTTGGAGTGGGAGGGGGTGGTAAGGGCTATGGATCAAGGTAGGAGGCTGAGATGGACACAGGTCAATGGTGAGGCCTTTTATAGATCTCTTTTAAAAGAAGGCGAACAGGTCATCCTAAGGTGTTTAGACCTAGAAGTGGAAGGAGCAGAATTAGTTGAGGCTTTTAAGGGCGTTGCCCAAATAGTTGATAGTTTGCTCAGAGCCCCAGCTTATAGGGTCAAAACGGACAACCCGAGATGGTTTGACCCACAGTGCTCCCGTGCCCTTAGAGAGTTGAAAGATGCTCTAAAGATCTCCCCAAGAGACCGGGACCAGGTGACTCTTTGTCGGAAAAAATATAAGGCTGCTATTAAGGGACGTAAAGGTCGATTACAACAGCAAGCCTGGGAAGATTTGACAGAGGCGATGGCACTAAAGGATTCCACCGCCTTCTGGAGAGTCATAAACAGTCCCTGTTTTAAAAATGCTAACAAACCAGGGCTAGGCAATAATATTCTGCCGGAGCAATGGTATGAGCATTTTCAAGGGCTTTATAATCACCATCCCAGTACGGCTCAGTCGCAGGTCCATAGTGGGGAACAGAGGACAATTCCACTAAGATTCTCGTTGGATGAGGTTAAAACAGGAATTAAAGGACTAACAAGGAACAAGGCCCCGGGCCCAGATGGGATCCCACCTGACCTTTTTATAAGTAACGTGGATCTCTGGGCGCCTATTCTGACTAGGGTCATAAACGCAGCAGTGGATACAGTAATGCCAGCCTCCTGGTCCACAGCCACGATTGTTCCTATTTTTAAAAAAGGTAACAAGGACAGCCCACAATGTTATCGCCCTATTTCCCTCATTGACGTGTCGGCGAAGGTACTGGGGCGAGTGGTTTTAAGCCGGCTAACCGACTGGGCTGAGGACCATCAAGTTATAACTGACGTCCAATTTGGTTTTAGGTCTGGGAAATCCACCACTGACCAATGCCTTAATTTATATCTTCTTTCTGCCAAATATACAGCAGTCAGTCCAGGAACGATGTATTTGGCATTTATGGACTTGACTGCGGCGTTTGACAGCGTCAATCGAGGGAAATTATGGGCGATTATGGGTGGGCTTGGTGTGGATCCGGGGCTTATTAACATCTTAAAATCTTTACATCTGAATACCACTGCTGCGGTCAGATATAGCCAGGAGGGCAAATTAACAAAATCCTTCAGGTGTTCTAGTGGGGTCAGACAGGGCTGTATATTAGCTCCTTTTTGTTTACGTTATATATAAATGTCCTTGACCGAGCACTAAGCACCTTACAGGTAGACACTCCTAGGATAGGTACTCGAGGGATTCCTGTTCTGCTTTACGCAGACGATGCAGTACTCCTGGCCCGTACCCCTAAAAGCCTGCAGCTCCTAATAGATGGCTTTGTGTCGTTTATGGGGAATTTGGACTTGTCCCCTAACTTGGCAAAATCCTATGTTATGGAAGTGGGCAAAAAACCAAGCAAATCCTACAATTATAAAATTGGACCTCACTGTTTGGGAAAGGTACAGTCTTTCTCGTATCTGGGGATTTTATTTGATGGTCGATTAAATTTCAAATATTTACTAGAAGAGAAATGCCGTTCGATGACCAGATGCACTGGGTCAATAATGAATTTTGCACAAAGGTTAGGACGGTGGTCCCCAGATCAGGTTTTAAGACTATATAGTTCTATGTGCTGTGCTAAAGTGCTGTATGGAAGTGAGGTGTGGGGTTTTATAGAGGCTAACCAATTACAGATTGAAGAGAATAAATATTTTCGGCGACTCTTAAAAGTCCCACAGAGTACGCCATCCCTCATTGTTCATGAAGAATTGGGTGTCCGCTATATTACGGATAGGATGGCAGTTAAACCCCTAGTTTGTTGGGTAAAGATCTGGGCAAATGAGGAGGCGGCCTTCTGCCGGCAGGTTATAGAAGACTGTCTCTCCTTGGACCATGGACTTAAAATCCCTTGGCTAAAGTATGTGAAGGAGTCTTTTGAGAAAATAGGATGTGCAGAGCTTTTTACTAATCCCTCTAGAATGACTATGCAGGATAAGGCCCTGGTCAAGGATCGGTTTTTAAGTGCGCTTCGACGCTCCGGGGAGACAGAGAATTAGCTAAGCTGTCGGTGAGAGAATATATAGCAACTAAGTCTACCGAGGGCATTGAACCGTACTTGTCTTGTCTAAATAGTGCCCATGACAGATTTTTAATGACCCGATTTAGGCTAAATCTTTTGCATCACGTTTTAGCAGAACCGGCAGGGTTCACACTGTCTACAGAGATGAAGGGGCCCTGTGGCTGCGACCATAGGTCTCCACAGGACACCCTTCACTTTGTTTTATTATGCCCTTTTTATTCACATCCTAGAAGTCGTTTTTGAAGGGCATTTTAAAGAGAGCTAGGTTTAAACAAGCACGGGTGGCCCTGTTATTTTTAAAATTGTCCCCTGACTCTTTTACACTTTTTGTACCATCAATTTTTTAAGGGCTGCGGTTAGATTAAGGACCACAAAGGGTAGTTGAAGTCTATAGATTTCTTGCGTCCTTTTTTATGTTTTTTTATTTCTTAAAAATGGTTTGTTGAGATATGTATAGCTTCATCTAAGTACTGAAATTGTATGGCGTAGGACCTATATTGATGAATTGTTCTGTTCTAACTCTGCTGTAAAATTGTTACTTTTATGGTATTTTTTGTATGCCGAATAAAGGTTTTATAAAAAAAAAAAAAAAAGAATATGTTTTGTAAAATTTAATAAATAAAACAATTTAAAAAACAGGCTTTTAGCAGATGCTGAACTGTGCTGTATTAAATAAATAATTCACGTTTGACTTCATTAGATATGTCATCTTTGTAGAATGTGCTGACTTTAAAAATGTATTTTCTTTCCTTCCTAAAATACATGTTCTCATAAACTTCAGTTAGATTTTAGCTGCCACATATTCGAATCACTGACAGAATATCGACATCAAAAACATCGACGTCAAAAATAACGGAGCCGAAATATCGATGTCAAGAATATCGAAGTCCTATCTACATTATGGTAAGTACAAAAATATTGAGAAAAAAAATATCGTTGTCAAAAATATCGTGGTTAAAAATATCGATTTTTTTAATGTTATAAAATAATGTAAAATAAACTAAATGATACATATATTTAAAATAAACATAGTTAAAAATATGTTTAAAATTATAAGTAATACATATAATGTAAAAAAAAATTAAACATATACATATAAAATATAATATATATACTTACTTAATAATATTTACAATTAATTATTGTAATAACTTATAAATTGTTAAAAAACATTTTATAAATTATAAATACATACATACACATACAACAATAATATCAATAAAAATATAAAAATATATATAACAAATTACAAAAAGATTTAGTTAAATAAATTATACACTACATTAACTAAAACAGTAAATATTGGATAGCGTAGGGGTAAAAATTACTATTCCAACTCCAGAGAGTGCAACAGGAGGGAAAGTGTTGGATAGCGTAGAGGTTAAAATTACTATTCCAACTCCAGAGAGTGCAACAGTAGGGAAAGTGTTGGATAGCGGAGGGATTAAAATTACTATTCCAACTCCAGAGAGTGCAACAGTAGGGAAAGTGTTGGATAGCGTAGAGGTTACAATTACTATTCCAACTCCAGAGAGTGCAACAGTAGGGAAAGTGTTGGATAGCGTAGGGGTAAAAATTTCTATTCCAACTCCAGAGAGTGCAACAGGAGGGAAAGTGTTGGATAGCGTAGAGGTTAAAATTACTATTCCAACTCCAGAGAGTGCAACAGTAGGGAAAGTGTTGGATAGCGTAGGGATTAAAATTACTATTCCAACTCCAGAGAGTGCAACAGTAGGGAAAGTGTTGGATAGCGTAGAGTTTAAAATTACTATTCCAACTCTAGAAAGTGTAACAGTAGGGAAAGTGTTGGATAGTGTAGAGGTTAAAATTACTATTCCAACTCCAGAGAGTGCAACAGTAGGGAAAGTGTTGGATAGCGTAGGGGTAAAAATAACTTACTAATAATTAAAATATATTTTTTTAAATAAATAATAATTTAATTAGTAAATAACAATAAATTAATTAACAATACCAATAAATAAGTACTTAAAAATAATTTCCAATTAATAATTAATTAACAATTAAATAGATGATAAATACAATTAAATAATAATTATTAACAATTAATTACCAAATAATAATAAAATAAAAAGTAATTAATTTTCAATACCCAAAAACAATAATTATTTTTAAACAAATTAGCAATTAATAATTAATTAACAATAAATTATTGTTAAATACCAATAAATAATAATTAATGACAATTAATTACCAATTATTAATTAATGAACAAATTAATTTCCAAAACATAAAAAACTCTATTATTAAAAAGTTTTTACCAATTAATAATTAATTAACAATAAATTAATTATCAATACTCAACAATAAAATAAATAATCACTTAATTACAATTAAATTACTTCCCACCCTATTGCCCTATAAACTCACAACACACTTCAATAATAAATTAATACACTTAATATAATTACCAAATAATCAATTATTAAAAATTAATTACCAATTAATAAAAATTAATTACCAATTAATAATTATTTAACATAACATTAATTATCAACACCAATAAATAAAAATAAATAATTACTTAATTACAATTAAATGACTTCCCACCCTATTGCCCTATAAACTCACAACACACTTCAATAATAGCTGGGTAGACTTAATATAATTAATATAATTACCAATTAATCAATTAATAAAAATTAATTACCAATTAATAAAAATTAATTACCAATTAATAATTAATTAACATAAAATTATTTATCAATGCCAATAAATAAAAATAAATAATTACTTAATTACAATTAAATTACTTCCCACCCTATTCTCCTATAAACCCACAACCCGCTACAGAACTAAAACGCAAAATTTACTTAAAAATGATTACTAATTCCTAAAAAAATGTAAATTAATTTAATATAATTAAATTACTTCCCACCCTATTCCCCTATAAACCCACAACCCACTACGGTAGTAAAACGCATAATTTACTTAAAAAAATTACTAACTTCTAAAACTTTTATACATATATTCTAAAACTAGTACAATAATTAACAAAAAATATAAACACAAAGATATAAAATACATAATAAAATACATAACACTAATATAAATATCGATATTAGTAACATCGATATTTTTGCTATCGATATTACTAACTTCGATATTAACAAAAACGATATTTCTTACCTTCAGGTCGATATTCTGGTCAGTCGATATTCTTGACTTCGATATTGTGTCCCTACGATATTTTAAACTCGATATTATTATAGGTTGAAATTAAAAACTCGATATTTAGACTGTTTACCCACATATTCACTATAATGAATGCTAAGCAGTATATAAAACAATGGGGACCTACCTACATGAAAACGTGGATCTCATGACTTAATTCAGTAAAGTTACAACTAGAATGGTTTTGCTTTAGAATAGTTCATTGTCAAGCTATGGAGTTTTCAATAGCTAATATTTAGATTGCAGGGTTCTCATGGGAACTCAGGTTGAATATAATGCATGAATGTTAGCAACTAAGTAGAATTTCGGTGGATAATACCTTGCCAACTTCGTATGTTTACCATGGGAATAGAGTAAAAAGCAGCAGACCAGTGGATGATCCTTTTCCATTGGTTCGAGATAACCTAACACGGGCGTGGATGGATACATGTGTTTTTGTGTTCAATATATGTGTTTCTAGTTAGATTTACAACCATTCTTTTTCCTTTAGAGCACACTCTGAGAGCTTTATACTGTCCAGACTGTTCCAGGCTATTTGTTCTGCGACCATCCTTTTCCTTAGCCTTTTGCCCTATTCGCTGTGAGCTACTGCTTACAGTGATTTATGTCACCTACTGCTTTGTGGGTGTCTAATTGTCTTTAATGGTTATAGCTACTGCTGTGATTCCCTTTCTAACTTAACTTTGAACAGTTGTTACTGGCGACTGTTTGCTGATGCTGTTTGAGAGAGGAGACTTGGACGAGTTTCCAGAACTTCTCTTCATGAGGCGTTCAAATACAATCTGATTCTATTTCAATGCTCTTTTAAATCCCATTCTTTTCTGAAAGGACTCTTTATTGGGTCTGGTAGGTTAGGATCTGCAAGAATAGAACAGGGACGTACCTAATATTTCCTTAATAGAAAACACTGTAATTTTCTTGATTGCCTCTAACCATAATTTTCTTGATATTGCTGTAAACTGATTTATCTTATTGCTAATTTGATAGATAAAAACAAAATACTTAACTGTTAGGGCACGATTACGATGTTGTATGAGCCGCCACCGGCTGTCGGAGTTCTGCGGGTAGGGGAAAGACCACCGCCTCCGACAGGATCGGGGATCCCATCCGGGCAGCAGTCAGACAGGTAATCCTGCAGGCACCGCCGTTGGGATTACCTTGTCCTTTCCTTCTGCCTTTTCATGGCATTCTGACTGCCATGAAAAGGCAGACAAAAAGTGAATTTGAGGGCCCTTAGCAGGGCCACTATCCCCCTGGGCCTTCGCTAATGGGCCCGGAGGGCACCCGTGATGCCCTCAAAACATCCATGCACCCTATGCCAGGCACCCCATGGGGCCTGACATACGGTGCAGGGATGTTTCTAAACATATACAAAACACAAGGATCCACCTGTAGATGGGTTTTTTCCAATGGAAATTCTCTCATTGGCAAAGGTGTGTCTCCTACATTGGTTGGAAGCACACAGTGTTTGCTTAAATACCCCTCACACACCAAAAGGGCCCTTGGTGTCATGCTTCATCATGGGGGTCTTCCCGTCCTGCTGCGGGACAGGGCATGCTACGACCTGTGACTATGCGGGAGGACTGATCTTCAGTACTATGTGTGGTGTAGGAGTAGTGAGAGGAAGGGTCAAGGGTGAGTGAGAAAAGTGAGATTATAAAGAACCTGGTCCCTGTGGACTAAGAAACTTTAATATTCCCTGGAGCTGGTCCTGTTAAAAGCAGTGGGTCGGAGATGTCCTGCGTGTAATGTGCGGATACTCCTGATCTAGTCAACATGTTTCGAAGCTCTGGGGCTTCTTCATCAGGACTATAACTGATCCCTTCAGTACTCACTATGTTACCGAGTAAGATATCGATAAAGTGAAACTAGTGATATGTACAAATGAGTGAAAATGCAAATAATCATGCACTGTATACAATACCCATTTGGTATTCTAATTGTTAATCTGAAAAAAGAAAGCACAATTAATTACAAACTGTAAAAATGCGCCTCCTTCTGCGCAAACACGTGTCACCTGTAAGGAAAGTGTACCACAAGGTGAATGTTGTGTCCTTATCCATACCCGTCTATTAACCGTTAGTGCAGTGACCTATGGAAAAAATGACGGACAAGACATACTCACACTAAACAGAAAGCACACACTCTATATTTTTGTAAAAAATGGAGTGGAGAATAGTTTGGTATGTAGAGTAAGTATAATGAGATAATACATACTTAGTTATTTAGGAGACAATGCTCCATGAGCCTTGAGAACGGGTGGAAAGGGTGTTGCAACTGAATTCTGTCCAGAGGAGACAATGCGGGGGGGAGGAGAAAGGAAGTATTTAGAGTCTCGAAGTCAGCGTTTCTGACTGTTCCTTCTATGCGGCTATGCCGTACTTACAGTTTTGTCAACACTGCCTCGCTCAATTCAACGCCTACCAGCGGCTCCGTGGTGTGTTGAGACCGCGGGGAGGACCCTTTATATAGTGCCAATTGGTAGTTATTGCTGAGTTGTCGGCCAAACCAATTGCACCTGTGTCACTTGTCCAAATTCACCCGGAAGTGGTTGCGGGTCATTTCCTGCGCCAGGGCGGTTTGAGCTAAGCACTAGAGCGATAACCTGATGTTAAGAGTTAACCCGGAAGTGAACTGGAGTCACTTCCTGTGCTCGGTGGATAAACCCATTAGTAAAAACTAGAAAGTCAACCTTAGAATCCAAGAACCAGGAGACTTCATAGTTTACATTGTATGGTCCGTATGAGGGACCGTAAATCTATTGAAAAAATATATGTACGAGGGAATAGCACATAATAATGGTGTCAAAACGGCATATGTTGGTCCCGTTCAATTGAGGTTCAAGACGGACGCAGCCCTTCGGTACCCTGTGCCTAAGGTACATTGAGGGGGCGGAAAAAAGGATGCACATTTGGGGGGGGAAGGAAAAACCTCAGGCTCATATCGCACGGAGGTGCAAATGATGATAAGTAGTTAAGGATAAGAAGTTCAATGGCAAAATGCGGTGGCACTGCTGCCAGTGCCCCGATATTGCAGGATGGTTAGTGAGTAAGTCCGTACGCACTCAGGGCAGCTCCCCGCCGAAATGGTGGAATGGGTCGGGGGTATAGATAATGACGAGGAAAACACACACATGGCGGCTTATTGTCCAAGAGATGATAAGGCCACCTCTGACCTATAAACATACGTCATACAGGGTTACTCTGGTTACGTTGGGGCCAGTTAGTGTTCACGCCTTGGTTCAAGACAGTTGTCCCCAAGGTATGTCGTCATTAAGACCTGTTATATGGGTGCCCAGACGGAACACCCATCGTTGCTCTTTCTCTAGTAGACCGTTCTCATTGTTGAGTTGCTCAATGATTGTCCATTGTAAGTCATCTACGCTGTGGGCCATGATTAGGTAGTGTGGGGCCATCTTGGTGGTGCTCTTTTTGCAGCGAACATTACTTTTGTGTTCTCCAATGCGAATCCTCACCGGTCTTGATGTCATTCCGATGTATTCCAACTTGCATGGGCACGTGACCATATATATCACGTTTCTGCTATTGCAGTTTGTGAATTTTCTTTGCTCCCATACTGTGCCATTCCTGAATTTGATGTTTTTACTCCTTTTTGTAAGGTTGCATGTACTACAATTGCCACAAGGATAGTGGCCTTGGACAGGAGGGAGGATAGAGTTTGAAAAATGCATTGTGGGAGTCACACGAGGTCTCGTATGGACTAGGATATCCCTCAGATTCCTGCCCCTTCTGTGGGAAAACATGGGTTTTGGTAAATTGAGACTTCCGCAGTTCAAAATTCTCCAGTGTTTGTTCACTATTTTAGACACTTGGTTGGAATGTGTATTGAAAGTGGTGACGCATATTGGTCTTACTTCCTGTTCTTTTGGTGTTCTGTCTTCCAAGAGTGCGTCTCTATTATTGTTCCTCGCCCTCTTCAACCCTCTTTTGATGATCTGTTCTGGATAATTACGTTTCAGTAATTTAGTTTTCAGGTCGGAGGCTTGTTTTTTGAAGTCAGTGAGTTCAGAACAATTCCTCCGGAGACGGAGGAATTGTCCATAGGGGAGGTTATCCCGGAGGTGTCGGGGATGAAAACTATTGTACAGTAACAGGCAGTTTTTCGAGGTGGGTTTGAAATGCGTGGTTGTCTTAAGCGTGCCACTGTCCGGATAGATGTTTAAGTCTAAGAACACCAAATTGGTGTTTGACGTTGTGTGTGTGAACTTAAGATAGGTATTCTGTTGGTTGAGCCAGGCCATGAACGCTCCGATGGATTCAGCATCACCTCTCCATATTACAAGTACATCGTCAATGTAGCGTTTCCATATTACGATGTTGTTGTAGAACGGGTTATCCTGGTGCAGTATCTTGCTGGTCTCGAGATGGTGTACATAGAGAACAGCCAAGCTGGAAGCGAAGGTGCTCCCCATGCTGGTCCCGTGCTTCTGTAGATAGTATGTCCCCTAATATAGAAAGAAATTTTTCTTTAGGGCCAGAGATACACATTCCATGACCACGTTACGAGGTGTGTGATACTCCCATGGTGTGGTAAATAGTACTTCCTCTATAATGTTCAAAGTCTCGTCATGCAGTAAGCTTGTATACAAGCTTTCCACATCAAGCCCCAGCAGGAGGTGTTGATCTGGGTCAAAAGGGAGAACACCGAGGAGTTGTAGGACGGCCTTGGTGTCCTTGAGGTAGGTACCTGTTTGTTGGACCAACGGGTGGAGGAATGCGTCCGCAAATTTGGATAGTGGTTCCAAGATAGAACCAATCCCTGACACAAGGGGACGACCGGGGGGGTTTTTCCAGATTTTTATGGATTTTGGGGATGGTGTAGAAATATGGTGTTCTGGGCGATTTCTAAATCAGGAATTCAGCCTCCTTCCTAGACACCCAATCATGTGCCGTAGCTTCTTCTACCATCCCCAAAACCCGCACCCGTATCTCCTCTGTTTGGTCATCATTGAGGATTTTGTAGTTCCTACGATCCTCCAAAGGTTTTCTACATTCGGTGTCGTATTTGTGTGTTGTTTGAATTACTATTGCTACCCCCTTGTCAGCAGGCTTTATAACGATGTCTGTATTGTCAGCCAGTTGTTGTAATGCTTCTTTTTCCAGCCGTGATGTGTTCTGGAAGGTGGTATTTACTTCAGTCGGTATACTAGTCAGTTCCTCCATCACTGCTTTTTTGAAAGCTAGTAGTTCTACTGGCAGTGTTGAGTCCAGTGGGGTGAAGGTAGATTTTAGTCGTAGTCCAGTGTCAGATACCTGGCCTTCTGGTGTTTCCTTGTTTTCAAAAAAAGCTCGTAGTTTCAGCTTGCGGATAAACTCCTTCATTTCCACGCATAGCTTGAATTTGTCCATCCTGTTAGTGGGGACAAATCCCAGGCCTTTTCCAGGACACATTTTTGGGGTTCTGTGAGTTCGTGCTCTGCCAAATTGACTACTAGTTGCCCCTCCTGCTGGTTGATGGTTGGTTGTTCGATGTCACCGTCATGCTCCTCGTTGAAACTCTCGGTGTTTCCTCCGCTTCGGTGCCCCAGTGGACCTGGTTGCCTCTCCGGTTCCTTCCTCTTGGTGGGCCCGGGCGCACTCCTATAAAAGGAGGTGGTCCGTAATAATTAAATTCTTGTGGTGGGGGGTTCCAGTGTTGGAATGGGCCACCCACTGGTGGTGGGCCGTAGGGGTAGGGTGCATAGGTGGGTCGGCCTTGGTAATTGCCCCATCCTCTTTGTCTTGGATTGTAGGGCCTCTGGTATTGTGCTCCTCCTCTCTGGTTTCTAGGATTACTCCCTCTACTCGAGTAGGAATCGTTGGATCCTGTGTCCGACAGGTCGCTGTCCGTTCCTTGTTCACTGCTAGTTTTCTTGGCTACATAATCGTCCCGTGTGTAGGGGTAGACTCGTTCATGGCTGAAACGTGCAGTGTCCTTTTTTAATTTGTTGTATTTGCTCTGTTTCAATGAGATTTCGAACTCACTCATCTGCTGGTTGAGTTCGTCCAAAACAGTGGTCGATTGGTAGCTCTTCAGTTGGACCTCCAATTTCTCAATATCGATCTTTAATTCTTGTGCCAAACGGGTGGCTGTCTTGAAGATAAGGACCAGCCAGTCCCGGGTACAATGCCACGATATCAGTGACCAGTCCTTTTTGAATGATTTGTCATGCTGGAATATAAACGGCTCATTCCGGACTATCAGGCCCTGTGGTGCCGCATTCGCCCTCAGGTATTCAGTCATCAGTAAGCCATGCAGTGCTGTCTTTATCTGGGTTCTCCTCAGATTAGCCAACTCATTCCAGTTAGCATTGCTCGGACCTGGATCTGTGCTGCTTAATCCCTCAAAGGGGTTAATGGCTGCCAAAATCCTGTCAATTTCCTCTTCATCAAAGGTGAGACCTGCTCCCTCGGCCATGATTCGATGAAGGATTGTAGGTCTAAGTGTGTGTGTGTCTTCTAAATGTGTGTATGTGCGTGTTTTAAACGATATATTGTTGGTCTTTGTCTTTAAGACCGGGACTTTCGGTGCATTAGCTGATGTTCCCCAATATCCAGAATTACTGGTATACTCCCACAGCTGCACGCTGTCTAAATAGCTACAAAAAACAATAGAGGGAGTGAAGAGTTAGTGTCCTTAACGGGCACTGGAGGTGGATACGTCCTCCACTGGAAATCTATACAAAACACAAGGATCCACCTGTAGATTGGTTTTTTCCAATGGAAGTTCTCTCATTGACAAAGGTGTCTCTCCTACATTGGTTGGAAGCACACAGTGTTTGCTTAAATACCCCTCACACACCAAAAGGGCCCTTGGTGTCATGCTTCATCATGGGGGACTTCCCATCCTGCTGCGGGACGGGGCGTGCTATGACCTGCGACAACGCGGGAGCACTGATCTTCAGTACTATGTGTGGTGTAGGAGTTGTGAGAGGAAGGGTCAAGGGTGAGTGAGAAAAGTGAGATTAAAAAGAACCTGGCCCCTGTGGACTAAGAAACTTTAATATTCCCTGGAACTGGTCCTGTTAAAAGCAGTGGGTCGGAGAGGTCCTGCGTGTAATGTGCGGATACTCCTGAACAAGTCAACATTTTTCGAAGCTCTGGGGCTTCTTCATCAGGACTATAACTGATCCCTTCAGTACTCACTATGTTACCGAGAAAGACATCGATAAAGTGAAACTAGTGATATGTACAAATGAGTGAAAATGCAAGTAATCATGCACTGTATACAATACCCATTTGGTATTCTAATTGTTAATCTGAAAAAAGAAAGCACAATTAATTACAAACTGTTAAAATGCGCCTCCTTCTGCGCAAACACGTGTCACCTGTAAGGAAAGTGTACCACAAGGTGAATGTTGTGTCCTTATCCATAATCGTCTATTAACCATTAGTGCAGTGACCTGTGGAAAAAATGACGGACAAGACATACTCACACTAAACAGAAAGCACACACTCTATATTTTTGTAAAAAATGGAGTGGAGAATAGTTTGGTATGTAGAGTAAGTATAATGAGATAATACATACTTAGTTATTTAGGAGACAATGCTCCATGAGCCTTGAGAACGGGTGGGAAGGGTGTCGCAACTGAATTCTGTCCAGAGGAGACAATGCGAGGGGGGAGGAGAAAGGAAGTATTTAGAGTCTCGAAGTCAGCGTTTCTGACTATTCCTTCTATGCGGCTATGCCGTACTTACAGTTTTGTCAACACTGCCTCGCTCAATTCAACGCCTACCCGTGGCTCCGTGGTGTGTTGAGACCGCGGGGAGGACCCTTTATATAGTGCCATTAATTGGTAGTTATTGCCGAGTTGTCGGCCAAACCGATTGCACCTGTGTCACTTGTCCAAATTCACCCGGATGTGGTTGCGGGTCATTTCCTGCGCCAGGGCGGTTTGAGCTAAGCACTAGAGCGATAACCTGATGTTAAGAATTAACCCGGAAGTGAACTGGAGTCACTTCCTGTGCTCGGTGGATAAACCCATTAGTAAAAACTAGAAAGTCACCCTTAGAATCCAAGAACTAGGAGACTTCATAGTTTACGTTGTATGGTCCGTATGAGGGACCGTAAATCTATTGAAAAAATACATGTACGAGGGAATAGCACATAATAATGGTGTCAAAACGGCATATGTTTGTCCCGTTCAATTGAGGTTCAAGACGGACACAGCCCTTCGGTACCCTGTGCCTAAGGTACATTGAGGGGGCGGAAAAAAGGATGCACATTGGGGAGGGAAGGAAAAACCTCAGGCTCATATGGCACAGGGGTGCAAATGATGATAAGTCTCGAGACCATCAAGATACTGCACCAGGATAACCCGTTCTACAGCAACATCGTAATATGGAAACGATATATTGACGATGTACTTGTAATATGGAGAGGTGACGCTGAATCCATCGGAGCGTTCATGGCCTGGCTCAACCAACAGAACACCTATCTTAAGTTCACACACACAACGTCAAACACCAATTTGGTGTTCTTAGACTTAAACATCTATCCGGACAGTGGCACGCTTAAGACAACCACGCATTTCAAGCCCACCTCGAAAAACTGCCTGTTACTGTACATTAGTTTTCATCCCCGACACCTCCGGGATAACCTCCCCTATGGACAATTCCTCCGTCTCCGGAGGAATTGTTCTGAACTCACTGACTTCAAAAAACAAGCCTCCGACCTGAAAACTAAATTGCTGAAACGTAATTATCCAGAACAGATCATCAAATGAGGGTTGAAGAATGCGAGGAACAATAATAGAGACGCACTCTTGGAAGACAGAACACCAAAAGAACAGGAAGTAAGACCAATATGCGTCACCACTTTCAATACACACTCCAACCAATTGTCTAAAATAGTGAACAAACACTGGAGAATTTTGAACTGCGGAAGTCTCAATTTACCAAAACCCATGTTTTCCCACAAAAGTGGCAGGAATCTGAGGGATATCCTAGTCCATACGAGACCTCGTGTGACTCCCACAATGGATTTTTCAAACACTATCCTTCCTCCTGTCCAAGGCCACTATCCTTGTGGCAATTGTAGTACATGCAACCTTACAAAAAGGAGTAAAAACATCAAATTCAGGAATGGCACAGTATGGGAGCAAAGAAAATTCACAAACTGCAATAGCAGAAACGTGATATATATGGTCACGTGCCCATGGAAGTTGGAATACATCGAAATGACATCAAGAACGGTGAGGATTCGCATTGGAGAACACAAAAGTAACGTTCGCTGCAAAAAGAGCACCACCAAGATGGCCACACACTACCTAATCATGGCCCACAGCGTGGATGATTTACAATGGACAATCATTGAGCAACTCAACAATGAGAATGGTCTACTAGAGAAAGAGCAACTATGGGTGTTCCGTCTGGGCACCCATATAACAGGTCTTAATGACGACATACCTTGGGGACAACTATCTTGAACCAAGGCGTGAACACTAACTGGCCCCAACGTAACCAGAGTAACCCTGTATGACGTATGTTTATAGGTCAGAGGTGGCCTTATCAACTCTTGGACAATAAGCCGCCATGTGTTTGTTTTCCTCGTCATTATCTATACCCCCAACTCATTCCACCATTTCGGCGGGGAGCTGCCCCGAGTGCGTACGGACTTACTCACTAACCATCCTGCAATATCGGGGCACTGGCAGCAGTGCCACCGCATTTTGCCATTGAACTTCTAATCCTTAACTACTTATCATCATTTGCACCCCTGTGCCATAAGAGCCTGAGGGTTTTCCTTCCGCCCCTAAATGTGCATCCTTTTTTCCGCCCCCTCAATGTACCTTAGGCACAGGGTACCGAAGGGCTGTGTCCGTCTTGAACCTCAATTGAACGGGACCAACATATGCCGTTTTGACACCATTATTATGTGCTATTCCCTCGTACATATATTTTTTCAATAGATTTACGGTCCCTCATACGGACCATACAAAGTAAACTATGAAGCCTCCTAGTTCTTGGATTCTAAGGTTGACTTTCTAGTTTTTACTAATGGGTTTATCCACCGAGCACAGGAAGTGACTCCAGTTCACTTCCGGGTTAACTCTTAACATCAGGTTATCGCTCTAGTGCTTAGCTCAAACCGCCCTGGCGCAGGAAATGACCCGCAACCACTTCCGGGTGAATTTGGACAAGTGACACAGGTGCAATCGGTTTGGCCGACAACTCGGCAATAACTACCAATTAATTGCACTATATAAAGGGTCCTCCCCGCGGTCTCAACACACCACAGAGCCGCGGGTAGGCGTTGAATTGAGCCAGGCAGTGTTGACAAAACTGTAAGTACGGCATAGCCGCATAGAAGGAACAGTCAGAAACGCTGACTTCGAGACTCTAAATACTTCCTTTCTCCTCCCCCCGCATTGTCTCCTCTGGACAGAATTCAGTTGCGACACCCTTCCCACCCGTTCTCAAGGCTCATGTAGCATTGTCTCCTAAATAACTAAGTATGTATTATCTCATTATACTTACTCTGCATACCAAACTATTCTCCACTCCATTTTTTACAAAAATATAGAGTGTGTGCTTTCTGTTTAGTGTGAGTATGTCTTGTCCGTCATTTTTTCCACAGGTCACTGCACTAATGGTTAATAGATGATTATGGATAAGGACACAACATTCTCCTTGTGGTACACTTTCCTTACAGGTGACACGTGTTTGCGCAGAAGGAGGCGCATTTTTACAGTTTGTAATTAATTGTGCTTTCTTTTTTCAGATTAACAATTAGAATACCAAATGGGTATTGTATACAGTGCATGATTACTTGCATTTTCACTCATTTGTACATATCACTAGTTTCACTTTATCGATATCTTTCTCGGTAACATAGTGAGTACTGAAGGGATCAGTTATAGTCCTGATGAAGAAGACCCAGAGCTTCGAAACATGTTGACTTGATCAGGAGTATCCGCACATTACACGCAGGACATCTCCGACCCACTGCTTTTAACAGGACCAGCTCCAGGGAATATTAAAGTTTCTTAGTCCACAGGGGCCAGGTTCTTTTTAATCTCACTTTTCTCACTCACCCTTGACCCTTCCTCTCACAAGTCCTACACCACACATAGTACTGAAGATCAGTGCTCCCGCGTAGTCGCAGGTCGTAGCACGCCCCATTCCCGCAGCAGGACGGGAAGACCCCCATGATGAAGCATGACACCAAGGGCCCTTTTGGTGTGTGAGGGGTATTTAAGCAAACACTGGGTGCTTCCAACCAATGTAGGAGACACACCTTTGTCAATGAGAGAATTTCCATTGGAAAAAACCCATCTACAGGTGGATCCTTGTGTTTTGTATAGATTTCCAGGGGAGGACGTATCCACCTCCAGTGCCCGTTAAGGACACTACCTCTTCACTCCCTCTATTGTTTTTTGTAGATGTTTCTAAACATGCGTTTTTGCGTTGAGGCTTGTGCTGCTGCCCTTTTCTGGCCTCAAGTATCCTGGGACCGGTTTTAGGGTATCACTCCTCATCAGCCAGGCTAGCTTAAATCCAGTGGCATTCTAAAGTGGTGGCAAAGATCCAGTCAACCTAAATAAGAACAAGGCGCGGAGTTAGAGACCACCTTTGTAAGTCACGGGTTGAACTGATTTAAATAAAAACTATTTCCGTGACAGCAGTTTCATTTGTACCCCCATCACCAAATCCAACAATTAACCACACAATCTAAATTTACTCAGTCAGCGGTTCAAAGGGCACTCAGCCCTCCACCACAATCCAACACTCTACAACACAAAATAGAAGTACAGGATCGAGCGTAGGATGCTGTCAGCCTTAATCCCACAATGCAGCACTGAATAATTCATCTATGCTTGAGTGACTGAAGGCTGCTCACCCTGCCATCTCCCACATTTGGAACTTCAATACACAATGGAGATGTGTTGGTAGAATGCTACTTTCCATTGAGGAAGTCATGAATTCATTTGGACATTGAGCCCTTAGAGATTTAACGCTACAATATTCATTGCTTCTAAATTTTCTTTTCAAGACCAGAATGCATTAGCTTTAAAAACCCAAAAGGGGTAAATATGATGCACACTCCAATATAAAAGTCCCTATTGGCAGGTCCCTGTGAATAATGAGATAAGTAGGCCTGGGCTGTGAACTTCACTCAGTACGCAGAGTTTACGGAGTATTCCTCGCAGAGTGAAGAAAACTCCGCTCCGCATAGTGCAGCGGAGTTTTTTCCCCACTCGTGCTCGCCAACGGTAAGTTGGCGAGCACGAGCTGCAGCTCAGGTAGAATTTCTACGCGAGCGGCAGGAATATCATCGCAAAGAGCACTTCGCTCTGCACTCCGCCACTTGTGGAACTCCGCTGAGTTTTTTTGTCACATCTCGGAGTTCCATGTAGCGGACCTCCGCAAACTCTGCCCAGGCCCGGAGATAACATGACCAACCAGAATTCACATGCAATATATACATCTTCCCAAAATGCCTTTGTTGGTCATTCCTCTATAAGGTTAGTACTTGTGAATTAGCAGTTTTGTTAAACATTTACTCCTATCGGTTTTTATGCTTTGATATGCAAAAAATTCAAACTTATATCTTATTGGTTTATGTTTGCTGATCTGTCTGTACAGTGCAATGGTCCATAAGTAGCACACTAAAACTCCACAGGTTGACTTAAGCAAACTAATTACCACTTATTTGAGTAAGTGTTTCATACACAAGTCTATTCTAAAGATATAAACCTGGCCTGGAAAAGGATTGAGAAAACTGGTGACTTTAATGCTCTCAGATAGTTGTGTGTTCACTTATTTTTCCATTAGCTTTGCACAGTAAGGTAGAAGTGAAATTGGTTGATAGTTGAATACAGATTTCCCCCAAAAAGCAGGAACCATTGGGCTGACGCAGAGTGACTTCCTCATTCCGCTCTGCCTAAAACAGTCACTTAGACATAGTCTAACATCTCTAATCCTCATTCCCTTTTTCCAGGGGAACCATGCTGCACAAGGTTGTTTCAGAGATATACCATGAGGGATATAAGATATGCTAAATGATCACATCATAGTTGTAGCGTCCTACCCAGCCTGGGTACCAGCCAATGACTACACCACACACAGAGCTTAGTATAACACATCTTTATTCATCTGCCTGTAACCGCGAACTCAACATTCTAAACCTGCATCACTTCACTACACTCTAACACTTATGTCAAAGTTCTACAGGGTCCATCGGGAGCCAAAAGGGTTCAGTCACTGCTAACTCACACGACACTACATCTCCCCCTCCGTAAATAAAAAATTACAATTTTTTACAAATAAAAACAATCATAGCTCACTGATGAGCCTTCTTAACACTCTGATCACTAGTCCTGACCGTGTGCTCAGAAACTGGGGACATGCAGGCAAAGTGTCCATAATCTGCGTTGGCGATGTAGGAACAACAGCAGTCAGGGGATCTTCAATTGTCCTTTCTGACCCCGTCACTACATTGACTTCAGTGACTGATGAGCTATGAGCCACATGTTGGAAATGCAAGGAATCTTGTGTAATGTACTTTCCAGGATGCTGGGCAGTCACTATGGGCCCGTTGCTGGTTACAACATGAAATGGTTCAGCATCAAAGGGAGCATGAGATTTTCGTTTTCTGGACTGACAAACAAGCACTCGGTCCCCTCTAGTAAAAGTAATGTCTTTTGCCTTGTCTGCATGGGACTTAATTTTCCTTTTACAATTCAAGTCTCTTGTAAGGGTTTCTTCCTCAGTACTTGATCTTCTGTTGGTCCATTGAGGTAACTTGTTTTCATGGCTCTCCTGCAGGGCTTTCACCTGTGGTCGAGTGAGGGGTCGAACGGTAAGCTTGAAGAGTAGAATTCAAAACAGTTTTAAGGTTGAACTTTTCCAATACAGCATGCTGAACAGCTTTCTTAAGAGTACTCATGAGACTGTCAACAAGGTTATTGGGTTGTGGCCAAGGAGGTGTGCTCTTCTGATGCTTCCAAAGAAGTCAACGACAATTCTATCCCATACATGTTTTGGCAACTCTGACATGTTTAAGGTGTGTTGAGTGGTTTTCAATGAAAGGCAGTTGCATATATGACAGGCCTTCAATATACTTTCAACTCTCTCATCAAGATGAGGAAACCAGACTTGGTCTCGGAGAACTTGTTTGGTGGCAACGATTCCACAATGTCCTTCATGGGTCACTTTAATTATCTGTTGTCACAGACTCTCCGGAATAACAATTCTCAAACCTCTCAGAATAATGCCTTCTTGAGAAACGGACACTTCATCTTTGACATTTTTGAACTTCTGGTATGCACTGTCACTGGTAAGAGTTCAAGTGTGGTGGTTCCAAGACTGATGTGTAGTAACGTCTTTTAGCTTTAACATGTTTCTATCTTGACTCATGGCAGTGACAATTGCTCCAACGAAATGGCAGCTGGCGTGCTTAATTTCTCAATGAAATTTATGTAGGCGTCAGCCGTCTTTGAAGGGGTGCCATGGCACCGTAGAGGCACTCGTGAGAAGCAGTTGGCAGGGTTTTGATCTTTCCCTACATGACTGTGTAGTTGTATTCTTGTAATTGTAAACCCCAACGTTCAATGCGAAGAGGCATCTTTGCCTTTGGATTGTCAAAGATGGTCTATAAGTCTTGGTGATCCGTCACACGCGCCAAAGGCTTTACATATAAGAATACGTGGAAATGTTCACAAGCCCACACCATGGCTAAACTTTCTTTCTCAGGTTGCGAATAAGCACGTTCAGTTTGGGACAAACTTCTGCTTGCATATGCCACAATATTTCTTCGAGCATTTGGGTGTCCAGTGTGCAGTTCAAGAATTGCACCTAACCCCAATGGGCTAGCATGAACAACAACCTCTATATGATGCTTTGGATTAAACTGTGCCATTTCAGTAGCATTCTCAATAGTTTGTTTGATTCTCTTTAAACTTTGCTCGCATTCATGTGGCCAATGAAATGAAACATTCTTTGTCGTCAAGTCTCTCAATGGAGCAGTTATGGTGACAAAGTCTCATATGTATCTAGAACAGTAGCTGGCCATGCCAAGGAATAGATAATCAAAATAAATCCACTAGAAAGCTTGAACTGATATCCTTCCAGATATAGTAGTATTCCTTAAGGGAAAAGATTTACTTTTCTTAAAATAACCCTCACCCACCAAAAGGTCCCTTGGTGGCATGCTTCATTATCGGGTTCTTCCCGCCCCACGGCGGTTCGGGGCGTGCTGCAACCAACGGAGACGTGGGAGCACTTTCTGGAAGGTGTGGGCTATATTACTAAAAGATAGGAGTGGAAGGGGCAGTGAGATAGTGAACAAAAATTCTAAAAAATACCTGGCCACTAGGGACCTAAACTTTATTGAA
The DNA here is from genome assembly GCA_963921515.1 of Calotriton arnoldi. Lineage (NCBI taxonomy): Eukaryota > Metazoa > Chordata > Amphibia > Caudata > Salamandridae > Calotriton > Calotriton arnoldi. The sequence continues at coordinate 394,060 of CAWUFW010004930.1, read as the reverse complement.
TCCTGTGGCTGGTATTGTTAAAAACGGGGGTGTTGGAGGTGCACAATATAATGTATGTGTTACTCCTGGCCTACATGTTTCAAGCCTTCCCCTTCGGCTTTACTTCAGGACCAAGTACGATTGATCCCTAATACCACTCCTGAATATTGGCTATTGTATTCTTTGGTGCCTATTCATGGTATATCATTGTGCGTTATACGATACCCAATCGGTATGATGCTTCAATACTACCTATTTGGTAAGATGTCTCAATTCATTATATTATTGTTCTAACTTTGCCCCATGAGCTCTGGGTCACCCACGGACCCACGGGCAGGCAAAGTATGCTGAGCGAGAGAGAAGCTTTGAAGCAAGTTTGACTACAAGCGTCCCTCCCCTCCCGTGCAGAGCTCATGGGGCAAAGTTAGAACAATAATAAAATGAATTGAGACATCTTCCCAAATAGGCAGTATTTGAGCATCATACCAATTGGGTATCGTATAATGCACAATGATATACAATGAACAGGCACTAATGAATATAATAGCCAATATTCTTCTTTTTCCATGGAGACATCACTCTGTGTCCCTCTGCTTGTGCTTTGGCTTACTTTTCATGTTTATGACTGATCCACTCTAGGCACCTCTGACCTCCAAGTCAGTAGCTTGTCGATCAGCATGCTCTTCAGCTCTAGCAGCCATTAGAACTCGCTCCAGGCTAAGAGTTCTTTCAACAGTCATCGCCTGAATGAATCTGTCAGGCATCCGTCAATACCTAGGAGACGTGTAGCTTCCTACATACAATGTTTGATGAGAGTATTCAGTCTCTCGACAAATTCATAAATGGTTTCACCAACATTCTTTTGTTCTTGACTGAAAATGTACCTTTCATAATCTACATTTGGCATTGGATTGAACTTGAGATCCAAGGTTTCTGTGATTTGACGGTATGCAATTTTGTCAGCTTGTGGCATTTTCTTTATGACTTCTTTTACTCCTTCACCATCAATATTCTTGAGATATTTGATGATCTTCTTGATATCTGTTTCTTCTAGCGCATCAATGAAATCATCAAATCTCTCTAGCCAAGCAGTCCATCTGTCGCAGATATTCAGCTTTTTGGTGGTATCGAATGGTTGTGGTGGTTTCAGGAAGGTGACCGCATTATAACCATTTGTAAGATTGGCTGACACTAAGGGGTCGATTCCGATGTCGGCAGGAAGCACACCTAACAGTATTCGTACGGAAAAAATACCAGCCGAACGCGTGTTTTCCGACCGACTCGAACACTCTACCGAACGAACAAGTACGATGCGCATAACAGCCCAGATTCCGAGCGAGCCGTACTTACCCAATCCAGCTCCTTTTCTCCGCCCGAGCCGGATTAGTAAACGCTGAATCGAGTCGCACGGAACCAAATACACTGCACCTTCCGGCCGGACTAGTACAATGCGTCTTCCATACGCGCCGAACTCGTCGCTACGTTCGGCACGTTTCAGCAGCCGGGAGAGCCGTACATAAGCTCCGTCTCGCGTCACAAAACGATCCACGGCTACGAGACGAACAAGCCAGCGACGAGTACGAGTCGAAGACACGAGAAACCCGAACGAGACGACCCAACCATGAATCCCATCGCGCAGGTCCTACCAATACTCTACATCTATTACCGGGACCGGTTCGGACGCGTACGGCGCAGACGGTAAGTCAAACACCAACAATACAAACTAACTACACGTACCTAAAATATGTCACACACACATAGGGATGCACAAATGACGTACACTAGCAACTGCACAATCATAGGGGTGGGATGGGCATCACCAATGCCATACACACCCATAGGTGCCTGGATGCCTGCCACCACCACCCCTACTCAGGGGGGGCTGGATGCCTATCACTACTACCATCCCCACTCATGGGGGGCTGGATGCCTGCCACTACCACCACCCCTACTCAGGGGGGGATGGATGCCTATCACTACTACCATCCCCACTCATGGGGGGCTGGATGCCTATCACTACCACCACCGCTACTCAGGGGGGCCTGGATGCCTATCACTACCACCACCCCTACTCAGGGGGGCTGGATGCCTATCACTACTACCATCCCCACTCATGGGGGGCTGGATGCCTGCACTACCACCACCCCTACTCAGGGGGGGCTGGATGCCTATCACTACCACCACCCCTACTCAGGGGGGGGCTGGATGCCTATCACTACTACCATCCCCACTCATGGGGGCCTGGATGACTATCACTACCACCACCCCTACTCAGGGGGGGCTGGATGCCTATCACTACTACCATCCCCACTCATGGGGGGCTGGATGCCTGCCACTACCACCACCCCTACTCAGGGGGGGCTGGATGCCTATCACTACCAACACCCCTACTCAGGGGGGCTGGATGCCTATCACTACTACCATCCCCACTCATGGGGGCCTGGATGCCTATCACTACCACCACCCCTACTCAGGGGGATGGATGCCTATCACTACTACCATCCCCACTCATGGAGGGCTGGATGCCTATCACTACCACCACCCCTACTCAGGGGGCCTGGATGCCTATCACTACCACCACCCCTACTCAGGGGGCTGGATGCCTATCACTACTACCATCCCCACTCATGGGGGCTGGATGCCTGCCACTACCACCATCCCTACTCAGGGGGCTGGATGCCTATCACTACCACCACCCCTACTCAGGGGGCTGGATGCCTATCACTACTACCATCCCCACTCATGGGGGCTGGATGCCTATCACTACCACCACCCCTACTCAGGGGGGCCTGGATGCCTATCACTACCACCACCCCTACTCAGGGGGGGCTGGATGCCTGCCACTACCACCACCCCTACTCAGTGGGGCCTGGATGCCTATCACTACCACCACCCCTACTCAGGGGGGGCTGGATGCCTGCCACTACTACCACCCCTACTCAGGGGGCTGGATGCCTATCACTACCACCACCCCTACTCAGGGGGCTGGATGCCTATCACTACTACCATCCCCACTCATGGGGGGCTGGATGCCTGCCACTACCACCACCCCTACTCAGGGGGGGATGGATGCCTATCACTACTACCATCCCCACTCATGGGGGGCTGGATGCCTATCACTACCACCACCCCTACTCAGGGGGGCATGGATGCCTATCACTACCACCACCCCTACTCAGGGGGGCTGGATGCCTGCCACTACCACCACCCCTACTCAGGGGGCCTGGATGCCTATCACTACTACCATCCCCACTCATGGGGATGGATGCCTATCACTACCACCACCCCTACTCAGGGGGATGGATGCCTATCACTACTACCATCCCCACTCATGGGGGCTGGATGCCTATCACTACCACCACCCCTACTCAGGGGGCATGGATGCCTATCACTACCACCACCCCTACTCAGGGGGCTGGATGCCTGCCACTACCACCACCCCTACTCAGGGGGCCTGGATGCCTATCACTACTACCATCCCCACTCATGGGGGATGGATGCCTATCACTACTACCATCCCCACTCATGGGGGCTGGATGCCTATCACTACCACCACCCCTACTCAGGGGGCTGGATGCCTATCACTACCACCACCCCTACTCAGGGGACCTGGATGCCTATCACTACTACCATCCCCACTCATGGGGGCTGGATGCCTATCACTACCACCACCCCTACTCAGGGGGCTGGATGCCTATCACTACCACCACCCCTACTCAGGGGGCATGGATGCCTATCACTACCACCACCCCTACTCAGGGGGCTGGATGCCTGCCACTACCACCACCCCTACTCAGGGGGGCCTGGATGCCTATCACTACTACCATCCCCACTCATGGGGGATGGATGCCTATCACTACTACCATCCCCATTCATGGGGGCTGGATGCCTATCACTACCACCACCCCTACTCAGGGGGCTGGATGCCTATCACTACCACCACCCCTACTCAGGGGACCTGGATGCCTATCACTACTACCATCCCCACTCATGGGGGCTGGATGCCTATCACTACCACCACCCCTACTCAGGGGGCTGGATGCCTATCACTACCACCACCCCAACTCAGGGGACCTGGATGCCTATCACTACTACCAACCCCACTCATGGGGGCTGGATGCCTGCCACTACCACCACCCCTACTCAGGGGGCCTGGCTGCCTATCACTACTACCATCCCCACTCATGGGGGATGGATGCCTATCACTACTACCATCCCCACTCATGGGGGGCTGGATGCCTATCACTACCACCACCCCTACTCAGGGGGGGGCTGGATGCCTAGCACTACCACCACCCCTACTCATAGGACGGGTAATGCATGGCACAACCAGCATACACCCACATAAGGAATAACAGAAAATTACATCCACCCAAACACCATGACAAGCGTGTGTAGTCTATGTCAAATGCCTACAACACTGAACATGAAAATGAACATACAATGTGACCCACTATCACATGTGTCACACATAAATGTGTGTGGCCTCCACAATACAAGCCGACCATGGCCACTGTGGCAATGGGGCCTAAAGGCCCATCACCACAGTCACCAAAAGGTAAGTGTGGGATCCATGGCTGATGTACCTTTTGATCAGTGTGGCAATGGGGCCTAAAGGCCCATCACCACAGTCACCAAAAGGTAAGTGTGGGCTCCATGGCTGATGTACCTTTTGATCAGTGTGGCAATGGGGCCTAAAGCCCCATCACCACAGTCACCAAAAGGTAAGTGTGGGCCCCATGGCTGATGTACCTTTGATCAGTGTGGCAATGGGGCCTAAAGCCCCATCACCACAGTCACCAAAGGTAAGTGTGGGCCCCATGGCTGATGTACCTTTTGATCAGTGTGGCAATGGGGCCTAAAGCCCCATCACCACAGTCACCAAAAGGTAAGTGTGGGCCCCATGGCTGATGTACCTTTTGATCAGTGCGGCAATGGGGCCTAAAGCCCCATCACCACAGTCACCAAAAGGTAAGTGTGGGCTCCATGGCTGATGTACCTTTTGATCAGTGTGGCAATGGGGCCTAAAGCCCCATCACCACAGTCACCAAAAGGCAAGTGTGGGCTCCATGGCTGATGTACCATTTGATCAGTGTGGCAATGGGGCCTAAAGCCCCATCACCACGGTGATCATAAGGTAAGTGTCGGTATGGTAAAAGCTGAAAAAGACAAACTGTATGGATGAATCCTGGTCACACAACAACTAAAACATCTGTGGCATAGTAGTGCTTGTGTCCCATTGCAACATAGATTGGGCGAGGCTAACAGTGCAGTGTCACAGAAACATCGCTTTGGCCATGTGCATACAAACATCACACATGGGGACCACATTGTCAACATTCAGCCAATAACACAATGACAGAAGTGACCATCATGATGCTGACCCACATATCTGCACCAATGGACACACAAATGTTGATATCCTGTGAAGACTGTCGATGTCAGGTGAACAAATACCATACCATGGCAGCAATGGGAGATACAAACCATGGTCATTGTGCTGGATGATGACCTAGGAGTCCCAGGGAGAGCAGGGGAAAACAAGCAAACTACATACAGCCAATGGCACACTACAGAAATGCCAATGCAGTGATGCAAATGCACTAACACAAACAGGCAGACTCACACTGCATATCAAAATCTACAGGTGATGGGGGTGTGTGCCAGTGTCCCCAGGCAACCACACAACACATGAGGAGGCCTGAATCACAATTACACAGATGTGTATACAGTGCCACACACAAGTAACTCATGGATTGGATTCCCTATGTGGGCAATCTGGCATCGTTAGATGAGAGGGAGCCCAAATTACACATGTCACACAAGCTTGTAGGAACAGCAACTAACACAGCAAGAGACAGACCCACCACAGCACTACCCCCAGGGACCCCACATTGTGCTGACACTAGCCTGCATGACAATCCCACTGTGATGACAAAACTAGATGTCGTTCACACTCTGAACCACAGCCATGTGTCCTGAGCTACAAACTACCATCACACCTACACAAGCTCCAATCAATCAGCACGGCCTGCCAGCCAAGGACAATATGGAGGTAGGGGTCTAGCCGTGCAACAACTCACATTTGCACACTCAACACCACACACCCTGATCTCCACCAATGTGCAGCAGTGAAGCTCACATGGACTGGTGACATTGCACATGCACCCATGAAAATCCCAGGGGTGGTGGGGGAACTAAGGTGCTGAAACCCATCACACATGCCCACTCAACATGACTCGTCTATGTCTGACACATAGCACAGTACGCCGTACATGCGCATGACGTGAAATCCACAACAAACAATGGGATCCTGGCCATAGTCACACACCAACGAAGAAGCCAAGGTGACACACAAAGAACACACATACACAACTTCCAACATTGCAGCTCTGACCCTGAGGAGTGGCAGCAGTCACACACACAACGTGTCACAATCACTGAAAGCTACCACAAACTCTAAATCACATTACTTGTGTAAACAACAAGTGCCAAGGGGAATGCTGAATGTGTCCCATCAGCGTTTGCCCACATCCCCAGCCCTGACAACAAAGACAATCTGGGATGAGAACCTCATGAACATAAGTTTGCCATGCACCCACATCACGGAGAAAACCAGGTCCAAGATGCTGGATGAACACATACCAACTCTGCAAGCATCACAAACAGGAACATCCCTAGGGACACTGCCTGTGTATGAAAAGGGAAGGGAACATGCACAGACATGCTCACACAACACACAACACGGGCACACGCAATGTCACCAGAATACACACTGCCATGAGGGCACTACACTCCTGCGGAAGGTCCGCTGTGCCAAACCTTATCTGTGCACGACTCAAACATGTCAGCAGGACACTCCGTCAGTGAGTCAACAACTACAACACACAGAAGCCTCTGCTCACATCAGCCTGGGTACGGGAGTGTCACGTCAGTCATCTGCATACACACAAAACACCTGGCAAACATGTTGTACTGTATACACAGATGAGTCCTTCAACATAGATGTGCAAAACTGTATGTCCAGTGGAGATGGGCACACAGTCACGGGAATTGGAACATTGAACAGTGCTAAGCCCACCAGATGTGCATCAGTGTAAGACAAATATGTTCATTTACGAATGCTAAACGTACATCCCTGTGTCAAATGATGAACATCACACCCTCAGACTGCAGCAAAGGATGCCATAGATCCACACAACAACAGGACACATATCCCATGGACGACATGGAGTCCATCACAGCAACACTTCATTTTCCTGATGTGATCACTATAACTACTGCAAATGCAGGATGCTACCCCATGTACATCATGTACATCAAAAGAAAAACCAAAATTAAACAAAAGGAGGCTTTATTCAGCAAATGTTAGAGAAAAGTCCGAAGTCCAAAAGAAACTAAGGTCAATGGCCAGTCCAAAAACACAGTCCCAACAGGGTGATAAGTCTGAAATGCTCATCCATTGCTTGCCTGCACTGGTAGGGACAGGGGACATCCCCTTGGAGGGGCATACAAGGGGCAGGCCAGGCACCGCAGGGACAGGATCAGGGGATGGCAGAGTGAGGCAGTGAAGGGGTGGTGGGTGCAGGAGTGTCACCGGCAACTGCAGTGGAGGTGTCTGACTCAGCGGGGGCCAGCACCACCGTGCTACACAAGTCAGTTGCTGTGAGTGGTGCAACCACTGCAGTGGGCTGGTCTGATGAAGTGGACTGGGTCCCCACTGCAGTGCCTGAGTCAGACGGGGTGGTTGTGGACTCCACTGCAGTGCATAACTCCAAGGGAGTGGAAGGGAGGGCAGATGAGGTGGGCAGGACAGAGGGGGGGACCCGGTCCCCACACCAGTGCCACTAACAGGCAGAGCGTCTGGGTTGGGGGTGGAAGAGCAAGTGGCAGGGGGAGGGCCTAAGCAGTCTGGGGATGCGGTATCGGTGTGTGGGGGAACCTGGGGCAGGGTGTGGCGGTGGAACCTGTGGAGTGGTGGCCTGGGGGATGGAGGTGAGAGACTGGGTGGTTGACTTGCAGGGCGGTGGTGGGGTCTTGCTCTTCCAGGACCGGTGGGACTTGCGGGTGGGGGCCTCACTCTGCCTGCGCCTGGGGGAGGGTGTCCTGGGGCGAGGGGCACTCCCCTCTGTGTGGGTGGACTTCCTCTTCCCCTGGTATGCTGGATCAGCAGGATTGGAGGGGAAGAGGCCGAGGTCACACAGGAAGATCTTCTGTGTCGTTGGGGTAGCAGGCGAGGCAAGGGAAGGGGTCTTGGAGGGAGAGGATGTGGAGGACTGCGGAGTGAATGTGGATGCGTGTGTGTGTGTGTCTTCCCCATCCCCTGTGTCTGTGGTATCAGTCCCCTGAGGATGCTTGTGTGCACGTCTTGCCTTTCTCTTGGGTGTGTCTGTGCTGCTCATGTCGGTGTGCTTGGGTGAATGTGCAGGTGTGCATGTGCTTTGGACAGGTAGGGTGGTAGGAAGTGTGGATGGGGCAGAGGTGGGAGGGGTGAGGGACTGTTGGAGGAGGGACACTGCTGCCATCAGGGAGGAGTCCATGGACCTATTGCTCCTCTGTAGGGCAGACATACCCGTTGAGATGCCCTCCATGAACGACACCAGCTGTGTCAACAGAGTGGTGTGTGCATGGAGGACAGTCAGCATTACTGTCTGCCCTACATGGAGCTGCCGAAGGAGGTACACAGACTCCTCACTCAGGGCAGCAGGGGACACAGGGGCAGGGGGTGCGGTGCCTGGCACGAAGGAGACATGCTCCCGAGCACGGGAGCCTCCACGGACCTCAGGAATGGGAGCCAATGGGAGGGCGGTGGTGGTGGTGGTGGTGGTGGTGGCGGGGCCAGACAGACTAGCTGGGGTGTGGTGGCTGCTGACACCCGCCTCCACAAGGGAGTCATCCTCCGAGCTGCTGTGGTCCTCAGCTGAGGTGGATGGTGCTGAGGACTCCTTGGTGTGGCTCCCCTCGCCCTCCGTGCCACTGGGTCCCTCTGACCACTCGTCAGTCGCTGACCCAGTCTGGCTCCTCTGCTCCTCCTGGTCCGTGGAGCTGTCCCCTCCTGTGGCCGTGGATGTATCTGCAAACAATAAGGGAAACAGACAAACATCAGTCACCTGCACTGACCGCACACACCACAGTAAGTACAGCACAACACAGAGCAAGCCCTGGCATCTTTAGTTGAACATTGCCAAAAGTCATCACACAGATTAGGAGAAGCCAATTGTCAGTCTGATGGTCAACCATGGAACAGACACCCCCCCCTGCCCTTGCACCCATCTGTCTGGTGCTTGTCTGATGGCAATACCCCAGTGTGGACACACGCACCACCTACAGAGTGGTTGGACATTGCTGAGAACACGGTGAAGTATGTGAACATGCCCAACTCACATCTCTTGCCACTGAGTCAGTGCAGGTGTCTGGATAAATGGACGGCCTGAGTCTAAATAGAAATGCATTGGATGCATACCAGCACCAGACCCCATGAAGCACCCATGTCCGGATAGTCAATGCCACAATGGGGTGCCTGTTGCACATGTCACCCCCCTGCAGGATCACCCTTAGGAAGTTTAATGGCATGACACAGGCATGCCTGCAAAGTCATACATCACTGTCTCCAGTCACATGGCCATGTTAGCGAGCTAACAACAGTCTGCACTGTGTCACTATCCTAGGACATGGGGAAGGCAAGTAATGTAACTGACAAGTGCACATGTCCATCCCCCACTAACCACATCATCTGAACCCGTATTTGTACACTGCACACCATTTGGACAAATGGGAGACATGAAACACTACTCCCTGAACCAGAGCACCTCACAGTGTGCTGTGAATGATGAACAGCTGCCTGAAAGTCACAGTCGCATACACCTGTCTGCACAGTCAAGTGATCAAACACCTATAAGTCACAGAAGTCTTGTCTCACATGGTCCAATAGCAGATGGCATGCTGACCCCTAACCGAAAGACATCACAGGAGTCACGACAATGTAGTCACAGCACAACGACACAGAGGCAGACACCTGAGGCAACATTTCACTGAGCACAGCATGTCAGCTGATACACGGGAGTGGGAGTACAGAGTGTATTGTATGCCCTGTAGTAGGCATGACTATCCGGCTCCACCTGCAAGAGGGATGAGCCCTGGTCAGCAGGCAGGTGGCTAAGCATGTGTGACACACTTGACAGTGGACAGCACACTCACCTGCTCCCCTGGTGTCCCATACAGCTTGCTGTACTGTGGAAGGAGGTTGTCCAGCAGGGCCTGGTTCTCCTCATGGGTGAAGGCTGGGGCTCTCTCCACAGTACGTGCCATTGCAGTAGCCAGAGGATGCAGAGACAGCAGCAGTGTAGTGGCAGATGTCGTCCTGGAGCATGTAGTGCAGGCAAGTGAGCCCTCAGGGGAACAGCCAGCATTATATGCGTGCTGCAGAGGCAGATACTGTGCCATGTGTCCAAAGTGATAGGTCCAAGTTGTTTGCATCTTCTGAATCTGACCAATCCATGGAATAGCAGCTCCAATACACGCCCACAGCATCCTTCAAAAATTCAACTTCATGACACCCATGAATTTGCAACATTGTTGTGGCTGGCCAACTGAATTCAGTGCATCAGACTCGTTGAATATTCAAAAACGCATCCGTTGCCATGCCAGGCCCCAGCAAATGCGTGCGCACTGATCGGACCATTGCTGTACAACGCGAACCCGCGATACAATGCGTACCCACTCACATGTAATGCAATGGTCCGAGCGGGCACACCGATCGGACCACTGCTGTACAACGCGTACCCGCCCACATGCAATGCAATGGTCCGAGCAGGCACACCGATCGGACCATTGCTCTACAACGCGCACTCCGCGATACAACGCGTACCCGCCCACATGCAATGCAATGGTCCGAGCGGGCACACTGATCGGACCATTGCTGTACAACGCGTACTCGCCCACATGCAATGCAATGGTCCGAGCGGGCACACCGATCAGACCATTGCTGTGCCAACGCTGCACCCGCCCACATGCAATGCAATGGTCCGAGCGGGCACACCGATCGGACCATTGCTGTACAACGCGTACCCGCCCACATGCAATGCAATGGTCCGAGCGGGCACACCGATCGGACCATTGCTGTACAACACGCACTCCGCCCACATGCAATGCAATGGTTCGAGCGGGCACACCAATCGGACCATTGCTGTACAACGCGTACCCGTGATACAACGTGTACCCGCCCACATGCAATGGTCCGAGCGGGCACACCGATCGGACCATTGCTGTACAACACGTACCCGCGATACAACGCGTACCCGCCCACATGCAATGCAATTGTCCGAGCGGGCACACCGATCGGACCATTGCTGTACAACGCGTACCCGCCCACATGCAATGCAATGGTCCGAGCGGGCACACCGATCGGACCATTGCTGTACAACGCGTACCCACGATACAACGCGTACCCGCCCACATGCAATGCAATGGTCCGAGCAGGCACACCGATCGGACCATTGCTGTACAACGCGTCCCTGTACAGGTCACACGCATATGTCACCATGCTGGTCACTGGTGAACCTATGCCAGCCACATATACTTTCCAGGGACTCAGGGGCACACCTACTACACCACACCCAGTCCACACTGTATCTAAGGCATGTGTGGCAGCATGACCTTATCTGTGTATGGGGGTGTACATGTTGTTTTTGGGGTGGCACTTGGGGGCAGACACACCCAGGCTGTGCACATGTTCATGGGGACAGGGTCCTTTGTGTGTTGTGCACATGACCACTGGGATGTGCAACTGTTCTTTTTGGAGCATGTTGCATGGTCACATTTCCAGGTTGTGTATGTGTATGACATGTCACATACCCCAAGGCTCATGTGGGAAAGCATGTACGTCACAGGGTGGCCCATTGCCACAATAGTCATGTCCCTCCGCAGTCTGTGTGCATGTTGTGTTTCACATGTCTGACTCCATGTGCACAATGGGAGACAGTATCCACATCCACGTTGTTTGTGCATGGACTTAGATGTTGTGTGTGTGTGTCACAGACGTCCATGTCTGTCCTGCAGAGGCTACAGGGGCCACTACCTGTGGGAGTCATGTTTGTTTTTCTGACGTGTACATGATACGCCATGTCATGCCAGTGTCCATGTGGCAAGACAGTGTCCCTGGGAATCTACCTGTCAATGAGTTGTGATGCCTGTGGCGCATCTGTCCACACGTCTCTGTGGTATGTGTGTGGAATGTGAGAGCAGTAAATGGGTACTGTGACACAGCTAAATGGTTTCACATAGCACACCCTGGGACCTGTTGTCCACACATGTTGAACAGAGATGTTACATGATGTGCATGTAGGTGCCATATATGTCCAAACAGAACGAGACACACATCAAGTACTAGTGTTTGCTAATGATGTATCATGTGAACTACAGTATGGTGAATGGCACATATGTGGGGTGACTGACAATCTTGCTTTCTTCACCTCTGCACTGCAGGGCTCCTGCTGTCCATAGACCATTCCCAGACCTGGCAACGATGGTGGAACGTGACAGCATCCGACGGTACCGCTTCACCAGGCAGCTGATTGAGGATTTGGCAGTGCGGTTGGACCCACATTTGCAGCCTGGCCGGCCATATCCTACAGTGCTGACCCCCAAGGTGAAGGTGATGGCAGTCCTACACTTCTTTGCCACCGGTACCTTTCAACACACTGTGGCATCTACTGGTGGTATGTCACAGACTATGTTCAGCCGTGTGCTACGCAATGTTTTGGTGGCAATGTTGAGATGCCTTAACCAGTACATCTATTTCCCACCACGTCACCGACTCACTGACGTCAAGAGTGACTTCTATGCCCTGGGGAGGATGCCACATGTCATTGGCTCCATTGATGGGACACATGTGGCTTTGGTACCACCACAGGCACATGAGCAGGCATACAGGAACAGGAAACATTACCATTCTGTCAATGCTCTGGTGGTATGTCTTTCAAACATGACCATCACACATGTGTGTGCCCGTTTCCCCGGTTCGGCACACGATGCCTACGTGATGAGGAGTAGTCGCATCCCGAGGATGATGTCACAGATGCCGAACCAGCGTGCCTGGCTTGTCGGTGTGTACTGACTTTGTACCATTGTGTGTGTTCTGCTATGTTGCTTTCTGCACACTTTTCAATATTGGCTAATGTGCAATTGTCTGTCTGTAGGTGACTCGGGATACCCCAACATGCCGTGGTTGCTGACACCCCTCAGGAACCCTGTGACACCAGCCCAGATGCGCTACAATGAGGCACATGGTCAGACGAGGAGGGTGATTGAGCGGACCTTTGGTCTCCTGAAGAGCCGCTTCCGCTGCCTGGACAAGACAGGAGGCGCCCTCCCATATGCCCCAGCAAAGGTGTGCAAGATTGTCATTGTCTGCTGCATGCTCCACAACCTGGCAGTGCGGAAGGAGTTGCCTCTCATCCTGGATGACGATGACCAACATCCGCCACCTGTGGAGGATCCAGGCCTGGGCCACGATGCCAGTGATGATGATGATGATGATGGTGATGTCCGCACACAGCTCATCACCAACTTCTTCAGCTGAATGTGAGTATCCAGAGTGTTGTACTATCAATGAATTTGATTTGCATGATATGTGTGTGTGGTGCTCTGGTGCTGTTTGAGTGTGGCCATGTGCAACTTTACTGGATGCGTGCAGAGATGTGTCCTTGCAGGTGGTCTGTACTTGCCAACAGTGTAGACATGCTAACTTGCTTTTGTGTATTTATCTTGTGACAGGTATTAGACATGAGTATTGCCGTTCTGTGCTGTTCTTCAGTGCTTTTGACTGTGTGTCATGTCTGTCCTTCACAGGGTGCTGCCGGAGTTGTTAGAACAACTTGGATCCCCGAATCCATGATTCAACTTCCAAGGTGGCAGCAGTTGTTTCCCTACAGGTGATGTGCCACACACCCCTGGACTTTCTATCTTCTGCATTGTTTGACTTTGTGGCCACAGCCAGGTGGGATTAGCTTGCATTTGTAGTGGAAACAACATGTAGCAAATGTGTAATAAACCTGTTCTTCAGTTTGGGGTGTGCGTTGTCTGTAGTCACACATCTGAGTGACATTTGCTTACTGCACCTGTAGTGTAGTTGACCCAGACTGTGAATATGTGTGGTGTCTGTGCATTGCACTGTATTTCCAGGCAACATCAGTGTAGGGGATGAGTCATATGGCCCTGGTGTGTATGTGTTGTGTGGCCCTAGTGGTGTGTCTCCCTCATATGTGTCACGTCGCCATGACTGCCATGACGGTGTTGGACTTGCTGTAGCAGTTAGCATGCACAGTGTCATTTTTCTGATCACCATCTCCATGACAGAGACCACGTTGGAATCACAACAGAGGCAGATATGGTGTTTTGGTGAGTTTATTTACAAAAGGTGTGGGGATGGTGCACAGGATGGTGGGTGCTGTACATAGAAATAGGAATCCAAAGTTCCCTTGTGAATCGGAAGTCCTGGTAGATGAAATGTCCAGGGTATAGTCCACAGTCATCTGATGAATTTGTACAACTAGAGCTCCCCATGTCATGTGGGCGAGTTGGGTTGCCATCGACAGGGCGTGCAGTTTGCACACAGAGGAAAAGTTCCAGAACAGGTGTTGGCTTCCTGGGGGATGTAGCTGGCCATCGGCCTCTCAGTTTGGCCTCCTCGGACGGCCCCTCTTCTTGGGGGGGGACCCTCAGGTGCAGGCTGCGGCGGTGCAGGGGACTCTCTGCCAGAGTCCTCCTCCCTCCCTGTGGCAGTTGCGGATGTTGTGGCAACAGATGTTGTGGGCGCACAGGGAGGTGAGGCCATGTTGGTGCTGATCTGGCGGAGGCATGTCAGTATATCCCTATGCACCGCTGTGAGTTCTTGCAATGTGTCCCACTTGGAATCCATGCGAGACATGTGTATCTCGACACGGGACATGTGGGAGTCCAAGCGGGCATGATGGGCAGCCTGCTGCTGTTGTATGTCCTTGAGGATCCCCACTACCTGGGTGACCTCTCCGGTGCTGGTCTGGTACGCATCTACAATGCGTGCCAGTTGTGGGTCATCATGCAGTCCAGACCCCTCTGCAAATAGCGACCTGTGTCTACCACCCCTCCCACCACCCCTGGCAACACGTGCAGGGCCTGCGGTGCCACGCACAGGTGACCGTGTGCCCACTTGGGTATTGTTAGTGGGCTCGTTGGCAGCAGCTCCAGTTTGGTCCTGGGTCCCTGCGCTGTTGTCACCTGTGGTCCTTGGTGTGTCCGTGTTGGCAGGGGTGGCCTGTGTGTTGGCAGTTGTTGGAGGGGTGGGTGCAGGGGTGCAGATGTTGGTCCTGCTGGTGCTGCATGATGACTGACACCGGAGGGTCCAGCTTGTTGTTCGCCATCCGAGGAGTGCAGAGGCTGATCCACACCAGTGAGCTCTGTGTCCCCCGGAGCCTGGGACAGGGACTCCTCCTCATCTGCTGCTGAGTCCCCATCATCACCTGTTTTGGGGAGAGACACAGATTGTATGGTATGTTTCTACAGGCATCAATTGTTCAAACACCTGACAGTTGTGACTGTACCTCTGGATGCGGGCCTGGACATTGCATTCTCCTCAATTGTGACAGTCAGAGAGTGATATTGGTGTAGCACATTGTCCTGCCAACCTGTGGCATGTCAATGTGAATGTTGAGGTGTGTGCCTGACCAGCATTGGTGGTATTTGGTTGCCATCCGGGCCTCCTTCTCCCCCAGCCCAGATATCCCACCATGGAACATGCTTCCATTGCAGGGAGTGCAAGTTGTCTTTCAGGATGTCAGTCAGTGGTGTCCTGCTGTTGGTTGTTGCACAGTTGCCTGCAGGGCCTTGTGCTCCCACAGCAGTACCCAGTGTCAGCCATCTTGTGAGTCCTTTTCCACTCCCTGTGATGTGAGCATGGTTCAGGGTGGTGTTGATGGGCCAATTGTGAGGCTGAGCAATATCTGTAACTACCACTCCCATCATGCTATTGCCTCCACCCCCCTTCCCAGCATGCCCATCCTTCCTTCCTTTTGACTCTGCTTCCCTGTGGGGTGGGGTGCCTGTGCTGACAGGTTGGCTGAGAGTGTTCTCCTTGCAGTTGTTTGGCTACGAGTCCCAAGAGTGTCCCTGTGCTTCACACAGTATGAGCCCGGGTGGTTGTTCTTTGTGGGATCTTGAGTTAGAATGTGAGGCATTGCATTCTCCCAGGTGGGTTCTGTGGAGTTAGTGTTGAGGGTGTGTGTGAGGGGAGGTGCTTGTAACTATGGTCAGTGCTGTGAGTCCTCCTTCCCACCCAGCCAGATATCCCACCATGGAACATGCTTCCATTGCAGGGAGTGCAAGTTGTCTTTCAGGATGTCAGTCAGTGGTGTCCTGCTGTTGGTTGTTGCACAGTTGCCTGCAGGGCCTTGTGCTCCCCACAGCAGTACCCAGTGTCAGCCATCTTGTGAGTCCTTTTCCACTCCCTGTGATGTGAGCATGGTTCAGGGTGGTGTTGATGGGCCAATTGTGAGGCTGAGCAATATCTGTGACTACCACTCCCATCATGCTATTGCCTCCACCCCCTTCCCAGCATGCCCATCCTTCCTTCCTTTTGACTCTGCTTCCCTGTGGGGTGGGGTGCCTGTGCTGACAGGTTGGCTGAGAGTGTTCTCCTTGCGGTTGTTTGGCTACGAGTCCCAAGAGTGTCCCTGTGCTTCACACAGTATGAGCCCGGGTGGTTGTTCTTTGTGGGATCTTGAGTTAGAATGTGAGGCATTGCATTCTCCCAGGTGGGTTCTGTGGAGTTAGTGTTGAGGGTGTGTGTGAGGGGAGGTGCTTGTAACTATGGTCAGTGCTGTGAGTCCTCCTTCCCACCCAGCCAGATATCCCACCATGGAACATGCTTCCATTGCAGGGAGTGCAAGTTGTCTTTCAGGATGTCAGTCAGTGGTGTCCTGCTGTTGGTTGTTGCACAGTTGCCTGCAGGGCCTTGTGCTCCCCACAGCAGTACCCAGTGTCAGCCATCTTGTGAGTCCTTTTCCACTCCCTGTGATGTGAGCATGGTTCAGGGTGGTGTTGATGGGCCAATTGTGAGGCTGAGCAATATCTGTGACTACCACTCCCATCATGCTATTGCCTCCACCCCCTTCCCAGCATGCCCATCCTTCCTTCCTTTTGAGTGGACTTCAGTGTGTGTGAGTGTGACAGCAATGGCAAGGTGGCTGACAATGTGGTCCTGTTGTTTGTTGGTGCCCAGTTCCCAGCAGGGCCTTGTGCTCCCCACAGCTGAGGCCAGTGTCAGACATCTTTGAAGTGGCTATTGACTCCCTGTGAGTTGTGCATGCTTCAGTGGTAGCTTGCTGGGCCATGTGGGTGGGGGATGTTGAGCTGTGACTACCACTCCCATCATGCTATTGCCTCCACCCCCTTCCCAGCATGCCCATCCTTCCTTCCTTTTGAGTGGACTTCAGTGTGTATGAGTGTGACAGCAATGGCAAGATGGCTGACAATGTGGTCCTGTTGTTTGTTGGTGCCCAGTTGCCTGCAGGGCCTTGTGCTCCCCCCAGTAGTACCCAGTGTCAGCCATCTTGTGAGTCCTTTTCCACTCCCTGTGATGTAAGCATGGTTCAGGGTGGTGTTGATGGGGCAATTGTGAGGCTGAGCAATATCTATGACTCCAACTCCCATGATGCTATTGGCTACACTGACTTGACCAGCATACACATAATTCCTTCCTTTCAGTGATCTTCCCTGTGAGGTGGTGTTCTAGTGGTGTCAAAATATCTGAGAGTGTTTGTTGGTTCTATTTGTGCCACTGCCTTGCCGTATTTGTTGTTAGGTTTGTACATGTCATGACACAGTTAGATGTCACTATGAGATGGCAGGTATTGTGTTTGTCTGACTAGCATTCACATCTTGGGATGAATATGTTTTGTTTGCTGTGTATTTGGTAAGGGTGCATGGTTTGCCTATCCCTTTGAGAGTGCTGTGTGTGTATTGTCACACCATATTGTGTATATTAGTTGTGTACTCACCAGGCTCTGGGATGTCTGTTAGTCCGTATACGCTCACTGGTGGTAGGATGGCCCGCACCTTCTCCTCCCAGGGCCTGAGGTATACTGGTTTTGCAGGAGGGCAACTGCCGGTGCGGTGGCTGAGGAGGTAGTCCTTTTTCAGTAGGTCCCGGACCCTCCTGCGCACATCATACCACCTGTTCTGGATGTCTTCCTTTGTGCGCAAACATGGTGATTATGCGTTCACCCTGTCGACAAGCCTCGCCCACATCTTGGTTTTCTGCGACATGGGGGTCTGTTGTACCAATGTACCAAACAACTGTGGCTCTACCCTGAGTATCTCGTCTACCAGGACTTCCAATTCACAATCTAGGAACTTGTGGTTCTTCTTTGGGGGCATGGTGATGGGTGGTGGTGGTGATTGATGTGTGTGTGTGTGTGTGTGTGTGCAAGTGGGGGGTGTGAGTGTAGGTTTAGCTGGGTGTGTGTGAGGGTGCTATTTGTAAGTGTGGTAATGGTGTGTGGCTTGTGTGATGTATGAGCTGTGAGTGTGTCTGTGGTTGCTGTGTGATGGTGTTGTTTGCTGGCAGGTCTGTGGAATTTGCAAAGGATCATGGTAGGGATTTGTGGCCTTTATGTAGGTGGGGTTGGGGGTGTGTCCTTGTTCCATTTTTTCCCCACCCCCAGTATTTATTGGCTTTGTGGTTGCTTGTTTGGCCCTTTATTTTTTTACTTTTTTCCCTTGGTGCTTTTGGTGCATGTAGGAGTCGTTCTTGTGTCCGAGTCGGACGCTGCTGTTGTCTGGTGCGATGTTTTCCGACTCGTTCCCGCTGTGTTTCAGGTAGGTTTCATATGCGGCGTACGAGTCGGTCGCGGAGTATTGGGTTGCTTCGGCTGGGTTTTGTATGCGTGTCGGTCGTACGGCTTGTGCTCCGGGTGAGTCGGTCGTGTTTCGCACGCACAGCATCGTACTACGTGGGTCGGAGTTCGCGGGTACGTTTCGTTCGGTTTCTATCCGGGTGCGTGTCGGCCGGTTCGTTTCGACTGGTTTTCCGGCCGGATGGCTTGTTTCCGTCCAGCTCGGTCGTTCGTTTTGTATTCCGTCCGAGTCGGTCGGGTTTCACATGCATTTCATCGTACTACCCGGGTCGGACGGCGCCGGTTCGAGTCGGTCGGACTAAATTCCCGTACCGAGTCGGTCGGTACGTTTTCCGGCCCGAATCGGAATCGGCCCCTAAGAGTGGAGTTCTCTCTGATACTGTCTGCTGTCCGGTAAGACCTGCTTTATTCATACCATCTGTAAGGCCCATGCAGTGCTGGCCTCTCGGTTATCTTGGACAGCCTGTGGAACTGTAACCTCCCTCTTGGTCTCCATGGGAGCTCTTCACTTTACTGGAGATCACTGAAGTTGTTCTGAGCTGCCACCCGGCAGCATTGCTGGTGTGCTGCTTTGTGTATAGACTGCTTCATAAACACAACCCTGAGTACTTCCTCTGGGGCCACTCCACCGAACTCTGTGGTATGATGACTCTCTTTACTCAGTTCTGGGAAGCAGATGACCGTTTCTTGTATCTGGCTTGTTTTGTTTTTAGGTGTCTCTTTGTACGGTCTGACACCTGGTTGATCTCTGCCCTGATGCGCTTCTGATTGCAGGGTTTTCTTGCAATTTGCTGTCACTATTTGTGGCTCTTTCAAAACCTGGTTGTATCCGCCTTTAGCATTATCACTCTGTATGATGTTCAGCTTTAGGTTGCAAAGTAGCACAACACCTCTCTTTATGACCTTACCAACTGGTTCTTAGCCAACAATGTGTAAACTTCTCAGTGAGACTTTTGTAATCTTCAAATGCTTCACACTGGCTGGAGATGCGCTTTGACTCCACATATGCCAAGCATCGATTCTGCACTTTGACGGAGGCACATGTGACATGCACAAGCAGTTTGCTGGACCATGGCTAACTCTCAGGGAGAGCACTGCGGACTTTGGGTTAATTATCCCCTATCTCATCGCCAGTTGTAGGTCCTCCACAGCCAAGGTACCCGCTAATGACTACACCACACACGGAGCTTAGTATAACACATCTTTGTTCGTCTGCGTGTGACTCTGAACTCAACATTTTAAAACTGCATTCACTTCACTATGCTCTAACAGTCACGTCACAGTTCTACGGAGTCCATCAAAAGTCAAAAGGGTTTCGTCATTGCTAACTCACACAACATATCAGTAACAAACAGGAGCTCAATTACAACTTTGTTTTATTGAAGTGGCTTTCACTATGATAGCTAATAAAATCAATAACCTAGAATTAACTCATGCAGTACATGAAAGGTGCTGAAATAAACGGTGAACATGTGTCTTCTGGAGGCAACAGTTCTGTTAATAAGACCAATTAAACAAATGAAAAAGTTCACTAGATCATATTCATTACAGGAATGAATGGGGAAATTTTCAAAGACACCAGTACAACAACAGTAATTAATTTAGAACTCCAGAAAAGTAGTGGAGCTAAGAGGTAAGAATATTAGTTAGAATAACAGTTGAGCTTACTAAAGGCCCCAAGACAACTGAAGCTAACTTCAGCACATTTCTGGTGGCAAAAAAGGCATGCCTGCTTCAACCACTAAATTGTATACACACTGGTAATGAAGTACTCACAAGATTTCAAGAAAGATAGTGAGAAGCAAAGAAATAGTATTTCACCATCATAAACTTGAGTGATATCTGCTAAATCTCATTAGACTTGACTTCACATATTGGAGTAAGTACTGTACCTTTGCATTTCTAACACTTCCTATGATGTCATCAATTAGATTCAGATAGAACCGACCGCAATAAATTGTTCAATCTTTGCCTCACTTCACAGCAAAACAGCTTGTAAATTTGGGGATAATTTCAAACAACTAACCTTTAGCAAATCAAATGTCAAGATTTTCACACATGTACAAACCTGATATATGTTCTTCTGACAAAAGACTAAGAACTGTGTGGCAGCGCTTTTTCACCCTCATGGGGTAATGACTCCAGATTTTTTTTGGTTCACAGGGGAGCCAACATTTATTCTTGACTCTGTGTGGACAGCTGGCTAGTTTAGAGAAATGTTCTCTAGGTTCCAAACTTCTATTTTGACAAACTTAGGCAGACGCTTGCAACATCTTTCTTCTCTTTTTTGAAGCACCAGACTCTTTCTCAGAATCTATAAACTCAGAGGTTTGTTTCGAATCATGGTTTTCAATGCATTTTTCTTTGGGTTGCACAGGAAACCCTATTCGTTTCTTTAATCTAGGATTATGACAAGGGCGTTTCTTGATGTAAACAAATGTGTACTTCAGTTTTGCCTCTTCCGTAAACAATGTAAGTGCTTATTTTGCCTGCCTGAGACCAGCCTCCCATTGCTTTGCAGCAATAGGTTTCAGCAGCTTTGCTTTCTCAGCTTCAGTAGTAGCCTATTTAACACAGCAAAATTAATCAAACTGCTCCTATCCTTCAAATGTTGCCAGGCTCTTCTCAGCTATCCAACCTCTTTCAAGGGCACTTCCAAAAAACTGAACATGCTGTTTGAGTCTTGTGAGGAGACCTGAAGGGCTAGACCTGCTCCCACTTGTGCCCAGGACAAAGATGTAGACTCAATGGGTCAGTTGACTGTCCACCTGTGTAAACTATAGGGCCACAACAAGCTGCAAGATAACTTATCCTTAAAGCTTAAAGAGCCCAGCTGACCAGTACCAACTGGACCTGACCTCGACCCGGCTGGTGGCCTCTGATGGAGTGAGTCTTGATCCCACAAGTGATCTTAATGAGTATCCTGGACCGTTGGTTGTACCAAAGTGCACTCCTCCTATCAGCCCTGAAAAACTTGAGACTTAGGGGCCGATTCCGATTCGGGCAGGAAATTTCTCCGACCGAGCCGGACCCGGAGAGATTTCCGACCGAATCGGACCCTAGCAGTCCGACCGAACGAGTACGATGCGTTTGCATGCTATCGGACTCGATTCGGTCGGACTCCCATTGAAGTCAATGGGAGCCGGTCGTACAACGCGTACGCGGGCTCCCATTGACTCAATGGGTGCGAGGCGAACAAGGGCGCCCCCTACAGCGGGTACACCTCGATGCGACTTGCGGCGTACATGCACAGGTCCCCCCTGTGTGCGACTCGCGCGGCTACGCGTACAGGGGGGTCCAACACAGACCCCCAAAGTGCGGCTCCGACTGCTCTTTCGAACCAGACGGCGCGAGTCGGTCGGACTGCTCGCGGCACGCATCGTACTTACCCGGCCGGGGAACGTCTCCATTGCGCGGTGCGAGACGTGTCCGTGCGAGTCGGTCGGAGCGGTTCGGACCCGGGAACGAGTTGGTCGGCGATTTCGCGTGCGCTCGCATCGTACTCGCTCGGCCGGACGCACGTACGAATCGGTCGGGAAAGAGGGCTCCGAATCGGATCCGGTTAAGCCGAATACGATTCGGAGCCCTACCGGCCGAGATCGGAATCGACCCCTTAGTTTCCAGCCAGTGAGAGGATTTCCCTGGACATAAAGTTTGAAATTCTCCTACTCAGAGGTTTTCCCATCCAAGCCACTGGGACCTCATCCAATACCTATCCAACTTCTTGGAGGCCTCTTCAGAAACAGCCTGCTGCCTCGCCTCACTGTAGGATTTTGACTTCCAAAATAAAGACAAAGGCCACACTTAGGCCAAGATTTACAAAGACTTTGCGTCAGGTTTGTGTTACTTTTTTAATTCAAATCCAAAGCAGCATGTTGCTTTGGTATTTACAATCCAATGCAAATGGTGATATGAATTGGATTGCAACCAAAAGTAATAGAAAGCTGCGCAATGCGCTGCCTTGCTTTACTGTGAATCAAGGGGACATTTCTTGGGTGCTACATAGGCGCTACATGGCTACATGCAACCACAAGTTGGTTTTAATGCATATGCCAATCTACAAAGAAATCTAGAAAGAATTGTAGACAAGAATTTGTGCCAAAATCATGCGCCTCCTTGAGACAGGCATAATGAGGAAAAATGTTTTCTTTTCTCCTCATTGTTCCTTCTTTGTATGTGTGCTGCATTCTACAGCCAACATACACTGAGGGAAACAGCTTAAAGCATAGTTTATATACAGGAAGGGACCCCTTCCTGTACAAAAACTATGCTTAACACAACACAGGCAGCCATGCATTGTGGCGCGAGGGTTTCTGCGTTGACGTATGGCAGAATAAAGTGTGCCAGCACAGGGAGAAAACAGAACAGCACCACATCTTAGTAGATATGGCGGTGTTCTGCTCTCTCCCATTCACACAACGCAGAGCAGCAGCTTCACTTGCTGCCCTGCATTGTGTGATTTCTTAGTAAATGTTGATCTAGACCCTAAAACAAAATCTCCTACCGGGTCGAAGCTGGTCAGTGTATCCAGGCTGAACTCCATCGCGGATGGCCTGAAATCGAACCTAGGTCCCGTTTTTTCTGTGACCATTGACTCTTTGTTCTTTTTTACATCATTTTTACTTAAAACTTTAAAAATTCATATCTTCAGTACCCCTTGTTGGACTTTTGTTGTATTAGTGTTATTTTTCTCATTGAATCATTCTCTAGTTTTATAAATTGGAATGGGATTTGGTATTCTGTTGCGGTTTTGACTTTTAACTGGTTTGGTACTTCTAAATTATTTACTCATTTTTCTTAAGTTAAGCTTGTCTGCTCTGTACCATAGCTACTAGGAGTTGAGCTCAGTTTTAAATTATTGACACCTTTAACTGGAAATAATAATAATCCACTTATATAGCGCCTGGTTACACCAACCGGTGTGTCCCAGCGCTGGAAAAAACACTCTCCAGAGAGGCTGAAAAGAGCCAGAAATGCTAAACAGGCTAAAGAATATACAGGTCTCACAACTGGAAAAGCCAGGTTTTTAGTTTTTTCTGAAAAATGTTTTCCGAGGGCTCAGTCCGAAGAAAAAGAGGTAATGCGTTCCAGTTTTTAACTGCCAAGTAGCTGAACGAGCGCGCACCCATTCTGGCTCTTTGGACTTTGGGTACTTTTACCAAGTAGACTCCGGTTGATCTAAGATGACGGGCCGGGTGATGGGGGATAAGAAGATGGTGGAGATAACTAGGGTCTTTGCCCTGCAGGCTCCGATGACAGTTACATAGGGCTTTAAAGAGAATTATTTTTTCAATAGGTAGCCAGTGCGGAGAGTCTAGGGCTTTCGAGGCAGAAGCTCTTCTAGGAAGGTTGAGGACCAGATGTGCCATCATATTCTGGATGCGTTGCAGCTTGTAAAGGCATTTGTTTGCTGCTCCAAGGTAGAGAATGTTTCCATAGTCTAGCTGGGAAGTTACAAGGGCATGAACCAGCGTTTTTCTGGCCGCTAAAGGGAGAATGTCCAGGGTTTTCTTCAACATTTTGAGAATTCTGAAACATTTCTTTGTGACCTTCCTAATGTGGGTCTCAAAAGAGAGTTTAGAGACCAGCCAGACACCTAGGTTTTTTGCTTTCTCCTTTGGGATAGGCGTGGGGCCCAGAATCTGGGGTCACCAAGCTGAGGACCAAATGGAGGGGGACTTCCCTACGATTAGCACCTCGGTTTTGCTGCCGTTCAATTTAAGGCAGTTACTCAACATCCAGGAGGCGAGGTCACTCAGACAGGAGAAGAACTGGTCCACATCTTAGTGGCTGTAGGAGTAGTTTTTTGGGATACCGTATCAAAGGCTGCGCTGAGGTTAAGTAAGACCAGAGCTGCAGTCTGACCTTCATCTGCACGCCTCCGTAGTGTCTCAGTAGCAGGAAGCAGAGCAGACTCGGTAGAGTGCCCAGCTCTAAAACCTGATTGCGTGGATGGAATAGGTTGTTCCAGTTAATGTGGACAACCAATTGAGAGTTCACCACTTTCTCTGCTATTTTAGAGAAATAAGGCAGGAGTGAAATGGGGCATAGATTATCCAATAGACCTGGATCAGCTGATGGTTTTTTCTTTAATAAGGGAGGACGATCGTCTGTTTCCACTATATATAGCATGATAGTGACTTTATTAATTGTGGTGGACTACCATCCATCCCAATTAAAACAAATTTACAATATGTTGATCACAAGTGTGTAGGTTTATTGGCCACATTTTTCAACAGCCTCAGGCAACAACTGCCAGAGATAGAATACCCACCTGGTAGACCCTCATCCTACATTCCACATTCCTAACCATAGGAATCCAGAATGTAGTGAGAAGAGCACATCATCACAAATATCCATAACGATTACTGTGTTTTGTTTAAACTGGCAGAGAGTTTAATTTATGTATAGTATCAAAATCACCTTATCTCGTTTGTTTTGCTACGGTTTACTGCATTATACAGGTATAATTTATTCAAAAGGTGTTGTGTCATAATTTATTGCATTTTCTATTTATGCAAACCCATTTTCTATCAGAAGGTTTTGCATATACCATTTTGTTTGCAAGTGTCACTTGAGAGAGGGGTCTCTTTGATTGTGATTCTCATGGCAGCTTTGTGTGGTAACTGCATTTTCAAACAGGGGGTGAGAGTGGAGGCATTCTTCTGTGTTCTTGTTCGGTTTGGCAAGGTGCTTCCATTTAGAATTGTTAAGAAGGGCCAAACATTACATGGACTCCATTAGGGGAAATTTTGAAATTATCTAATTATTAAAAAGCAATCAAGATTAGTACAAGTTAACAATCTGAGGTTTTAAAGAAGGATAAATTAATAAAGGATTTCACGTTTAATATCTGTTTCAACAGCATTTCTAAAATAAAAGTCATAGCTGTGGAGGTATCTCGGATTACTTTTAAAAGTAAAGGACATTGGAAGGTAGATTTTGGAATTTTGTATGAGAGAAGAGGGTGATATATCATGGATGAGGTCTATGATCACAATTAGTTCATAAAAATATTCTGTTGAGGTTGTATCGTTTCTTATTAAATTGGCTAGCTTATTTTGGATGAAGGGAGTAAGATGCTTGCTGGAGATGTGGGGAGGGTACTTCAGGAATACCTCAATTAGTGGTAGAATATAGAATGGCAAATGATTTTGGATACACAATGTTCACAAAGATGGTATTGCCTTGGGTAGGAAGTTAGTGGTGGATAAATGTACCACCCAGAGTTGAAATGCTTGAATCTAGTCTTGGTTTGGTTTGCATGTAGATTGATATTAGGGATTTAACTTGTACTAAAGAACTGATGGCCTGTTTCCCAAAAGTAAACTTACACTAGGACAGTCCTACCTTTATATGTGGGGAGACTCTGAAATCCTAAAGATACTACTCGAAAAAATACCTTGGTGATTGCAAACAACCGTAAACATACACAAAAGTGTAAGTTTACCTTTGTGAATCAGGTTCTGAAAATAAATCCAAATTGAATTTGTCATTGGAACTGCATATTCAAGTGGTACTGAGGTTGGCAAGATTGAAAAGGGGTTCATATGGGAAACAGGAAAAATACATAATTTTTGGAGAGATTTAGAATCTATTTGTGGTCTTCTGAAGGATTATTTAAATGTTCTGCTGATCTTTGCAGATTTTAGTTTGACTGTATAATATATGTGCAAATATTACGCTTCTGTGTATGCTCTTTTGATGATGTATTCTTACTGTATTTTGAAAGCTAGCTTTATTCACGAGAAACCTTTTTAAAAACAATAAAGTTAAGACAAATAAAAAGGAATTTTACTAAACACATTTGCTGTTTTTTTCTGTTTTTGACGTTAACCTTGCCAGTATTTATTCAGATGGACATGTATTATATACTTTGCAAAACAACTGTAAAAAATCAAGGTCAGACCAAAATGTGCACAGATTTAAGATTAGGCTTCTGAGCACACACACAGTACTGATAAAAGTTAATGATTAACATTGTTGCCAGATGGTGGCTCAGCATAGAGGTCTAATGAATTGAATTGAAAAATTACAGGCCCATCTCCCTCTTGCCAGCACCGGCCAAAATTCTGGAACAGGAAGTACAAAAACAGCTTTCCGAATACCTAGAATCCAATAAACGTCTCCATGACTCCCAGTCTGGCTTCAGGTCAGGACACAGCACTGAGACAGCGTTATTGGAAATAACTGAGAATGTCCGGGAGACCTTGGATAATGGCCATTGTGCTATGCTCGTGCTGCTCGATCTGTCAGCAGCGTTCGTTACGGTGTCCCACATGATCCTGCTTGACAGACTAAGACAACTGGGAGTGACAGGGACCACTATATCATGGTTTGGTTCCTTTCTGGAAGATCGGTCCCAGAAAATACTGTTGCATCCTCACATCTCATCATCACGCCCTACAGTCTGTGGAGTCCCTCAGGGCTTGGCATTGAGCCCGACTCTTTTTAATGTTTACCTCTCCCCGTTAGCCCCGCTTATTGAACAACATGGGGTAAGTGTCATCTCGTATGCTGATGATACTCAGCTAGTGTTTTCCTTCAGGGATATATCCGAGGCAGCATTCTCTAATTTCAGACATTGTTTAGTCGATATTTCAGCATGGATGACTGAGAACTGTCTGAGATTGAATACCGACAAAACGGAGGTTCTATTTTTCAATCAGCCATCTCCGCCCCATTCGGACGTATGGTGGCCACCCGAGCTCAATCCCCCACCTCACCCTGTGCCCTCGGCCAGGAACCTGGGGTTCAAGTTTGACTCCGCCCTCTCTTGCAACACTCAGATTAGTCATGTCTCCTCTTTATGCTTTTGGAAGATGAAGTCCCTACGGAAATTTCTCCATCTATTACCCATGGACTGCAGAAAGACTGTAGTTCATGCACTCATTACGTCTCAGTTAGACTATGCCAACAGTCTGTACCTGGGTCTGCCTGACCACCTGATTAGAAAGTTACAGACTATACAAAATGGGCCGCCAGGCTTATTAGAAATATCCCAACACGACACCACATCTCCCCCCATCTACGGAGCCTACATTGGCTGCCAGTAAAAAGGAGGGTAGAATTCAAGGCGCTAACCCTCGCCTACAGGGCAATTAAAGAAACGGGCCCCCACTACCTGAGAAAAAGACTCCGCAAATATCATCAGACGAGGATTCTGAGATCTAATCATCAAGTACTTCTTGTCACTCCCCGTTTCAAAAAAGCCAGATCAGGTGGCCGGTCTTTTACGGTAAGAACTGCCCATCTCTGGAACTCCTTACCCGAGTTCATAAGTGTTAGAAATGGGATCTCTGGTTGGCTAAGGCTTGCGCCAAAGCCAGGCAGAGACCACCACTCTAGTCAGGGCGAGGGTGTTACACGCCAAAGATAACCCCTGCTCACCCCCTTGGTAGCTTGGCACGAGCAGTCAGGCTTATCCCGGAGGCAATGTGTAAAGCGTTTGCGCAACACACCCACAGCAACAACATACTAGGCACACCACAAAAAGGAACTCCACACAAGGGTATATCAAAAATAGCCTTTGTATTATCATAACACATTAGAATAGTACTCACATAATATACATGGTGCCATCTGGCACTAGGTCATATTTACAAGGGATTATTTACACCTGACAGGGCCAACTGGACCACTGTCAGAACCAGCACAAAGCGAACTTAGTACATGTAGAACTTATAATAAATGTAGAACATCATAAACGTACAACCAGTACTCACTGGTAGTTACTGTACTTAGCATCAGCCTGTAACATAAACCACATTATGCACAGCATCACATTAGGCGCGAATTACATTCTGCGCCAACCTCACCAGCATAAATACATTATGCAATCCTCTCATAAGTCTAAACACATTAGACCCTAACCTCCTAAGTATAACTCACACTAGGGGCGTAAATCACAGTAGAGAATAACTCACAACCTAAACGCATTAGGTAATAATAAAATCACAAGCATAAACATATTATGCAAAACCTCATAATCATGAAACACATTTAGAGGTATAACCCAGGGTGCGTAAACGACAATATAGGAATCACATTTCCTAGCACCCAAAATCACATTAGCACCTAACTCAGATTAGGGCCTGGCGCCCTATAAACCTAACTGTCCCCCTGGCCAACTGGCCATCTCTAAAGGGGCTCAAATGCCCTATGTCCAAAGTCAGAGTTCAGCTGCCAATGCAGCAATATCCAAAAGCGCGTAATTGCGCTGGGGCAGAGGAGTGCATCTCACTCCTATCTTATGCAAGAATGTCCCCACAGAACTGTTGCCTAAACGTTGCAGCTGCCCACTACTTGCTGGGCAGCTGTGAATCACGGGAAGGCCTGGCACCTCTGTGCCTCCCGTCCCCCTCAGGGACTTTGGATTAATTGTGCCCAAGGGTTGCAACTGCCCGCGCTTGTGCGGTGCAGCTGTGGCACTTCTTATCAAGGGGGCCCGGCACCTCTGTGCCCTCTGGACCCCCACATGGCAATCAACACATGCCCCCATCGTTGGGGCGGCCCGCTCTCTGGCGGGACCGCCCAGGCGCCAACAATGCGCCTCGATATGCCCCAAGACTCTGGGGCCCTCTGGAAGCAAACATGCCCCACGTTGCAGCTGCCCTGTGTGAGCGGGGCAGCTGGGATGAACCACACTATGGGGCCCTGGCACCTCTGTGCCCTCACGTTGGAGTGGCCCGCTGCCAGACGGGGCCACTCATGGCAATTAGGGATTGGCACCTCCGTGCCTCAGGAGAATAGCTCTGGGGGCAGGCACCGATCGCGTGCCTCGACTCACCCCCCCTCCCCACCTGGTTCACTCACCGGACTCTCTCTTCGCCCGGTCACACTGCGGCTGCCGCGGGGCTCCCTCTTCACCACGGGAGCCCCGCCTGGGATGTCGCTCAGCCGCGGCCTCCTCCGGCCACCTCTCTTCACCCGGGCCCCCCCCCTCGGGACCCGGGACTTCATTGTGGAGCCCGCGAGGCTCCAGCCGCACTGTTCTTCTGCCTGGGCCCTCTCCTAGGGCTCAGGACTTCTCCGGTGCTTCGCCGGGAGGCGGGGTGGGCTCCCGTTCTCCCTTCCTCTGCACACCGGGGCTCCCCTCGGCTCTTGGGAGCCCCGCACCGGTACCGCCATCACTTCCGGTCCTGCCGCCGGCCCCGCCCACGTCGCAGGCAAGGTTGCCTGACTTCCTGGTCGCGCTGGCAGCGGCCCGGCAACGTTTTCTTCTCGGCTGCGGCCATGAGGGGTAGGCTCCCTCGGAAATTAAAATATAGAGCGGGGTGGGCTCCCGCTCCATCAATAAAAGGCAAAGACGCGGGGTGGGCACCCGCGCACTTGAGAATCACAGGGGAATCCCTCGCATCGGGATTCCCTCCAACGAGGCGAACAGCATCGCGCTGCACAGCCCCGCTCCTGCTCAGCTGGGCAATTAAAGGATAGCGCTTCCAGGCGCTAGATGAAGCAAAAGTCCTCAAAGGTGAAGGGGCAATGCAGGGCCCAGGGAGGCAAGCCCTCCTGGCAGCCCCCCCTGGCCCCAACAGCAGCACGCCCCGTAGGAACAGCAACCAGGAACTGCACACCAAGAGTGAACACTGAACATTTTCATGGGGTCACAGCCCCTTCTTTTATACACATTTCCCTTTGTGTCACAGCACAGGGCTGGGGAAAAACCAGACGCAACTGGTTTGGGGGAGCTTTGGAGCACTTTGTTTTGCTCAGCTCCTCTCTCCTTTCACAGGACAGGCTAGGGACATCAGACGCACCACAGGGGGTGGAGCCAGCATTGTGGAGGGAAGGCACAGCCCTATTCAGGTCCCAGGTGCAACTCCTCCCTCCCATCTAGATGCAGATCTCCCTATTCACCACTGCGCTGACTCACCCTGCCCCTGTCACTCACAAGCCAGACATGCAATTCACATCAGGCAGGCAGACACAGAGCACTCATAAATGCCAACTTCTAAAAGTGGCACTTCTCCACTAGTCACAATAAATCTGCGCACACCATTGCGCAGCATTTATTCTCACGAGTTCGCACATACTAAACTCGCCCCTGCACTCCTCTCACACCAGGAATTACCATGGACACACATATCCCCCATGCATTCCTATGGGAGGGCAGGACAATCTCACCACACGCACTCAGCACGCACGCACTTTACACTGGACCACAGTGCTAAAGTGCCCAGAGACTTAAAACTACTGACATACAAGGCAAAAAGTTTAGGGGTGAACCGGCCAAAAAGGGCCAAGTCCAACACAACCCCCTTCCAGCCAAAACGCAGGGCAGACCAATCACCACCGTGATGGGCTTCCCTGCTTGGGGCGATAGAACACGGACGCGGGCCCGCACTGCAGGGACACCCTCCGGTTCTACGCCACTTGGAACCCATGGAATCCATCTAAGAGAAAAAACTCAGGACCAACTAGGCTACCCCACCGGTACCCCTTAGTTGTCCACGGCCAGGACCAGGCCCTAGGCCACCCAGATGCCACTGGTCCTTGCCAATCCAGAGTGGGGGCAGTAACCCCTGGCATACAATAGCCATTCTCCACTCTCCCTCTCAGTGTAGTTCCAAACTACCACTGATCCTTCAACCTAGGGTCCGCACCCTCAGGCTGACCAGAGGTCACGGGCGAAGCATCTCCTCACCCTACCTCTACTTCTGACGTTTCGCGCTCTCCCAGGAGAACCACCTACCAGAACACAACTCTCCCACCAGTTCAGGACCTCTCTCCATCACTGGTCTACCACCTGGGAAATAAATTCACCGGCTGCACCGGGGTCAGAGGCGAGGACTCCCTCCCTCTGCACCCCTTCCAGAGTCCGATACCCTCCCAACTGGAGTGGTACCCCCTAAAAGGCAAAACCGGCCAGGACACTGATTACAGCCGCCCTGCTGTCCAGATCAGGAAACACCTGCTACTGGCTCCCCAACCCAGGGACGTACCCTTTGGTCAGATGCCCGGCGAACCAGGACTTCACGAGGGTGACACATAACTAATGGGTCGTGTGACAGTCTGCCCGGCGCAAACCCAGGGCAGAAGTGGCATCACCATGGTCACTCATTGGCGACTCAGCCCTGCTGGCTGGCCCCTGACCCACTGGCTCTTCCACTGGGTACTTTTTCCCCTCTCACCCCTCACTCTGGACTTCTGCACCCTCCCAAGGGGAGTGGCACCGCCAGACACTAGAACTACTGGAGCTCTGCTTACAGAGGCTCCACGTTCTCTAGACACTGGGAGATCCTCCTCAAATGGCCTACAAGTACAGCCTAGGCCCCCAACCTGGTGTTCCCTGAAGAAACCATCCAGGCCCTGGGACTGGGTTTCGGGCACACTCACTCCTTCTCCTCTGAGACAGGACGTGAGCCCCTACACCCCTCCCACTACACTGGGACCTAGCTGGGCTACACTGAACCTCTTCCACCACACAGGACCGGAAGATACCCGAG
Organism: Calotriton arnoldi; assembly: GCA_963921515.1. Taxonomy (NCBI): domain Eukaryota; kingdom Metazoa; phylum Chordata; class Amphibia; order Caudata; family Salamandridae; genus Calotriton; species Calotriton arnoldi. Next base: position 361,743 of record CAWUFW010004930.1, on the reverse strand, counting down.
CCACTCTTATTGGACTCACTCCCCCATGCAAGCTCCTTATTTCAGAGAACTCACACCCAAGTATTCAGCAAGCTCCTTATTTCAGAGAACTCACACCCAAGTATTCAGCAAGCTCCTTATTTCAGAGAACTCACATCCAAGTATTCAGCAAGCTCCTTATTTCAGAGAACTCACACCCAAGTATTCAGCAAGCTCCTTATTTCAGAGAACTTACACCCAAGTATTCAGCAAGCTCCTTATTTCAGAGAACTCACACCCAAGTATTCAGCAAGCTCCTTATTTCAGAGAACTCACACCCAAGTATTCAGCAAGCTCCTTATTTCAGAGAACTCACACCCAAGTATTCAGCAAGCTCCTTATTTCAGAGAACTCACACCCACTCGTCCAGTGCAACACACCATTTATCCACACACACCCCCCCAGACCGGTGAGACAGTATCTACTGCCCCTGAATCTCAACCTGCACCCCTCTTACTGAGCACCAGGTACCATACTCTGGGAACGGGACGGGGAATTCATGCACTGGACAGACTTCTGCTGCCACCACTGGATCCCACCCTTACTGGGGAATCCAGAAAACTCACACTGCACCTAGGGGATAATCTACCCTCCCGAGCTAGTGACTCCATACCAATTAAGTCCCCACTGTAGGCCAACCCAAGAACTAGCAGACAGCACAGGGGCAGTCCCTCCCTCAGCTGCAGGCCAACCCAAGAACCAGCACAATGGCTCAAGGGCAGTCCCTCCTCCAGCTTTAGGCCAACCCAATAGCAGTCTGCACAAGGGCAGTCACTCCTCCAGATTCTCTGGTTTCTGTCCTTGGCAGGACACTCAACTCATAGTGCAATAAAACACATTTCAAAGAAATGACTCTTAAAACAAACTCAGAAACAATAATCCCTTTCCATGTGACTATCTAAAATGCAGAGTTTTGTAATGCAGCCAGTTGTCGCTGTGGTACTGCGCAAACGCAAGTCCTAATCTCCACCGCTGACAACCAATGTTAGAAATGGGATCTCTGGTTGGCTAAGGCTTGCGCCAAAGCCAGGCAGAGACCACCACTCTAGTCAGGGCGAGGGTGTTACACGCCAAAGATAACCCCTGCTCACCCCCTTGGTAGCTTGGCACGAGCAGTCAGGCTTATCCCGGAGGCAATGTGTAAAGCGTTTGTGCAACACACCCACAGCAACAACATACTAGGCACACCACAAAAAGGAACTCCACACAAGGTTATATCAAAAATAGCCTTTGTATTATCATAACACATTAGAATAGTACTCACATAATATACATGGTGCCACCTGGCACTAGGTCATATTTACAAGGGATTATTTACACCTGACAGGGCCAACTGGACCACTGTCAGAACCAGCACAAAGCGAACTTAGTACATGTAGAACTTATAATAAATGTAGAACATCATAAACGTACAACCAGTACTCACTGGTAGTTACTGTACTTAGCATCAGCCTGTAACATAAACCACATTATGCACAGCATCACATTAGGCGCGAATTACATTCTGCGCCAACCTCACCAGCATAAATACATTATGCAATCCTCTCATAAGTCTAAACACATTAGACCCTAACCTCCTAAGTATAACTCACACTAGGGGCGTAAATCACAGTAGAGAATAACTCACAACCTAAACGCATTAGGTAATAATAAAATCACAAGCATAAACATATTATGCAAAACCTCATAATCATGAAACACATTTAGAGGTATAACCCAGGGTGCGTAAACCACAATATAGGAATCACATTTCCTAGCACCCAAAATCACATTAGCACCTAACTCAGATTAGGGCCTGGCGCCCTATAAACCTAACTGTCCCCCTGGCCAACTGGCCATCTCTAAAGGGGCTCAAATGCCCTATGTCCAAAGTCAGAGTTCAGCTGCCAATGCAGCAATATCCAAATGCGCGTAATTGCGCTGGGGCAGAGGAGTGCATCTCACTCCTATCTTATGCAAGAATGTCCCCACAGAACTGTTGCCTAAACGTTGCAGCTGCCCACTACTTGCTGGGCAGCTGTGAATCACGGGAAGGCCTGGCACCTCTGTGCCTCCCGTCCCCCTCAGGGACTTTGGATTAATTGTGCCCAAGGGTTGCAACTGCCCGCGCTGGTGCGGTGCAGCTGTGGCACTTCTTATCAAGGGGGCCCGGCACCTCTGTGCCCTCTGGACCCCCACATGGCAATCAACACATGCCCCCATCGTTGGGGCGGCCCGCTCTCTGGCGGGACCGCCCAGGCGCCGACAATGCGCCTCGATATGCCCCAAGACTCTGGGGCCCTCTGGAAGCAAACATGCCCCACGTTGCAGCTGCCCTGTGCGAGCGGGGCAGCTGGGATGAACCACGCTATGGGGCCCTGGCACCTCTGTGCCCTCACGTTGGAGTGGCCCGCTGCCAGACGGGGCCACTCATGGCAATTAGGGATTGGCACCTCCGTGCCTCAGGGGAATAGCTCTGGGGGCAGGCACCGATCGCGTGCCTCGACTCACCCCCCTCCCGACCTGGTTCACTCACCGGACTCTCTCTTCGCCCGGTCACACTGCGGCTGCCGCGGGGCTCCCTCTTCACCACGGGAGCCCCGCCTGGGATGTCGCTCGGCCGCGGCCTCCTCCGGCCACCTCTCTTCACCCGGGCCCCCCCCCTCGGGACTCGGGACTTCATTGTGGAGCCCGCGAGGCTCCAGCCGCACTGTTCTTCTGCCTGGGCCCTCTCCTAGGGCTCAGGACTTCTCCGGTGCTTCGCCGGGAGGCGGGGTGGGCTCCCGTTCTCCCTTCCTCTGCACACCGGGGCTCCCCTCGGCTCATGGGAGCCCCGCACCGGTACCGCCATCACTTCCGGTCCTGCCGCCGGCCCCGCCCACGTCGCAGGCAAGGTTGCCTGACTTCCGGGTCGCGCTGGCAGCGGCCCGGCAACGTTTTCTTCTCGGCTGCGGCCATGAGGGTAGGCTCCCTCGGAAATTAAAATATAGAGCGGGGTGGGCTCCCGCTCCATCAATAAAAGGCAAAGACGCGGGGTGGGCACCCGCGCACTTGAGCATCACGGGGGAATCCCTCGCATCGGGATTCCCTCCAACGAGGCGAACAGCATCGCGCTGCACAGCCCCCGCTCCTGCTCAGCTGGGCAATTAAAGGATAGCGCTTCCAGGCGCTAGATGAAGCAAAAGTCCTCAAAGGTGAAGGGGCAAAGCAGGGCCCAGGGAGGCAAGCCCTCCTGGCAGCCCCCCCTGGGCCCCAACAGCAGCACGCCCCGTAGGAACAGCAACCAGGAACTGCACACCAAGAGTGAACACTGAACATTTTCATGGGGTCACAGCCCCTTCTTTTATACACATTTCCCTTTGTGTCACAGCACAGGGCTGGGAAAAACCAGACGCAACTGGTTTGGGGGAGCTTTGGAGCACTTTGTTTTGCTCAGCTCCTCTCTCCTTTCACAGGACAGGCTAGGGACATCAGACGCACCACAGGGGTGGAGCCAGCATTGTGGAGGGAAGGCACAGCCCTATTCAGGTCCCAGGTGCAACTCCTCCCTCCCATCTAGATGCAGATCTCCCTATTCACCACTGCGCTGACTCACCCTGCCCCTGTCACTCACAAGCCAGACATGCAATTCACATCAGGCAGGCAGACACAGAGCACTCATAAATGCCAACTTCTAAAAGTGGCACTTCTCCACTAGTCACAATAAATCTGCGCACACCATTGCGCAGCATTTATTCTCACGAGTTCGCACATACTAAACTCGCCCCTGCACTCCTCTCACACCAGGAATTACCATGGACACACATATCCCCCATGCATTCCTATGGGAGGGCAGGACAATCTCACCACACGCACTCAGCGCGCACGCACTTTACACTGGACCACAGTGCTAAAGTGCCCAGAGACTTAAAACTACTGACATACAAGGCAAAAAGTTTAGAGGTGAACCGGCCAAAAAGGGCCAAGTCCAACAATAAGGAAGGCCAATTCAGAATCTGCCTTCCGCAAACTCCTAAAAACCTTGTTTTTTAGCCTCCCCTAGCACCTGGAACTCTTGGCAGCTTGCTTCCGCCTTCTGTTCTCCGCAATTAGCGCCGGGACACCTCCGTTGGAGGTAGCTGTGCGCTCTACAAACTTCAAAAAATAAATACATTGAGGTGCATGGGTCAGTACTGAATGTGAATTCTGATTGGGCAACGACTAAGGAACAGCATTCACACAGAACTTATCGAAACATTTCTAGGCAAGATGCAAATTGTCAAAATAATGCTGTACGTGTTCTTTGAGGAGTGAATCTCAGTGACTGCACAAAAAAACCTGTTCTCGGATCACTTCACAGATTCCTAAAGATTCTATTTTAAGTAATTGTATGATGCTCACATGGCCTAACATGGCTACACTTCTTTCTGCTTCACTAGATTCTTGTAATCTTATTAACCAGTGGCGAATAGTGGCTTTTAAAAGTGATGAGGCAGTAAGTTTCGACACACGTATAATGCATGATTGAGAACGAAGTGGAACAGAACATTTTGAGAAACTGCGTGCATACGGTTCCTTTTTTTCTAGCATATAGTTCAAGAATTCCTACTGCAAATGTTTGGAATAAAGACGGTGCAGTGGATGCCCGTGACGGCACAAATGGCAAACAATTAGCCAAAACATACCTACAGTCAGGGCCGGACTAGGAACCGAAACCGGCCCTGGCATACTGCTCGGCCAGCCCCCAGGAGGGGGGAGGGGGTGCGGCCGAGCAGTTTGCTACGGCCATTTTCAGCCGATTTTGTTACAGGGGGCTGATATTGACGGCCCCCGGTAACAAAAACGGCCCCCAGGGGGCCCCAAACCGGCCCCCACCGTAGCGGCCCCCCGGGCAAATGCCCGGTGCCCGCTATGGCCAGTCCGGCCCTGCCTACAGTGATTGCTCCTGCCCTTCAGTCTCATATTTTGGCCTCTTATTCCCCCACCACTAACTCTGGTTCACCGTCACCTCTACCTGTAGGAATATAGGGCCTCATGTATCAAAAATCTATTTTGCATTCCCAAAATGGCTAATTTTAGGTTTTCGCTATTTAAGGAATGTAAAATGGTATGTAAGAAAATAGCGATTACCTAATAGTGATTCCTACAGAGTAGCAATCGCAATTAGGTAATCGCTATTAGCTAATATCACTTCATTCCTTCCTACGGGCCTAAAGTTCAATGGTGCGAATGGTTTAGCATTACCTAATTTGCGATTACCTAATTGGTAATCGCAAATTAGGTACTTCAAAAGCAAGGGTGCCCGGGAGCCTAAGGCCTCCCTGAAGCACCCCAAAAAACTGAATGTGCACATGCAAAGCGCACACATGCCCCGCTACATGGCACGTTGATAAATGCATTTTTTGTGCATTTTCAAAAATTGTTCATGGATACCATCGACTTGGATTCGATGGTAATAGTATTTCGTAAATGCACAGTTTGCATTTAGCAAATTCTTAGTACATGTGCTTAGAGAATCGCAAATTGCGATTCTCTATTCGTAGTCGCAATTTTAGGTAATCGCAAAAAATTGCAATTACCTAAACTGCACTGTCATAGCCTTTCATACATCTTGAAAGGCTATTTTGCATTAGCAAATGGATTAATTAAGCGATTCGCACCGTTTGCGAATGTAAAATGGTTTCATACATGCGATACATAGTCCTCTAGTAATTCCCTGTGGCTGAGACTGAACCAAGCATTCCACCTATCACTTTTATTTGTTTTCTTTCCAATAAGATTACATAGTGTAACAGGTATCCCCAAGCATGAGCCCCTTAGCTCACTGTGCCATAGAACTCAAGCTGCTCCTCTTGATGAAGCCCAACAAGCCCAAAACAAGCCTGAGGCTTCTTGTGCCCATTTAGCAAGCAGGTACAGCTTGTTGCTATAGGCTGGACAGTTCCCATTGGGACAGGGCTAAGACTGATTCATAAGGTTGATCCCTGTTTGAAGTGGCGGAGTGATCAAAAAAGATGGAATGGAATGCAACCCAGAGTGATGACAAGTAGCCGCAACAAATTAAAACATTTCACTTATCACTTTTTTATTTTAACTGTTCACTAAATGAATCTAATATAAGGCTTGTAAAATGAGAAACGAAGAATTGGATTATATGAGATGGTAACACCTGAAATTCATGCAATCTCAACCTAAATTACAGACACCAACTCCTTGGTCGTAGTGAGTCTGTTTAAAAAAGTACTAACAGGACAGTTGTAGAGGGGGTGGGTAGCTCCTCTATCACATCTCGACAAATTGATTGATTGGCCTCCTTTCTTCATAAAGTGGAGGGGACTGAAAGAGTACTGGGGCTTCTCTTGGTCATGTTTCACTTTAGCTCGTATAACATAGGTAAGGCGGTAGGGCCTGGTAGTGTCCATCTCTTTTTAAGCAATTCCAGATTCCTCTTTTGGTCATGACACTCCTTAGCAGGGGAATCCTGTTCATTCCAAAATATTCGAAAGGACCACTGCATGTGCTCATTGTAGTCTTACATGTCAGTTTCATATTCCCATGACTAGTGCTTGGATGCCTGGTAATCGCCTTATGCACTATACCAATACAAGTGGGTACAGTTGGAGTCTAGGTAGATGGCATCTGTTGCTCTGGACTGATTCTTTGCCCTGGGCATGATTCATTCTTGTGAAGCTATGCCACGTGGCGGACGGGCACATGGGTAGGCAGGGGAATACTGAGGATGAAGCATGGGTTGCCAACTCAAATCACAGGATAACAAGCATTCCCTGCAAAAATCACAGGGTCTTCTTACAGAAGCCCACCCTCATCCCGAAAAATGAGATTAAATCCTAAAATGATTGTTGCTCAGATTTGGTGTCACCACAGTGTTCACAGGGAGGCCTGATCAGAGCATTGTGCTACCATATAAGCTAAGGAGAGGCAAATAAATGAAACGTGAGAGCAGGCCCGGGGTGTGCAGAAAGGGGTGAAGGGACATAATTTCTTGTTTCCTGACTGACTAGGCTGTTACCTGAGACAGAGACCCCAACACGTGGCCTAGATCACACTCTGTAGCAATGGGCGAGCTGAGCCTGGAGCTCAGACTTAAGCAATACACTTCCGTCCATCACCGGAGGGAATGGATATACAGAATTCTTTCCTGTGAGGGCACTGACAACTCCTAAAATTCCCATACCCTTGTCACCAGATACCTCAGGATTAGTGCACTATATTAGAAACAATATCCTTGCCTGTCCTGAAGCACATAGATACTGGATGGTCTCCAGCGTTACTCTTGCTTCCTCCATTATTGTAGTACTGACAGTAGGCCAGTCATTGCCGCTTAGCTGTACCTATTTTGCTAAGCCTGGAATGATGAAAGGAATGATGAAAGGCGGCTCTTGCAAGGATTTGAACCTGTGATTTGCTGGCTACCCATAGCTCTTCAGTAAATGCATTTTTTGGTAGAGCGATCTTGCCATGATTTAACGGTTGGCCATGTGAACAGAAGCAGACAGGTCTTGCCTTCAGCTACTCAGGTCTCCTTCAGACAGGAGGTGCCCAGGTAGAGGCGGGCAGAGAAAGGATGGATAGGTTCTCGACCTCGCACTTAATGTGTAGTTCTGCCAGTTCTCCCAAGAATAGTGTGTGTCAGGCCGGGCACTCTGTCCCTACCCCGAGATAAGACTCAAATTGAAGATGAATTATTGGCATCTGTCTAGGAGCGTTAAAGTAACAGACTTCAGAGGAATGAGTGGTGCACAGCTCTGTGTGCCCAAAACTATCCCCAGCCAATCAACAGGGGAAAGTCAGCACCTCAGACACCTCACTGAACAGCAGCACAGGAGACTTTTAAGGGATCAGCTACCACAGTGTGGGCTCAGCTACCAATCTTGTGCAACTGAGACTGACAACCACTACCACTGTGCACAAGAGTCGGCGAACAAAGGTTTGCAAGAGAGCCCTCTAAGACTCAACCAAGCTCAGTCAACACAGGCCTGGATAGGAAGCCAACACTGCTGTTCAAGGGAGGCTGCATAGGAAGTGCAACAATGCACAAGATCTTGACCAGGTCTTAGCTACAATAATGCATGAACGTATGGCAAGGTTGCAGCCTCCACCATGCACCAGACACTGACAAGACCTCAGCCATCGCCATAGATGAGTGCCTCGCAAGGCCTAAGCCAGCACTGTGCACAAGGACCTGGTCAGTGGTGCCATCATCATGCAGGAGAACTTGACAAGGGATCCAGCTTCACTGTGTACAAGAGCCTGCCAAGGGAGCCATCAGTAGATGCATTCCGTCCTCCTAAACAGTGTATGGGACTGTAAATGCCTCCTCAGGTGTGGGCCTCACTGAAGCCCAGTCTGCAGGTACAAGCAGAAAGGTTGGACAGTCGTTTACAGAGATCCAGTCTGGCTCAGAGAGGAAAGGAGCTTTCCTTGGTCCTGCAGTGTGTGGACTGTGTTAAAAGGTGGCCAAAATGCAGCAGCCAGGGAGGCTGTTCTATGCCCCGCCCCCAGGAAGAGTCCAGCTGCAGGGAAGTGACTTCTGGCCTCTGGTTTCTGCAGGGCTGGGGGGCAAGGGATGTATACGTCTCAGTCTGCTGCCTCACTGAAACCCAGGCTGTGTGGAGGAGGTGCTGGCAATGACTGACCTACCTGAGAACTCTCCTTTCTGCAGAGTCGAGTAAGGTGGGGATCCTCTCAGGTGGATAAGCTGTAGCAGGAAGGTTGGCACCACTGGTGGCTTGGCAGTTTGGCGTCTGTCTCTGAAGAGCAGACTGCAGGATGGACTGTACCAGGAATAGAGTAAAATGAGAGCGCCACCAGACTTCTCACACACTGCCGTGCTCCTGAAAAATGGGTAGTGTAACTTGGAGCTGCCGGGCTCCTCCAGTCTGTCTCCTCCAACCAATATCACATCTATAGTGGTTGGGGAGAGGAGCATGTACTGGTGTTTACTCAGACAACCTTGTACCCAACGGCCATTCATAAAATGTAGGGTGCACTGCTTAATCTGCTCTGGGCCATTGTAAAAAACACCCCGAAGCAAACCAATGCAGCACCACTAAATTCTACCGTGTCCATTTCTCTAATGTAACTGCACTGCCCTGTGTCACCAGGCGCATATGCAGGGCAAGTAGCTTTCTTGCCCAGCATATGCGCAGTTGCACCCCCAAACACTTCTGCCTCTAAAAGCATACTATTTCACACTACTTTGTGACTGGACACGTAGCATTTTGTTTAGAGATGTTCAGTATGTTTCTTTTCTACCTCTTGCCTACTTCCCCCAAAATGGTAGAGCAACACCCTTTATGCCCCTTTATACCAGCCCCGCCTGTTAGCAAGACACATGAGATTAGCCACTATAAATTTACTGCCCACCTGACCGAATTAGATGAAAATGTTTGGTGGAAGATTGCGCCACAGTCCAGGATTAACGCTCTGGAAAAGTCTTTCTACTCCCCCTGAGACAAGGAAAAGCCTTCTTAAAGTTCAGAAGATGTCTGAAAGTGAATTCTAGGGCTTTCACCGTGGGGAACTCACTAATGCATAAGGCCGAACTAGTTCCCTATGGTGAACTCCCTGCCTAAGAGTGTGTTTTTTGGTATACAGACCCCCTCGTCCACCCCTTCCTTACTAGATTTATTTGATCGGCCCTTTCCTGGAGCTTTTCTGTTCCTTCTGGGAGAAACAACAATTCTGGCAACCCAAAAATCCACACAGCAAATGGATTGGAGTGGAAACTGAAACCAAAGCTGTGCTTGGGTTCCTCTGCCTGTTCCATGTTGCAGCCTGTAATCTTTCCATGGGGGTGCTACAACTGCCCCTGCTTCTTCTACATTTTAAAACAGGGGTTAGCCCCCTGTAGCCTCCACCCTCACATTCCTATTGCTGGTTTTGTAGCATTGGTTGAGATTGGGTTAAGATTCTTGCGGGTAGATGTCCGAGATATGTTTGCAGCGCTGGCAGAATATGCAAGCCCTAAAAATCGATCTCAGTCTCTTGGCCTATAGGCTGGATTCTCCAGACGCATGCTCAGACTAAACCTAACCTTCCTGTTCAGTCTACTTCCAATTACATTCTACATATGCTTGTGATTCTGTACATAAGTCTTTGCTTACATGTCACAAAACGAAGGGACAGATTTAGAGTTTGGCGGACGGATACTCTATCACAAATGTGCAGTTATTCCGTCCTCTTTATTACAAGTGCATTATATCCGTATGCACTTTTAATTACACCAACGGGATATCCATCATGTTTGTGATGCAGTAACCCATCTGCCCAGCTCTAAATTTGGCCCATTGTTGTCCTTTTCCACAAGTGGCTGAAATGCTGTCAGACCATTTCATTCTTCACATGCAAACAAGGGCATTGGTTATATGTGGCATCTATGTTTTCCTTTTAGTTCTGTTGGTCAATTTATGCATATTCTTTAAAAATGTGTTGTATGTAGCACTCTATTAAAACTCTATTATAAAATACAATAAATGGAAATATGAGGGAGTGCACTTGGAGTTAGAGAATATACTCCTATAAATATGCTTTTCCATGGAGAAGTGTGATCTCCCAACTATAGGCTTCATTATGAGATTCCCTGTTCGACCGGGGTTGATAATGTGAGGTACCAGCCCCATTGAAATGAGGCAATCTGTAGAAAATCAAAGGATCTGGTGCCTTTCTCTCAGAGACAGGTGAAAGCAGGAGAATTCTGCAGGTGAAATACTGTGAAGAAATGACGATTAGCTGCTGGAACCGATATTGAATTACCTATCCTCCAGTATTTCTTCATTTCTTAGGGGACCCTCAGACTACCACTCCTATTATCTAGTAACTCCAACCCACTGGAGTTACCGAAACTCATGGGATTGGTAACTCTTGGAGGTGGAGTTACCAGGCCAAGCCGTGGGCCACTCTGAATAAGACCCATTATTGCAGTCTCAGGGATAGGGCTGACTCCCATATAAACTCATAGAATCGCAGAGATTCTCTGACTCTTCATAACATAGTGACCTAGCATAAGATCCAGGGCGCTCTGTAACATGGTAGACTTTGGGGGTGATGGAAGCTCCCTGCAACTTGCCTGGTTCAAGAGCGTGGACTACCCAACATTGTAGCAAACCTCCAGCCAGAGTATCTGCTGAAAGAGGTCTGGATCCAGGGGGGGAGGATTTCCAGAGGATGTGGTGAACTTCAACACGAAAGGTTTTATCTAGCTATCAACATTGCTGTGACTTCATTTCTGAAAAATATTATCTCTCCCCAATGTTTGCTTTTGTTTAGTGGACTGGTGTGAGTGCTACTGTTTATAAGCAGGGTTTGCTGATTGGTTGGGATTAAAACCTCTGGTTACTTCTTCGAATGTTTCTTGATCATTATGTGTCGTACCATTTTCCTGAAGCTCAGCATGGTTTCCCCTTTATGTTTTTAATTATATTAGCACATTGGAATGTTGAGAGATCCATTGAAGACAATAGAGCAGCAGCCTATATAAACTGGTAAAGGCCTGCTGCTCTCAATATTTCAATATCCTAAAGTCCTCTTTCTTTCTCTTTACCCTGAGTCTCCAAAATATGTGGATTGGGCAGAGCAAAGCGAAAGGCAGATGCGGTGCAGCAGGACACACAGAGCCTTCACCCTTCCTCCAGTAGCTTAGGGTCACTAGGGATTCAGAAGGAGTTAGGGGTGAGTGCTTCTCAGCCCTGGGTCTCCCTGGGTTGGCTGAACTACAAAAAAAGCTGTTTATCCGAGCTTGAGAGAAACAGGGGGAGATTTCTGACAGCCTGCTTTCACAGCTCTTGTGAATTATCACAGTTATCATCCATGGCCCTGCCTCCGCTTTTAACAGTTGAACAGTCACAGTAAGAGCTGTGAAACAAAGGCTTCGGAGCCACTGGGTATTTCAACCCCCTTGGTCTCTGATGCCATTTTTTCTCAATTAGGATGTTCCACCATCATGGGTGGAGTGTTCTAATAGCTTTATAGCCTGCTGTAACTACGCTATACAGGCCAGTGAAGGCCCACTCCTTTGTTAAAGGCCCTTGCCTTCGGCTCCGGCCTTTAACGATGGAGCAGGCCTTTAATGGTCGGTATAGCCCACTACAGTGGGCTACAAAGCAATATAAGCACATGGGAATATTGGGAGCTCCAATGGAGACAATGGAGTTGCTCAGGGCCAGTAATGGCGGGAAACAGCGTTTACAACGCTGTCATTACATCGCGCTACCATTACAACGCGGTCGTTACAACGACCGCGTTGTTAATACGCGATGCATTTACATCGCAAGTCATTACAACGACTTGCACTAGGGGGTGCTGAGGTATTGGAAATGAATTCCAACACCTTCCCTACTGTTGCGCAAACTGGAGTAGGCCAAGTCCAGCGTGCCCCCTAGTGTAAGTCGTTGTAATGACTTGCGATGTAAATGCTTTGCGTACTCAGAACGTGGTCATTGTAATGACCGCGTTGTAAAAGCACGCAATGTATTGCATCGCGATGTAATGAGACATATTCGTAATGGCTGGTATGGTCCTTCTGCTCCAACATTCCAATTTTGTCTTTTTGTTTCTACCTTTTTAAATTTAGAACATTCTACCTCAGTGTGTATAATGTTGTAATAGCATTATAGCTCTTCTATTCTGGCCATACTGGTTGTTGAGGGCCCTCCCCCTTGTATTAGACCCGAGCCACAACTCGGGTGTAGGTCCTTTAACAAACGGTATAGCCCTAGAGCAGTTGGTTCTAGTGCTATATTATTGCAAATGGTGTTTTATTTTTCCTGATTCCCTTAGGCCACCAATATGGCTGAATTGTGTTAGGTTCTAAACAAAGGTCAAAAATCAATAAAATAAATAACATTTCCCTTAAACACCTTTAGAGTGCGTGAAGGATTTAAAAGTGGCACTAGATTCACAATCTTCCATAGCCTTAAGCATAGGCACTGCAGATATTTTATGTGCATTGACAAGAAAGTTGAATCCTGTCAAAACATAAACAAGGACACAAATGAGAAAACATGTTCTCCACTAATTTTTATTTACTTTGTTCCATTTAGCAGCAATATGATAATAAGCTTGGCATTAAAAAAGATGCAAGCGGACATTAACATAATATTCTAGTACAGAATGATATATACTTTTTCTAAGCATCATATGGCACACGCAATGCATGCTATCTGCAGGATAAAACTACGGATGTTTTTCCAGTAAGGATTATAAATCAACAAGGATGTCAGAAATGTCAGCAACTGAGCCAAAATCTATGTGGATGAATGGCATCCCAGACTTCACACGACAGTAGGATATCAATCTGAATTGCGAGGCGGGATGTCTCACATCTCCAACTGCAAATATTAGACAAGCACTGGGAGCTCAGATCTAACAGGAGCATGCACGTTTTCATGTGACATTTTTGGTACACTCTTTCAATCAATCAATCAATCAATCACGGCATTTATAGAGCGCGCTACTCACCCGGGAGGGTCTCAAGGCGCTGGGGGAGGGGGTAAGTTACTGCTCGAACAGCCAGGTCTTGAGCTGCTTCCTGAAGGCGAGATGGTCCTGGGTTCGCCGAAGGTGAGTGGGGAGGGAGTTCCAGGTCTTGGCCGCCAGGTAGGAGAAGGATCTTCCTCCGGCGGTGGTTCTGCGGATGCGTGGTACGGTGGCGAGGCGTGGCTGGTTGATCGTAGCTGGCGTGTGGGCGTGTAGAAGGACATGCGGTCGTTGAGGTACTTTGGGCCCAGGTCGTGGAGGGCCTTGTGTGCGTGGGTGAGGAGTCTGAACGTGATTCTCTTGCTGACGGGGAGCCAGTGCAGGTCTTTCAGGTGTACGGTGATGTGGCTGTGTCGGGGGATGTCCAGGATGAGTCGTGCGGAGGCGTTCTGGATGCGCTGGAGTCTCTTTTGAAGTTTGGCTGTGGTTCCGGCGTAGAGGGTGTTCCCATAGTCCAGTCGGCTTTCAATTCTTAGCAATTATGCACAGATCTGAAATGGGCTGCTCATAAACAAAATGTAAGAAACTTTTTGTGTGGGAGACAACTAATTTGGCTGGTGATGTGAACTGTCTTAAAGTGAACACAGACTTGCCAATTTACCAGCAGGATTCCTTTAATTAAAAACAGAAAACCAGAAACAAAACAAGCAAACGGAGGTTAGCTTTAAGGATCTAAAACAGAACCCTATTTTGGAACAAAGGTTCGGATTTCTGCCAACTTTCAGTTGCCAGGAAAGCAGTGTAAAGAATTATTATTTCTTTTAGGTTATACTTGGCTAAGTCAAATATAATGACTCATTAATTCCTCTCTAAATTTTACTGTAAATACAATCCTTTTAGATACATAGGTCCAGATTTAATAAGACTTTACGTCTGAGTTCCATTACTTTTGTGATGCAGCCCGACGCAAAATCCATTTTGGCATTTTGCTTGGGTTTGCATGGTTTAGTAAATACAAAGCAGAGGCTAAGGCGCTAAGGCGGAGGAGCGTCGCCCTACTACTTTCACCAGTGGAAATAAAGGAAAAATAAAATGATAATAACTCTTTGTTATTATCATTTCGTTTGTTCCTGCTGCTGCAGCTTGGCGGGGTGGAGCTGCCATGCTCTCAGAGCAGGGGAAGGAGTGGTGGGCACTCTGTAAAGGGCACATGAATGTTTGGCTGGCCGACCGTCTCGGGCCGGCCAAACAGTCAGGCGCTCTTTGCATGTTCTCCACCCAGGCTGCATTACAGCTTGGGTGGAGAACAGGCACAGTCTCCCATTCCCTGTCTAAGCTCCGAACCACGGTGCTCAGGCCAATCACAATGCTACATTGCAGCACTCTGATTGGCTTAGGAGAGCCTGGGTGCCTCCTGTTCGGGCGGGAGTGGATGGACGGTTATGAGGGACAATGAGGAGAGACGCGTCGAGGAGGTAAGTTTTATTTTTTTTCTTTATCCGCTTCCCCGCCCTCCGCCTTGCCACCCGCCCTCCGCCTTGCCACCCCCTTGCACTACTTTGTGTTGGTCAGGCATAACATGGGTGGAGCATGGTCATTCCCATGCATCCACCCATGGATTTTGACACAAACCCAGAGTTACAAAGACTTGTAAACCTGGGTTTGCGCCAACATGTTGTGCCTACTCAACAGAGGCATACCAAGGAGAAATATTCTTCCTCTTTCTATGTATGATGTTGCCTTCATTACGCATAGAAAGAGGAAATTGCCTCTCATAATTGTTTTGGTGCAGGAAGGTATGCCTTGCTGCACAAAAAATCATGGGGCTTATTTATGAGCCCTTGCGTCACTTTTGCGCCACCGGTGCGTCATTTTTCTGACGCACCAGCGTCGTAAAAAATGCGCCATGTTGCGTCATATTTACAAAGTGACGCATCTAGGTAGATGCGTCACTTTGTAAACCCCTACGCCACATTATACCTGCGCCAGGTATAATGTATGCAGGGTGAGCGTTCTGACGCAAGTAAGCCTCGTAGAAGTGACGCAGTGAAATCTATGATATTTCACTGCGCCACTTCCAGGACGCAAATGCGTCAATATCTTACGCCTGCCTCACAGCAGGTGTAAGACTGACGCAGGCACATTTGAAATGGGACTTGCCCATGTGAAATGACCCATTGCTGAAGTTGCGTCACTTTTGTGACACACTCCAGCAATGCGTCATTTTTGCGCCTACAGATACGTCAGAAAAACTGACGTATCTGTAACTCCTTGTGACATGATGCATCATACTATAAATATGACGCATCCAGCATGTCGCAAGGAGGGCGCAATGAAAAGTGACGCATCGCTGTTTTCACGCAGCGATGCGTCACTTTTCATAAATGAGGCCCCCTGCCTGTAACACAGGCACCCTTGAAGCATGGGGCAAGAGTGCCTGTGCTGGTGCTAGGCAGCACACAGTGTGCCAGTGCTAGGAGAGAGCAGAAGTGTGCTATATGTTAGTAGATATGGCGCATTTCTACTCTCTTCCTTTCATGCAATGGAACACAGCAAGTTGCCTTGCTGCGTTGCACGAAATATTAGTAAGCCTGACCCATAGATTTAGAATTTGGCGTAAGGGTTACTTCATCACAAACTAACAGATACCCTCTTTCTTACATCTGCATTAAATTCTATGGCACTTGTAATGAGGCAGACAGGATATCAATTACATTTGTGAAAGAGTAACCAGTCCACCAAACTCTACACCAGGCCCATTTTTTCCTTTTCTACGCTGTGGCTGAAAGGCTGTCAACCCAATTTCTTCTTGATATGATATTGTTTAAATGTGGCATCTAAATGTTATTTTTAGTTCTATTAGTCAATTGGAAGCATAGTTCTAAAAATGATAACATTACAAGAATGAAACACATTTCATTTGCCTTGTCCCGAGTTTATTCCCTAGATGGTGCCAAATGGTGCCAAGAACTGTGGAATATCCAATTGCCAGGAACATCAATTTGTGCCAGAATTTCTTATTCAGGAAGCTGCAAGCTGGTTGGCTTACCAGCAAGAGCCCTGTCTTGACATTTAGTTTGCCACTCATGTAGTCATAAAGTGAGCTCCTGCAGCTCCATCATTATGCAATTCTTTTCCAGTGCTCTTTCGTTATTCACATTGGTAGAGGAGGTGCCTGTCAGTCAACTGAGTGTCACTCTTCTCCCATTTCCCTCATGTCGTCGAACACAGGCAACATGGAGCAGGCAGGACCATGAGAGATCATGTCTGTATTGCACCCCTAAATTGATTATGTTGCCATTGTACCCTCCATATGGTTTTGAGCCGAGGGAACTGATCTCATTTAAGTGAGCCCTGCGCAGCTTCATTGTGGTGTCAGCTTGTAGTGTCACAATAGTGTTGTCTCAAACACACTTGCTGGACTCCTGTCATCGCAAAGACAGCAAGGTGTTGGAAGGAATGCTTGAGTTAATCTCAGCCACTGGCTGTCGCTCTGGGCCTCATTCCGGACCATTGTTTTCGGTCACAGTGTCATTCGAGACACAGACCCACCTTATGCAAACCAGACTTGGTCCTGCTTCAACAGCAATGGTCCAGCCCAAACTGGCAGGACAGGCCCCCCCTCCAGTTGTGAACACATTTAACCTCAGACAGGTTTGGACCAACTTAGGTCTCATTTATGAGGTATAGCTTGTGTCTGATGGCACAGAGAGTACAGGATCCATGTCTGGGCATACTGCAAAAACAATAAGGTGAAGAAAGTAATGTTTGAAATAATCTCAGCAACTAGCAATCACTCTGGGCTGCATTCCAGACCATAAGTTGTCACCCACTGTGCCATTCTAGACAGAGACCCACCTTATGCAATTCACTATTGGTCCTGCCCCAATAAGAACAGTTCATCCTTAACTGCCAGGCTAAGGTTTGTTTAAGATAGGAGCACAAGCGGCACCAGACTGGTGTTGACCTACTTGAGATCTCATCAGTGAGGTATAGCCTGAGTCTTATGTCACAGCGAGCAAAGGACTCACATCTGTCCATACCCATCACATAAAGGGGATCTATTGCAAAAACAATTAGGTGAAAGGAGGAATGCTTGAATTAACCTCAGCCACTGGCAATCACTCTGGGCCACATTCCAGACCACTGCTTTAACCCACTGTGCCATTCTAGACAGAGACCCACCTCATGCAAATCAGTCTTGGTCCTGTTCCAACAGGAACAGTGCAGTCTGAACAGTCAGGTCAGATTAATTCAAGTATTCCTTCCATTCTTAGCATTATAATTTAAGCTTTAGACCAAGATTATCCACCTAGATTGTGTCGATCTGGGTTCTCCTTCCAAACACATTGGAGGTTAGACATCTTGTAAAATCCACTGATTCATGGTAAATATGGTAAATGTTCCCTCAGCGCTACAAAACCCAAATCAATACTGCTAACTCATTGCAAAATGGTGGTGGTAATCTTGTCTTTGTTAACCCCCTAGTTGTAATTCCAGTGATGGCTGATTTGCAGAGTTGGCTGGTTTCACCCCAGCGATGTAAGGGGGCCCCAAACCTTTAAAGTGATATGTTTTTTTCCCTCTTGAAGACATGTTGATAGATCAATTGAGAGGAGCCCAATCAAACTTTCATGTTCATGATGTAATGGGGTACCACAACCTGGTGATGGCCAGGTCCTTTGCCATAACAGTCCCTGGGTATGATGTAGAGCGATCTTATGTAATCTTTAACTTCATCATGAGCAAACAAAGTGATTTCAGGGTTGACTGAATATGGTAATAGCTGTATAAATTCAGGCATGTTTTAGCCACCTGGTTATTTACTCTTCATTGTCTATTAATGAGTGTTTTGGGACGGAAGGTGTGAATACATTGCAATAGTTAAGTTGAGTCACCAATCCTCGAATGAGCTCTACTCAATGTTTGGATTGGAGAAGGGGAAGATTTTTTTTGTTTTTTGTTGAGACTGATGAATGTTGACTACCAAGACTACATTGTTGTTTTGGGATGAAAAGATGGGGTCAAAGCTGAAAATGTTTCCCCTATGTCTTTTTTTGTTTTTTTGTGGGGCCAGGGAGAGGTCTTAAATTTATAGCCACTCTGAAGAAAGTGAGTTCTGGTCTCTCCTTCCCATAAATAAGACTGTGTTATTCATTCAGTTCAATAAGAGTAATGCCTCTTTATTCAACAGTGAATGTGGCTGAGAAACTTCTTGACACTTGTTCACAGGTCCACATTGATCTTGAAGCAGATGTGCATTTGAATATCATTGGCATGCCTTGAAACTATACCTGATGCTGCTATAAAGTACAACCATTAGGCACATGTAGATATTAAAGAGCAGGGTTTATAGAAAGGACAACTGTGGTAGGTTGCATGCCAATCTGAATAAGTGTTGGTGATTCTTTGCATTATCCCTCATTTAGTAATCCATCCTTCCTTCTTGTCTTTGTCTTAGCCTCTGATATTCTTTGCTGGAAAGAGGTCTGCTTTTCCACTATCGTTTTTTTTCTCATTTACATTTTTTCTCTTGTTAAAGTTATATGTTTTTACCTCAATTGTGTTAGAAATTGGGTTTCTGGATGGCAGAGGTATGTACCCTGTCCAAGCAAGAACCACAATCCTAGTCAGAGTAAGTCACAACACACCTTAAATTATTCTATGCACACTCTCTGGTAGCTTGGCACAGAGCAGTCAGGCTTAACTTAAGAGACAATGTGTAAAGTATTTGTGCAACACTTCAAACAGTAACACAGTGAAAACACCACAAAAAGACTCCACATCAAGTTAGAAAAATAGAGCTTAATTGTATAAATAAAACAAGGCCAAATCTACAAAAATCCAATAAGTAGAAGTCAATATATTCATTTTCATGGAATAAATGTAAAATAGCGCTTAGAAGCAATAAGCGCTTAAAGCTTAAATGGGGTATATGGTCGCTCTGGACTGGGACAAAGTCTAAAGATCAGGCCAACTGCGAAGGAGTGAGGGCCAGATAAAGGGACCCACTTGAGTCTATTGAACCAAAGTACCTTGATGTGGGATGCGTCTGCATCGTAGAAGATGCAAGGTGCAGCCGAACTATTGGGTCGATGACGACCCACGCAGTGAGACATTTGAAAAAAGGGGCGAGGTGACGCCCCAATGCCGGACGCACAGCGTCACCTCGCCCCTTTTTTCAAATGTCTCATAAGCACGTGTCTGGGCAGATCACGTTAAAAACCGGGCTGCACGCAAACAGACTAAATGTCTCATAAGCACGTGTCTGGGCAGATCACGTTAAAAACCGGGCTGCACGCAAACAGACTAAACTTTGAAAATACTAAAGGATGAAATATGGAAGAAACCGGTGTGCTCTCTCACCCCCCTCTTTTGACCCACGCAGTGAGCCAGATGCGTTGAGATTCTCCACCTAGATTGTGTCCATCTGGGTTCTCCTTCCAAACACAGTGGAAGTTAGACATCTTGTAAAATCCGCTGATTCATGTTAAATATGGTGAATGTTCCCTCAGCGCTACGAACTCCAAATCAATACTGCCACCTCATTGCAAAATGGTGGTGGTAATCTTGTCTTTGTTAACCCACAGTTGTAATTCCAGTGATGGCTGATTTGCAGAGTTGGCTGGTTCCACCCCAGTGATGTGAGCATAACCTGTTCTAGTGTGTGGGCCCCCAAACATAATGGCAGTACTACTTTGGTTCTGAGTGCTAGGCACCGGTTTCAAAGGCGATGCGCGACTACTGCTCCCGCAGCAGGCAATGCGTCAATTCTGAAAGCGATGAGCTGGTTCTGAGTGCAATGCACCAGCTCCATTCCACGCTTCGACAAGGATGCACCGGTTCCGATCCACACAAAGGCAAAGATGCACCGCTCTGACCCATGCAAAGGTGAAGATGCTCTGGTTCCTGTGATGATGAGTGGGTTCTGATTGCAGAAGCCCCTTAGGCCTCACTTCTAAGGGTCCAGGACTACGATGGCACCACTTGTCAGGTCAGACTCACAGTTTGTAGAGTCCAGATGCAGGTAGTTGAAGTCTTTGATATTCATGAGACTTAGAACAGGAGGCAATTCAGCAAGCCCTTGGAATCACTCTGGATTCAAGTGATGTAGGTCCAGTCCTTGTCACCCACTCAGGAGAACAGAAGGTACAAGGGCAGCTCAGCAAGACAAGAGCACAGCAAGGCAGAAGTCCAGCACAGCAGCAGTCCAGCAGAGTGGCAGTCCTTTCAGCAGCACAGCAGCTCTTCTTCCTGGCAGAGTAGTGATAGGTCCAGAAGTGTACTGAAGTTACGGTGTCAAAGGTCCAGTACTTATACCCATTTGTGCCTTTGGAGTGGGGGAGACTTCAAAGAAAGCTTTAAAGTGACCAGAAGTCCTCTCTTTCTGCCCTGGCTCCAGGCTCATAGCAGGCGGGTTGCAGCCCTTTGTGTGTGGGCAGGGCACAGCCTATTCTTGTGTAAGTGTGAGGTTGTGCTACTCCCTCTCGTCCTCACAGGAAGAACCATAAGACACACCTAATCTTCCTTTGTGTGGAGCTGTCTAGAGGGAGTACACCAAGCCCGTCTGTCAACCAACCCAGACTGAACAGAGACAGGCAGCAGGCACCAAATGGCTAAATAAAGTAAATGCTAACTTTCTAAAAGTGGCACTTGCTAAACTTTAATTTAAAATCCAACTTTACCATAAGTTGTAATTTTAAATTGTGATGCCAGTGACACCAAACTTGTAAAGTTGATCACTTCACAATTTGGAATCACCCATAAAAGATTAAATAAAGTAATACCAATGTTATCCTATGGGAGAGAAAAGCCCTGCAGTAGTGAAAAATGAATTGAATAGTTTTTCACTACAAGGTCTTAAAACTTAAAAGTACATGTCATACTGTCTAAATACAATACACCTTACTCTTGGGCTGTCCAGACCTACCTTAGGGGTGACTTACATGTATTAAAAGGGAAGGTTTAGGACTGGTAAGGGGTTTAACTTGCCGGGTCGACATGGCAGTGTTAGAAATTTGGTCTCTAGTTGGCAGAGGTATGCACCTTGTCCAAGTAGGGACCACAATCCTAGTCAGGGTAAGCTAGATACACACTAAAAGATAACCGGTGATCACCTTCTGGTAGCTTGGCACAGAGCATTCAGGCTTATCTAAAGAGGCAATGTGTAAAGAATTTGTGCAACACACACAATGAAAACACCACCAAAAATACTCCACACAGGTTTAGAAAAATATAGAATATTTTCATAAATAAAACAATACCAAAATTCAATAAGCAGAATCGGAGTTATACATTTGTTAAGAATATTTCAAATATAGTGCTTAGAAGCCAATAGTGCTAAGGGATTACCTGAGGTCGCGCTAGAGCGGGGTAAATTCAAAGTTCAGGCCAACCTTGATGGAGGTCAGGCTGGACATAAGCCTCACGCAGGTCCCGCAGACAAAGTGCCTTGGCTGGAGCAAGCGTCGATATCGAAAACTCGATGCGAGGAGTCAAGCAGGTGGCGAGTTGTCATCGATTCCGTGGATGGAGGCGACGTGTCGGCGTTGATCCATGCAGTTGATCAAGGCTTCATCAACGAACCCCTTTACGATGCAGAAGCTGCATCGTCGAGCCACGCTATCCGACGGTGTCGAGCCATGCAGCCCGTAGAGGTGATGTCATAGATCGGCTCCTGCATCGAAGGGAAATGTGTTGGTTCCAATCGGTTCAAAGTCGTCACTACGTCGATTTTGAAGCAAAACAGCTGCAAAATCCAATTCTAAGGCATAGGACTGGATTGGCACCTCAGGCAGGGTAGAACTCACAGATGGCAGAGTCCAGCAGCAGGGTTGTAGGAAGTACTTGATGACCCTCAGACTTCAGAACAGGAAGCAAGCCAGCAAGCCCTTGTAGTCACTCTGGGTTCAAGTGAGATGGGTCCGGTCCTTGTCCTCAGCAGGGCAGAGATCAGCAGACAGCAGGGCAGCACAGCAAAGCAGAAAGCAGTTCTTTCAGAGCAGCAGTCAGGCAGAGTTGCAATCCTTGGAGCACAGCAGTCTTTACTCCTGGCAGAGTTCTTCCCAGGTCCAGTAGAGTACTGTCTTGGTAGGTACATGAAGTGGGGGTGACTTTAAAGCAGGCCCTATAAGTGCACAGGTCCCCTTTCATCCCAGTCCTGTCTGACAGGCTATCTGTGAGGGGTAAGCAGCCCTTTGTGTGGGACACAGGACACTGCCTATTCAGGTGTGTCAGGTCCCCCTCCCCCTTCCTGCCAAGGAAGAGGTATCAGTATGCAGATGAGTTCTCAGTCACACCCACCCTTCCTGTGTTTGTGGATGTTTAGAGGAAATAAAAAAAGTGCAGCTGTCACCCACCCCAGACATGTATTGAAGACAGGCTGGAGGCACACATAGCTAAGTTAAGAGCAGATACATTTCCACTTTTTTAAAGTGGCATTCCTAAAATAGTAATGCTAAACCCAACTTTCTAATACAGAGGATTTATCATTACCATTCCAAAGATATGAAACATGATGTAGCTACTAATTTCTAATTAGGAATTACAGTTTTAAAGTGTTTTAAGGAATTCCCAATGCTAGCCTATGAGATAAGCAAGCCTCACAGTAGTGAAAAATGAATTTAGCTTGTTTGTCACTACTAAGACATGTACAACTTACCAATACATGTCCTACCTTTTACTTACATCGCACCCTGCCCTTAGGGCTTCCTAGAGCTTACCTTAGGGGTGATGTATGTGTAATAAAAGGGGATTTTAAGGCTTGGCAAGTAGTTTTAAATGCCAAGTCAAAGTAGCAGTACCCTGCACACACAGGCCCTGCAATGGCAGTCCTGAGGCAGATTTGAAAGGCTACTTGTGTGGGAGGCACAACCAGTGCTGCAGGCCCACTAGTAGCATTTAGATTAAAAGCCCTGGGTATATGGTATACCACTTTACAAGGGACTTACAAGTAAACTAAATGTGCCCGTTGGATATACACCAATGTCACTATCTTTAGGGAAGAAGAATGTGCACCTTAGCACTGGTCAGCAATGGTAAAGTGCCCCAGAGTCCTTAGGCCAACAAAAAGATACAGCAAAAAGTGGAGGTAAGCAGGCACAAGGTTTTGGGGAAGACCATCCTAAAGATGACAGGTCTAACAGGAAGTTTAAAACTGCACACACAGACTCTGCAGTGGCAGGCCTGACACATGGTTAAGTGGCCTCTTAAGTCTTAAGTAGGTAGCACAATCAGTGCTGCAGGCCCACTATTAGCATTTAATTTACAGGCCCTGGGCACATGTAGTGCACTTTACTAGGGACTTATAAGTAAATAAAATATGCCAATTGGGTATGAGACAATATTACCATGTTTAAAGGAGAGAATGCATGCACTTTAGCACTGGTTAGTAGTGGTAAAGTGCTCAGAGTCCTAAAGCCAACAAAAAGAAAGTAAGAAAAAGAGGAGGAAAGCAAAAAGGTTTGGGGTGACCCTTCAGAGATGGCCATTTTCCAACACTATGCCAACTCTTTTTTCATGGACTAAATCTAAGTATGCTATAGCTAGGCTTCAGGAAGTGTACTGTTTACGTAGCATATGTTTCAGAATCTACCAAGCTAGCCTAAAATGGTTGTATGTCAAAATGTTGACTATAATAATATTGACCTGTGGCAATATTGATTCAAAAATATCAACTTGCACAATTGTAGCACAATATTGATGCCCCAATTCTTGTCTTCTAGGTCTTCTCCTATCTTGATGACAGGGATAACATGATTTACAGCCCCAAACTCTTATAGACACCTTACAAAATAAAAACAAGAGCTGGCCAAGGATCTATCATCTCTCCTATACCTTTCAACGTGTACAAAAAACTATTAAATAGCTAATAAACAATTTTGACTCTGCCACAATTATTTAATACTCAAACTGAAATAAGTAAAAGATATTGGAAACTCAAAAACTGCCTCAAAGCTACAGAACAATGGGTGGCATTGAACTATCGTAAACTAAATACATTGAAAACGTAAATTCTTGTGGATAATAAAAAGGTTATGACACTCTGGCTGGCCAAGTAGGACCACCTAAAAAAATAGCTAAAACTTTCAAAACCTTGGAACTGTCATGAGCTCTACATTCTCAATGAATGCCCAAGTGCCAAACTAACTAAGCAGGCTTCATTTATTATGAAGAAACTTTGTGACATGTTTCCCGATCTTGGATTACCTCAAAAGGTTTAAGCGACAACATCACTTATCCTCTTCAAAAATGATTTTGCATATGGAATGTATCACTCGTTCCCTCTATCAAACATGAGTCAGCTGCAAGATTAGTTCTATATGTAAAGACACGCACACATATCTCCCCTGCCTTGAGGGCTCCCCACTGGGTACTGGTCACAAATATGTGTTCAATCTAGCTATTTGGAAGAGATGAAAAGGCAATAAAAAATAAAGGTCCCATATTCCTTCAGATGGATTTCAACCAATACTCCCAACCTAGAAATGTATGTTCCAGACTGACACCAAGGTTAATCATTCCACTTCACAAAAAGAAAACAATTGGTGCCCAGCTTTTGCATACAGACTGCCATATTATTAAACTCCATCCCAGCAAAAATAAGAGCCACTGACAACCATCTTAAATTTAGACGAATGGTTAAGAAGTGGCTTTACCTACCTGACTACCATTGACACCTTGATGCACCATAACCTGAAACACAGGACACAAAACAATAACATCTACGTTGTATACAAATAGAAACTCTGGTCAATTTGTCAATAAACTATACAACTTCACATCAATTTTACCTGCTGGCTGATCTTCCTTCCACCCAGCCATTTTATAATCAAGTGAAGCAAATAAACATACTACCGAACACCCAACTCTTCTTCCACCATCATCCACTCAAGATTGCATGAAACGCTGCAGAAAACAAAAATGACTTTGATTATGGCATTTGAATACCTACCATCCTCTGCATGTCTTGCACCCCGTAATCATCTTCTATGGAAAATAACATGACATTATTCAACTCCTACACAAAATTGCGTGCCCTCTAACCTACGTTTCTGCATGCAATAATGTTTGTGAGGGTCTATGCTATCCTCATCTATGCTATCTATTCTTTAATCAATAATTTAATCCTCGTCTAACCTAACTATTCACCCCACCAATCATTTGCACAAATTAACATAATCCCTCTCCCACCCCTGCTAGCAATCACAGGTAATTCCCTGTGATTCATCCACAAACAAACTGGGGTAAAGTATGGAAGGGCTTCTTCTCAGAACACAAGACTGAAACCACTAACCGAAAAACACTAAATTAAGCACTAACCTTTAGTTCCAGAGGAGCATGCTATTCACTATAAAATGCTCCAATGCCTCTTCCAGGGTAATAAGTGCTCAATGAATGCAGTTACAATACAATACAATGCAATAAAAAAACATTGAAGAAGCATGCATAAGGGACTATAGATGCATTATTCTAACTCCACTTCTATCGATCTGGTCAATATCATTCAAGCCAGCAGTTTGGAATCAATAGGGTTGCAGGTCAGTATTTAAAAGTAGATATTTTTGAACTACGCAGTCAACACCCACCTGCATTAAACTTCCTACATTGGCTTCTAATTCATATCAAAGTGAATTTAAATATCTGTTTAATACCCATTAGTCTGACTATGCCAAGGACTTCAGTTTTGACAACAAAATTGAAAGTGAAGTCCCAAATTGCCTTCTCCAAAGTTTAGATGCTGTTTTACTGCAAGTATGTGATCTCAGAAACAAGTATTGTCAAATTAATTGAAAGATTGCAGCTGTGCTTGCTCACAGGGATGGCTATCCTGGAATGGTTAAAAAAATATGGCTGCTCACTAAAACAGTTGCAGGCATCCCTCAGAGAACAAAGGGAGTAGGAAGCAAGCAGAGGTTGAGGAAGTAAGGGCGTTTTTTAAAAAGTGAGGGGGTGGGTGAGGTATGATGGGGAGCAGGAGCAGACAGAGTTGGAGAAAAAATTGTCCCTCATATGCACTGCAATGCAAGGTCTGGTGTCAGCAGTGAAAGGAAATATGTCATCCGCTCAGAATAAAGTGCCACTGGATTCAAGATAGCCTGGCTGATGAGGGTTTTGAACCCGAAACCGGTCCCAGGATGCTTGTTTCCGGTCCAGGGAAGACATGGCTTGGCAGTTCGGGCTGGACTGTTCCCATGAGGCACAGGGTCAGACTGATTTGCATATGGCCATGTCTGAACTGGGGTGGTGGAGTGAGCTAAAGAATGATGATGGATTAAACCCAGATCAGTTGACTGGGGGTGAGTGTTTGATTTGCTCTAACGCTCCGTCCATCATCCCCTTTGGTATCGCTTTGTTCGCCCTAAGTTGGCAGGGTATGCCCAGACGTGGGTCCCTTGCTCACTTTGCCACTGGATTCAAGATAGCCTGGCTGATGAGGGTTTTGAACCCGAAACCAGTCCCAGGATGCTTGTTTCCGGTCCAGGGAAGACATGGCTTGGCAGTTCGGGCTGGACTGTTCCCATGAGGCACAGGGTCAGACTGATTTGCATATGGCCATGTCTGAACTGGGATGGTGGAAGCTGAGCTAAAGAATGATGATGGATTAAACCCAGATCAGTTGACTGGGGGTGAGTGTTTGATTTGCTCTAACGCTCCGTCCATCATCCCTTTGGTATCCCTCAGGTGAGACAAGCACCTGAATTGAGAGAAAAGCAATTGAATCAGGGTCAGGGGATTGAGAAAGACAATCCATCCAATCATCAACAAGGGACTAACCCAAAGCCCACTCTATCTATTTTCTGATGAACAGTAAGTCTTAAACAACATAAAACTAGAGATGAATGTAGCAATATCTCAAAAGAGAATCAGTAAATGCTTTAATTTCCGAACAAGGCACAAAGTCATAGAATGCACTGCTGCTGTCCATGAGAACCATTGCCCACTATATAGTCTTCGTAGTGCAAATAAAATATATATTTTTTTCTTATTGAAAATAAATAGCTTTGATCACTGATCCCTTCCTGTAACTCACTATTGCTTTATCATCAAAATGTCTTTCCAGAGAACATGCTGTGCTCTGAAACTACTGACAAAAAATAAACAGCATCAACATTAATGTAAGACATTGGTTTATCAGTTGAGAGGAGAGAGAGCCTCACTTAAGTAATTACCACAATCCTTTTAAAAGTGAAGCACAAGAGTCACTAAATAGACGTGTGCCTAACCTTCTGGTACCTTGGCACAAATGCAGTCAGGCTTAACTTAGAGGTAATGTGTAACGTATTTATGCAGCACTCAAACAGTAATAAAGTGAAAACACAGCACTATAAAAATCCCAAACCATCTTAGAAAAATAATGTACATTTCAATTAATAAAATGACACCAATACAAGCACAGAGCACCAATTTAGTTATCTAGATCTGTTGGACCAGGTCAAAGTCAAAAGTTAATGTCAACCGTGATGGAGTGCGGGTCAGATACAGGGTTAAGGTTTGTCCAGGTGGAAAGTTTACCTTCTATCTTTAGACCAGTTTCAAGAGAGAAGCAGTCATCGGTGGTAGGGCAGCAGGACTGATTTGGAGAGTGGCTCGTTGGCAGTGTGTTGCTGAAGTTCCAGATCTTGGTTGGAACCTTGTGTTGGTGGTGTGGTAGTTGGCAGCGAAGAGCTGGTCAACGATCATGACTTTCACGTTGGTGGGAAATGTGGGGCGGTCTTTGTCAACGGCGAAGAGCTCCGGGCGGTGAAGTCTGGGGTCCGTATCCACATAGGTCATTTCAGCAGTCGGATGCATGACCTGCGTTGATCTTGGTGAAGTCCATTCATATTTGCAAGGAGACCAGGGATGTTTCTTTTCAACATAAAGAGCCCAGAGGGTCTGGTTTTTCACCAGGAGTCCATTTCTTGCAGTTTTAGGGTTGCAAGATCTTGGCGCAAACAGGCCTGGTTGTGGTTGCGCCAAGAGCCCAATACTTCAGGATTTCTCCTGTTTGAGTCAGAGGAGTACACTCTACACCAGCCAAGGGTCCAGGACCTGTGGGGGCACCTCTTGAGGGTTAAGAATCACTCCAGCAGAGCCTAGGGGCAGGATCCAGACACATCCAGTTGGTGCCGGTCAGCCAGGCAGTTTCAGGGAAAGGCCTATGAAAGCTTGTTGTTTTTCTGTATCTCAAAAGGGAGGTCAGCCAACTGACAGGCAAGTCACTTCCGGGGTCCTAGGTTCAAGGCAAGCAGCTCATTCTTCCTTCAGATTATGGACAGCAGGGCAGTCCTTCTTCTGAGTCTCCACAGGTACAGAAGTGTTCTGAAGACAGTTTCTGAGGGTACCTCTTTTATACCTAGTGCCAGTCTGTGTGTGGCAGACACCTCCTTTGTCCGACCCTAGAATGATACTGGTCAGTTTTTCCCCTTTCATTGGGTTTGGCTCTAAACTGTATAGGGGGAAAAGGGTAGGCAGGCCCAGGTGTGGGCTGCATTTACCAGTGACAGTGCAGACATTATCTGAAGTCAGGTAGGGGCTGGATGCATTCCTCAGGCTACCCTTTGAAGCTAAGGAAGGGCTGAGTACAAACCCCTAGGTCATCCTGCTTAGGGGAGGAACACCCTTCCATACACCCAAGGCCCTTTTGTGCACTGTCTGGAAGGAACACACATCACACCGCAGGAGAGCCGTTATCAGTCATGTGACACTAAAAACTTGCAAAAGTCACATTTTGTGTGGGCAGAAAAATAACAACTTTCTAAAAGTGGCATTTTTAAAATAGTAATTTAAAATCCGACTTAATCATTAAAGAGGATTTTAAATTACAATTCAAATGAGTGGAAAAGCATTTCTCTAACTGTCCGCAAACTGAAGTTATCACTTGTTAAATGTAATCCGGTAACCCAGTGTTAATCTATGGGAGAGCAAGTCTTGTTGCAGTTAAAAACAGAGTTGGACGTTTTCACTGCCAGGACACGTAAACCGTATGTACACATGTACTAGATTTTAAATACCATACACCTTGCCCTGTAAGCCTTGAGGTCCTACCTTAGTGGTGAGTTATAAGTATTAACAAGCATTTGCAATGCAATAGGTCTCACATTCACGCGAGTTTGAGCTATCGGCATTGTAAATGACCATGCCTTTTATTTATGTTTTGGGTTTTAAAACATAAATAAAAGGCATTGTCATTTACAATACTAATAGCTTAAACTCTCGCAAATGTGAGACCTATTGCATTGCAGTAAAGGGCCTTCTCGACCGCTTGTTAGATTGTAAATATCAGAGGAAGAGACCTGCCTGTGACGTCTTCAAAGTACTGATAAATAGTGCAGTGAAGAAGATGTGTAAGTGTTGTAAATTACACAGACACAAAGTGTGAAGTGAGAGTTAGGTATGATCCAAGCAATAAACACTAACAAAGCGCTCCAACACCTTTCGCTCTGTGATTACACTGTCACGGCTCAGGAGGAAGAGCGGGTGGTGCTATTTACTGCCCTCTCCGTGATTTGAGTGTGCAGTGTGGCATTGCGTAATGTCATTGCTATCTTTGGCCTAATAAAAAGCACTCCAGGTGTAGTAGGGCCCTGGCTTCACCTCCTGGTGCAGGGCGGACTGTGCTTTATGGCAGGCATGAAGGGAGGGAGGGATGGTCTCGGCTGCAGCTCCGGCCTCGCACAGTGACCCTGCTATTACTAGTGAGCGAGTGGCACTGAGGTGGTGGTATTGGTATTGGTGGTGGTGGTGGTATTGGTGGTGGCAGTATTGTTATTGGTGGTGGTGGTATTGGCATTGGTGGTGGTGGTATTGGTATTGGTTGTGGTATTGGTGGTGGTGGTACTGATATTGGTGGTGGTGGTAATTGTGGTGGTGGTATTGGTATTAGTGGTGGTGGTACTGGTGTTTGTAGTGGTATTGGTGGTGGAGGTACTGGTATTGGGGGTATTGGTGTTGGTGGTGGTGGTATTGGTGGTGGTATTGGTGGTATTGATGGTGGTGGTGGTATTGGTGGTGGTGGTGGTGGTGGTGGTATTGGTGGTGGGGTATTGGTGGTGGTGGTATTGGTGGTGGTATTGGTATTGGTGGTGGTATTGGTATTGGTGGTATTGGTGGTGGTGGTGGTATTGGTGGTGGTGGTATTGGTGCTGGTATTTATTGGTGCTGGTGGTGGTATTGGTGGTGGTGGTGGTATTGGCGATGGTGGTGGTGTTGGTGGAGGTGGTGGTATTGGTAGAGGTGGTGGTATTGGTGGTGGTGGTATTGGTGGTGGTGTTGTTGTTAATAAAACAGGCTTTTGAAAACAACCCGTCAGGTGGCTTTAGTACAGATGACATGTAACACAGATGTGCTGTTGTCAGCTTCGGCCCATTGGCACAGGATTATGTTCTACCTGGAATTCACATGACTTAATTCTCTAATCATTTCTAAATCCATTTTACTTGGGGGGTTGAAACAGACACAAGATAATGCCGGGTTAAAGTGGTTGAAAGCATGCGCCCGTGTTACGGGGGCAGCCGTGCTGCTTAAAAAAACACAAGCGATTTCAGCTGAAGCCGCGCATGTCCGGCCTGCAGTAAGAGAAACTCAATAAAGTAAATAGTGCTTACAGACAAAATAACAGGTCCAGTGTAGGAACTGAAGTAAAAGGGCCAGTCGCCATGGGAGGGTACAAATGAAGACAGGACGTACTAAGGAGGGACTAACAAGCCTATTAACGAATCCGAAGGCAGCATTTACAAAAGACAATGACACAAGCCAATGAAAAATATGGGAGGAGAGTGGGCGCGGCTTCTCTCCCATACTCTACCACAGCAGTCTCTCAGAGTGAGCAGCACATGCTCGCTACCGCTAGGCTCGACCTAAAAAGGAAGGTTTAGGTCTGGAAAAAGTTTTATTTTGCCAGGTTGAAATAGCACTAAAGGCTGCTGTGGTAGGCCTGAGAACTGTTTTGCAGTGCTACTTTAGAGGGTGGCAAGGTGAGTGTTGCAGCTCACTAGTAGTATTTCATTTGCAGGTCCTGGATACATGTTGTACCATTGACTATGGAAATGAAATCTGCCGATCAGGTGTATATCAGTTTTACTGTGGTTGGAAGGGAGAGCACAAGCACTTTAACACTGGTTAGCAGGAGTGATGCGTGCAGAGTCTAAAAATCAACAAACACAGGTTCAGCAAAAATAGGGTAGTTAAGGCAAAAAAAAATGGAGGACCACCATTCAAAAGATGATCATTTCCAACAATCAGCATCAATGTGGATCTGGCTACAGCTAAAACCAAGTGGTAGTTGTACATGTCTAGAGAAAAACCGAGGCAAAGTACTCTTAATTGTGACTCAGTGATATTTCTTCCTGCACACAGGCCACCGAGGGTGTTGATAAGCTCATGCTCAATACCACATAGTATTTATTTTAATAGGTAACAAGAGAGAGCAAAGTGGACTGATCACACTTATGTAAATAATGTGAATAATGAAACCATAGGCACTGGGAGGGAGTGTGCTCAATAGGCAGAGGCACCACTCAGCATTCCTTCACTCGTATGAGAAAAGTGGACAGATATCATTAGATCATTTATGAGAGGCCTCATTGGTGATCTGGGTTGCCATCTAAGGACGTGTCCAGCTGGCTGAGGTTTTCCACATGTAGCTCTCATGAGGTTTATAGCCCACATGATTGCAGGTGATAGCTGTTTAGCAGGGTTGATGTCTGTACACTGGACAATGAGTTTAGATTTACTTTATTTACTTATATGAGAGTCTATTTGCGTGGCTGCTTTATTTTCAATTATGATTCTTCAAGCCGTCCAGAAGAAGGTACTCACCTGAAACCCATTAGAGGGTGATGAAATTCATTAGTATGAGACTAAATATGAGTTTGTAGTATTTCTGTGCAGTTGCTGTCCAACCTATGAATAAGGAGCTGGGGTCTCCGAAACGCGTTAGGTGAAACCGATCAGGAATGCAAGTTGCCGGTTTCCTCCAAATAAAGAATTCAGCTGAATTGGACTGCTGTGAGTGCGTCTTTGAAAGCAGGGCAACATGGAGACATAAATCATGGCAGTTCTGGCCATGGAGGACTGCACCGTCATTTGGAATGGAACATGGGGCCACGGGTTGGAAATGTGCTTAACCCTCGAGTGGCACTGCAGTTTTTGATCTAAACCGAACATTTGTTTTCCTGAGGCCCACTGGAGGGCTTAAGAATAATAATCGAAAATAAAGCAGCCACGCAGAAACCCACTGAAGGGAAAGATTGTTTTGTGAAACACTACAAACTCCGCCATGCATTGCCAAAAGGTACTCACCTGAAACCCATTAGAGGGTGATGAAATTCATTAGTATGTGACTAAATAAGAGTTTGTTGTATTTCTGTGCAGTTGCTGTCCAACCTATGAATAAGGAGCTGGGGGCTCTGAAACGCGTTAGGTGTTGTCACTGCTGGACTTGCCCCTCTCTGCAGGGTCATCCCCAAAAGGTTTGCCTTCACCCCTCCTAATTTGCTGAAGTCGTTTTTGTTGGCTTTAGGACTCTGCGCACTTTGCCACTGCTAACCAGTACTATGGTGAATGGTCAAATTGGCTCATTTAATTTACTTGTAAATCCCTAGTCCCTGGTATTACATGTACCCAGGGCTTGTAAATTAAATGCTACTAGTGGGCTTGCAACACTATTATGCCACCCACTCCAGTAGCCCTTTTAAACATGGCTCAGGCCTGCAATTGCAGCCTTTGTGTGCAGTTTTACACTGCCATTTCGACCTGGCAAAATAAACTTTTTGCTAGGCTTAAATGTTCATTTTTAATACGCATAAGTCACCCCTAGCGTATGCCCTAAACATCCCATAGGGCAGGGTGCATTGCATTTAAAACTTTGGAAATGTTCTTTTAAGTTTTACATGTCCTGTTAGTGAAAAACCCTCAAATGTGTTTTTCACTATTGCAAGACCTACCTCTCCCATAGGTTAACATTGGGTTACCTTATTATATTTAATATGTGATAACGTTTGATTGTGAGCAGGTAGGATAGTCATGTTTGGTGTCTGTAGAATTGTAATTTAAAACCCTCATGTTGGACTTGGAGCTTTCTTCAGGGTCATCCCCAAACTTTTTACCTTCACCCTCTTGTTTTGTGTAACTGTTTTTGTTGGCACTTAGGATCCTTTTCACTACTATTCAGTGCTAAAGTGCATGTGCTCTCTCCTTTAAATATGGTAGAATTGGCTTACACCCAATTGGCATATTTAATTTACGTGTAAGTCCCTGGTAAAGAGGTGCCACCCGTACCCAGGACCTGTAAATTGAATACTATTAGTGGGCCTGCAGCACTTAGTGTGCCACCCACTTAAGTAGCCCTTGTAAACATGTCTCAGGCCTGCCATTATAGCCTGTGTGTATAGTCTTAAACTGCCATTTCAACCTAGCAAAATAAACCTTTGCCAGGCCCAAACATTTCCTTTTTAATACATATGTCACCCCTTGGGTGGGCCCTGAACAGTTAATGTTTATATTTTACATGTCCTGGTAGTGAAATACTCCTCAATTTGGTTTTCACTACTGCAAGGCCTACATTAGGATAATTTTGGGTTACCTTATTACATTTGATAACTGATAACGTTTAATTGGGAGCAGGTAGTCAGTTCAAGAGTGGCGTCTAAATAATTGTAATTTCAATCCCTCTTTAATGGTAAAATCGAATTTTAAGCAGGCCTGGGTGTAGTTTGCAAAGTGACAAAAAAACTCCGTGGAGTTCCGCGAGTGGCGGAGTGCAGTGCGAACTGCCGTTCACGCTGATATTCCTGCCGCTCGGGTAGAAATTCTACCTGAGCGACAGCTCGCGCTTGCCAACTTACTGTTCGCGAGCGGGGAAAAACTCCACTGCATTACGTGAGGCAGGAGTTTTCTGCATTCTGCGAGCTCCGCGGAGCGCGGAGTGCAGAAAACTCCACGAACTCCGCGAACGGAGCGGAGTTCACCGCCCAGGCCTAATTTTAATTCACAATTATGAAAATGTCACTTTTAGAAAGTTGGCATTTCTTGACCCAACCATTTGGTGACTGCTGCCTGTTCCTGGGTCACATGACTAGGTGCAGCTGGCAGTTGCCCCTTGTGTGTTGCTCCCAAACAGTGAGGCAAAAGGAAGAAAGGTGTTGGCAGGATGGGCCACTATGACTTAATGTGGGGGAGGAGCTGTCACCTACCACATTTGCACATCACAAGGGCTCTGCTTGAGCATTCTCACAAAGGATTTGTCACTAGTCTTTTGTGTCCCTAGATAAACTTGGGCCAGGCAGGGAAGAGGGGATCCCTGACACCTCAGGGGGGTTGAAGCCTCTAGAAACTTCTCCTACTTCAAAGTGGGTACCGGGTATAAATATTGGACCTCAGACACACTTCGGTACACTCCTAGGGCTGTGGATGCTACAGAATAAGGACTCCTGTACTGCTTTACTGCCAGGAGTACTGGCACCCTACTGGCCTGCTACTCTGATGCTATGCTGCCTGCTGCCCTGCTTGCTGAAAAAGAAGACTGAACCTGCACCATTCATCCCAGGCTGAAGTGACTCCATGGGTCAGTCGGCTGACCTCCTGTTCTGAGCTACAGGAGCATAACAAGCTCCAGAGGCTCCCTGCAACTGCTCAGCTGACCTGCTGCCTGGACCTGCCTGAGCCCTGCTGGCCTCTGTTTGAGTGAGTACCTGACCCTCAAGTGGTGCCCGTCAGGTCCTGGACCTTGAAGTGCACTCCTCTGACTCAAAAAGGAGAAATCCTGAAGTTTTTGGGTCTTTGTGACTGCGAATGGGCCTGCACCGACCACCAACACGATGCTCCCATTAACTTGGCTCTACACGCTACAGTGACTGCCAGTGACGACCGGCAACGTGAGATCTGCAAATTAAGCTACAGTAGCGACAGCACTCGGTGACCAGCAACATGAATTTCCAGCAACAACTGTCCACGGCAGCTGACAGGATTTTCGCGCTACAACGTCGACTGTCCACAACACCCAGCCTGCTCTTCGCGCTACAGCAAGGACCATCCACGGCTCTCTCCCTGCTCCTCGTGGCCTACTCAACTGTGAACGGAACACTTTGCGCTGGACTTTAGAAGGCATTTTTTAAGCAGGACAAACCTGCTTACTGATCCAGGCCATGCTCTATCGTGGTCGGCCTCAACTTGTGACTTTCACCCTGTCTTGCACGAACTGATAACTGCAATTAGCGCTTTGTGATTTTAGACACTATTTTTACCTAAATATTTAAAATTACATCTCTCCGATTCTACTTGTTGAATTTTTGTAATTTTGGTATCAAATAATTTAGTAAACTTTACTCTACGTTTCTAAATTGGTGTGGAATTTTTCTTGTGTTGTATTGTAACTTTATTACTGTTTGTGTGTTGCATAAATACTTTAAACATTGCCTCCAAGTTAAGCCTGAATGCTTTAGCATAGGTTAATTTAGAGACTTTTGTGGCTCACCCTGACAAGGATTGCGGCTGTTGCTTGAGAAGAGCTCACACCCCCTTGTCCAACCACCCAATTTCTCATAGTACTTGTTTAACCTGCCTATTAAGTGATACCCCATCTCCTTCTGTAGCAGATAGTTTCATATATTAAAAAATGGTAAAGCATTCAGGTCCCATATATCAGAGCATGACAGACAGTGTAAAGAGACACATATGATCATTGACATGAGAGAACTGCTCCACATGCAGGCAAGGTCAGCAGCAGCATGGCAGGCCAGCACAGCCTCATTGTTAAAATTAGGGTTTTTGGTTGGGAAGGGTATGCACCTAAGCCAGGAATACCCCACCACTCTAGTCAGGGCAAGTAAGCTTGCACACCAAAGATAACCTGTGCTCACCCTCTAGTAGATTGGTGCAGAGCAGTCAGGCTTATCATCAGAGCAATGTGTAAAGTTTTGTGCAACACACAAACACACAGGAATTCACTGGAAACACTACAAAAAACTCCACACAGCGTTAGGAAAATAAAGATTATTTATTTGGGCAAAATAAGACCAAAATGACAGAAATCATAGGTCACTCCTTAAGTAGGCCCTAGCAGCCCTATGGGCAGGGTGCTGTGAAGGTAGAAGGTAGTACATGTGCCTTTATTATGTGGCATGTCCTGGTAGTGACAAACACCCTAATTCGTTTTTCACTACAGTGAGTACTGCTCCTCTCATAGGTTAGCATTGGAAATTCCCTTAAAAGTCTTTAAGTGGTAATGTCTGATCTGAAAGGAGTAGCGTTGCCATGTTTGGTATGTTTGGTATAGTGGTGCTAAATCCTGCTTATTGGTGTAGGTGGATTTTTCACTGCTATTATAGAAATTGCACTTTTAGAAAGTGGACATTTCTATGTGCTTATGACTCTTTGTGCTTTGCAGCCTGGCTCCAATCCACGTCTAGGGTAGAGTGAAAGCTAGGCTCTTTGCATACTTTCCAGACAGCCATCACACAGGAAGGGTTGGGTGTAACAGGTTTGCATCTGCATTTATATGCATACTGAATGGTCTTCCTGGGCTGGGAGAGAGGGAGGTGGGGTTCATTTACATTTGTATAGGCTGTGTCCTGCCCTCACACAAAGGTCTCGTTTACCCCCTACTGTATGTCTGGAGCCAGAACTGGGTTGAAAGAGGGTGTTGTGCACCTCTAAGATTCTTCTGAAGTTACCTCCACATCAAAGACATTTTGAGTATTGGCACAGGGGCTCTGACCCCATGATTTTAGACACTCTGTGGACTTGTAACCAGGCGCTGCTGGCTCTAGAGACTGCACATTGCCAGAAGGAACTGTTATGCTGCTTGGAAGAACCACCATTGGACTGATTTGCTTGTTGTTCTGACCTGTGGCCTGTTGGGCTGCAGAAGGACTGCTGATTCTCTACAAGGACCGCTGATTCTCTACAAGGACCCTGGTGTGCTGGCCTGCTGCCTTGCTGCTTTCATGCCCAAGTGCTCTCCAGGGGCTGTGGACATTGCCTACCCTCCCCCTGTTCATGTGAGGGGTTTCCAGGGGCTCAGCAGGGTCTCTTTCAAACTTCCTAGAACTGGGCATGGGACTCGTGAGTCAGGCCTCCCTAAACTGTTCCCCCAGTTGCCTTGAGCACTCTCAAGGGATGAAGGTGCATGTGGAGCACGTTCTCATTTCACCAGGAGTTGCGGGGATCAGAGCCTGCTGCAACACACATGAACTGAACCTTGGGCCAAAGAAGAAAACTAAGCGCTCCACGTTAGCTTGGCGGAAGCCATTGCGGTGAGCCAAAACCTACCAAACCCCGCACCAACCCAAGAGACTCCTTTAAAGGAGGGAGTCCGGGAAGCAGGACTCCAGTCTTGCAAATGAGGCTGCTAGTGTGTTGGCGTGTGTGTGCCCCAGCGCCGCCTTTCTTGTCAGCACGCAGTACATTTCAGTGGCTGTAAAAATGATCCCGAAGCTCGTGCTGGGCCTGCCCCCAGGTCAGCGCAGACGCCGGGAGAACACTGCAGGCCCCGTTGCCAAGGCCCTTGATCTCCCTGAATGTGGGAGACCCAGCGAGGACACTCTGTCAAATCCAAAGTGTAGGTGCCCACCCCCTTTTCCTGGTGAGACATACCTGGGGGACACAGATTCATTATTGCAGGACAGATCCCTAATGGCGGTCCGATCGCCCTTCGGGGCGTGCTCTATTCAGGGACTTGCTGCAGGAAGGAACTTGCCCATTGCCTCAATCCAGGTACTTGTGGGGGCAGCTGCATTTGTAAATTGAAGGCAGGGACCAGAGGAGGCCTCTCCTGTGGTCCCGAAGTGTGCTTGGGGACTGTAAACTGCTCGTAGCGAACCTAGCAGAAACTTTGCATATTCTGATTACCTTAGGCATTATGGTGGTTTCCTTCATGCCTTTAGTGCGAAACGGGAAATGTTTAAATACAGCTGCCTTTCGGGGTAATGACGATGTCGCCATTCCTTCACAGAAATTACCATATTGTCACTAGTAGACGCGCAGTTGCCACTGAGCCCTGCATTTTCAAGAAGTCTCCCAGATCGAC
The DNA here is from genome assembly GCA_963921515.1 of Calotriton arnoldi. Classification (NCBI taxonomy): domain Eukaryota; kingdom Metazoa; phylum Chordata; class Amphibia; order Caudata; family Salamandridae; genus Calotriton; species Calotriton arnoldi. The sequence goes on along the minus strand of CAWUFW010004930.1, from coordinate 323,321 downwards.
CATAACCTTCCTAATAAGAGCGCAGGTGCGCTGGGCCTAGGCTTTTAGTGTTATATGGGGATTTTCTGTGGTAGCTTACAAACACGACTGCATTACCGGCAAGGTGTTTATGGTTCTATGGTGACATGTGATGATTCATGTGATTTATCACAATCTGCTGCATTTCATGCCCTGATTTGTGATTCATGTTGTTTTTGCCTTGCAGTGTCGACGAGTATTATTTCAGGATTTGCAGTTGTTAGTGCAGTGATGGCAGTGGCGTAACGAAAGTTTAAGGGGCCCCCCTGCAATGTACACAGAGGGGCCCCCGCTCTGGATTTAATTCGGAGTGCTCAGGCCTGAGTATTGTGCTGAGGGGGCCTCCTGCAGCTGGGGGCCCGCCCGCACCGTGGGGGATGCGGGGGCCTGTGTTACGCCCCTTAGTGATGATGTTTTCATGATGTGTGCAACATATAAGTCTTCATCTTATTGCACTAACTGTGATTTTTTGACAATTGCCTAGTTGGCAAAGTAATTATTGGTTCATGTTGTTTTGGTCTGTTTATATGCAGTACAGAAACTTATTTTTGTATAATACTAGGTGGAGTCTCTTTTGTGGTGTATTTATTGTGTCACTTGTGTGAGTGTGTTGCGCAAACTCTTTACACATTGCCTCTGGGATAAGCCTGATTCCTCTGGCCAAGCCATCAAGGGGGTGAGCAGGGGCGATCTTGGGTGTGTAACTCCCTTATCAGATTGGTGGGTTCTGCCTGGCTTTGGTGCATACCCTAGCCAACCAAAAAACCCATTTCTAACAATACTTGCTTAACAAAGAAGCAGGAATCACTGGAGCATGAGCTGCATGAGTTACCAGCCTGGCAGGCTTCTTGAAGTCCAGCTATTATGAAGATATATAATTGAGGTCTATGAGGCAGCAATCTTGAAGTCAGGCAAACCCACTGAAAGTCTATGGGACAGCCATTTTGAAGTTAGGCACACACTAAAAATAAGTGGCAACACTATTACAAACCGGGCAAACCCACAACAACTGATGGTCCATGCATTAAAGAAGTGAAATAAACTGTGCCAAAAGTCAATTCAAAGTCAAAGAAAGGAAGAGGAAATGTGGACAGAGATGAAACCAGGAAGGGGGCCAAATTCATACCTCCAACCCCCGGATCAGCTACCTCTTTAATCAGGAAACACAATGGGTCCAAAATGGAAACAATGGCAAGAGGTCTTTGAGGAATTCCTAGAAGCATCCAGGGAACAAGATGAAAAACAAAGGTTAGCCACAATGAAGAACCTCATTGCAAAAGAGATACGCAAAATTATTTGAGAAGTATCAGACACCCAATCACAAACCTTCTTATCGGTGTTCTCGGCTCTGAACGCACAATTCCTACCAAAGAAAGACGTTGACTACGAGCAGTACACGTTCAATCTTGCTTCTCACGAAAAAGGAGAATCCACAGGCGATTTCATCACGGGACTGCAGGGTCTCCTCAAATATTGAGAATTCCACAGATTTTCAGATGAAGATGCATGTGAATCATAGAGGGATGTCAGTCAAAATGCCTTCAATGTTGATTACTGTGAAAGAGCTACACACTAGCCGAAATTTAAGAACTGACACGGCATACTTCAATCTGACATGGCACACAAAGCTCACGATGGATGCAAGTCTAGTGGGCCTAGGAGCTATCCTAGCTCAACATTGACACAATGAAGCGAGGTGCATGGTGTCATAGGCACGCCGCACATCCTGTCAGGCATTTAACAATCATACTCTCAAGCAGAGAAGGAAACTCTCAATGTAGTATGGGCATGTGAGCATTATCACATCTTTGTGTTTAGAAAACGCTTTGAGGTAGTAACAGATCATCAAGCATTAGTAGCTAGCTTCAGAAATCCCCGAGCAAAGATGGTGCAAAGTCTAGAACCCTGGGGAATACACTTGCAAGAATATTCCTATTCCATCCGACATCAACCCAGGAAAGACAGCAAAATGTCTCATTTCCCACTCCAAAAGACAACAAGGGAAAGTGAAACTGCGCCATGCGCGCGTTGTAGGCACGCCGTGAGCGTGCACATCGGCGTGGCCTGCGGCTCGTGCCCAGTGGCGGCACCTGCGGACTTCGCTGCACTTGAATAAGTGCTGCGCGGCTCGTGCGGGCCAGGGACGGGGCCGCCAAAGGAAAAAAAACAAACCATTAGAGGAAGACCGGCGGGAGCCCACCCCGCCTTCGTGAATGCCCATGGTGCGGCCAAAGCAGAATTTTGGCGGGGCTCCTCGGAGCAAGACGGAGCCCCGCGTGTTGCTGCAGTGACCGGCTGAAGACGGAGACCAGCCGAGGAGCAGCACAGAGTCCCCATACGAGCAGGTAAGTGGGGTGAGGCATTCTGTGACTGTAAAGCGCACCGCGCTTGGAGCTCGCGTGCGCATTAAAAAAAAAAAATTATATTGCATGAGGCTTGCGAGGACGGAAGGGGGACAGGAGATGTGCACATCGCGTGCCTGGACGTGCGTGTTCACATTTCCAGTCCGGCCTGCGCGTGCACATCTCCTGTCTCCCTTCCGAAGCAAGTCGACGACAATAAGTCTCGCTAGCGACAGCGCTTCGCGCTGCGTCGCTAGGTCGAGACCTAAAAAGGGTGTCATTCCCTGCTGAGTAATTTTTAAACTTTGTGTTGAAACACTCAGTGCCATCATTGTTGTCAAAAGAGATGATTGAAGAAGTCACTTGAGCAGACCCAACACTGAAAGAAGTAGGGTGATTGAGCCTACAAGACAATGGAGACATCTGTAAGAGAAGTCAACTGAAGAAGGAGCAAACATGAAATCAGCATTTTGTCAAGTACACAAGAAATCAACCATGACCCCTCGAGGAATAATCCTCAGAGACGCTAGGATAGTCATACCCAGGCCACTCCAGACAAAGGTTGTAGACCTCACACATGAGGGACACAGAGGAATAGTGGAAAGTAAAACAGAATTGAGAGACCGGATGTGGTTCCAAGGACTAGATCAGCCAGTAGGGGAGACTCTAATGGAATTTTACCTGTGTCAGATAGCAAGCTAGAAGTCAAGACCACCACAACTACAGGTGTCAGCCCTCCCAGAAGCTGTTTGGCACACAGTCCCAGCAGACTTTTTTGGACCGCTGTGTCAGAGTAAAACATCCTGGTTGTGCTGGACAAATAGTCCAGATTTCCCATTAATAAACAGATATTATTCACCTGCGCAAAAATAGTAATACCAAAGCTGGATGTGATATTTGCAGAAGCTGGCACCCCAGAAACTGTCAAGACTGACAATAGACCCAACTGGAACAAACTTCCTCATTTTGTAAACAAAAACGCATTTAACTGAAAAGTGCAAAAGCTTATGCAAAATATTAGACATTGAATAAAAGCAATTTTTTGTAGTGGGTAGTCATACTTAGGCGTTGCAACCATATTATAAATGGACTAACATAATGTACTAATTTAAGTTAGACTAACTACTGATGCCATATTACCAGTGACTTGTACATTAGCATTGAAAGGCCTGTCTTTCACATTGAACTGTTGGTTTCCACAAGATGTGTTTCTCTCTGTGGAGGGATAGGTTTAAATATTGCTTTGGAGGCTTGTCTATTTTCCAAATGGCATCTTTTATTTATAATACAAGTGGAAAAAAAACTTTAGAGTAAAAATCAATAGTCTGGAAGTCCCACGAAGGTAGTTCAAGTCCTTCTTATTATGTGGTCAGTTCTCTTGGATGTTAAAAATGACGTGGACTGTGGTAACCCAGGTCGAATGCTCTTCTTTTGTTTCTTCCTAGGGCCTTGTGATGGTCACCGCCAGCACCCTCTGGAGAACAGGAGAAGGAATGGGTAAGTATAAGAAATGAGTAAATTCTTTCCTACTTCCCTACATTGGTCCTACTCAGTCTAAGAAGACATCGGTCAACAATCACCCATTACGGAGAACAAAAAAATAGTGGTTAACTTGGCCCATTTGTGGTTTGTCTAAAAGGGGAGATAGCAGATGTTATCTCCCCCACCCTCTTTTTTAACCTCCCGGAGAGTTTTAGGGAGATCTCTCTCTCTCTCTGGTCTTTCTTTCTCCCAATCATTGATAAACTGTCACCAAAACGAAAAATATCACCAAGTGTTGAAAAGCATAAGGGGAAACCCCTCCACAGAAGACATATACTTGTCTACAGTCAGAAAGGAGAAGAAAGCGTTATAACAATTGGACTCCTATAAGCCACAGTGACCCATAGTCTGTGGCTTAAGTTACTCACCCGAGCAGCTACAACTCTCCTAGGTTGTGGCAGGCAAAGGCTGGCGGCTCCACCAGTCCTCACTCCACTCTTCCGGGTCCTCCCTAGGCTCTTCCTTGTCTCCTGGCTCTCTGCGGTTTTCAGGTTTGCCTCCTCTCTCGGCTGTATCCTGGTCCGGTACATATGTCTCCTCCATTCCCTTCTCCGCGTTCTCCTCGCTCACTTCAGCATTTTCCTCGGTTTAGGGAACACCCCTTCCTTGTTCCCCTTGATTCTTATTGGCCGCTCTTCCCTCTTCCTATCCTGAAAAACAGAGTCCTTCTTCACTGTTGTGTGTCAGGAGGCCGCCGCCAGTCCCTCCTCCCCTCTGACGTTTTGTTTCTGGTTTCATTTCAGGTGATGTCGGAGCAGATCACAGAGTGTTGGAGAACCCATGTTCCCGGTTGCACAGGCACGGCCCATGCAGGCAAGATTGGTGGGGCGGGGTAGGAGGGAGTCGACAGACAAAGAGGTAAACATTTAAAAAAACAAAAAACACTTACCTTGCACTCACCGAGTCGGCAATGCGGCAAGCGCAAGGTACGTGGTTTTTATTTTTTTTTATTTAAGTTTACCTCGTCATCTGTCAACTCCCTCTGCCCCCGCCCCACTGCTCTTACCTCCACAGGCCAACCCTGTGGTTGCAGGTAAGTCCTCGGAACATGAGGCCCCCACGCTACACTCTCCCACTGCAGATGCTGTACCTTTCCAAAAGCCTTCTATTAGAGAACAGACATTTGTTATGTATTAGACAACTGATAGTGAGGTTCTTACTGGGAGGAGAGGAGTTGGCAGGAAATATGACTCGTGGGAAGAATTGTCTGAACTGCAAGATGTGGATGGAATATTTTTTCAAGGACCTGTTTTTGTGGCCTATTGTGAAGACCTGAGAAATGTGGGAGTTTACCTGCTCTTAGGGGTTTAATGAAATCCTATTGGATGCTGAGAATGGCGAACGTCAATTGTTTCATTTTTAACTTTAGTACATTTATAATAGCGTGTGTTCCTTGGGTAGAGACCTCAGATAGTCAGAGTCACTCTCTCTCTCTGTAGTCTGGCTTTTCACACCAAGAGCACTGTACACTCTTTTACTAAGATCCATAGGATTACCTCTCTTCCAGAGAGATTTCCCTTATATCCCTTTTTCCTAAAGATGTCTGCTGATTTATATCTGAGCATACTTTCCTGCTTGAAAAATATTTTGCTTAAGTGCAAAGGCTTCATGGGTATGCATTTTATTTCTTCATCAGAGCTCTTTCTTGGATTTTTTAACTGACACCTTTTCCTGATTTAACTATGAAATTGCCATTCTAATCCTTAATTTAGATTAGGGAAATTCCTTTATGGGACATGCTCACCGGTAGATCCCATACCACCATGGTTTCTCCTAACCATTGCACCTGTATTTATGGACCACCTTACTGACCTATTTAACTGCTCATTATCACAGGCAGTTGTTCCTAAGATATGGAAAGCCACCAGAGTACGGCCCATACTTAAAAAATCCACCGCAGATCCCAATCTCCCAGTAAACTATCGTCCCATCTCGCTCCTCCCATATTTTGGGAAGATGCTTGAGTTACTGGTCAACAGACAGCTTGTCACTCATCTGGAAAGCCATGGTCTTCTGGACTCGTCCCAGTCAGGTTTTAGGGCTGCCCACAGTACCGAAACTGCGCTGGTCGAAGTTACTGATAATATTAGACTAGCATTGGACAGAGGTCAATCATCTATTCTCGTCCTGCTAGATCTATCCGCGGCCTTTGACACCATCTCCCACAGTATTTTAGATCTGAGACTCTGGGAGATCGGTGTCCGTGGGAAAGCCCTTAAATGGCTGAGGAGCTATCTAACTGATCGAGTCACAGCTATCCAGATTGATGACATTGTTTCCAACGACAGGCCAGTAAGGATGGGAGTGCCGCAGGGCTCTATATTGAGCCCGACACTTTTCAATCTTTACGTAACCCCTCTGGCCAAGGTGATCAGATCTTACGGCTTTGAAGTAGTGTCATACGCCGATGACACTCAGATTCTGATCACCTTAGGCCCAGATCCAGCTGACACTAAGTTACATTTTCAAAACTGCATGACCCACATTGATAGATGGATGAATTCAAACCATCTACAATTAAACGGAGGAAAATTTGAAATAGTCCTTTTTGGCAAAGCTCATGAACATTGGTCAAATGAGTGGTGGCCCCAATCCCTGGGACTCTGTCCAGTGCCAAAACAATCAGTCCGGAACCTAGGCATCCAAATAGACAATTAATTGTCTATGAAAGATCAAGTCAGTCACTTAATTGGCTCCTGTTTTGGCATTATGCGAAATTTACGTAAAGTTTTTAAATGGCTCCCGATGGAAGCGAGGAGGCCACCAGTCCAGGGCCTGATTATAAACCGTATGGACTACGGAAACGCTCTGTTGTCTTCAATAAATGAAGATCTTCTTACCCGACTACAGGTACTACAGAATACCGCTGCTAGACTGGTGCTGAATCTCCCTTCAAGAACTCCTTCAGCTCCCAGTCTAAGGCTCCTGCATTGGCTTCCCGTCAGGAAGCGGACCCATTTTAAAATCCTCTGCTTAGCCCATAAGAATCTACATGGCAAAGGCCCCGGATACTGGAGGAAGAAACTCACCTGGTACCTTCCCTGCAGGACTCTAAGATCCAGCAGTAAATCTCTTCTAACACCCATTAAAATCCGTACCATTAGAATGGGGGGGAGATCTTTCTCTTTTCTCGCACCTGCCCTCTGGAACAAATTACCTTTACACCTACGTATCATCTCACATCACAATTGTTTCCGTAGGGAACTAAAAACTTGGTTGTTCGATTCTTAGCCAGCCTATGCCTAAACCAAGCTCTTGAGCCTCTGCAAAGCGCCATGAGACTTTCGGGTGATATGCTGTGCTTAATAAATACCCATGATTTGATTTGATTTGATTTGACTTGCTGCATCATTTCTATTGTATTTTTCATTTTTACTAATTTGCTATTTACTTTGTTCTGAAATATTGACTAATGGATTATTTGAACTTGTAAAAATGATGACTAAAAACTAATATTTACTGAATAAACAAATTGAATTTTATTAGAATTGTTAATAAAACCCTTTAAGACACACCGACTCTCTTATTTGATTATTGTGGAGCCCCAAATGGACTTCACTGTTCATGGTGTTTGATGTTTAAGATTACTTCTTTTAATTTCTCCTTGTCGACTAACAAAGGTCCATACGACCAGTGGCTGGGGTTGTTTAATGATTACACCCGATAAATGAGATACATAGAACCCCACACCTTCAAGTGGTAGCAGAGGATGGTTAGTGTCACAGGAGATAAAGGAGCTGAAATAAATTGCCTAAGTTTTGAATTGCCCATGTCCCTTAAGACCAAAGCCCAAACTTGAAGACCCAAGGAGTTTGCATTTCCGAAGGCGGTTGCAGTAGTAGAGGTGTGAGTATCAAAGGGTTGTGCATCACAATTGGCTTTCCTGGGCTTAGGTTATCATATAGAAGTTATGTGTCTTGTGTCTTGGTAAAGTTTATGGTTTGGTTGTACTTATGCATTTGATGTTGAGCACTTGAAGCTGTTATCAGACTCAGAATAGTCCAAGATCCTGGGATAGTTAAGATAGAGAAATTCATTTTGAGGTTACTTGTCTTCTGAGGTTTAGTGGTGCTGGTTCATGAGGTACCATCGACCGCACAATTGAGATAGGCATTATATTAAATTGTTGTGATCATACTAATAGTGATTGGTGTTAGTGGAACCTATTGCACAAAGGGGAAACTATATCAGTCATGGTGATTTTCCGGTGGTCGAGAATTCTGATTATTTCCTGTGTGAATGAACTACTTTAAATTATTTAGTGGAACAGACAAAAGTTATTTATTTATTGTTCTTGCTTAAAGTTGTCGAATTTGTGTACCAGAAAATTGTAAAGGAGGGTGAATGGTTGCGAGGATTGAGAATTACGTCAGAAGTGTGCCACGCCGGTATAGGACAATTAGTGCGCAATGCAGGGCTGGGATTGGGTGGTAAATCATCAGGTGCTATATTGTGATAGGCTCACGAGAAAGAAGAATGTGTTGGGATTGGAAATTCATGTTGAAGTGTACGGAACTGTAAACTGAACGAAAAACACTGTAATTAACTGAATTGATATTTGCTCATATATTGTTGAATTACTGTGATCATGAAATGCTTTATTGCCCTTAGAGATATAATAGTAAGCCTGGGCGTAGTTCGCGAAGTAGCGCTACGCGAAGCTACGCAAAGTGCAGTTCGCACTACGCGAGCTACGCGTAGCACTACGCGAACTGCGTAGTGCACTGTTCGCAATGATTGCACAGTGCCGGATGCTTGTCCGCACTGTGCAATCATTGAAAGCGGCATCTTGCACAGTGCGAGCTGTCTTTTACTGCCGCTCGAGTAGATTTTTACTCGAGCGGCAGCTTTCAACGCGGACTGGTAGTTTCTCATCGCGAGCGGTCGCGAGCATACGCGACCACTCGCAATGAGAAACCTGACCTCCCGCGTTGAGAATCTCGCCGGGAGGTTTATTTTCCACGTTCGCGATCGGCAACTTGATGTTGCTGATCGCAAACGAGGAAAAAGTCTCGCCGGGATGTCATTTTGCTTGCTCGCGGTCGCCAACTTGACGTTGAGGACCGCGAGCAAGCAAAAAATGACCGCTGCACTACGCTACGCTACGCTACGCATGTTTGCACTGTGCTACGTGCAATTCGCGTTGTGCGAAGTAGCGCAAACTTCGCAAACTACGCGAGCGTAGCGTAGTGCTTTGCCCAGGGTTATATAATAGGAGGTGATGTGTGAGTCTCTGTTCATGAGGGCAAAGAGCCTCTAACAAAAGGTGCAGCAGGTCATTATATGGCAATAAATGCAGGGCTTCATACATGTTTGTGCTATGTCAATAGCACAAGATCACTGAAAAAGAAGGAACATTAAGATTTACAAATATGATACTTTGATTTGAAGATTATTGACAATTTAAGGGAAAAGCTATGTGAAATGAAGCCGCCTCCTCACCTAGACCATATGAAGCATTAAATGCTTGGGAGAGAGCAGTTCAAAGAAAAAGAAAGATAACAGAATAGAGCAGAAAGAGCAGTGTGTAATTACACTGAGGCTAAATGGGATGAAGCACAACAGAAATGGAGGAAATGTGTAGTTGAGGGGGCTAGTACGTACCCAACAGTAACGACAGAAAAGCCTAAGAAGAATCAAAAGCAGGGAAATGAAGATGAAGAGGCTGCAAGGAAAACTGATAGTGGTTCGAGGGATGACATATTGAAATATTAGATGCTTTGTAGTCCTCATGTCAGCTCCGTCTCCCCTCCGTGTCCGAACAGGAACCAGGAAGCACACCTAGGTTCCCCTGACTAATCACAATGCGGCAATGCAGTGTTGTGATTGGTCTGAGCATTGTGGTTCCGAGCTCAGACGGGGACTGGAGGCCTGGGCATGTTCTCCACCCAGGCTGTAATGCAGCCTGGATTGAAAAACATTGAAAGTGCGCTTGCCCAGAGGGATGGTCAAAGAGTCATGCGCACTCCAGTGTGCCCACCACTCCTCCCCTGCTCTGCTCTGAGAGCAGATCAGCCCCGCCCAACCGCCTGCTCGCAAAGCAGCTGAAACAAATAAAATTATAACATTCAGTTATTATTATTTTATTTTTCCTTTAGTCACACTGCTTAAAAGCAGTGGGGCGAAACTCCTCCACCTTAGTAGAGGAGCCGCCACTGCCTCGCGTCCACCATGATATGTGGCTATGACATCAGGTTCAGAAAATGCTACAAACTAGTGTTGCAGTGGGTACAGACCCTGTTGACCCAAATGTAATTCAAATTGGGAGGCCACCTCCAACACTCACCTGTTGAATCAGCCACTGCTGTAATTACTTGTATTGTGACTGCTCCTGCTCCAGTGTCATAAGTTGTATCAGTTCAGACATTAGCAATTCCTGTTGCAACTACACCAATCAATATTGCTCTGAATCATGTTGTTCCAGGAGCTGTAGGAGGATTAGCCACGACAAGGTTTATCCCAATGTCAGAAAACTCACACATTGTTGCCTGGACCCCACCCCAGAATGTTCAATCATTAAGAAAAGGGAGAAGGATAGTTATTGGAACCCCCATTCAATGGACAAGATTTTGCTGAGTTTGCGGCCCATCTGGACTTTAAACAACGCAAAATCACATCCCTCTGGCCACAAGCCAATGGCATGGTGGAACATTACATGAGAACTCTAAAGAAAACAGCACAATAAGCAGACCAAGACTACACCTCGCTGCAACATACTTTCAACACAGTCGTACGAGCATATTGTAACATGCCCTTTAGCACCCAGGACAGTGCCCTGCCACACTCATGTTTGGATGTGAACTCAGAACCAGAATACCGAGCTGGAACCACTGCTTCAGCCATGAGTGCATGTACCAGACACATGAAGACATACTAATACTAGTCAAAGACACAAAGGCAAAGAAAAAAATTAAACAACATGCTGATGATGGAAGGGCCACAAAATTCCAACATCCACATGGGCAACTGGATTCTGGTAAGTCAATTTCAAACAAAGAAAACCAACCCTGCATATGACCCCTGTTTCCCTACAAGTAGTGAAGAAGAAAGGGACAATAAGCTCCACCAGAGGATGGGACAAACAAATAACTCGAAACATATCTCACTTGAGGTCATATCACAGTTAGAAACAGGCATAGGACGAAAGGGTCTCAAGGGACTCAGAGTGGGAGAGTGAAGACGAGTTCACCCAAAGGATATATCCCCAATGGTCACAAATCAAAGAGGGCAATCAAGAAGTCCAAATAACTCATATTGCTTGATTATGAATTTGGTGGTCTGTGGCCCGCCAAACTCACGGTGGCATGGCAGTGTTGGTTCAGCCACCGCCGCACCGGCGGTTCAACTGCCCTATTACAACTTTGGCGGTCAGATCGCTGCAACCACCAGGGAAACACATACCCTGGCAGTGGCATGGCAATCAGGGCCTCACAATATGCTGGCGGTGCTGCTGCGGCACCGCCATGCATATTATGAGTTTCATGACTGCCAGGGGTCTCATGGAGGATATTACTAAATGAAACTGCTGGCGGTCTTAAAACAAAGGAGGCCCTACAAGGCCCCCCTTGCCTCATGCATGTTGGTGCATGGAGGGGGCACATGTTGTGTCCCCCTGTGTGCATGCACCCCCAGCATGGAATGGACTTCACAGTCCATGCCGTACTTGAACTGCCTTTGTCGCTCCCATTGCAGGGTCCATTTTCAAAGGCACTGCCGTGGGACGGCCAAAGAAATGCCCGCCAGACACGAGAAAACTCGTAATCTGGCGGGCGGTGCTCACACAGCTTTGGCAGTGTGGGAGTGGGGCGGTGGTGTGGTGGACCCGCTCCCACACTGTCAAAGTCATAATCAGGTCCATAGAAGAAATTGTATAAACCTTTCCGAGTGGAGGGAGAGGAGAAAGAGGAAGCTGAACGATTTTCTTCTAGCTGAACAAATTCCCTGCCTGAACGAAGCTTCTAAGCTGTAACTGAATTAACTTTCTAAAAGGGGGGGAATAAGAAAGAGAAAACTGAACTAACTTCCCTAAACTAGAAAGAGGAAATTGAGCTTTCTTTCGAACCAAACATACTGTTCTAACTTAAACTTTTCTAATTGGGGCGGGGGAAAGATGTAATGTTGTCTATCAATGACATGAGGGTGGAGAGGTTAGTAGTTTAGGTGCGACCTCAAAGTGGAACTTCCGGGAAGAGGTGGAGACAGGAAGGGGAGGGGACAGAATAGGGAGGGAAGAACCAAAGCAAGGGGCAGCAGGCCAGCTTCTCAACAAGATGGCCAACTGTATATGCCAGAAACAAGTAAATAAAGGCATCCTACAACTGCATGGCCTCCTGTTGTTTATGATGTAGGAATCGAAAAATGTATTATATGCATAGGTACTGTGTTCAGTTTCACATATATATACATAAACTGCTTTTCCTCAATGCGGATGATGTAATACACTTTTTTGTTGTTAGGTCTCGCCTACGCAACGCGCATGCGCTGCATAGGAGACCTTTAGCCGTCGTACAGCTCTTTTTCCAAGCACATACTCGTGCTTGTGGCGGCATACAGCTTGCGGGAGTGCGCAGCGGCGCGCCACAAGCACGAGTGTGTGCTTTGAAAAAGAGCAAACAGCTGCTGATTAGCGCGCGCGCGCGTGCACTCCCCCCACCCCTCCCACTTGTTTACTTCTTCAAGGCTCAAGCCCGCCCAGCTGCAAGAGTTGTCTCCTGTGTGTGCGCACGTGCACTCCCCCCACCCCTCCCACTTGTTTACTTCTTCAAGCCTCAAGGCTCAATCCTGCCCAGCTGCAAGAGTTGTCTCCTGTACCGATACTCCATTTTGCAACTTATATAATTGTGCTATGTGCTGCGAAATGGTTTACGCAAAATAATTAACTACAGAAATATACTTAAACAGCAAGTTGTTAAGCCTTCTATTCCAGGACCAAATGGCTCAGTGCGTTTTAAAATGCACTGTTTCCCGGAAAATGACCCTCCAGGCTGTGTATTGTTCCAGTCCAGAACTGTAAAGGGAGTGCCCACGGGTAATTCTGACTAGGATCTAAAGATGCCTGTGCCCACATTCTTCGAAAGAGTATCCCAACGCCCCTTCCGCTCACCCCCCTTTCCCACCCGAAGTTTGGTTTTAGGTGCGCATCTGCTGACTTTAATTCTATTCCGGAATTAAAACGCAGCTGCTTTGCAACATGTAACACTTAAAAAATGTAAACATTTCTTCTATGGCATCTTAGAGCTGAGATGATGCTCGACCGTGACTCAGCAAGGTGGGCTCCGAGAGGCGTCTCTTCTCCGAACCTCTGGTCCAACTCCACCCTGCTTTAACTCTTCTCCGGCCGCATTTCTTTCTCCACCCTTCCCTTTCTTCTCTGCTCCCTTTAACGGGCTTCCTTTTCATCCACCCCTTTCTTTCCCTCTTATCTTCGTTTCCCTTTTCAATACCCGTACCACTCCTCTTGCCTGCAGGGCCTTAATTAGGGCAGTTTAGGTGTTAGTGGTGTCTTCCGGAAAGTTGTGCCGTGGGCGTGACCGAGGAACAAACCAGCCCGGGGAGAGGAAGCAGACGGGCGGACTTTTGGCAACTGCGAAACATTAAACTGTTGCATGGCTAATAGAATTTTGTTGCGCTACTTACAGTGAGCCTATTCTCTACATAATGGCACATTCTTGATGCTCATTTGGCTTTTCCTCCTTCACGGTGGCCCATATTTACGTGCATTGAGCTTGATATGGTGAATTTTAATTCTTCCTTCTTTATGGCCCATAATTAACGCATATTGATTTTACTTCCTCAGTCATTAGTGGACCTACTTATTGTGAAGCGATTTCTACATGCAGTGATTCTCACATGGCGCTTCTTTACTTGTAGATTCCACTATCCCTTAGTGGATCCTCCGAGCAACTACCTGGGTGGCTCACCCCTGGCACCCTTAATGTTTGCGTACTTCCTACCTCTGGGTGAGACCCTACGCCATTTCCTGGACCCGTACACACATGTGCTTCCTCCACCCTCTCTCTCTCTTCCTCCACCCTCTCTCTCTCTCTACCTCTCTCTCTCTACCTCTCTCTCTCTCTTCCTCCACCCTCTCTCTCTCTACCTCTCTCTCTCTACCTCTCTCTCTCTCTACCTCTCTTCCTCCACCCTCTCTCTCTCTACCTCTCTCTACCTCTCTACCTCTCTCTACCTCTCTCTCTCTACCTCTCTCTCTCTCCCTCTCTCTCTCCCTCTCTCTCTACCTCTCTACCTCTCTCTCTCTACCTCACTCTACCTCTCTACCTCTCTCTCTCTACCTCTCTCTCTCTACCTCTCTCTACCTCTCTCTCTCCCTCTCTCTCTCTACCTCTCTACCTCTACCTCTCTCTCTCTACCTCTACCTCTCTACCTCTCTCTCTACCTCTACCTCTCTACCTCTACCTCTCTCTACCTCTCTCTACCTCTCTACCTCTCTCTCTCTACCTTTCTACCTCTCTCTCTCCCTACCTCTCTACCTCTCTTCCTCTACCTCTCTACCTCTCCCTCTCTACCGCTCTACCTCTTTCTACCTCTCTACCTCTCTCTCTACCTCTCTCTCTGCCTCTCTACCTCTCTCTACCTCTCTACCTCTCTCTCTCTCTACCTCTCTCTCTACCTCTCTCTCTCTACTTCTCTCTCTACCTCTCTACCTCTCTACCTCTCTCTCTCTACCTCTCTACCTCTTGCTACCTCTCTCTACCTCTCTCTCTCTACCGCTCTCTCTCTACCTCTCTACCTCTCTCTCTCTACCTCTCTACCTCTCTCTACCTCTCTACCTCTCTCTACCTCTCTCTACCTCTCTCTCTACCTCTCTCTACCTCTCTACACCTCTCTCTCTACACCCCTCTCTCTACACCCCTCTCTCTACCCCTCTCTCTACACCTCTCTCTCTACCCCTCTCTCTCTACCCCTCTCTCTACCCCTCTCTCTACCCCTCTCTCTACCCCTCTCTCTACCCCTCTCTCTACCCCTCTCTCTACCCACCTCTCTCTACACACCTCTCTACACACCTCTCTCTACCCACCTCTCTCTACACACCTCTCTCTCTCTCTCTACACACCTCTCTCTCTCTACCTCTAAGTGGCAGCCGGAGCCTGATAGCACTGCTTGTCCTTTAAAAAAAAAAAAAAAAGCATTGGCATAGCCAATAGGTCTCGCCTTTGGGGCCTTATAAGTGTTTAACCATGCAACAGTTAATGTTGTTGCACCAAGGATATTGTGCTGCATAACTAAATACTTATAAGGTCCCAAAAGCGAGACCTATTGGCTATGCCAATGCTTGTTTATATACTCTGTGGTGTGGTATTTCTTACAAGTTATATGGGTGGCTAAAACTATGTGCACTTTTTGCATTGCACATGTTATTTATTGTGCCTGGAACAATTGTGATCATTCTTTTTTAGCAGGTAACTGCCTCAGTTTGCTTCCCACTTGCACTTCCCTTTCATTCTCTGGTGTAGTTGTGTCTACCATCGGGTGGGGGTCCACAGTTGTCAAAAGTCTTTGGAGGCACCTTTTTACACCTACACAGCTCCATCAATGTATTGCCCTTCCTAATCCAACTATGCTGAGTCATTTGAGAGCTCCTGTTATCTAACAGGACTTTTAACAAGAGCCACCTCCACCTCGTGCCAGCTCCTTTTTTCTCTTTACCCACAGCCGTCTACAGCTGAAAGCCCTGTCTTTAAGTGTGGGTGTTTTGCAGTGCTTAATTTGTTTAAAAAAAAATAAGTGCCAGGGCTCTTGTCAGGATGCCACTGCACCTTGCACCACACATTGCCCCTGCCATGCTGCCAATGACAGAATCAGCACAACTACTAACCATCACACTCTTACAAGTGTGACAGTTTGGACTATTTCAGGCCCCCAAAGCTAAAAGAATGGCTTGGGCGGCACGTAAAAGTCTTTTTTTAATGTTTATTGAATTCATAATTAACTGTTGTTGTGGTAATGTCTAAATTAGCCAGACAGCGCCACATTGTGGTAGACTGTCAAGCTCCAGTGTTGACAATTAAGTGACGGTGCCGATCACCGGAAACCACCGGCACAAATTAAGCACTGGTGTTTTGTGGTACAAGTTAGGATGTGTCTGTCAATGAAGCAGACATGGAGAACAAAAAACACCCAACTCGCCTAATATGCTTCTGATAAAACTTCACCTTTTCAAGAACAGTCACATTATTTTCATTGCGCTTCTTATTTTTAATTAATGTATTTATTTTATGTAGTGCTTGGACACCACCGTGCTTCGTGATGCTATCCAACTTCTGACTGACCGAATACAGCTAAAAGTAAATCACAAAGAGAAAGATTTAAAAGTTATTTTAATTTAAAGATCAAAAAATGCAATTACAGCTACTGTTAGTTTACCTAAACATAGTTTGACACCACACTAGAAGAGATTGTCTATCTTTCTCTATCGGTGAATGGGCCATTGTGAATTTTACGTTCTCTCCTAGGAATATAACATAATAGAGAAATTAATATGTGCTGCTGACAGGTGTAATATGACCGATCGAGAAAAACATCAATTTCAAAGCAGTGCAATTTTTGAACAGTCACTAACAGGCTCATAACAACTGTTCAATAAGTTAAGTAATACAAATGAAACTCAAATTGTACTCATGGAGGAAAGAGTCCAGTTCGAGGCGTTTGTTAACAAAAAAAAAACATTATGGGGCTCATTACAGGTTCGCCATTTGCCTACAATTACTAAAGCAAAGTCCGTGATATGATGAAATATATTTTGATCTGCATACAGAACAGAGAAACATCATGAGCAATGAATACACATGCATTCATCACTGAAAGCTTGATCTGATTCTTGTGCCCTTCAAAAGTGAGGACTGATGGCCATATTTATGACATTAGTGGCGCAGGCAGTGCAGGATGTCACCTTGCCATGCTGCCCTGCATGACAGGGAAAGGGCAGGAATGTGCTGTATTTATCCAATGCGGCGCATTCCCATCTTTTCCCCTTACGCTGGTGCTGTTTTGGTAGCCTATCGCCAACGCAGGCACTTTTGCATCATGGTGCAAGGTTGCCTATGTTGTAGGCAGGATTGTTTTTGTACAGGAAAGGGCACCTTCCTGCTCAAAAACAATCCTGGGAGGCTTTTTCCTCCATTTGTGTGTGCTGCAGAATGTAGCTTACATAGATTGAGAAAAAAACGAGGAGAAATAAACATATTTCTCCATGTTATGCCTCTGCAGGGGAGGCGTATCTTTTTGGCACATTCCCAAGTTTACCAGGTTTGGAAAATCTGGGAATGCGTTGAATACGATGGGAGTTGTGTGGGAACACCCTCTGTAATGCCTATGGAACGCCTTCCTTGCGCAGGGTAATGCAACACAGCGATTTGCACTGTGTTGCATTACTTCATCTTTTTTAAGCCATTCAAAGTCACGCAAAGTGGCTTTGCGTGGCTTCATAAAAATGATTTAGAGGTTTGCATCACGCATGTACCACGTTGCGTGGTGCAAGCATGACGCAAAGCTCGCATAAATATGCCCCCTAGGTTTTAGAAGTCCTATGCTGCCATCATGTGGACATTGTTTGAATAGCAGTCGTCGGTAGCTCATAACAAAGGAGGAAGTGAAGAGTTGAAAGGATTGTGGGAATTAGGGGGCATATTAGCAAGGGCTTTATCGCTGCTTTAGCTGCACTTTTTGCCGCAAAAGCGGCGATTTTTTTATCGCCCTATCAGCAAGCTGTCGTTAACAGGCGTTAGCGACAGCTTTCTGGCGATAGCGGCCCGTTTTCCCATCGCCTTGCATGCCAGCGATAATTATCGCTAATGACATGCAAGGTAGGTGTTCCCAACTAAAAGCGACTGAAAACAGTCGCTAACACCACTTCCCCCTATTAGCAACGCAGGCGAAGCGATAAAAAAATTCGCGCTAAGCGCGAATATCGCTAGAATTTAACACCTGCTAAAAACACGACTTACCTGTTTGTTGAATGGGAGGTGGATTGTCAGGCTAAGTCCCACATGGCGTTGATGCGTGAATATCGCTGGATTTCCAGCGATCTTCACGCATTTCGCCGCTATCGCTGGATATTTTATCGCATTGGAGATAAACGCTGCTAATAGCGTGTTATCTCCGCAATAATATCCAGCGATACGCGGCGATAAAAAAAACGCGCTAAGCGCGGTTTGCGATAATTATCGCAAGTTGTTGCTAATATCCCCCTAGGTTCGGAAGCATTTATGGTGATTGATTGACATGTGAAAAACATCACAGTTCAAATATTTCGGTTTGGGGGTAAATTGCCCATATCGCAGTAATATAATGCAATTTTAAAAAATAAATTACAAAAGCAGTTCAAAATATCAGTTTCAGGAGGAGCTGCAAGAAGAGAAATGGGAAATGAGGGAATTGTGAAGCCAACCTCATCTCCTTTAGGAGTGTATCTTCTCAGTCGGCTTATGCACTACATTCTAATAACAGGCGAGGCTTACAATATCCGAACCTCGAAAGATGTCAGCAAATGAGATTGATATAACGTAATATAACCATTGCTTTCAACTTTCTAGCTACATTGGTCCACTTGATAATGGTTATAAACATTAGCAAAAAAGCGCAATTACTTTTTCGATTTAATGTGTCATGTTCTGCATCATAGTGTCTGTCAGTCTGAAAATTGTGGCTGTTCTAAGTCCATCATTACGAATGGCCCTTTATATTCCAGTAAGGTCCTCATTGCTAATGGCCTCTTAATTATGAAACACAGCAGATCACTTAACAAGTGTAGATATTGGAAGCAAAAGCAGCCAAAATCTCTGAATGAAAGTGTGGCCGAAAAGAGGAATTACAGATGAATCGACCCGGAATTAAATATTCCTTGGTAATTACTCATTTCGTAGTGGACCCTCAGCGTAATTGACCACACTTATGAGTTTTACTTCTAATCCCACAGCCCACAATTACCCATCCTGAATACCCCTAACGCCCCCCCCCCCTCCATTCAAGTTCAGCAGGTCGAACCTACAGCAATTTATTGAGGTGAAATGCCCAGTAATTACTGCAGCATGCATATTTGTGTGCAGTAAGCACCACAATCCACACGTCATTACCTAGAAGCCTGTAATTGTTGACAATTATTGCACCCAATGCATTTCAAACATCTTGGTGCCAGTTTTTATGAAGTGCATAATTATTGCATTTGCAAATGGTCAATCCGTCATGAGACCCTCAATGTTTTATTTGTTAACAAACACCTAGAACTGGTCTATTTGCTCCACAAATACAACTTGATTTTCAGTTGTTTTCTCTTAATTTACTGAACAGTTGTTATAAGCCTGTGAGCGATTGTTCGAAAATTGCACTTGTGAACTTGGCGGAAAGAAATAACTGTCTTCTCCCACCAGCGCAGGGTGTCCAGATTTTCAAAACCAAAGTTTGCAACAGGCCATAGACATAAAAGTAGGAGCAGGGCTTAAGTGGGCCGGGTCTCATCGGTGCTGAGCACCGGCAGTTTTTAAAAGTGGGCCTCGAAACGGGTCCCTATCGGGCTCTGTTTTGTGCCCCGGCACAGGCGGTCCGTTTTTTCCGGACTACAATGACAGTAGGCACATCGATGTGTGCGTGCTCACACTGCTTACTTCTCACTAGTCGAGAAGTTACGGCATGACGTCATGCCAGGTGAGCGTTGTAGGGGAAGGGAAATCCTTTAAAGAGAGTAATTTTCTCTCTTGATTTCCTTCTCTTTTTGAAACGCAGGAGCAGCAACATCGCCCTGATGTCACCAGGGCTTTAAGTAGAAGCTTTTTCAATATTATATACAACAAGCCATAGTTGCTGCTTATTTATCTTATGCAGCTAACAACCATTGACAAAGCCAATAGTCCCGACTTGTTGTAGGTATGATGTTACTTGTTGTATCATATATCTGGATGCAATGACAGAAACAGCAAAATACAAGTCGGGCAGCACACTATGCTAAGCACAGATATTTAGCTTGGGTTTTTAAGCCACGCCCTTAATTACATCGGCCGCGCCCCTTTGAGAGACCCCCCAGTTTTTTTCATCCCACTTAAAGCCCTGAGTAGGAGTAAAAGTTGGAACCGCAACTGGACACACACAGATTGCAATGGCACACATGGAAGGACTATACAACACATTCACCAACTTGAAAGGGACATTAAGCAAAATAAAATAAATGAAAGCTTGTTTAAGAGGCTGGGTTCTCTGCTCCACTTTAGATGCTGTTTTGGAAGCCAGGGAAAAGGGATAACGGGGATCTCACATCTGTATCTTATTTATTAGGGGTTTGAATGCGTTCTGGGAAGTTTAGTTCTTATTTTCTAATGTCAAAACCCAAATATTAGTCACCAGAATGCGCATTATAAAATTAGGACTAGCTAAGCTTTAACTTGTGTCTCTGTAAGGCAGAGGGAAGGATGGTAAAAAAATACACGTGGAATCGGAAAGTTTATTATTTGCATTATTTATGATTGGAACCTTAAAGAAAGGTTCAGGGCCCCTTTCTCAGTCTTGATATTGCATTCAAATTGCTCCATCCTCAGTTAAAAGCTAGGTAAAGAAAAGAAAAAAACTGTAAAATATTGTTTTATTAAATATCCCCTTTTCCACCATCATGCTGTGATGAAGTTCAAAGACTCTGTGATTCTGTTCTTTGGCTGACAGTGTCTTTAAAAGCGGATCTCTGCTCTTTAATACCCGCTGTGCTGCAAGAATGAGGCAAACCAAGGCAAAACAGCAAGGGATGCCTTAAAGCAATAAACTAACTTTTGCCAGTGGCGTGCTATATGGAACAAGAGAGAGAAATGTGAGCATGCACAGCATTTGAACTAATGTGCATGATTACTGTGGAAATAAGCTTACGCATCTTGTTAAACGGAAGGTATTGGGATGCTGGGGCGGACCGTAGAAATGCGGGATGGTCCAGAGAAATTCGGCTCACTTGGTCACTCTATAACAAGGTCCGTCCACCTGCGAAGATCCAGGGGCTGAACACGGCTTGGAAGGGCCTCGATAAAGGAGCAGAATCTGTGCCACGTCATTTTAGTACTAGCTGTTTTTTGCAGAGCAAATTTATCTTGTGCAGTTTGTGGTCCTCGCAGAAGGGAATGGTGTCAGAGATGTCTCGTGAAGTCGTGATTTTCTCAGCTTAACTCCAGGGAGTATTCCCATTCAGCCTCTGTGCATCACATTTTCAAGGATTCTTGGAGTTTGGCTTGACGAAGACACGTGGAATGATAGAGCTAGTTCAACCTGTTGAAAGATTCTAGTTGTCTGGGTTGTGTATCAAGGCCCAGATTTATTAAGGTTTTGTATCCCCCTTTCACCATGCAAGTGGGCGCAATGGCAACGTGAAGCCTAGAGTGAGATTTACCAAGGCACGCAAGGCCACCTTGCGTGGCCCTATGTGGCTTGGTAACTGTGGAGTAATGCAAGGCAGCGCATGTCGCTGCCTTGCGCTACTCTATCCTGGGAACAGGAGGTGCATCGGTGCTCCCACGCATCCACCCATTACTTTTGGGGCCTTCCCTGATTTACCAAGACAGATAAACCTGGGAATGCATCAACTGCCATGCCTTCCCAGGGGAGGCTCAACGAGGAGAAATAAATATATTTCTCCTCGTTGTTTCTTCTAAGTGTGCTGCATTCTGGATCACACATAGAAAGAAGAAAATGCATCTGAAGTATTCCTTCCTGCACAAAGACAATCCTGCCTACTATGCAGGCACCTTGCTTCATGGTGCAAGGGTACCTGCGTTGGTGCAAGGGTACCTGCGTTGGTGCAAGGCAGCACATTGTGTACCAGTGCAAGGAGAGGATAGGAATGTGCAATATGTTACGTTTGGTGCATTTCTGCTCTTCCCCTTCCACGCAGCACAGCAAGATCTCTTGCTGCATTGAGTTGCGTGAAAGTATGACAAATCTAGCCCAAGTCTCCACTGCTGCTGTTAAATTTAAAAAATGTTGCTATATAAAGTCACACACTGGAGTTTTACAGTGCCACCAGTAGCTTGATACAGTTTGGCTCTTGTCTCCTTTTTTTAGTAAGGTGCAGGTCTTTGAGGATCGTTGAAGACATTCTAATGAAGACCATAGTTTGCACAGGTCAATGTTCACAGTGACATGGCCAAGGCATCATGGCTACTATCGTAAGGTAGGTATATGTGCCCCTTGTTCTCAGTAAATGAATGTGTTCTCAGTTTGGCATTTATAAAACAATTATTTAGCTTCAGTGAGCTGCTCATACTCCCGGGTCCTGGTGCCACTACACCTGCCATATTAAGGATAGCTAATCCCTCAATCCTCACATGGCTCTCAACCAAAGGGCATCATTCCAAGTTATCAATAAATGTAGAATGCAGAAGGATAAGAAAGAATATTATTAAAAAAATTGAAGTTTATTTGAAGAGTTCCAGCACAGCACAACTTGACAGGTATGAAGCTCCAGGGATCTGCCCTAGAATGCAGAATGCCTATCATAGCAAAACAATCTAAAGCAGCCAGGGTGTTCTGAACAGAATGAGGGAAAAGGGAAAAGCTTTTAAAGACGTAGGGTACAAAATGTAATGAAAATGTAACACATCCCTCCCCTTAACAACTTAAACATAATCCTTCATTCTAGTGGGAGGTCTGATACTCCTGCAACCAGTTTTAATTCTGGAAGCAATAGAGTCAGGCTCCTTGGGAATCTTGGGTTCACAAAGGCTGGAACGATCAGGAGGAAAACGACACTTAGCAATTCTCCTAACATTCCAAACCCTCCCATCTTGTGTCATTACACTATTGAAGTTAACTTTAACAACTCTAATAGGAGGCCCAAACTTGGAGGATCCTTTGGCGTTGAACCGGGATTTGCGTACCCTTACCCAGTCACCAACCACGAATGAAGGTTCCTTCACATTCATTCTTGTGTCATAAGATTCTTTCATCTTTTCTTGTTTTTGTTGGACCTTAAACAACACTTGCTTGAAATCACCGCCCACAAAATCTCTTGACATTTTATTTTTGATCCACCAGGGACACAGCTTAGAGACTGGTTCTCTGCCTCTAAGGAGGCGGAATGGACTCAGGTTAGTCGTAGAATGAGGGGTAATAGGATCCGCCCACAATTTCTCCCTTAGGACAATTTTCCAATCCTTGCCTGACTTCCTGGCTGTCTCAACCCCATCTTTAAGCACACGGTTGAACCTTTCAACCTGACCATTTCCCTGCGGTTCGTAAAGGGCAGTGGTATGATGCTTGATATTATGCAAATTTAAAAAACTTTCCATTTCCTGAGACTTAAGTTGTACTCCATTATCGGTCACAAGGATCTCTGGAAAACCTTCCCTAGCAAAGATTTCCCTGAAAAACTCAATGATAGCTAGAGTGGTGGCATGATGAACAAACTTAACTTCTGGCCACTTAGAATGATAATCAACAATTACCAATGCAAAGCGAGAGTCCTGAGGCAAAGAGTGAAATGGCCCAGAAACATCAAAGGCAACCTTCTGCCAAGGGCATTCTGGCCACAGCACGAGTTTGAGAGGAGCAGGGAAAGTTTTCAGCATTTTATCGCTATTGACACAATGAAAACATTCCCTTACAGTCCTGTCTACAGTTTTGTCTAAACCCGGCCACCAAAAACTAGATCTTATTAATCTCTTCATGGACGACATCCCAGGATGCCCTTCATGCGCAAGTTTCAGGATGGCATCCCGCATAGACTCGGGAGGTACACACTTTACATTTTTGAAAATCAAATCATTTTCTACAGTCAGTTCGGAAGAAACTTGCGAAAACGATTGGAGTTCAACAGGAGTACTTCTATCGTTAGGCCATCCATTAAGAATGACATTTTTAAGTACACCTCAAGTCTTGTCAGAAATTATGCTCCGATTCCACACTTCCTCAGAAATCGTAGAGAATTCCGGGGAAGCAAGATCAGACACAGAGGCAATCATCTCAATGTCTCGGGGAACTTCTACTCCTTCCGTCTGAGAACTGGGCAGCCGGGAAAGACAATCTGCAGTAGCATTTTGTCTTCCCGGGACATACTCTACAGAAAAGTTATACTCCTGCAACCTGGACATAAGTCTACTAATTCTCGCAGTGGCATTCCATCCACCCCCAGGAGATAAGATAGAAACAAGGGGTTTGTGATCAGTTCTTAGTATAAATCTGTTTCCCCAGATAAAATTCAGAAAATGCTCAAAGCCCCAAACACATCCTAGTAGCTCCCTCTCAATCACAGAATACCTCCTTTCGGTTTCATTGAGGGTGCGGGAGGCAAACGCTACACACCACTCATCCTTCCCGGCTTTCTGTGAAAGAACTCCCCCTAACCCATACATGCTGGCATCCACTGTGACAATACAGGTCTTATTGATACAAAACGGTTTTAGGGTGGGAGCCTCAACGACTTCCTTCTTGATCAGTTGAAAGGCACTTTCTTGTCTCTGTGTCCAGCAAAATTCCACTTTGTGCCTTGTAAGCTCCCTTAAAGGCTCCATCTTGGTAGCAAAATCTTTGATAAATTTACTGTAGTATTCACAAAGTCCCGCAAAAGACAACAGTTTTTCTTTGTTGTCAGGAGCTGGGGCATTAACAATTGCTTCTACCAAGGATTTCTTTGGGACAACACCATTCCCAGAGAGCGTATGTCCCAAGTACTCAACACTCTCACGAAACATTTTGCACTTATCTTGTTTCAAAGTCAAACCATTTAGTTCTAAACGATTACATACTTCCTTTATATGTTCAGCATGCTTTTCAGGGTTAGGAGAGAACACAAGGATATCATCCTGGAAACATCTTACAAAACCATCCAAGTCTTTAAAGATATGATACATGGCTCTCTGAAAAACTGACGCCGCAGAGGCTAACCCAAAGGGCATTCTCTTATATTGGAATAGCCCCTGGGGCGTCAGGAAAGCAGTGCACTTTTTTGAATCTTCTGTAAGAACAATCTGATGATAAGCGGAGCACAAATCAAATGTAGAAAATATTTTAGCCCCCTCAAGCATGGAAACTACCTCATTTATATTGGGCAAAGGATGGCAGTCCACTATCAAGTTTGCATTTAGCGCTTTCAAGTCGACATAGAGCCTCAAACTTTTGTCTGATTTTCTTGCGAGAACGATTGGAGAAACCCACTCAGAGGATTCCACTTACTCTATGATATCATCATCAATGAGACCTTGCAAAAGTGCTTTTAGATCTTGTCTCACACATATGGGCACAGTTCTCAGTTTTTGCCTCACCGGACACGCTCCATCCTTAAGCTTAATTTTATGAGAGAAGTTGTTGAGCTTCCTTGATTTATTCGAAAAAACTTTGGGGAAGAGTTTAATTATGGCGTCACTTTCATTCTTAAAGTCCTCACCTCCACTCACTTAAAACACTAACAAAACAGGATCATAACTCCTGGGGTTAAGAATGACTCCTAGAGCCCATTGGTCTTTCCACCCTAACACGTTCACACCCTTGACAGCAACATACATTTTAATATTGGCCATGCGACCTTTAAATTCAAGAACGGTTTCTACAAAACCCTCCATCTCAATTACAGAACCATCAAAGGCTCTAGCAATGATGTCAGATTTCTTCAAATCTTCAATAGAAAGCTTGCCCTTAAAACGATCTAAGAAGAGTTCTCTAGTGACAATGGTCCAGGGAGAACCGGAGTCCGCCATGAGCTCCAGCTCTACATTCATTATGTGTACAAGACACTTTGGGGGTCTCAGACTAATGGCATGCTTATTTTCCCCATCATCTGCTATGGACAAGATCATCCCCTATACACAGTCATCGCTAATCCCTTCATCAGGCCTTGCATTGACGTAAGAAACCTTACACTTGGCACCCCCACTATCATAGTTTCTGGGATCCCTACAGACGGAGGCAAAATATCCACGTCTTCCACACTTTTTGCACTCTCTACTCAGCGCAGGACATTTAGGAAATGAAGCACCATGGTTTGGGCTTCCACATCTAAAACAATGAAAACCCTTGTCAGGTCTTTTAAATATCCTTTGACTCGTTTGATATGACTCTACACTAACGCGTGATGATTCAGTACCAACACGCGGTGGCTCTCCCTTGACAGCACATATTTCATCTCCTGTCCCTTTACTTTCTTTATGTAAGGACTTGACCCATTTTTCCGATTGTTCCATTGCCTTAGCGGTATTTATGACATCGCCCAGATTGGGATCCCCAATGATCCATAGGTGCTCCTGGATCTTCTTACTTTTAATGTGCACTATGATCTGGTCACGGATCATCTCATCGGTCATAGGACCAAAATTACAATGTACTGATAATCCACGTAACCCTGTACGAAAGTCATCAAAAGTTTCATTTTCCTCTTGGGCTCTCGTGTAAAACTTGTATCTGTTTAGCGCGACACTGGAAGTGGGTTTAAATCTAACATCTATCCTGTGTAAAGCATCTTCGAAAACATTTCTATCCCCACCCCCATCAGTTTGCGGAAGGGTCCTGAACACAAGTTGCCCCTCGGACCCCAAACAATGCAAAAAAATATTCTTTTTCCTTTCAGCAGATAGTCTCTCACCATCAATAGCTTTAAGATAGGTTAGAAACTCCTCCTTCCACCTAGACCAAGGGATGGGGGTCTCCCTTCACTTGAAGAAACTTTGCAGGGCAATCAAATTGCATTGTGAGATACACAGGTAAAGACAAAAGTAAAATTAAAATTAAACAAAAATAAACAATTAGCGGAGAGAAACAGTGTAAAATAACATGAAATTCAAAAATGGCAAGCAAAACAGTCAACAAGGCAAATCTTGAAATTTTGGTGTGCACATCACCGTGTGCGTGCACTGGAAAGCTGGGAATGAAAAGTTACAAAGGTGTGCACATCACCGTGTGCATAATCCAAGTATGTGTAAACAAAATGTCAAAGTACATAAAACTAGAGTACGTAGATGCAGAGAGGTGTGCACATCACCGTGTATGTACACCAAAAAAAAAAACTGGTGAAAAATGGAAAGTTGCCAAGGTGTGTACATCACCGTGTACACAACATTCTGAATGTCACAAATATTGGAGCACTTAAATGCAGAAAAGGTGTGCACATCACTGTGTGCACAGCGTACTTCAATCGTTTAGTGAAAGGGATAAATACCGCTAAAATGAATGGCGGGACGCTGTCCTTCGTAACGCTGTCCTTCGCACTGCTCGATGTTGCTAGGTGACCCGATTGACAATAATATTAAAATGGCCTCCTTACGCAACGTGACCCCTCGTAATGCTTACGTTCCATGCAATAGTAAAGACGAGGAAGGTCAAGTTGGCAGCGTCAGAAAGATTCCACAGGACACAGGAGAACGTAGACTCCAGATTCCACGAAGCGTGACGCGGACGCGAGCCAGAAGAAGAATGGCTCGGTGAATTGAAAAAATACAGACACCAACAGTCACTCGACAACAGTAAAGGGTAAATACCTCTAAAGCGGATATCCTTACGATAAGTTGCCGAAGTTAGCAGTGTTGATGTGGCTCAAACGTCGCTACTGTGAAAACACACAACAGTAGTTGCAGGCAGGTGAACGAAAAATAGTCGTTAGGAAAGTTACTTAAAGTAAAAATTAGAAATCCTCCATCCAAGAAAACACTGGTTCTTGTTGAAATGTAGAAAAGTGGCAGAGTATCTTCAAGGTGTCTTCAATCGTCGCCAAAATGTAGAATGCAGAAGGATAAGAAAGCATATAATTAAAAAAAATTGAAGTTTATTTGAAGAGTTCCAGCACAGCACAACTTGACAGGTATGAAGCTCCAGGGATTTGCCCTAGAATGCAGAATGCCTATCATAGCAAAACAATCTAAAGCAGCCAGGGTGTTCTGAACAGAATGAGGGAAAAGGGAAAAGCATTTAAAGACGTAGGGTACAAAATGTAATGAAAATGTAACAGCATCATTCCAAGTTATCAATCAATCAATCAATCAATCAATCAGTATTTATATATCGCGACTAATCACCCTGGGGGTATCCAGGCGCTGCGTTGCAGGTATCAGTTCATGAGCCAGAACTCAAGTCCCTTCCTGAAGTGGTTCAATCAGTGTGATGTGTGGAGGGGGAGGGAGTTCCAGGCTTTGGCGGTGAGGTGGGAGAAGGATCGTCCTCTAGAGCGGCTACGGCAGATGCGTAGTGTCTGACTGAGAATGAGGTTTGTGGAGCGGAGGTTTCTGGTGGGTTGTGGAAGGTCATGCGGTGGTTCATGTAGTCTGGTCCTTGGTTGTAGAGGGCTTTGTAGGCATGGGTCAGGAGTTTGAACTGATATCTCGTCTGGGCGGGGAGCCAGTGGAGGTCTTTCAGATGTTTGCTGATGTGTGTCCTCTTGGGCAGCTTGTGGATCAGTCTGGCTGCTGCATTCTGGATTGTCTGGAGTATTTCCATGAGTTCTGAGGTTGCATCGGCATTTCTTTTGCTTTCCCTTTACAACGCAGGTGCTCTGACTATGTAAGTGAGGATGGAAAGTCCTTTCCTAGTTCAATGAAAATAAACGCGTCTCCTAACCAGACTGATAATTGATCTCCATTACACAAAAACTGTTGGTGGAGGCAGGGCATGTTTGTCCATGTGGGCTAAAGGGAAACCCCCTTTCGGGTTGAAGCCAGGGGCTGCTTTCCAGGTGAGGTGGATCTAAGTACTGTCAGACCCTCCAGCTCTGAAGAAAGCCCCAATGGTGCGCGTCACTGTTGTCAAATGGGCACATACATGGTTTGTTGCTGTTGAGACATATAACTATTATGCAAGAGGCAGAAGTCTCAGAAAATTTCTTGAGCTACTCTTCTAACTTTCCCTTCAATCTAAGCTGTTTTAGTCAATATATTTGCTGAATGATACTGTAAAATAAACCAAAAAGTCCTACTCGAGAGGGCGGACTCATTATTTGATTCACTTGCTCAATGGTTTTTAAAATGCTTTGCAGGGGCTGATTGTCGTGCACAGACAGTCCTGCCCTGGGCACCAGTAACATTACTGTTTATAAATGATTTAATAAAATAGCAAACCAAAACAAACCATAGATATAGATTTAACACTGCAGTACTTATACCATGCTACACACACACGCTCTCTCTCGCTCTCTCTCTATAAACATTTTTCAGAGTTTCACCCCAAACTAAGTGCACAAGATTAACTGAGGGGCACTCACGTTTTTAGCATCATTTGTTCTAAGCGAACGCTTAGAATAATATGCTCATTGTTGGTGAGGAACACAACTAGGCCAAAATTTGGGTGGAAACTTACACTTCAAGCACAGGTTGCAAAGTTGTCTTCAGTTCATGGGTCAAAATGGGTTTCCCTTCACTGTTATGGTACTGTGTTATGGTACAGGTGTCATTGTTCTGAGCAATATGCGACAAAGGGTGAAATTTAAAGCACTCTTGCCCCGTAAATCAGAGGGCTTAGAGCTTTGAATTAAGGGCCCGATTCACAGAACTAACTTACGTCTAAAACGTAAAGTTAGTACTTTTTGGTATTCACAGAATACACTTACTCATTTTGGTATTCACAGAATGCACTTACTCATTTTGGTATTCACAGAATGCACTTACTCATACTAACTTTATGTCCGCACTCGGGCCGGAGATTCCGGCCCGGTGGTGGAGATTCCGGCCCGGAGGTGGAGATTCCGGCCCGGAGGTGGATATTCCGGCCCGGAGGTGGAGATTCCAGCCCGATGTTGGAGATTCCGGCCCGATGGTGGAGATTCCGGCCGGTTGTGGAGATTCTGGCCTGGGGGCAATTCAAGTTAGCCCCCAGGCCCGCCTCCAGTGAAAGCCGTCCAGGCCGCTGTACTGCCCTGACTCCTGTGAGTCCCGGGCGGGGCCGTCCAGTCTTCGTCGACTCTGCCGTAAAATATTGAATTCAGCGGGGGCGCGGGGGGGGGGTAAAATAGCATTTGTTGAGCTCTGGCCACGGTATTATGGTGCGCTCCCTCCGGCCATGATTATAGGCAGGCCTCCCTTCGGCCATGATTACAAGGAGGCCTCCCTCCAGCCATGATAAACTAGCCAGCCGCCTTTTTTAGCTCTCTTATACTCCCCGCGCTCCAGTAGCAGGATGTGACGTCCCCCGCGATGACGTCAGGATGACAGTGAGAGGCGCGCCGGGATTGGATCACCATCATGATACACTGTAACAGTTGAGTGAGGCTGCCAGCAGCCTTAGTTCAGCTGGGAGCCTCAAGCCTGCTGGAGGAGCGCGCGCAACCGAGTCACGGGCAAGCCACAGACTCTAAGTTTTATTCAGTGCTTTCTGTGACAGCCGACACACAGCATATGCGTGACAATGCATTTCAGTGCGGTAATGCGGAGTATCACACTGAAATGCGTTAGTTTAACGCGTGTTGCTTGATACTTGGCAGGACTGTGTGATCCATATATAAGTCAAATCTTGTTCCCCATACATACATTCTGAACTTTTCAGATGCCCAAGAACATGCCAGCGCTTTCTGTTCCATCGTACTGTAATTCTTCTTAGCCGTATTGAGCTCTCTAGATGGAAAGGCAACCATACACTCTTGACCATCCACAAACTGACTCAACACTGCACCCAATCCCATGGAACTCGTATCCACTGTGATCACACTTTTCTCACCATGCATGAAAGGTTTGATAGTAGGAGCATTTATAATCAAATCTTTAATTTTATCATACGCTTGCTATTTCTCATCAGACCACACAAATATTTCTTCAACGGTGCTCAGTGCTCGCAGAGTCTGTACCACTAATGCATACCCCTGCACAAATCTGGCATAGTATTCACTCAATCCCATCCTTGTTACCAAAATTATGTTACATACCCTTGTAAAATGAGGAAACTGGATACTTGAGAAATGTCCGGAAATATGGAGTATATTCAGTAGAAGGAACACAGACCGCTCCCCAAAACAGAGGCTTCCAAGTCTCCAGTTACATCTACACATTCTAGATCAGTAAATTACATTGCACCATTCCACTATTACAGGGTTCAATATTGAGGGAACAGTAACACAGAAAACTACAATA
This sequence comes from Calotriton arnoldi, assembly GCA_963921515.1. Lineage (NCBI taxonomy): Eukaryota > Metazoa > Chordata > Amphibia > Caudata > Salamandridae > Calotriton > Calotriton arnoldi. The sequence continues at coordinate 292,402 of CAWUFW010004930.1, read as the reverse complement.
TCCATATAACACCTGTTAGAAATGGGATTTCTGGTTGGCTAGGGCATGCGCCTAAGCCAGGCAGAAACCACTACTCTAGTCAGGGCAAGGGAGTTACACACTGAAGATAACCCTTGCTCACCCCCTTGGTAGCTTGGCACGAGCAGTCAGGCCTATCCCAGAGGCAATGTGTAAAGCGTTTGCGCAACACACACACATAGCAGCGACACACAAGGCGCTCCACAAAAGAAACTCCACATAAGGTTATATAAAAAATAGCCTTTGCATTACTCATAAAACACATCAGAGCATAATCACATATGTACACTGTGCGACCTGGCACTAGGTATTACATTACAGGGGATTATATACATTACAGGGCCAATCGGGCCACTGTCATCACCATTAGAACACACAAGTAGCAAAATCACAACCAGTCACTACTGGTAACATTGCAGGTAGCATAAACACATTATGCATCACATCTTAGGCATACATCCTAAATTAGCAGTGCACCACAGTAACACTCAGGAGGTGCACACATCACCGTAGGGCCTTACGCCTCACCAGAACACAAGGTAATCTCCAGGACAACTGGCCTTCCTCGGGGACCCATCTTGGGTGTCCCCATAATGCCCCAGTCCCAAAGTCAGGGCTCTCCTAGTATGTGGCCTTGTATCTAGCCACCAGGCTGCTGATACAGCAGAGTACTGGCCCCAGTGGGCCGGTACCGAAATGGGGGCGAGGGTGCACTCACCCGTGTCTTCTCCTCGACACAACAATGCCCCCCACGTTGTAGCTGCCCATGATCTGGCGGTTCAGCTGGGGAACAAGCAGGCACCAACAGTGTGCCTTGTGAGCCCCCCTCACCGGGGCTCCTCTTCGCAGTGAGAGCAAACAAGCAGGCATCAACAGTGTGCCCTCCCAGCCCCACTCACCAGGGCATCTCTTGTTGCTGCGAGAACACCAGCACAGATGCAGTCACCAGGGGAGCCCGCGAGGCTCCGGTCCTCTTCCCATGGGGTCCGGTGAGCCTACGAGGCTCCTTCGTCAATGGCAGGCACACGGGGCTCTCCTGCTCAGCACAGTGAGCCCCGCCCACCGTCAGGCACCAACACGCCTGACTTCCTGCCTTCTCCTCTGCCAGCAACCGGCCACCAAGCAGGACTTCAGCGGCGAGCCTGCGAGGCCCCGTCTCTTCCTTTGGGCAACACGCCGGCTCTCACCGGCACACGGGAGCCCCGCCCTCCTCCAGGCACAAGCTTGCCTGACTTCCGGCGACGGCCACGTCCGGCCCTTGGCACCTGCTCCCGCCCACAGTCAGGCTTGTCTTGCCTGACTTCCTGGTCGTGTTGGCGGCCGCCTCTTCGCCGCAAAGGCTACAGAAGCCCCCTTCTCGGGCTCTGGGGAAATAACGACGAAGGGCTCGCTTGCCCTGTCAGCATGGGCGATTCTTCACGCTCGGTGTCTCCCACTCCGAGACACCCCCAGAGCACAGCAACTTAGAGCGCATCAGGCCCAGGGAACTCAGCCAGACGTACAGCGCTCCGCCTGTCTCCCACTTCCCGATACCAGCAGGGAGCAGCAGCACTTTTCCTCCAAGGAAGGGCAAAGGCAGAGCTGGCACAGGCAGGCAAGCACACTGGGGCTCCTGGACAGGAAATGCGGACCGTTCGGCTACCAAGCAGGGCAGCAGGGCAGTCCCCCAGCGGCGGTTCCTCCTGGCAGTCCGGCAGCCTGCCGGCCCCAAGTAAGCACCAAGCAGTACACCCCTTTCATGGGGTCACAGCCCCAATATTTATACCACATACTGTCTTTGTTCTCCCCCGGCACAGGCTCTGCGCCCGGTCCAAACCAGTTCTGGGGGGGCACTTAATATCTTATTTACAGTGCAGAACAACCTCCTTTGTAAGTGTAGGCTCTGGCCCCGGACACACCACAGGGGGGCGGAGCCAGCATTGTGGAAGGCAGGCACAGTCCTATTCAGGCCCAGGTGCTACTCCTCCCACTACTCCAAATGCAGATTGGCCTATTCAGCCTAGCACTGACTCACCCAGCCCCTCTGGAGCCACTGCACATCCCCAGCCCCTGTCACTCCAGAGCCAGACATGCAATACACAACAGGCAGGCACAAAGACACATAGCACACAGAAATGCCAACTTCTAAAAGTGGCATTTCTAAAATAGTGATAATAAATCTGAGCACACCACCACACAGCATTTATCACCACTATTCCAAACATACCAAACTAGATCCTGCTACTCCTCTCATGTCAGGAATTACCACTGAAGCGCCTATCAGGGAATACCCAATGCATTCCTATGAGAGGGCAGGCTCACAGCAGTGAGAAACCACAATGGCTGTTTGTCACTACCAGGATAGGCCTTACCATTAAGGCACATGTCCTACCTTTTACCTACAGCACACCCTGCCCATAGGGCTAGCTAGGGCCTACCTTAGGGGTGACTGATATGTAGAAAAGGAGAGTCACAGATGTGGCAACCACTTTATGTGCCCCGTCACAGCGGCAGTAAACTGCGCGCACAGGCCCTGCAATGGCAGAGGCCTGAGACAGGTTTGAAAGTCTACTTTGGTGGGTGGTACAATCAGTGCTGCAAGACCACCAGTAGCATTTAATTTACTGGCTACAGGTATATGGGATACCACTTTACTGGAGACTGATAGGTAAATTAAATACGCCAAACAGGTGTAGACCAATCTTACCACGTTTACCATAGAGAGCACATGCACTTTAGCACTGAACAGCGGTGATAAAGTGCCCAGAGTCCTAAAACCACCAACACCATGTCAGAAAAAAGACTAGGAGGAAGGCAAAAAGTTCTGGGATGATCCTGCAAAAAGGGCCAAGTCCAACAACACCAGTATATAAAGGTAAATACGGGTTGTACTTTTTAGGACAATCAGTATAAAGCATGCAGGGCCTTTTGCATTAGTTTCAACATAATAGGGGTTAAAACAACATTGCTATGATACTTGGGGTGCTCTACCAAACAACATTTTCAGAAAAAGTGGCAAATAATTGGGGTATGAACTTTTCATGAGTTATTATTCTCTTTATATTGGCTTATCTTACATTTACCAGTGAATAATACTTTTATGTTATTTGCGACAACATAACCCTGAGCTTCAGCTCCCTTTTACTATTTAATATGTGTTATGATTAGGCCTTCACATAACCTGAAAGGCAGCTCACATTTGGCAAGATATTGACTGAAGAAACATACGAAGCTCAGATAATGAGCATAAAGTAATTTTATACAAGGTATCACCAGAACACAGAACTTACAACATACTCAGTACCACTGATAGTAACACTTTTTGTGAAAACTGTTGTGCAGTGTGTGAAGAATAACTGTTGGCCTTGGCCCTCTCTACAGGGTCACCCCACAACGTTTTGCCATCACCCCTCTGGTTTTCTGTACCCATTTTAGTTGGCTTTCTTGTACTCTGTGGATGTTTCTACTGCTAATTGGTGCTATAGTGCATGGGCTCTCTTCTTTAAACATAGCAACATTTGCTTACAACAACAGGCACATTTAATTTACTTGTAAGTCCCTAGTAAAGTGGTACTTCTTGTACCCAGCGCCTGTAATTCAAATGCTACTAGTGGGCCTGAAGCACTTATTGTGCCATACACTTAAGTAGCCCTTTACATTTCTCAGGCCTGCCATTGCAGCCTGTGTGTGCAGTTTTTAAACTGACATTTTGCCCTGGCAAAATAAACCTTTTTGCAGGCTCAAACCTTCCTTTTTAATATATATAAGTCACTCCTAAGTTAGGCACTGAACAGCCCAGAGGGTAGGGTGCAGTACATTGAAAAAGTGGGACATGTAATTTTAAGTTTTATATTTCCTGGTAGTGACAAACTCATAAATTCATTTTCACTAGTGCAATGCCTACCTCTCCCAAAGGATAACATTGGTGTACCCTTAATGCATTTAATAATCTATAATTTTCAAATGGGAACAGGTAACCGGTTCATATTTAGTGTCTTTGAGATAGTAATGAAAAATCCTCTCTCATGGTAAAGTCGGATTTTAAATGATAATTTTAAATATTCCACTTTTAGAAAGTTGGCATTTTCCTGCCTTAACCATTTAGCACCTGTAGCCTGTCTCTGGGTCATATGACTGGGTGCAGGTGTCAGTTGGGCTTTATGTATTCCTCCCAGACAGCCACACACAATAGAGAGCTTAGGTGTGCCTGGATGGGTCCAATACTTGCAGTTTGGGAGGGCGGAGCTGGGCGCAACCCTACTTGCACTTGAATAGGCTATGCCCGGCCTCCACATAGAGGGCTGCATAACCCCTGTAGTTAGTCTGGAGCCAGAAGAGGGAAGACAGGATGCCTAATGACTTCAAAGGGAAACCTCTAAAAGCTTCTCCTCCACTTCAAAGGCACCACTGTGACTAAATACTGGACCTCAGACACCAAGATCCTGATTCACAAAGGTAAACTAAGACGAAAGTCTAACTTTACGACCTTTGGAATTCACAAATGGCATTCACAAGTAGTAAATTTAGACTTTTGTCTCAATTTTACATTTAAGGTTTGGTCTCAGTTAAACTTCAGACCAAAACTTAAGTTAAACTGAGACAAAAGTCTAACTGTAGTATTCGTAAATGCCCTTTGTGAATACCAAAAGTTGTAAAGTTAGACTTTTGTCTCAGTTTACCTTTGTGAATCGGGCACTAACCCTTCAGTACACTTCTGGACCAGTGTATACTCTGCCAGGGAGAAGCACTGTTGTGCTGCTGATGGACTGCCACTCTGCTGGACTGCTGCTCTGCTGGACTACTTTGTTGCTGAAATGTATCCTTGCTGTGCTGACCTGCTGCACTCTTGCCTGGGTGAGAAGGATCTGTTGAACCCAGGACCCCAGAGTGATTCCATCGGCTAGTTGGACAGAAGGATCCAACAACTTTGACCCTAGCACCTGGACTCTGACATCTGTGAATCTACCCTACCAAATGGTGCCACCCCAGTCCTGAACCTTTGGAAGTGGGCCTAAGGTGCTCTGACAGCCTCTGTGTATCCAGCGCAACTGATGCATCTCCTCTGCTGCTCGGTGCAACCCCGAGCAGAACAGACACATCGCCGCTGCTGCATGCATTGGAACAATCACTAAGACCCGGGTCACATTGCAGCCTGTCGCCTCATCAGAACTGCAGATGTGCAACGCATCCACAGAGCAGGCCCTCTCATCACTCATCGATGGCAGCCTCGAAGAGGATGCCAGACTCCCCAAATAAGTGATGCATCCTCGATACCAGACTTTAGCATCCCTAACCCCAGTAGACGGCATCTGTGATGCTGCTGTAGGACCTCGCACTGCAGCTTCGCCGACTCTCAGAACTCATGCATCGCTTTGGCTACGTGACGCATCTTCAAAGTGGATCCTCGCAATTCTCTGCAAACCATGATTTAAGGTACTTTGTTCAGCAGGCCAAACTGGGTCCTGTAGCCAGTCTGCGCTCCATCGCGGTTGGCCTGAACTTGTGACGTTGTCCTGGTCCGGCGCTTCAGATATCAACAGTTTGTGCGTTTTGATTTTTGAAGCTATTTTTACTAAAATCTTTAAACTTGCATCTCTCTAGTTTTACTATTTGCATTTTTGTTGTTTTGGGTTGGTCTTGTTTTATTTATTAAGAATTACTCACTTTTTCTAAACTGGTGTGGGATCCTTTTGTGGTGTGTTTTCACTGTATTACTGTTTGTTGTGTTGCACAAATACTTTACACATTGCCTCTGAGTTAAGCCTGACTGCTCTGTGTCAAGCTCCCCGAGGGTTGAGCATAGTTCAATTTAGCGTTTTCTTGTGACTTCATCCTGAGAAGAATTGTGGTTGCTGCTTGAGAAGGATTTCCCCTCCCTCAACCAGTAACCGAATTTCTTGCACTGTCTTAGTACATCTAGACCCAAGATCCTAAACAAAACCTCATCTGATAAAATTGAGTAAAGTCACATGCCAATGATCAGCCACAATCAAACAAAATATACCATGTTAGCACAATTCTAAGCATTGCAGCATGGTGCAAAGGCGTGATGCATAACACATAAGCAAGCCAGTGGTGTCCTGTGTGAGGTTTGTACTTAAGGTGCACACTACAATACAATTGTTGGTTCCTGGAAGGAGGGGTGTGGAGGATTTGCAGCACCACACAAGCAACCCCACAATTTTTTTGCATGAGATCAGAAGGAGACCGAGCCATAAAGAGGCCTTTAAATGTTTGTGTTTGACTTGTAGCATTTGCTGTGAGTTGAAAGGCAGAGGTCAGATGTCAGACAATGTCGGCCGACAAATTGCTGCTTATTTAACACAGAGATTAGTGTTTATTTTTCATTGTGCTGGTTCCAAAGTAAGGGAATTTTGTAATGTGAAAAATATCACAAACATACTGGGGTACAGTGGGAAAGGAAACGTTGTAGGATATCAAATGCTTTCTAACACACATCAACATTTTTAGTACAAATATTTGAAAATATATTACCATTCAGGGAAGGTTTTTTTGTAATTCTGAAGTGTAATGGAAACAATCAAAACAAAGACACTTTACTTTTGTGTCGCACAAACGATGAAAATGCAGGAGCTCGATTTCCACATGTTAAAGTTTGTGTGCCATAGAAGTTTGGCACCAGTGCAAATTTAGTACCAATTTACAGAGGCCATTTCATTGGAAAATGTGATCTATGTAAATGGCAGTACATTGCCACACCATGCTTTAGTTATATATTCAAGACAGTTGTTCCAAAATATTACTTCAGTGACAAACCATCAACAGCAACACCCCCACTATGAAAATTGATCCAGCACCACTGGTTCCATGTCAATATTTTGGTTACATTAATTACTATGTCATTAATATAGTTTTGGGATTCTGTTTTTATTCAGTTATTGCCATTACTATTGCTTTAAGAATTTTGTTAAAATGCAACTTTAACTTTGTTGTTATCATCCTGTCAAAAGCAGTATTTTGCTATCTTCTGAGCTGTTCCTTTTATTATTTTTTTACTTTTTATTTACATGATTAAAACACCTTATATTCTTTTTATAGGTCTCTTTGCCAACAGCTTTGGCAGACCTATTGTCACCACTGTACACCCAACAATACATACACATATACAGAGCAGAAAAGGGCGTTTAATCAGCTCTGTTAATCCTTTAACTGCTGGGCCTTCCACCCCAACTTTCGTGCTGAGCCCTTTTTTGGCTACTTGGGGTAGTTTGCGCTTAGGGCTCCATAACTTTTTTCCACATGATGTATCTATGCCAAATTAGTATCCTTTTCTTCCAAAATCCTGGAGATTCTAAAGGTACACAGGGTTTGTGGATTTCCCTGTAGAGGACTGAAAAAATAGACAAAATATAGCTACATTTTTGGGAAAAGTAGGGAAAAAGTGCAGGATAAATGTATCTGGTTCTTTTCCTAAAGATGGCATGAACAAACAGTTTGCTGTGCTGAAGTCACCATCTTCTTAGCTTTCAGGTACATTCAGGGCTGAGAAAACCCCACATTTTTTACCAGTGGACTCCCATTGACCTCAGTTTCATCCGTTCCTGCCACGAGCACTAGGCCCAATCACCCAAGTGGTGCAGCGTTTTTATCAGCACAAGTCGGGCAACTCTAGGTCGTAGGAATTTTTTTGATTCCTGCAGATTTTGGAAGTTTTTGTTAAAGAAATGTTAGGAAAATGCGTGATTTCAGTCAAAGTTTGAGGTTTGCAGTGCATTATGGGTAAGAAAACCTTGTGGGATTCACACAAGGCATACCACCCTGGAATCCCCTGGTTGTTTAGTTTTCAAAAATGCCTGTGATTGATAGGTTTCCATGGGTGGTGATGAGCACGGCCCCATATTCCGCAGATACCCCTTCTGCTGATCTCTCCATGTGGCGTTTTTGTGACTTTTGTGTCAAGGTCCCTTGCACCACCCACACAAGCGAGGTACCATTTTTATCAGGAGACTTCTTGGAGGAATGCTATGTGGTAGGAAATCTGTGGCTCCCACAGATTCCAGAAGGTTTCCTCACAGAAATGTAAGAAAATATGTGTTTTTAGTCAAAGTTTGAGGTTTGCAGGGCATTGTGGGTAAGAAAATGCTGTGGGATTCATGCAAAGCTCACCACCCTGGACTCCCCCAGATGTTTAGTTTTCAGAATTGTCTAGGTCTGGTATGTTTTTCCAGGTGGCAGCCTACTTAAGCCCAAAAAGTGCAGCCATTCACCATGGCAAGTGGGACGATATTGGGAGTTAGCCACACTCTCCTGGCCTGTATGTAAAAACAACACCCAAAAGAATCAAATGTTCTTGCCATTGGGATGAGATGCTTTAGTCCACAGGGGGAAGAAAGATTGTTGAAGCTTTATGGTGAGGGTGGCACCTGATGTTAGGATGGGTCAGACCAACCCCATTATTTTATTTAAAAATATATATTCCTGCCATGCAGTCATACAGTGGCCTTTCAGCCCCGCCCCAGGTGCAAATTGGGAGCACACTCCTGTTTGCCCCTGGGGGATAAAAAAGGATCGGTTTGTCCCTTTTGGGGCTGGGATGTGGCCAATAACAGAGTGCAACACTCGCAGTACTTTCTTTTTACCCCAAAGTCAAAATCCCTGGTGTCAGGTGAATATTCTACCCCCGAGGGCAAGTTTGAGTCACCCTCACTAATTGGGACAAGCTTCCCATCTGCTTTGAGGAGGGCAAAAAGACACTATTGACTCCACTGGGGCAGGGGTATGGCGTGATGCCAAGGTAGGCCATCCCATCCTTTTCTTTAGTATTAATGCCATTTTCAAATCCCTGGTGCCTAGTAAGCTTTCAGTCCCACTGTGGGAGGCAGATTGGGGATGAATACCCTGTCCACCCCCAGGAGTGGCAGAAAGTCTATTGGGCCTAGGTGGGGGGTGTGAGAAAGTGCCATCTTTCTTACATGGTATGCCCCCACTTTTTGCTGAATGGCTGATGTACTTTGACTGAGTGTGCCCTGGGCTCCTGCCAACCAGGTACCCAGGGCCTGTGTTCCTTCCCTAAAATTGCATTGATACCTACACCCAATTGACATCCCTGGCCACAGGTCAGCCCCTGGTAAATGGTACCATGGGTACCCAGGGCACTGTGACCAGGGAAGGCCCCTAAGGGCTGCAGCACTTGTTGTGCCACCCTTAGGGACCCTGCACCTTTACACACACACACTGCCTTTGCAGGCTGCGTGTCTTGGTGCAGAACAAAAGTGAAGAGTCGACATGGCTCACATCCCTGTGTGCCATGCCTACCAGCCACTGCCCTGGCCTAGGTCAGCCACCCCTCTAGCTGGGTGCACTATGCCAGTGGTGAGGGCATAGAGGCATGAGCCCTGTGCTCCTACAGTGCCCAAGTCCATTCTTGGGCATTGTAAGTGCAGTGCTGCCATTAAGAGTATATGGTGCTGGAGTCTGTCATTACGAACTCCACAGCACCATAATGGCCCCACTGAAGACTAAGAAGTTTGGTATCAAACTTCTCAGCACATTAAACCCCCACTGATGCCAGTGTGGGATTTAATGTAAACGCACTCCAGAGGGCATCTTAGAGATGCCCCCTGAAACCAACCCGACCTCCAGTGTCCGGACTGAGTGGCTGCCCAGGCTGCCACCACCAGACATGTTTCTGGACCCCTGGGTCGAGAGCCTCTGCTCTCAGGGGCCTGAAACAATGCACATCCCGGGACGAGGTGCCAAAGCCTCCTCCCCAGGATGGGCAGGGGAGCTTCAAAGGCCTGCCGCCTTTGGAGTTTCCCAAGACCATTTGCTGCTTCCAGCAAACTGGTCCCCACTGGTTCTACCCCCACTCCTGGCGGGAGAACCGGCGGGAAAACCAGAAGCAGGAAATGGGTTGTGCCCACCTCTGCCAACTCCACCCCTAAGGTGGGGGAGGCGAGGTGAAGCACAAACTCGAGTCCCCGCCATCTTGAGGATGGGGGACCTGACCAACCAGGGACAGGCTCCTGCCCCCTCCCACTGGAGAGGAACAGAATAGGGGTGTACCCACCCCAGGGAAGGGACCCATTGGTCCCTGCCCTTACCTACCTGTAACCACCCCTAAATTTAGTATTTAGGGGCTCCCTGAACCTTCCTTCCGGAGTTCCCAAATCCGAAAACAAGAAGAGAAGACGAAGCAAGAAGACCAGCCGTGCAGCTGCTAAAAAGGAGGCGACAACAACTGACTTGGCCCCAGCCCTACCGGCCTGTCGACCTCTGAACCTGCTCCTGCGGAATCCCGGCCTCAGCAACCTCACAAACCCCGGAGGACCTGACTTCTGTGCTACAGCCTTCGACCCAGGGACTCCCACGAGCAGTGGTACTGCTCAAAAGAAAACCTACCAAAGACCCGGCCCTGGCACGGAGCCGCGAAACCTGCACACTCTGCACCCGCCGAGTCCAGCCTGTGCCTGAGTGACCAAAGACCTCGAGGACGTCCCCCGGCGATTCTGACCTGGAATCCAGTGGCCAAGGACCCTCCTCGACGACCCAGACGACGCCTGCAGCCTCAGGACAAGGGACCCCTCCAACCGCGACCAGCAGGGGTAAGATTTCCCGACCTCAAAAGACACCCCTGCACCCGGCGCCCACGGCCCCCTGTGCCCAACTCCTGGGTGTCAACCTATCCTCCAAGACCCCAACTTACCTCCTGAAGTGTTGGTCGTCCCTGAAGAATCACCGTCCCGAGCCTGCAGCCTTTCTTCACCTTTCACGACCTCTATTGTTTAACATTGAGCGCCCGACGGCTCAAAGCACCCTGCACCCAGCCGCCCGAGTGCCCCTGGAAGTGCAACCTCTATCCTAACCTACTTCCCTACTTGCCCTGAGCAAGTGACCAGGAGCCCAGCTCCCACAGTCGCGTGGCCTGCTTGCCAGCAGCCACCAACCCGGGCCCCCGCCTGCCATAGGATAACATTGGGCCTTCTCACTCTGCACCCGGCCGCCCCTGTGCCGCTGAGGGTGTAAAAACTGTACTTACCTGATCCTGGGGACCCCTGAGTCTTACCCAGAACCTTAACCCTGCCAGTCAAGTACTTACCCGAAATCCGATAACTCACTTTTCTTCCATAGGGTTCCATTGACTGGTTTTCTGCGAAATTTCTTCTAAGTGTGGAGTTCTGAAACTTTAGAATATTCACCAAAAATCAACCGAGTCACGAAAACGAAAATACTCACCTAGTATTAGGAGGGGCCTCAGTGCTGGACCCGAGTGCCCAACACTGGCCCTAAAAAGTAATCGCAACGTTACTTACCGTTAACTCACTTTTCTTTCATAGGGATCCATTGACTGGTTTTCTGTGAAATTTCTTCTAAGTGTCGATTTCTGTATTTTACAAATATTCTTTAAAAATCGAACAAACTACAAAAACGTAATTACTTACCTGTTTTAAGTAAATGTCCCAGTGCTGAACCTAGGAGTCCAGCACTGGATTACAAAAGTAACGTAAACATACTTTGCTTGCACACTGTATTTCCTTTCATAGGATAACATTGGTAATTTTACCCAGAAAAGTTTCTAAGTGTCAGCTTTTGAAATATAGTAATATTCTTCAAAAATCACTACAATAACCAAAACGCTTTTTCTTACCTGTTTACAGGAAGTGTCCCAGGACTGAATCCAGGATCCAGTCCTGTGGTTAGAAAAGTGCTCTGCAAAGTAATCAATTGTAATTAAGTATAATTTTCCATTGAGCTCAATGTTGCATTGAATTTGACCCTGTGTTGCCTCTTGCACCAACTGTGATAACCACTATCAACAAAGTCTATTGCCTATCTGTAAGGTGAATAACCAAAGCATCTCATACTGAGAAAGTATATTTTGATCCTATTGTTGGTTCTAAAATAAAACAAGCATATATTTTTTATATACAAACCATTGGCCTAGAGTTCAGTTCTTGAGTGTGTGGCTTCATTTGCTGACTGAGTGTGTACAACAAATGCTTTACACTGTCCTCTGATACTGCCTTACTGCTCGACCAAGCTACCACTTTGGAGAGTAAGGTTATATCTAACTTTAGCCTCTGTCAACCCTCTGGGGACTGTGGACTCTGTACACCCTGAACCTTACTTAGGTGCAGTATATACAGAGCCACTTTCCTACATTGGTGGATCAGCGGTGGGATACAAACTTGCATTTGTTGGACTACTTGGTTACCATCTGATCACACGACAGAACTCTTAAATTGCCTTTAGAATTCTGATTTTTTTAATTGGCATTTTTTTTACCAAATTACTAAAAGTCTTGTTAGGGCCTTGCTTAAGTCCCTGTAGCATCTTAGAAAATAAAAAGTCACTATAGCCAAGGTTAGAGGGGTTAGAATTTTTTTTTTAAAATGTCTCAAGACAAGAACCCAGCTACTAGTGAAGATAATAATGACATACAGGAACTGGTTGAGGAGCTCGACCTCACCCCTTATCTTCATTTGTCTTTCAAAGAGATAAGGTCCTTATGCAAACTTAAAGATATACCAATGGGCCAGCATCCAACCAAACAAGGGCTCCAGGAGCTCCTGGCTGAGTATGCTAAAGCCCACCCCTCTGAGCATGGTGATGACCCAACAGAGGAGGAAAGGAATGAGGAGGATGGGGATGGTAACCCACCTCCATCACTTCCTAGGGAAGATAGGGTCCCTGCACCCTTAACTCCAAGAATAGACCTCTGGGGACCTAGGGGCCACCTAGGTGGTCCTGGTCCCAGAGAGGACACTGAGGATAGCCTCAGTGAGGAGGACAACTTGTTAGCCAGGTTGGCCAAGCGACTGGACCTAGAGACCAGACTCCTGGCTCTAGAGAAGGAAAGACAGGAGATGGGTTTAGCACCCATCAATGGTGGCAACAATACTAAAAATAAGGATAGGGAGGAAACTTCTGAACCTAAAATCCCCAAAGGGATTGTCCCTAAGTTTGAGGAAGGTGATGACATCACCAAATGGTTCACAGCCTTTGAGAGGGCTTGTGAAATAAGAAGAGTAAAGAAACCTCTGTGGGGGCACTCCTGTGGGAACTGTTCTCTGGTAACTGCAGAGACAGGCTTCTGACCCTCTCTGGGCCAGATGCAGGGTCCTATGACCTCATGAAGAGTACTCTGATTGAGGGATTTGGGCTCACTACTGAGGAGTATAGAATTAGATTCAGGGGGCTCACAAAACCCAGACCCAGTCCTGGATTGACTTCGTGGACTACTCAGTAAAGACACTGGATGGCTGGTTAGCTGGACATAATGTGCATGATTTTTCTGGACTTTACAATTTGTTTATGAAGGAACACATACTAAGTAATTGCACAAATGAAAAGTTGCATCAGCATTTGGTAGACCTAGGTCTAATTTCTCCCCAAGAATTGGGAAAGAAGGCAGACCACTGGGTCAAGACTAGGGTGACGAGGACAACCACTGGGGGTGACCAAAAGAAGGTGGTCACCAAACCCCCCAGGGGAAAGGTGGTGAGAATCCCCAAGATAAAAAGTCTGAGTCTTCCAAAGGGCCCCAAAAACCTGTTCAGGGGGTGGGTCCCAAACTACTCCCTATGTGCCTCAACCCTATAGGGGAAGAACTTTGATCCCTTGAAGGCCTGGTGTAATAACTGTAAGAAGTCAGGACACCTCACTGTAGACAAAACTTGCCCCCACAACAAAGCCCCTAAGGCACCCAGTACAGCTACTCCTGGGGCAGCAAGTTTACAGATGGGATCAGAAGTGTACCCTGAGCAAATCTGGGAACCCACTGAGGCAAGTCTGGTCTCCCTAGGGGAAGTGGAATTTGCCACTGTAGCTGTGTGGCCACCCAACTTAAAGAAGTATTTGCAATACCCCTGGGTGAATGGAACTAGAGTAGAGGCTCTGAGGGATACAGGTGCCAGTGTCACTATGGTGAGGGACACACTGGTTTCCCCTGAGCAATACTTGATTGGGAAAACTTACCCAGTCACCAATGCTGACAGTGTCACCACTAGTCATCCCATGGCCCTGGTGACATTAGGCTGGGGGGTTACTGGCCTGAAGCAGGTAGTGGTCTCTCCGAAGTTACCAGCTGCATGTCTGCTAGGAAATGATCTGGAAACCTCAGCCTGGGCAGAGGTAGAGCTAAAGGCCCATGCAGCCATGCTGGGCATCCCTGAATTGGTGTGTGTAAAAACAAGAGCACAGAGCAAAAGGCAGGGTGAAGAAATAGTGTTGGAGCCTGGAATGATGGCCCAGCCTACCAAGAGAAAAGGAAAGAAGACTGGCGGACCAGCTTCTACACAGTCACAAGAGCAGGACCCCTCTCCTCAGGGAGAGAACCTGGAAGCCCCAGAGGGAACTGAGCCCCTAGAGCTTGACCCTTACCAGGTTGAACTCTTGGGCCCAGGGGGACCCTCTAGGGAAGAGCTGTGCCAGGGACAGCAAGACTGTCCCACTCTTGAAAGCCTGAGGCAGCAAGCTGTTTCAGAAGCCAAGGGAGATGTCAGTGGTACCCACAGAGTCTATTGGGAAGAGGGATTACTGTACACTGAGGCAAAAGACCCCAACCCTGGAACCACCAGGAGAGTGGTAGTGCCCCAGAAGTACAGGGAGTTCCTCCTAACTTTGGCTCATGACATCCCCTAGCTGGACATCTGGGCCAAACCAAAACTTGGGAAAGGCTAGTTAGCCACTTTTACTGGCCCCAGATGCACCAAAAGGTGAAGGAGTTTGTCAGCTCCTGTGTTACCTGTCAAGCCAGTGGCAAGACAGGTGGCCATCCAAAGGCCCCCTGATACCACTACCTGTGGTGGGGGTTCCCTTTGAAAGGGTAGGTGTGGACATAGTGGGTCCACTGGAACCTCCCACAGCCTCAGGGAACAAATTCATACTGGTGGTAGTGGATCATGCCACTAGGTATCCTGAGGCTATTCCCCTTAGGACTACTACAGCTCCTGCAGTAGCCAAAGCCCTCATTGGTGTCTTCACCAGGGTAGGGTTTCCTAAGGAGGTGGTTTCAGACAGAGGTTCCAACTTCATGTCTGCTTACCTGACCCACATGTGGAAGGAGTGTGGGGTGCAGTACAAGTTTACTACACCCTACCATCCACAAACCAATGGCCTTGTTGAGAGGTTCAACAAGACATTGAAAGGCATGATCATGGGGCTCCCTGAAAAACTCAAAAGGAGATGGGATGTCCTACTACCATGCCTGCTTTTCGCTTACAGAGAAGTGCCACAGAAGGGGGTAGGTTTCTCACCCTTTGAACTTCTGTTTGGCCATCCTGTGAGGGGACCACTCTGTCTTGTAAAGGAGGGCTGGGAGAGACCTCTCCAAGAACCCAAACAAGATATAGTGGACTATGTGCTTGGCCTAAGGTCCAGAATGGCTGAGTACATGGAAAAGGCATCCAAGAACCTTGAGGCCAGCCAGGAGCTTCAGAAGCACTGGTATGACCAAAAAGCTGCACTGGTTGAATTCCAACCTGGGCAACAGGTATGGGTTTTGGAGCCAGTGGCACCAAGGGCCCTCCAGGACAGATGGAGTGGCCCTTACCCTATCCTAGAGAAAAAGAGTGAGGTCACCTACCTGGTTGACCTGGGCACCAGCAGGACACCCAAAAGGGTTATCCATGTGAACCGCCTAAAACTCTACAATGACAGGGCTGACATCACCATGCTGATGGTGACAGATGAGGAACAGGAAGCTGAGAGTGAACCTCTCCCTGATCTCCTCTCCCACAGCCCAAAAGATGGGTCAGTAGATGGAGTTGTCTTTTCAGACACCCTCACTGCCCAACAGCAGACTGACTGCCAGCAAGTCTTGCAGCAGTATGCTGGGCTCTTTTCCTTGACCCCTGGTCTGACAAACTGGTGTACCCATGATGTGGACACTGGTGACAGTGCACCTGTCAAAAACAAGATCTATCGTCAGTCAGACCAAGTTAAGGAAAGCATCAGAGCTGAAGTCAGCAAGATGCTGGAGCTAGGGGTTATTGAGCCCTCTGAGAGCCCCTGGGCTAGCCCAGTGGTTCTGGTCCCCAAACCTCATCAAAAGGGTGAAAAGAGAGAGATGAGGTTTTGTGTGGACTATAGGGGTCTCAACTCTGTCACCAAGACAGATGCACACCCTATCCCAAGAGCTGATGAACTGATAGACAGATTGGGTGCAGCCAAATACCTGAGTACCTTTGACTTAACTGCAGGGTACTGGCAGATTGGCATGGCCCCAGGAGCCAAACAGAAAACAGCATTCTCCACACCTGATGGGCATTTTCAGTTCACTGTTATGCCCTTTGGTTTAAAGAATGCCCCTGCCACCTTCCAGAGGTTGGTGAATCAAGTCCTTGCTGGGTTGGAGTCCTTTAGTGCAGCTTATCTTGATGATATTGCTGTCTTCAGTTCCACCTGGCAGGATCACCTGGTCCACCTTGGGAAGGTTTTAAAGGCCCTGCAAACTGCAGGCCTAACTATCAAGGCATCCAAATGCCAGATAGGGCAGGGCACTGTGGTGTACTTGGGCCACCTGGTTGGTGGAGGCCAGGTACAACCCTTACAGCCCAAGATCCAGGCTATCCTGGACTGGGTAGCTCCAACAACTCAGACCCAAGTCAGGGCATTCCTTGGCTTGACTGGGTACTACAGGAGGTTTGTGAAGGGATATGGGTCCATTGTGACTCCCCTCACAGAACTCACCTCCAAGAAGATGCCAAAGAAAGTAAACTGGACAGTCTGTTGCCAAAAGGCTTTTGACACTCTGAAAGAAGCAATGTGCTCAGCACCAATTCTAAAAGCACCAGATTATGCCAAGCAGTTCATTGTGCAGACTGATGCCTCTGAGCTAGGGATAGGAGCGGTCCTATCCCAGACCAATGATGAAGGCCAAGACCAACCTGTTGCTTTTATAAGCAGAAGGCTTCTCCCCAGGGAGCAGCGTTGGAGTGCCATTGAGAGGGAGGCCTTTGCTGTGGTCTGGTCCCTGAAGAAGCTGAGGCCCTACCTGTTTGGAACTCACTTCCTAGTTCAAACTGACCACAGACCTCTCAGGTGGCTAATGCAAATGAAAGGAGAAAACCCAAAACTGTTGAGGTGGTCCATCTCCCTACAGGGAATGGACTTTGAAGTGGAACACAGACCTGGCACTGCCCATGCCAATGCAGATGGCCTTTCCAGGTTCTTCCACTTAGACAATGAAGACTCCATAGGGCAAGGTTAGTCTCATCATCTTTCGTTTGGGGGAGTTGTGTGAGAAAGTGCCATCTTTCTTACATGGTATGCCCCCACTTTTTGCTGAATGGCTGATGTACTTTGACTGAGTGTGCCCTGGGCTCCTGCCAACCAGGTACCCAGGGCCTGTGTTCCTTCCCTAAAATTGCATTGATACCTACACCCAATTGACATCCCTGGCCACAGGTCAGCCCCTGGTAAATGGTACCATGGGTACCCAGGGCACTGTGACCAGGGAAGGCCCCTAAGGGCTGCAGCACTTGTTGTGCCACCCTTAGGGACCCTGCACCTTTACACACACACACTGCCTTTGCAGGCTGCGTGTCTTGGTGCAGAACAAAAGTGAAGAGTCGACATGGCTCACATCCCTGTGTGCCATGCCTACCAGCCACTGCCCTGGCCTAGGTCAGCCACCCCTCTAGCTGGGTGCACTATGCCAGTGGTGAGGGCATAGAGGCATGAGCCCTGTGCCCCTACAGTGCCCAAGTCCATTCTTGGGCATTGTAAGTGCAGTGCTGCCATTAAGAGTATATGGTGCTGGGAGTCTGTCATTACGAACTCCACAGCACCATAATGGCCCCACTGAAGACTAAGAAGTTTGGTATCAAACTTCTCAGCACATTAAACCCCCACTGATGCCAGTGTGGGATTTAATGTAAACGCACTCCAGAGGGCATCTTAGAGATGCCCCCTGAAACCAACCCGACCTCCAGTGTCCGGACTGAGTGGCTGCCCAGGCTGCCACCACCAGACATGTTTCTGGACCCCTGGGTCGAGAGCCTCTGCTCTCAGGGGCCTGAAACAATGCACATCCCGGGACGAGGTGCCAAAGCCTCCTCCCCCAGGATGGGCAGGGGGAGCTTCAAAGGCCTGCCGCCTTGGAGTTTCCCCAGACCATTTGCTGCTTCCAGCAAACTGGTCCCCACTGGTTCTACCCCCACTCCTGGCGGGAGAACCGGCGGGAAAACCAGAAGCAGGAAATGGGTTGTGCCCACCTCTGCCAACTCCACCCCTAAGGTGGGGGAGGCGATGTGAAGCACAAACTCGAGTCCCCGCCATCTTGAGGATGGGGGGACCTGACCAACCAGGGACAGGCTCCTGCCCCCTCCCACTGGAGAGGAACAGAATAGGGGGTGTACCCACCCCAGGGAAGGGACCCATTGGTCCCTGCCCTTACCTACCTGTAACCACCCCTAAATTTAGTATTTAGGGCCTCCCTGAACCTTCCTTCCGGAGTTCCCAAATCCGAAAACAAGAAGAGAAGACGAAGCAAGAAGACCAGCCGTGCAGCTGCTAAAAAGGAGGCGACAACAACTGACTTGGCCCCAGCCCTACCGGCCTGTCGACCTCTGAACCTGCTCCTGCGGAATCCCGGCCTCAGCAACCTCACAAACCCCGGAGGACCTGACTTCTGTGCTACAGCCTTCGACCCAGGGACTCCCACGAGCAGTGGTACTGCTCAAAAGAAAACCTACCAAAGACCCGGCCCTGGCACGGAGCCGCGAAACCTGCACACTCTGCACCCGCCGAGTCCAGCCTGTGCCTGAGTGACCAAAGACCTCGAGGACGTCCCCCGGCGATTCTGACCTGGAATCCAGTGGCCAAGGACCCTCCTCGACGACCCAGACGACGCCTGCAGCCTCAGGACAAGGGACCCCTCCAACCGCGACCAGCAGGGGTAAGATTTCCCGACCTCAAAAGACACCCCTGCACCCGGCGCCCCACGGCCCCCTGTGCCCAACTCCTGGGTGTCAACCTATCCTCCAAGACCCCAACTTACCTCCTGAAGTGTTGGTCGTCCCTGAAGAATCACCGTCCCCGAGCCTGCAGCCTTTCTTCACCTTTCACGACCTCTATTGTTTAACATTGAGCGCCCGACGGCTCAAAGCACCCTGCACCCAGCCGCCCGAGTGCCCCTGGAAGTGCAACCTCTATCCTAACCTACTTCCCTACTTGCCCTGAGCAAGTGACCAGGAGCCCAGCTCCCACAGTCGCGTGGCCTGCTTGCCAGCAGCCACCAACCCGGGCCCCCGCCTGCCATAGGATAACATTGGGCCTTCTCACTCTGCACCCGGCCGCCCCTGTGCCGCTGAGGGTGTAAAAACTGTACTTACCTGATCCTGGGGGACCCCTGAGTCTTACCCAGAACCTTAACCCTGCCAGTCAAGTACTTACCCGAAATCCGATAACTCACTTTTCTTCCATAGGGTTCCATTGACTGGTTTTCTGCGAAATTTCTTCTAAGTGTGGAGTTCTGAAACTTTAGAATATTCACCAAAAATCAACCGAGTCACGAAAACGAAAATACTCACCTAGTATTAGGAGGGGCCTCAGTGCTGGACCCGAGTGCCCAACACTGGCCCTAAAAAGTAATCGCAACGTTACTTACCGTTAACTCACTTTTCTTTCATAGGGATCCATTGACTGGTTTTCTGTGAAATTTCTTCTAAGTGTCGATTTCTGTATTTTACAAATATTCTTTAAAAATCGAACAAACTACAAAAACGTAATTACTTACCTGTTTTAAGTAAATGTCCCAGTGCTGAACCTAGGAGTCCAGCACTGGATTACAAAAGTAACGTAAACATACTTTGCTTGCACACTGTATTTCCTTTCATAGGATAACATTGGTAATTTTACCCAGAAAAGTTTCTAAGTGTCAGCTTTTGAAATATAGTAATATTCTTCAAAAATCACTACAATAACCAAAACGCTTTTTCTTACCTGTTTACAGGAAGTGTCCCAGGACTGAATCCAGGATCCAGTCCTGTGGTTAGAAAAGTGCTCTGCAAAGTAATCAATTGTAATTAAGTATAATTTTCCATTGAGCTCAATGTTGCATTGAATTTGACCCTGTGTTGCCTCTTGCACCAACTGTGATAACCACTATCAACAAAGTCTATTGCCTATCTGTAAGGTGAATAACCAAAGCATCTCATACTGAGAAAGTATATTTTGATCCTATTGTTGGTTCTAAAATAAAACAAGCATATATTTTTTTATATACAAACCATTGGCCTAGAGTTCAGTTCTTGAGTGTGTGGCTTCATTTGCTGACTGAGTGTGTACAACAAATGCTTTACACTGTCCTCTGATACTGCCTTACTGCTCGACCAAGCTACCACTTTGGAGAGTAAGGTTATATCTAACTTTAGCCTCTGTCAACCCTCTGGGGACTGTGGACTCTGTACACCCTGAACCTTACTTAGGTGCAGTATATACAGAGCCACTTTCCTACAGGGGGGAGCATGAGCCCATGCCAATGTGGGGTGCCACCCCAAAACAATATTGCATGAATACAGACCCTACTGTCTAGTGGGCTTTCTGACCCCAGAGCAAAGTTATTGGGTAATCGTCCCATCCATCCCAGTGGGTGGCAGAAAGGCTGCCCGCTTTTTTTTTTGGGGTGGAGGCATGGCCATGCCCATGGAATACAGCCCCCACCCATATATTTAAATAACAAATCCCTGGTGTCTAGTGGGCTTTCTGCCCCCCCCCCGGGGACAGGAAGATTGTGGTAATCACCCCCCCCAGGGTGCAGAAAGACTGTCAGCACATTTATTTGGGGTGAGGGCATGGCCATGCCCATTGTGGGCATTGCTCACCCCTGTATTATTTTTTAAAAGCTTTCCCTGGTGCCCAGTGGGCTTTTTGCCCGGGGGGGGCAGATCTGGGGTTATTACCTTCATCCACCCCTGGGGAGGCAGAAAGACTGATGCCCCATTTACTTGGGTAGGGCATGGCCATGCCCATGGTGGCAGCACTCACCCCTATATATTTTTAAACAAAAACCTTTCCCTGGGGTCTAGTGGGCTTTCTGCCCCCCACCCCCAACAGGAGGGAAGATTAGTGGTAATTACCAACATCCACTCACAGGGGGTCAGAAAGGCTGATGTCCCATTTAGTTGGTGTGGGGCATGGTCATGCCCATGGTGGGCAGCACTCACCCCTATATTTTTTTAAACAAAAACCTTTCCCTGGGGTCTAGTGGGCTTTCTGCCCCCCCCCCCCCTAGGAGGGAAGATTAGTGGTAATTACCAACATCCACTCACAGGGAGTCAGAAAGGCTGATGTCCCATTTAGTTGGTGTGGGGGCATGGTCATGTCCAAGGTGGGCACCCTCCACCCCTATCCTATATTTCTTTTTTTTTTAAAGCTTTCCCTGGTGTCTAGTGGGCTTTCTGCCCCCTGGGGGGCAGGTTGGGGTAATCACCCCCATCCCCCACCCCAGGGGGGGCATAAAGACTGTCAGCTCTATTATTTGGATGGTGGAGTTGGGGGTTGGGGGCATGGACATGCCCATGGTAGGCAGCCCCCTTCCCTATATGTTTTTAAAACAAAAATATCTCCCTGGCGTCTAGTGTGCTTTCTGCCCCCCGGGAAGAAAAATCAGGGGGAATTACTCCCATCTGCTCCCCGAGGGGGACAGAATAACTGATGCCCCATTTAGTTGGGGAGGGGACTTAGCCATGAATGGTGGACAGCTGCTACCCCTATATTTAAGAAAGAAAAGCTTTCTCTGGTGTTTAGTGTGCTCTCTGCACCCCCCAGTGGCCTCTCAGGGGTAATTACCGGGGGCAGAAAGACTGATGCCCAATTTAGTTGGGGTGGGGGCATGGTCATGTCCATGGTGGGACAGCACCCACCCCTATATATATATATTTGTTTAAAAAAAAAAAGCTTTTCCTGGCAACTAGTGGGCTAACTGGCCCCCATGGGTAGAGATCAGGGAAAATTACCCCCACCCTCCCCCTGGGGGGCAGCAAGACTAATGCCTCATTTAGTTGGGGTAGGAGTATGGCCATGTCCATGGTAGCAACCCTCACCCCTATATTTTTTAAACAAAAAGCTTTCCTTAGCATTTAGTGGGTTCTGCCCTTAAGGGGGCATATTGGGGGTAATTATCCCATCTGCCACTGGGGGCAGAAGGACCTATGTTCCATTTAATTTAGGTTGGGGCATGGCCATGCCTAAGGTGGCCAGTCTGCACCCCTGTATTTAAAAAAAAAGCTTTCTCTGGCACCTATTGGGCTTTCTGCCCCTCCCCGTGGTTAGATCAGGAGTAATTACCCCCATCCGCAATCCCAGGGGCGCAGAAAGACTGAAATTATTAAATGTGTTGAGGGGAGCACAAGGCCTTGCCTAAGGGGCTGCTTCTCCCATTCCTGGTGCCTAGTGGGTGGAACCCTGCTTGGGAATCTCTCTCCTGTGGTGATCAACAAGCAGGGATCCACTGAGAAGAGGTAGCATTGGAAAGTAGAGATTCTCTACTTTGCAACACTACCCTTTTTCAAAGAATCAGTGCCCAGGGGGCTGAGATATGCCTCCGAGCACTGATATTCAGTGAAAGTAAAATGAGCTCACCGGCTAGTTTTATTTTCACTTTGCTGTAATGACGCCAGGGCGCCCTGCGTGCTGATTGTAATAACAGAAAGAAAAAAGAATCAGGCTGCTCGGGAAGGTCTTCCCAAGCATGCGGTTGTAAAAAAAAAAAAAAGGGCATCAGAGGAGCCTTTAAATGCCTCCCAAGTGTCATCCAATGGCCGACACACGCACTGGGGTGGTAGTGCGAGTGTTGGCCATTTGCCGACACCAACACTTAAAAGATTAAGCCATTGTCTGGTTTAGTTGAGCCCCCTTCAAGCATTGTCTGCGTGGGCTGTCCATTACAACTTGAAACAGTCCAAGACTTAGCACAGATATTCACATTCTATCAGTGGCAGCTTCCCACTGCCAGAAAGCAGCAAAAGAAAGGAAAAAATTAAAGGCTAATAGCTATTATCATTTTATTTTGTCCTCCTGCTGTGGCAGTGCGGTGAGGGGGCGGGGTGGAGTTTCAGGGGAGAATTGGTAGAACCCTCCTGTGCGCAGTGACTGTTTGTTCGGCCCTCTCAGGCCGCCCAAAACAGTCATGCGCACACCTCTCTTCTCCATGCAGGCTGCATTACAGCCTGCATGGAGAACATGCACACCCAACCAGCCCCTGGCTGAGCGCCATGACCAATCACAACGCTGTATTGCAGCGTTGTGATTGGCTTAGTGGTGGGGACCTGGCAGCCTGCTTCCTGTTCCGACCTGGAGTCGGACACAGGCAAACAGGAGAGAAGACACGAAACTCGACGGCAGCAAGGTAAGTGTTATTTTTTTAATGCAGCCCGCGCCTCCCCCTCCTCAGCGAGCCGTGCCGGCCACCCCTGCATTCTATATGTATATGTGTTGCATTGGTGAGGAAGCCTAAAAAGTTACTTCTTTCAGGTACGATTTTGCTATCACATGGCGGCTGCTGGCAACTGCAACCTCCCCGGTTTTATAGTATGCTTCCACCCAGAGATGTTTTAAGGCATGGGCAAAGTGGGCCATTGGCCATGGCTCCCACTTTCAAAGGTCCTCTGGTAAAGCAATTATTTTCCTGCTCTAGCACACCTTTGTCAATTTCTCTTTCAGAACCTCTCTCTGCTTATCTCTCTGACTGTCCCTAACTTTTGTCTTTTTTAGGACTTTTAGGATCATGGAAAGACTTTTAACTGTTTTTTAAGCAATAGATAAAAAATAATTCAATATTGTTTGGCATCATGGAGATTTGAACGAGCAGAAAATATGCACTTATTCAAATTTATTCCGCATGGGGACCCCAAAATTTTCCGTGGCCAGGGCTCCGATAATCCTTAAGATCACACTGCTTCCACCAGCTCCCCTACTGCATCATCAATATCACACACACAAAAAATAAAGTAATAATATCGCTGCCTGCCCATGCTTTGTCTCCCGTTTGCAAACTCGCAGACCCCTTTGCCATTTAGCTGGTTTTCATTTCCTGACTTCTATCTCCATCTGCCGAGAGATAGGTAGCATTACATCCTTGAGGATAAGTATTTACTAATGCTAACTGTATTTCAAGCTATCATAGCGGTGACTTTTTTCAATAAGCAATAAAATTTTCTGTTTCCTTAATAATTTACCAATTTGGAAAATTAGAGTCCACTTAAATCAGGATAGAAATATGCACTTGCGCAACAGCAAAGAACAGACTTTAAAGTGTGACTGGGCTTCATCGTGTTTTAAAAGTGAAGTACCTGTTAGTCTATTGCTCATTATTCAGCAGGCACATTCTCTGCTTCTTACGGGGCCTCCTCTTTACTCTCAATATAACGCTTCCCCTCTGGTCTTTCGGGGGGAGAGACACGGGTGGGAGGGGGGGGAGATCCATCCGAGGCTCCACACTTTGGCTTTAGAGCTGGTATCATAACCACAACAATTTTCCGAGACGAAATTTTCCTGGTTGTCACTGGCTGCAGTATTGCCATTATTAGGCAAAATGTTTTGAAGAAAATCACCCCCTTATAGATGTATATTAAGGGCCATATTTATTATAACCCAGTTTGCGTCGCTCTTGCCCCATGCAATGTGGGGCAAGAGCAACGCAAATCTTAAGACAGATTTATGAAGCCACGCAAAGTCACTTTGCGTGGCTTTGAGTGACTTTAAAAACCTAGAGTAACGCAACGCAGCGCAAATCGCTGTGCTGAGTTACTCTGCCTTGGGTAGGCGTTCCATGGGTGTTGCGTGGGTGTTCCCATGAAACTACTATGGTTTTTGACGCATTCCCAGATTTACAAGAATGCACCAAAAAGATACACCTCACCAGGTGAGGCACAACGAGGAGAAATATCTTTGTTTCTCCTCGTTACTTCCTGTTTCAATGTGTGCTGCATTCTGCAGAACACAGATAAAGAGAAAACAGCATCTCAGGATTGTTTTTGTGCAGGAAAGTGCTCCTTCCTGCACAAAAACAATCCTGCCCACATCGCAAGCACCCTAGCACCATGGTACAAGATGCCTTCGTTGGTGCTAGGCAGCCAAAATGGCGTCAGTGCAAGGGATAAGGACAGCAATGTGCCCAATTCAATAAATACACCGCATTCCTGCCCTTTCTCTGTGATGCAAGGCAGCGCTGCAGGTGACTTGCTGCGCTGTCCTGCACCACAAAACCATAAATATGCCCCTCAGTTACTTACAGTAAGTTTAAAAGGGCGCATATGAATCAAAGAAAGAGTTACACAGACACGTTCTTTAGGTTCCAATGCTGCATACAGAAAGGTAAAAGAGCATTGCAAACCTTAGCATCAGAATATTAGCTGCAGTAGTGCGCCTTTGCAAAATGTTTATCATCAACTAAGTTCTACAGGCATTTCTTGGTGGATTCCGGGATTGCAAATGCACATCAACAACTTTTCGAATACACAGGGCTGGCTTTAGTGCTGGTGGTGCCCAGTGCAACAGTGTTTGTTGCCACAGACCAATGACCACCTCCGGCACAAATTATCTCACTACCACCCTTTAACAGTACCTACACTTCAAGTCTCCATAACCACTCTCTCTCAGATGCATGTAATTAGTTTTATAGCACCACTCATACCAGTGTAGGGTGCGGAAACACTTTACATCATTAGACTTACATAAGACAGAGGGCTACAAGGTGTAGGAGTCACATGTCATCCATACCAGTAGGCAGTATAGTTTAAGAGTACTTGGGGGCATATTTACAAGGGTTTTATCTCCGCTTTTTTTGGCTTTTTAAGCCAAAAAGGCGGAGATAAAACTATTGCCCTATTTACAAGAGGGTGCTAACATGCATAATGCATGTTAGCACCCTTTTTCCCGACGCCTCCCTTTGCATCTCTAATGAGATGCAAAGTGGGCGTCACTGAGCGTATCCCGGATGGACTACCTTGTAAAATATCGCTGATGTTCACATCGCGATATTTACAAGGCAGCTCACTAGGATTTTAGCACACGTTAGATTTTGGCGAAAACGGCGGTTTTCGCCAAAACTAATGTCTGCTAAAATCCTGACTTACCTATGCTTAACATAGGGGCTGGATTATGCTGATACGACCACAGGGTCGTATCAGCAAGGTTATCGCCGTGTTTGCAGGGAACATCGCTGGAAAACCAGCAAATGTTCCCTGCAAAACGGCGATTTCCCCAATATCTCTGGAATTTTCATCGCCCTGGAGAAACGCGTTGTTAATAACGCGTTACCAGGGCGATAAATTCCAGAGATAGACGGCGATAAATAACAAAGCGCTAAGCGCGCTTTGCGTTATTTATCCCCGTCCGTTGTTAATATGCCCCTTGGTTTGGAGAAGCACAAACTCAGAATTTAAAATGTACCACCATGTTTGAGGGTTCTCTTTAACAATAAGAATTGATTTCTACCCAAATGAACCCTTTTTGCAACAACAGGATAATGAAAGGCGGGGAAAAATAACGCTCTAATCAACTCCTTGCAGTTTGCATGTAGCTCTTTGATGACAGTAATAGCTCACCGTTCTATATTAGGCTTTTAATTTATATAAACTGTAAGTAACAAAAGGTTCTCTCCAACACAAGCAGTAACCCACTGACCTCTTTATATAATATGCACTTTGTGATCTTTCTTTGCAACAGGCATATAACCCTCTGCACTACCTTAAGATTAGTTAAAACTTCTACTAGTCAAAACTCCGATCCCTCTCCAGGAAGAACATTAATCATCAGAGTTAGCTTGACATTTTTATTGTTGCCTGAAAATTGCTGGAGGCTATTCTGCCTCATCACCTTATGGGGCGCGCACGCGCTCTGAACTCACTCCTGGTTTTAATAAATACATTGTTTACGTCATTGTAAATGTGACTGAGCAGCCCATTTGACATTTATATAAGGGTTGTATTACATGCAAGGTGATTGGTTAACTGTGATAATTATTTTACAAAGGCATTCTACTGCGCTTAATTGTCTGATACTATGGACTTCGTTTGACTGTACTGTTTTTTTTAAAAATTGTGTCAGGGGGTTGCTTTTCCACGAAACGTGCCCTGTGGCTAGGATTTATGCACAGCTCTTGTGATTTACAGTGGTTGATTCTTTTAGAGCTCTGCTCTCAAATCTATTAATTCATCACGCTACATATATTCATATTAAGTCCTAATTATTATTTTCTGTCACTTTTGACACACCGTAATAAGCCAAATATGTTATTTTTCCTGTTGAAATTTTAAACTATATTTAGCATACGAAAAGGGAACTCAAAGTGGCAGCGAGTTGACCCCAGCACCGAGGAAAAATGAAGATGGTATTTTTCGTGATAAAATATTTACAGATTATGAGTTGACACGTTTCATTATGTGGTAAATTATGCAACATCAGTATTCTTTTTAATTTTTTTCTTAAAGTGCCAAGTTGTTCACAATTTTATGTCTCTAGCCCTACCCCGCATATATTTTCTTCAGGTATGAAAGAAAGTGAGGTATATTTTACCTTCTTCTGTCACATCTTTTTCCAATTCAATGATCATTTTGACAGACACATTGGGCCTCATTTACAATATTTTTATGCACCCAGCAAGCCTTCTAGCTGCGCTGCCCTGCGTCAAAAGAAAAGAGCAGGAATACGCTGTATCTACAAGATAAGGCGCATTCCTGCCCTTTTCCCCAGCGCTGGCGCACAATGGGCCAGCGCAGGCACCCTTGCGCCATAGTGCAAGGGTGTCTGCGTTGCAGAGGTGATTGTTTTTGTGCAGGAAGGGACACCTTCCAGCACAAAAACAATCACAAGAGGTTTTTTCCTCTTTTTATGTGTTCTGCAGAATGCAGCACACACAGAAAAATGAAAAACGAGGATAAGTAAAGGTATTTCTCCTTGTTGCGCCTATCTTACGCCTTCCCTGGGGAGGCGTAGGAATCTGACGCATTCCCAGGTTTACAAAACCTTGTAAATCTGGGAATGCGTCAGGTTCAATGGATGTTGCATGGGAACACCCACAGCAACACCCCTGGAATGCCCCTTTCACACAGAGTAATGCGTGAAAGGGGGCCATATTTACAAGGCCATGAAAAGCCACGCAGGGTGGCATTACGTGGCCATGTAAATATGAGCAGGCACACTGCGCCACCGGTGCACCAAAAAAAGTGATGCACAGGGGGCGCAAGGGGCTTGTCAATAAGCCACATTGTATTTGCAAAAGTGGCACTGCGAGAATTTAGTTTTCAGATGCCCAGTTCACAAAAGTAACATCTCAGTAATTGCATGCTTGACCCACTGATGATAGTCTCAGCAGAGAAGCTAAGATCAGAACTAGCACCACGTCTGCACTATATGGTCCGCTAGTAAAGAGTTATCTTGTTTCTATGACAGCTGGATGAGTCTAGAATACCATCTAACTAAGCCCGCTCACCCTGTGGCGTAACGAAACTTGAGGGGGCCCCCCTGCAAAGCACATGGAGGGGGCCCCCCCAGCGGCCCGGCCCACCACTTACCACTTTGCCCCACCGACAAAAATAAGCAGTCACCTCAAGCTGCATTTTCAGCACTTATCTGTGCATACTTGGAACAGCAAATATAAATAGAAAGCACTTTTATTGTGTTTAGGGCTGCCTGAATGATGAGATCCATGACTGATAATTAAAGGGAACAAAGACAGAAAAGTCACATTACAAATGAATACATACTTTTTTATTTATAACCCTATTTAGTGCCAAGACGAGGTCTTTCCAGGCTCTTTAAACACATGGCTGGCATTTTTTCTTTTGGCAACCCTACTTTATATTCCTTTTCATGAAATGCATTCTCAAACTACAGCAGTAAATGTCAATTTCAAATGCAAGGAATAGGCAGAGTGGGGGCCCAGGGGATACTGGAACCAGAAAAAACTAAGCCTCTGTAATTAGTTTACAAAGGTATGTTGACTGTGCACCTCAGATAGAGCATACAGCTGACTGTTGTGGTGCACTGTAGCACCCAACAACACTTTTCGATAATGTACATCACACGCAGACATGTAATAGTGCACACTGGGTAGAGCTTATATAGCACATAGCTCAGAAATACCATATAGCTGGATGGCACGCAGCTCCCAAGAGCATTGTAAGTAGTTTAAAACACACGCAAGCATTGAACAGAACGCACTGGACAGACCTTGCATACACCCCACATAGCGGGCCCCGAAGAGCACTTTTCAATAGCATGGAACACACACAACAGTCCAACACAACACATTAAATAGAACATTATGCTTACATCTAACTAAGCACAGACATGGCATTTGGGCCGTGGGCCATATTTTCCATAGAATGCAGTATATAAACATAAATAACGTAACATAACATGTAATTGCTGCGCCTATAGTAGTGTAGCTCTATCTATAACTTGGACATCAGAATGTGCTACAACAAAGACTATGATGCTGGGCTGGTAAACAGGAGAGAAGAGAGGGGCAACCCATCTTCACTATTGAGAGGCTCAGAAGCGCACCATTTAATTTATGAGGCAGGCCGCCTAGCCGAAGGACTAATATGAGGCAACTGGTGCACCCATGCTGCAGCTGCGCACTGCAACTACTGCACTGATGGCCCAAACTCTACGCCACTCTACTCTATGCCACTGCACTCTACTCCACTGCAGTCTACTCTGCACCACTCCGCACCACTCTAATCTGCGTCACTCTACTCTACACCACTGCACCAATGCAGTCTGCGTCAATGCAGTCTATACCACTTTACTCAAAACCAATCCAATCTATGCCAATCTACTCTGCACCACTGTACTTAATGCCACTTCAGTCTAGGCCACTTTACTCCACTCTGCAACACTCCACTCTTTGACGCTCTTCTCCACTCTATGTCACTCTATGACACTACCTGCGCCATTCCACTCTACGCCATAACACTCTACGCACTGCAGTCTACTCTGCACCACTCCACTCCACTCTGTTCTGCACCACTCTACACTGCACCACTCTACACCACTGTACTCTACGCCACTTCACTGTATGAAAATTACTCAAAACCAATGCACTCTAAGCCACTGCACTCTATGCCAGTCTACTCTTCACCACTGTGCTTAATGCCACTTCACTCTAGGCCACTCTAATCCACTCTACAACACTCCACTCTATGATGATCTAATCCACTTTATGCCACTCTGCGACACTACTCCACTCTACGACACTCTATGCTACTCCCTCTACGCCACTTCATGCCATTTTACTCCACTATATTCTACACTACACTCCAGTCTACTCCACTACTCTACTCTATGCCACTACACTCCATGCCACTCTACTCAACGTCACTACTCCACTCTATGCCATTTCATTCTACTATACTACTCCTCTCTATGCCACTCTACTCTACAACAATCTACTCTGCTCTACACCACTTTATAACACTGTACTCCACTCTACGCAACACACTCTATGCCACTCCACTCTGCTCTACACCCCTCCACAACACTCAATGCCACTCCACTCTATGACACTCTGCTTTGCTCTAAAATACTCAACTATATGACACTCTAATACACTCTACACCCTTCCAATCTACAACACTCTACTACCTCCATGACAATCCACAACACTATGCCAGTCCACCCTATGCAACTCCATGACACTCCACTCAACTCTACTCTATACCACTCCATGACTCCACGCCACTCCATAACAGCGTACTCTACTCCACGACACTGTGCTTTACGACACTCCAGCAGAAAAGCAACTTGTGCCTTGTCTGTCTAAATGCCCCTCCCATGCTGTGTAGCAAATGGGGAAGGATCAAATGTGAACATTAATCCTACCCAGATAATCTAATTAATCGAATCACTGGCTTAGTGATTTCTCATCAGCCAGAGCTGTCACCCCATTACCATTGGTGTACTCAAAGGGTATGCTATGTGCTTCTAAATGATCCCTACTGAATAAATATAAGCAACTGATAAAGAGCCCTTAAATGTCCATTCTCCTGTGAAAAACGAAATATCGAATCCAATGCTTAATTTGAGCCTGTGGTTTCCAGCACCAGAAGTAAATTGTCAGCACCTGCACGTATGACCGTCTGCCCCATGGCAGAGCGGGTGGCTGAAATAGGGATGACCACAACAGCAGCCGGCCATTAATTCAATATACGTTAACAATGATTAATAACTGCCATGCAAGCCATTCTTCGAGCTTTGGGGGCCGGGAATAGTATGAATTGTAATACCTGCAAAAGTGTGAGGGTTAGTAGTTGTCTTGGTACTGTCATTGGCAGCAACAATGGATAGTTTAAGTTGCAGTAGCCTTCTGGCAAGGGCCCTGGCACCTAATTGTTCACAAATTAAGCACTGCATGTGAACCTTAACTATACGGGGGCCAGATGAGACCAAGCAGTACAGGAAGGCATATGCCTGAAAACACCACTGCGCTGTACCCACATTTTGGGAAAAAAGGCCACCTCGCACATTATAACTTCTTCATGATACTAAATAGTACCTGTAAACAAGTTCGTATTGCTTTATTCGTAGAATGACTTCCTGCTCTTCGTGTCCTCTAATTACTAATCAGGGATAATTGACGCAGATGTAGAAGCCCTGTAAAAATGCTTTCCATTTGTATTTGCTGTTTGAAGTATGTGCCAATAATGCCGTTTTACTTCTCTAAGCGTTTAACTCTTTGTCGGGGGTGTAGTCGCATGGGCTCCCTCCAAGTAAGCTATCAGCCACGGAAAAACGCCTCGCCAGCCACAGGAAAACGCCTCGCAATGTGTTTCCTTTTAACTTCCTTATTTCCTCACCAAAACCATCTCTCGCAATTAAAAACATTTAAAACCTGGTGAAGAATATTCCTTCACCAAACTACGAGTGCAGCCATGAGTTTCTATGCTGTGGCCGAGCTTCCATCGGTTTTAATCTGAGAACAGAAGACAATCTAAAGGCGCGCTAGTGGCAGCCAGCAGGTAATGATCATGCCCGAACACAAACAATAAAAACAAGATAACATTGCAATATAGACAAAAGGGAAAACCTTTTAAACCAATGAAATTATGGGTTATGACCGGCAAGGTTAGCATTGGCAATAATTAAATTAAGGCCACACCAGTCCGTCCTGGGCCGCATGGTCCCTCTCAGCCACCTCACACCTCAAGCGCATTTTAAATTGCGCAAAGTGGCATGCACATGAGAATGACCAGCACCACCATAGTATGCTCCACCCTAAGGGTGAAGACCGCGCAGACGCGGCCGCGCACCAGCCGCCCCCAGTGGAAATCGCACATCTAATTGTCACTGTTTCCTGAATTATGCGCCGTCAATTTTTGCAAAGTGCCCTGCTAAAATACAGTATAAACATAGGTGCCAAGTTTTCAGATTGCTTATGTGTGACATTTTCATAATTTTAGTGAAATTATGAGTGACATTCAACGACTATGAGTGACACTTTCTCGCGAGCAAAATCAGGCAATGAAGACGAGGGAAACATATAAGTATCAGCAATTACACCCATTTGAGCAGCGAGAAACTCTAAATTCTTACAATTGCGGCAAAGCCTTTCATGGCAATGAGGACACATTAGAAGGAAGTTTGCAGGGGGCTGTGAGCCACTAGCTTAGCCTGACAAGACATCAATAGTGGATCAACACTATGTAGCAGGCACCAAGTAAATTTTGGAGGCCAGTCCGTCTGAAAATATACTGAGATTAAGAAAAGCATGCCTCGGGCTCTCAGTACAACATGGCTAAAAAATGGAATGGTGGCGTAGTAGGGTAATATAGGATGAAGAGCTGCAGACAGTCCAGTCCTGAGCTATCAGAGAGCTCACTTGTGTCTGTCAGTCAGACTGGAAAAGAAACACCCCCCACTCCAGGGCGTCACTGGGACAGAAAATAAACCTGGGCAGCAGACTAAAAGTGCCCCCCATTTAGCAAACTTGAAAATTAAAATTGGCCCACATTTGCAAAGCAGTTTTGAACACGCTCTATAGTTTTTTGCAATGTATAGAAAAGACTGCATGCATCTAGGCTTGCTGCAAGTAATCTTTGTTGCATTATGAGGGAAATCAACAGTAATACCTGGTGCACTAGCCACAAACAGCCAAATGAAATTAGCCCACACACTGACTGGTCATATGATCTATCCTTCGGGGCCTGGCAGATGGTGCCTCAAGGAAAAAGAAAGCTGCTGCCCGCAAACTCCATTGATTTCCAAGATAGAGACTCCCTCATTTAAGCTGCGGGCAAGGTTTGGTAATTATATGAGGGAGATAAACAGTAAAACCTGAAGCTGCACAGCAGACCTAGTAGGCCCTGAAACAGTCAAAGAAAGTCAGCTCATATGAGGACCTGTGACAGTAACATGCATACTTTGGGAAAGCATTGCACTTGCAACAGGCACACCCAAAAAAAACAAATGGTGCAGCCAAAAGCCAACACTATAAAATGTTCCTTCCAAGAAAACCTCCTCCCCTCTTTTAATTGTGTGCCGCCTCTTGAGATCATGTGAATCAGCGCACTGAATGTAGTCTTGGTTCTATGAACCCAAAAGACGGCCCAGTTAGTCCAAATCACTTTTGCAGATATGTGGCCTATACAATTATGCATCCCTCAGAATCGGCTGTTATTATTGGTGCAGAAAAACTATGCTCCATTTCTACATCGCTTTTCTAAAGCACAGACTTATTTCCTAGCCAAGTGGATTCTCTGCACACTACGTGATTATTCCCTGCCCGACACTTGGCAAGGTACGTAATTGTGCCTAACTAACATGAGGCTTAACTAAAAATGACATTGCCATGAAGTAAGTGGTAAATGAGACATAATAGCTGCAGCCCTCTGGCACTACGATACAAGCCAGCAGGAGGTGTGAACTGCTTGGCTCATGCGTTCACACTATAGATAAAATACCATTAAATCTAAGATGACTGAAGCTCACCTGACCTTGATGGACCGAGTCTTCCGGAGACAGGCTTTGTTCGTGTGCCAGCTATTCCACATGAATGTGGCTGACATCCTTCTCTGCAAAAACAACAATTGATGGACAGAATGCAGAACAATGTCATACATTCACCCCAGTACAGAGATCTGGGCCTAAATCCATCGTTTTTTTGCTCACCATGCCATTCCAGTTTGAACCCAGCCGTATGCAAATCAGTCTTGACCCTGTGCCCCATGGGAACAGTCCAGCCCGAACTGCCAGGCCAGGTCTTTCCTGGACTGGAAACAAGCATCCTAGGACTGGTTTCGGGGTTTCACCCCTCTTTAGCCAGGATAGCTTGATTCCAGTGGCATGGAGAGCATGGGACCCACGTCTGGGCATACCCGTCCCACTCGGGGTGACAAATGCAAAAACAACAATTGATGGACAGAATGCAGAACAATGTCATACATTCACCCCAGTACAGAGATCTGGGCCTAAATCCATCGTTTTTTTGCTCACCATGCCATTCCAGTTTGAACCCAGCCGTATGCAAATCAGTCTTGACCCTGTGCCCCATGGGAACAGTCCAGCCCGAACTGCCAGGCCAGGTCCTTCCTGGACTGGAAACAAACATCCTAGGACCAGTTTCGGGGTTTCACCCCTCTTCAGCCAGGATAGCTTGATTCCAGTGGCATGGAGAGCATGGGACCCACGTCTGGGCATACCCGTCCCACTCGGGGTGACAAATGCAAAAACAACAATTGATGGACAGGATGCAGAATGAAACTGGTCCCAGGATGCTTGTTTCCGGTCCAGGGAGGACCTGGCCTGGCAGTTCGGTCTGGACTGTTCCCATGAGGCACAGGGTCAAGATAGATTTGCATATGGCTGGGTCCAAACTGGGGTGGCGTAGTGGGCAAAAGAAGGATGGATTTAAACCAGATCTTTTGACTGGGGGAGAATGTTTGCATTGTCAGCATTCCGTCCATCATTTGTTTGCTGTAACACTTTTCGCCCTAAGTGGGATGGGTATGCCCGGACGTGGGTCCCTTGCTCACTGCGCCACTGGATTCAAGCTAGCCTGGCTGAAGAAGGGTGACATACCCTGAAACCGGTCCCAGGATGCTTGTTTCCGGTCCAGGGAGGACCTGGCCTGGCAGTTCGGTCTGGACTGTTCCCATGAGGCACAGGGTCAAGACTGATTTGCATATGGCTGGGTCCAAACTGGGGTGGCGTAGTGGGAAAAAGAAGGATGGATTTAACCCAGATCTTTTGACTGGGGGAGAATGTTTGCATTGTCAGCATTCCGTCCATCATTTGTTTGCTGTAACACTTTTCGCCCTAAGTGGGATGGGTATGCCCGGACGTGGGTCCCTTGCTCACTGCGCCACTGGATTCAAGCTAGCCTGGCTGAAGAAGGGTGACATACCCTGAAACCGGTCCCAGGATGCTTGTTTCCGGTCCAGGGAGGACCTGGCCTGGCAGTTCGGTCTGGACTGTTCCCATGAGGCACAGGGTCAAGACTGATTTGCATATGGCTGGGTCCAAACTGGGGTGGCGTAGTGGGCAAAAGAAGGATGGATTTAACCCAGATCTTTTGACTGGGGGAGAATGTTTGCATTGTCAGCATTCCGTCCATCATTTGTTTGCTGTAACACGACATCCTTCTCTGAGCACACCCCTTTGATGGGTGGCTGACTGTCTGGCAGCGTGGTTGCTGGCCTTTGTATTTCACAAGCGCTGTGGCTGTGCATGAGTGTCCTCGATACCGTCCGTTTAATTTGCCTTTGCACCATAATAGTTTCCCTGCTGCCTCAACATGTGATCATTTTTGTCCCCTATGCCAGACAGTGCTTGTTCCGCTGCTCCGATTATTTTTTTTTTTCCTGGTGCCTGTGGCACGGCATTTGTGCTTACCGTGCAAACAGGAGTTTACTCGCAGCCCCTACCAGAGGCACTATGCCACTGAATGTTTTCCTTGTCCCGCACCACTGCTTGTTTTTCCTGTCGGCTGTTTTTCCCCTGCCTGTGTCAGTGCTTGCCTACCTGCCCCCTTGCTTGTATTTCTGCTCCCTGTGCTTGTTTGTCGCTCGGAGGAATTGGTGGAAAGGTCGTTCGAAACTCGCAAAACACGCCAGCCCAGAGAGAGCCTTGTATTATCTGCCTGGCAAAAGGGCACACACCAGAGGCCAGGGAAAGGGAGGAGGAGTACATCCAGGATCAGTCAGAATCGGCACAAAGTGGGGCTGGGGTGATTAAGAGGACCATCAATGAGGGAGTGATTACACCTATCTTAGAAGAATAGCACAGCCCAGGCCATGAGCACAGAACTGAGAAACCGTCAGTTTAATTTGCCTTTGCAGCATAATAGTAGCAGCTGCAGCGGCTCCACGGGCAGGTGGACATCGGTCTCCAGAGTGACTGCTAGACCAACGGCCTCGATGAGGAGCCTCCAAGTAGCCTGGTCCGGTCAGTCACAGCAGTGCACCATGACGAGAGGCACAGGCGGCGGTGCTAGTATTGGCGGCTTTAAAAACGAAACTTTCAAACATAACTTCCGCCCGCTCGCACCGCCCAGGTTATGACTTAATTTTCTGGCTCGGGCGGAAAATGAACAATGTTGCAAACGCCCCAGTGAGAGCACAGCTGAGCCAGCCTGGCCGGTCGGAGCGACCGGAACCACCTCCTGGCAGATGATGATGTGTATTAAACACCAGTTGCACTGCACAGTGAAGTAAGTGGTAGCTGGCTGCGCGGCTGCGAAGGGGGCCCCTGGAGCGCGGGGGCCCCTCCGCACCGCGGGGTCTGCGGGGGCCTGTGTTACGCCCCTGCGCCCACCTGCTCTTTGGTGATGTCCTTTCAGAGTGCACTTAGGGGCATATTCACAAGGAGCTGTCGCCAAATTAACGGCACTTCATCGCAGCCAAAGTCGTGATAAATGTACCCCCCCATTCACAAGCCGGTGTAAACAGCCCACAGCACCAGTTTACCCGAGATAGCAGCCACAAAAAATATCGCCACAGAGGACCCACGCAAATATCGCTAATGAGATGCAGAGTGGGCGTTCCCGTGTGAAAAGTCGAGACAACATCACACCTCAACATTCACAACGACCAGCCACATCGGCGATAAGAACACAAAACAGGCGATGAGGTGCGGTAGCCGCAGGTATTTAACATTTGCCTCAAGCAGGTGTAAAGAAGGACGTCCACCTGCAGTAGGCAATGGAGTCCCGCACACAGCCATACCCGAAGAACAAATGACGCCATGGAGCTACTCCACATGCAGCTCGGAGCCCCAACAGGGCCACAACACCCCCCGCCACCACCCCCTGGACCGCCACCCCCCCCAGAACCCAGACCCGCTTGTAAGAAACTGGCTCTATATATACTGCACCAAAGTGAGGTACAGTGTGTATAGAGTCCAAGAGTCCCCAAAGGTAGGCAGAGGTTAAAGTTAGATAGAAGCTTACTCTCTAATAGTGGTAGCTTCGTCGAGCAGTAAGGCAGTATCAGAGGACAGTGTAAAGCATTTGATGTACACACTCAGTCAGCAAATGAATCCACACACTCAAGAACTGAACTCTAGGCCAATTGTTTTGTATAAAAAATATACTGTTGTTTTATTTCTAGAACCAAGCAAGCCTGGCACAGGTAAGCATAAAAATACTTTTCAGTAGTAAATTACTTGTATGAACACAGTTCAAAATTGCAGTGAAACTTGTACTGGTTTTGGTTACAGTTTTAAGTAAGCAGTTTGCAACACATTGCAGGTAAAGTACATTCAATTGAATGGGCTTTTTAAGTAAAATGCAGTTAATTACTTTTCAGATTACTTTTGCTAACACAGGACTGGATCCTAGATTCAGCCCTGGGACATTTCCTGAAAACAGGTGAGTAAATGCGTTTTGGTTAAAGGTACGATTTTTAAAGAATATTATTGCATTTCAAAAGTTGACACTTAGAAACTTTTTCACCTAGAACCACCAATGTTATCCTATGGAAGGAAATTCAATTCGCAGGTAAGTTACTTTAACGTTACTTTTGTAATCTAGTGCTGGGCTCCTAGATTCAGCACTGGGACATTTACTTAAAACAGGTAAGTAATTACGTTTTCGTAGTTTGTACGATTTTTAAAGAATATTATTGCATTTCAAAAGTTGACACTTAGAAACTTTTTCACATAGAATCACCAACGTTATCCTATGGGAGGAAATTCACTTAGCAGGTAAGTTAGGTTTTCGATACTTTTTCTTACTCAGTGCTGGATCCTAGATTCAGCACTGGGACATTTCCTGAAAACAGTTGAGAAAATGCGTTTTGGTTATTCGGCTGATTTTTAAGGAATATTTGCAGTTTTCAAAAGTCAACACTAACTTTTTGGAAGAAAAAGTGTCAATGTTATCCTATGAGGAAAAATGAGTTATCGGTTTTGAGGTA
This sequence comes from Calotriton arnoldi, assembly GCA_963921515.1. NCBI lineage: Eukaryota > Metazoa > Chordata > Amphibia > Caudata > Salamandridae > Calotriton > Calotriton arnoldi. Next base: position 254,081 of record CAWUFW010004930.1, on the reverse strand, counting down.
AGTAATCGGTCTTTTGAGTTAGGGTTCTGGGGTTAGACTCAGGGGTCTCCCAGGGTCAGTGATGCACTGTTGTTGCACCCTCAGCGGCACTAGGGCAGCCGGTTGCAGAGTGTTGAGGCCCAATGTTATCCTACAGAGGATAGGGGGACTCCGGTTGGTGGCTGCTGGCAAGCAGGCCACGGGGTTGTGGGAGCAAAGCTCCTAGGGTTAAGCTCAGGGCACGTTGGGGACCAAGTTAGCAACAAAGGGGCACCCTCAGCGGCACTAGGGCGGCTGGGTGCAGGGTGCTGTTTTGAGGTCGGGTGCCCTGTTGATTTCAATGGAGATTCTCCGGGACAAAGAAACACTGCAGGCTCGGGGACGAGGATCTTCCAGGAGCTACCACCACTTCGAGGGGTAAGTTGGGATGTAGAGGGTTGGTTAGGCACCGTTGGTTTGGGCACACAAGGCCGTGGGGCGTCGGGTGCAGGGGTGCCTTGGGACGTCAGATTTTCTTACCCGCTCTGGTCGCGGTAGGGGTCCTCTGGATTGAGGCTGCAGGTGTCGTCAGGAGGCTTGAGGCAGGTCAGGGGTCGCCGGATCTCGGGTCAGGATCGCCGGGGGGACCTCCTCTGGGTATTTGCCCACTCGAGCTCGGGGCGGATTCGGCGGGTGCAGAGTGTGCGGGATTCGCGGTTCCTGGCTGGCACCAGAAGCTGCAGTTCAAACTCGTCCGGTGTTCACGGGGGAAACAGCTTGGAAAGTGGAGGCAGGCAGGTCCTCCGGGGTTTTTGAGGTTGCTGTCCGCTGGACACGCCGGGGTTTTGCAGGAGCAGGTTCGAGGGGAGACAGGCCTGTAGGGCTGGGGCCAAGTCATCTGCAAGATGGCGAGCACTGGAGAGTGGGCTTCACCTCGCCTCCCCCACCTGAGGGGTGGAGTTGGCAGAGGTGGGCACACCTCCTGGGCTGGCTAGTTTTTCCTGCCTGTCTTCCCGCCAAAAGGGAGGGAGACAGGAAGGGGGCCCGCTCCTGGTAGCAGGAGAGGCTGGGGAGTCGCATTACAAAGGCTGCCAGGCCTTTGAAGCTCCCCTGCCACAGATGGCTCTTCCTGGCCTGGGGAGGTGTGTACACCTCCGCCCAGGAAAGGCTTTGTTTCTGGGCTCAGGAGCATAGGCTCCCACCCTAGGGGTCCAGAAACATGTCTCGTGGTGGCAGGCTGGTGTGTACCAGTCAGGGAACCCACCAGAGGCTGGTCGTTTTCAGGGGGCATCTCAAGGATGCCCTCTGTGTGCATTTTCATTAAATCTCACACTGGCATCAGTGTGGGTTTAATGTGCTGAGAAGTTTGATACGAAACTTCTCAGTTTTCAGTGCAGCCATTATGGTGCTGTGGAGTTCGAAATGACAAACTCCCAGCACCATATACTCTTAATGGCAGCACTGCACTTACAATGTCTAAGAATGGACTTAGACACTGTAGGGGTACAGGGCTCATGCACCTGAACCCTCACCACTGGTATAGTGCACCCAGCTAGAGGGGTGACTGACCTATGCCAGGGCAGTGGGTTGTAGGCATGGCCCACAGAGGTGTGTGCCATGTCGACTCTTCACTTTGTTCTGCACCAAAACACACAGCCTGCAAAGGCAGTGTGTGTGTGTAAAGGTACAGGGCCTCTAAGGGTGGCACAATAAGTGCTGCAGCCCTTAGAGGTCTTCCCTGGTCACAGTGCCCTGAGTACCTGTGGTACCATTTACCAGGGGCTGACCTGTGGCCAGAGATGCCAATTGGGTACAGTTTTGGGGAAAGAACACAGGCCCTGGGAACCTGATTGGCAGGGACCCAGGGCACATCAAGTCAAAGTGCATCAGTGGTCTGGCAAAAAGTGGGGGGGTTACTGCAACAGAAACCCACTTCCTTTCACCGCACCTCTCCCTGGAACACCACAGAGGCAGCGTAGAGTAAGACAGCGGACCTACCGAAAACGCACCACCCTCACAGACCTAACGCCCGCGGAAGTCATTGCCCACTACAGGCTCAAAAGGACAACCATCCTCCGCATCCTGACGCACATCGCCCACAGGCTGACGGTCCCAACACAGCGGAGAACAAACATCCCTCCGCAGACAAAGCTGCTGGCAGTGCTGCACCTGTTGGCCTCTGGGACCTTCCAACCAACAACTGCCAGAGTCGGAGGGGTCTCACAGCCAGCCCTATCAAAGTTCATCACACCCGTCCTGGATGCCATCCTCAGCTTCATACCCCAGTACCTTCACTTCCCCAACACTGCGCAGGAACAGCTGGAGACTAAGCAAGGCTTCTACGCCATAGCCGGATTCCCGGCTGTGTTGGGGGCAATTGACTGCACACATGTCCCACTTGTGCCCCCTGTGGATACTGCACACCACTACCGCAACAGGAAGCACATGCATTCCATCAATGTGCAGGCAATAGTGGACCACCGGGGAATGTTCACCAATGTCTTCGCCAACTACCCAGGCAGTGTGCATGATTCCTTCATCTTTCGACAGTCCATCATCAACCAGCGCTTCCAGGATGGCACATATGGAACAGGACTGCTCGTTGGTAAGTACCAATTCAACACACCACACATCCCACAGCCACCAATGCACAAGGCACAACTGTGGGGATGCACACGTGACATAATCACATCCGACATGTTAAACTACACGACCCCCTACCAGACACGACTACACCACTCCATGGTCATCCTGGGCTACCCCTGCACCCAATACAAACTCCACATGCACCACAGCCACACAACAGCTGAACCTGTGGAGATGCGGAAAGCGGCCATGATACATGTGAGGTACTGCTCTGCCCCCATGACCCTACCCCTGTCTCCCGCAGGTCAGCGTCCCGTGGTGGTGGGCCCGTGTCAGCCGCTGTGCATCCGGGGCGACTAGCCCTGTGCGACTCGAGTCATCCCCCTTGTAGTTCAGACATTGCATGTCTGTGTGCCTGATGACTGTTGGTGTAGTTGCCAGCACATGCTACTCCCTGAGGGCTGGCTTACACTCACCCCCACACAGCCAGCACAGGCGTCACTGAATTGGTGGGCCTGCTGTTAGACCTGGCACTGTTGGCGTGGGTCTCCCTTCCATTTTTTGCTGTTGCCTCATGTGTTTTTGCTGGTTATAGATGCTTTGGGCACTGTGCCACTGCTATTCAGTGCCACAGTGCAAGTGCTCCCTATGGTAAATTGGTGTATGGATTAGTGATTCCATAATTGGTTGGTTTGGTTTACTTGTCAGACCCTAGTACAGTGCACTGAGTGTGCCCAGGGCTTGTAAACCAAATGCTGCTGGTGGGCTTGCAGCACTGGTTGTGCCACCCTCAGAAGCAGCCTGTAAAAGTGTGTCTCAGGTCTGCCATTGCAGAGCCTGTGTGCAGTCTGGTACTGCCATGTTGACTGGGCAAGTGCACCCACTTGCCAGTCCCTAAACCTTCCCTTTTCTGCATATTAGTCACCCCTATGGTAGGCCCAAGGGCAGGGTGCATTGTAAGTATAAGGTAGGACATACCCTGGTGTGTGTGGCATGTCCTAATAGTGAATTACAGCCATTTTCGTTTTTCACTATTGCAAGGCTACCTGTTCCCCTAGGCCAGAATGGGCAGTTTGATTATTACATCTTATAATCCTAACTGACCCAGGGAACATGGTAGAAAAACGAATTTAGTATGCCTGAACTCAGAATGATAAAATACATCTTTTAGTGAAGTTGGTTTTAACATTCTGTGTTTGAAAATACCACTTTTAGAAAGTAGGTATTTTCTTGCCTAACTATCCAAGCCTGCCTCTGCTAGGTTGTATATTCCTTGTCTGGAGTAAGCCTGGGCGGTGAACTACGCTACGCTCGCGGAGTTTGCGAAGTTTCGGTAACTTCGCGATTCGCGTAGAACGCGAAGTTACCGTGCACTACGCAATTTGCAGCGTTGCGTAGCTGTTTTTCTTCTTCGCGCGCTCAATATACGTTCTCGCGCACGCGGTAACGACCTACCGTGATTCTGCGTTCGCCGACGCGACTTCCTATCCGTTCGCGGGCGCCACGAGATTTGGAATCCGGCCGCACGATCCCGCGAGAGTGTGCGAACGCGAACACGTCATTCGGAGGCGCGATCTGACTTCCGGCGGCAGTGTTGGTAAGATCGCGATCCCGAACACGAAGAAACTACAATCTGGCGAAGAATATATCTCGAGCATCATAAAACCTTCTCGAAAATGATGAATTAGTTCATTTTGCACAAAAACTCCTCAGGTTGTCATTTAGAGATGTAGTTTGGTGAGCAAGGAGTCCTTTTTCTTTTTTCCAAGAGGAAGGAAGTGCCCCTGATTCTCAAACTTCCTGTTCCTGTCCAGCAGGCTCCTCCCAGTGCTTTGTCCATGTGCTGTTCACTTTCATTTGGATTTGGAGCTGGAAGGATCACTTTTTGTGTCTGTCTGCTGCATCATATCATTGGATTGGATTTGAGGACTCTTGGATTTGAGATTTTACAAGTAAGTTGGAGAATTGGTGTACTTGTTTGTTTGATTGGGGCTTGTTTGTACCTACATTTTTTGTGGTATTTCCATAGTTTTTAAAATGTATTGTTGTGGCCTGTAGTTTCGGCAGGGGCCTAGTTGTTTTTCTTTGATTGGAATTTCAGCCAGTAGGCCCGGACTAGAGCCAGAGGTACCCATGGGTGCATGTTTCTGTGGTGTCTGTTGAATTTAAAGTTTAAACATCATGTAGGCCGGGCATCCATGGATGGCATTGGATTGATTTGCAAAATGTGGGTTTTGGGGTGGTATTTTATATTTTTGGGTGTTTGAATAGGCCTTTTCAGGCAGTAGGTAACCCTGGGCGTTCAGCTCGCGGACTTTGGGCAAGTCCGCACTGCGCGACAACGCGGACTTACACTTTTTATCTTCTTCGCGCTCAATGTACGTTTCTGCGCGCGATAACGACAATTTGTGACGATCGCGATGCCGAACACGCAGAATTTACAATCTGGCGAACAATATCTCTCGAGCATCATTAAACCTTCTCGAAAATGTTGATTTAGTTCATTTTGCACAAAAACTCCTCAGGTTGTCATTTAGATGTAGTTTGGTGATCAAGGAGTCATTTTTTTTTGTTTTACAATTTTTTCCAAGAGGTAGCAAGTTTCCCAGAGTCTCCAACTGCCTGGTCCTGTCCTTTGTCTTCACTTTTTGTTATTTTGGGTGGCCTGGCCATGTGGGTGGCGGCCATTTTGTAAAGCCAGGCATTGTGCTTTTGCCATAGGCCTGCATTGTCTGTCTTGTGTTCCTTTTCTTGTTGTTCTGGGTGGCCTGGCCATGTGTTGGCGGCCATTTTGTGTGAACAGCCACTGTGCTTTTGCCATAGGCTTCAAAGCTTGCGGCCTAGTGTGCCAGTAGGCCCGGAGGTAGTCATCCTCATGGGTGCATAAAAACTGTTTCTGTGTTGTCTGTTGAATTGTAACATAATTTAGGCCATGGATGGCATTGGATTGATTTGCAAAATGTGGCTTTTGGGGCGTATTTTATTTTTTGGGTGTTTATTAAATAAATAGGCCTTTTCAGCCAGTAGGTAACCCTGGGCGTTCAGCTCGCGGACTTTGGGCAAGTCTGCACTGCGCGACAACGCGGACTTACACTTTTTATCTTCTTGCGCGCTCAATGTACGTTTTACGCGCGCGATAACGACAATTTGTGACGATCGCGATGCCGAACACGCAGAATTTACAATCTGGCGAACAATATCTCTCGAGCATCATTAAACCTTCTCAAAAATGTTGATTTAGTTCATTTTGCACAAAAACTCCTCAGGTTGTCATTTAGATGTAGTTTGGTGATCACGGAGTCATTTTTTTTTGTTTTACAATTTTTTCCAAGAGGTAGCAAGTTTCTCAGAGTCTCCAACTGCCTGGTCCTGTACTTTGTCTTCACTTTTTTGTTATTTTGGGTGGCCTGGCCATGTGGGTGGCGGCCATTTTGTAAAGCCAGGCATTGTGCTTTTGCCATAGGCCTGCATTGTCTGTCTTGTGTTCCTTTTCTTGTTGTTCTGGGTGGCCTGGCCATGTGTTGGCGGCCATTTTGTGTGAACAGCCACTGTGCTTTTGCCATAGGCCTCCAAGCTTGCGGCCTAGTGTGCCAGTAGGCCCGGAGGTAGTCATCCTCATGGGTGCATAAAAACTGTTTCTGTGTTGTCTGTTGAATTGTAACATAATTTAGGCCATGGATGGCATTGGATTGATTTGCAAAATGTGGCTTTTGGGGCGTATTTAATTTTTTTGGGTGTTTGTTAAATAAATAGGCCTTTTCAGCCAGTAAGTAACCCTGGGCGTTCAGCTCGCGGACTTTGGGCAAGTCCGCACTGCGCGACAACGCGGACTTACACTTTTATCTTCTTCGCACGCTCAATGTACGTTTTCGCGCGCGATAACGACATTTTGTGACGATCGCGATGCCGAACACGCAGAATTTACAATCTGGCGAACAATATCTCTCGAGCATCATTAAACCTTCTCGAAAATGTTGATTTAGTTCATTTTGCACAAAAACTCCTCAGGTTGTCATTTAGATGTAGTTTGGTGAGCAAGGAGTCATTTCTTTTTGTTTTACAATTTTTCCAAGAGGTAGCAAGTTGCCCAGAGTCTCCAACTGCCTGGTCCTGTCCTTTGTCTTCACTTTTTTGTTATTTTTGGTGGCCTGGCCATGTGGGCGGCGGCCATTTTGTTAAACCAGCCACTGTGCTTTTGCCATAGGCCTCCAAGCTTGCAGCCCAGTATGCCAGTAGGCCCAGAGGTAGTCACCATGGGTGCATAAAACTGTTTCTGTGTAGTCTGTGGAATTTTGACATCATTTAGGCCATGGATGGCATTGAATTGATTCAATTGAATTGCGAAATGTGGTTTTTTTGGAGGGTCTGACTATTTCACTTTTTGGGTGTGTTAAATAAATGCCTTTTTGCGTGTGTACTGTGTAATTATAATTGTGTTGTTGTAGTGGTTGTCTAACTTTCCAAAGTGTTTTTAGCCATGTGGATTTTAGTTTTTGCATTAAAGCTGGGTGTGTTTTATAAGGCATCCTTTGTCTGCCCATATATAGGCCTGCTTGAGTTCATTGTTTGCCGTGCCTTGTGCCTGTGAGTCACCATGTTTCTGGGGGCCATTTTGTTGTGGTAGTTATTAGTGTGCTGTTTTTGCCACATAGGCCTGCGTGTCTTTCCATTTTTCCTCTTGTCTTACTGCTTCCAAATCCATCCCCATTGCCAGCTGCAGCTCCCTGATGCTGCTATATAATACATCCCACGTGATGCACAAATTTAGGCCAAACATGCTCCAGTACATTTTAGTTTTTGTTCTTTACTATTCTTATTCTTCCAGAGTGTACACTAGCACTACACAGTAGCCAGGAAAGCCCTGGCCTTGTTGTCAACGTCTCATAAATGGCTACACTGTGTGTTGTTGTTCACAGAGTTTCTGAAATTTAATAATTGAGGCCACCACACACTAAGTTCTATATTCTATTTGTTTGATTTGTGCTATGTTTGACTGATGTTCTGGCTTTTTGCTTTTAGGTGCACAAAGACTGAGGAGGAGGTGTGTCTCTCATCATTGCCTGTTGCACTTCCAGACAGACATCCTGCTGCTGTACACACAACACAAGGTGACGTGTGACCTGACCAGACATCTCTGCAACTGAGTGCTGCTGACATCTGAAGAAGATGGGCCCAAAGAAAGCAGGTACCAGGTCCTCCAGTACCAAGAAAGTTGCTATTGAGAAGAAGAAGGAACAGAAGAAGCAAGTGACACTGAAGTCTGGTGTGCCGGCCAATACCTTTTTGGGGAAAAAAATTGCGCCTGCAGCAGCGGTGTCCGGGGGCAAGCTGGGGGCAGCACCTCCGCATCAGTGGACCCAACCCACCAACCCAGGCCCAAGCACATGAGTGGGGAAGAGGTAGCCAGCCTAATGGTGGAAAGCAGTGATGCTGAGCCGGAGATAAACTTATCGCTATCTCAAAGTAGTACCCAATCAACGCAGGAGGAAACACAGCAGATAAGTGGTCAACAACAACAGCCGCAACCACCGCCCGCAATAGTAGTTGTTGTTCCTCCTGAAGTAGGGGCAGTTCAGGAAATTGAGCCTCATGCAGAGGTAGAAGAAGAAGCCACTCATTCAGAAGATCCATTGTCTTCCAAATCCCCAGCAAGGAAAAGGAGGGTAGTCCATCAAGTCCTTCGCCAAGCCCCCTTCTGATGATCTAGATGCCACTTGGAAGCTACAAACTGAGTCTGAGAGGGAGCCACGTTCCAAGACCAAGCTAGGGAAAAGGAAGGTTCCAGAAAGCCTTACACTTATGGAGGTCGATGTAGAACAGCAAGATGATGATGATGATGACGACGAGCCAGTCATCACGAACATCACTCCCGGCCCCGAGGAGATGGAGACCAACATTCTTACTCTATCCAAAATCGCTGCGAGGGATGTAGCACGCATACCTCCACAGGTAACACCAACACGACCTACAGCTTCCATATTTGCATTAGCAAAGGCCCGGCAGCGACCTACATCCAGCACAACCACCACCTCTGTAGGAGTAGGTAGTGGTACAGCAGCACAGAGTCAAATTCAACACACACCCTACAGATCATCCGGCATTGGAAGTGGCACCTCCAGCAGGAGGCCAAAGTTAAGCTCCCCAGTTTGGGACTTCTTTACGGTTAGCGAAAAGGAGGAGAACATTGCTATATGCTCCATTTGTAATACCTCTGTTAGTCGTGGTAAGCTTGGTACAAACTATGGTACCGGAGGCCAAATGACCCATCTGAAAAAACACCACTTGATCAGCTGGGAGGACCACCTTCGCGCCATAAAAAAACTGCAACCATTGGTGTTGGTGGGGATAAAGGAGTAGAAGAAGAAGATCCGATCACGGTGGAAGAGGAAGGACAGGGAGACATTCTCTCTGGTAGTGGTACACAAGGTGTCCCTGACCCCAGCAGTGCAGTCTTAACGTTGCACACATCTTCAGCAACATCTCAGTGGCACAAGAGTAAGAGTCAGCCGGAGACACCAAGAAGTACCAGGTCCGCACTACCAAAAAGTGCGTTGAGCCTAAGAGAAAGGAAAACCATGCAGCCTACCATTATCAGCATGTTTGGGGGTGAGGGGCAGTACGAACGCAACCACCCAATAGCACGTTTGTACAATGCGAAGATGGCTAAAATGTTAGCACTGGACCTTCTCCTTTTTCTTTTGTTGAAGGGTTGGGTTTTGTGGAATTTGTGTCAACCATCTGCCCAAAATGGCATGTTCCCAGCCGCTACTATTTTGCCAGAGTTGCAGTTCCAGCACTACATCACGACGTGCTGGAATTGCTAGGAAAGGCCTTGAAGCAGAGTGCTGTTCACAGTATCCACCTGACTACAGACATGTGGACCAGTTGCCAAGCCACAGATTACATGTGCATCACTGCACACTGGATCAGTTTTGTGGGGTTAGAGAACAGGTATCTGCTGGTGTTGATACTGCAGAGATTTTTCATGCCACTCGCAAACATGCAACTGTAGCCATGTTTGCCATGGAGAAATCTCATACTGCTGCAAACATTTTGGAAGAGTTTAACACCAAGGTCTTTGAGTGGCTGCGCCCAAGAGGGCTTACGATTGGTTTTGTTGCCACGGACAACGGCAGTAATGTAGTTTTGGCCATGCGCAATGGTGGCTATTTCAGGGTCCCGTGTTTGGCACACTGCATTAACATTGTTGTTCAAGACTTTTTGAAAAATGAATCAAAAGTCAGCAACTTACTGGTCACCTGCAGAAGAATATGCACACATTTCAGCCATTCTTTTAAAGCCCGGAAGCAGCTGAGGGTCATTCAACGTGAGCATAAACAGCCAGTCAAAGCGCTCATCCAGGAGGTGCCAACACGTTGGAACTCAACTTATTACATGCTTGATCGTCTGTTTGAACTGTACATACCACTCAATGCTTATGTCATGCAAAGATTAGGGAACCTACTGTGAGAGGCATGACCGTTGAGATGGCTCAATGGGACCTCATTAAATGCCTGACTGAGATGCTACTTCCTTTTGAGATCTTCACACGTGAAGTCAGCAGGGAGGACTGTACTATGGGCCAAGATATCCCATTGTTGCACATGCTAGAGCAACAGCTGAAGGATGTGTCTGAAACGTACGCAGGTGTGGATGACAAACAAGACGCATATCATTTGGCGGAGACCTTAGCCGCTCGCTTATCGGAAAATACAAGGATTAAAAATAAAATTTTGTCACAACCACATTACATTAGTGCCACAATTTTGGATCCATGGTACAAAGTATTTCTGAACAGCAAGGCAGTAATTCCTTTTTCGGAAGTGGATGTTGCCAACTACAAAACTTTGATAGATAAGGAAGCCACTATTTTCGAAAGTGAACGGCTGTTAATTACAGGCCCCCCACCCCAGGCCATAACCAGTACTACAGGGCATCCAGAGTCAAGTTCTACTTCGGAGCCTGAGGGCAGTGCATTTGCCTCCCAGCAGTCACCTACACCAACAATAACATCAAGAACAGGATCATCCACAGCACAATGTGCAACTGATTGGTTTCTACAGCAGGGGTATGGTAAGTCCAGTGCTGATGCAAAGGCAAAACAGGCCGAGCACATCAGAGCACCCCTGAACATTGAGCGGATGGTCCAGGCCTATCTGGATGACTCAACAGAGGTCTTCATGGATCGAAACCCATTGGTGTATTGGTATGGGAAAAGAAGCCAATGGACAGTGCTCAGCAGGCTGGCGATAAAGTATCTCGCTTCCCCTGTCGCAAGTGTCTCTTCTGAGCGTGTTTTCAGTGCTGCTGGTGCCATTGTAACTTCGAAAAGGACCAGTCTCTCGGCCCAAAGCGTGGAGAGGTTAACCATGATCAAAATGAATCAGCACTTTATACCACCGGATTACAAAATACGTGAATCACAGCAGGAAGAGGAGAGCGACTTGGATGACGTAAATAGTGCGTTACAGGACCTACTTCTGTCCGAACCACCAGAGTTTGAGGACGAGCTCCTCTTCCCTGACAACTAGGCTTTCAAATTGTTGCTTTCTTCCTTCCTTTATGTGTCTGTGTATCTGTCTTTCTGGTTCAAATCAAATCACAACAAAACCATCACCACCGTCTTCTCTTTTATTTCCCTATTGGAGTTGCACGTCTGTGCATTTAACTGTCCACTCTTCAGAGTCCTGCTTCATCTTCCTGTCTCGCACAAGTACATTTCCATCAAGCCAGACATTAGTACAAGAAATGTTGCCTTTACCAGTCCCGCCTCCATTAGAAGTGAAACGTGACTACTATAGCTATCCTCCGTTTTGTTTTCGAGCCGAAACTCATCAGTGTCCGAAGGCTACAGCCTCAGCAGGCATCCAAAGGTCCTCACTGTCAGGACAGAAGGTACTTGGCAGAGAAAGACAAGAGACTCTTCGAAGAAACTTGCTGACATTTGTGCAAACTCAAATGACCAGCAATGAGCACTACACAGGCCGCGGCCCATCATCATAGTGCTGACCATGGGAAGCAACTTAAACTGTGACAAAGTGCCACAGATGAATAAGACGAAAACCGAAACAGCGCCTAACACTCAAAATGAATGTGGACTGGAGTAATGATGAGGCCACTGCCCCGTAAAAAAAAAAAAGAAAAATGTCAGAACTAGGCATCTGATGATCTGACAGCCAAAGAGAAGAGCAAGACAGGTAATGACGGAATGCATTGGATGCTTGCAGACTCTGAGCGATTGCTGTTGTTTGTTGTTGATGTTGTGCATGAAGTCGAACTCTACTCTACTAGTTAATCTACAAAGTGACTCAAGTAAGTCAGTGACAGTCAATGTTTCCCTTCTTGTTGTTTAATAACCAAATTGTACTCCTACTACTGCAGGTGCAGGCCAATATCTGTTGCAATTTTTTAATATGGAATATGGACTTAATCGGAGTCAATACAGACTGAGTTGTAGTTGGACAACACGTACCACACCATGATGATGACCATACTATCTTTTGCGCGCAGTCATTCAGTTGGATCGGAGATGATTCAAGGACTAACTGCATTTCATGAAGTGGCATAAGGTAAACATAAACACAACAATTCAACAAGAAAGTAGTAAACACAGCAGACCTACATGTCCATGTAGTGGTGTAGTCGAGTGTAGTGATGACTGACAGTGGCGCATTGATTTTGTCACTTAATTAGGAAAATGCTAAGTTGCTGTGTATGCCTTTTGTCTGGCTATGTCAAAAATTAAGGCAAATGGAGGTTGGGTCACGGGCTGGTGCTGTGGTGGGCCTGTTCTGTCCTGTTGTTGTTGTAGCTTAATGCTGTAAACAGAATCTACACGATATATCCAAGCCGCCTCACTCTGAAAGTGTTCTCTCTTCTCTTCTTGGACTCCACCGTAAATGATGTTTTTTTTATTCATTGATTTCTCAATACCCCTTTTGTTTTTCCATCTAGACGTTACAGGCCGGCCTTTACCCTGTGCTTGCTATACTGGGACACACAACTCACATTTACCTTACCAATCGGCATCAGGAAGGCCACCAAGATTGATGTGCGGAGCGTCCATGGAAGATAGGACCAAGAGGAAGGACGAGATTCAACTCCACAATTTTAGCATGATAATACAGTAACTTTAGTATCATTCATCATTCATCTTTTAATTAATTTGAATCCTTTTTCTCTGCAATCATTAGGACTGTGTGTTGTGTGTTTGTTTGCTAATTGATCCCTACAAATGTTTTTTAATTGTCTTTGCTATCTTTACAAGTAAGCCCAGTACAACATGGAATTTGGGTCTCTGAGGGCATATTACAGCCAAGGCAAATTGCATAGAATATACTGGTGCCCTGTACTGTCTAATTGTCTAGTAGGAGTTATTAAGTACTACTCATTAACCATCAAGTTATCTAATCTTCATCATCATTAACGCATGCATTTCCCTTTTCTCCCTTTATTGATTTTTTGGATAAGATCATGGTCGTCTGCCAAGATTGCGCTTTGCTTTTGTTGTCCATGCGTACTGTTTTTCATTTTCAAACCTTTCCCCAAACCCCCTTCCCATCCATTCATCAAACCCTAACCCTCTTCCCCGGGCTGTGATTTATATTGAGGTGTGATGTGACTACATAAAATGTACACCAATTGATCACACGCTTGCTGGGGCAGATGTGGTGAAAGCAACACTAATTCAATTGCAAGGCAGGGCGAGGAGCTTCTTCTGCTTGCCCACCCATGCTCAGTCTATGTGCAAGCCGTCACCGGCTAATAGTAGTACATCATAATTAATTGCCATCATTGATTGGATTAATCATCAAACTCCTACCACACAGCAGTAAAGGTTACGAATTACGATTGTGTTAAGTTAAGTGACTCACTCGACAGCACAACTACAGTTTATAACTTCTTGTACTAGGCTGTCCCCGCCACCATTATGTTTAATTTGACTTTAGCAGTTGCAACTGCAATATTGTTTGTTTGGCAGTCGTCTTCTGTACTGTATTTTACTTCGTTCGACTACTCCTCCCACAGTTTTTCTGAGGAAAGTGACTGTCTCTTTTTTATTTTTTTAGCAAATGCTACTGCCAGTGTCTACTCTACTACTACCACCACAACCATGGCATCTTCTATATTCTCTATGGAAACCATGCAGCCATCGCTGTGCCGAACGTAGTCATCATCAAACACAGGTAAGATAAGTTTGGTGGGAGGTAGAATACTAGTAGGACAAATAACTCAGTGAGGGGTACCGCATCTATCTGTTTGTTATACATCATCGGCAGATTATTTAAATCAAACACTGGCTGCGGCCCTGCAGCAGCAAGGAAACCAATGTGACGTTAATTCGTAAAACAGTAACCCCCCACAAAACATTAACATTGTATGTTTAAGTATAAATATAATTTATTACCCTAACAAAAATAAACTATCCCACACCTGACCCACCCCTCTCCCTAACCCCAACCAATGTCCAAAACGAAAAAGTCCAAAGAATGTCCCGAAACCCCAACGCCCAATTCCCACCCACCAAAACAAGGAATAAAAAGGGGCAAAGCAACAGGGTCCTCGATGTTATAATCGGCGGGCTTTGAGGTGTTTGTCCACCAGGATTTTCACCCGCTCCTCCATTTGCTCCTCTTGCCGTGCCATCCGGAGGAGAATCTTCCTGCGGAATGCCCTGCAGTGGCATCCACAATGGGGGACAGCAGTGCTGGCTGCTAGTGAATTGCGGCGGGCGGCTACCAGACCGCGGCGCCGTACCGCTGGAGTTGGGGCCTGGCTGGGGCCCGGGGCATCGGACGAGGCTGCAGCTGCTGCCGCCTCCTCCTCCTCCGCCTGAGCCACCAGCCGCCGGTACTCCTGGCATATGGCCTCCAGTTTCCGGCGCCGGGCCCTGACTGCCAACTCCTTCCGCGATGGTTTGTCTTGGGAAAAGAAAGAAAAAAATATTGTTGTAACCAGTACTCTTACCTAAACAGTAACACAAAAATTAATTCAACACATAATGGCACAGTAGCACTAGCAAGAAGCACAGTACATAACATTTGTGGTAATAATCTATCTATCCTCCCACTTCCTCGGCCTCTAACATTTGTGGGAGTTTCAGGCATTATACTAGCACTATGGACTCCAACCAGTACACAGTACACCAGTGTTCTTCTTATCTCTAGTTTAGCGAAATGACATAACCTGGTTGTAGCCGGTATTGCCAGCTCGGTCATCTATGCTTGAACCCAAGACAAACATACGAGTCATGACGCAGAGTCACATTAGTTTGATTTACTACTGTTTGCAGGTGGGGAAGCTCGTATTTTTCTATTACGGGTGGCACTGGCCATACTCTCTCTGTTACATGGAGGGCAATTGCTCAATTTCACAGTGCCTTGGCTACTACAAAAGGCAGATTATATATCTGATCCAATGATCGTTGCTTTTATATGGGACAACGACATAAGGTCAGTAGCGGTCGGTGGTGGGACTCGGGAGTGTGGCCGGGCGGTGACGTGGGTAGGGGCAGGATGGGGTAGTAAACTATGGATTACGGCCAATTACAGGTAAGTAAACATATAAATAAATGAAACTAATTTTGTTGCGCACACTGCATCGCATTTGGCGGTGCAGTGCGCACAATGAAATTCACTTTATTTATTTGTATGTTACAGTAAAGTTACCTGTATTTGCCTGCGTAATACATTGTTTACTACTACCCCCCTCCCCACATCGGCTTTGGTACGCTGGCGCGGTTTCTTTAACATTCCCTAAAGCTGTGCATCCCGTGACAGTCTCCACCTATGCTGTCTATGATGAATACATACAGGCATCCATCCATTCTAAGTAAATGTCAATCATTCTTCTTAATCTCTCCACAAACATTACTTTGTTTCACCAACAACAACGCATGCGTCCACTCACTCCGTTGCTTGCCTTGGCTTTGAGTTTCACCCAAACACCGCTGATGATTCTTGCTATCCACAGTATCCACCCATACTGTGTCTTCCACCCAGGCAGGCATCCATTCTTCTTTCACCTCCCACCCATCCTTCAACAACACATGCATCTGATTCCTATCAGCCACCTATCCATGCTTCCAACGTATCCTTCTCTGCCAGTCGTCATATTAAATCTCGCCCGCCCTTCCTCCTTCCACCCTTCTTTCCCTTTTTGTTCAACACATCCATCAAGGTCATCTGATCTGACTTTTAGTCTCCTCCATAAAACTTTCACAGCTGAGTTGGAGTCAGATATAAGAGGCCATTGGTTAATGAAGTCACGCTGGTAATGCTATTGCTACTGCATTGCTCATGCTAAGTAAAGGGTGTCTTCTTTATTAACCGTTGTATAATGTTCACTACAACTTCATACCTAATAAGTCTCAACAACAGTACAGTGAGTGAAGTCCACTCCACACACCCTTCCAGCTAGTGCAATGTCAATAAGTCATGAATATAACTTACCACCGCCCGCCACTGCTGCTGGCTCACCCCCTGTATCTCCTGCAGGTGCTGCATCTCCTGCCCTCTCCGGAATGGCCGCAACGCCATCGCCGCTGGCCCCACCGGCACTGGTGGTCGGTAGTACGCCTAGAAAAAACATGACACATTTTTAGATGCCTGTACACCTCCCCTATTTATTCTTTTTCACTAGCAAGATTGAAAAAAAGTTAATACATACATATTATTATTATAAATCACATTCAATAGTCCAAATCGGGTACTAGAGTACAGTCAGTAGACAGACACTAGTAGTGTTATTATGGTCCCTAGGGTCATTATTATACTATACTCTACTCTTTGCAAAGTTAGCCTGAGCCATGCAACCATTTTTCGCTTCATGTCTTTTGCGCATGTTACCTCGCAGCTTGTTGTGCAGTAACAGTAAGACGCCTTTTGAGCCCACATGAGCACATACAGCTACTGTCTGAGCGTTGCGTACAAGAGGTCGAAAAACAAGCCACTTTGTTATGGAGTTCGGTTAGTCCGTATTACTTAGCCATAGGTAACATGTTACACTTTTTTGGCAGGACTGACAAATGCTTGCATTAACACGCACCATTTTTCTCAGGCAGAGGATTCCCTTCTACGAACCAGAGATTTGCAGAGCTTATGAATGATGCATGTAACCAGTAATTCTACGTTCTACGGTGAGGAGTCGCCCAGAATTCACACAGATCTTTTGTCTTATATCATCATGCACTTGTTGCAACAATTTTTATTGTTTTAATCTTATGCATTTTGCTGTTGGAGCTGGCTGGAGTACACTGAATTTTATAGAACAACAACATACAGAGGTTGTTATTTGAAAATAAACCTTTTGAACTTACACATAGACTCTGTGGTATTTGGTGTGGTGGTGGTGGTGGACTTACACGAGTGAGTGAGCGAAAGGGTGTTATGTTCTGGGTTGTGGAATCATAATCATTGGGTATCTTCGGGTGGGGGTTCGGGGACCTAATGAGACACTAGCTAGTCATTCAGGGGATTGTGGGTTCACTTCTGACTGAGGTGTGAGGAACGTCCAAGTTCCAAACTCGCATCACCAACATCCTATTTCATTGTGCATAGTTCTGCATGGGGCTGTGCAGAATCCAAGTAGTATGTTCTATATCCTATCAAAAATAGTCAAATATCTGGTTGTGCATTTTGTTTGTGGTAATTGTCAAAGCCTCAAGATTAAGAAGCCTAGAAGAAGACAACCGAAAGGACTGGACTCAGTGGCTAGAGCTATTAGTATTGGTCAATCTGAGTTTTATTCAAAACCGTACAATAAAGAGTGGCAATGCAAACTGGGCAAGCTTAGCGACAGACTAATAGTAGTAGTACAGAGTACAGACATTCATAGCAGAGGCAGTTAGAACTTAGAGGCAGGGATAACCAGAATTTAGAAACAGATAGTCAAGTCAAGATCAAAGAATCTTTTGTAAAAAATATAATTAGGGAGTGGAGCCAGAATTAATAGTTCTGAAAAATAAGGTCCAGTAAAAGTTAGGGCAATATAATTGTTAATATAACCACTGGAGGACTTACTGGGACCAGCAGCAGGGCCCTCGGTAGAGGAGCGGTCCTCTGGTGGTTGTCCCGCCGACTCGGACCCCGTCTTCTTGCCCCTGGGTGCTGCAGATCAGTGATCATGTAAGATATAATAAAGAAAAAGAAAGACACAAACATTAATGATTGCTGTGAAACAAATAAATTATCTAAAAAACGCTCAAAAAATGTTTTAGGAAACAAAAATTGCAATAAAATTGACCTATCTAATCCGATCGACTACTGGCTTGCGGGATTCACGGACAGTCTACTTATTTGGGAACACTAATTCAGTGTTCCATTCTGATTGATTCAAATAAAATCCAGAACACTAACTAAGCCTAAGTACCACCTGACCTAGCCCACCTATTCCAGGCGGGCCAATTGTTCATTAAGCCTGCATTTCCATTTTTTTTCCATCAAAAATGCATAGATGAGAAGGAGGACACATGCATAAAGTCAGTGCATAATGCATACACCAAATTGTTGGTTGGTTGCGTCTGATGTTCTGCAGCTGACTGACACTGCTAAGCTAAGCTTACCAGTACCACTCACTAAACAAACTACAAAAGGTTCTACTAAGGACTGGGGTAAGCAGCACTCAGTGACAGAGGATGCGTCACGCAGACCGCTCAAAAATGATCAACTAATAGTAACTAAACCTAGTATCAAATCCATCCACCACTATTTGACAGGAGGACAAAGGAAGGACTACAGTCTCTCTAGCAATAGCATTACCTAACTGAAGTTCTCTAAAGTAAACTCTTACATAATAATGACAAGCGAGCGCAAAGTTGCAAAAAGTAAGAGTACCGCCCAGCACCTGTGTCCTACAATCACAGAAGATTTTGAAACGTAATTTACCTGCAATGTAAGCAGCATTATTCTTGTTATTTGTAAAAATGTATACACAAATCACAATACTTATACTACTATATATATTGGCTACTCACCAAGCCCCACGACCTCGACACCTAGCAGGTCCAACAGGTCCTGCTCCCGGTCAAGAATGTCTGACCACCGGTGGGCCAGCTGGTTATGGGTGCGCCGGACCACGGAGCAGCGAAACACTGCCCGACGCACCTTCGCCCACCGGCGGTGACGCTCCTAGGTCGGGTAACCGGAGCCTGGCCTGCCGCCTGCTGCCAAGGTCAAGGGGAGGTGGCGCTGAATAAAAAAAACAAGGGCGGCCACCTCCTCCTCCGTAAACAGCTGGCGGGCTTGCACCCCTGCAGGGCGCAGTCTGCCGCAAGGCAGGCGGCGATTGGGCGAACGCGCCTTGCCCTTTGAGCCGCTGCTGCTACCCTTCGCCATGATTCTGGGGTGGGAGGAGGTGAAAAAGAAAATTTAGAAGGGAAAAATAAAGTTAGGGGAAGAAGTAGGAGCTTAAAGAAGAAAGTTATATAAAACAGTTGAAAAGTAAAAAAACACAGTAAAAAGTAGAAAAAATGCAAAATATAGACTTAGGCAGAGAGAGAGATAGGTAAGAAATAAAGAAAAATTGAAAAACAGTGTAAAAAACTAAGGATTGCAAAGATTGAGGGAGGATAGAAAAGCAGGCCCAGAACCATAGCATAGAGTGGTAAAACAAGATGGCCGCGCCCATCGCGACCGCATGGGTAAGTTCGCGCGATATTTCTCCCCGAGCACGCAAAAACGTCGCGAACACGTACAACGCGTTCCCGAACATGGAATGCGCATCGCGAGCACGCTATACGCGACCCGGAGCAGGAAATAAGGGATCGCGAACGGGCGGGACAAGTGAAAAACAAAATGGCCGCGCCCATAGGCGACCGCATGGGTAAGTTCACGCCCCGAGCACGCAAACAGCGTCCCGAACACGAACAACGCGTTCCCGAGCAAGAAAACGCATCGCGAACGGGCGCGCCAAGCAGCTACGCATGCTCGCGAAGCTACGCGTAGCTCGCGTAGCGCTCCGACGTCTTCGCGTAGCTTCACGTAGCGCGACTACGCGAACTACGCCCAGGGTTAGTCTGGAGTTTGAGTGACAGGGGCTGGGGGATTCCAGGAGACAGGGTGAGTCAGCACAGGGCTGAATAGAGAGATCTGCATGGAGATGGGTGGGAGGAGTTGCACCTGGGACCTGAATAGGGCTGTGCCTTCCCTCCACAATGCTGGCTCCACCTCCTGTGGTGCGTCTGATGTCCCTGGCCTACACTGTGAAAGGAAAGAAGGAGTCTTGTCAACAAAGTGCTCCAGGACTGACCAGAACTGGTTTGGACTAGGCAAAGGCCTCTCTGCCTTCAGAGAACAAAGGGAAAATGAGTATAAAAGAGGGGATTAAACAACAAACCAAGAAAGTCAAGGAGGGTCCTAGGGAAATTTAAAGACCTGCAAAGGATTGTTTCCCCAATCAAAACTGGTCATAACAACTATGGAATCCTTGGGTCTGATCAAAAACAAAAAACAATATTGCAAGGTGAAAAACTACCAGAAGTAAACACAATGTACCAATACACACCAACTATGGAAAGATCCCTTTTTAGGACGAAATCCCTCACTCACCAGAGGTGACATGCGTCATCATATGGGATTCTCCTCTCAAAAGAAAACCTAGTTTCTTTGAGGGCTACAACCCCTCTCTGAGAGGGAGGAGCTCAGGGATGTTTTATTAGGATATCTCTAAATCCTCATGTGATGAACAAAAAAATGTAGTATGAGCGAGGGCGCAACGCAAAGAAAACGTGTGAGATGTGAAAGATAAAACCGGCTAGTGAGCTCAAATTGTACAATTTATTCATATGCACCCACTGTCAGGATTAAAAACAATGCACCAGCGGTATAGATTTAACCCGCATTCGTGCGGTGGATGATGATGGTCAACATGTTTCAGCCAACAAGACCCGAAATCATTGGGTCTGGCTTTCGTCAGGACCTACAAAAATGCTGCTGCTACAAAAAAAATGTAAAGTGAGAAAAGAAAGGATACATCAGATTTTTCTACATCCGATTGCTTCAGTGGTGACTTGACCTAATGGGAATAAAAGCATCGGATTCAGTGCCATGGTACATAGGTGGTTCATGAAAATTATATTATGTGTAACTGTAAAAAAGACACACTCACCCGCTATAGCTGGGTAAGGAACTCCACCTCAACCTGGCAACAGCTCAGGATGGGGGCACCGCTCTGTGGAAAAATTTAAACAATAATGCAGTGTCACTTGCACAGCATGTACTCCCTGTGACTTCATAGTAGAATTAGTAATATCACTGGTTTCAACTCATATGAGTTTGAACATTAATCTTAACAAACAACAAGTAACCTTGTGTAACATATATCATAGAACTCAAAAGTTCCAAGAAAAAAGAAGAAAGAACCCCCAAGAATGTCGGGCTATGATCCAATCTCAGATGGCTCTCTACATTGAGGCTCTCTAAACATATGGGAGGTCTCTAAAGATATGTAAGGGCACTCAGCCTAATGATGAAGGTCCGACCCCTTAAATAAAAGTGGAAGGCATCCCCCCATTGGTAAGGGCCTGCATAGATCCTGCTATGTTAGTCGTGTTAATTAAATTGCAAGATGCACATTACCCCTGACTTCCCTTTTAAAGAAAAAGACGATGTATCAGAGGGGAAATCTCAAGCGGACTGTAGCCGGTCAAAATTCGAAAGTGCGATAAAGCACCATTCTAGCTAAACCGGCAAAGTGTATAGTAAAGCAAAACAAACGCCGCAACACTCACCTCTCCGTCGGTACTCCATGCTTCAATGAGCCTGTGACCGGAGGTGAAGTGTCTGTGGCAAGAGTACTCCCTTTTATAATAGCCTCATCTACAAATAAGTCGCAGGTGTGTCAGGACCGTCAAGTCGAACGGAGCCTGCTTCAACGGCAGAACACTGCACCATCGCGCATGCGCCCTGCAGTTTGTTGAAATGCATAAAGTTTTGATATTGATAACCAACTGAGGTTTATCAGAAAGTCATCGGATATAATTCATAACTATGGGGAAAACAACAGCTGAATAAACTATATGCGCCCGCGTTTGTCCGCGCTCTATTTACAAATATTTCAAAGAACGCTCGACCGCAAAACCAAAGGCGTGACACTACCCAATGTCAAAATCCTACATTGGGCATGCGTGAAGAGAGATACACTGTGTCTTTGTTCGCGTGTGCCTACTACTGCTCTTATTCACTAGACTCCGACTCATTACGGGCTGAACAATGTGCAAAAAATTAATGTTAAATGAGGAAATGGAAAAACCTCATAAAAATAGCACAAGTGCTGAAAATTAAAACGAGCACATTTCTCCTTCAAACAGTAAATTAAGTATAATGAGTTTAGGACAACCCCATACTATTTAGAGGTCTATTATTCAATTTGTGCAGTAAGTCATTAAAACAATAGACCATACCAGATGGAATGGCTATCTATAATGCTAATAGGGGTAAGTTGTAATAGACCCTTACTAAAGGAAAAATAATGGCAAAAGGTGCTGAACCCTGAAAAGGTGTAATCTGTTATCATTATAATGCTGCCCAGGGAATCTCATCGTTCAGACCTGTATTGTCACTATTCAATTTGTATACCCACCATTGTTCCCGTCTAAACAAAAATGTTTTAATATCAGAGATATGGGTGGGAATAAATGGGTTTTCAAGAACTGTCCATTTCAGGTCTTGTGGGGAATGATTAATCCTGAGAAAGTGACTGGTCAGCTTAGTGGAGGATTTCTTGCACCGAATTGTGCTTTTATGTTCCAAAATGCAGGTTTTGATCTTACGTGTAGTCATCCCCACATAGCGGAGTGAGCATGGACATGTGATCAAGTAAATCAACTTCTCACTGTTGCAGTTGGTATGAGTGGAGAGTATCCATGGTCTCATAGAGCCGATATCAATCTCGATGGTATGGGTTGTTTGCGGACAGGCTGCACATGATCCACAAGGAAAATGGCCTTTCACAGGTGGTAATCCCCAAAGAGTATCCTGTTGTCCTGCCTTAATATAGCGTGGTCGTGTGTGTACTACACGATCTCTAATGTTAGAACTACGCTTGAATGCGAAAAGAGGTCGTGGTAAAGTTTCAGTCCCAATGTTCAAAATCTTCCAATTGGAAAGAATGCTTTCCTTGATTTTGTTCGAAAAGCTGCAGAATGTATTGACACACGTCAACCTATTGTCTTTCTCTTTGGGTTCGCTAGATTCTAATAGTGCTGACCTATTGTTGTTGGCTGCTCGTTTCCAGGATCTTTTGATAAGTTTCTTTGGATAATGACGAGCTTGTAATTGGTCCGACAAGTTTTGTGCATGTTCTTGATATTTCATAGTTGTTGAACAGTTCCTTTTAATACGCAAAAATTGCCCGAACGGCAAATTATCTCGCAGAGACTTCGGATGGAGACTCTCAAAAGACAAAAGTGAGTTTCTAGACATAGGTTTCCTATACAATTCGGTACTTAAACCACCTTCTGCAGGAAAAATCCTAACATCCAGGAAAGGTAAACTGCTTTTGCTGTACTCACAAGTGAAATTTAAGTAAACATTTCTGTTGTTAAGCCATTCTTTGAACTCAATGATTGATGTTGATGTCCCTCTCCAAATGACCAACACATCATCAATATATCGCTTCCATAAGCGGATGTGTGCTATATATGGATTCTGGTCACTGAAAATGTGGTCCTGTTCAAAAATGTGAACATAAAGGTTAGCTAAACTGGGGCGAAACGCTCCCCATTGACGTGCCCGAAGTTTGGAGAAATAATTGATCCTCATACTTGAAGAAATTCTCCTTCATCGCCAGGCGGGCGCAATTCATGATAAATGACACAGGGGTGATCGTGTCTATAACTTTATTGCGCAGTAATGTCTCTATGGTGGACAATGTTTCATCTTGCGGAATGCACGTATATAACGATTCCACATCGAACGATACGAGGAAATCACATTCAGTGTCGAATTGCAGATCTTCAACCAAATGCAGTACATCTTTCGTATCCTTTAAGTAAGTAGGCATATCGCTTACCAAAGGCCT
Source organism: Calotriton arnoldi (assembly GCA_963921515.1). Lineage (NCBI taxonomy): Eukaryota > Metazoa > Chordata > Amphibia > Caudata > Salamandridae > Calotriton > Calotriton arnoldi. The sequence continues at coordinate 230,519 of CAWUFW010004930.1, read as the reverse complement.
TAGGAAATGATCCACGAAAGTGGAGAGTGGTTCAAGCAAAGAACCCAGCCCTGAGATAATCGGGCGGCCTGGAGGCGGTATCTGATTCTTATGCACCTTAGGAAGTGCATAGAAATAAGGAATTAATGGATGGACCTTAATCAAAAAAGTGGCCTCTTGTGCAGTTATCCAGCCATTCAAAAGTGCCTCATCCACTAGTATTTTTATTTCCTTTTGTAATCTCTCAGTCGGATCCTCTCTTAAGATGGTATAAAAGTGGGTATTCTCAAGTTGTCTAAGACACTCAGTTCGATAAGCGGAGGTGTCCATTACAACAATGGCCCCCCCTTGTCCGCGGGTTTAATTGTTATCATGTCATCACTGGCCAATATGTTCATTGCTTGGCGTTCTTGCCTCGTCAAATTCTGGTATTGTCTATTAGTACTAGTACAAATGTTGGTAACTTGAGTCATCACTGCTTTTTCGAAAGTCAGGACCTGTGGAGGAATTTGATGTAATGGAGGACTAAAAGTGGATCTATTCTTCAATCCTGTGTTGGTGTCAATTGAATCATTGGTCTCTTGCGTTTTATCTCTGAAAAAAAAGTTTAAACGAATCTTGCGAAAATTTTTTGCAAGTTCCTGTTTGATCACAAAAGTATCACCTCTGTAAGAAGGGACAAAACCTAGGCCCTTATTCAAAAGTGCCTGTTCATCTGTGCTTAGAATGCGGCTGCTTAAATTTATAATCAGATCATTTCGTTGCTCGATCCGGCTGTGTGCTTCTGTCATGCTCCGGGTAGACCGTGCCGGCGGATTGTCCGCCCAGTGTACCTGTGCTTGCTGATTCCGCCGTTTCCCTCTGGATCTGCCCCGGCCGTACCCTAAAAAAGGCTGGTTTGAAAAGATCTGTGGTTGTTGTTGATAAGGAAACATATGTCCATGGGGTGGTAAGCTGGAAAAACCAAAAGGTCCTGGTGACCACCACTGAGGTGGTGGAGGTGGTAGAAAACCACCTCGAAAACCTCTCCAATTGCCTCTGCTCTTCCGGGCAGAACCCCTGGTCATCGGTTCATCTTGATTCGAAGTGTCAGAGTCACTGGACCAATTGTCACTCCCTGATGTAGAATAATTTGATCCATATCTCCTGCCTTGTTGATTGAATTGAGGAGCAACATATTCTGCACTTGTATATGGGTAAATTTTCTCCATAGAAAAACGTGCAAGATCTTTTTTGAATTTGTTGATTTTTGCAGCCAGAACTGAGTCTTTGAACTCTTTATTGTTCTTATTGGTTTCTTCATTCTGCTTTTTGAACAAAGTGGCCGATATTGTTACTTTGATCTGGGACTCCAACATCTGTATTTCCACAAGAATAGTGTCCACAATCCGCTTGGCCGTGTTAATTATCAGAATTAGCCAATCTCGGGTGCAGCGCCATGCCACGAGTGACCAATCTTTTAAAAATAGCTTGTCCTCCAAAAAAAGGCGAGGTGCATTTGTGACTATTAACCCTGTAGGGGCACAATTGCCTCTCAAATACTCGGTCATGATGGCACCGTGTATGTAAATACGTGAGTGTGATTTTTTTAAGGAGAGAAGTTTAGACCAATCATCACTCTGTATTAAAGGACCCCTTGAAAAGTGTCTATAATGCTAGGGGTACTTAAAATTGATTGTGCAGCATTGTCATCAAATGCTAGGCCTAATCGCTCTGCCATTTTATAATCTAAGAGAGAAAAACTGACAATCACTAGGAATGTTAGACAACAACTATCTGAATCGATACACAAGGTTACTTGAACAATATAAGATACCTAAAAAATATCTTGTTCAGATATTTTTAAGTCGACATAAAATGGACCCGCAGCCTAGGCTGCTCAGACTAATTAAACAACAAACCAAGAAAGTCAAGGAGGGTCCTAGGGAAATTTAAAGACCTGCAAAGGATTGTTTCCCAATCAAAACTGGTCATAACAACTATGGAATCCTTGGGTCTGATCAAAAACAAAAACAATATTGCAAGGTGAAAAACTACCAGAAGTAAACACAATGTACCAATACGCACCAACTATGGAAAGATCCCTTTTAGGATGAAATCCCTCACTCACCAGAGGTGACATGCTTCATCATATGGGATTCTCCTCTCAAAAGAAAACCTAGTTTCTTTGAGGGCTACAACCCCTCTCTGAGAGGGAGGAGCTCAGGGATGTTTTATTAGGATATCTCTAAATCCTCATGTGAGGAACAAAAAAATGTAGTATGAGCAAGGGCGCAGCGCAAAGAAAACGTGTGAGATGTGAAAGATAAAACTGGCTAGTGAGCTCAAATTGTACAATTTATTCATATGCACCCACTGTCAGGATTAAAAACAATGCACCAGTGGTATAGATTTAACCCGCATTCGTGCGGTGGACTATGATGGTCAACATGTTTCAGCCAACAAGACCCGAAATCATTGGGTCTGGCTTTCGTCAGGACCTACAAAAATGCTGCTGCTACAAAAAAATTTAAAGTGAGAAAAGAAAGGATACATCAGATTTTTCTACATCCGATTGCTTCAGTGGTGACTTGACCTAATGGGAATAAAAGCATCGGATACAGTGCCATGGTACATAGGTGGTTCATGAAAATTATATTATGTGTAACTGTAAAAAAGACACACTCACCCGCTATAGCTGGGTAAGGAACTCCACCTCAACCTGGCAACAGCTCAGGATGGGGGCACCGCTCTGCGGAAAAATTGAAACAATAATGCAGTGTCACTTGCACAGCATGTACTCCCTGTGACTTCATAGTAGAATTAGTAATATCACTGGTTTCAACTCATATGAGTTTGAACATTAATCTTAACAAACAACAAGTAACCTTGTGTAACATATATCATAGAACTCGAAAGTTCCAAGAAAAAAAGAAGAAAGAACCCCCCCAAGAATGGCGGGCTATGATCCAATCTCAGATGGCTCTCTACATTGAGGCTCTCTAAACATATGGGAGGTCTCTAAACATATGTAAGGACACTCAGCCTAATGACAAAGGTCCGACCCTTAAATAAAAGTGGAAGGCATCCCCCCATTGGTAAGGGCCTGCATAGATCCTGCTATGTTAGTCGTGTTAATTAAATTGCAAGATGCACATTACCCCTGACTTCCCTTTTAAAGAAAAAGACAATGTATCAGAGGGGAAATCTCAAGCGGACTGTAGCCGGTCAAAATTCGAAAGTGTGATAAAGCACCATTCTAGCTAAACCGGCAAAGTGTATAGTAAAGCAAAACAAACGCCGCAACACTCACCTCTCCGTCGGTACTCCACGCTTCAATGAGCCTGTGACCGGAGGTGAAGTGTCTGTGGCAAGAGTATTCCCTTTTATAATAGCCTCATCTACAAATAAGTTGCAGGTGTGTCAGGACCGTCAAGTCGAACGGAGCCTGCTTCAACGGCAGAACACTGCACCATCGCGCATGCGCCCTGCAGTTTGTTGAAATGCATAAAGTTTTGATATTGATAACCAACTGAGGTTTATCAGAAAGTCATCGGCACGATGCACAATCAATTTTAAGTACCCCTAGCATTATAGACACTTTTTTCAAGGGGGTCCTTTAATACAGAGTGATGATTGGTCTAAACTTCTCTCCTTAAAAAAATCACACTCACGTATTTACATACACGGTGCCATCATGACCGAGTATTTGAGAGGCAATTGTGCCCCTACAGGGTTAATAGTCACAAATGCACCTCGCCTTTTTTTGGAGGACAAGCTGTTTTTAAAGATTGGTCACTCGTGGCATGGCACTGCACCCGAGATTGGCTAATTCTGATAATTAACACGGCCAAGCGGATTGCGGACACTATTCTTGTGGAAATACAGATGTTGGAGTCCCAGATCAAAGTAACAATATCGGCCACTTTGTTCAAAAAGCAGAATGAAGAAACCAATAAGAACTATAAAGAGTTCAAAGACTCAGTTCTGGCTCCAAAAATCAACAAATTCAAAAAAGATCTTGCACGTTTTTCTATGGAGAAAATTTACCCATATACAAGTGCAGAATATGTTGCTCCTCAATTCAATCGACAAGGCAGGAGATATGGATCAAATTATTCTACATCAGCGAGTGACAATTGGTCCAGTGACTCAGACACTTCTAATCAAGATGAACCGATGACCAGGGGTTCTGCCCGGAAGAGCAGAGGCAATTGGAGAGGTTTTCGAGGTGGTTTTCTACCACCTCCACCACCTCAGTGGTGGTCACCAGGACCTTTTGGTTTTTCCAACTTACCACCCCATGGACATATGTTTCCTTATCAACAACAACCACAGATCTTTTCAAACCAGCCTTTTTTAGGGTACGGCCGGGGCAGATCCAGAGGGAAACGGCGGAATCAGCAAGCACAGGTACACTGGGCGGACAATCCGCCGGCACGGTCTACCCGGAGCATGACAGAAGCACAAGCCGGATCGAGCAACAAAATGATCTGATTATAAATTTAAGCAGCCGCATTCTAAGCACAGATGAACAGGCACTTTTGAATAAGGGCCTAGGTTTTGTCCCTTCTTACAGAGGTGATACTTTTGTGATCAAACATGAACTTGCAATTTTTTTTCGCAAGATTCGTTTAAACTTTTTTTTCAGAGATAAAACGCAAGAGACCAATGATTCAATTGACACCAACACAGGATTGAAGAATAGATCCACTTTTAGTCCTCCATTACATCAAATTCCTCCACAGGTCCTGACTTTCGAAAAAGCAGTGATGACTCAAGTTACCAACATTTGTACTAGTACTAATAGACAATACCAGAATTTGACGAGGCAAGAACGCCAAGCAATGAACATATTGGCCAGTGATGACACGATAACAATTAAACCCGCGGACAAGGGGGGGGCCATTGTTGTAATGGACACCTCCGCTTATCGAACTGAGTGTCTTAGACAACTTGAGAATACCCGCTTTTATACCATCTTAAGAGAGGATCCGACTGAGAGATTACAAAAGGAAATAAAAATACTAGTGGATGAGGCACTTTTGAATGGCTGGATAACTGCACAAGAGGCCACTTTTTTTATTAAGGTCCATCCGATAATTCCTTATTTCTATGCACTTCCTAAGGTGCATAAGAATCAGATACCGCCTCCAGGCCACCCGATTATCTCAGGTCTGGGTTCTTTGCTTGAACCACTCTCCACTTTCGTGGATCATTTCCTAAGGCCTTTGGTAAGCGATATGCCTACTTACTTAAAGGATACGAAAGATGTACTGCGTTTGGTTGAAGATCTGCAATTCGACACTGAATGTGATTTCCTCGTATTGTTCGATGTGGAATAGTTATATACATGCATTCCGCAAGATGAAACATTGTCCACCATAGAGACATTACTGCGCAATAAAGTTATAGACACGATCACCCCTGTGTCATTTATCATGAATTGCGCCCGCCTGGCGATGAAGGAGAATTTCTTCAAGTATGAGGATCAATTATTTCTCCAAACTTCGGGCACGTCAATGGGGAGCGTTTTCGCCCCCAGTTTAGCTAATCTTTATGTTCACATTTTTGAACAGGACCACATTTTCAGTGACCAGAATCCATATATAGCACACATCCGCTTATGGAAGCGATATATTGATGATGTGTTGGTCATTTGGAGAGGGACATCAACATCGATCATTGAGTTCAAAGAATGGCTTAACAACAGAAATGTTTACTTAAATTTCACTTGTGAGTACAGCAAAAGCAGTTTACCTTTCCTGGATGTTAGGATTTTTCCTGCAGAAGGTGGTTTAAGTACCGAATTGTATAGGAAACCTATGTCTAGAAACTCACTTTTGTCTTTTGAGAGTTTCCATCCGAAGTCTCTGCGAGATAATTTGCCGTTCGGGCAATTTTTGCGTATTAAAAGGAACTGTTCAACAACTATGAAATATCAAGAACATGCACAAAACTTGTCGGACCAATTACAAGCTCGTCATTATCCAAAGAAACTTATCAAAAGATCCTGGAAACGTGCAGCCAACAACATTAGGTCAGCACTAACCCTGGGCGGCAAATTCCGTTCCGCTCGCGGAACTTGCGAAATTTCGGCATTTCCGCGTTCCGCGCGGAACGCGGAAATGTCGAAACTTCCGCGATCCGCGAGCGGAACGTAATTCGGGTATAAATAAAGCAGGTGCCCGAGTTGAAGCTCAAATTCTGTGAGCGAGGTTGTGGCTAAGCAGATGTGCCTTCTCTCCATTTCTACCCTGAAAAGTTAGCTGTAATCCTTGATGGAGGTCTTTGCATCCTTGATTTTCTCGAGCGCAATCCTCGTGTAGTTCCTGTGTTACCAGGAGGTTCCTTCTCCTCGTCTGCCGCTGAGATCCTGCTCTGACCCTTTATAAACAAGAGGCATGTGAACGGGCCTAGAAGCCCCGCCCCACATACACTAGCGGTATGTAACATCTACCCGCCCTTTGCCCAGAATGAAGGACAGCTTAATCGAAGGACCCCGGTGATTTTCTCGAGCGCAATCCTCGTGTAGAATTTGTGAGCGTGGTTAAGCAGATGTGCCTTCTCTCCATTTCCACCCTGTAAAGTTAGCTGTAATCCTTGATGGAGGTCTTTGCATCCTTGATTTTCTCGAGCGCAATCCTTGTGTCGTTCCCGTGACCAGGAGGTTCCTTCTCCTCGTCTGCCGCTGAGATCCTGCTCTGACCCTTTATAAACAAGAGGCATGTGAACGGGCCTAGAAGCCCCGCCCCACATACACTAGCGGTATGCAACGTCTTCCCTCCCTTTCCCCACTATGATGGACAGCTTAATCAAAGGACCCCGGTGCTTTCGGCGCAGTGGCAAAGTTACAGACACACAGGTCACTGGGGAAAATTCTTCAGGTCCTTTACGCAGCTGTAGTGTAGGAAAGGCACTATACATTTACCCAACGAGGTAGCACTTACTGATTAGCCAGTAGAAAGTACTCCAGCTGAGTAGAGGTATTGCACAAAACGGAGGCATCTTCTTGGATAAATATGCAGGGTAGGTGTGCAGAATTCGTGAGCGTGGTTAAGCAGATGTGCCTTTTCTCCATTTCCAATGTGAAAAGTTAGCTGTAATCCTTGATGGAGGTCTTTGCATCCTTGATTTTCTCGAGCGCAACCGCAATCCTCGTGTAGTTCCCGTGACCAGGAGGTTCCTTCTCCTCGTCTGCCGCTGAGATCCTGCTCTGACCCTTTATAAACAAGAGGCATGTGAACGGGCCTAGAAGCCCCGCCCGTTTGGCCTCGCCCCACATACACTAGCGGTATGCAACGTCTTCTCTCCCTTTCCCCACTATGATGGACAGCTTTATCAAAGGACCCCGGTGCTTTCGGCGCGGTGGCAAAGTTACAGACACACAGGTCACTGGGGAAAATTCTTCAGGTCCTTTACGCATCTGTAGTGTAGGAAAGGCACTATACATTTACCCAACGAGGTAGCACTTACTGATTAGCCAGTAGAAAGTACTACAGCTGAGTAGAGGTATTGCACAAAACGGAGGCATCTTCTTGGATAAATATACAGGGTAGGTGGGCAGAATTCGTGAGCGTGGTTAAGCAGATGTGCCTTTTCTCCATTTCCAACGTGAAAATTTAGCTGTAATCCTTGATGGAGGTCTTTGCATCCTTGATTTTCTCGAGCGCAACCGCAATCCTCGTGTAGTTCCCGTGACCAGGAGGTTCCTTCTCCTCGTCTGCCGCTGAGATCCTGCTCTGACCCTTTATAAACAAGAGGCATGTGAACGGGCCTAGAAGCCCCGCCCGTTTGGCCTCGCCCCACATACACTAGCGGTATGCAACGTCTTCTCTCCCTTTCCCCACTATGATGGACAGCTTAATCAAAGGACCCCGGTGCTTTCGGCGCGGTGGCAAAGTTACAGACACACAGGTCACTGGGGAAAATTCTTCAGGTCCTTTACGCAGCTGTAGTGTAGGAAAGGCACTATACATTTACCCAACAAGGTAGCACTTACTGATTAGCCAGTAGAAAGTACTCCAGCTGAGTAGAGGTATTGCACAAAACGGAGGCATCTTCTTGGATAAATATACAGGGTAGGTGGGCAGAATTCGTGAGCGTGGTTAAGCAGATGTGCCTTTTCTCCATTTCCAACGTGAAAAGTTAGCTGTAATCCTTGATGGAGGTCTTTGCATCCTTGATTTTCTCGAGCGCAACCGCAATCCTCGTGTAGTTCCCGTGACCAGGAGGTTCCTTCTCCTCGTCTGCCGCTGAGATCCTGCTCTGACCCTTTATAAACAAGAGGCATGTGAACGGGCCTAGAAGCACCGCCCGTTTGGCCTCGCCCCACATACACTAGCGGTATGCAACGTCTTCTCTCCCTTTCTCCACTATGATGGACAGCTTAATCAAAGGACCCCGGTGCTTTCGGCGCGGTGGCAAAGTTACAGACACACAGGTCACTGGGGAAAATTCTTCAGGTCCTTTACGCAGCTGTAGTGTAGGAAAGGCACTATACATTTACCCAACAAGGTAGCACTTACTGATTAGCCAGTAGAAAGTACTCCAGCTGAGTAGAGGTATTGCACAAAACGGAGGCATCTTCTTGGATAAATATGCAGGGTAGGTGTGCAGAATTCGTGAGCGTGGTTAAGCAGATGTGCCTTCTCTCCATTTCCAACGTGAAAAGTTAGCTGTAATCCTTGATGGAGGTCTTTGCATCCTTGATTTTCTCGAGCGCAATTCTCGTGTAGAATTCGTGAGCGTGATTAAGCAGATGTGCCTTCTCTCCATTGCCACCCTGAAAAGCTAGCTGTAATCCTTGATGGAGGTCTTTGCATCCTTCATTTTCTCGAGCGCAATCCTCGTGTAGTTCCTGTGACCAGGAGGTTCCTTCTCCTCGTCTGCCGCTGAGATCCTGCTCTGACGCTTTATAAACAAGAGGCATGAGAACAGGCTAGTAGCCCCGCCCCACATACACTCGCGGTATGCAACGTCTTCCCGCCCTTTCCCCACTATGATGGTCGGCTTAATCAAAGGACCCCGGCGCTTTCGGCGCGGTGGCAAAGTTAGACACACAGGTCACTGGAGACAATTCTTCTGGTCCTTTGCAGCTGTAGTGTAGGAAAGGCACTATACATTTTCCCAACGAGGTAGCACTTACTGATTAGCCAGTAGAAAGTACTCCAGTTGAGTAGAGGTATTGCACAAAACGGACTCATCTTCTTGGATAAATATGCAGGGCAGGATTCATTCTGGGCTGGCACGATGCTCCTGTCACAAAAATTAAACCTCAACAGGAAGCACTTACAGTTATAAAGGGGTGCAGCAAAATCTCCGCGAGCACGCGAAATTCCGCGTGCTCGCGAAGATTTTTTGCCGTTTCGCGGAACGCAATTCCGCAAATTCCGCCCACCCTTAGTGACGCACTATTAGAATCTAGTGAACCCAAAGAGAAAGACAATAGGTTGACGTGTGTCACTACATTCTGCAGCTTTTCGAACAAAATCAAGGAAAGCATTCTTTCCAATTGGAAGATTTTGAACATTGGGACTGAAACTTTACCACAACCTCTTTTCGCATTCAAGCGTAGTTCTAACATTAGAGATCGTGTAGTACACACACGACCACGCTATATTAAGGCAGGACAACAGGATACTCTTTGGGGATTACCACCTGTGAAAGGCCATTTTCCTTGTGGATCATGTGCAGCCTGTCCGCAAACAACCCATACCATCGAGATTGATATTGGCTCTATGAGATAATGGATACTCTCCACTCATACCAACTGCAACAGTGAGAAGTTGATTTACTTGATAACATGTCCATGCTCACTCCGCTATGTGGGGATGACTACACGTAAGATCAAAACCCGCATCTTGGAACATAAAAGCACAATTCGGTGCAAGAAATCCTCCACTAAGCTGACCAGTCACTTTCTCAGGATTAATCATTCCCCACAAGACCTGAAATGGACAGTTCTTGAAAAACCATTTATTCCCACCCATATCTCTGATATTAAAACATTTTTGTTTAGACGGGAACAATGATGGGTACACAAATTGAATAGTGACAATACAGGTCTGAACAATGAGATTCCCTGGGCAGCATTATAATGATAACAGATTACACCTTTTCAGGGTTCAGCACTTTTTGCCATTATTTTTCCTTTAGTAAGGGTCTATTACACCTTACCCCTATTAGCATTATAGATAGCCATTCCATCTGGTATGGTCTATTGTTTTAATGACTTACTGCACAAATTGAATAATAGACCTCTAAATAGTATGGGGCTGTCCTAAACTCATTATACTTAATTTTGCTGTTTGAAGGAGAAATGTGCTCGTTTTTAATTTTCAGCACTTGTGCTATTTTTATGAGGTTTTTCCATTTCCTCATTTAACATTAATTTTTTGCACATTGTTCAGCCCGTAATGAGTCGGAGTCTAGTGAATAAGAGCAGTAGTAGGCACACGCGAACAAAGACGCAGTGTATCTCTCTTCACGCATGCCCAATGTAGGATTTTGACATTGGGTAGTGTCACGCCTTTGGTTTTGCGCTCGAGCGTTCTTTGAAATATTTGTAAATAGAGCGCGGACAAACGCGGGCGCATATAGTTTATTCAGCTGTTGTTTTCCCCATAGTTATGAATTATATCCGATGACTTTCTGATAAACCTCAGTTGGTTATCAATAAAAAAACTTTATGCATTTCAACAAACTGCAGGGCGCATGCGCGATGGTGCAGTTTTCTGCCGTTGAAGCAGGCTCCGTTCGACTTGACGGTCCTGACACACCTGCGACTTATTTGTAGATGAGGCTATTATAAAAGGGAGTACTCTTGCCACAGACACTTCACCTCCGGTCACAGGCTCATTGAAGCGTGGAGTACCGACGGAGAGGTGAGTGTCGCGGCGTTTGTTTTGCTTTACTATACACTTTGCCGGTTTAGCTAGAATGGTGCTTTATCGCACTTTCGAATTTTGACCGGCTACAGTCCGCTTGAGATTTCCCCTCTGATACATCGTCTTTTTCTTTAAAAGGGAAGTCAGGGGTAATGTGCATCTTGCAATTTAATTAACACGACTAACATAGCAGGATCTATGCAGGCCCTTACCAATGGGGGGATGCCTTCCACTTTTATTTAAGGGGTCGGACCTTCGTCATTAGGCTGAGTGCCCTTACATATGTTTAGAGACCTCCCATATGTTTAGAGAGCCTCAATGTAGAGAGCCATCTGAGATTGGATCATAGCCCGCCATTCTTGGGGGGTTCTTTCTTCTTTTTTTCTTGGAACTTTCGAGTTCTATGATATATGTTACACAAGGTTACTTGTTGTTTGTTAAGATTAATGTTCAAACTCATATGAGTTGAAACCAGTGATATTACTAATTCTACTATGAAGTCACAGGGAGTACATGCTGTGCAAGTGACACTGCATTATTGTTTCAATTTTTCCGCAGAGCGGTGCCCCCATCCTGAGCTGTTGCCAGGTTGAGGTGGAGTTCCTTACCCAGCTATAGCGGGTGAGTGTGTCTTTTTTACAGTTACACATAATATAATTTTCATGAACCACCTATGTACCATGGCACTGAATCCGATGCTTTTATTCCCATTAGGTCAAGTCACTACTGAAGCAATCGGATGTAGAAAAATCTGATGTATCCTTTCTTTTCTCACTTTAAATTTTTTTTGTAGCAGCAGCATTTTTGTAGGTCGTGACGAAAGCCAGACCCAATGATTTCGGGTCTTGTTGGCTGAAACATGTTGACCATCATCTTCCACCGCATGAATGCGGGTTAAATCTATACCGCTGGTGCATTGTTTTTAATCCTGACAGTGGGTGCATATGAATAAATTGTACAATTTGAGCTCACTAGCCAGTTTTATCTTTCACATCTCACACGTTTTCTTTGCGCTGTGCCCTCGCTCATACTACATTTTTTTGTTCATCACATGAGGATTTAGAGATATCCTAATAAAACATCCCTGAGCTCCTCCCTCTCAGAGAGGGGGTTGTAGCCCTCAAAGAAACTAGGTTTTCTTTTTGAGAGGAGAATCCCATATGATGAAGCATGTCACCTCTGGTGAGTGAGGGATTTCGTCCTAAAAAGGGATCTTTCCATAGTTGGTGCGTATTGGTACATTGTGTTTACTTCTGGTAGTTTTTCACCTTGCAATATTGTTTTTTGTTTTTGATCAGACCCAAGGATTCCATAGTTGTTATAAAAGAGGGGACCCAAACCCCAGACTTTTAGATCACTTTGGGAAACAAGAAGAACCTTTGCTGAGGAGAGGAACCAGAGAAACTGAGGAGGAGACTATCCCTAAGCTGAGTGCTGTTTGGGGGATTGGCCTGCAGTGGTTGCCTGACTGCCAAAGAAAGGAGAAAGGAACTTTGTGTGTACTTTCATCAACTTGTAAAAGATCTCCAAGGGCTTGAGATAGAGCTTGCCTCCTACTGAAGTCTCAGGGACAACAGACTTCACCAACCATCTCCCCTGCCTTCCCTTGCTGGGAATTGAAGTGCCTGCTGTTGAGCTGGGCCTTCTGAGAGACTGCGTGTCGCTGGGAGCTCGAAGCGCGACTCAAGACGAAGAAGCGTGACGCCGCCGCAGCCGTTGTCGTCGCATCCCCGGAGAAAAGTGTCGCCGTCGCAGCAGACGCCGTCGCATCACCGGAGAAGCGTGCCACCGCTGTCGCCCTCGCATCACCCGAAGCGCCTCGCATCATTGGAGAAGAGTGTCGCAGACGCCGTCGCATCACCGGAGAAGAGTGTCGCTGCTGTAGCCGCTGTCGTCGCATCGCTGAGAAAGTGTGCTGCCGCTGCCGCTGTCGCATCGCATCACCGAGGCGCCCCGCATCCCTGGAGAAGAGTGTCGCCGTCGCAGCAGACGCCGTCGCATCACCAGAGAAGCGTGTCGCAGGGCCTGTCGCAGTTCAGAAGAATCGTTGAATCGCCGCACGGCCGTCGGGCGTGCACGCATCGTTGTCGCATCAAGAAGAAGACGCCATTTTGTTTCATTGCACCAGATCTTCATCGATTCACGGCGCTGCTGGTCGCATTAAGAAACCGACGCATCGCCTCCCCATCCGGAGAAGAACCGACGCATCCCCTACGCAGCAGTAGGGACCCGACGCATCACCGTTCTTGCGTGTAAGGAACCGAAGCATCACCTTCCCTGCAACACTTTCGTTGTATAGCGTTACGCATCCAAAGGTACATTGAACTCAAAGTGTCGCATTTTACATCTTAAGAGAACTAAGCTAATTCTACCATTTTTGAAGTACAGTATTGTGGATTTTTGTCGTTTGTGGTCTTGTGTTAAATCTATATAAAAGATACTTATTTTTAATATACAACTGGTGTGGTGTCCATCTGTAGTGTTGTCACTTGATTACTGTATGTGTTCACAAATGCTTTACACACTACCTCTGAAATAAGCCTGTCTGCTCGTGCCAAGCTACCAAGGGGGTGAGCAGGGGTTATTTTAGGAGTGTACCCCCTTACCCTGACTAGACGCAAGGGTCCCTATTTGGTCAAAGGTACCTACCTCTGCCAACTAGAGACCCCCAAATCTAACACCTGCCATCACATCCTGCCGAACCAAGTATTGACTCTTTTCTCCCTGCACTGTCCCAGGTGATCAAGGATATGCACTCTGCCCTTGGATGATGACACCCCTCCGAGACCCGAACACCCCCGCCCAGAGGCAGTACAATGCGGCCCACATACGCACCAGGGGCATCGTTGAACGCACATTTGGCGTGTTGAAGTCACGTTTCAGGTGCCTGGACGGCACTGGTGGGAAGCTCCTGTACAGCCCGGACGTCGTGTGCAAGATCATCGTTGCATGTTGTGTGTTGCACAAAATCTGTGTTCGCACCAGGGCCCCATGGATCCCAGTTCCAGAGGTACCAGACGATGATGGTGGTGATGGGGCAGGTGGCCCACATCCCACTGCAGCTGCGGCAGGAATGGCCCGTAGGGACTCCATCATTGACACTTACTTCTCATGAGCACGTCACATTGTGACCCTCCGTGGCATTCATGGGACAGTAGTAGATGTCCAATTGCACTGCATGTGTGAATAAAACATATTTGCAGGTCACAGGTTGGAATTGTACATTGTCATGTTACATGTCCCTGGGGTTTCAGATGTGATTTGCCATGTTGTGCACATTTTCCGAACCAGTTGTGTCCTGTGTTCAGTTGTGGAGGTGTTGCTGTTTGTACCAGGATGTTGTCACTGTCCGGGTGCACTTCTGCTTATGTGCGTATGCTGCAAGGTGGGTGTGTCGCTCCTGCGGCTCTGATTTGTCTGCCACTGGTCTCTTTCGTGTGGTGTGCCTGTGGGTTCTGTTCTTCCACGGTGCGTGGATGTTGTGGTGTGCATGTTGTCCTCTGCAGTTGGTCAGGGTGCATCCGTGGTACTCCGCTGTTGATGTATTTTGTTCTGTGGCATTTTCCGTATACTGTTCTTGTGCTTTTTCCCGCATTGCGCGTGCGTATTGCTGCCCGCGCGCTGGTTGTCACTGTTTTCTTATCGCTCTTTGGCCCATCGCAGCTTTTTTCACGTTGTGGTTTGTGCTTTTATCTCGGTCAGGTTGGTTGTGTCGCGAGCATTGGCCGCGGTGTCGGCCAACTATCGCATGCTACCGCCGTGTTGTGAATTCCACGTTGACACAGAGTTATTTTCCCGAGATAGGCTGCGATATTGAAAGTTGCGTTACGCTACTCTTGCGGTAGTTATCACACGTTCTTGTGAATATACCCCTTAGTCATTTCTTATAATAACACTGTCAGGTGAAAGGTCATGAGATGCCATTTCATGTGATATCCTCATTATGGGAATGAGCAGCTTTAAACCTAGAAAATCCCACTTCCTTACCTCTTTTCGGTAACAGTGCTTTTGGTCGGGTGCTGCCTAAGAGGACTGAAATACCAGAGATTTAGAGCATGAGATTTAGAATAAGACAAATAAAACGTGGGTAATGTCATTATATGTGGTCCTATTTGAGGGAAAACAAACTGAAAGAAATTAGAAGAAAGCAGGGTGTCTGTAATCCGAAGCAGTGTTGGGCTGATATTACGTGGAGAACACAGACAGTGCAGAGGAAGAGATAAGGCAGACTACAGATCCCCAGATACACCCGCACCTAGCAGAAGAATGGACCATAAGGTTGGCTGGAAGTGGTGAAGAATCAGGCAGTGGAAGCTGGGAGTAAGAATTAGACCACTAACCTGCTTGTGGGCTCAGTTCTGGGTTAGGCCAACCATTTCCGGTACAATCTAGACAGAGGCAATATTCAAGCGCAGAACTAGGATGAAGAAGCGGATTTGAAACTTGCCGCTGTGTTGTATGGCTTCCCAACTTGGCAAGTTCATCCCGTTTTCTGATCCCTACACATTTAAAAAAAATTCCCTTTGCAGTTTCCTCATGTTAGTGATTTTAGGCATCGTTCTTATTATTTCTATAATTTGTTCTGTGTGCTCCTAATTCACACAGAACTTCTGTCTCTCTTGGGGCCATATTATACATTGTGCTCTGGGGCACAACGGGCATGTGCTCCCGTTTTGTGCGCCCCCAGGGCACAATGGTATTAAAGAGGGGGCTGGAGACACTTGTGGGGTGGCACACATGTTGAACCAGTGCTGTCACAAGATGGCGTTCCCTCAATTGCATGCGGGCATGACCCCATGGAAATGAGGGAATCCCTTTGCCTCTGCACCTACGCCATATTATCAAAGCGGGTGCAGAGGCAAACAGGCCTGTAGGAGGTGTACTACAAGTGTGCCACAAAAAGGAGGCACACTTTCAATGTGCCTTCCAAAGTCAGCCCTCTGGCGCGAAGGAAGGGGGTTACCATGAACCCCCCAGACATTCCCCTGCAGGCAGGTGCAGTCACTCACTGCACCTGCCTGCAAGGGGATTTCTCTCCCCTCTTGAAAGTGCAAGTGGGTTGCCACCTGCACTGTGAAACACAGAGCAGCTTTTAGACAGTTGCTCTGTATTTCACTTGAATATGCAAGCCTCAGGGGAGCACAAGTGCGTGGCTGCCCTAGGGGCAATGCATTCTTTGTAATACAGTGCACTGTCCCTTGTTTGTGCCCGGTGCACCTTTTGAAATGCGTGCCATGTCGCAAACAGGAAAAGTGTGCCGTATTCATAATCAGGCCCCTGGTGTTCTGTGGTTCCAAATCAATATCCTGGCAGGTGCAGGTCTGTTTAAAGTGCAATCTGCCAAGGATTTTTGTAAGAAAATCCCAATGCTCAATTATTGATTGGTTACATATCTATCATTGCTGCATCCGATAATTACTGATAATTATATTGTTCTCTGTAACCAAAATTCACATCTTCTAAGCCTGGTGACCTCCTCGCTAATCCCTTCAAAAAATCAGACGTTTGCCCCATGTCTCTCTCTCTCATTATTTCCTCCTTTTCTCTCACACTCTCTGGTTGATGTGTATGTGTGTTATCTATTAAAGGGAGAGGGAATGGAAGGACAGGGATTCACATCTGCATCGTAGTCGTTCACCTCAAGCTTGACACAGGAGAACTGCAACATCTTACCAGGATTGTTTTTCTTGCATAAGTCTTCAAAGGTAATCCACTCCTCTGAGTCATTCTACTGAATATGGGAGAGCTCCATATTGGATATTTCAAAAATGGCATCCAGGTGCTTTGTAGGAAGATAACTTATAATGATTTCCTGTGTTATCAAAAATAATGTGATGGAGTTTAATGACTATTTTGTTCTTGAGTCTTGTTTGTAAAATGTTATCCCCAAACATTTGCCATCTGCCTCCTATTTTTCTGACCCTCTCTTTGTTGGCTTTAGGACTTTGGGCACTTTACAGCTGCTAATCACTTCTAAAGTGAATGTGCTCTCTCCTTTAAACATGGTATGATTGGGTTACACCTGTTTGCCATATTTAATATACCTGTCAGTCCCTTGTACAGTGGTATCCCATATACCAAGGGCCTGTAAAATAAATGTTACTGGTGGGCCTGCAGCGCTGCTTGCACCACCCACACAAGTTGCCTTTCAAACCTGTCTCGGGCCTGCCACTGCAGGGCCTGAGTGCACAGTTTACTGCCACATTGACTTAGCATTTAAAATTGCTTGGCAAATCTTAAACTCCCCTTTATCTAAATATAGGTCACTCCTATAGGCAGGGTGCTGTGTAGGTAATAGTTAGGACATGTGCCTTTATAGTGTGGCATGTCCTGGTTGTGACAAACACCCTATTTTGTTTCTCACTACTGTGAGGCCTACTCTTCCCATAGGTTAGCATTGGGATTTCCCTTATATATCTTTAAGCAGTAAATCCTGATCTGAAAGGAGTAGTGCTGCCATGTTTGGCATGTTTAGAATGGTAGTGAAAAATCACACATACTGGTGTAGGTGGATTCTTTTTTTTGACTATTTTAGAAATGCCACTTTTAGAAAGTGGGCATTTCTCTGTGCATATAACTCTAAGTGCTTTGCAGCCTGACTCCAATCCACGTCTGGGCCTTGTTGACAGCTGCACTTTGTGCATATTTTCCAGACAGCCACAACACAGGAAGGGCTGGATGTGACAAGAGAAGCATCTGCCTCCATCGGCATACTGGTCTTCCTGAGCTGAGAGAGAGGGAGGTGGAACACACTTACATTTGTATAGGATGCGTCCTGCCCTCACACAAAGGGCTCCTTTACCCACCACTGTATGTCTGGAGCCAGGACTGGGATTGAAAGGGAGTGTTGTGCACTTGTAAGGTTTCTTTTGAAGTGCTCCCTAGATCAAAGACATTTTGAGTATAAGTACAGGGGCTCTGACCCCATGTATTTAGAGCACTTGTGGAACTGGGACTCTGTCAGATGGGTTACTTAGCTGCACAAATAGCTCATCTGGACTACTCTTCTGCTGTTGCCCTGCTGCCTGCTACTTGCTGGGTAGTGTAAAGGACTCACTGGATTGCTTTTCTGCTTGTTGCCCTATTGCCAGCTGCTCCCTGACTCTGTTCTGCCTGAGGGCTGCTGTTTTGCTAGGAGGAACCACCATAGGGACTACCTTTCTTGTGTGCTGGCCTGCTGCTTGCTATCCCGCTCTGTGCCCCACACCTAGTGTTCTCCAGGGGCTTGCTGGAGGACCCCTGCTCCCTCAAAGTCCCTGTGCCAGTGGGACTTCCATGGGGTTCTGAGGCTGACATACTTCATCTCCTAAAACATAGCGCATGGGGAGAGCTCTATACTTTTTCTTTTCTTCTGCACCAATGCGTGTTCCAAGTTTTAGATATCAGCGCATGGTGAGCACTTTATAATCCAGCATGGGGAGCGCTGCATCCTCTTCCCGGGCACAGAGCATGTGTCGCGCTCTGTCGACTTGGTGTTCCCAATGTGGGAGTAATACTCTCCAGCTTTTCGAAGCTGTGCCGGAAAAACCTAAGGATTGCCAGACAGTCCTGCAGCCCAGCAAAGTCTGCCTCGGGCCGCTGCGAATACTTTGATCAGCTGAATTAGCCTTGCCGTAATTCCTCAAAAAGGAGCACCTGCTTTACTATTGGTGCCACGCGGTATAGTCTGTTGGCCCCAGGCACCCACGCATCCAAGAACGTTCCCAATGTGAGCCAGGCAGCCCCCAATGTAGCAAAACCCCAGGCGTCATAGCACTCGGGACAGCTCGGAACGGTAGCACCGACAGCCAGAGTGGTGATCTCAACTCCCAGGTACTGGGCCAGTAGGATTGGCATGGACTGCTCAGCCCCAGGGTGCACATACTACTAGCAAAGCCGTGCAGACTCTGGGCGGTTGTTCTGGTGCTTGGTGGCCTCTGTTCACGGGGGACTCCATTTGCACGGCCAGAGGGAGCTGGGACTATGCAGATTTGTCCTGGTCCACTGGCCATGCTGGTTGCTTTGAGATCACTGTTAGTCCCAAAAAGGGAGCACCTGCATTCTTGAGCTTGTGGGGCTTAGCAGCTGCACCTTGTGGAAGCAGGCAGCTTCCTTCTTCTTCCTTGTACATGGGGGCGACCCTGCGAGGCCTTGCACATGAACTCTGAGGTGTTTGTGCGTGCCCCCACTCTCCCTGGGAGACATACCTAGGGGCATTTGATTTGCATGAAACTTGGTGTTGGTATTACGGGGTGAGACCTCGATGGAGGCCCCCCATTTGACCTAAGGAGTTGGCCGCATTAAGGAACCGGCCTAATTTTCCTTATTCCCTGTAGTAGTTGCGCAGGTGCTTCTGCACCCTATACCCTGGACCAAAATGCCATATAAGAGGGAAATAGGAGCACAGGAAATCTGTGCCCTACAGTTTCTTGGTAATTTAGATGTGTTATTCGTTACCTACTGCATTACCTGTCCTGAGTATTCACTGATATGTCATGTTTACCAAAAATTGTCCAGGATAATGAGTACTATATAAGTCATGTTTCATGCTTGTATGTCATAACGTATTGCATTTCATGCCTGATGTTCTAGTGTACACTGTTTTGATTCTTGCACTGCTTAGGATAAGGAGTATCACTTCATGATCTCAAACCGCTGGCGCCAAGATGTATCTCACTAACGCGAAGGATTCTGAGGAAGAAAACCCGCCAGCTGAAACAAAACGCAACATCTGGAAACCTTTTCGCAGTAAAAGAAGCAAGAAAGGCTCACAAAAAAAACGTTTGGGCCTTGAAACAAGCCCAACAAGAGAAGGAATGGAACAAGATCTTCTTCATGCTCAAAGAAGGTTCCCTAGCCAGATTCTGGCAACATGTGAACTCTTTAAAATCCCTTGGACATCCGAGATCTAATGCAGTTCCAGCAGCAGCATGGGAGAACCATGTGCGAAGCCAGTTTTCGGCCTATCAACAAACAGTTACCATTGCTCCCGTCTCATTGGACACAGATTTACAAACATCGTTCCAACCAAGGGAAATTACAAGATTAATAAAATCTATGAAACCAAGCGGGGCGCCGGGGCCAAATAGACTGCCTGCCGGGATCTTTCAATCTGCCCCAGAGGCTTGGGCAGCGATTCTGACCCCGCTATTTAGCACCGCTTACACCCTCGGAAGGACACCGGATGCATGGCGGGGCTCAATATTATGTCCGATTCACAAAAAGGGAGACTGTCTAAACCCTAGCAACTATCGCCTAATAGCACTATTAGACTTGGAAGCCGAAGCATACGCCCGTATCCTTCTTGAAAAACTTGAAACTTGGACCGAAGACAACGAGTTGCTCCCCTTTTTTCAAACTGGCTTTCGTGGAGGAGCCGCCACAACGGATAACATAATCACTCTATCGGCCCTCTGTCATCAAGCCACTCAGCCGCTACAGCCTCCTCTTTGGTGCTGCTTTGTCGACCTAACCGCAGCCTTCGACAAGGTTGACAGACCTTCGCTCTGGAAGAAACTTGCAAACTGGGGCATCTCACCCTCACTTCTAACGGCCATAATATCACTGTATTCAGAAACCTGGGTGCGGGTAAGAACAGGTCCCACATCTCTGTCGGCGAAAATCGAGACACCAGGAGGTCTGAAACAAGGGTGTGTGCTTGCCCCCCTCCTATTTAATCTGTACACAGCGGACCTGGGAAACACGCTAGCTAATAGCAGCCTGGCTCCTCCTCGACTAAATAACCGACCATTACACATTATGCGATACCAAAGGGGATGATGGACAGAGCGCTTGAGCTAATCAAACACTCACCCCCAGTCAACTGATCTGGGTTTAATCCATCATCATTCTTTAGCTCACTCCACCACCCCAGTTCAGACATGGCCATATGCAAATCAGTCTGACCCTGTGCCTCATGGGAACAGTCCAGCCCGAACTGCCAAGCCATGTCTTCCCTGGACCGGAAACAAGCATCCTGGGACCGGTTTCTGGCCATTCAGCCGTCATCAGCCAGGCTAGCTTGAATCCAGTGGCAAAGTGAGCAAGGGACCCACGTCTGGGCATACCCTGCCAACTTAGGGCGAACAAAGCGATACCAAAGGGGATGATGGACGGAGCGCTTGAGCTAATCAAACACTCACCCCCAGTCAACTGATCTGGGTTTAATCCATCATCATTCTTTAGCTCACTCCACCACCCCAGTTTAGGATGCTTGATTCCGGTCCAGGGAAGACATGGCTTGGCAGTTCGGTCTGGACTGTTCCCATGAGGCACAGGGTCAAGACTGATTTGCATATGGCCATGTCTGAACTGGGGTGGCGTGGTGAAGCAAAATAACGATGGATTAAACCTAGATCTGTGACTGGGGGTGAATGTTTGCCAATGTGCAGCATTCCGTCCATCATCTTGTGTGTTTTGCATTTCGCCCTAAGTGGGAAGGGTATGCCCAGACGTGGGTCCCGTGCTCACTACGCCACTGGAGTCAAGCTATCCTGGCTGATGAAGGCTGATAGCCTGAAACCGGTCCTAGGATGCTTGATTCCGGTCCAGGAAGACATGGCTTGGCAGTTCGGTCTGGACTGTTCCCATGAGGCACAGGGTCAAGACTGATTTGCATATGGCCATGTCTGAACTGAGGTGGCGTGGTGAAGCAAAATAACGATGGATTAAACCCAGATCTGTGACTGGGGGTGAATGTTTGCCAATGTGCAGCATTCCGTCCATCATCTTGTGTGTTTTGCATTACACATTATGCAGTACGCGGATGACATTCTCATCATGGACCACGCCAAAGTGGGCCTCCAACGTGCGTTGACCAGCTTACACAAATATAGCACATTGAAACATCTCGTTATCAATTCGGATAAGACCAAGATCGTAGTAGTAGGTCGGCAAAAGCATAAAAATCACATCACATGCACCATTGGACCTAGGAAAATGTAATGTGTGCAGAAATACAAGTACTTGGGGGTCTGGTTCACAGAAACTGCAAGTCCAACTACCCACAAAAAAGATCTGACCAAAAAATCGGCGGCAATCACGTACGGTCTAATAAAACTGAACAACAAGCTCACAAGTCCCTCAGCAGAGAGTATCAGGAAAGTTACCCAAGCTGTGCTTCTTCCAGCACTTGCGTATGGGCATCAAGCATTTCTGGGCGCTTGCTCAGAATCCCTGGAGTGGGCCCAATGCGTGGCCTACAAAAAAATCTTTCAACTGCCAAAACACATCTCCAGGTCAAGACTTAGGTTGGAGCTTGGGCTAGTTAAACCCTCACTTACCCTAGAGGCCGATTATTTGAAATATTATATCCAAATCCTAAAAATGCAGGGGGAATCGCTAAAAAGCCGCTTCAGAGATACATTCGAAAAATTTGGCTTGCCTTGGAACACTCAACTCAGGAAAGCCCTGGCTTCCATAGAAATAAATGAATCAGCTCTCGCCCTGACCCATATCTCATACGCCGCATGGAAAACCCGAATAAACAAACAAGTCCAACTGGTCTCATTTCAGCAAGACCGGGCAACACTAAAGACTTCAGCTTTCCTCGTCCCCTGAATGACTCATACACGGTAAACAAACCACAGGCTTACCTTGTCGCCGCGCTGAACTCCAAAGTCAGAAGAGAGATCATGTACATGCGGCTGCAGGCATTGCCAATCACGGACTTTAGCCATGTTTGGTCATACCAAAGCACAGGAGGGGTATGCTGTCTGTGCAACTACAAGCGAGAGTCCTGGCTACACCTATTGTGCTGCTGCTCGGCCCTAACAACCGAAAGGAGGATCCTCCTAAGACAACTATGCCTAAGTGAAAAAGCAAACACTTGCCATATGCTTCTCACAAAGAGAACCCAACATTTTGGCCCGGTGTGGAAGATTTGACAAACAATTAGGCAAGCCATATACCCCCGCCCTGCAACTGCACCCTGCCCTCGAACAGTCCAAACGCTGATCCCGGATTACTTCAAACAAAGGTCCTCGAAAGAGTACGGACCAAGCCTAGGAAGCAGCAATCGAGTCTAAAGCTCCCTCACACCATACGGGCAGCACTCTCCGGTCAATCAAAACTAGGAGTCCATGGGGCTGCGTCCCTAGTTGGCTTGTACAGGTCATGTATGATCATACACAAATCTGGCTTACCAGGTCATGAATTAGCAATGTAATAGGATTATATACAAGAAATACTTCAAAACGAGAGGTCCGGCATCAAAAGCAGCCCTGGAGCCCCGAAAACTCTGGGTGGCGATAATCTCCCTCAGGAGGGTCCACAGTGCTACGGTGAAATCCAAATTTGAACACAAGATCTGAGTCAATTGCTGGCACTTCAATACTGTATTTTATTAACTCTTTTATTCCATAAGAAAATGTTTTCTTTTCTTTTCCTTTTTAATCTGTATTGCAATGATTTTAGTTAACTTATGCAAATAAACTTATTCATTCATTCATGATCTGCATAATATGCAAAGAATTCATGATTTATGTAATTTTAGTCTATGTTTATACACACAATATACTATATATTTTTATATAATCCTGTGTGGAGTCTCCTTTGTGGTGTATTTATTGTGATACTGGTGTGAGTGAGCTGCACAAATGCTTTACACATTGCCTCTGATGATAAGCCTGACTGCTCTGTGCCAAGCTACCAGGGGATGAGCACAGGTTATCTTTGGTGTGTAACATACTTGCCCTGACAACAGTGGTGTGTTCTGTCTGGCTTTGGTGAATAACCTCCAGCAAGAACGGTGAGAACACTAAGGATTGGTGGGCCCCACCTGATATCGAGGACTCTCTCCTCTCTCCACAGACGCCGGACATAACACCCTGGATGGAGTACCCCTCTTCTGCCGATCAGCCTATATGTTCCTTTAAGTGGGAACATGACGAGCGGGACCATGCCCCCGACAGCCACGTCACCTTTCCTGAGCCAATCACTGAGGACGAGCCCCTGGGAGGCGGACTGTTAAGCCCGGATCCCGGAAGACGCAGGCGAGAGGAACCGGCATTGTGGACGCCAGAGGAGCGGAGGACCAGAGGAGATAGCGTGCGGCAAAAACCTGCGGAAACCAAGCCGAGGGAAACCAACAAGCCAGGAGGCCAACGGGACTGCCTTTCGCCCAGCCACGTTCCCGGAGGAACGTGGCTCTCCCAGGTACGTGCTCGCTTTGCAGGGTGGGCCGGGCGGAGGGAGGAAACCGGGGAGTAACTAGTTCTTCGCGAACCGGTAACAACTCCCTTTCCCCCGTATTCACTTCCTCACTGCGAGACGCCGGTAACGAAGAGCACGGGTGTCCCTCACTCCCTCTCCCGACGGGTATACACGAGGACCATATTTTGAACTCTCTTTATTTTTCTTTTCTTTCCTACTCTGGGCAAACTTGCACGGACGTTCCCTGAGGACATTCGACCTCCAGAGAGAGGAGCGGAGAAAACCGGACTGAAGCATAATTCCCCCTAGCCCAGGAGAAAGCAACAATTTAGACTGTATTTTGAGGACTGAACGTACAAATTCACTAAAGCAGAATAAACCTTCACTAGAAGTACATCACCGTCTGCTTTTCCTTCTTCTCGCATGGGTTACAGCCCACACCTAGCCAACCTGAAACCCCATTTCTAACAGTTTTCTTTAGAAAGAAAATGCATTCCAAGATTGCTAGCCATGCGTGCAAGTGTGTTGACTTATGCACAGGCATGTAATTAGAAAAAAAAGGTATTGGCAAATCCAGTGGCTCACCATTTTAGTACCAAGACTAAGAGGCATATTTACGAAGGCCTTGCGTCATTCTTGCACCACGCAATGTGGTACATGTACGACGCAAAGCTTTGCATGGCTTTGAATGGCTTCATAAATATGGAGTAATGCAATGCAGCGCAAATCATGCGTTGTATTACTCTGTGCAAGGGAGGCATTCTATGTGTGTTGCGATGGGTGTTTCAGCGCAAATACCATGGTTTTTGACACATTCCCAGATTTACCAAACCTGATAAACCTGGGAATGCGCCAAAAACATACGCCTCCCCAGATGAGACGTAATGAGGTGAAATATCTTTATTTCTTCTTTTTTTTCCTCTTACTATGTGTGCTGCATCGTGCAGCACACATAGAATGAGGAAAAGGCCTCTATGGATTGTTTTTGTGTAGGAAGGTGACCCTTCCTGCATAAAAACAATCCTGCCTACAACACAGGCACCCTTGCACAATGCTGCAAGGGTGCCTGCGTTGCCTCTAGGCTGCTGAAACGGCACAAGTGCAGGGGAAAAGAACAGGAATGCACCACATTTGATAAATACAGTGCATTCCTTCCATTTGCCTGTGAGGCAGGGCCGCACAGCAAGGTAAGCACCAAAACTTCCATAAATATGCCCTTGGGCACTTTGCCAATGCTTGTTTATTCATAACGTTTGGATCAATGCTACATGATACTTATCAAATTGCAGAGAACATGTTCACTTCTAATATACATGAGATAAGCCTGCTAGAAATATTGGAACATCAAACTTGCATGCATTAAGGGCCAGATGTACGACTCACCAATTTGCAACTCGCAAATTGGGATGTATGGCAGTGTCTCAGACACTGTTTGCGATTCCTATTGGGGTTGCAAATTGCATGCCTCATGAATATTAATTAATTATTTGGAATGGCTAGCACTCCCAGGGATGGTGGCCTGCTGGGGTCAGCAGACCACCATGTCTGGGACTGCTTTTAAATAAAGTAGTCTATTTTTTTAAATGCAGCCTGTTTTCCTTAAAGGAAAACGGGATGCATTTAAAAAAGGAAAATGGAACTTTTCAGTATCATTTATCTAAGGGCAGATAGTGGTTCCTGGGACCACTGCCTGCTCTTAAAAACATTTTCTCACATACTCACAAAGGGGAAGGGGTCCCCTGGGGATCCCTTCCCCTTTGCAAGTGGTTTACTACCTACTTGAAGCAGGTGGTAAACTGCGAGTGTTTTGCGGCCGCAAATGCGGTCGCAAAACAATTGTACATGGCATGGTGACTCTATATTAGGAAGGGACGCCCCTTCCTAATACCGGGAGTGGCAAATGCTATTTTGCGAGTCAGAGACTCGCAAAATAGCATTTGTACATGCCATCACCCTTTTTGCGGTCGCAAAAAAGGGTCGTACATCTGGGCCTAAATGTATACATTAAGAGACTGGTGTTTGTTAACAGTATGTTAGTCTGTTACTGTCATTTTGCATCTGATGTACTAGCAGACAATGCTGACGTTACATTTAGTATCGCTTTATGCATTGAATCAGGTAGCGATGTCAAGTTCGCCTCCACCATTCTTTTACTCTTTATGTAGGTTTTAAATGGTAGCCAAATTTATGTGACCTGTCGTGGATGATTGCTGATAATTTTTCCATTGCATATATATTCCAAATCTCACTCCACCACATATGCATGGGAGGAGTGACTTGCTGGTTCCAGACCTGTGCTAGTGCCAGCGTGGCTGCCAATAATAGCTGCAGAATCAGTTTGACAGTCGGGGTAGTTAATGGAAATATGCTTTTCTCCCCTGAGTTACCCAGTAGCACTGTCAGCGGCTGCATGGGTAGGGCAATACCTACTATTTGTCTAACGTGTGAAACAATTCTCCTTCCAGTATGTCTGAACATACACATTAGAGCACCACAGGATTTATGCATTTCAATTGTTTTACAGCATATTATGTATATTTCATTCATATCCTCATCATTTTAATTAGTTCTACTGTACACTCTACAATGTATTTCATAATTTTAACTTTTGTTATATTTCATTATTCTATCTACCACTATCAATTGCTGTTAACTATCCTAAATAAACTGAAACTTAAAAAAAGACCACCACAGGGGGAAAAACTTTCCAATCTCCCCATAATTCTAACAGCACCTATCAGGGCCACCAAGTATGGCATGTAGTCAAGTCGGGGATAGGTACCATCTTGTTAATAATTTATATGTATTTTATGTATGCACTACACATATTGACAACTTAACTGCCCTCTGACATAGTCTTCCCCAAGTGTCTTCTGGTATCTCATTTCCCAGATCTCTCTCCCACTCAAGGGCATACTTATGTTTATCATAAGTGCTAGGTCGGTTATCGGTTGCTGAAGCTATGTTATCCCTTTTCAAGTCTGCTTGTTTAGAAACATAGGGCCTCATTTGCGAGGTTTTGGCGCAGGGCAGTGACGCAAGGAATCTTGCTGCACGGCCCTGTGTCAAAAGAAATGGGCAGGAATGTGCTGTATCTATGTGATAGGGCACATTCTTGTCCTTTTCCCCTGCGATGGCGCACAATGGGCTGCTATTTGCTAACGCAGACACTCTTGCGCCATGGTGCAAGGGTGCCTTCGTTGGAGGGGTGATTGTTTTTTTGGCAGGAAGGGACACTTTCCTGCACAAAAACAGTCACTAGAGGTGTTTTCCTCTTTCTGTGTGTGCTACAGAATACAGCATACACAGAAAGAGGAAAAAACGGGGAGAAATATGGATATTTCTCCTTGTTGCGCCTCCCTAATGCCACCCTTGGTGTGGCGTTAGAATCTGGCGCATTCCCAGGTTTGCGATTCCTCGTAAATCTGGGAATGCTTCAGATTCAATAGTGGTTGCATGGAACACCCACAGCAACACCCATTGAACGCCCCTTTCACGCAGAGTTCTGCTAAAATGGGCACATATTTACAAGGCCATGAAAAGCCACATAAAGTGGCTTTGCATGGCCTTGTAAATATGATGTGTCACATTGCGGCACCAGAGCATCAAAAAAGTGACACTCCGGTGGTGCAAAAGTGCCACTAGGGTCTGTGCTGGATTTCTCACGCCTGACTGAGGAAGCGGAGTGATGGAGTGACAGAGCGGGACGGAGCAAGCGGAGGTAGCGGGCGAGTGGAGGCGAGTGGAGGCAAGCGGAGGTAAAGTGGAGAGTTTTTGCACCTCTGCAGACTCTGCTGACGGTGGCTGTAACTGGGATTTGCACCGGGGATTGTGCCAGTCGGCACGACACAAGCAATACCGCCACCGAGCAGGGGCCTACCCCCAGCCACAGCTCTAGCCACAGCCCCGGCCACAGCCCCAGCCCTGAACCGGGAACCAAGCGTCACTGTGCCGTCAGGAAAGCAAGATTGCGGTAAGACGGTGGAGGTGACGGTAACGTCGTTGCTGTTTGGGGCTCAGCCCAGTAAAAGAGAGCAGCTACCACGGTGCAAGGCAATGCGGTAAAAGTTGCAGTGGCAGCTTGTTGCCTGCGCCGCGCAGGGGGACTTTGCAGGAATTTTGTTGAACTGTTCCTGCTCCTGATAACTGCTCCTGGGGGACGGGAAGCAGGGTGCTCAACGCTGCAGAGGGCAGAGGACAGGCAGGCAGGCAGCAAGGCAATAGATTGAGGAGCCTGTCTGCTGCTTGCTGTATTGAACATTGGTCAATGGGCATTGGGTGACTCCTTGGAACACTGGGGGTATTGACCTCCCTATATATCCCCTATGTACTACAACAAACGCGTTACAACCTCACAGGACACTTTGTGTACGCTACTGCTGCTGTTCGGAGCGCCGAGTGTTCTCTCCCGGCTCACGGTCTGTGTGCTCTGAACTCCGAGCCCGCCGAAAGCGTTAGAGCAGCGTTTGAGTGGTGTTTGTGTTGAGCGGGCAGGCGGGCAAGAAGGGAGAGCCGTCTGGAGTCTCTCACGACTAGTGCCCTGAACTCTGTGCCCGCGTCTCTGTGCCTGTGCTTGTGCTTGTGCCCGTGCCTGCGCCCTGATTAACCGGAGTAACTGTGTGACCTCTACGGCCCCCCCGCCTGCAGCAGGAGGTGGCAGGTGGCAGGTGGCGGTGGAGCTACTGGGGCTACTGGGCTTCCCGCTCTTCCGCGGTTCTTACAGCTGCGGTTGTGGTGGTGGTGCCCGTGGTCCTTGTCGCTTACCGTGTGGAGAGAAATTAGATCAGGTAGAGTCAGACAGACTCCAACTCAGAAGGCTAAAAGCGAAAAGCAAAGCAAAAGAAAAAAGCTTCCAAAACAAACAACTAAATCAGAAGGCCTGGATTTTAAGCAAAAAAGCCCATTAATATCTCCAATATTAACAATGTTTAGAAATATAGAGGAAGATAATAAAAGGAAGTCAACTTTGAGTGCTAGATTCTCATTCCTCAAAGACCCCGGAACACTCATTTATTCAACACCAGCGGAGGTTCCAGGCCTCCTGACGCCATTAGCACCTCAGAAGGCAGTCTCATTCATTACCAAAAAAAAATATATACAAAACGATACCACACAAGACACAATTGATTCAAACAACCCATGGAGTTCGCAAAAACTGAATCAGGATACGGACAAGTCAGGTATAAATGCGGCAGACCTAGAAGAGGTGTATAAAGAAGTTAGCACAGACAAGAAAAATAATGAGAATAACAACGAGAAAACGCTCCTAAGCAAGGAACAGTTCTTAGATGAAAGGACAAAAAGCTCAGATAGCACAAAAGACAACAAGGAAGAAAGAACAGACAATATGATCAAACTAGTGGGCCCACAAAAAGAGCTCGGATGTGAAGAAAAAAAAACAGACTCACCAACAACAAACTTTAAAATATTTCAAGGAAATCTGACGTCCTCCACCCCTAAGTTCGTAATAAACAATGAACCAATATCAAGGCCAAAAATAGCAGTACAGGTCCATCAGGAGGACCAAGATGACCCTGAAAGTCGGATTGACCCATGGCAGACCGCTACTAGGCCTGCATCTAACACAGTCTCTTTACAAATGTCCGTCATCGAACCAAGTGCCCCGATAGGAGAAACGCACAACGATAATATACAAGACAATATGGACATACAAGGCTCAAAAATCACTCAAACAAAGAATAACTCCTTTCAGTTGACTCATGATACTAGCTATTCATTTAATCAAAATCAAATTCCCAACCAAGAATCAAAACCACAGTTTCAACAAGGGGAGGCACCGATTGACCAAAGTAGCCTTTTAGAGCTCTTCAAATCTTTATTACAAACGTTACAGACAACTACAAGGGCATTCAATATGCAAACAGACAAAATGGATATTCAAATAGACTTAATGAATATCATAGCATCCCAAATTGCAGGAATAAACACAAAACTGGACATCATGAATAACTTTATTTCAAGAGTTCAATCCAAATACTCAGTCCAGTGCGCTTGCAGTCCGATTATTGACAAACTGACCCTCCTACCGACGTTATTAGAACAGATAATATCATTTAATAAATCAAGCATGGGAGTGACAGATAACAATGCTGAAGCTCATGAAAAGTATATAGTTAATACCATGCAACTCTGTAAGCCTCTACCGAAAGAGGAATTCAAACGAACTAAAACAGCACCTAAACCAGAAGATATGCTAGTCCAACTGAGCCCGGCTCACCGAAAAGTCACAAGTCAAGATCTGATATTGGAAAGCGTTGGAGTAACAAACCTGGAAAAAATCAATAAAGTACCAAAGCTGTCACGAAAACAAAAAAAACGTGATAGGAAAGCAAGAAACAAAATGGTATTACAAACAAAACAGCAGACAATCAAGTTATATCCAATTTTCTGCTCCACCAGGATGAACAAGGCAGTTACGGACCAGGCAAGTCTCACAGCAAGTACAGATGAAGACTCGATTAGCAATCACAAGGTAGAAAAGGCGGACAATGATAAAATTGCTGAAGTTAATCAGATCCGAGGAAGAAGAGTAGACACAAACCCAGTATCGGGTGTAGACCGTGTGGGAACTCAGGAGACTACAAACAGAAAAGGAGACAAAGCATATGGTTCAGAGAAAAAACATACAGTAGCCAGGCATAAAACAGGAAACAAGCAACTGACTCAGATAAACGAAGTAAGCAAGTCACAGCCGCAGAAGAAAAGCAGGGAAGGCACTGACGCCAATGATGAAGACTGGAAGAACCACGAACAGTTAGAGAGAACAGAGAGGAAACCACCGGACTCCAATGCCCTCGCTCGAAAAGGAGCTGACAATAAGGTCTCAAACAGACAAAGAGGTCCGAAAAACGAATATGGAACCATAGAAACCCACGAGGCGGGACAGCGAGAGCCTAAAACGGAAAAAGAAATAAAAGAGAACTTAAAGCCTGAGGCTCGTAACAATAGAAATAGCATCTCGGTAGGACCGATAACTGAAAATCCAACAGCCCAAGGTCTCAATGAGGGAGAAGTGAGCCTAAACAAGAACACGCAACCGAAACCTTTATTGGTACATAGATGTGGGAGCAATCAAGGAAATTCTGGGCGGGAAACAGCAATTAACAACAAAAAAGAGACCAATCAGGAGAACATAGCATTGCTAGAAATCCCAGCTCATAACACCAGAAAGGGATGTACGACCAAATACGTAAACCTAAGAGTCCAAATAAAAGATGAAAAGAAGCAAATAACAGCTGACAACAAGAATGAGGACCCAATGTTACAGATAGAGGAAGGGCATCAACTTCCGAAACAGCAAATACTGTTAACACCGGAATACGAATCTAAAGGGCCACAAGACACTCTGAACAGAGGGAATATACTGAAATTAACAGGAAATATCCCAGCCTTAAAATATTTGAACTCGTCGAACTTATTGGCAGTAGAATTTATAGCAAAAGGAAATCATAAAAATATCGAACAAATGCTGACTACATGGCAGTCAGAAGATGATGCCCAGCTCATCATGAACTCTAATCTGCAATTCGAAGCTTGGGGAATCAAACTGTCAAGACCAACTATACCACGCTATCCTGGCCCCTTGACTGTAAACTCTAACTACAACAAGAATCACGGATCAAGTCAAAGAGAAAACAACCAGCACATATATACAGTTCTAAAAGGAGCAAAAGGCAGCAGCCGAACAACCTCGCTGAGGAGAGAATTGCATAATGATCAGACAGTAGTAAATGACCCAGACCAGGATAGATGGAGCTGGCTGCCAGGAGCGTTAAGTTCAGACAAGGGCTACTGACCATCGGAAAAGACAACCGTTAAGCAAGACTTAGGAAACATACATCTGCTCTCATGGAACATTGCTGGGGCAAAAAAATGGCTAGAAAACGGTTGTCCCCCTAATAACTGGGAAACATGCGATATAATAGTGCTTCAGGAGACATGGGCATTGGATGATTTACCCCTGACAGGTTACATCCACTACACAGTACCTGCATTAAAAACCAAAACTTATGGACGGCCCAAAGGGGGACTGGTAGTCTATATATCCGCTGCATTAAACATCGAAACGGAACAGATTGTCTCTTCGGGACCAAATATACAATTAATAAAACTCACCTCTGGGATCGTCGGCAGAACAAAAACTGTCCTGTTGATCAATACTTATGCACATCCATTAGTAAGGAAAAAAATAGCCCATAACACCCAGTTAATTGCCATAATTACAGATATAAGGAGTACATACCCCTCCTGGGACATGATACTGACAGGGGACTTTAACTCTAACTTAATATACACCCCGGACGAAGATGAGAAGTTAATAGCTGACAATATACACTGGAATGTTCCACAACAATACCAGCCAAAAAGATCATCTCCAGACCCCGTAGGTCAATGTCTGGTAAATGCTCTAGAGTTTCTTGGACTGAGAGTAATAAATGGTAGAACAACGGACGATTTCCCACCAAAACATACATACCACGGTGGTAAGACACGATCAAGACTGGATTACACAGCCATCTCAGTATCACTGATGCCATATCTCTCTAATTTTTCCATAAAGTACACAACCAGGAGTGACCATTCCTACCAGCATATACATTTCTGCCTAAAAATAACCAAACATCAATCAAACCTGATAATAGAAGGAAGCATCCACACAATTGACCGGCTAAAACACCTAAAATGGTCAAATGAAACGATAGAAACACTCCAGACCAAATTAAAGAGGATGATAACGGTTAGCGAATTTGAGGCCCCAAACAAAATCCAAGCTTGGGTAAAATTCACTTCGGATCTTACCACATTAATGCCGAGTAAACAACATCAGATTAAAAATCCAAAAATCAAAAATTTAATTAAACAAAAATCAACGGCTGGGCTAAGAGCCTTGAAATGCGAACTCAAAAAAGCTATTAGGAGGCTAAAAACAACAACCTCCGACCAAGTAGCCTGGGACAATGCACGTCAGATGAGGAAAATCTATAAAAAATAGTTATGAGAAGAAAAGAGAACCAACAATGATAAATTTTGGGCTGAATTACTTTGTAGTGCTAAGAATACCAACTCGAACACATTTGGCCGCTAAATATGCTATCATCAAACATACAAGAACACGAGTGGGCTAAATTTTTAACTACAAAGTTCACAGAAATCGTAATTCCTGACATGCCAGTCTTGAACACCCAGGAACTACCTGAGGAAAAAAACATATTGGAAATCATCACACAAGGGGTCAGTGTCACAAGCAACGCAGGAGAGGTCAGCACGTGTCATATAATAGTAAAGAAGGTCTCCGGCGCCAAGCCAATGGAGGTAAAAATCAAATCGCAGGGTAAAAATGGCACCAGTTCCCCAAATGCTAAGACAAACCAGTCCTCCATATCAGCTGACGGAGTAATACGCATAATTAAGAAAGGTAGAGGAGACGGTGCCCCAGGACCCAATGGCATCCCACAAGCCATTTTTAAGAATGACCCATCTTTTTGGAGCAAGCATGTACTCAAGCTATTTACAGAAATAGAGCACCTAAACTGCATCCCACCTAATTGGCAAGGCTCGATACTGACACCTATTTTTAAAGGAGGAAATAGAACAAATCCATCGAACTACAGGCTAATTGCCCTTTTGGATGTCGAAGCCAAATATAATGCCTCACTCATTTTGGAAGACCTGAAGGAATGGTCAGACACTCTCATTCTTATTCCAGTTAATCAAACAGGCTTCAGGCAAGGTATAGGGACAATATCGAACATCTTAGCACTATCACTAATAGCAAATAAATGCAAGCGGAGGAAACAACAACTTTACCTCTGCTTTATAGACCTAAAGGCAGCATTCGATAGTGTAGACCGTCACCTCCTTTGGAAAAATCTGCGAGCCTGGAACATCCCCGAAAGGTTACTACAAGGTATACTGCAATTCTACTCTAATACATGGATTAGAATCAAGAGAGGAAATGGTACCAGACTATCAAGAAAGCTGTTTACGACTAAAGGCCTCAAGCAAGGTTGCGTATTGGCCCCACACCTCTTTAATTTGTTCCTGTCCGATCTAGCACAGAGGCTAGATTGCATTAATTCCCATCCGCCAAAAATTGGTAAGCTAGTACTCACACACCTCTCGTACGCCGATGACGTGGTGTTAATGAGTCTAACTAGGATCGGTCTTCAAAGAGTTTTAAATGAAATGTCAGACTATATCTCATCTAACAAATTAGAAATAAACATATCGAAAACCAAAACAATGATGATAGGCAATCACCGGAGAAGCAAGCTGAACATCTGGCTCAATGACAACCACTTAGAGGAAGTAAAAAGCTATAAATATTTGGGATTTTATATAGACAATTTACAAAATCATTTAGAGCAAAAAATTTACATGACCCAGAGAACCAGTGCTCTCACATTTGCATTCACTCAACTGGCAAAAAAGCTGAATGGTCCATCACATAAACCACTGCTAGCGGTGATGGCGGCAAAAATCCTTCCGACGATCACATACGCCAGCACCGCTTTTCATGGCAAAGACTCAGAGCTTTTAAACCAACTAATAGTCTCTACTTATAAAAAAGTTTTTCAGTTACAACGGTCAGCTTCTCCGGCACAGGTTCGTCTTGAATTCGGTCTCACAAACGAAATTATAGGGAGAATGTACACCACAGTAAAGCTATGGTATCGGCTGAAACTGAATGCGGCCACCTCTCCAATTAACATAGCACTTTGGACTGAAGTAGACGAGGATAGAAAATCACCTTATAATCAATATCTTTACAAATCCTTGTCAATAACCTGTACAACCGACTTATAGAAAAAAACCTGCCATATCAGTCCTTCAAACAAGCAATAAATAAAGCAGTAAAAATTCATTCATTGCTGTTTGATAAAAATATTTTCAGGTTAAGGTCGCACGCTTGGATGGTGATTAATAATTATAAGTTACTTGCATCGGCCCCTTACTTGAATACGACATACTCAATTTATCTGAAAAAACAATTAATGGCAATACGTTTCGGAAAGTTACCGACAATAGCGGATCAGCCTACCTGGGTGCACACAGGGCCAAAATTATGTCGACTCTGCGGTTACTATAAAAAGGACTTCATCCATATAGTCTGTATATGCAACAAACTTTACAATGCACGAACCGCCTTACTCAGACAAATTTTTAACGCTAGAGGCATCAGGTCCTGTAGAGCTGCAATAATCGCGTGCCTAAATCCATCGGACCCACAACTGAACTGTAAATTGATTAAATTCCTTAAAGTCTTTGACCAGGTCCTTAAAACTGATTTTTTAAAAAGCGACTCCGAAGGTGGTAACGACTGGAAAAAAAAAGAAAAAAAAGGAAAAATAATTCAAGTTTGTTAACAGGGTTGGAACTCTGGCTGTGCAAATGGACAAGAATTCGACTAATAATTTTTAACCTTGTATGATATTTTATGAGCTTTTTATTGATGTAAAGTGAATCTTTTAAAAGTCTTTTTTTAAATGTCATTCATATTGTTAAGGTTTTAATTGACCAAACAATAAAAATTTACTTACTTACTTACTAGTGCCACTAGGGGCCTCGTAAATGATGTCAATAATCTCTAGGGGCTTTCTACCTGCTTGCAAGCTCACCCAACTTTCGGGAACTCGCTCAGTGTTGAAGCTGTGTTAGTCGGGCATCATCATCCCTGCACAACCCTAAACTAGCCTGGATCTCCTCTCTTTCGTCAAGCTTCCCATTAGAAAAGAGATCTCCCAATAGGGACAGACTGGTGTTGTTCCAAATTCTAAATCTGGGGGGAATAATTCCAAGTGGGAAGTCTGGGTTATGCGTTATTGGTGACTTGGTGAAGGAAATGTCGTAGAGCCATTTATATGTTATTTGTTGCTAGTATTCCTACAGTATAAGAGATGTGGTTAACGGCGTGCCCAGGGCTTTAAGTGGGATGAAAAAACTGGGGGGGTCTCTCAAAGGGGAGTGGCCGATGCAATCAAGGGAGTGGTTTAAAAACATGTAAGCAAAAAATCTGTGTTTAGCATAGTGTGCCACTCAACTGATATTTTGCTGTTTCTGTCATTGCATCCATGTATATAATGCAACAAGTGATATTATACATACTCCAAGCCAAGACTATTGGCTTAGTCAATGGTTGTTAGTTGCGTAAGATAAATAAGCAACTCCTATGGCTTTGTTGTGCATAATATTGAAGAGGCTTCAGTTCTGAAATAATGAGACTGTAAAAGAACTACGACGCGACTCTTTGAAGTTACATCAAGGGCAGTGAAGGGTAGTACTGCTGCAGTTAAGATTTTTTTTTCACCCCGAGGGTGAGGGCAAATATGGAAAGCCCGATAGAGACCCGTCTCAACACCTACTTTTTAGAACTGCCGGTGCTCAGCACCATCAGGACCAGGTCCACTTAAAGCCCTGAGCTTGCCTATCCCAGTCTCGCCTTTTGCGGTAGTCAGAGTATACTATTGAGCGGGTTAGGAGAGAAATGCTTCTTTACTTTAACCCACCCTTTGTCCCCCGGGTTATGGTTTCAATCCAGTGCCGAGTGAACCTGGGTTGCTTGAGTATAGGCCTTGATGGTTGGAAATCCCTGCCCACCCTTTAAGGTGCTCCGAAATAGTGTGGCCGTTGATACTCAGAGGCTCGATCCCCCCATACGAAGGATGTTAATTTCTTCTAAACGGAATCGATTACTGACTTACGAAATCTAAATGGAAGGGTTTGTATACATACAGCAGACGAGGAAGGAAATTAGGGCCAGAAGTACGACCCTTTTTTGTGGCCGCAAACGGGAGATCCTCCCGTTTGCAACTGCAAAAAAGGGTAATGGCATGTACAAATGCTATATTGCGAGTCACTGACTCGCAAAATAGCATTTGCGACTCTCGCTATTAGGAAGGGGAGTCCTTTCCTAATAGCGAGTCACCATCCCATGTACTATTGTTTTGCGACCGCATTTACGGCTGCAAAACACTCGCAGTTTACCACCTACTTCAATTAGGTGGGAAACCACTCACAAATGGGAAGGGGTCCCCAGGGAACCCCTTCCGCTTTGTGAGTATGTGAGAAAATATTTTTTAAGAGCAGGTAGTGGTCCCAGGGACCACTGCCTGCCCTTAAAAAAATTCAACTGAAAAGTTTCATTTTCTTTTTTAAAAGCATCCGGTTTTCCTTTAAGTCAAATGGGCTACATTTAAGAAAAATAAACTGCATTATTAAAAAAGCAGTCACAGACATGGTGGTCTGCTGACCCCAGCAGGCCACCATCCCTGCGAGTGCTAGCCATTCCTAATGGGGTCGCAAATTGCGCCTGCCTAATTAATATTAATGAGGCATGCAATTTGCGACCCCATTAGAAATCGCAAACAATGTCTGTTTTACATCCCAATTTGCGAGTCGCAAATGCGACGCAATTTGTGAGTCGCAAATTGGTGGGTCGTACATCTGGCACTTAATCTTTATGCATTTTATCCTACATAACCAGGATGCTTCAAATTTGCTCTAGTTGTATAGGACCTTATAGAGGACCTGCAACAGTGGAGGAATATTACTCTGATAAATTATGTGTTGTTTCATACTGTAAGCTAATATCTAAACATTTAATGGTGCACCATGTTTAAGTGAAGCTGTTGTTCTTCAAGGTGTAAAGGGCCTCCTAAAAATTAACAGAAACCCCGATTCTGGATGACTTTGTAAAATGTATTTTGAAACCAGAAATTGTTTCAAAATGGGATAGCTCATCCTTCAGCGCCAGGATAGAGATCTCCGTCAAGAAAAAAAGAACATTGTCCACATAGAAGGATATCCTAAATTGCTTATTGTCTATAAACATCGGTGTTATCCTTTTTAGGTTGAGCCTGAGCCAGCGCGTAAGCGGTGCTCAGGGGATGATCTGTGGTAGTTCAGTATGGGAGAGAAGCAACGCCCACTCCCCGCCTATATTTGTCATTGGCTTGTGTCTTTGTCCTTCTTAAATGCTGTCTTCTGATTCCTAAATAGGCTTATTAGTCCCTCCTAAGTACGGCCATGTTGTCATTTGTATCCTCCCATGGCTACCGGCCCCTTTACTTGGTTGTTACACAGTAGGTGTACTATCTTTTTAGTTTCATGTTGTGCTTTACTTTGTACCCGCCCCCTCCCATTGTCTGCGTTCCCATTGTTCCTGCCCCCCTCCCGCTGTCCGTTGTCTCGCAGCAGCCATGGACGCGTGCTTGCTGACTGAGAAGCCTCTGTGGCGGTGGCCGGACGATGGAGTGGCCTGGGAGGTGCTGCGGGAGGTCTGCGAGGGCCAACTGGTCTCCGTGGCCGAGGCGTGCACCACCCTCAAGGCCCAGGGCGGGAAGCCGGCCATGCTGCCACGGATGCAAAGCCCGCCCGAGGATCTGCGGCCTCCGCCGTCCCTGCTGCCCTTGCTGCCCGTCTCCTGCCTGCGGCACTGCACCAAGAACCGTGGGCTCTGGGGCATCCTGGAGGATGGCGGCCTGCAAGGCGGTCACCCCGAGGAAGTGTGTAGGGCCTCCGAGCTGCTGCTGCCAGGGTTGCACCAGGGTCTGGCCAAAGCCGACCTCAGCCCCGAGGCCATGTCCCAGCTCCCCGAGGACGAGCTCCAGGCCATGCTGACCAGCGCCCCCTGCTGCAGCCGCGGCTCCCGGGACGGCAACTTCCAGCTGAGTCTGGGCTTGCGGGAGCTGCTGACCGCCTATGGGGCGCAGTACTGCGAGGGGCAGGAGCCCGAGCTCCACGTGCTGGGCACCGACCTCTACAAGCTGGAGGTCACCTACTGCCTGCTTGTGCATGGCCCCAAGCACGAGGGGGACTTCGGCCACCTGCCCCTGGTGCTGCAGGAGGGCGGCAGTGGAGAACCACGTACAGGGGGGCAGAGTAGTCTGCTGGGGCCGGGGGGGGGGACAAGCAGCTGGAGAGGGATCACTTTCCACATACCGGGTAAGAACGAGGTGCTGAGGACCGAGCGGGGCCAGCTACGGGCTGGACTAGAGGCCTGCCCGCCGCTGCTCTACTACCGGCTGTAATGTTTAACTCCGTTGCTTGGCTTATTTTCTGTGTTCGCAGGTGCCACTGGGATTTGCAAGCACAGTGTGGAGGGTTGTTGTGCAAAGGAGTAAAACATCCATTGCGGGGTCAAAGGGGTATTGGACGGTGAGGGTGTGGGTGCTGCATATCTTCTTAGAAGGGACACTATCACTCTCCACACCTCCTGTGTCTCAGTCTTTCTCCCTGGAGGTGGCAGGGCAGTAAGGTCTCGATTCCCATTCACTGCTTGGCCTCTCTGCAAAAGGAGCACTTCCAATGGTGATAGGTCACCTCAATCAGAATCCAAATTTACTGCTTGGCATTTCTTCAATAAATTGATTGTTAGGGTGAAAGCACTCTTCCTTATGAGTGCCCATTCAATACTTGGCCTCTCTTTGGTGGTTCGCATCCAGAGATGAGAACTGCAGTCACCCAAGCAATCACTGGTCTCTTTCTGTCCAGCCGCTTTTAAAGGTGAGAGAGTGCGTCACTATCTCTGTCCATTCATTGCTTCACCTCTCATTCAGTATCTGTCAGACCCTCCTGATGAAAAGTAATGTAAATTTCTTCCCATCGCCTCTCTTTGGGAAACACTAGAATGCACGGTGGAGGTACGGAGTCCACACAGCACAGAACTGTGATATATCATGTGATCTCCCCCTTTCATCATTAAGTGTACATCTGACTCCAATCAGGCTACACGTGCCCCTAAAATGATCCTCACAGGTGGCGCTATTACTGGTCCAAGTGCCCAGATTGTTTCATTTTTAAGTGACAGCTCCAGGGCACTACGGGGAAGGGATTATTGTGAATACAGTGAGGAGAGGGGGTGGATAATTCAATAAAAGGCTGCGGCACACAGGAAACTTAAAACGCATTGCTGTTGTTGTGTGTGGGTGTGTGTGTGTGTGGGTGGGGGGTCGTTTAATGTGTGGTAGAGGGATGTGAGTGAGTGCATGTCTGAGTGCATGTGTGTCTCCACTGGGGCCAGCATGCCTATGTATGCGGGTAGGGGAGAACATGTGCTTGCCTGTCACCCTCCACATGGCAGTGTCTCCCACAAGTGACCCTTGTATCTTGAGTCAGCTGGGTGCCAGCATGTTTGTGTATGTGGGTAAGGGAGAGTGTGTGATTGAGTCTGTCACCCTCCACATGCCAGTACCTCTCACCAGTGACCCTGGCATCTTGAGTCAGCTGGGAGCCAGCATGTTTGTGTATGTGGGTAAGGGAGAGTGTGTGATTGAGTCTGTCACCCTCCACATGGCAGTATCTCCCGCCAGTGGCCCTGGCATCTAGAGCCAGCTCAGTATAAGCATGTTTATGTATGTGGGTAAGGGAGAGTGTCTAAATGTACTTGCCAGTATCTCCCACCAGTGACCCTGACATCTTGTGCCAGCTCAGTGCCAGTATATTTATCTATGTGGGTAAGAGAGGCTGTGTGATTGTGTCTGTCACCCCCACATGCCAGTATCTCCCAGCAGCGGCCCTGGCATCTTGAGCCAGCTCCATTTAAAAAATGTAAGACTAGCTGACAGTGGGGCCGATTCCGATCTCGGCCGGTAGGGCACCGAATCGGATTCGGCTTAACCGGATCCGATTCGGAGCCCTATTTCCCGACCGATTCGTACGTGCGTCCGGCCGAGCGAGTACGATGCGAGCGCACGCGAATTCGCCGACCGACTCGTTCGCGAGTCCGAAGCGCTCCGACTGACTCACACGGACACGACTCGCACCGCGCAATGGAGACGTTCCCCGGCCGGGCAAGTACGATGCGCGCCTCGAGCAGTCCGACCAACTCACGCCGTCTGGCTCAAAAGAGCAGTCGGAGCCGCACTTTGGGGGTCCGTGTGGGACCCCCCTGTATGCGTAGCCACGCGAGTCGCACACAGGGGGGACCCATGGGTCCCACCTACCTGTGCATGTACGCCGCGAGTCGCATCGAGGCGTACCCGCTGTAGGGGGCGCCCTTGTTTGCCTCGCACCCATTGAGTCAATGGGAGCCCGCGTATGTGTTGTACCTCTGGCTCCCATTGACTTCAATGGGAGTCCGACCGACTCGAGTCCGATTGCAAGCGTGCGCATCGTACTCGTTCGGTCGGACTGCCAGAGTCCGATTCGGTCGGAAATCTCTCCGGGTCCGGCTCGGTCAGAGAGATTTCCGGCCCGAATCGGAATCGGCCCCAGTGTGTCTGAATTTTTTGTATTCTGGTATTTCTAGTCCTTTTTTATAATGTTAAAAAAAATTACAAGCACAGAAAGCAAATAAAACAAGCATTTGCAATGCAATAGGTCTCGCATTTACGGAAGTTTGAGCTATTGGCATTGTAAATGACAATGCCTTTTATTTATGTTTTAAAAACCAAAACATAAATAAAACGCATTGTTGTTTACAATGCCAATAGCTCAAACTCGCGTAAATGCGAGACCTATTGCATTGCAAATGCTTGTTTAGTCATATTGCTTTGAACTCTCTGAACAAATGGTTCCATTGAGAAGACGAATATTAATAGGGATAGGAAGCATCCTTGCCAAGTCACTCTTGAGATGGGATTCGAGGGAGGGTATTTCCCATTCACTTTGATCCTACCTACAGTCCTCTTGCAAAATTAAGCTCTTTATTTTTTGGCCCAGGGATGTCTTCTCCAAAATTTTGGTGATGTAAGACTTATAGACGTAACCCTGTCAAAAGCCTTCTCCCCATCTATAAAGAGAAGGACCATTGACTGCTTACTTTTCTCTGCCACCCTGGTTTTGTTTCAGACGTGACCATCCTTTAAGCATCCAGACTGTTGCGGGGAAATCAGTTTGGGAATTATTGTATGCACGCATGCAACGAGTGCCTTATACTTGCGATTCCTCTGCCGGGATCGCAGTTGAACAGGCCTCATGAAATCAAGCCCTTTGAGTCATTATGTTTTAGTTTGCTATGTCCCATCCATGTTTTAATGCAGGTGAGCACTTGCTTCTGATTTCAAGTAAGTTTGGATGACCAGTTACATGGAGGTATATCTGAGTATTGTTGACATAAGACTGGAAATCAAAGTGAATGGAGTGAACAAGGTATATAAGAGGTTTAATGTAGATGTTGAAAAGAGCAGAGAGTGATAGCTGGGAATCCTGCGACAAATTCTGCATTTCTTAACAAAGAGGGTTGTGGTGTTCTGCATCTATGTTCTGATATAAATATCTGAAATGTAGGGTGGTTGCTAATGTCGAATATGTTAGGAGTGGATTCTATGTCAGTTGCTTCTGTACCTTTATGTGGCTGAGGTCTCTGCAGATGCTGTCTCAATGAAGAGGATTCATTTCACCTAGACCTCATGTGGCATCATCCTTGGACTTCACATTTGTCGACGAGTGATGTGCTTTACATCCTGCCACCTCATTTTGCTCATTTTGGATTTGGGTTGGACTTTCACTTGGATTTCAGTAGCAGAGACCTCAACACTAGTTTTGGTGCCAGTATCAAATTCAACTCTGGAGTTGTTTGCAAGAAGAAGGAACGGGACCTGTATTATGGCCATCACCGATGCCCATCTGAATTTATTTTAGGATTTATTTGGCACTGGCTTTTTGTGAACCCGATCTGCCTTATGAGGGCTCGAGAGGTTGCAACTGTCACCTGA
The DNA here is from genome assembly GCA_963921515.1 of Calotriton arnoldi. Classification (NCBI taxonomy): domain Eukaryota; kingdom Metazoa; phylum Chordata; class Amphibia; order Caudata; family Salamandridae; genus Calotriton; species Calotriton arnoldi. The sequence continues at coordinate 187,864 of CAWUFW010004930.1, read as the reverse complement.
TGAGTGTGCACGTCAGCTGGGTTTGATGCGCAACACTTTGCCTTCCTATGGCAAGTGCTGACGCCTGGTGCGTGACCACATTTTTCGTTACCCAGCAACCAGACTCTATGGGTCTACGTGGTGGAAGACGTTCTGGTGCCCGCTGCCATTCTACTGCATCTTCTGTTGCCTGGCAACCAGAGTGCCCTTCGTCAAGGTAGCGCATATGTCTTGGTGCATGTCAGCAGTCCTCATTGCCTGGCAACCTGTCCTTCATAAACAAAGTGCAGACGGTCTGGTGCGCGCCAGTGTTCAGTGGCGGCTGGTGGCTTTTGACACCGGTGCGGCATAAAGGCTTTTGACAAGTGTGTTGGACTAGTGAGTGAAGCATGTGAGTATGATTGAAATAGATCGTTCAACGGGGCTCTCCCGAGAACATTTTTTAACATGGAGGACAAAATGGCGCATTTTACAGCAAATTTTGATGATGACATTAGTTCGGATCAGTGACTAAATATCGAGGGACAGAATATCGACTGTCCAGAATATCGATGCCAAAATATCGAGGGACAGAATATCGAGTCCCTATCTACAAACAGGTAAGTACTAAAATATTGAGTACAAAATATCGATGTTTAAAATATAGTTAACTAAAATATCGAATTTTTTAAATGTATTAAAAATAATATAAAAGTAATTAAATAATAAACACAATTAAATAAAACATAGTTAAAATAATGTAAAAAAGCTTAAAATGTAAAAATAATAAATGTAATGTAAAAAAAAACATTAATTATTTTTTAACATATATATATTTACTTAATACTATGAAATAATTATTATTCTTAATTATAAAATATTTAAAACATTATTAAAAATATATTTACATCTATATATAAATAAACATATTATATAAATATAAAAATAAATATAAAATAATTTAAATAATTAAAGTTATTTTTTTATGTTAATTAATAATTTACACTACATTAAATATAACAAAATTAAAAATGTTGCATAGCTAAGGGAATAAAATTAGTATTCACACACCAACAACTGCAAAAGTAGGGAATTTGTTGGATAGCGGGTGGGTACAAATTACTATTCCCACTCAAGTGAGTGGAACAGTAGGGAAAGTGTTGGATAGCGGGAGGGTAAAAATTACTATTCCCACTCCAGTGAGTGGAACAGTTGGGAAAGTGTTGGATAGCGGGAGGGTAAAAATTACTATTCCCACTCCAGTGAGTGGAACAGTAGGGAAAGTGTTGGATAGCGGGAGTCTAAAAATTACTATTCCCACTCCAGTGAGTGGAACGGTAGGGAAAGTGTTGGATAGCAGGAGTGTAAAAATAACTATTCCCACTCCAGTGAGTGCAACAGTAGGGAAAGTGTTGGGTAGCGTAGGGGAATAATTGAGTAGACCCACTCCTACAATATAATTAAAATTAATTAACAAATAATTAATTAATAAAAATATATTTACCTTCCAACATTTTCCCCTATAAACGTCACCTCCAATAGTGTAAAATATTAATGAATCAACATAATTAATTAACATTTAATTAATTAGCTAATTACAATTAACAATCAAATTAATAACCATCATATCTAAATTAATTAACACAATTAACACTATAAAATAACTTTGAATAAATATTTAAAAATTATTAAAATTTGAATTAAATTTAACTTATTTCCCACCCTACTCCCCTATCAACACTGAACACACTACTAACATTTTTACATAATTAACATAAATTAATTTGTAATAATTAATATGTAATTAATTACTAATTAATAAAAAAATAAACAATTTACATAATTATCAATGAATTAAAAAGATTATTATTCACTTTTTATATATTTAATAATAAATTAATTAACTTAATTAACAATAGTAATTATTAAACAATAAATTATTAATTAATATATTATTAATTTTTATAATGTAAATTAAATTACTTCCCACCCTATTCCCCTATAAACCCCCACTCCGCTACGGAACTAATATACGCAACAATTATTAAACAATAGTAATTATTAAACACTAAATTATTAATGAATAAATTATTAATTTTTATAATGTAAATTAAATTGCTTCCCACCCTATTCCCCTATAAACCCACAACCTGCTACGGAACTAATATACGCAAAAAATAATTCAGATAAAATCCATTACCTTAAAAAAATTGTAATATACATTAAAAAAATATTATATATTTTTAACACATATAGTAACATATAAAACAATTTTTAAAAAATTCGATATAATAAAATTCGATCTAATGACGTTCGATATTACTTACCTATATGTCGATATTTTTTCCAACTATATTATGTCTTTTCTATATTCTGTCCTCTCGATATTTTGTACTCAATATTTTGTCCTTTCGATATTAAAACTTCGATATTTAGGGGCCGATTCCGATCTCGGCCGGTAGGGCTCCGAATTGGATTCGGCTTAACCGGATCCGATTCGGAGCCCTATTTCCGACCGATTCAGTACGCGCGTCCGGGCGAGCGAGTACGATGCGAAATCGCCGACCGACTCGTCCGGGCATCCCGACCGCTCCGACCGACTCGTTCCCGGGTCTAACCGCACCGACCGACTCGCTCGGACACGACTCGCACCGCGCAATGGAGACGTTCCCCGGCCGGGTAAGTACGATGCGCCGCGAGCAGTCCGACCGAGCCGCGCACTCCGGCTCGAAAGAGCAGTCGGAGCCGTACTTTGGGGGTCCGTGTCGGACCCCCCTGTACGCATAGCCGCGCGAGTCGCACACAGGGGGGACCCATGGGTCCCCCCTACCTGTGCGTGTACGGCGCGAGTCGCTTCACCGCGTACACGCTGTAGGGGGCGCCCTTGTCCGCCTCGCACCCATTGAGTCAATGGGAGCCCGCGTACGCGTTGTCAGACAGGCTCCCATTGACTTCAATGGGAGTCCAACCGAATCGAGTCCGATGGCATACGTGCGCATCGTACTCGTTCGGTCGGGCTGCACGGGTCCGATTCAATCGTAAATCTCTCCGGGTCCGGCTCGGTCGGAGAGATTTCCGGCCCGAATCGGAATTGGCCCCTAAGTCTCTACACCCATTAGTTCAAATGCAATATGCTGAAAGGCAATTCTGAACGGGATTTCTTGAAACATTTTAAAACTTGAAAGAGCAATGGAAGGGTAGCTGTAATTAGAAAACCTCACCATCATGTAAAAGTAAAACCAAGGAGGCATCACGGTTGTTTTTAAATCAATATATGGTGAGATCACATATCTGTGCTCTAAGTAAAGTAAACGAAGCAAACCCGAGACAGCTGCTTGTATGTTTTTAATATGTAATGCCAGGCAATACTGGGAAAAAGCACAATAAGCTATTTGCTCAGTCGGCTTTCTGATAAGGCAGCAGTTCAAAATAAGCACTTTAGGAGGCCTTAGCTCTGTCTACCCAGAAGGGAGATATGTATTTCATGAACATAAAGATAACTGATAAATGTTAGTATGTGTCCAGAGGCATGATTTTTTTTATCAGCATTATGCACGGAAAAAAACTAGATGAGGATTGGAGCCACCTGGTGGCAACTTGGAAAAAAGTAATACGGTCATCAGAACAAGAAAGAACTATGAATGCTCAACTTGCGATTCAGAAAGGGAGCTTTCAATTACCTTCTCGCATCATTAACTCTTCTGGACACATGATATCATGTGATGAAGGTTCTCATTCAGATTGGTACAGCTAGGAAGAAATTGCTGGCATTCTCATATATCACCCGGGAAAGAGGCCAAGAGCATACATGAGGCTGGAGGTAAAGATGGGTAAGGTCCGACAAGAATCATTACGATAAATGCAGGTGACTGATCAAAACTAGGAAAACACTTTGCATCCCTTTCCGGTATCGGTCTTCTCTCAGTGCTGAGAGGAAGTCATATTTGTTAATGTATTGCCTTGGACTGGAGGGGCAGAAAGTTTTTAGCACCTTCCTCATCACTCTGATGGGGATTCCACAGGTTTGAATGAGTATGAGTTTTGTCTCAAAAAGTTAGATTTGCATTTCCTTCCCAAGGTTAGTATTGTTCTTGAACGGTATCATTTTGGGAGAAGAATACAACGTCAAGGTGAGACGGTGAAACAGTACATCACAGAGTTGCATAAGTTAGTGGCTACCTGTAATTTTGGGGCATCTCTGGAGGAGAGCTTGAGGGATCAACTGATGTTGGGGTGTGTGTTACAAGGATTGCGAGAGTATGCGGTAAAAAAACAACACGCCCTTAAAAAAGATCCTTACCATTGCCAAGACGCATGAACACCCTGAAGCCTGTGTGGATATCAAATGAAGGATGTTGCAGTAGATAAGGTGATAGCATCACCATAAAAGTTGTTTAGGAGAAATATATCAAGTGCTTTCGTTGTGGCAATTCTGGGCACGTTGCGAATCACAAGGATTGTCCAAGCTGGAAAGTCACATGTAAGAACTATGGATGCAAAGGTCAGTTTGCCAGGTGCTGTAGGCCAAAAAAAGACTTAAAGAAGGTAAGTGATGGGGACGTTGAAGAGATCAACATTCTTCAGGTGAAGGAATCTTCCTGTGAAGATCCATTGGAAGTGGTCATGTTCAATGATAAGCCAGTAAAAATCCTATTTGATTCTGCTGTTAAAATAACTCTTGTCCCAAAGACTTTTTATGAGCAGCACTTGCCTGGCAAAGTGAAATTGTTCAAGCCAGATATAAGGCCGAAAGGGTATAGGGGAGAGCCCATTTAATTGCTGGGATACTTCTGGGGTATGATCAAATTTAGAGTTATAGTTGTCCCAGGGAAAGTTTAAATGTCCGTGAAAGGTGACTCGGTAATTAACTAGTTCCACCAATGGGATCTGTATATATATTTGGAGAATATAGCATGTTACAACGCGTGCTTTTACTACGCGGTAGGTAACAACGAGGTCGTTACAACGACCGTGTTGTTACAACGCAATGCCATTACTACGCAAGTTATTACATCGACTTGCAGTAGATGGCGCCGTAACATTAGGACTGTATAATTTACTATTCCAACTCCAGCCTACGCAAAAGTAGGGAAGGTGTTGGAATAGTAAATTATACTATTCCTTATGTTAGAGCGCCATCTACTGCAAGTCGATGTAATGACTTGCCTAGTAATGGCATCGCGTTGTAACAACGCGGTCGTTGTAACGACCGCGTTGTAAAGACATCGCGGTCTAATGACAGCGATGTAAAGGTTGTTTCCCATATTTGTATCCCAATGAGAATCCATCTGATAAAGCTCAAACACAATGCTTCACTGAGGGTGGCAAAGGTCAAGAGTATTTCGCCGTTACTTGTAAAGGAAAATATAAGAACTGAGTTGGATGAACTTATTGAGAATGGTATCATAGAAGAAGTGGAGGCTACAGAGTGGTGTCTCCAGTGGTCATGGCTCAGAAAGCCAATGGGGAGGCCAGCCTCTGTGTGGATTTAGGGGAACTCAACAAACCTGTGGTGGTGGATCACTATACACTCCCCAATATAAGTGAAATGTTGTGTTCTCTTGACAGTGCTAGGCATTTCTCCTCCCTGGACTTAACATATGACTACCACCAAATATGGTTGCACTCTTTGTCCCATGAGTTGACTGCATTTATGACGCCCTTTGGCACCTTCATGTTCTTGAGAATGCCCTTTGGGCTGATTTCAGCCGCCTCTGTGTTTCAGAGCACAATGGAGCACATTCTTCGGGCAATTGAAGGTGTCAAGGTTTATCAGGACGACATTTTAATTTATGGGACTAATCTGAAGGAACATGATGACAGGTTGAGAAAAGTCTTGTCGAGGTTACGTGATGCTGAGCTTATGCTGAGAGCTGAGAAATGCAGGTTTGAAGTCCAAGAAATTGAATATTTGGGTCATTCGGTGACAACGTCTGGAATCAAAGTGAAATTTGCTCTTGTGGATACTATTAGTAGTCGCTAAGCACAGCAAAATAAGGATGACCTGGTGAAGTTTCATGGAATGGTCGCATTTTATAATAAATTTGTGCCAGAATTTGGAAGAAAACTGCTCAAAATATATAATGCTGCCCCATTCCATTACACTCACACGTCCACAAACAGAATGGATTTGCTTGCATTTCTAAATGGTGGCTTTTGGGTATTTTATAAGGATTTCGGTTGAAAACATGTCTGGAAAATATATTTTCATTTGTTCATCAAATTAGTTTGCGCACAGTAATTTAATAGCCACTTAAACCATTTTGGTCTGAAAACAGTCCACAAAGATGAGCAATTTCAAACTTCTTGAATGGAAAAAGAAATATAAGCAGTCTAAGTATAGAATGTATTGCAGTATAATATTTTTAAATATTTGTGTTAACCTCATTATGCACATAGGGCCTCATTTACAAGAAAATTATGCAGTGCGGCGCTGCAAGCCATTTTGCTGCGCCGAGCTGTGTTATTTTTGAAGCACACATATGCATCGTATTAACAACAATACGACGCATCCGTGTGCTTTCCCCTGCGCTGGCGCACAATTGTCTGCCGTGCGCCAGTGCAGGCACCCTTGCGTCATTTTGCAAGGGTGCCTGCATTGAAGGATGATTATTTTTGTGCAGGAAGGGGCACCTTCCTGCGCAAACACAATCATTGATGGCATTTTCCTCATGCTGCAAAATGCTTAAGTTGACATAAGGCCTCCACTGAATATGCTTTCTTTAATTTCCTAGCGTATTGACCTTTTTCTGTGCAGGTGCATTATCATGTTTCTCGTTAGCCCATGTGTGTATTAGATGACTGATAGTGAGGCCTGTCAGGAGGAATCTAGCAACAAACTTGGAGAACTAATTGTCAAACAAGGCCTTCTGTTTATTACTTATTTATGGTGGGAAGCTCAAGGTTGAGCGCTGTAGTCCCAGTTTCGATGAGATGGGAACTTAAGGGAGTGTGCTGATTCCTCTCACAGTCACCAGAGATAAGGATGTTTTTGAAGCTACTGTTATATTTAATTGGTGTTTCCATAGTTAGGCAGACTTTTCCTTAACTTTGAGAGGGAACAGATCTCTCTGCTGAGTTTTCCCTGAGTGTGAAGCTTTATCAGAACACTTCTCTTAATTTTCCTGAACTTCTACAGAAGTTCTATCTTATGCTGCACCCTCTTGCTCGCTGGATATAAATCCCTGTTAACAAATTCTGTTCTTAATCTAAGTTTACATTGGAAAATAGACATTTCTTTATGGAACGCCTATTTGCAACAGCTTGCTTTATTCTTGTTGTGGCTGTTACCATTCTGTATCTTATATTATTACACCTCAACTTATTGAAACATTTCTGCCTGCAAACTATATTGCTGCGGTTTGTTAAAGTATTATTACTCTGTTCCGGTACATCTTAAGAATTTTAGGGGCCCTGGGCCCTACGTATTTTCGGGGCCCCTGTTTGGAACAGATTTGAATTTATGATCCAATTTCAGCTCTTTCAAGCCCTCTGTGGCTAGGTCACTGAGAGTGTACATGCACCCTCACCCAAATTCTAAATGTGTTTGCATCTAACATTCAGTGATAGTGAAGTGTGTTTTCAATATTGTGACACAGCAGCAGCTCACTAACATTACTACAAATAATCTCTGTGACCCCCCACCTATTTCTTATATGTAAGGCCCTGTTTTATCTAAAAGAACCTTTTTTTATGAATGTCGCATGAAACAAATACATTTCTCTGCAAAATGTCTGTAATGACTCTCATTAAAAATAAATTAAAGGAAACAGACTCGGCGATGCGGCCAGCGCAAGTTAAGTGGTTTTATTTATTTATTTATTTACATTTCACTTTCCCATCGTATGCCGTACTCCACTACCCCCCCACCCGGCTCCTACCCCACCCCGCCCCACCTCTCCGCCCCACAACGTTACCTGTTCGAGCCGCCACTGTTTACAAGTTGGGAATGTATGTCTGATGTTATCTCCCTGCCAGCGCTTTAAGTCAACAAATGGTCCATACAACCAATGGGGAAATGTATTTGATGATTTTACGAAAAGATGAAGGTGTAAGTACCAGCACGCCATCATTATCAGAGAATTAGACAATTAAAATAAACACAGGTGTGCATCTAATAAGCTAAACCTTTCGATTTGATTACAGGGAACAAAGTTAGTGTAATGTCCGAGAGTGTCTTTTCAATGGGTCTGTCCTGTGGCCATGTTTCCGACAATAAAAAATGTAAAAATAGAAAACTGCATAGAATAATACGTTTTGTTTGTTCTTGATTCTATCTTGTAGGAAGTTCTTACATATGCAAGCGGTATCCTGTTTTTTCAGGTTAATTCCGGAGTCTTTCCATTAGAAATTACATTTATTGACTCCTGAAAGTCAATTTATTTGTCTTATCCTGACACCTTGTGGCTAAAACTAGTACAGCATCCAGCTATTTCCGCTGTTCTTAAAATTAAGAAAAACGCTTTAGAGTATATCTCCATCGAGGAATGGGAGCATGATAAATCCATGGGGCATATTAGCAAGACCGGCGATAAAATGATCGCCGTTTTAGCGGCAGGAAACTGCCGCTAAAACGGCGATAATGGGCTTGCTAATATGCGTTATGGAATTCAATAGAAGCCCAGGTTAGATGTGCAGGACATCTAACCTGGGCTTCTATTGGAATTCCATAACGCATATTAGCAAGTCCATTACCGCCGTTTTAGCGGCAGTTTCCTGCCGCTAAAACGGCGATCATTTTATCGCCGGTCTTGCTAATATGCCCCCATATTTATTGCTTTTGGAATTACAGTGTGTGCCAAAATTGGAAGGCAGGAGTAATTTGTGGGTGTTAATTCACATAAAATAATCAATCAGTATGGGAATGTAAACTTCGACTCAAAAAAGGCAGAAACCTGTGGCGGCTGGTGAAGTTTGATAGTGGTGCGGCTGGGCTTGGCTTGGCTGAAGGGTCAGGGGTGGCACGATAAGGGGTCATGATATTTTTTGGTAGGGCGATCGCCATTTCCCAGGAAAACACAATGTACATGCACAGTTTGCCACACACAAACTATACACAACCTATATAAAATACAATCAAGGAGTCAAAATAAAACATTAATATTATGCATACATTATACTGTACTTATTCATAGCTCACACAGAAATATACCATACACAGTGTGTGCTTGCGGACTAAACTAAGTTTATGCGTATATTATTCTGAACACGAAGAGCATTTCATAGTATATGCTCTGCAGAAATTATCTACAAGCTAATACTGCACATGATATGCTGAAAAAGTGGGGCATGTAAACATACAGCATGCATACACAACCGGCCGGATACACACTGAGGGGCTTATTTACAAGCTCCTTGCGCCACTTTTGTGTCATTTTTAACATGGGAAAAGTGACGTACGGGTGGCGCAAGGGGCTTGTAAATAAGCCCCTGAGTACACTTAGGGGCATATTTACAAGCCCCTTGCGCCTCTTTTGCGCCGCCGTTGCGTCACGCATGTGACGCAGCGGCGACGCAAACCATGCGCCGCGTTGCGCTATATTTACAACGTGACGCATCTAGGGAGATGCGTCACGTAGTAAACCCTGCGCCACATGAAACCTGCGTCAGGTTTCATGTGGGCGCTACCAGCGCAGGGGGCGTTCCGGCGCAGGAACGCCTCGGAAAAGTGACGTAGTGAAATCTACAAGATTTCACGCAGTCACTTTTCCGACGCTGGTGCGTCAAATCCTTACGCCTGCGTAAGGATTGACGCACCATGTTAGGGATAGGGAAGGTTGGAACAGTGCTGGAGTGGCGTCGCGCTTGCGACACAACTTCAGCACTGCGCCAACCTGCGTCATGCATCTGCTTATCCTTGCGCCACGATGCGCCGCATTGTAAATGCGGCGCATCGGACATGGCGCAAGGGTAAACTTGCGTGACGCATTTTCCCTGGCGCATCCCTGCTGATATGCAGGGATGCGCCAGGGAACGTAAATATGCCCCTTAGACAATAGTGTACAGTGAAAGCAAGCCTGTTGCTTAGAGTCTGCAAAAATGCAGCAAGCAGAGCTAAATAAAAACAAGTCCTTTTTATTTGAACGCGCGCACATAACTTGTATCCACAAATTGGTGTGCTGATCTGCCCTCGCAGAAAGTGCACAAGGCATCCAAGTAGACTATGGATATTACCAAGAAATTGCGATAATGATCGCAAAGCGCGCTTAGCGCTGTTTTTTTTATCGCCGGTTATCGCTGGATTTCATCGCGGAGATAACGCGTTATTATCAACACTTATCTCCAAGGCGATAAAAAATCCAGCGATAGCGGCGAAACCCAGCAATAGCGCGAGAAATCCAGCGATAAATTCAACGCGCTAATGAAAAGCTTGCTAATAGGCAGGTGAGGACTTAACCTTACAATCCACCTCCCATTGACTAGAATGGTTAAGTCAGGTTTTTATCAGGTGTTAGATTCCAGCGATAATCGCGGTTAGCGCGAATTTTTTTATCGTTTCGCGGGCATTGCTAATAGGGGGAAGTTGTGTTTGCGACTGTTTTTAGTCGCTTTTAGTTGGGAACGCCTACTTTGCATGTCATTAGCGATATATATCGCTGACATGCAAAGCGGCACTAAAACGGTTGCTTTCGCCATAAAGCTGTCGCTAACAGCTGTTAGCGACAGCTTGCTAATAGGGCGATAGAAATATTGCCGCATTAGCGGCAAAAGTTGCCGCTAAAGCGGCGATAAGGCCCTTGCTAATATGCCCCTATGTGTCTCGATGCAAAGCAGCTGGAGGTATCTGCACGGTCAACCTTGAGGGCTACATTCCAAAGAGAGACAGGCTCTTGCACCCTATTCAAGAGTTAACAGTGAATACTATTTATGGGGAACAAAGAAAAATATATTGAATAACACTTCTAAAATTCCTATCTGTGTGGGCAGAGCTGAGATTTTCCCAGAAAACCGACAATTACAATACCAACAGTCTTCAAAATTTCCAGCAAAGAGGCCATGTATTGAATGGGCATGGAGCCTTGACCACAAAGTTTTGGTGGGTGGTTGAAAAGCTGGAATTGGTAGCTAGTGTGATATGTTGGCACTGTTGTGTACTATAAGGAACTCATACTGATGCTAAGAACTTCAGACCCCTAAGGCTCCTAATTCCGCATTTTTAGCAAGACCAGATGCCCTATGTGAAGCCATGCAGGGTCCATGGTGCGTAAGTTCACAGGGCACAACACACAATAAAATAACATCACAGCAGTCTCTATCTATGTGGCAAATGTTTCCAATACCTATACGCTGTCCCCAGCCTCCCTTAACTCCTTGCGGATTTCTTAGAGAGTGCAATTTGAATTCACCCAGAAACTGCAAAAGTGAGGACAGCTTTATATAAGTCTACCTTGTAGGACATTCCCAGACTAGTGCATTCTCCTCGCTTTGGTGCCAGTGACCTCTCCAGGAGACTCTTGGTGACAGCCAAGGTTCCCCCCACCTCCCGCACACACACTGACAGTAATTATGCTAATTTAAATGCTGTTTGAAAGCCTTTTTTACACAATAGTTGTTTGAGCAGCTTTCCACGAGTCACACTGTGTACCGTTTGTTTTATCTTTATTCTCTTTCTTTGATCTTCCCAGTATCCAATTTGTGTCCTGGGGCTCACTGACGTTATTTTTTTGTTAAGTTCGACAAACGCCCAACGTCTTTACAAAGTCCACACAGACAGTCCAATAAAAATAGCTTCTGTCTTGAAAAAACCCTTCAGGCAGTATGAAGGAGCTAAATAAAAGTCAAGGAACAAAACAGGAGTTAATTTTAACGGGCCTCACGCCACGTTTATTACTACAAACTTAGGGGCATATCAACAAGCGGCAGCGATAATTATCGCTGGCCGCTCTTAGCGTGAGGAATTTTATTGCCGGCTATCGCAGATAATTATCGCCATGCCAGCGCTGTATTAACAACGCATAGCGCAATGGCGATAATTATTCCAGTGATAGCGATATTTTCCATGGAACATCGCTGGTTTTCCAGCGATGTTCTATGGAAAACGGCGATATCCTTGGTGATAGGGCCTGTGGTCTTAGCCACACAATCCACCCCCCATGTTAGGTATGCCTTAGTCAGGAATTTAACAGACGTTAAATTCCTGCGTTAAGGCATACTTAACGTGATTTTAAATATCGCTAACCCTCGTTGTTAATATGGGGAAGCTGGGTTAGCGATATTTACCCAAGGGAGTCTGGTTAGGCACGCCTCCTTTGCATCTCATTAGCGATGCGATGGGAGGCGTGCTGACAAGGGGCGCTAAGCAAGGATACACGCGCTAGCGTGCCCTTGTTGATAATGCGATAATATTATCGCCGCTTTTCGCCCGAAAACGGGCTCTAAAGCGGCGATAATATTATCACTGCACCTTGTTAATATGCCCCTAAATTGACCGGGCACAGGTTCTTATTTTTTTTTTAACACGCATATCCCCTAGTAGTCCACTCACAGGGTTGAAAGCTGAAGGGCACCGTCTGGACTCGAGGGAAGGTTCAAGTTAGGCAATGCTGCCTCCTTTGCACAGACACACGCACCTGCAAGTGTGCTCCATCTGCGCCACGAGTCTGCTGGCCGAAATTACATCCTACATTAACTGCTGTGCCGGAAGAAGACACCTCGAGCCTGCGCAGTGTGTCTTCAAAAATCTGACGACAAACTGCGCAGACTCGATTTCCTGTCTTCCTGCAGCCTCTATCCCACCCTTTCCCAACTCGTCCTGTGACGAGTTGGGAAAGGGTGGGGTGACTATCCTCTCCACTCCCTGACTGACGTGAAGCCCCTGGCACTACAGGGCTTCAGCCTGAAGCGCCCAGGGTTAACTTTGCCAAGACGTCATTAGGGGTGGAGACTGGTCCTCGAGGCTGTGTCTTTGCCGAGTTGATGACCTCACAGGCCTCAGGGCTGTGAGATCGTCAGCCTGGCAAATACTCTTGACTTTGGGCCCGCCCAGGGGTACGAAGTTTATGGAAAGCATCACTGCGTCAAACAGAGTGAGTAGTAGTGTGCAATAACCCCCAGCACGGTAATTTAAGCGTGTTACTTGTTTTTGTTTTTTTTGTTGTTTTTTTTTTAAAAAGAAGCAGTTTTAATATTGCATTTATTTTAAGTCTGAAAGTAAAGGGGGCAGAGCCCCAACGCCCTCGAACAGGAACCGCCCCTGGCAGAAACTGTTAACGATATACGCTGGCAGCAAACCAGACACATGCTCGGGCTATAAATGTAAACCACATTCCACATCCAGAAATTCCCTATTGAACTTCCACTTTCCATCGTCACGTGCATTGCATCCAAACTTGATTTGCAAATCCAGAGAGCTTACAATTTGGAAAACATATGCTACATCTCAGGTGTCAGTAATTCTTTGAAACATCTTCACAGTTTGAATAATGCCACTCTGTTTTAAATTAGGCCCAGAGGGCTAAAATGAAATTATTTTAGCGTAATTTGCATTATTTTGGGATATTCACATTATGTTTATTATGCAAAATTCCTGAAATTACTTCACATTTGTGTCATTTTTGTAGCACTTGTGCTTTTCATGCAATTTTTTAGGTCTCGCCTAGGCAGCGCTTGCGCTGTCTCTTCGAGACATGCTGTATTCGGGACAACCAAAACTCCTTCATTGTAATTGAATAGATTGGAGTTTTGTAGCTTGTTGTCAATGCGATGTAATGCTTTTAATGTCACTAAGCACTTTCACTTCACGCACTTGCACTTTTTCGTGTGAGCACCAGAACTATTACCGTTGAAAATTGAATGATACTCCATTTATGTTGTTAATAAATGTGATGTCATTCTGTACCCTGTGTCCTGGCATACATTGCTTAATGAGTCCTGCTCGGACTCCTTCTGAAAGTGTTTCTGTAGATTAATACTGTACCCATTAATAGTAGCCCAGGCTACACGAGGACCTCTGAGGCCTCCCTGAGAACACTGTTCCCTTCAACCGTATTCGGGATATGGGCATAAAGCTCCGCCTATTTTCTGCCCATCATTTTAATTGGCTCCTGTACCTGTCCTTTGTAAACGGTGGCTTTTCATTGGTCATTAGGCTTAGTAGTACCTCCTTAGTACTGCCTTGTCTCTTCTTGTAACCTTCCAGGAGAACACCCCCTGTTACGTGTGTTGTTACGCCCTAGGTTTTAATTACAGCCTCAAGGCACTATTTTCTTAAAGGCCTTCAGACAGGACACTCATTTGGTCCTAAACTAGGTTGGCAGTGGTTACTTTACTTGCTAGCACATCTCACATTTATATTAGACTTTCTATACATTTCTCTTCATCAGCTCCACATAGAGTACAACCTAATCCGGAATTAATATAATCATTCTTTTGTCACATTTCAAAGCTACTAATTGTATATATGGACATAGCTATTTGAATGTACTTGTGGTGCTGTCTTGCATTCAATGCATTATGGGTAGGGTGAATTTACCATATCTTCTGGAGGGTGCAGTACCATATGTGACCAAAAGTTTATGATGCTCACTAGGGACCTCTAAGAGCAGCTTGTGGCACTGCACCTAGACATGCAGTGCTGGTGCCTTGCTCACTAGGGACCTCTAGGAGCAGCTTGCGGTACTGCACCTGGACATGCAGTGCTGGTGCCTTGCTCACCAGGGACCTCTAGGAGCAGCTTGCGGTACTGCACCTAGACAAGCAGTGCTGGTGCCTTGCTCACTAGGGACCTCTAGGAGCAGCTTGCGGTACTGCACTGCGACACACATTGCTGGTTCCTGGCTCACTAAGCAAGCATTTGCAATGCACTTGGTCTCGCATTACCGAAAGTATGAGATATTGGCGTTGCATTATTATTTGCAACGCCAATTCCTCATACTATCAGTAATGCAAGACCTATTGCATTGCAAATGCTTGTCTTAGCATGAATGCGTCCTCGAAGTTAAAATAGACCTGAGGATGCATTTTGTACTATAATATCGCACTAAATATTAGTTTCGCATTTTGCATAATTAGGCATATGTTTGTGCCATTTTCTGGAAAATCAATGTGAATTACACAAAAGAAAAATTATGCAGGTTTTGCATACCCCCTACTTTAAATTCCCGATTGAAAAGTAGCCTTGCATGTACACAGTTGTGATCCAGCACATAGGTTTGTAGCTCGGTTTACGGCCAACTACAGATTTTTGTGTATATTGCTTCTGGAAGTGGAGTCTTCCGCCACCCATGACTTACAAATTTTCAATAAGAATCAAGTTTAGCAGTCAGGTGAAGAGGCAGAGGGGGGAATGGCTATATGGAGCCAAGCAACAATCAAGGAGATTGATGAGAAGGATGTGGACCTGATAGGGGAGGACAAGGTTCCCTGTCCCCAGCCAAGGAGCTGTGATTTAGAGAGATGCCAGGAGCTGTGGGATCTGCAGTCATTTTTTGAAACTGACAAGATTTTTGTTAAGAGCAATGCTGGTCTATGACAAATGTGTTATATATGGGACTTCCAGAAACATTGAACAAAATATTGCACACTAGCAGACTCAACAGAACAATTTTGTGGCAAGTGTGAGCATTGAAAATGATCATCTTTTGCATGGTAATCCCTCATTTTTTTTTACCTTAACTGTTTTTGTTAGCCAGAGAACTCTGTGCACTTTACACCACTAACCAGCGGTAAAGTGCTTCTGCTACCTCTTTAAACATGATGAAATATGTAATCATCTGATTGGATATTTGACTTACGTGTAAGTCCCTAGTATATAGTACAAAGTGTATCCAGGGCATGTAAGTTAAATGTTAACCATGGGCTGCAGCACCCATTGCGCCACCCACCGAAGTCACACCGCAAACCCTACCATTGTAGTTTGGTAGTTCAGGCTGGACTATTCACATGAGGAGCAGGGTCAAGACATATTTGCCAATGGCTGGGTCCAAACAGGGGTGGCGTAATGAGCAAAAGAACTATGGATTTAACCCAGATCTCTTGACTAGAGGTGAATGTTTGTTTAATTAAGCATTATGTCCATCATTTATTGCTGCTGTGCTTTTATGCCCTAAGTGGGATGGGCATGCCCAGACATGGGTCCCTTGCTCGCTGTGCCACTCGATTCAAGCTAGCCTGGCTGATGAGGGGTAATACCCCAAAACCGGTCCCAGGACACTTTTTTCTGGTCCAGGGAGGACCCGGCTTATCAGTTCAGGCTGGACTGTTCCCATGAGGAGCAGGGTCAAGACTGATTTGAATATGGCTGGGTCCAAACTGGTGTGGCATAATGAGCAAAAGAACAATGGATTTAACTCAGATCTCTTGACTGGGGGTGAATGTTTTATTCATTCAGCATTCCGTCCCTCATTTATTGCCCTAAGTGGGATGGATATGCCAGACATGGGTCCCTTGCTCGCTGTGCCACTGGATTCAAGCTAGCCTGGCTGATGAAGGGTAATACCCCGAAACAGGTCCCAGGATGCTTGTTCTGGTCCAGGGAGGACCCAGCTTGTGCCACTGGATTCAAGCTAGCCTGGCTGATAAGGTGGAATACCCCAAAACCAGTCCCAGGATGTTTGTTTCTAGTCCAGGGAGGACCCAGCTTGGCAGTTCGGGCTGGACTGTTCCCATGAGGAGCAGGGCCAAGACTGATTTGCATGTGGCTGTGTGCAAACTGGAGTGGCGTAGAGAGCAAAAGAACAATGGATTAAACCCAGATCTTTTCACTGTAGTGAATGTAGGATTCATTCAGCATTCCGTCCATCATTTGTTGCTGCTGCACTTTTTGCCCAGAGTGGGATGGGTATGCCCAGACGTGGGTCCCTTGCTCGCTGTGCCACTGGATTCATGCTAGCCTGGCTTATGAGGGGTAATACCCCGAAACAGGTCCCAGGATGCTTGTTTCTGGTCCAGGGAGGACCCAGCTTGTGCCACTGGATTCAAGCTAGCCTGGCTGATAAGGAATAATACCCCAAAACCAGTCCCAGGATGCTTGTTTCTGGTCCAGGAAGACCTAGCTTGACAGTTCGTGCTGGACTGTTCCCATGAGGAGCAGGGTCAAGACTGATTTGCATATGGGTATGTGCAAACTGGAGTGCCGTAGTGAACAAAAGGTCGATGGATTTAACACAGTCCTCTTGACTGAGCGTGAATGTTTGATTCATTCAGCATTTCATCCATCATTTGATGCTGCTGAACTTTTTGCCCAAAGTGGGATGGGTATACCCAGACGTGGGTCCCTTGTTCGCTGTGCCAGTGGATTCAAGCTAGCCTGGCTGATGAGGGGTAATACCCTGAAACCGGTCCCAGGATGCTTGTTTCTGGTCCAGGGAGTACCCAGCTTGGCAGTTCAGGCTGGACTGTTTGTAGGAAGGTGGAATCTGACTGCATAGTTGCCCCCACTTTTTTCCTGGTGTTTTGCTGGTTTTCAACTTAGTTGGACTGGGACCCTGCTATTCAGGGCCCCAGTTTATCTGCTTTCTCTTTAAAATGGATTCCTAGTACCTTAGGTACACTTCCGATTGGATTCTGGGGTGCCCTTATAACTCCCTAGTATTTGGTATACTATGTACCCATGGCATAGGTACCCCAGAGGCCTACCAGGGGCTGAAGCATGTATTATGCCACCCCTGGGCAGCCTTCCAAAATGACACCACAGGACTGCTACTGCAGGCTGAGTGAGGTGGTTCCTGCACCCCTTACCGAGATATAGGTTCACTATATCTCACCCTATCACTGCACATATAAACCTATCAGTCACCCCTATGGCAGGCCTTATCAATCCTGAAGGCAGGTTGCCTGGTTTTGTGTGAGAGGGTGCCCCTGCATAAGCAGAGCCCCTCTGCAGCCTTCGGAATCTATCCTCCGGGGTTGTCTGTGAGGCAGCCTGACCATATACTCTTAAGTGCATTATAACCTCGCTGTAAATGCTAACTTTGCGATGGCTGCACGGAAACATGTCGTGTTTGGTGTCAAACACCTTGGAATTATACCCCCACACCAGTAACTGGTGTGGGAGTATGATCCCACCCGTCTAGAGGGAGAAAAATGACAGCACCGGTATACCCGGTACCAGCTAACAGAGCCCTGGCATCACAAAATGGATGCTGCAGAAACAGACACAAGTCTGGCCTCCTGCTGCTGACCGAAACTCCGGCAGGGGAGGCCTGGACAATAGGTTTCCTATCTCAGGGAGGTGTTACCACCTCCCAGACAGGCTTTAGTGTATTGGGGCTGGGTGGGTGCACTCTCAGAATGCTTTGAAGTCCTGCACTGGGGGCACATTTGGTGTCCCTGTGCATAGTCCAGTTCAAACCGGTTGCAGGGGCTACCAGCCCCTGCTCTGGCGCGAAACTGGACAAAGGAAATGGGTGTAGCCACCCCTCTTTCCAAACCCTCCCATAGGTGGGTCCCCAGAGAATGTCCAACACATTCCTTGGGTATAAGAAAGGAACCCCTGGCTACAGGACTTTAGATTTCCCTGGACGAAACTCTGATACTGAATCCTGGACCTCCGATGATCTGTTCAATGCCAGATGACTGAAGAATCTCCCTTGGAGTAAAGGAGTTACTCCCCTGCTTGGCAGCCACCAAACACGCATCTGCCTGGTCTGCATCTCTGAAGCTCCCGCTGGACGCCGAAGACTTTGCAACACAGGAGGTAGGTTTCCAGACTTCCCAGAGGCTGATCCGAGTCCCCAGCAAAGCTGAGACCTGTAGCCCTTGTGGGTACCATGGAATCGAAACCCCTGTACACCGTGCACATTTGCAAGTGCATATGCTTCTCGTCACTCCCTGAGGCTGTGATTTAGGTTGCTTGTAGCCCTGACCCCGAGCAGTGAATCCACTGAAGATTGCTGGCCTACCCACTCCGAGTGACCCGTGGGCCGCCATTTTGTGATTCCTCTTGAGGTCCCTTTGCGATCCCTTGTCCGTCGACTTGTGGGTCCCTGAGAAGGGTAACTTTACTTTTATTGGTATTTCCTGGTTGCTCCAGACGTGCCTTGACTCTCCATTGCTTGAGGAGTCCCCAGGACCTTGCTGGTCTGCACCGAAGCATCTTTCCTTTTCCTGCGTGGGTTGTTGTTGCCAAGGCTTGTTGTATCCAATCCGGGCACTGACACTGCAGCACTCAACATCCTTTGTGAGGTAGCTCGAATCAAGCTCCTGGTTGTTGTCGACACCTCCTGGTCCTCGTGACTGAAGAGTCAAGCTTCACCTCTTTGCACCTGAAACACCCGACATCGGTGGGCATTCGACTATCGTGCCCCTGGTCACTGGCTAGTGACCCAGATTCTGTCCCTTCTGCTTTCAGGTTCTTCACATCTTCGATCCAGGCTTGGATCTCCTCGGACACTTCTCATCTTCCCGGCAGCAGCACTTTTCAGCAAGCTGCCATTGAAAACGACGACACGACCCGACAACATTTGACACCTATGCACCCGGCTTCCCTGGGTGAGGTAACACGAGTACTCCGGTGCTCCCGTGGGTGTTGGACCTAGAACCATCTAAGTCCAAAAGGGTTCGTTCCTAGTCCACTCCGAAGTGTCCCTAAACTTTAAAACTCTAACCGCGACTTTCCCCATAGAAGCTAACGGAGCTCGCGGCTGTGTTCAAACACTGCACACGTCCCCCGTGGGTCCCCTGTGTCAATACCTTGGGTGGTTCCTTGGGGTCCCAGTGATTCTACAGGCTCTAGGCCTTGTGTCTAGTCAAGTCGTGGTTCTTATACCACTTTCTTAATATATGGTTTGGTACGCCCCTAGGGCCTATCGTATATTGTGCTAATGTACTGTGATATTTGAAGTGTAACTTATGTGCTTTGACCTCTATCCTCATAAAGAGACTAGTAGGGTGTGTTTAGAAATAAATACATATATTTTATATATATACCTGGTGTGGTCTCCTTTCATTTAGCCATTCAAGAGATTGTAGACTGGTAAAACAAACTGCTTTACACTCCTTCAAGACTTAGCCTGAAGGCTGCTCTCCATAGCTACCACTAGGATAGCTTTCAAATAAGGTTGTCTTAAACCTATCATCAATAAGGGGTTGTTTGGACTGGTGCAAGGTGCCCACTTTAACTAGTGGACAGCATATACCAGCCCAACTTCTCACATTGGTGTGCAGCGTTTGGACTCAAGCTTGCCTTTGTTTTACCAGATAATCTCAAGTGAGTGACTAACTGAAAACCACTAAAGATACCTGAGGTACATATAATTCAAGCTTAAAATTACAGTAAGTTCTAGTGAACTTAGAGTTGTGTGTCAAGGGCTTAGCACACCCTTTCTACAACTCAAGAGAGTTTAGTAGGCCACACTAGAGTAGGTAGTGCATACACCACACCTCACTAGTGATGTCTTCAAGGCCAGGAACCAGTGGGTCCCTGCCAGAAGCCAATGGGCTTTTACCATCCAAGTATGACAACCTCCCATTCTTGGAATTGAGAGCATTGTATAGTACTAGGAAATTGAAAACAGGAAAAAGTGCAAACACCCAACGCCTCATAGAGGTACTGCTGTTGGATGATCTCAGAAGGCCCACAGGGTCTGAAGGGGTAGGCAGAGAGGGTGGGGCAGCAGATGAGGAAAGGCCAAGGGGTGAAGATACCCATGACCTGACCTCTGAAGTTGCCCAGGAAGATGACACTGATCTTAACCTGGGAAATCCAGCTCCCCCTGCAGAGGAGGAGGATGGCCACAATGGCCCCCTCTTTATCCCACCAGGGAGAGTTGAGAGTGTGCCTAGAAGGTCAAGATCTCCTTCTCAGGAGTCTAACCATTCTGACACCTCAATAGGGACCTCTGTTTCCTCTCATAGGAGGGAATCCTCTCATGAGAGGAAAGAGAGACTGCTCAAGTATGAAGAAGCTCAGCTTAGAATCAGAAGAGAGCAGTTGGCTTTAGAAAGGGAGTCCCTAGAGCTTCAGAAAACTAGAAGAAAATTGGGACTGGAGTCCCATGGTGGCAGCAACTTCCCTAGTGCTAGGGAAAGGTCTTATGACCATAGAAACCTAAGCAAGATTGTCCCTCCCTACCAGAGTGGGGATGACATCCACAAATGGGTTACTGCACTGTAAAGGGCCTGTAAAGTTCAGAGGGTCCCCCAGGAGCAGTGGGCAGCAATCTTGTGGCTCTCCTTTGCAGACAAAGGTAGAGATAAACTCCTCACCGTTAGAGAAGAGGATGCTGACAATTACAAAGTTTTGAAGAGTGCTCTGATTGATGGGTTTGGCCTAACCACTGAACAGTACAGGTTGAAGTTCAGAGACACCCAAAAGGCTTAGACTCAAGACTGGGTTGACTTTGTAGATTGTGCTACTAAGGCTCTGGAAGGTTGGATACATGGCAGCAAGGTGCATGACTTTGTAGGATTGTACAATTTGATTATGAGGGAGCAGATCCTTAATAATTGTCAAAAACAGCTTTTACACCAGTACCTGGTAGACTCTGATCTGACCTCTCCCCAAGAATTAGGAAAGAAGGCAGACAAATGGGTCAGAACCAGGGTAAGGCCTAAGAATCAGAGTGGTGACCAGAAGAAAGATTCTACCAAGTCCCAAGAGAAAGGTGGGGATAAATCTAAAGACAAGTCCGCTACAGGGCCCCAAAAGCTCTCTTCTGGGGGTGGGTCCCAAACTCCCTCCTCTCCTGAAAAGAAACCATATTGCCATGTTTGTAAAAAGCCTGGCCACTGGAAAACTGATCCCAGTTGCCCCAGTATTGGCAATAAAGAAAATGTTCCTCCAACAAATACTACCACCTCTCCTGGTACTACTAGTAGTAATCCCCCAGGCGGTAGTGTTGCACCCAAAAGGTTAGGTGCATTCTCATGGGGAACAGAGGTGGGCCCTAGTTTAGACAGGTCCCCCTCACAAGCCTCATTAGTCTGTGATGGTGGCATGGGATTTGCCACTTTTACCATGGGTCCCAATGCATTGGGCAGGTACAGACTGGAGCCACTGATAAATGGTCAGAAAGCTGTGGCATTCAGGGACACAGGGGCAAGTGTCACCATGGTGGCAGGGAAACTAGTCCCCCCTCACCATCTTTTACCTGAGTTTAAATACCAGGTGACCAACATTGATGGTGTCAGAATAGATCACCCCATGGCCATAGTCAATCTCAGCGGGGAAGGGGTCATAGGTCCAAAAAGAGTGGCAGTGTCCCCAAACTTGCCTGATGGGCAATGATCTGGAAATTTCAGCCTGGGCTGAAGTTGAACACCAAGCCCATCTGAGAATGCTGTGCATCCCTGAGAGAGTTAGTGGGGCTGTGAGGGCCACAGCCCAACCCCAGGGAAATTTTGGAGTGATGGAGCCTGAAAGAATGGCCCACTCTCCTCCACAAGAGAGCACAAGGATTGAGGAAAAGTCTTCTTCCCCCCAGACTATAGGTGAGGGTCAGCTTCCTCAAGGAACTGATCCTACCCCTAGTGAAGGAACTACCCCAGAGGTGGTCAGGCCTGTCCTGGCAACACCCCTGATGGCAGGGGACCCTTCCAAGGTGGTACCCAGTCTGGAGCAGGTAACCTGCCCCTCTCTACCCTGCCTCAGTCAGCCCAGGGCTGCAGAGGTCAGGGAGGTCAGTGGACCCCACAGGGCCCCCTGTCCAGAGGAACCCCCCCATCAGCAGATTAGGGGCACCCAGTCTAGTAGCCCTAGCCAGGTGAAAATTCCTCAACCCACTGAGGGATCACCCTTACCATTGTGTAGGGACCTCCCCCAGATGGACTCTGCTGGGCAAAGGCAAACCTGGGACCAAAAGGTTCCAAACCTACCATGTCCCTCCAGTGTTCCAACCAAAGGGACCCAACCCCCAGCTGTAGGCAGCCAAAGGTTGACCCTTAGAGCTAGACCCAACTTAGTCATGGAAAGTAAGGCCTCCATGGTGGCTAGTGATCTGAGGAAGCTGAGGCCAACTTTATTAGGGCCTCACTTCTCTACTCAGACACCCCACCAGCCTTTTACTTTGTCAAAACACACCACAGGTAGTGACTCCAAATGGTGGAGATCATCCCATCCCCTTGGGGTTAGGGATTGCTTTGGGGACCATAAGACAGGGGATAACCATGCTAGTGCAGGTACTTCCTTACATGGCCACTTAGTAAATAAAGGCTCAACTGGGCAAGGTTAGCCTTATCTCCTTTCGTTTGGGGAGGGGGGTTAACGTAGGAAGGTGGAATCTGACTGCATGGTTGCCCCCTCTTTTTTCCTGGTGTTTTGCTGGTTTTCGACTTAGTTGGACTGGGACCCTGCTATTCAGGGCCCCAGTTTATCTGCTTTCTCTTTGAAATAGATTCCTAGTACCTTAGGTACACTTCAGATTGGATTCTGGCGTGCCCTTATAAGTCCCTAGTATATGGTATACTATGTACCCAGGACATAGGTACCCCAGAGGCCTACCAGGGGCTGAAGCATGTATTATGCCACCCCTGGGCAGCCTTCCAAAATGACACCACAGGACTGCTACAGCAGCCTGAGTGAGGTGGTGCCTGCACCCCTTACCGAGTTATAGGTTCACTATATCTCACCCTATCACTGCACATATAAACTTATCTGTCACCCCTATGGCAGCCCTTATCAATCCTGAAGGCAGGGTGCCTGGTTTTGTGTGAGAGGGTGCCCCTGCATAAGCAGAGCCCCTCTGCAGCCTTCGGAATCTATCCTCCGGGGTTGTCTGTGAGGCAGCCTGACCATATACTCTTCAGTGCATTATAACCTCGCGGTAAATGCTAACTTTGGGATGGCTGCACGGAAACATGTTGTGTTTGGTGCCAAACACCTTGGAATCATACCCCCACACCAGTAACTGGTGTGGGAGTATGATCCCACCCTTCTAGAGGGAGAGACATGACAGCACCGGTATACCCGGTACCAGCTAACAGAGCCCTGGCATCACAAAATGGATGCTGCAGCCACAGACACGAGTCTGGCCTCCTGCTGCTGACCGAAACTCCGGCAGGGGAGGCCTGGACAATAGGTTTCCTGTCACAGGGAGGTGTTACCACCTCCCAGACAGACTTTAGTGTATTGGGGCTGGGTGGGTGCACTCTCAGAGTGCTTTGAAGTCCTGCACTGGGGGCACATTTGGTGTCCCTGTGCATAGTCCAGTTCAAACCGGTTGCAGGGGCTACCAGCCCCTGCTCTGGTGCGAAACTGGACAAAGGAAATGGGTGTAGCCACCCCTCTTTCCAAACCCTCCCATAGGTGGGTCCCCAGAGTATGTCCAATCCCTTCCTTGCGTATAAGAAAGGAACCCCTGGCTACAGGACTTTAGATTTCCCTGGGCGAAACTCTGATACTGAATCCTGGACCTTCGACGATCTGTTCAATGCCAGATGACTGAAGAATCTCCCTTGGAGTAAAGGAGTTACTCTCCTGCTTGGCAGGCACCAAAGACGCATCTGCCCGGTCTGTATCTCCGAAGCTGCTGCCAGACGCCGAAGACTTTGCAACACAGGAGGTGGGTTTCCACACTTCTTAGAGGCTAACCCGAGTCCCCAGCAAAGCTGAGACCCGTAGCCCTTGTGGGTACCGTGGAACTGGAACCCCTGGACACCATGCACATTTGCAAGTGCATATGCTTCTTGTCAATTCCTGAAGCTGTGCTTTGGGTTACTTGTAGCCCTGACCCCGAGCAGTAAATCCACCAAAGATTGCTGGCCTACCTACTCCGAGTGATCCGTGGGCTGCCATTTTGTGATTCCTCTTGAGGTCCCTTTGCAATCCCTTGTACATCAACTTGTGGGTCCCTGAGAAGGGTAACTTTACTTTTATTGAGCTTTTCTGGTTGCTCTAGACATGCCCTGACTCTCCATTGCTTGGGGAGTCCCCAGAACCTTGCTGGTACGCACCGAAGCATCTTTCCTCTTCCTGCGTGGGTTGCTGTTGCCAAGGCTTGTTGTGTCCAATCCGGGTACCGACACTGCAGCACTCGACATCCTTTGTTGGAGAGCTCGAATCCAGCTCCTGGTTGTTGTCGACGCCTCCTGGTCCTCGTGGCTGAAGAGTCAAGCTTCACCTCTTTGCACCTGAAACACCCGACATCGGTGGGCATTCGACTATTGTGCCCCTGGTCACTGGCTAGTGACCCAGACTCTGTCCCCTCTGCTTTCAGGTTCTTCACATCTTCGATCCAGGCTTGGATCTCCTCGGACACTTCTCATCTTCCCGGCAGCAGCACTTTTCAGCAAGCTGCCATTGAAAACAACGACGCGACCCGACAACATTTGACACCTATACACCCGGCTTCCCTGGGTGAGGTAACACGAGTACTCCAGTGCTCCCGTGGGTGTTGGCCCTAGAACCATCTAAGTCCAAAAGGGTTCGTTCCTAGTCCACTCCGAAGTGTCTCTAAACTTTAAAACTCTAACCGCGACTTTCCCCATAGAAGCTAACGGAGCTCGTGGCTGTGTTCAAACACTGCACATGTCCCCGTGGGTCCCCTGTGTCACTACCTTGGGTGGTTCCTTGGGGTCCCAGCGATTCTACAGGCTCTAGGCCTTATGTCTAGTCAAGTCATGGTTCTTATACCACTTTCTTAATATATGGTTTGGTCCGCCCCTATGGCCTATCGTATATTGTGCTAATTTACTGTGATATTTGAAGTGTAACTTATGTGCTTTGACCTCTAGCCTCATAAAGAGACTAGTAGGGTGTGTTTAGAAATAAATACATATATTTTATATATATACCTGGTGTGGTCTCCTTTCATTTAGCCATTCAAGAGATTATAGACTGGTAAAACAAACTGCTTTACACTCCTTCAAGACTTAGCCTGAAGGCTGCTCTCCATAGCTATCACTAGGATAGCTTTCAAATAAGGTTGTCTTAAACCTATCATCAATAAGGGGTTGTTTGGACTGATGCAAGGTGCCCCCTATAACTAGTGGACAGCATATACCAGGCCAACTTCTCACACTGTTCCCATGAGGAGCAGGGTCAAGACTGATTTGC
Organism: Calotriton arnoldi; assembly: GCA_963921515.1. Lineage (NCBI taxonomy): Eukaryota > Metazoa > Chordata > Amphibia > Caudata > Salamandridae > Calotriton > Calotriton arnoldi. The sequence continues at coordinate 161,976 of CAWUFW010004930.1, read as the reverse complement.
ATATGTCTGGGTCCAAACTGGGGTGTTGTAGTGAGCAAAAGAACGATTGATTTAACCCAGATCTCTTGACTGGGGGTGAATGTTTGACTCATTCAGCATTCCGTCTATCATTTGTTGCTGCTGCCATTGTAGCCTGGCAGTACAATTTAATACTGACATTCCAACCTGTCAAAATAAACCCTTTTGACAGGCCTTAGCCTTTCTTTTAAATATTAATAAGTCACCCTTAAAGTAGGTCTTTTTGCTCATAAGCCAGTGTATATGATATTTAAAAGTAGGACATGTAAAGGTTTAGTTCTTCACGTCTTTAATGTGAAAATGCCTAAAAGCTTTTTTCACTGCAGCAAGACTGGCTTTTTCCAAAAGAAAACACTGGATCACGTTATTACACCCTACTATGTTAGCAGTAGCTAGGAAAATAATTCAACGACTCTGTATTAGTTAAACAAAATGCAATTTAATGGTAAATTTAGATTTTGTTTGACTACTGAGCAAGAGGCTCTTTTAGGAAGTTGCCGCTTTCATGCCTAAAGCCTCTAAAGGTTTGAGTCCCAGACTATTTAGAATCATCACTCACTTTTTAGTACGACAGACGTTTGCGACCCACCTAGCTTTAATGGACATGAGGCTGGTGATTTTTTAATGTAATAAAGTATTGTGTGGTTTCGCACTGCTATTTGCAGACAGCACCTTTTCCATTGAAATGGTCACTAAATTTGCATGGACATACAGTTTTATAGATAAAACTATTCTGCACACAAATGATACCGTGTGGACATCGGGTTTCAGTGAATATTTATTATTTGTGCATTTCCCATTAACCTTTCTTGATTTGTAGTGATGCTACTAAAACCTTTGTTTACATCACACTTCAGATTTGCAAAAAATATATGCTTAATTTTTATTTCCTAACTGCTGAATATGTACAGTTCATTTACAGGTATTTGCTTTTTGTTGTGTTCTAGATAAAAATGACATGCTTCAGCTTTCCTTTCACGCTTCACGTACCCCACAATGTTTGTTCCATAATTCACTTTATTTTTCTTTCTCTGACTGCAAAGTGAGAGGAGTGCATAAACATCAGTCTCTGTGTTAAAAAATAAGCAGCAGAAGACATGGCCTAACATTTGACCTCTGTCATTGAAGTGCAGCACGTGACACAATAAATGCCCCTTTCGCCGCTGGTACATCACTTTTTCCCATATTAAAAGTGACGCACTGGCGGCGCAAGGGACTTGCAAATTAGCCCCACAGAATTTAAAGGCCTCTTTATTTATTGCCTGGACTTTGGCTACCCACCAAAAACCAGTTCACGACACAGAATGGGTCGTGATGCACAGTTTGGGAAACACTGCTCTAAAGGCCTTTCTGTAAGTATTCCAACTGTTGCCTGGAAGATGATGGCTCACCTGTGGTGAGATGTGAACTGGTTCCAGGACAGAGACACAATAAATACATTGGCTTATTTACTAGTCCCTTGCGCCTCCAGTACGTCACATTTTCTCAAATTAAAAGTGACACACCAACGGTGCAAGAATTTAAAGGCAACTTTATTTATTGGCTGGACTTTGGCGACCCACCAAAAACCTGCTCACACAGTGGGTCGCGTTGCACAGTTTAGGAAACACTGCTCTAAAGGCTTTTCTGTAAGTATTCCAACTGCTGGGTATGATACCTGAACTTTTCCTATTTGGAGCTTCCCCACCTTCGTTAATGGTTTCACCGAGACCCCAGACTTTGGCTCCCAGCCATCGAAGAGCCCAACTTTGGCCACAGCCTGCTGCCTTGTCCTACTGAAGACTTTCTGGTCCATACAAGTTTCTAAGAGCGATGGTAGCATTTTGTGAGGGACAAACCTAGCCTTGTGTCCGACCAGCAATCCATCACAGTTGGACTTAAAACTTACCCTTGAGCCAGTCTCACACAACAGGATGACCGTGGCTCGCTTTAAAACTTAAAACTTTTTAAAATTCATAACTCAGTTTTAATTTAGGTTGGTATTTTTTGTTTTGGCTTTTTATTGTTTGAGTACTGTATGAATACTTTACACCTTGCCTCTAAGGTGTCTGTCTATTAGGTGCCACAGCTACCAGAGTTTTTTTTAGAGTTTTATATAGCGTGAACTCGACCCGAAGGTACCAGAGTGCTTTACATGAGCAACAGTTACGTTACAGATTGACACATTAATTTTTTTTATTAGGCACGGTGAGATTAAGTGTTTTGCCCAGAATCACGGGATGTTGAGCGCCTTTGCTGAGACTCGAACCTGGTTCCCTAGCTTTGAGGTCGACCGCGCTAGCCCTTAGGCCACATCCTCTCCCTTTTGAGCGGTTTGAGGGATGAGCTCAGGATAAATTTGTGACTTTAGTGGTTTTCCCTGACAAGGATTGTGATTACTACTTGGGTTGGTCTCCTCGCTCTCAACTAATAACACAATATCTTACAGTGAGCATCAAAAGAGAGCATTGAAAACACTTCACTGACTACTGGTAGAAGAGGGAATTGTTGCTCAGACGTTATCACTCTGATTTAGGTTGAGGTTTTTTTTTAAATACAGACCACAAAGATTACAATTCTCCCACTCAGCCAGCAAAGCTCAAAGTGACTAGAGCTCAGCTGGTAACTGAGAAACACCTGATTTCACAGGGTCCCACAAAGACACTAAGATTTACAGTACAACACATCCATTCTCTTTCTTAGAGAATAACAAACAGAAATGCACAATTAAATAAGAAAATAAACAAATAGAATATATTCTCTCACTTAAACCTCAATGAAGAGGCACCATTTTCAAACACTGCAATTGTGCAACCTATAGTAATACTTAGCACATTAGATAGAAAAAATGCATACAAAGATTATCACACATAATCTGCCAGTCTGCAGGGGGATGTTCTGGACCATTGCATCTCAGGCTTAGAGGCATCACAATTAGCACACTTACCAACACCTGGAGCAAGACAAACCTGGCCATCTTCACCTGCACCCATCACTATACTAGGAATGCACCTGCACTCCTCAAACACTTCACATCTGACATTAACATTGCCCTACTCCAACTCTAATCATCTTCCTTCACACCTAACTCCTCATCGTCAAACCCCCATCTTTGATATAGCGCAACCTTGCACCTGTTCCACCTTTGTCCTTTCTACAGTTGGATGAAATTTCCCTTCACCTGCACCACCTTTTTAGACCACAGAATTTGTAAAGTCCCACACCTACTCGTCCAGGATTAACGTTAACCTCATCTCTCTCAGACAACTATTTGCTTTCTTCTGCCTCAACCTCCCAAACTAACTTTATAGACTTAGACCTAATGGCACCCAGACCTTATAGCCACTCCCACATTCATGTTGGAAAAACTCTAGCTTGCCATACACATCCTCCAATCAGAAATATAGGAGTACTACCAGTAACCTTATTCACTCAAGTGCAATGTGACCAAACAGCCTCCTCAGTAGTCCTGCTCACATACCAACTTCCCCTTAACAGCCATTTCAATAGCTCCCGAATAATATGGTTCACCCTTTCAACCATCCAATTGGATTGTGGGTTATATACAGAGGTCCTACAATGCTTGACACACAATCCTCCCATAATACCACCATTTGTTGCAAAGTTAACTAAGTACCATTGTCAGTAACAAGATATGAAGGCATGCCTCCCTCTCCAATATTCGTGAGATCCTTGTAAGGTGACGAACGTCGTCTTTTCACTCAAGAACTCCACCTCCAACCATCAGGTATGTTCATCTACCAAGACTGAGGAAAACTTAAGACTCTGAGACAAAAAATAATCAGACAACACACAAATGCAAATAGTTATGAGCAGAATGCTTCTAGTCTAACCGCTAGTAGTCACTCAGTGTAGCATTTCAACATACGATTCTTTTGCCTACCATCCCACCACAGATTGGGCCAAGCCATTTGCAAATCTGCCTTAGTCCTAATTTTATTGGTGTAAATATAGCCAATAAAATCTAAACACACTCTAGTCCAATTTTCTCCAGGATCTTGTATATGATCGATGGCGCCTCCTCCTACCTGCAAATGCTTTTCTCTTTCCTTGCACACCACACACTCCCTCTCAACTTAAATTATGTCATACATTTTGAGCCACCAGAACTCTTCCATGAACCACTTCACATTCATGATTTTTCCCGAGTGATGCTAATGCCCTAATTCAGACACCTATTTCCTCAACTCATAAGGTGTTAACATGCTACTTCCTTCCAGAGAGAACTCGTTCAGCACCTTGAAATAAGGCCTCGCTCCCATGCTCACGCTACTAGATCAGCTCATACACTTCTTAAAGAACTTCGGGGCAGATTTACAATCCCCTTGCGTGACTTTTGCGCTGCAGTTGCGTCACTTTTGTGACGCAGCCGCTGCGTAAATGTTGCGGCCCATTTACAACTGACGCATCTAGGGAGATGCGTCACGTTGTAAAGCCCTGCGTCACATTATACCTGCGTCAGGTATAATGTATGCAGGGTAGGCGTTCCCATGCAAAAAGCCATGTAGAACTGACGCAGTGAAATCTACAAGATTTCACTCCGTCACTCTATGCCTTCCCTGCGTCAAAATCCCTACGCCTGCTCAGACCAGGCGTAAGGATTGATGCAGGGCTTTTTACATGGGACCTACCTATGTTTTCTGTGACCAACTCCAACAATGCGTCACTTTTGCTCCAACAGATGCGTCAGAATTTCTGACGCATCTGTAATTCACTAGCGCCATGGTGCACTGTATTGTAAATACAGTGCATCCATGGTGGCGCAGAGACATTTGAAGCTGACGCATCTATGCAGATGCGTCAATGCCTTGTAAATCTGCCCCCTCATCTTTCTCTTGGACTCCCTGTCAGTCCTCTTTAGAGATGGCATCTTTGTACTTAATGCAAACATCCTCCAGACAGGATACTAACTCTTGAGACTACCCTATAGGCTGATCAAAAGTAATCTCAAAAGGTAATCAACCTTCTTGTTGCTCCACCTCGATACATACAATAATCGAAATGTTTTGTAGGTGAAACATCAATCTGGCAATACAGTCGGAAACCTTATTTGTGCCCACATGCTGCAACACATATAAAAAGGGCTTGTGATCCATGCACAACGTTACCTAAACACCCCATACATATGTCCAGAAGTAGTCCATGACCTGTGCAGCAGCCAGTTGCTCCCTTTCTGTGACAGAGTAGTTCAGTTCCTTACTAGTTAGTGAACACAAGGCAAGACCCACCATCCTTTCTGAATCACCCTGGATCAGGTACAGAATCATCCCACTTCAACCATACACTCATTCACTGTCACATTATTTTCCCACCTGTTGTCAAATGTGGCCAAAATGTTTGCAGATGCAATCTCTCGCTTTACACATTCAAAAGTCTCAACTTGTAGTTGGTTCCACTCAAGCATTTTTCCCTTCCTTAAAACAAAATCTGAGTGGCCTTGTGTTGCCTGAACAGTTTGTGACAAATTTCTCATATTATTCTACCAGGCTCATAAATGACCTTGACTCCTTCTTGTTGTATGGCTCTAGTACATCGATTATTGCTTTGACAAGATCTGCCTTCAGTCTCACTCCGGCATATATAGTATACCCCAGGTACTTCATCTCTTCCTTGAGAAAATCACACTTGTCCTCATGCAGTCAACCCCACTTTTCCCAATTTGTCCTAAACCTACTTCAAGTTTATGTTACGTACTTCCCCCGCCTGCCCAAAGAACAGGATACAGGATATTATCCCTGAATAAAACCACTTATTCTTCCTCCTTTAAGATATCTGCCATAAGCCTTAGGAAGATGCTCGCCACTGACACAAGACCAAAAGGTAGACGATTTAACTGATAGACTTCCTCTGTAGACTTGGAAGATGTAAGTGCTTTGGGTCCCAGGTGGAACTTCACCTGGTGGTAGGTACTGCAAACGTCCAACTATGAAAAGTACTTTCCTCCTTTGAGCAATAGCACCATTTCACTTATGTTAGGCATTGGGAAACTGTTTATATCTATGGTCTGAATTAGGCTGTGGAGTTCCACAGAAAGTCTCAAATTCCTATCTGCTGGACTCATTATGACTAGTAGAGACTGTTGTGCATGGTTGTCTGTTGGGCATGAAGGGGTAGGATTTTTTTTTCAAAGTGCAGGCAGCGATCTCCACCTCCATCTGAAAATCCAAATTGATCTTTTTAGAATAAAACATACAAAAGGTGATGAAGGGAATGCTTGCAATTTGTCTACCCACTGGCAATTGCTCGGGTAGAATTCCAACCCATTGTTCTTTTGTCCAACATACCCCCTCAGATTAGATCCAGTCATATGCAATCAGTCTTGGTCCTGCTCCAATAGGTACACTCAAAACTTTGGTAAGGGAGGTCAGGGGACCTCCCAAACCTGGAAGGGTGGGGAGATCCTTTTGTGTCTGAAAGATGAGAGGATGCGTACTCCCTAGAAACTACACATTAACCATAAAGGTATCCCTCTGCTAGAAGGGACAGTTTTCAAGAAGGGCGTTGATACGCACCATACCTATAAACCACCTCAGCAGGAGGTGGAAAAAAGGGGAAAAAATATTTTTTTATAAGTAACCCTCACCCACTCTAGTAGCGGCATGGTTCATCATCAGGTTCACCCTGACCCCTAGATATCAGAGTGGGCTCGACCCCCTTTCAGGGAGCTCTTTGTATATTTCTATCTAGGGGGACGTAACAACTAACTAAAAATTCCTCATCCAGCCCCAAGGTATCCCTTTACTCATGGAGAGGATTGGAAATAATAAAAATAACTATGTAAGGGACACTAAGGATATTCTGGTCCTATGACCCTTAAAATGCCAACATGTTTCTGCCCTACACTACTGGCCTATACAGTTCCTGGGGTTCGTCAGGGTGGGGTTGTTTTTCTAGAACTCGCCCAGGGACGTATAGTATGTCGTCGGTGAATTGCATGTGGCATGCATACTAAATTGAGGCATACAAAGGCAGTGTATACTTGCCTATCCGGAAGTACCCGTAAAGAAAGAAATATATGGCTTGAAGAATTAGTGCCAAAGTGTGTTTTATATAAATGACGGGCGCAACACCCTCATGCACTTGTCTCCTCACATACTGCAAGCTGTAATAATTGCGCATCACATTCTAGTGCAACACTCATTATAACATAGCATGTCAAATAGTGCATGCCATTCTTCCTCATCAACGTTTGTGAATCTATTCTGGTGCAACCGCTGACTCATACATAGATTCCTTAGTATTGTGACCAAACAATGTATTGAACATACTCATGATTTGGCAACCGTTTTCAAAGTTACATACAAAACAAACATGTGTGGACCAAGAGGGCCGTGGCATGCATATATCAATAAACACATAGTGGCATGCTGTGGATTTTTTACATGTACACTCGTAATGGGTTAATTTACCCATCGGATGGAGAAGGGGGGTTGACCCTGTAGTCAAACAGTAGGTTCCCCGTAGCAGGCAAAATGGTGGAGGGGGGGACAAAAGTTGCACAGTGTTAGCTTTACCAAATGAAAATAAAACTCTAATGCCTCGAAAGGACTCTGAAAAATATGCTTTTTGCAGAGTTCAAATAAATTGAATACGGTCAAATGCTCAAAGCACCCCCAGGGCTAGACCGCCATGGTTAAAGTATACTTACATTGTCAAGGGTCCCTACCATTTGAAACACCTACTGTGCTTCTGTTCTCCCCAGCTTCTGATCATGAAAGGTGGTGGGAGAGGGATTTTGTCCCCAGGGGCCACATCAGCTGTGCCTCATTGGAAAGCAGGATAAACCAATGGCACCGTAGGACTTATTTTATCGGGGCAGGTGCAGGTGTCGAGCGTGAGTACGAATAATTCTCCCAGGTGCTCTGAATTATAGTGGACCTCAGTGTTTGCATGTGTACCCCCACAGGTGGATCTAATACGAGAGTATTGGTGTAGGGAGCATGTGATTGCGGAAGACAAGCGGACCATTGCCTTCAATTGCTAAGGCGTGCACGTCGGAGCCCAGCAGGAGAATCATGGGGGTTGTAGTTCCTCAATGGTCATATGTCTCTCCCATTTAAAAAGTGCTGGCAGGGCAGCTCCTGTACAAAGGCAAACCATGTTGGGACGATGAAGGCTGCTCCTTATAAAGATATGTAAATATGTATATATAGATTTTTTTCTTTCTCTTTTAACAGGGGACCCGGACTCATACTATGAAAGGAGATGCCTGCAAGCTCTCATTATTTGAAAGGTGTATGGTGAAAGCTATAGTTTGTAAATCTGCCAAAATGTGTGTTATGTTTGCAATATCCTCTTTTATCTGGGGCACCGGACTTGTACCCTGATAAGAGGTGCCCGCGAGCTCCCCAATAATTTAAAGGTATATGTTGAGAGCTTATGGTTTTGTAAATTCATGTTTGTATTAAGAGTGAGTGCAGATGGCTTAGTGTCTGTACAGGTGTGTTGTGTTAGCAATAGCCTCTATTATGAGCATGCCATATTGTCTCTGGCAGCATGCGCTTATCAAGAATGAGGTGAATGTCTTACTCATGATACTCCTGATCTAATGTTTGTCGGGTGAACCCTTAAAATGGACTGGAAATGAACCACAGTTCACATCCTGATTATACGTTGGAGAAATAATGTATCCCAACTTCCAGGAATCACTCCTTGTGATAATCCTCAATGTTCACTCCGGATTTATCTGAGGCTCAATTGATTCCAAGGTATGTCGTCATTGAGCTCTCCTTTATTAGTCTGCAGTTTATAAACCCACCTTGGTTCTTTATCCAGGAGTTTGTTGCTAATTCCTGAGTGTGGGGTGAGTTTCTCAATCACTGACCATCTTATGACTTTGTCGCTATGGTTCTTTTCCAAGAAATGTGTAGTCAATTTGATGGAAGCTCTACTACATCGTATCGTGCTCACTGATCCTGATTCTTATTTTTCTGGTGGTCATTCTGACATAACAGAGACTAGATGGGCATGTGATGATATATGCGACATTGCTACTGTTGCAATTAGTGTGTGTTCTCTGTTACCACATGGTTGGGAGCCCCAGGTTTAGTGTTTTTGACTGTTTGGAAGCAGACATACAGAACAGTTTCCACAAGGGTAGTGCCCTCTCACTGGGGGGAGGTCCCAGAGTGGATTCTGTCGTTCCGGTGTTCTTTGCCATATATTGCTACAAGATCAGAAAAAAGAGACAAGGGCACCCTTGTAATCAAAAGGGACCAAGGGTAATGGTAACTTCTAAGAGACAGTGGTCCTTATGCTTAAGAGACAGTGGTCCCTTATGCTTAAGTCCTGATGATGATCCCATAACCTGGTTGGGGATCGAAACGTCGTTGACACTTACATCTTAAACTCCTCACTATTAATTAATGTAATTGTTGAGTACTAGATGTTATTCTCATTGTGACTTCTACTAATTTGCATTTCTCTTCGCAAGTCACTTTTAAGTCACCTGCCTGTGGTAAGGAAATCGGCTGATTTCCCTTTACCCTTTCACGCCCTGCTCACTCACTGTTTGTATATTGTTTTGTTGGTCTATTTTTCTGTCTATCTAATATAAAATATTGTCTATTCAAACAAAAGCAGACCCAATCTTGATTGTAATTTTGTGGCTATTTATGTTAACTGATGTTATAAGGGACCACTATATATTGCTACAAAGCAGTCTGTCTCAGATGCTTTTGTTTCTTTTGAACAAAAAATAGTGGTTTTGGTTTAATGTGAGTATCCACCAGTGTTTGTTCGCAATCTTCTTGATAGTATTGTATGAGCAGTGATAGGTACTCACGAAATTCAAGGTATCATTATCCTGTTTGGTGTTGGTTTCGAGCAGGGCCTCTCTAGGGACACTGTGTGCCCTTTTTTATGCTCTTTCAATAATCTTCTCAGGGTATTGTTTGCCTTTAAATGTTTTGGTGAGGGTTTCAGCTTCTTTCTTGAAGTCTCATGCCTCAGAGCAATTCCTCCTAATTTGTAAGAACTGCCCCATGGGCAGGTTTTCTCTGAGTGCCCGGGGGTGAGCACTATTAAAATGCAGAAGGCTGTTTCGGTCTGTGGGCTTTGTGTACACTGACGTGGTAAGTCTGCCACTCTTTGCTAAGATGGTAATTTTGAGAAAAGACACTGTATGTCTGTCCGCCATCATTGTGAATCTTACGTAGGGATTCGTGCCATTCAGCCAATTGATAAACGGTGGATCTGGTCTTCAAAAGAGAAGAAATCCTTTGTTAGTGCTAGTTTTGCAAGCTCATGATCCACTGGACAGGGGCTGCCCACTCCCTCTCTTGGGATAACAATAGATCGGTGATGACCCGGAAGCTCTCTTCCTGTGGGATACTGGTATAGAGGGCCTCAACATCGGGGCACAAAATCTTTTCTGTGGTAGGGTCATATTCCACATCCTTCAGCAGGTTTAGCTGTTGCTTAATATCCTTAATGTAGGACCTGGTTTTAGTGACCGAGGCGTAAGAACCAATCTGTGTATGCGATAATGGCTCTAGAATGGAGCCAATGCCTGACACTATGGCTCTTCCTTTGTGAATCTTCGGGATAGTGTAGAATTGAGGCATCCATGGTTCATTAGTTGTTAGAAATTCTTTTTATTTTTTCATGATCCATTTGTTGTCCGTAGCTTCCTCTAGCAGAGTCTTAATGGTTTCTTGTCGGCGGATGGTGGGGTCTGCCTGTAAGATTTCATAGTTTCTCCCATCTAGTAGGAGGATGAGGCATGCCTCCCTGTACTCCTCTCTTCATTGGATGATGGTGGCTCCCCCTTTGTCTGTGGGTTTAATGACAAGATGATTGTATCTAAGGCAATTCTCTTTCTTCTACTGAGATTCTGGTAGATGTCGCTTCTGGGACTCAGTTCTTCGACTTCCTTGCTCACTGCCTCCTCAAAGGCCCATACTTCCGGAGGTATTGTAGAAGGAGGCGGATTGAATTTGAATTTTTTTCTCAAAATCATGTATCCATCATTTGTGTCAGTGATCAGAGTGTTCTGGAAAAACATTTTACTTGAATTTTTTCGAAAGAAGACAGCAATTTCCATCGCATTTTTAATTTATTAATCTGTACCACGGGGACAAAACCCAGTCCTTTGTTAAGCACAGAAAGTTCATCTATGGACAGGTCTTCGGTGGTAAGTTGACCACTATATCTACAGGCCACTTGGGCCCGGTTGTTGGTCTTGTGTCCGGCTCGGCGTGTTCATTCCTTCTGTTTTTTCATTCTCCCACTGGATTCTCCTGCCTCCTTGTCTGCCTCGTCTCCCTCTACAAAAAGGCACCTGGAAGATGGTCGAACCCACCCTGTCTTTTAGGGGTCAGGGTGAACCCGATGATGAAGCATTCCACTACTAGAATGGGTGAGGGTAAGTTATAAAAAAGGACTTCTTTCCCTTTTTCCCTTTTTCCTGCTGAGGTGGTGTATAGGTGTGGCACGTATCAACTCCCCTCTTCAAAACTGCCTCCTCTAGCAGAGGGATACCTTTATGACTGATGTCATGCTCAAACAGGAACATTATAGGACAAACTACCAAGCCAGGTTCTCTGTGAACCAGAACACAAGCAACCCAAAACAGGTTTCGGATTGATTGGACCTCTTCAGTCACGTGAAGCTTGGTTTCAGTGGCTTTTCCGTATTCACCAGCATTCCTATTATCAGACATGGAAAGCTACGTCAGGCCAAAGTTTCTAAGACCATTTCCATACAATTTAATTGGTTTTCCCAAACTTCCAAGGCAACCCACACCTGAGTGGAACACCAAACTCATCCCTTGAGTGGGAGTTATCTCTGCACTTAAGGCAGTTATCTCTGCTCTTGAAAAGCCCCCTACACCTTCCAGAATTCCATTTGCAATTCCTGGTAGGCATAAAAGGGTAAATTAAGTTATAAACATACTTTTATGACCAATTTTATCTTTGTGCACAGGGCCAAATTAGTAATATGTTTGGTTTTGTGTGTGAGGTACAGAGGTGTGCTTCAATCATGGGGAACTTATGACATCACTTAAGCGTGAGGGTTAGCAGAAAGGAAAATAGAATAAGATTTGCATATATTCGCCTTACTTATTCTACCATACCTAATATCTGCTGGTGACTGATTTAGGAATAATTTCCATATCTCTGGCACTGATTTTAGGTCTCACCTTCAGACATCTTTAGCTTCCTGTTGCTGAAGACCTTTTGTCCAAAATACTATGCATAGAGTGGAATTTGGATAAGCCCCTCGTTCATGATTAGATGGCTTTTAAGTCTAGCTCAGGTCCTTGCTCCTTAATCGATGGCTTTCTTTCTTATTCTTGTGTTTAACCCACCCCTGAAGTTTTTTCTTTACATTGTTTTTGATTGAACTAGTTGTACCCTACCACTAGTGACGTGATGGGACAATTTTTTGTTTTTCTTTCAGCACTCAATGGAAATGCATCTCTTTCTGTGCTCTCTTTTCCAATCCACTCACTTTATATGTATGTATTTATTTATTTATTTATTTATTTTTGTAAGGTACCCGTAGTTGCTCACTGGTGGCAGGCTGCTTGATTTTACCCACTTGCTCCTTCAATTCCCCCATCCTTTGCTCACTGCTCCCCACTTTTTAAAAAGGTTTTCTTTTTTTATTATTTTTGCAAAGACACAGCAGCTGCACACTGCACGCTTGCCCCATCTGTGCCGCATTCCATGCATATTTTGGGCAGATTTATCATTATTTAACACAGTGCAGCAAGCCACCTTGCTGTACTGCGCTGCATGAAAGGTGTAGAATGCATCGTATTTAACACGATAGGGCGCATTCCTGTCCTCTTTTTGCACTGGCGCTCAATGTGCTACCTCCACAGGCACGCTTGTGCAGTGGTGCAAGGGTGCCTGCGTTGCAGACAGGATTGCCTTTATGCCGGAAGGGACACCTTCCTGCACAAAAACAATCCTCTGAGACATCTTCCTCTTTCTATGAGTGCTGCAGAATGCAGTACACACAAAAAGAGGAAAAAATGAGGAGAAATAAAGATATTACTCCTCGTTACGCCTCACCTGGGGAGGCGTAGCATTTTGACGCATTCCTAGGTCTACCAGTAATGGTAAATCTGGAAATGCGCCAAAATCCATGGGTGGATCCATGGGAACACCCACACTCCACCCATGGAACGCCTCCCTGGGGCAGAATAACACAACGCAGCGATTTGTGCTGTGTTGCATTACTCTAGATTCATCAAGCCATGCATGGCCACGCAAGGTGGCCTTGAATAGCTTGATAAATTTGACTTAGTAGTTGTATCGCCCTTGCGCCCCCTAGGGGCAAGGGTGACACAACTCAATGATAAATCTGCCCCTTTGTTTTTTTAAATTTACCATTCCAAATAGGATGAATGCCATTTCGAAATGGTAAACCATACAATATTTAATTCCAAGATGTTTGCTGCACATGAATGCGCATGCACTGAAGCCATCTTTGAATGCTTCTACTTAAAAAATAAGAAACATTTTTTTAAGACGGCTGTTGCATATGCGTGCACATGCAGGTGGGCCAACTTGGAATGTTTTTTTCTTTTGCGTTTAGAAAAATCATTCCATGATGGTTGGTACACATTCATTCTCATGCACATCGGCAATCCTGGAATGAGTTTTGTTAAAGTCTGAAGAATATCCTACTAAGACACTACAATACATGAGTGCACATGGATGGAAGCCATCTTGGAATGAGTCTAGGTGTGCACGTATGGCAGCCATGTGGAGAAATAAAAGGAAGCTTTGGTCACTTATGAGATCTATTGGCTTTCTAATACTCGCTAAGCATGGTTTGGGCTTGTACATAGAAGATGCAACCCCCAGATGTTACCAGCAAAACTGAAGTGAGTGGAAGTGATCACTAACTCGTTGGAAAGTCATTTAGTTATATTTGGCAAGATAACAAGGGATTGGAAAGTGAGAAAACTAAACTAGATAAAGTAAGGTGCATGTACAAAGTTTATTGGCTGGCCCAAGGTCCTACTTAGCCCCTTAAAAGGCCTAAACAGAAAAGACATCACACAATGGTATTCTAATCCTCTCCAGATTTTCCAGAAAATCATTTAGGAATAGTTAGATAATACAAGTGGCATGGTGTGGGAGAAGTAACAAGGCCTACTTGTGACCCGCAGGAGGACTGCCAAGCAGTAGCTGGGGACTGGAGTAGGCGTTAAGCCTAGGCCACAATAAGCTGGGCAAGGGCAGCAGTGGAGACTGGCCTGTGAAGCAGGCACAGTCAATGATATATAATATAGTTCACCTTAGTGGTGGCAGAAATAAATGATGAGTCCAGTAATCCTGTTAAGCAAATCCTCGTTTGAACTTAATATGAGGATCCTTTCAACAAGGTGAATCAGAAGAAGGATCTTAAAATATAAAAGAGGTCCTGCCAGACACAAATTCAAAACAAATTCCTGAATCATCAATAGTACTCCAATTAACGAAAAAGAGGCTATCCCTGAAAATAAGCCCTCTATATTTAAAAATAAGAATAATAAGAGAATTCGTATTCAATAAGAGCATTCATTTTCAATACACATTATACAACCCATGAGTTGGTAAAACATGTATTGCACTCGCAAGCAAGTAAGTGGAATTTCAAGATGTTTTGGCCTTGTAAACTCGTAAAGTGTTCCTAAAGTTTTCAGATTCCACCAGATTCTCTGTGAAGTACAGAACAAGAAAAGTACAAGCGCCTACCCTGCCACTGATGAGTTCCTGCTCCGTCCTGTCCCATGAGTAGGATATTTGATCCGATCCAGGTGCTGGTAGGGATAACTGTGCATCCTGTCTTCCTTCTAGAGCAGTTTAGGGTGGTTTACTCTACTTCTGCCTCTACAACTGTAAGTACTGTTGATTATGGAAAAAGACTGCAGCACAACTAATATCAAGATCAGGGGAGAGGGTTAGCAGAAAATTCGAATGGAGAGGAGAATAAGGGAAATGATTGCAGGAGAGAGGCTGGCATGGGCCCAGCACATATATAACTTTATTTGCAAAGCACACTGCTCAGGGCAGAGTCAATGGTTGATCTGAAGAATAATTGTCTTTGTGTTTATTCATCTCTATGTCATTTACATTGAGGCCTCTAGTCCATTTTGGCAATGAACAAGTAAAGAATGTATTCACATCATAAGGATTTTATTAGAAAGGCCTTTTTAAATGTTTTTTCAAAGTTCCATATTGTGAATGCACTAACTACAGGGCCACTGGAATTATTCAGCAGGGGAGGACCAAATTATGCAGCAGGGTTGACTAAACCATGCGGCAAGAAAAGGTAAAATATGCGGCGTAATGTGGCACATTTTGTGATAGTATTACTTCTTTATTTTGTCATTTTTAGGATTCGCCTGCACAGCGCTTGTGCTGTGCTTGAGAAATCTTTTGTATTAAATATATCTTAAAAGGGGCTTTCATCCTGCCTCCCTTGCTTTCATTGCTTTTCATTGGTTCCTGTGCTTGCCACTTACTTTTCCTTCGTTTCTGTTGGCTGGAGCACACTGTTTCCTATTTCTTCCTCTTGTTGGTCTCCAGTGCTTTTCTTATCAGTTTCCTATCCAGAATTAAAGTTTACATCCGCTTTTGTGGAACTTTTTTGTTGTTGTTTTGCCTGCACAGCACTTGCTTGTTTACATAATCTACTGGTTACATGCATTTCAAACGTGCTTGTTTTAATTTCATGCTTTCATGTTTTGTGGCAAGTGTGAGCATTGAAAATGATCATGTTTTGCATGGTAATCCCTCAGATTTTTTTTACCTTAACTGTTTTTGTTAGCCAGAGAACTCTGTGCACTTTACACCACTAACCAGTGGTAAAGTGCTTCTGCTACCTCTTCAAACATGATGAAATACGTAATCATCTGATTGGATATTTGACTTACGTGTAAGTCCCTAGTATATAGTACAAAGTGTATCCAGGGCATGTAAGTTAAATGTTAACCATGGGCTGCAGCACCCATTGCGCCACCCACCGAAGTCACACCGCAAACCCTACCATTGTAGTTTGGTAGTTCAGGCTGGACTATTCACATGAGGAGCAGGGTCAAGACAGATTTGCCAATGGCTGGGTCCAAACAGGGGTGGCGTAATGAGCAAAAGAACTATGGATTTAACCCAGATCTCTTGACTAGAGGTGAATGTTTGTTTAATTAAGCATTATGTCCAAAATTTATTGCTGCTGCACTTTTATGCCCTAAGTGGGATGGGCATGCCCAGACATGGGTCCCTTGCTCGCTGTGCCACTCGACTCAAGCTAGCCTGGCTGATGAGGGGTAATACCCCAAAACCGGTCCCAGGACACTTTTTCTGGTCCAGGGAGGACCCAGCTTATCAGTTCAGGCTGGACTGTTCCCATGAGGAGCAGGGTCAAGACTGATTTGAATATGGCTGGGTCCAAACTGGTGTGGCATAATGAGCAAAAGAACAATGGATTTAACTCAGATCTCTTGACTGGGGGTGAATGTTTTATTCATTCAGCATTCCGTCCCTCATTTATTGCTCTAAGTGGGATGGATATGCCCAGACGTGGGTCCCTTGCTCGCTGTGCCACTGGATTCAAGCTAGCCTGGCTGATGAAGGGTAATACCCCGAAACAGGTCCCAGGATGCTTGTTCTGGTCCAGGGAGGACCCAGCTTGTGCCACTGGATTCAAGCTAGCCTGGCTGATAAGGTGTAATACCCCAAAACCAGTCCCAGGATGTTTGTTTCTAGTCCAGGGAGGACCCAGCTTGGCAGTTCGGGCTGGACTGTTCCCATGAGGAGCAGGGCCAAGACTGATTTGCATGTGGCTGTGTGCAAACTGGAGTGGCATAGAGAGCAAAAGAACAATGGATTAAACCCAGATCTTTTCACTGTAGTGAATGTAGGATTCATTCAGCATTCCGTCCATCATTTGTTGCTGCTGCACTTTTTGCCCAGAGTGGGATGGGTATGCCCAGACGTGGGTCCCTTGCTCGCTGTGCCACTGGATTCATGCTAGCCTGGCTTATGAGGGGTAATACCCCGAAACAGGTCCCAGGATGCTTGTTTCTGGCCCAGTTCAGTTCAAGGCCATATGCAAATCAGTCTGACCCTGTGCCTCATGGGAACAGTCCAGCCCGAACTGCCAAGCCATGTCTTCCCTGGACCGGAAACAAGCATCCTGGGACCGGTTTCTGGCTATTCAGCCGTCATCAGCCAGGCTAGCTTGAATCCAGTGGCAAAGTGAGCAAGGGACCCACGTCTGGGCATACCCTGCCAACTTAGGGCGAACAAAGCGATACCAAAGGGGATGATGGACGGAGCGTTTGAGCAAATCAAACACTCACCCCCAGTCAACTGATCTGGGTTTAATCCACCATCATCATTCTTTAGCTCACTCCACCACCCCAGTTCAGACATGGCCATATGCAAATCAGTCTGACCCTGTGCCTCATGGGAACAGTCCAGCCCGAACTGCCAAGCCATGTCTTCCCTGGACCGGAAACAAGCATCCTGGGACCGGTTTCTGGCTATTCAGCCGTCATCAGCCAGGCTAGCTTGAATCCAGTGGCAAAGTGAGCAAGGGACCCACGTCTGGGCATACCCTGCCAACTTAGGGCGAACAAAGCGATACCAAAGGGGATGATGGACAAACACGCATCTGCCTGGTCTGCATCTCTGAAGCTCCCGCCAGACGCCGAAGACTTTGCAACACAGGAGGTAGGTTTCCAGACTTCCCAGAGGCTGACCCGAGTCCCCAGCAAAGTTGAGACCCGTAGCCCTCGTGGGTACCATGGAATCGAAACCCCTGTACACCGTGCACATTTGCAAGTGCATATGCTTCTCGTCAATCCCTGAGGCTGTGATTTAGGTTACTTGTAGCCCTGACCCCGAGCAGTAAATCCACTGAAGATTGCTGGCCTACCTACTCCGAGTGACCCGTGGGCCGCCATTTTGTGATTCCTCTTGAGGTCCCTTTGCAATCCCTTGTCCGTCAACTTGTGGGTCCCTGAGAAGGGTAACTTTACTTTTATTGGTATTTCCTGGTTGCTCCAGACGTGCCCTGATTCTCCATTGCTTGGGGAGTCCCCAGGACCTTGCTGGTCTGCACCGAAGCATCTTTCCTTTTCCTGCGTGGGTTGCTGTTGCCAAGGCTTGTTGTGTACAATCCGGGCACTGACACTGCAGCACTTGACATCCTTTGTGAGACAGCTCTAATCAAGCTCCTGGTTGTCGTCGATGCCTCCTGGTCCTCGTGGCTGAAGAGTCAAGCTTCACCTCTTTGCACCTGAAACACCTGACATCGGTGGGCATTCGACTATCGTGCCCCTGGTCACTGGCTAGTGACCCAGATTCTGTCCCCTCTGCTTTCAGGTTCTTCACATCTTCGATCCAGGCTTGGATCTCCTCGGACACTTCTCATCTTCCCGGCAGCAGCACTTTTCAGCAAGCTGCCATTGAAAACGACGACGCGACCCGACACCATTTGACACCTATGCACCCGGCTTCCCTGGGTGAGGTAACACGAGTACTCCGGTGCTCCCGTGGGTGTTGGCCCTAGAACCATCTAAGTCCAAAAGGGTTCGTTCCTAGTCCACTCCGAAGTGTCCCTAAACTTTAAAACTCTAACCGCGACTTTTCCCATAGAAGCTAACGGAGCTCGCGGCTGTGTTTAAACACTGCACACGTCCCCCGTGGGTCCCCTGTGTCACTACCTTGGGTGGTTCCTTGGGGTCCCAGTGATTCTACAGGCTCTAGGCCTTGTGTCTAGTCAAGTCGTGGTTCTTATACCACTTTCTTAATATATGGTTTGGTACGCCCCTAGGGCCTATCGTATATTGTGCTAATGTACTGTGATATTTGAAGTGTAACTTATGTGCTTTGACCTCTAGCCTCATAAAGAGACTAGTAGGGTGTGTTTAGAAATAAATACATATATTTTATATATATACCTGGTGTGGTCTCCTTTCATTTAGCCATTCAAGAGATTGTAGACTGGTAAAACAAACTGCTTTACACTCCTTCAAGACTTAGCCTGAAGGCTGCTCTCCATAGCTACCACTAGGATAGCTTTCAAATAAGGTTGTCTTAAACCTATCATCAATAAGGGGTTGTTTGGACTGGTGCAAGGTGCCCACTATAACTAGTGGACAGCATATACCAGGCCAACTTCTCACATTGGTGTGCAGCGTTTGGACTCAAGCTTGCCTTTGTTTTACCAGATAATCTCAAGTGAGTGACTAACTGAAAACCACTAAAGATACCTGAGGTACATATAATTCAAGCTTAAAATTACAGTAAGTTCTAGTGAACTTAGAGTTGTGTGTCAAGGGCTTAGCACACCCTTTCTACAACTCAAGAGAGTTTAGTAGGCCACACTAGAGTAGGTAGTGCATACACCACACCTCACTAGTGATGTCTTCAAGGCCAGGAACCAGTGGGTCCCTGCCAGAAGCCAATGGGCTTTTACCATCCAAGTATGACAACCTCCCATTCTTGGAATTGAGAGCATTGTATAGTACTAGGAAATTGAAGACAGGAAAAAGTGCAAACACCCAACGCCTCATAGAGGTACTGCTGTTGGATGATCTCAGAAGGCCCACAGGGTCTGAAGGGGTAGGCAGAGAGGGTGGGGCAGCAGATGATGAAAGGCCAAGGGGTGAAGATACCCATGACCTGACCTCTGAAGTTGCCCAGGAAGATGACACTGATCTTAACCTGGGAAATCCAGCTCCCCCTGCAGAGGAGGAGGATGGCCACAATGGCCCCCTCTTTATCCCACCAGGGAGAGTTGAGAGTGTGCCTAGAAGGTCAAGATCTCCTTCTCAGGAGTCTAACCATTCTGACACCTCAATAGGGACCTCTGTTTCCTCTCATAGGAGGGAATCCTCTCATGAGAGGAAAGAGAGACTGCTCAAGTATGAAGAAGCTCAGCTTAGAATCAGAAGAGAGCAGTTGGCTTTAGAAAGGAGTCCCTAGAGCTTTAGAAAACTAGAAGAAAATTGGGACTGGAGTCCCATGGTGGCAGCAACTTCCCTAGTGCTAGGGAAAGGTCTTATGACCATAGAAACCTAAGCAAGATTGTCCCTCCCTACCAGAGTGGGGATGACATCCACAAATGGGTTACTGCACTGTAAAGGGCCTGTAAAGTTCAGAGGGTCCCCCAGGAGCAGTGGGCAGCAATCTTGTGGCTCTCCTTTGCAGACAAAGGTAGAGATAAACTCCTCACTGTTAGAGAAGAGGATGCTGAGAATTACAAAGTCTTGAATAGTGCTCTGATTGATGGGTTTGGCCTAACCACTGAACAGTACAGGTTGAAGTTCAGAGACACCCAAAAGGCTTAGACTCAAGACTGGGTTGACTTTGTAGATTGTGCTACTAAGGCTCTGGAAGGTTGGATACATGGCAGCAAGGTGCATGACTTTGTAGGATTGTACAATTTGATTATGAGGGAGCAGATCCTTAATAATTGTCAAAAACAGCTTTTACACCAGTACCTGGTAGACTCTGATCTGACCTCTCCCCAAGAATTAGGAAAGAAGGCAGACAAATGGGTCAGAACCAGGGTAAGGCCTAAGAATCAGGGTGGTGACCAGAAGAAAGATTCTACCAAGTCCCAAGAGAAAGGTGGGGATAAATCTAAAGACAAGTCCGCTACAGGGCCCCAAAAGTCCTCTTCTGGGGGTGGGTCCCAAACTCCCTCCTCTCCTGAAAAGAAACCATATTGCCATGTTTGTAAAAAGCCTGGCCACTGGAAAACTGATCCCAGTTGCCCCAGGATTGGCAATAAAGAAAATGTTCCTCCAACAAATACTACCACCTCTCCTGGTACTACTAGTAGTAATCCCCCAGGCGGTAGTGTTGCACCCAAAAGATAGGTGCATTCTCATGGGGAACAGAGGTGGGCCCTAGTTTAGACAGGTCCCCCTCACAAGCCTCATTAGTCTGTGATGGTGGCATGGGATTTGCCACTTTTACCATGGGTCCCAATGCATTGGGCAGGTACAGACTGGAGCCACTGATAAATGGTCAGAAAGCTGTGGCATTCAGGGACACATGGGCAAGTGTCACCATGGTGGCAGGGAAACTAGTCCCCCCTCACCATCTTTTACCTGAGTTTAAATACCAGGTGACCAACATTGATGGTGTCAGAATAGATCACCCCATGGCCATAGTCAATCTCAGCGGGGAAGGGGTCATAGGTCCAAAAAGAGTGGCAGTGTCCCCAAACTTGCCTGTAGATTGCCTGATGGGCAATGATCTGGAAATTTCAGCCTGGGCTGAAGTTGAACACCAAGCCCATCTGAGAATGCTGTGCATCCCTGAGAGAGTTAGTGGGGCTGTGAGGGCCACAGCCCAACCCCAGGGAAATTTTGGAGTGATGGAGCCTGAAAGAATGGCCCACTCTCCTCCACAAGAGAGCACAAGGATTGAGGAAAAGTCTTCTTCCCCCCAGACTATAGGTGAGGGTCAGCTTCCTCAAGGAACTGATCCTACCCCTAGTGAAGGAACTACCCCAGAGGTGGTCAGGCCTGTCCTGGCAACACCCCTGATGGCAGGGGACCCTTCCAAGGTGGTACCCAGTCTGGAGCAGGTAACCTGCCCCTCTCTACCCTGCCTCAGTCAGCCCAGGGCTGCAGAGGTCAGGGAGGTCAGTGGACCCCACAGGGCCCCCTGTCCAGAGGAACCCCCATCAGCAGATTAGGGGCACCCAGTCTAGTAGCCCTAGCCAGGTGAAAATTCCTCAACCCACTGAGGGATCACCCTTACCATTGTGTAGGGACCTCCCCAGATGGACTCTGCTGGGCAAAGGCAAACCTGGGACCAAAAGGTTCCAAACCTACCATGTCCCTCCAGTGTTCCAACCAAAGGGACCCAACCCCCAGCTGTAGGCAGCCAAAGGTTGACCCTTAGAGCTAGACCCAACTTAGTCATGGAAAGTAAGGCCTCCATGGTGGCTAGTGATCTGAGGAAGCTGAGGCCAACTTTATTAGGGCCTCACTTCTCTACTCAGACACCCCACCAGCCTTTTACTTTGTCAAAACACACCACAGGTAGTGACTCCAAATGGTGGAGATCATCCCATCCCCTTGGGGTTAGGGATTGCTTTGGGGACCATAAGACAGGGGATAACCATGCTAGTGCAGGTACTTCCTTATATGGCCACTTAGTAAATAAAGGCTCAACTGGGCAAGGTTAGCCTTATCTCCTTTCGTTTGGGGGGGGTTAACGTAGGAAGGTGGAATCTGACTGCATGGTTGCCCCCTCTTTTTTCCTGGTGTTTTGCTGGTTTTCGACTTAGTTGGACTGGGACCCTGCTATTCAGGGCCCCAGTTTATCTGGTGTCTCTTTAAAATAGATTCCTAGTACCTTAGGTACATTCAGATTGGATTCTGGGGTGCCCTTATAAGTCCCTAGTATATGGTATACTATGTACCCAGGGCATAGGTACCCCAGAGGCCTACCAGGGGCTGAAGCATGTATTATGCCACCCCTGGGCAGCCTTCCAAAATGACACCACAGGACTGCTACAGCAGCCTGAGTGAGGTGGTGCCTGCACCCCTTACCGAGATATAGGTTCACTATATCTCACCCTATCACTGCACATATAAACCTATCTGTCACCCCTATGGCAGCCCTTATCAATCCTGAAGGCAGGGTGCCTGGTTTTGTGTGAGAGGGTGCCCCTGCATAAGCAGAGCCCCTCTGCAGCCTTCGGAATCTATCCTCTGGGGTTGTCTGTGAGGCAGCCTGACCATATACTCTTAAGTGCATTATAACCTCGCGGTAAATGCTAACTTTGGGATGGCTGCACGGAAACATGTTGTGTTTGGTGCCAAACACCTTGGAATCATACCCCCACACCAGTAACTGGTGTGGGAGTATGATCCCACCCTTCTAGAGGGAGAGACATGACAGCACCGGTATACCCGGTACCAGCTAACAGAGCCCTGGCATCACAAAATGGATGCTGCAGCCACAGACACGAGTCTGGCCTCCTGCTGCTGACCGAAACTCCGGCAGGGGAGGCCTGGACAATAGGTTTCCTGTCACAGGGAGGTGTTACCACCTCCAAGACAGGCTTTAGTGTATTGGGGCTGGGTGGGTGCACTCTCAGAGTGCTTTGAAGTCCTGCACTGGGGGCACATTTGGTGTCCCTGTGCATAGTCCAGTTCAAACCGGTTGCAGGGGCTACCAGCCCCTGCTCTGGTGCGAAACTGGACAAAGGAAATGGGTGTAGCCACCCCTCTTTCCAAACCCTCCCATAGGTGGGTCCCCAGAGTATGTCCAACCCCTTCCTTGCGTATAAGAAAGGAACCCCTGGCTACAGGACTTTAGATTTCCCTGGGAGAAACTCTGATACTGAATCCTGGACCTTCGACGATCTGTTCAATGCCAGATGACTGAAGAATCTCCCTTGGAGTAAAGGAGTTACTCCCCTGCTTGGCAGGCACCAAAGACGCATCTGCCCGGTCTGCATCTCTGAAGCTGCTGCCAGACGCCGAAGACTTTGCAACACAGGAGGTGGGTTTCCACACTTCTCAGAGGCTATCCCGAGTCCCCAGCAAAGCTGAGACCTGTAGCCCTCGTGGGTACCGTGGAACCGGAACCCCTGGACACCACGCACATTTGCAAGTGCATATGCTTCTTGTCAATTCCTGAAGCTGTGCTTTGGGTTACTTGTAGCCCTGACCCCGAGCAGTAAATCCACCGAAGATTGCTGGCCTACCTACTCCGAGTGACCCATGGGCTGCCATTTTGTGATTCCTCTTGAGGTCCCTTTGCAATCCCTTGTCCGTCAACTTGTGGGTCCCTGAGAAAGGTAACTTTACTTTTATTGAGCTTTCCTGGTTGCTCCAGAGGTGCCCTGACTCTCCATTGCTTGGGGAGTCCCCAGAACCTTGCTGGTCCGCACCGAAGCATCTTTCCTCTTCCTGCGTGGGTTGCTGTTGCCAAGGCTTGTTGTATCCAATCCGGGCACCGACACTGCAGCACTCGACATCCTTTGTTGGAGAGCTCGAATCCAGCTCCTGGTTGTCGTCGACGCCTCCTGGTCCGCGTGGCTGAAGAGTCAAGCTTCACCTCTTTGCACCTGAAACACCCGACATCGGTGGGCATTCGACTATTGTGCCCCTGGTCACTGGCTAGTGACCCAGGCTCTGTCCCCTCTGCTTTCAGGTTCTTCACATCTTCGATCCAGGCTTGGATCTCCTCCGACACTTCTCATCTTCCCGGCAGCAGCACTTTTCAGCAAGCTGCCATTGAAAACAACGACGCGACCCGACACCATTTGACACCTATACACCCGGCTTCCCTGGGTGAGGTAACACGAGTACTCCAGTGCTCCCGTGGGTGTTGGCCCTAGAACCATCTAAGTCCAAAAGGGTTCATTCCTAGTCCACTCCGAAGTGTCCCTAAACTTTAAAACTCTAACCGCGACTTTCCCCATAGAAGCTAACGGAGCTCGCGGCTGTGTTCAAACACTGCACACGTCCCCGTGGGTCCCCTGTGTCACTACCTTGGGTGGTTCCTTGGGGTCCCAGCGATTCTACCGGCTCTAGGCCTTATGTCTAGTCAAGTCATGGTTCTTATACCACTTTCTTAATATATGGTTTGGTACGCCCCTAGGGCCTATCGTATATTGTGCTAATTTACTGTGATATTTGAAGTGTAACTTATGTGCTTTGACCTCTAGCCTCATAAAGAGACTAGTACGGTGTGTTTAGAAATAAATACATATATTTTATATATATACCTGGTGTGGTCTCCTTTCATTTAGCCATTCAAGAGATTATAGACTGGTAAAACAAACTGCTTTACACTCCTTCAAGACTTAGCCTGAAGGCTGCTCTCCATAGCTATCACTAGGATAGCTTTCAAATAAGGTTGTCTTAAACCTATCATCAATAAGGGGTTGTTTGGACTGATGCAAGGTGCCCACTATAACTAGTGGACAGCATATACCAGGCCAACTTCTCACACTGTTCCCATGAGAAGCAGGGTCAAGACTGATTTGCATATGGCTGGGTCCAAACTGGGGTGTTGTAGTGAGCAAAAGAACGATTGATTTAACCCAGATCTCTTGACTGGGGGTGAATGTTTGACTCATTCAGCATTCCGTCTATCATTTGTTGCTGCTGCCATTGTAGCCTGGCAGTACAATTTAATACTGACATTCCAACCTGTCAAAATAAACCCTTTTGACAGGCCGTAGCCTTTCTTTTAAATATTAATAAGTCACCCCTAAAGTAGGTCTTTTTGCTCATAAGGCAGTGTATATGATATTTAAAAGTAGGACATGTAAAGGTTTAGTTCTTCACGTCTTTAATGTGAAAATGCCTAAAAGCTTTTTTCACTGCAGCAAGACTGGCTTTTTCCAAAAGAAAACACTGGATCACGTTATTACACCCTACTATGTTAGCAGTAGCTAGGAAAAGAATTCAACGACTCTGTATTAGTTAAACAAAATGCAATTTAATGGTAAATTTAGATTTTGTTTCACTAGTGAGCAAGAGGCTCTTTTAGGAAGTTGCCGCTTTCATGCCTAAAAGCCTCTAAAGGTTTGATTCCCAGACTATTTAGAATCATCACTCACTTTTTAGTACGACAGACGTTTGCGACCCACCTAGCTTTAATGGACATGAGGCTGGTGATTTTTTAATGTAATAAAGTATTGTGTGGTTTCGCACTGCTATTTGCAGACAGCACCTTTTCCATTGAAATGGTCACTAAATTTGCATGGACATACAGTTTTATAGATAAAACTATTCTGCACACAAATGATACCGTGTGGACATCGGGTTTCAGTGAATATTTATTATTTGTGCATTTCCCATTAACATTTCTTGATTTGTAGTGATGCTACTAAAACCTTTGTTTACATCACACTTCAGATTTGCAAAAAATATATGCTTAATTTTTATTTCCTAACTGCTGAATATGTACAGTTCATTTACAGTTATTTTCTTTTTGTTGTGTTCTAGATAAAAATGACATGCTTCAGCTTTCCTTTCACGCTTCACGTACCCCACAATGTTTGTTCCATAATTCACTTTATTTTTCTTTCTCTGACTGCAAAGTGAGAGGAGTGCATAAACATCAGTCTCTGTGTTAAAAAATAAGCAGCAGAAGACATGGCCTAACATTTGACCTCTGTCATTGAAGTGCAGCACGTGACACAATAAATGCCCCTTTCGCCGCTGGTACATCACTTTTTCCCATATTAAAAGTGACGCACTGGCGGCGCAAGGGACTTGCAAATTAGCCATACAGAATTTAAAGGCCTCTTTATTTATTGCCTGGACTTTGGCTACCCACCAAAAACCAGTTCACGACACACCATGGGTCGTGATGCACAGTTTGGGAAACACTGCTCTAAAGGCCTTTCTGTAAGTTTTCCAACTGTTGCCTGGAAGATGATGGCTCACCTGTGGTGAGATGTGAACTGGTTCCAGGACAGAGACACAATAAATACATTGGCTTATTTACTAGTCCCTTGCGCCTCCAGTACGTCACATTTTCTCAAATTAAAAGTGACGCACCAACGGTGCAAGAATTTAAAGGCAACTTTATTTATTGGCTGGACTTTGGCGACCCACCAAAAACCTGCTCACACAGTGGGTCGCGTTGCACAGTTTAGGAAACACTGCTCTAAAGGCTTTTCTGTAAGTATTCCAACTGCTGGGTATGATACCTGAACTTTTCCTATTTGGAGCTTCCCCACCTTCGTTAATGGTTTCACCGAGACCCCAGACTTTGGCTCCCAGCCATCGAAGAGCCCAACTTTGGCCACAGCCTGCTGCCTTGTCCTACTGAAGACTTTCTGGTCCATACAAGTTTCTAAGAGCGATGGTAGCATTTTGTGAGGGACAAACCTAGCCTTGTGTCCGACCAGCAATCCATCACAGTTGGACTTAAAACTTACCCTTGAGCCAGTCTCACGCAACAGGATGACCGTGGCTCGCTTTAAAACTTAAAACTTTTTTAAAATTCATAACTCAGTTTTAATTTAGGTTGGTATTTTTTGTTTTGGCTTTTTATTGTTTGAGTACTGTATGAATACTTTACACCTTGCCTCTAAGGTGTCTGTCTATTAGGTGCCACAGCTACCAGAGATTTTTTTTAGAGTTTTATATAGCGTGAACTCGACCCGAAGGTACCAGAGTGCTTTACATGAGCAACAGTTACGTTACAGATTGACACAATAATTTTTTTTATCAGGCACGGTGAGATTAAGTGTTTTGCCCAGAATCACGGGATGTTGAGTGCCTTTGCTGAGACTCGAACCTGGTTCCCTAGCTTTGAGGTCGACCGTGCTAGCCCTTAGGCCACATCCTCTCCCTTTTGAGCGGTTTGAGGGATGAGCTCAGGATAAATTTGTGACTTTAGTGGTTTTCCCTGACAAGGATTGTGATTACTACTTGGGTTGGTCTCCTCGCTCTCAACTAATAACACAATATCTTACAGTGAGCATCAAAAGAGAGCATTGAAAACACTTCACTGACTACTGGTAGAAGAGGGAATTGTTGCTCAGACGTTATCACTCTGATTTAGGTTGAGGTTTTTTTTAAATACAGACCACAAAGATTACAATTCTCCCACTCAGCCAGCAAAGCTCAAAGTGACTAGAGCTCAGCTGGTAACTGAGAAACACCTGATTTCACAGGGTCCCACAAAGACACTAAGATTTACAGTACAACACATCCATTCTCCTTCTTAGAGAATAACAAACAGAAATGCACAATTAAATAAGAAAATAAACAAATAGAATATATTCTCTCACTTAAACCTCAATGAAGAGGCACCATTTTCAAACACTGCAATTGTGCAACCTATAGTAATACTTAGCACATTAGATAGAAAAAATGCATACAAAGATTGTCACACATAATCTGCCAGTCTGCAGGGGGATGTTCTGGACCATTGCATCTCAGGCTTAGAGGCATCACAATTAGCACACTTACCAACACCTGGAGCAAGACAAACCTGGCCATTTTCACCTGCACCCATCACTATACTAGGAATGCACCTGCACTCCTCAAACACTTCACATCTGACATTAACATTGCCCTACTCCAACTCTAATCATCTTCCTTCACACCTAACTCCTCTTCGTCAAACCCCCATCTTTGATATAGCGCAACCTTGCACCTGTTCCACCTTTGTCCTTTCTACAGTTGGATGAAATTTCCCTTCACCTGCACCACCTTTTTAGACCACAGAATTTGTAAAGTCCCACACCTACTCGTCCAGGATTAACGTTAACCTCATCTCTCTCAGACAACTATTTGCTTTCATCTGCCTCAACCTCCCAAACTAACTTTATAGACTTAGACCTAATGGCACCCAGACCTTATAGCCACTCCCACATTCATGTTGGAAAAACTCTAGCTTGTCATACACATCCTCCAATCAGAAATATAGGAGTACTACCAGTAACCTTATTCACTCAAGTGCAATGTGACCAAACAGCCTCCTCAGTAGTCCTGCTCACATATCAACTTCCCCTTAACAGCCATTTCAATAGCTCCCGAATAATATGGTTCACCCTTTCAACCATCCAATTGGATTGTGGGTTATATACAGAGGTCCTACAATGCTTGACACACAATCCTCCCATAATACCACCATTTGTTGCAAAGTTAACTAAGTACCATTGTCAGTAACAAGATATGAAGGCATGCCTCCCTCTCCAATATTCGTGAGATCCTTGTATGGTGACGAACGTCGTCTTTTCACTCAAGAACTCCACCTTCAACCATCAGGTATGTTCATCTACCAAGACTGAGGAAAACCTGAGACTCTGAGACAAAAAATAATCAGACAACACACAAATGCAAATAGTTATGAGCAGAATGCTTCTAGTCTAACCGCTAGTAGTCACTCAGTGTAGCATTTCAACATACGATTCTTTTGCCTACCATCCCACCACAGATTGGGCCAAGCCATTTGCAAATCTGCCTTAGTCCTAATTTTATTGGTGTAAATATAGCCAATAAAATCTAAACACACTCTAGTCTAATTTTCTCCAGGATCTTGTATATGATCGATGGCTCCTCCTCCTACCTGCAAATGCTTTTCTCTTTCCTTGCACACCACACACTCCCTCTCAACTTAAATTATGTCATACATTTTGAGCCACCAGAACTCTTCCATGAACCACTTCACATTCATGATTTTTCCCGAGTGATGCTAATGCCCTAATTCAGACACCTATTTCCTCAACTCATAAGGTGTTAACATGCTACTTCCTTCCAGAGAGAACTCGTTCAGCACCTTGAAATAAGGCCTCGCTCCCATGCTCACGCTACTAGATCAGCTCATACACTTCTTAAAGAACTTCGGGGCAGATTTTCAATCCCCTTGCGTGACTTTTGCGCTGCAGTTGCGTCACTTTTGTGACGCAGCCGCAGCGTAAATGTTGCGGCCCATTTACAACTGACGCATCTAGGGAGATGCGTCACGTTGTAAAGCCCTGTGTCACATTATACCTGCGTCAGGTATAATGTATGCAGTGTAGGCGTTCCCATGCAAAAAGCCATGTAGAACTGACGCAGTGAAATCTACAAGATTTCACTCCGTCACACTATGCCTTCCCTGCGTCAAAATCCCTACGCCTGCTCAGACCAGGCGTAAGGATTGACGCAGGGCTTTTTACATGGGACCTACCTATGTTTTCTGTGACCAACTCCAACAATGCGTCACTTTTGCTCCAACAGATGCGTCAGAATTTCTGACGCATCTGTAATTCCTTGCGCCATGGTGCACTGTATTGTAAATACAGTGCATCCATGGTGGCGCAAGGACATTTGAAGCTGACGCATCTATGCAGATGCGTCAATGCCTTGTAAATCTGCCCCCTCATCTTTCTCTTGGACTCCCTGTCAGTCATCTTTAGAGATGGCATCTTTGTACTTAATGCAAACATCCTCCAGACAGGATACTAACTCTTGAGACTACCCTATAGGCTGATCAAAAGTAATCTCAAAAGGTAATCAGCCTTCTTGTTGCTCCACCTCGATACATACAATAACCTGTACGAAATGTTTTGTAGGTGAAACATCAATCTGGCAATACAGTCGGAAACCTTATTTGTGCCCACATGCTGCAACACATATAAAAAGGGCTTGTGATCCATGCACAACGTTACCTAAACACCCCATACATATGTCCAGAAGTAGTCCATGACCTGTGCAGCAGCCAGTTGCTCCCTTTCTGTGACAGAGTAGTTCAGTTCCTTACTAGTTAGTGAACACAAGGCAAGACCCACCATCCTTTCTGAATCACCCTGGATCAGGTACAGAATCATCCCACTTCAACCACACACTCATTCACTGTCACATTATTTTCCCACCTGTTGTCAAATGTGGCCAAAATGTTTGCAGATGCAATCTCTCGCTTTACACATTCAAAAGTCTCAACTTGTAGTTGGTTCCACTCAAGCATTTTTCCCTTCCTTAAAACAAAATCTGAGTGGCCTTGTGTTGCCTGAACAGTTTGTGACAAATTTCTCATATTATTCTACCAGGCTCATAAATGACCTTGACTCCTTCATGTTGTATGGCTCTAGTACATCGATTATTGCTTTGACAAGATCTGCCTTCAGTCTCACTCCGGCATATATAGTATACCCCAGGTACTTCATCTCTTCCTTGAGAAAATCACACTTGTCCTCATGCAGTCAAACCCACTTTTCCCAATTTGTCCTAAACCTACTTCAAGTTTATGTTACGTACTTCCACCGCCTGCCCAAAGACCAGGATACAGGATATTATCCCAGAATAAAACCACTTATTCTTCCTCCTTTAAGATATCCGCCATAAGCCTTAGGAAGATGCTCGCCACTGACACAAGACCAAAAGGTAGACGATTTAACTGATAGACTTCCTCTGTAGTCTTGGAAGATGTAAGTGCTTTGGGTCCCAGGTGGAACTTCACCTGGTGGTAGGTACTGCAAACGTCCAACTATGAAAAGTACTTTCCTCCTTTGAGCAACAGCACCATTTCACTTATGTTAGGCATTGGGAAACTGTTTATATCTATGGTCTGAATTAGGCTGTGGAGTTCCACAGAAAGTCTCAAATTCCTATCTGCTGGACTCATTATGACTAGTAGAGACTGTTGTGCATAGTTGTCTGTTGGGCATGAAGGGGTAGGATTTTTTTTTCAAAGTGCAGGCAGCGATCTCCACCTCCATCTGAAAATCCAAATTGATCTTTTTAGAATAAAACATACAAAAGGTGATGAAGGGAATGCTTGCAATGTGTCTACCCACTGGCAATTGCTCGGGTAGAAGTTGTTCTTTTGTCCAACATACCCCCTCTGATTAGATCCAGTCATATGCAATCAGTCTTGGTCCTGCTCCAATAGGTACACTCAAAACTTTGGTAAGGGAGGTCAGGGGACCTCCCAAACCTGGAAGGGTGGGGAGATCCTTTTGTGTCTGAAAGATGAGAGGATGCGTACTCCCTAGAAACTACACATTAACCATAAAGGTATCCCTCTGCTAGAAGGGGCAGTTTTCAAGAAGGGTGTTGATACGCACCATACCTATAAACCACCTCAGCAGGAGGTGGAAAAAAGGGGAAAAAATATTTTTTTATAAGTAACCCTCACCCACTCTAGTAGCGGCATGGTTCATCATCAGGTTCACCCTGACCCCTAGATATCAGAGTGGGCTCGACCCCCTTTCAGGGAGCTCTTTGTATATTTCTATCTAGGGGACGTAACAACTAACTAAAAATTCCTCATCCAGCCCCAAGGTATCCCTTTACTCATGGATAGGATTGGAAATAATAAAAATAACTATGTAAGGGACACTAAGGATATTCTGGTCCTATGACCCTTAAAATGCCAACATGTTTCTGCCCTACACTACTGGCCTATACAGTTCCTGGGGTTCGTCAGGGTGGGGTTGTTTTTCTAGAACTCGCCCAGGGACGTATAGTATGTCGTCGGTGAATTGCATGTGGCATGCATACTAAATTGAGGCATACAAAGGCAGTGTTTACTTGCCTATCCGGAAGTACCCGTAAAGAAAGAAATATATGGCTTGAAGAATTAGTGCCAAAGTGTGTTTTATATAAATGACGGGCGCAACACCCTCATTCACTTGTCTCCTCACATACTGCAAGCTGTAATAATTGCGCATCACATTCTGGTGCAACACTCATTATAACATAGCATGTCAAATAGTGCATGCCATTCTTCATCATCAGTGTTTGTGAATCTATTCTGGTACAACCGCTGACTCATACATAGATTCCTTAGTATTGTGACCAAACAATGTATTGAACATACTCATGATTTGGCAACCGTTTTCAAAGTTACATACAAAACAAACGTGTGTGGACCAAGAGGGCCGTGGCATGCATATATCAATAAACACATAGTGGCATGCTGTGGATTTTTTAAATGTACACTCGTAATGGGTTAATTTACCCATTGGATGGAGAAGGGGGGTTGGCCCTGTAGTCAAACACTAGGTTCCCCGTAGCAGGCAAAATGGTGGAGGGGGGGACAAAAGTTGCAACAGTGTTAGCTTTACCAAATGAAAATAAAACTCTAATGCCTCGAAAGGACTCTGAAAAATATGCTTTTTGCAGAGTTCAAATAAATTGAATACGGTCAAATGCTCAAAGCACCCCCAGGGCTAGACCACCATGGTTAAAGTATACTTGCATTGTCAAGGGTCCCTACCGTTTGAAACACCTACTGTGCTTCTGTTCTCCCCAGCTTCTGATCATGAAAGGTGGTGGGAGAGGGATTTTGTCCCCAGGGGCCACATCAGCTGTGCCTCATTGGAAAGCAGGATAAACCAATGGCACCGTAGGACTTATTTTATCGGGGCAGGTGCAGGTGTCGAGCGTGAGTACGAATAATTCTCCCAGGTGCTGTGAATTATAGTGGACCTCAGTGTTTGCATGTGTACCCCCACAGGTGGATCTAATACGAGAGTATTGGTGTAGGGAGCATGTGATTGCGGAAGATAAGCGGACCATTGCCTTCAATTGCTAAGGCGTGCGCGTCGGAGCCCAGCAGGAGAATCATGGGGGTTGTAGTTCCTCAATGGTCATATGTCTCTCCCATTTAAAAAGTGCTGGCAGCTCATGTACAAAGCCAAACCATGTTGGGACGATGAAGGCTGCTCCTTATAAAGATATGTAAATATGTATATATAGATTTTTTTCTTTCTCTTTTAACAGGGGACCCAGACTCATACTGTGAAAGGAGATGCCTGCGAGCTCTCATTATTTGAAAGGTGTATGGTGAAAGCTATAGTTTGTAAATCTGCCAAAATGTGTGTTATGTTTGCAATAGCCTCTTTTATCTGGGGCACCGGACTTGTACCCTGATAAGAGGTGCCCGAGAGCTCCCCAATAATTTAAAGGTATATGTTGAGAGCTTATGGTTTTGTAAATTCATGTTTGTATTAAGAGTGAGTGCAGATGGCTTAGTGTCTGTACAGGTGTGTTGTGTTAGCAATAGCCTCTATTATGAGCATGCCATATTGTCTCTGGCAGCATGCGCTTATCAAGAATGAGGTGAATGTCTTACTCATGATACTCCTGATCTAATGTTTGTCGGGTGAACCCCTAAAATGGACTGGAAATGAACCACAGTTTACATCCTGATTATACGTTGGAGAAATAATGTATCCCAACTTCCAGGAATCACTCCTTGTGATAATCCTCAATGTTCACTCCGGATTTATCTGAGGCTCAATTGATTCCAAGGTATGTCGTCATTGAGCTCTCCTTTATTAGTCTGCAGTTTATAAACCCACCTTGGTTCTTTATCCAGGAGTTTGTTGCTAATTCCTGAGTGTGGGGTGAGTTTCTCAATCACTGACCATCTTATGATTTTGTCGCTATGGTTCTTTTCCAAGAAATGTGTAGTCAATTTGATGGAAGCTCTACTACATCGTATCGTGCTCACTGATCCTGATTCTTATTTTTCTGGTGGTCATTCTGACATAACAGAGACTAGATGGGCATGTGATGATATATGCGACATTGCTACTGTTGCAATTAGTGTGTGTTCTCTGTTACCACATGGTTGGGAGCCCCAGGTTTAGTGTTTTTGACTGTTTGGAAGCAGACATACAGAACAGTTACCACAGGGGTAGTGCCCTCTCACTGGGGGGAGGTCCCAGAGTGGATTCTGTCGTTCCGGTGTTCTTTGCCATATATTGCTACAAGTTCAGAAAAAAGAGACAAGGGCACCCTTGTAATCAAAAGGGACCAAGGGTAATGGTAACTTCTAAGAGACAGTGGTCCCTTATGCTTAAGAGACAGTGGTCCCTTTTGCTTAAGTCCTGATGATGATCCCATAACCTGGTTGGGGATCGAAACGTCGTTGACACTTACATCTTAAACTCCTCACTATTAATTAATGTAATTGTTGAGTACTAGATGTTATTCTCATTGTGACTTCTACTAATTTGCATTTCACTTCGCAAGTCACTTTTAAGTCACCTGCCTGTGGTAAGGAAATCGGCTGATTTCCCTTTACCCTTTCACGCCCTGCTCACTCACTGTTTGTATATTGTTTTGTTGGTCTATTTTTCTGTCTATCTAATATAAAATATTGTCTATTCAGACAAAAGCAGACCCAATCTTGATTGTAATTTTGTGGCTATTTATGTTAACTGATGTTATAAGGGACCACTATATATTGCTACAAAGCAGTCTGTCTCAGATGCTTTTGTTTCTTTTGAACAAAAAATAGTGGTTTTGGTTTAATGTGAGTATCCACCAGTGTTTGTTCGCAATCTTCTTGATAGTATTGTATGAGCAGTGATAGGTACTCATGAAATTCAAGGTATCATTATCCTGTTTGGTGTTGGTTTCGAGCAGGGCCTCTCTAGGGACACTGCGTGCCCTTTTTTATGCTCTTTCAATAATCTTCTCAGGGTATTGATTGCCTTTAAATGTTTTGGTGAGAGTTTCAGCTTCTTTCTTGAAGTCTCATGCCTCAGAGCAATTCCTCCTAATTTGTAAGAACTGCCCCATGGGCAGGTTTTCTCTGAGTGCCCGGGGGTGAGCACTATTAAAATGCAGAAGGCTGTTTCGGTCTGTGGGCTTTGTGTACACTGACGTGGTAAGTCTGCCACTCTTTGCTAAGATGGTAATTTTGAGAAAAGACACTGTATGTCTGTCCGCCATCATTGTGAATCTTACGTAGGGATTCGTGCCATTCAGCCAATTGATAAACGGTGGATCTGGTCTTCAAAAGAGAAGAAATCCTTTGTTAGTGCTAGTTTTGCAAGCTCATGATCCACTGGACAGGGGCTGCCCACTCCCTCTCTTGGGATAACAATAGATCAGTGATGACCCGGAAGCTCTCTTCCTGTGGGATACTGGTATAGAGGGCCTCAACATCGAGGCACAACATTTTTTCTGTGGTAGGGTCATATTCCACATCCTTCAGCAGGTTTAGCAGTTGCTTAATATCCTTAATGTAGGACCTGGTTTTAGTGACCGGGGCCGTAAGAACCAATCTGTGTATGCGATAATGGCTCTAGAATGGAGCCAATGCCTGACACTATGGCTCTTCCTTTGTGAATCTTCGGGATAGTGTAGAATTGAGGCATCCATGGTTCATTAGTCGTTAGAAATTCTTTTTATTTTTTCATGATCCATTTGTTGTCCGTAGCTTCCTCTAGCAGAGTCTTAATGGTTTCTTGTAGGCGGATGGTGGGGTCTGCCTGTAAGATTTCATAGTTTCTCCCATCTAGTAGGAGGATGAGGCATGCCTCCCTGTACTCCTCTCTTCATTGGATGATGGTGGCTCCCCCTTTGTCTGTGGGTTTAATGACAAGATGATTGTATCTAAGGCAATTCTCTTTCTTCTACTGAGATTCTGGTAGATGTCGCTTCTGGGACTCAGTTCTTCGACTTCCTTGCTCACTGCCTCCTCAAAGGCCCATACTTCCGGAGGTATTGTAGAAGGAAGCGGATTGAATTTGAATTTTTTTCTCAAAATCATGTATCCATCATTTGTGTCAGTGATCAGAGTGTTCTGGAAAAACATTTTACTTGAATTTTTTCGAAAGAACACAGCAATTTCCATCGCATTTTTTATTTATTAATCTGTACCACGGGGACAAAACCCAGTCCTTTGTTAAGCACAGAAAGTTCATCTATGGACAGGTCTTCGGTGGTAAGTTGACCACTATATCTGCAGGCCACTTGGGCCCGGTTGTTGGTCTTGTGTCCGGCTCGGCGTGTTCATTCCTTCTGTTTTTCATTCTCCCACTGGATTCTCCTGCCTCCTTGTCTGCCTCGTCTCCCTCTACAAAAAGGCACCTGGAAGATGGTCGAACCCACCCTGTCTTTTAGGGGTCAGGGTGAACCCGATGATGAAGCATTCCACTACTAGAATGGGTGAGGGTAAGTTATAAAAAAGGACTTCTTTCCCTTTTTCCCTTTTTCCTGCTGAGGTGGTGTATAGGTGTGGCACGTATCAACTCCCCTCTTCAAAACTGCCTCCTCTAGCAGAGGGATACCTTTATGACTGATGTCATGCTCAAACAGGAACATTATAGGACAAACTACCAAGCCAGGCTCTCTGTGAACCAGAACACAAGCAACCCAAAACAGGTTTCGGATTGATTGGACCTCTTCAGTCACATGAAGCTTGGTTTCAGTGGCTTTTCTGTATTCACCAGCATTCCTATTATCAGACATGGAAAGCTACGTCAGGCCAAAGTTTCTAAGACCATTTCCATACAATTTAATTGGTTTTCCCAAACTTCCAAGGCAACCCACACCTGAGTGGAACACCAAACTCATCCCTTGAGTGGGAGTTATCTCTGCACTTAAGGCAGTTATCTCTGCTCTTGAAAAGCCCCCTACACCTTCCAGAATTCCATTTGCAATTCCTGGTAGGCATAAAAGGGTAAATTAAGTTATAAACATACTTTTATGACCAATTTTATCTTTGTGCACAGGGCCAAATTAGTAATATGTTTGGTTTTGTGTGTGAGGTACAGAGGTGTGCTTCAATCATGGGGAACTTATGACATCACTTAAGTGTGAGGGTTGGCAGAAAGGAAAATAGAATAAGATTTGCATATATTCGCTTACTTATTCTACCATACCTAATATCTGCTGGTGACTGATTTAGGAATAATTCCATATCTCTGGCACTGATTTTAGGTCTCACCTTCAGACATCTTTAGCTTCCTGTTGCTGAAGACCTTTTGTCCAAAATACTATGCATAGAGTGGAATTTGGATAAGCCCCTCGTTCATGATTAGATGGCTTTTAAGTCTAGCTCAGGTCCTTGCTCCTTAATCGATGGCTTTCTTTCTTATTCTTGTGTTTAACCCACCCCTGAAGTTTTTTTCTTTACATTGTTTTTGATTGAACTAGTTGTACCCTACCACTAGTGACGTGATGGGGCTATTTTTTTGTTTTTCTTTCAGCACTCAATGGAAATGCATCTCTTTCTGTGCTCTCTTTTCCAATCCACTCACTTTATATGTATGTATTTATTTATTTATTAATTTCTTTTTGTAAGGTACCCGTAGTTGCTCACTGGTGGCAGGCTGCTTGATTTTACCCACTTGCTCCTTCAATTCCCCCATCCTTTGCTCACTGCTCCCCACTTTTTAAAAAGGTTTTCTTTTTTTATTATTTTTGCAAAGACACAGCAGCTGCACACTGCACGCTTGCCCCATTTGTGCCGCATTCCATGCATATTTTGGGCAGATTTATCATTATTTCACACAGTGCAGCAAGCCACCTTGCTGTACTGCGCTGCATGAAAGGTGTAGAATGCACCGTATTTAACACGATAGGGCGCATTCCTGTCCTCTTTTTGCACTGGCGCTCAATGTGCAACCTCCACAGGCACGCTTGTGCAGTGGTGCAAGGGTGCCTGCGTTGCAGACAGGATTGCCTTTATGCCGGAAGGGACACCTTCCTGCACAAAAACAATCCTCTGAGACATCTTCCTCTTTCTATGAGTGCTGCAGAATGCAGTACACACAAAAAGAGGAAAAAATGAGGAGAAATAAAGATATTACTCCTCGTTACGCCTCACCTGGGGAGGCGTAGCATTTTGACGCATTCCTAGGTCTACCAGTAATGGTAAATCTGGAAATGCGCCAAAATCCATGGGTGGATCCATGGGAACACCCACACTCCACCCATGGAACGCCTCCCTGGGGCAGAATAACACAACGCAGTGATTTGTGCTGTGTTGCATTACTCTAGATTCATCAAGCCATGCATGGCCACGCAAGGTGGCCTTGAATAGCTTGATAAATTTGACTTAGTAGTTGTATCGCCCTTGCGCCCCCTAGGGGCAAGGGTGACACAACTCAATGATAAATCTGCCCCTTTGTTTTTTTAAATTTACCATTCCAAATAGGATGAATGCCATTTCGAAATGGTAAACCATACAATATTTAATTCCAAGATGTTTGCTGCACATGCATGCGCATGCACTGAAGCCATCTTTGAATGCTTCTACTTAAAAAATAAGAAAATTTTTTTTAAGACGGCTGTTGCATATGCGTGCACATGCAGGTGGGCCAACTTGGAATGTTTTTTTCTTTTGCGTTTAGAAAAATCATTCCATGATGGTTGGTACACATTCATTCTCATGCACATCGGCAATCCTGGAATGAGTTTTGTTAAAGCCTGAAGAAAAACCTACTAAGACACTACAATACATGAGTGCACACGGATGGAAGCCATCTTGGAATGAGTCTAGGTGTGCACGTATGGCAGCCATGTGGAGAAATAAAAGCAAGCTTTGGTCACTTATGAGATCTATTGGCTTTCTAATACTCGCTAAGCATGGTTTGGGCTTGTACATAGATGATGCAACCCCCAGATGTTACCAGCAAAACTGAAGTGATTGGAAGTGATCACTAACTCGTTGGAAAGTCATTTAGTTATATTTGGCAAGATAACAAGGGATTGGAAAGTGAGAAAACTAAACTAGATAAAGTAAGGTGCATGTACAAAGTTTATTGGCTGGCCCAAGGTCCTACTTAGCCCCTTAAAAGGCCTAAACAGAAAAGACATCACACAATGGTATTCTAATCCTCTCCAGATTTTCCAGAAAATCATTTAGGAATAGTTAGATAATACAAGTGGCATGGTGTGGGAGAAGTAACGAGGCCTACTTGTGACCCGCAGGAGGTCTGCCAAGCAGTAGCTGGGGACTGGAGTAGGCGTTAAGCCTAGGCCACAATAAGCTGGGCAAGGGCAGCAGTGGAGACTGGCCTGTGAAGCAGGCACAGTCAATGATATATAATATAGTTCACCTTAGTGGTGGCAGAAATAAATGATGAGTCCAGTAATCCTGTTAAGCAAATCCTCGTTTGAACTTAATATGAGGATCCTTTCAACAAGGTGAATCAGAAGAAGGATCTTAAAATATAAAAGAGGTCCTGCCAGTCACAAATTCAAAACAAATTCCTGAATCATCAATAGTACTCCAATTAACGAAAAAGAGGCTATCCCTGAAAATAAGCCCTCTATATTTAAAAATAAGAATAATAAGAGCATTCGTATTCAATAAGAGCATTCATTTTCAATACACATTATACAACCCATGAGTTGGTAAAACATGTATTGCACTCGCAAGCAAGTAAGTGGAATTTCAAGATGTTTTGGCCTTGTAAACTCGTAAAGTGTTCCTAAAGTTTTCAGATTCCACCAGATTCTCTGTGAAGTACAGAACAAGAAAAGTACAAGCGCCTACCCTGCCACTGATGAGTTCCTGCTCCGTCCTGTCCCATGAGTAGGATATTTGATCCGATCCAGGTGCTGGTAGGGATAACTGTGCATCCTGTCTTCCTTCTAGAGCAGTTTAGGGTGGTTTACTCTACTTCTGCCTCTACAACTGTAAGTACTGTTGATTATGGAAAAAGACTGCAGCACAACTAATATCAAGATCAGGGGAGAGGGTTAGCAGAAAATTCGAATGGAGAGGAGAATAAGGAAATGATTGCAGGAGAGAGGCTGGCATGGGCCCAGCACATATATAACTTTATTTGCAAAGCACACTGCTCAGGGCAGAGTCAATGGTTGATCTGAAGAATAATTGTCTTTGTGTTTATTCATCTCTATGTCATTTACATTGAGGCCTCTAGTCCATTTTGGCAATGAACAAGTAAAGAATGTATTCACATCATAAGTATTTTATTAGAAAGGCCTTTTTAAATATTTTTTCAAAGTGCCATATTGTGAATGCACTAACTACAGGGCCACTGGAATTATGCAGCAGGGGAGGACCAAATTATGCAGCAGGGTTGACTAAACTATGCGGCAAGAAAAGGTAAAATATGCGGCGTAATGTGGCACATTTTGTGATAGTATTACTTCTTTATTTTGTCATTTTTAGGATTCGCCTGCACAGCGCTTGTGCTGTGCTTGAGAAATCTTTTGTATTAAATGTATCTTAAAAGGGGCTTTCATCCTGCCTCCCTTGCTTTCATTGCTTTTCATTGGTTCCTGTGCTTGCCACTTACTTTTCCTTCGTTTCTGTTGGCTGGAGCACACTGTTTCCTATTTCTTCCTCTTGTTGGTCTCCAGTGCTTTTCTTATCAGTTTCCCATCCAGAATTAAAGTTTACATCCGCTTTTGTGGAACTTTTTTGTTGTTGTTTTGCCTGCACAGCACTTGCTTGTTTACATAATCTACTGGTTACATGCATTTCAAACGTGCTTGTTTTAATTTCATGCTTTCGTGTTTCAAGTGGACGCACAGCTGACAATTTACACTTCGGTGTGCACATCAGCACCAGGTAAAACAATGCACTAAAATACCTTGCATATTTTCCTCTGGAAATGGCATCCCTCCTGATGAGGTGCATTGGCCAATGGCAGTACACCCACAGCTCCACACAGGCCAATTGCGGTGCAGGCACAGCCCTGAACTGGCCAATGGCGGTGCACGCACCGCCCTGCACTGGCCAGAGCTCAGAACCAGTGTTCAGAGTAGGCAGTCGAGACTACTTAACCTTGGACGGAAGCCAAAAGTTTGAATTTCGACTGTGCATCTCGTCAAAGCTGTAGTTATAAAACATCCCTAAGTTCGTTTTTTTTCACCAAACATACATGTATTCTGTTTTCAATGGAAAGGAGGCAGAGTCTAAATATTTTACTGTGGCTACCTTTTCAAGACAAAACAGCAGTTTCCATGGTGCACTGCAAGCTGAAAGGATGGGACATATTCCTGCATCCTGGACGAGTAGAAGGAGGGGAAACCAGGGCACGAGTCGGGGGTACACGCGGGTGGACGGCGTCCCCCCACTTTTTTCACAGGGTGGACGCCATCCACCCTGCCAAGAAGTTGGGCCCCACTGAAAAAGTTGCTGAATTCGTCCCGGTGTAATTTCCAAACACCGGGACTCTTTCAGCAGCGCCTGCACGTTGTTATCTGCTTTCGATCTACAACAACGTGCAGGCTGGGAGGGGCTCTCTTATTTCTGACTCCTGCTGGGCCCATAACAAAGTCCAAATCTCAGGGGTCATCAGGCCTCCTTTTGTTGGAGTCTCCTGGCTGGCAGCAGTCAGGAGCCTCACACCTGATGCAAATGCACACACCTTGTTAGCACTTCACACATACTTAAGAGAGGCAGCTTTTCACTTTGTTCAGGCTCTGTTTAGGAGATATGCATTCACTGTAAGAACATCAGATGGGTTGATCTTTCCCAGTATTTGCACAAAATAAATAGCATTTATATAGCGCTTACTACCCCTGAGGAGGCGTGGTAATAATATAAATATCACTATTTCTTTTAAAGCACTATGGCTAGAGACAGCTTAACGCTGACAAAAGGTAACATTGTTTTATGTCTAGCATGCAAAAGTGTAAATCTTCTGCCTAAATCAGGAGGGTTTGCAAGTATACTCGAAATGTGCTCAAATGTACTCATGATACACCTGCTAAACATATATGTGAGGGCTGAAGATCTGATGTCACTTCTTGTGATGCCAGTTCCTGTGATGTCACAGGCCGCGAT
Source organism: Calotriton arnoldi (assembly GCA_963921515.1). NCBI lineage: Eukaryota > Metazoa > Chordata > Amphibia > Caudata > Salamandridae > Calotriton > Calotriton arnoldi. Next base: position 120,013 of record CAWUFW010004930.1, on the reverse strand, counting down.
GTCACACGCCGCGATGTCACGCACCGCGATGTCACGCGCTGGGATGCCACGCACTGCGATGCCACTTGCATACTGATTAACTAGGTTAGTCCCCCCACTTCTTTTTTTAGGACTTGTGCCCTGGGGGAAACCAAGGCTCTGAAGAAGTTTTATTGAACGGAGTGGATGGAGAAGGAATGTGCTGTCACGTATGTGCCCCTCCGATGGCAGCGCGCACATCCCACCGCCATGCAGGTCTTCAAGGACTGCGTGCAAAATTCCGTGTAGCTAGAATAGTAACACCATATGATTGTACATTTATTACACATAAGCATTGTGTATTTTTAAAAAGTTGAAAATAACTGCCTAAATCTGCAGTAATGCTGTTTACATCTCTAGAAATAAAGGGGCATATTCACAAGGAGCTATCGCCGAATTAACGGCACTTTACCGCAGCCAAAGTCGTGATAAATTTACCCCCCATTCACAAGCCGGTATAAACAGCCCACAGCACCAGTTTACCTGCGATAGCAGCCGCAAAAAACATCGCCACAGACGACCCCCGCAAATATCGCTAATGAGATGCAGAGTAGGCGTTCCCGTGACAAAAGCCGAGACAACAGCACACCTCAACATTCACAACGACCAGCCACATCCACGATAAAAACACAAAACAGGCGATAAGGCGCGTTAGCACCAGGAAATCTACACCTGCTCTGACCTGGTGTAAAGTCAGACGGCAGCCAGAACCACAAAAGGGAGCACAGCCCAGGGCCACATCCGAAGGGCAACAGATGCCATGGAGCCACTCATCATGCGGCCCGGACACCCAAGAGGGCTACAACACCCACCGTCACCACCCCAGGACCCCAACCCACACCAGGAACACCCCCCCCACGGACCACCACAGACGCAGCGCAGACAAAGACAGCAGACCCCCAGGAAGCTCACCAGCCTCACATACCCAACATCTGACAATGTCACCGTCCACTACAGGCTGAAATGGACAACAAACCTACACATCCTGACCATCATCGCTTAACAGCCCTACGGCAACAACACAGCGGACAACCAACATCCCATCCCACACAAAGCTGATGGCGTGGCTGCACCTGTTGGCCCCTGGGACCCCCCATCCAACACCCGCCAGAGTCGGAGGAGTGTCACAGCCAGCCACATCCAAGTCCCCCACACCTGTCCTGGACATCACCATCACCCTGGTACCCCAGTCCCCATACGTACAACACAATGCGCAGGATCCGCTGGAGACCAAGCAAGGACCATACGCCCAAGAAGGATGCAATACACAGCACACATGTACTACCTGTGCCCCCTGGTGACACAGCACACAATCACCGCAACAGGAAGCACACGTCTCACACCAATGTGAAGGCAACAACAGAACACCGTGGAACCCCCAACAATGTCGCCTTCAAATACATAGCCAGTGTGCATGATACCTTCATCCTCCGACAGTCCATCATCAACCAGCGTTCCCAGGATGGCAACAAGCAAAATGCACAGCCCCTTGGCAATATACAAATGAACACCCCACACACCTCAACTCCACAACCATGCAACTCACGACACTGGCAATGCACACGTCACAAAATCACATACAACAGGCACAACAACATGCCCACCCACCAGACACGACAGAACAACTTACAATGTTCACATGAGCAAGCCCTGAACATGAACCAGCAACGCCATGGCACCTCAGCCACATAATAGCCAAATGTGGGGAGAGGTGGCAACCAGGCATGTGTGAAGGATGCAGTAGAACCATGATTGGGAACGTACACAATGCCAAGAGTGCCAGAGATGTACTGGACACCTCGCAGTATGCAGAACACACCCATATCCATGGCGACATACACCGCTTGTGTATGGAGTGCAGTGGACAGTGGACGCCACCATGTCACCCCAGCCAGTGGGGGACCTCGCGAAAATGTTGCCTGTTACGCCCCCCCTAAGCGTCAGCGGAGTGGGATGGCCCGGCGTACGCCACGCCAGCGTAGGGGTGTGAATCAAAAGCACATAGGCCTGGGCGTGGTCCTCTTCTGGAAAGACCCACGTCTCTGCCAGGGCGGCGCCTCCCACCCCGCCATGAGGCCGACGCCATCCTCGTTAGCGGAGTTGCCTGCGATGCTGTGCGCCTGCCAGACCCCGGCACGCTGGACCACGAACCCGTCAGGCCAGCCCCTGCGCAGCCAGGCCACACTGATCACCTTCCGACACCGGCGTGTGTCAAGGAGGGCCCACCACGTGCCGGCACAAGCCCCAAGCCCGAGGCCCGCGAACCTTGGCAGACACCTCAGACCATCACGGCCTCCACGACACATGCCCGGTTTATTCCTTTTTCGTTGACGTACTCTACTGCCGCCCCCGGCCTACTCTTCGGACCAGTAGGTCCCATATGTGAAACTGTGTCCTGAGTCATGAATGGCAGTGACCCCAAATCCGTGCCAGAGGCCACAGCACCAGACCCCCCGATCAGTGAGGCATAGTTCCATATGGGCATCTTGCGACACGTGGTGCCACTAGCCCTGTTCAACGCCAGCCTGCTACACGTGGTGCCCCTAACCCTGTTCAACGCCAGCCTGCTACACGTGGTGCCACTAACCCTGTTCAATGACAGCCGGCTACACGTGGTGCCACTGAACCTGAGCTACGCAGGCCGGTGGGGCCATCCAAACTATGCCGGCAGCACTCGGTGAATGGGCCGTGCTGACCGCTGCCTCAGGCCTACACCACGGTCAGGTAGGTCACACATTTGGAACTGAGTCTTGATTACACCATGGCAGTGACCGGATGTCTACTGCAGGGGTGATATCAGTAAACTCCCTCCTATCAGTGAAGCAAACGAATGCATCACAAGCACATGACACGTGTCTGTGGGCCCATGCTGACCGCTGCCTCCGGCCTACACTGCGGTCCAGTAGGTCATAGAGTCTTGATTTAGCAATGTTGAAGTTCACATCTGTGTACCGGCATCATCGCAGACTGCGTCCCCTCTCAGCACCTGTGCCACTAAGTTTGTTCCCCGACATTCATGGACACTCACTGGTCGTACATTGGTGGTGTTTGAGTCTATGGACTAGGGGCTAGTTTTCATCCTCATGTAGCTGATACCGAATTGTTGGTGGAAACGAGGGTTGCGCTTTCCATTCCTCCATTTGTTGCTTCCAGATGACATCAGACCTTCCGCATCATGCCCTGGAGGACACCTTCCACTGTCCCCCGAAACCCTCCGCAACATACACCTCGGACATTGATGAGGACCCGCTCAGGTCGCATGGCCCATCTGACTGCACCGCAAGTCACCGTCCCGTGGCTGGGTGCCTGTGCCGGCCGCAGTGCATCCGGGGCCACTAACTCTGTGCTGGTCAGGCCTGGGACCCCTCCTTCTGGGACATTGAATGGCCTCTGTAGCGATGGTCTTGGGGTCATCAACGCCATGTGTCTGTGGCCCTGCGCTTTCCGCCTCCTCCGGCCCCAACTGTGGGCCACCAGGGCCCACACATGGCATCGAGTCTTGACCGGCCCGGACATCGCATCACCGCAGGAGGCACATGCCACCACCGCAAGGACCACCTCCAACCGCCATCTGCCAGAGTCGAAACGGTGGTCCTGACAGACCTACGGAGTTGCTCAGACCTGTCGTGGATGCCATCATCGGCTTGATACCCTGCTCAGCACTCCAGGTGCCAGTGACTCAATGCACCGCAAGCCATTGTCCGTTACTGATTGAGTTTTGTGCTGTTGTGAGGTTGCGCAGCAATATCACCTCATGCAGTGGGCAAGGCCTTGGACCATGATGAGGAGGATGTGTCAAGTGTGCGGACGGGAGAAGGCACAGACAATGGGAGGGCAGGTGGCAACAGCCCCAAGGCAGGAATGCAGACTGGTGGTGGTAGTCAAGCTACACACCTGTATCTAATACTGGGTATTGCGCTGTGGACTGCGGACGCAACTGTCACCTCAGGCAGTGTGGGAGACCTGGGACATTGATGAGGAACTTGATGCAGGTGTAACACACCCCACTGCATCTGCATCAGGACTAACCCGAAGGGACACAATCCTAGCAATTTCTTCACATGAGCGCGCTCTTCTCTAGTGCCCCTTCCTCAGTGCACTACAACTCACGTCCAGACTGAACATTGGGTGACCTCTGGCCTTACTCCGGATCCCTCCATGTTGCTCTGCATTTGACTCTGTTATGCTGGTGTTTTCTGTTTCCATTACACTGGTGTCCACTTTTCAGGTTGTTCGCAGCACCAAGCACTCCGTGCGGGCTGGCTTATACTCACCCCACACACATCCAGCACAGGCGTCACTGCACATCTGGCCCTGCCAATAAAGGGGCCGGGCGCACGTGCCCATAGCCAGTTCAACATGATATGTGCATGTGTCTCTGTGGAGGTGTGGGTCTCCTTTGTGGGGTATAGGTGGTCCCTGAAGGGTATTGGACACCCACGTATGTGTTCTAGTTCGCATTACATGGGTTCGGCAACACCCTCACCTGTTGGGCCACCTCCTTTTGGCGTTCTGCCACCTGGCATTGGGGTGCCATGTGTGGGTGGGTGAAGTGTCGTGTGGCAGCCGTGATTGCGGGTGCTTCATGCTGTGTGGTCTGTTGCAGGGGCTGGGTTCTCCCCTGAGTAGCTTGTCTGCCCTGGTGGTGGGTTGTGTGGGATGTTCATGGGCTGTTGTGGGGCGTCGGTGTCTGGGCTGTGGTGTTTGTCTCGGGCATCACTGATGGGTTGTCTGTTCTGACCTGCTGGAGGTGTTGTTTGTCCCTCTGCATTGTGAAGGGGAGGTGCATGTTGGCATTGTGTTGGCGCCTTGTTCTTGTTGACATGCAGACTGTGTGGCAATGTACATTGTGACTGTTTGGGCGGTGGTGGCTACTTGAGTTGGGACAGTGTACATTTGGCCTACATGGATGATGTGGGGTTGTTGGGGTAGATGTGCATCTCACAGTTCCCTGCTCTGTCCAATGTGATTGTTCTGTTTCTGCGCCAGGGTGGACCCAGTTGTGACCCCTGTTCTGCAGTGTGGGTGTTGCACTTTGTGCCACATTGTCATGGTATGTGCTGTGATTGCTATGTGTGTGTGCTGCAGTGTGCCACGGTGATGGGGGACATGTCCCTGGGTAATTGTGGGTGTGCAGTGTGTTACACCTCATTGTGCATGTGTGGCATTGTGCCCATCACCCCCCGTCCCCCCGTCCCCCAGTCCCTGTTGGATCCTCACCCTGTTGTTGTTGTGTCAGGTCCTGTCGAGCTGTGTCCCTACTCCTTGCACCCTCTCCACACTGGTGACTGTGGCCTGGGTTTCCTCCTGCTCCTCCTGTGGCACTGGACTGCCACCTCCTGTCGCCATTGCTGCCTTCCTGTTGGCAGCGGGTTTGTACCTGGTTTAGGTTGTCACGTCCTGCCGGCGCCTCCTGGCCTCCTGGATTGGCCTCCTGGGCACTCCGACTGCATTCCAGGTGGTCTGCTTGTGGGTCAGTTGCTGGTAGTGTTCTGTCGCCTCCGTGGCCTTGGTCTTGTTTTCCTGCGGTCTGCACCCCGTCTTCCTCTCCCTTTTCTCCTTGGCCTTCCCCAAGCCAGTAGTTCCTTGCTGGTGGTCTGTGGGGGTTGTGGGGTTTGCGTTGCCCTCTGCGCTGGGTCAGGGTGCATCCATGTTGCTACGTGCTTTGGCTTGTTTCTGGTGTGTTGTGTCTGTGGTTTTTATGGTGCAATTTCCCACCAGACGCGTGGGATTTGCAGGCCTGAGGCTGCTTTTCGCTACTTTTTGTACAGCGATTGGCCTCATCGCATGATTTCTCGCGTTTGCGTTTCGCATTTTTTCGGCGTGGCGTTGATTTTCACGCTGATATTTGACGCGTTATCTGGTGACTATCACATGGTACCGCCTTGTTGTGAATTCCACGTTGACACAGGGTTATTTTCCCGTGATAGGCTGCGTTATTGAAAGTTACGTTACGCTACTCTTGCGGTAGTTATCACACGTTCTTGTGAATATACCCCAAAGTTGGCAAAACACGTGCAACTTTCTGTGCCTACAGTTACATTAAAAATTGCATAAACGAAGCCAACAATACTTTGATTAACCAGTGTTTATACATTGACATCTTAAACCCTACCCACTGTCCTTCAGAAGTCAGATGGGGAGAAGTTGTGGCATAAGGGTCAGAGCTGCCACCTTCAGAGCTGCCGACTTTAAAGGTGGGGAACCAGGTTCGAGTCTCGGCGTCAGCTCAACATCATCTCCCCGGGCCTACCAAAAATGAATGTGTCCTTGTATAATGTAACTGGTGCTCGTCTAAAGAACACCAATACCTTCGGATCAAGTTCGCACTATGGAAAACTGCAACAACAAAAAAAACGCACAGCAAAGGCTCAATTAGGTTAAACTTCTAGCCAAATCTATGAATCCTCAGTGTAGGATGTCCCTCTAGTGACTAGAATGGGATCGACCAACTAAAACTGCTCTTCCGCCATTTTTACTTCAAATGCATTACTCGTTTTTAAGATGTATAAGCGGCTTATACATCTTAAAATCACAGGGATTCCATTCCATTGAGACGGGGGATTATGTGTAAAAGGGATGTGTAGGAGAGAGGGTGTGGCGTTACGGCTAGAACTGTCTACTCTGGAACTCATGGGCTCAATATCCTATTCTGGGCAAATCAATTGATCTCCCCGTCCATAAAAAAAATATATGACGTTATATAATTTAACTGGTACTCTCGTAAAGCGCTCTAATAACGTCATGTCGAGTTTGCGCTGTATAAAACTTCAAAAAAAAATGGGGGCAACTTTCAAATAGAAGGTCAGACTTAATTTTGCACCTGAAACCGACAATGCACGAATTCTATCTATTACACAAATAGCGTTGCGTGCTGGATGCTGAACGAGGGATTCGTGGACACATAATATTGTTTTTTTTTTGTGGGGTTTTTTGCACAGACTGATATCCTCCCGGCATGCTTGTACTTTAATCCACTGCACTCCCAAACTGTGAAGGCCATTCTTCACTCGAGTCAACCCCCTCCAGTTCTCGGAGGAAGAAATAACAGATCAAGTATCTCATAGCACGGTTGAACGCCTCTCCTTCTCTGGAGAAAAACAGACCTCGGTTTTAAATCTAAGGATATTTAAAGATCATATTAGTTCAAGATGAGGACACGCAGAAGGTTTTGGATAAATGTCAGTGCCCACCAGTTACAATAGGGCAGCTTATTTTGCAGTCCGTAGCATTGGCAGAAATCTCCCATTCAAAAGAAAAAGCAAAATCAAAGTAAGGATCCACAAAGGTTCTTCTATATCCATAGCCCAATTTTCAGCTTCAGAGCTGCCTTTAAACCACTGCCCCAAAAACACTCGGACGTGTGCCACCTCTGGTGAAGATGGATAGTGTCAGTGGGGGAGAGAAGCGTAAAGACCGTGACTGGCACCAGGTGTCAAACCAGAGTCAAGGACCTGGACGGATTTAGGGAGCACCGATTCATCCACTTCCATCTTCTTCTTTCCTCTTGAGTAATTTTCTGAGCATCTCCCATCAGAGAAACTGTCCATCGGTGACAAGAAGCATAAACCATGGTGCAGGGGGCTGCGTTAAGGAAGCATTCATGCCCTCTTCATTCCCTTTGTCTTCTTGCATTTCCGTCGGAAGTGTTTTTGGTATTTCTCTTGTTTCTTGCCTTTCTACGTTTTCAGAATGTGGCTCTCTTTTGTTCTGCTGTGTTTCAGGCCCTTCCTCTGCTGAATTTTTTGTGTGTGTTTTTTTAGTGTTGTCTGCAAACAACAAAGTGTGGATTTTGCTTTGCCATTTCGTTCTTCTTTCCTATCCTCAACACTTCAGATTTTCCCTAGAACTGACTGCTGGTGTCTGGTATAAACAAGTCATAACACTTGAACAGATTTTCAGAAACTTAGATTGCACAACTATTCACCAAGCTACAACTTACAACAAAAACAGCTTATTATTAATCAAATAGGCGAAACCTAATGCATTTACCAATGCTTGTTACACAGGTCGACAATGTCTGGGCAAAGTTTCCCCTTATTTGTAGCAGTATAGCTGTCAAATACAGTAATATCTCTTATATATATATTTTATTGTTTGATTAATTAAATCATTACAATCCACATATAAAAGTCGAAACTTAAAAAACATTAGAGAATATTTTTTCACTGAGCTCCTCCCATCGTTCTCAATGAAAATAAAGCAATAAAATTGTTAATGTAAAATTTCTTCTAGAACAAGGTAACCATCACTTAAGTGAAACCACGTGGCGGCATAGTATCAATAAAAACGATTAATAAAAAATAGAGGTTACTTCTAAAAGCAGCAGGTAGAACACCAACTTGTAAAAGAGCATCCCAAAGTTAATGTACAGTTCAAAGTGACAACAGGCAATAGTCAATGACAAGTCGTTGAATTCAAGTTCCGTATTTGAGGCTGGGACTGAATACACCGGTTTTGCTAGGGAGCAGCTTCAGAGATGTACCATTATTATAACCACCTGTGCTTGTTCCCTGGTTTTGACACAGAGCCTGGAATTTACTGGCTAAGCTTGCTATATATGCAAGGTGGATAAAGAGTGTGAAGCTAATATTCAAAGCTGTGCTCTCCGGATTCAGTGCCGCGATGATACCCTGCCTACAAGACCGGACTCCCAATCTGTTCCACTATGGCCTCAGTTTTGATCTGCGCAAAGACATCAATGCTGGACAGAGGCATACAACATGCTCCAAAGACTTGACCGATTCCCCGCAGCCCCTGCACAGAAGCTCATCTGATGGGCGACGCCAAAGGGGTAAATGTTTCAAAAAGTGCCACTCCCCCAGTCTGAGTGCCATAAACCGCAGTTTTAGATACAGGGGGTATGTGCAGGGCAGATATGATGGAAGAGAGGCCAACTGATAAGAGAGGCCCATGCATGCTTGCGTTTGGCGAGGGTCACTTTGTCAGAAGAATAGGAGCACATTCGGATGCGCTTCTTGATACTTATTTTAAAAGCTGTATTACTTGGGTTGAGGTTCCAGAGGTCGCTTGCTGATAATTTCTGTACGCATTCATGAAAAAACCGACTGTATGACCCGCCAGGATTGCTAGAGCTGATATCTGACCATAACAATGACTTGAGGGAACCTGCTCCAGCCTGCCTTAGCTTGTGGCACATTTTTAGATAAGCACCTGCGCTTAGCATTTCATAGTTTAGAAGGCCTAGTTCTAATCGAATCTGTGCAGCAGATGCAGATTTTGGCAGATGAAGGACCCTTTTGTAAATCTTGGTCACATGTTGGTTTAATGTCGTACTGAGTTTACCCAAGGAGATTTCGAAGTTGTACGACAACGTGGGGCCTATTTTAGCTCTCATGACTCAAACTCGGACCTGTCAATTTTTTAGAAAGTTTTGAAAGGTTCACTAGAAGGGCCATGGCTTTCATAGCGATGTTACTGCGATGTTTGACAAAGGTGCCCCTAGAGTCGATGCTGATCCCCAGGTATTTATATGATTTTCCTGCCACGAGTCCAGAGTTATTATATGACCAGCCACCACCTCCATGATGCTTCCTGCCGAATATGACCACTTGAGTTTTCTTTAAGTTTACCTCCAGGTTGTTCATGGCGGTATAACTATATAATTTGTTTAGCAGTCATTGCAGCCCTACTCGCATGAGGCTGAAGAGAACAAGGTCATCGGCATACAGAAGGTTGCTTAACTGAACACCACGAATCTTGGGGGGATGGCTATTTATTGCGTCTAGCTCCGCTGAGAGATCGGCAATGAACAGGTTGAAGAACAGCGGAGATAGCACGCATCCCTGTATGACTCCCCTTGTCGTCGTGATTTTTCGAGACAAGTGTGAGCCTGTACCAAGCTTGACTTGTATTCAGGTGTTGGTGTGTAATTGGACTATTGCCTCCAAGAGTTTGACCGGGATTCCCCATTTCGTTAGCTTGGCCCAGAGTGCTTCCCTTGGGACCCGGTCAAAGGCAGCTTTGAAATCTACAAAACAGCAATAAACCACCTTGGATGAAACTATTGCATTATCGATAAGTATTGATAGTGCCAGTAAGTTAGACATGGTGTCAGAGTTTGCAATGAAGCCGGTTTGATTTTTTGGAATCAGTCCTTTCAGGTCAGCCCAAGAGCTCAGTTCTTCGAGTAGAATACTCGCAAAGTGCTTCGCCTCATTGTCCAGTAAGGCTATCAGCCTGTAGTTGTTTGGGGACGAATGAGAGCCAGACTTGTAGATTGGATGAATTATTGCCCCTCGCCAGCAGTCAGGTATAATTGAACTCCTTAGTGAGTAATCAAAAAGGATTGCTAGCTGCTTTGACCAGAGAGGGATGTTCGATTTGAACAGGGCCTGTGGCAGGCCATTTGGACCTGGCGCTCCATCTGATCTAGCTTTAGATAGTATTTTAGCCAGCCTTGTTTGGGTGATAGAGATTTTCTCGCTTAGATGTTGCAGCGACTCTTGTGAGCAATCCTGGCACTCCTTAGGGGCATCTTTAATCAGTGTGGCATTGTTGATTGCTATAGATTCTACTCCTTCATTGGCCCGGAAATGACCAGTCAAAAATGTTACCCATTCTGCCTCTGCAATGTTTGCACTCCCCTGGCTGGTGCTTCCGTTGGATTGCCTGTTCACTAGCGCCCAGAATTTTATTGAGTTCCGGTTTTTACTTTCCCAGAGGAGCATGCACCAAAATTGTTTAAGGCGATGTTGTTTGTCCTTTTGGTATGCCCATCTATAGTTTTTTTGTGCGATTTTATGCTCGTTCAATAGTTCTTTAGAGTCAGGATGCTTCCTGGCTGCCCTGAGGGCGGTGTTTCTGGTCTTCTTTAATGTCATAGTTTGATTTGAAGTGGGGGTCTGAGTGCTACGAAGATCGGTGTAGAAATGCGGTGGGGGTGGAAATTGACCTAAAAGTTGAGAACAGAAGTTTGTCCAATCAGTGATAGGAGAGGCTTTCAACAGGAAACAACCTGCAGTAAGTAGCAGGCAGTCCTTCATAATGTTTAAGCTGATGTCGTCATTCCATCTTAAACATTTTAGGTTTTCAGAATGAACTCCCCTGTGAGTAATTGTAGCAGGATCATGATGGACTGAGTTTAGGGTAACAGTAACGACTTGTGGGCGGTGGTCACTCTCGGATCGTGCTATGATGCTATAATTTTCTAAGTTTGGTAACAGGGCTAAGTTACAGATGGTGTAGTCTAAATAAGAATGCTTTCGACCATTTGTCCATGTCCAATTCAGTGGAATATCCTGTGAGAACCTACCATTCATTACGATAAAACTGGCACTGTAAAGTTGCAACACACAGTGCTCCCCTAAACCACAATATGATTGAAATGTGGGTTTGATCTGATCCTTCAATACCAGCGGAGGAAATGGTAGGAGACGTCCCAGATCCGCCGGGTTTCCCTGAAAAAGGTTGGTATTAAAGTACCCGGTAAGCAAACAATCTGCGTGAGGAAAGTCCCCATCCAGATCAGACAGAACTTTGAGGAATCTGTTTAAGTGAGACCTTTTTGTTCGTGCACTTGGATTAATGTAAACATTGAGAAGCAGCAAAGGGCGCTGTTGTCTCCACAAATTAATTTTAACTCCAAGCAGCCAGTCCTCGTCGAGGTTTAATAACTCAATTGGGCATTTTAAGCTGCAAGAAATGTAGATGGAAAAGCCCCCCTTGGGCCGTCCGTAATTACAATGTCTTACAGCTGGTTTCCAGTATTCGATGTATCCTACTAAGGGGCAGTTGTGAGTAGCCCATGTTTCCTGGAAGGCAAGTAGGTCGTGTCTAAGAATAACATTTCGAGTCTCTAATGAGGCCATTTTGTGTTGAAGGCCACTAATGTTCCAGGAGCATAGAGATGAGCAAGACTGTGACTGCGGGTTGGTAAGAGTTACAGGTTGAGGGTAGAAATCGCTAAGTTTGACAACTTCCTTTTGTTTTAATTTTGGTGAGCATTGCCCGTCTGGTCAAGCTGAGCTTTTATGGGACAGATCTGCTGGCAACCATCCCCAATCTTGAACTTTATTGAAATTCGGGGGTGTGGTACAGTAATATGTAATGGATAGGGGACCAGTCAACCTTCGCAAAGGGCCTTCCAAAGCACAGCAATATGTATCTCTTCATTTTTATTAGGTTTCTTGTGAAATCTCTCCTAATGAAAAAAAAATATTAATAGGGGCTTAGAGACCGCCCATTATTTACCATTAATTACCATTTGTTGGCTCCCATATCACTCTCATTTCCTTGCTTCCTATTGGTCAGCACATCCTTATTGCCTCCGATTATCTCCTGGGCTTCAGTCTTCACTTCAGTCTTCCTCCCTGCCAAGGAGCATAGACCAAGTACTGCTTCCAATAGCCAGTGTTTTTCCACTGACTGCAGGCTCCTGCAAGTACTTTTTTTTTTTCTTTTTTGCACATGTACTCTCATAGAGTGCATGTGTCTGCAGTCCCTCTCTCTCACTCCCACCCTCCTCCTGCAATGTCTGTTCTGATCCTGTGCTGTCCATGGTCCCAAAATGAAGCTTTCTGCTGCGTGGCCACATCTTATGTAGGGGTGGGGGGAACTCGCGGAGTTCTAATCTGCAGAATTCCGCAGAGTTACATAAAAATTATACGAGATTCCGCAGCGTTCCGCCCACCCCTAAAGCAAATATTAGGTAACCTATCTCTACCCAATGTTGAAGTTTCGGATCACTAAGATGCTGGATGTCAACATTAGATCTAGGAAAGAAGAAAAATACTTGTCTCCAAAATACTTCAGAAAAGAAGTGGGACAATATATTTTGACTACGCTTTGAAAAAAAGTTAACAAGTGAGTAGGGCACGCATGAATAACGAGTATAAATATAAATCCAGTAATAATGGAACAGCAGACCCTGAACTGCAGATTTGAGATTTACCATCAGTCTAAACAAAGATTAGGGACAAAACCATTTTCCAAATCCAAGTCCTTACTGCCATTCCTGGAGCTGCACTTACTAACCCGCTATACTTCTTGCTTTTTTCTTGACGAAGTACAGGTTATGACATTGGCGCCAGTACACATCGCGCTGCCCGGACGCGCACACCGCCACGCCCAATCATCATTTTACGTCCAATTCTCATTTTATTAAAATGCAGACCGTTTGCAGTTCTTAACATTTGTTTGTTTCATTTCTAATTGTGTCCTTTTCTGAGTCCTGTGCTAAACCCGATTCATGTGCAAATAGGAGTGTTTGCCCAATACGAGTCATGAGCAAACTTCGCACTACTCAACATGTTTTTGCTGCACATGTTTTACAAAGTAAAATATTACAACAAAACTGGCTTTATGAAAATCACAATATTATAAGATTTGTAGCTCAGAAGAGTGAAAAAGCATGTAGTATTACCCCATTATTTTTATTTCCAGCCTGCCAAACACATAATAGGGAAGGCCGGGCAAACTGAAACCTGCAGTATTGTTAATTGTCTGCGCATTATTATGCTACCACTTTACTAGGTCAACTTAAATTAAACCATTACTTTTGAAAAGAAATGCTTCGCAGTGTACAAGTGCATTTCCGATTTCTGAAATGATTAACACAATTATATTTCCAACTTTCTAATTGAACAATAATACCTCATATCTTGGGTTTACTGTGATGCCTATATGAAAATTCTAACAACAGCAAGTACTCAACCTCTCCCGAGTATGCCTACACATTGATAGAAGTAAAGTATCACATGTGCTGGCAATAACAGCTCCCAGAGGGACGCAATGGTGCAATCACTTCCTTCAATGTGATTTGGAGGCTGTGTCTGGGGAGGTCATTGAGGATTCAAGCTTTCAGGTGCAAAGAAATCATCTGTAACTGCGCTCACTCAGCTACAATCCCAGGGCCTTGCAGAGCTGTCACCTGTTGTGGAGATCGTGCACAGAACTTAAAGCTCACCCGTGCTACGGCGTAGCATACGCCCAAAGATGCATTACCACTAACCAGCCTCGTGCCTGCATTGGGGTCTTGAGTCAAAAAGGCGGCCATGTCTGGGACAGGCATGCTAGTACTTGCTTCTATGTGCTCAATTATTTCTGAATTAAGATCTTGATAGCACCTTTAGGCACAACTGTAAGGGGCTCCACGCCGGTCGAACACCGTACATTGAGTCTAGGGGTTACCTTATATGTTGTTTTGAACTTTAAGAATCGACCTGTTCATTTTAGCCAAAGAGGAAAGGAACCCAAAGTGCTTTTTACATTTATTTTGGTGTGTCTAGGGGTGGGTGCCGGTAATCTCTCCCACGCTGCGGTTAGCCGAGTTTTTGCCCCTACACTCAAAGCAGAGCGCGGAGTGGCAAAACTCCAAGGAGCAGAGTTTACCACCCACCCATAATCTTATGTAGACTAATTTTGCCCCCTCTTGTTCCTTCATTTTCTACTTCACATCAATGCAGGTTTGGTGTTTGCCAGGTACCACCATTTGGTCTACTCCAAGGGTAAATCCTTACTACCAACAAATGCTTTGAACTGGCCAGTACAAGTGCAACTCCTTCCACCCCAGTCAAAGAATTTCATCTTTCTGAAGCAGCTACATACAAAAGTACTTTTAAAGCATTACTGTGGCCAGTGAATGCTAGGATGCTCTCTTTGGTGGTGGTAGTGGCCATGTCATTGGTGCAAGGCTGGTCAAGCCAAAGAACATTTTGTTTGTATGTACAGTTGTGTCGATTAAAGCGGGCCCATTCTAGTTACCTTCTTTTGTTTTCCAAAGCATCAAAGCGTGTGTTACTGTTGTTTTAGTTGAACACATTCATTGTCAGGTGATCCCCACTATTACTCGAGGGCTGCTTTTTGGACTGATCTCAGTTTCTTCGTAACTGACTAGCAGATTACGGGCAAATTTGCTAAATGAAAAAAATATTTTAGGGGCCGCCGCTTCTGTTTTTTTGATAATAATTTGGGGCGCATTAATTTAACAGGAATTCTCAATGTGGGAGAGGATGTGGTTTAAGGTGACATTATGGAATATAAGTCTGCAGTGCCTAGTGTTTGCACAATGCGGTTATGGTATAGCGGGTGTTTGACTATTATTGTGATGATTCATTAGGATTTGTTCCATGCGTTTCACTGATAACAATGGTGAACTTCTGGTCCGCTTTAGTGACTGGGCATATTTACAAGGAAGTGGCGGAGTGCGGTGTTAGCCTCCTTGGCGTAACGCACCGCTCCGCCACTTCTGAAACGCAGGGCTGCACCGTATTTACAAGAATACGGTGCAGCCTTGCATTTCCCCCTGCGCTGGCACTAATTTAGCTGCCAAGCGCCAATGCAGGCACCCTTGCACAATAGTGCAAGGGTGCCTGCGTTAAGGGGAATGATTGTTTATGGGCAGGAAGGTGTCCCTTCCTGCACATAAACAATATGAAATGGCGTTTTGAAACCTCTATGTGTGCTGCTCAATGCAGCTTACATAGAAGTTGCAAAATATCATGTTTTTAAATGATTTTTTATGTGCGGAAAGAGACACCTTCCTGCACATAAACAATCAATGGCGTTTTGCTGTTTCTATGTGTGCTGCACAACGTAAATATGGGGCATCTGCAAAATTAAGACCAGGGAAAACCAGGTCTTTCCCTGGCGCAACGAGGAGAAATGTTTAATTTCTCCTCATTGCACCAGGGAAAGACCAGGTTTTACCTGGTCTTCATTTTGCCGCTGCCCCATATTTACGCCACCCTTGTCAATATGGGGCAGCATCAAAATCAATGGTTGTTGCACTGGCTAAGTATAGCATGAAAGCGTGCTTTATTCACAAAGCAGCGTTAAGCCACGTTAAGTGGCTTAACGCTGCCTTGTGAATAAGGCAAAGCCCCTCTCGCCACCACAACGTCGAGAAAAGTGACGTTGTGGTGGCGATAGGGGCTTGAAAATATGCCCCTCTGTACTATGCAATACGTTTATAAGCTAAATTGTGGGCCGAATATATGTGTGACAAAAACACACTTTAAATGATGTTTTAACACAGCAGACAAGATGGCTCAGCGTACCAAGCGCTCCTCTGTGTAACGCTGATAATCTCTAGGTCACGAGTGGTAGCCCATGTTTTCAGTGTAGCAAATATGCAATATACAGCACAGGAGAAGTGGACTAATGGCATATGCTGCTGATTTTGCAAAAGAGAAACCAGGTTAGAGTCCTGGCGTCTGCTCAACATTCTGTGATTCTGGGCAAACGCACTTAATCTCCCTGCGCCTAAACATACGACCTTGTATGATGTAATAGTGCGCATGTCAGTGCTTAATTTGAGCCGGTGGTTTCCGGTGCTCAGCACCGGCACTAAATTGTCAGCGCCGGCACAGACAAACAGCGCCACCATGTGGCAGACTGCCCTCATTCAGAGATCAGCACAACAACCTTCGTTTATTAATTCAATATACATAAAAAATGTCTAAAACAGGTGGCACAAGCCATTCTTATAGCTATGGGGGCCTCGAATAGTCTGAATTGTCGCACTGCTAGGTGTGTGGTGGTTTGTAGGTGTGTTGGTACTGTTATTGGCAGCGCTGGTAGGAGCAGTGGGTGGTGCAAGCAGCAGTGATCTTCTGAGAGGGCCCTGGCACTTATTATTTGACAAATTAAGCACTGGCGCATGTTAAGTTCTCAAGTGCAACGTTTGCACTATATCAACTAGCTTTCATATGGCTGTGAAAATTCTTCGACTTTAGAACACAGATGAGTTATGTTAATTACTCTTCGTGCTGATACGTAGAATATTTGCTATTCTGAATGTATTTTTCGTTTGACAGCCCTTTGGCTGAGTTCGTATAACTGTACTTAAGGTCTTATCTAGCCCGCTAAAAGGTCGAAGACCAGCCACGAGTTGGTTTCGCCAACCATGCACTTTTAGGAGCCAGTAGGGGTGTCTGCAGACATTACATACATGTATAGGTACACCTGATTATTCTATATATTACTGAGTGCATATTTAGAGTGACATTTTGGCTCATTGGCCCTGTAAAAACTGAAACTTAAATGTAATCACTCGCAATGCAATATACCCAAGAAGCTTCCATAACTAATGTAAGCGGAAGGATTTATTTAAACTTAAAGGTGTCTAATTTCCAGTGGTGTCTCGCATAGGGCGTGCTGGGGGGCGGTGGGGCAGGGGAGGGGCAGGGTGGGGGGTAGTAAACTCGGACATACGACGGAACGGAGGAAAGTAATTATTATGTTCCTCCGTTCCGTCGTATGTCAGAGTTTACTACCCCCCGCCCCGCCCCACCACCCCGCAGCACGCCCTATGCAAGCCGCCACTGCTAATTTCCTTCTGCTACAGAATTGATTTGTTCTACTCGATGCACCCTATTATTGCAGAAGGTACATTATAGCTAATCAGAAGTGTTGAGACTGTAAAACTTCAGGTATGCTGTAATTCAAAAACAGTGCCTTTTAGGTTAGTTTGTCATCATTCATCCTCATGTTTCAGCGCTATATTTTCGAACAACATTCCAGACGAGACGAGAAGTCCACCAGGTTGCTTTAATTAATAGATTTGATGTAGTATTGTGGGTTTGAGCTGAGTACTTGTAAATTATTATTGTCTTTATGTGTACCAAGCTGGACACTTTTAGGAGGCGGTCTAGTGGTTCAGGTCTCGGACTCACCTCTTCAGTATTAAGAGTTTTAGTGCCATCGTATTCTGGGGCAGGGGCATCGGGTTCAAGGACCTATTACAAAAGCTATGTATTTACTGCGCAGCCTTTGATCTTCTGAACAGCCTTGCCTTAAGCGTTCTGGTGCTTTAGATTTCAGCCACCTTCCCTGCTGAGTCTAAGCTGTTAATTTTCTCCACAGGGCCTCTGCATATGGGCATGATTTAGCTTCTACATGCTATCCCATTAAACTTTACTTGAAAGCGAAGTCACACTTTTAAAGATGAGACTAGCAGCACAAGAAGTAGGGTTTTTTTGTTGCAGATTTATATAGCGCAAACTCGAACTGAAGGTATTGGAGCGCTTTACATGAGCACCAGTTACATTAAACATGTACACAATAATTTTTGGTAGGCATGGGGAGCTTAAGGGCCTCCTTTATAGCATTTAGGCATAGGGTAGCCCAGCAAGGCACCTTGTTGTGCTGCCCTACTCCAAAGTTAAAGAGGCAGGAAAGAACTATATTTAAGCAAAATGGTGCATTCCTGTCCTTTCTGCCTGTTCTGGTGCTGTTTTGGCAGCCTAGCGCCAACATAGGCACCCTTGCATGGTGCAAGCATGCCTTTGTTGCATTCAGGATTGTTTTTGTGCAGAAAGAGGCACATTCCTGCACAAAAACAATACTGCATGGTGTTTTCATCTTTCTATGTGTTTGATGCAGCACACATGGAAAGAGTAAATAACGAGGGGAAATAAACATATTTCGCCTCGTTACGCCTCACCTCAGAAGGGGTACAGATTTGATACTTCCCCAGGTGTACATCACTTTGTATATCTTGGGCAGCGTCAAATTCCATGGGTGTTGCATGGGCAAACCTACTGCAACGCCCATGGAACGCCTCCTGGGTGCAGAATTAGGTGACACAGCGATTTGCGCTGCATCGCCTTACTCATGATTTATGAGGCCACTCAAAGCATAGCTTCATAAATCTGTATGAGAGCCCTGAGTCACGCATGCATAATTTTTCATGGTGCAAAAGTGATGCAGGTTGCTCATAAATAAGCCTCTAAGGGCCATATGTATCAAAGTTTGTGTTTGCGATTCTGAAATAGCGAATTTTTGAGAATCGCTATTTGAGAATCGCAAACGAGATGTATGTAGGATTCGCAAGAAAATTTGCAAATCCTACATATTCCTTAATTGCGATTCGCAAATTGCGAATCGCAGTTAAGGAAACCCTCCCCATTCATTCCTATGGGCCTAGAGGCCCATAGGAATGAATGGGAGGACATTCTCAATTTGCGATTAGCAATTAGAGAATCGCAAATTGAGAATGCAATTTCAAGGTTGCAAGGGTGTCCAAAGGACACCCTGTTGCACCCCTGAAATGAGCATGAGTGCACATGTGGGGCACATACATGCCCTAAGGGCATGTATGAGCGCCACCTGCCACTTTGAAAAATGCAATAAAATGCATTTTTCAAAGAAATCGCAAGTTACCACCAACCTGTAGTTGGTGGTAATTTGCGATTCCTTAAGCCATAATCGCACAACTTAGGTGCTTCATACATTTCATTTAAGGAATCGCAATTTGCGATTCCTTAAATGCATTCGCAAAATAGAGAATCGCATTTTTTGCGATTCTCTATTTTGCGAATGCCTTTTGGGATGATACATCCCAAAAGGCTTGTTCCCGTTCGCAAACGGGCCGATTCTGAGAATCGGCCCGTTTGCGAACGGGAAATGGGCTTGATACATATGGCCCTAAGTGATTTGTCCCGAATCACAGGATGTTGAGCTGACTGCCAAGACTCAAACCTGGTTCCCCAGCTCCCAAGTGGGCATGTCTGCCTATAACACCACATGCTCTCTTGAGCTATTTTTCAATCATGCACTGTAGCTTTATCAGGAGCCAGGATCACGTTTTGCCTCACCTATTTGAGGCAGCATTTGCTTACTCTCTTTACTTAAACTCAAGCTCACATGTTTGGCAGGCAGTGGTCTAAGTCTGTTAAATACTGGATTAAAATCTGCCCACGCCACCCCATTGAGGCAAAAGTTTTTATGGGTGACCTAGGAGATCACAAGATTACTAAAATATATTGCACACTTATTAACAACACCCCCACCACGCTGTCTAAAACTCGAGAGACATGGCAGGTGGATCTGGGTCCCCTAGAGGAAGATGATTGGGTGGAGGCTCTAGAGTCCCCACGCAGCGCAGCCATTGCGGCTCGCTTGCACCTCATTCAGTTCAAATACCTGCATAGAGCCTACTATACCAGACATAGACTATGGCGTGCTGAACTTATCGCATCCCCGCTTTGCCTGCGCTGCAAATCCCTAGAGGGTACCTTCCTTCATACTGTGTGGTCATGCCCTGTGGTATCTAAGTTCTGGAGGGGAGTGTTTACATGCCTCTCAGAAGTCTTAGGTTGGACCATAGCCCCCTCACTGAGACTTGCTCTATTACATATTACGGAAGATATAGGTGGGAATAGGTACAAGCGTCACCTCTTATTCTTGGGCCTTACACTAGCTGTTGGAAATGGCCCTTTTTGCAGGGTTATCCCCAAACTTTTTGCTTTTTCCTCCTATTTTTCCCTGACCTGTTTGTGTTGGTTTTAGGACTCTGGGCACTTTACCACTGCTAATCAGTGCTAAACTGCATATGCTCTCTGTGTAAATTGTGTTATGGATGGGTGATTCCATGATTGGATATTTGATTTTCCTGTTAGCCCCTAGTAAAGTGCACTGCGTGTGCCAGGGCTGGTGAATCAAATGCTACTCGGGGGCCTGCAGCACTGGTTGTGCCACCCCCGTGAGTAGCCCTGAAAACGGTAACTCAGACCTGCCATTGCAGAGTCTGCGTGCAGTTTGTAACTGCCATGTCGACTTGGCCAGTGCACACACTGGCCGGTCCCTAACCTTCCCTTTTCTTACATGTCAGACACCACTCAGGTAGGCCCAAAGTACCCCTGTGGGCAGGGTGCAGTGTATGTGAAAGGTGGGACATGCCCTGGTGTGTGTGGCATGTCCTGATAGTGAATTACAGCCAATTTCGTTTTTCACTATTGCAAGGCTACCAGTTCCCCATAGGATAGAATGGGAGGTTTGTTTATAACATCTTATAAACATAACTGGCCCAGGGAATTCGGTAAGAAAATAGAATTTAGTATGCCTGAACTCAGAATCCAAAGATGCATCTTTTAGTGAAGGTGATTGTTACATTCTGTGTTTGAAAATACCACGTTTAGAAAGTAGGTATTTTCTTGCTCAGTCATCCCGTGTGCCTCTGCTGGAATGTGGATTGCCTGTCTGGGTTTTGGATGACAGAAGGCAGGGGGGCCGGAAGGGCTCCAGATAGGCTAGGTAGGTCAGGAAAGGGCTGAATAGACCTGGTCTGCGATGGGGGAAGGGGCAGGAGATTTCCTTGCACCTCAAAGGGCCTGGTCTGCCTCTGACAATGCCGTCTCCACCTCCTGCCAGGAAATCTCACCAGAGAAGGCAGAACTGGTTCTGGCCGGGCACAGACACCCTCTGCCTGAAAGATCAAAGGATTTTTGGATACAAATACTGGGGCCCAGACCCCTGAACTTAAGAACTCATCTGGAACAAGAAGACTGCCAAGAAGAAGAGCCGAAGAAGCTGCGAAAAGGAACGACTGCTTTGCTGGGTGCTTTGCTGGGCTGACCTGCAGTGGCTTCTTCTGTCTTGGGCAGTGAAAGGCCTGGACTGGACTTTCTGCAACCTAATTTGTGAGTCTCTCAAGGGCTTGAGGTAGAGCTTGCCCCCTGTTCACGAAGTCTCAGGAACAGCAAAGACTTCAAGTTCTTCGACCCGCAGCACTGGGGACTGTGTGTTTTGTGCTGCCACCCGAAGAACACCAACTTGACGACGTCTACGACGCCACTGCCGACTCCGTGTCCTGAAGGCACCGCAGAGGGCACCGCCGCAACGCCGCACCGCAACCCTGGTCTCACCGACGACGCCTGTTGATACCGCCACCGAGCCGCTGCTTGCACGCGACCTGTGGGCACCGCACTCTGCCCCGCTTCACACCGAAGCTTTGGCACCACAGGGGGCACCGCCGCAATGCTGCACCGCAACCCTGGTGTCACCGACGACGCCTGTGGATGCTGCCACTGAGCCGCTGCTTGCACCGTGACCTGTGGGCACCGCACTCCGCACCGCCTTGCTTCACGCCAAAGCTTTGGCACCGCAAAGAGCACCGCCGCAACGCCGCACGTCGACCCTGGTCTCACCAACGACGCCTGTTGATGCCGCCACCGAGCCACTGCTCGCATCGTGACCTGTGGGCACCGCACTCCGCACCGCCTTGCTTCACGAGGACGCCTTGGCCTGCCTGACGCCGCCACTTCCTGCCGAAATCGACGCCGCTGCTTGCACCGTGGTTCGAGGGCACCGCTCATAAGTTACACGACGCACCGCCCTCATCCCGCACTGCAGCCTTGGCCTACCGAGGCCGGCGCCATCGACTCCAGTTCGTCAGCCGACGACAGCGCTTCAGCAATGATGACGCCGCTGCTTGCACCGTGACCTGCCAGCACCGTGGCGAGCACCGCCTTCGTCTGGCACCGAAACCCTGGTCTCACCGACGACGCCATCTGAAGCCTCCACCGAGCCGCTGTTCGCACCGCGACCTGGGGGCACCGCACGCCGCACCGCTGCACTTCGCACCGCAGCACCCGACGCCTGCCGGTGCCAGCGCTCCTGATTCTATCAGAGAGGAGCTCGATCTGCAACGTGAGTGACTTCAAGGGCCTCAACGCCCTGCATCTCTCACAGGTACTGTTTGCGGGTCTTCCCGACAC
Organism: Calotriton arnoldi; assembly: GCA_963921515.1. NCBI lineage: Eukaryota > Metazoa > Chordata > Amphibia > Caudata > Salamandridae > Calotriton > Calotriton arnoldi. Next base: position 97,535 of record CAWUFW010004930.1, on the reverse strand, counting down.
CATAGCTGGCCCGCGACCCCGCGACCAGCCAGAACTGTTGGATTTGTTGTTCACGACGGCGTGGTAGCCCGGACGGAGCTATCCACACAAGGAACTCTTTTTAATCAGCGTATTTTTGGAACTGTGAACTTTTAAGTATAGTATTGTGGATTCTTATCGTTTTTGGTCTTGTCTTAATTATATAAAAATATTGGATATTTTTCTAAACTGGTGTGGTGTCCTTTTGTGGTGCGAACACTGTATTACTGTCAGTTATGTGCAAATGCTTTACACACTGCCTCTAGGATAAGCCTGGCTGCTCGTGCCAAGCTACCAAGGGGGTGAGCAGGGGTTATTTTAGACGTGTAACTCCCTTATCCTGACTAGAGTGGTGGTTTTTGCCTGGCTTTGGCCCATGCCCAAGCCTACCAAAAATCCCATTTCTAACATTGGTTGTCAGCGGTGAGGATAGGACTTGCATTTGCACTTGACTTACAGTGATTGGTGTGCACTACTACCATATCGCAGACCATTACGTGGCACATACTGGTTCTTTTGCTTTTTGGCCTATTTTTTTGATCTTGCCAGTTTGAACTTGCTACTTCATCATGCCTGAATCAATTGCATCATCTGTTGCATCCTTGGAAGTGGCCTTTGAGTAGGAGAGGTTAGAAAGCTACAATGTGAAGGAATTGAAGGTGATCTGCAAAAACCTCAAAATCCAAATCAAGGGCCTCACCAGAAAAGAGGAGCTACAAAAGGCGCTGAGGGCCTGGGTAGCAGCCAGACATGCTAGTGAGCTGTCTGGAGATCTTGGCATGGAGGCGGCGGAGCCTATTCCAAGGGTGGATGTGCTTTTGGGATGGTGGGCACCCTCTAAACCAGGCAGGAGCAGTCTGTCCCTAGAGGAGCTGGAGGACAGGTGGGAAGCGAGGCAGTTCGAGTTGGAGAAACTCAGGATGGAAAGTGAGAGGGAAGACAAAAGAATAGCCATGGAGGAAAGGAAGATGATGTTAGACCATGAGTTTAAAATGCGAGAGCTGGACTGGGAAGCCAGTAGGGCTAGGCCCAGCCCAGATGGTGGCAGCAAAAGTGTTAGGTCCAGTACTGAGGATGAGGTACACATACACACAGATTTGGGGCCCTGCTTCAAGGAGGGGGTTGACATACACCAGGGGGTTTAGGATTGTGAGGTTACTCCTGTGGTGCACAGTGTGCCTGAGGTGGATTGGGGAACTGGCACAGGGGATCATTTTCCTGGTAATGGGAGGGACACTCTACTGACTCTAGATAAGAGGTGCAGGGAAAGGGGTTCCCCCATGATAGAAGCCCTAGTAAGTGAGTATGGAGACCAGCCAGAAGAGTATGGGTTAAGAGACAGCAACAGTCAGACACTGTCTCACCAGTCTGTTGAGAATGACGTGGGGTACTTGTCTGAGGCACTGGATGGATGGGTGAAGGGTAGTTTGGTTAACACATGTGTAGGGCTGTGTGATTCAATTGTTGGAGAGCATATTTTAAGTCCCTGTTTTCCAGAGCTATGCAAACACCCAGTGGATTGTGAGTTCTCTGACCCCAGGGAGCTTGCACTGGAGGCAGACCTTTTGGTGGATTCCAGAGGGTCTGGAGAAGCATCTGGGGGTGACCCGGAAGGAAGCGGCTTAGGTATTTCCCAACCGAGGGTGGTGGGAAAGGTTTGTGGTAGCCTAGATAGGTCCCGGTGTCGTGGGAAGGGTGTAGGGACTCACGTCTTGTCTCCGCGGAGAAGGAGTGTGAATGGGCTGCGGCCCAAGGTGCCCAAAACCTGGTCTCAGAGCCTGGATGGTTCCAGGAGGGAACACCAGGTGGGGAGCCAAGGCTGTACTGGTAGGCCGTCTGTTGAGTGGGACCTCCTAGTGGCAGGAGAACGTGGAGTGTCTGTAAACAGAGCTCCAGCGGTTCTGGTGTCTGGCGGTGCCGCTCCTAAGTGGAGGGTGTAGAAGTCCGGATGGAGGGGTGAGAGGGGGATGCGTTGCCCAGTGGGAGGACCAGTGGGTCAGGGGCCAGCCAGAAGGGCTAAGCCTCCTAGGAGTGACCATGGTGACATCACTTCTGTCCTTGGGGATCTTCGCGCACTGTCAGATGGACAGGGGTCGGGAGATCTGTGCCAGGCAGACTGTCACACAACACATGAGTCATGTGTTACCCTCAGTGGGGGCATGCGTGCTCCCAAGGAAGTCCTGGTGCGCCGGGCAGGTGCTCAACCGCAGGGTTTAGTCCCTGGGTTGGGAGGCCAGGTTCAGGTCCTGCCTGACCTGGAGGGAAGGACGACTGTAAGCAGTGTCCTGACCGGTTTGTCTTCTAGGGATACCACTCCAGGTGGGAGGGTACAGAACTCTGGAAGGGGGTGCAGAGGGAGGGAGTCCTCGCCTCTGACCCCGGTGCAACCTGAGGGTTTAGACCCTAGGTTGGGAGACCAGTTGCTGGAGAGAGGTCCTGAACTGGTGGGAGAATTGTTTGGGAGGTCCGGTTTCAGCGTCCTGACAGTTTTTGGTTCTGGGGGTGCTTCTCCTGGGGGGAGAGTGCAGGACCCCAGAAGGAGAGGTGAGGGCAGGAGAGCCTCGCCCGAGACCTCTGGTCAGCCTGAGGGTACAGATCCTGGGTTGGCGGACCAGGCTCAGGGTGTCCCCCCTGACCTGGGGGAAGGGGTGACTGCAAACAGTGCCCCTACCAGTTTGTCTTCTGGGGGTGCAGCTCCAGGTGGGAGGGTACAGAGCCCCAGGGAGAGCCCACCCCAGTCCCTTGTTCAGCCTCAGGGTACAGACCCTGGACTGAGGTACCAGTTGCAGGATAGCCCCCCTGAACTGGTGGGTGAATTGTGCAGGAAACCTACCACAGGTGCCCTGACAATTCTGGAAGGGGGTACCACTCCAGGTGGGAAGGTACAGAGCCCCAGGGAAAAGGAGAGGGTATGGGGGAGCCCACCCCCGCCTCCTGTCCAGCTGCAGAGTACAGACCCTGGGCTGGTGGGCCAGTGTCAGGATGCCATACCTGACTTGGCAGGGGGGAGAGTAGAGAAAGGGTGCCAGGCACCTGGGGCTACCGCCCCCACTCTCTGATGCCACAACGGTTGGAGTGGCCTGAAAGGCATAAGGCCTGGCTCTCATCACTGACAGTTGTCAGTGGCCACTGTGGCTGGCTGTCCGGAGGGACAGAGTTTCCCCTGGGAGGGGGAAAGGAGTCACCCCCCGGGGGTGGACTGGGCAACACCCTTGTGTTGGCTATGTGGGTACTGTCTGCCTGTTGGGACACATCTGTGAGCAAAGTAAGTTTAGGTGCTGCACAGATGGGGTCCACAGGTGAGGAGAAGGGTTCCACATGGGTCAGCTTAGTGGGCCCTGAGAGTATGGATACAGGGATCCAACTAGGTTCAGGAAGGCGTGGAACGGGAAAAAAACCCTGCTGTTGCGGGCCAGGTCCCATGTTCTATTGCCCCAAGCAGGGAAGTCCATCGAGGTATGGATTGGTCTACCCTGACTTTAGGCTGGAAGGGGGTTGTGTTGGAAATGGCCCTTTTTGCAGGGTTATCCCCATACTTTTTGCTTTTTCCTCCTATTTTTCCCTGACCTGTTTGTGTTGGTTTTAGAACTCTGGGCACTTTACCACTGCTAATCAGTGCTAAACTGCATATGCTCTCTGTGTAAATTGTGTTATGGATGGGTGTTTCCATGATTGGATATTTAATTTACCTGTTAGCCCCTAGTAAAGTGCACTGCGTGTGCCAGGGCTGGTGAATCAAATGCTTCTCGGGGGCCTGCAGCACTGGTTGTGCCACCCCCGTGAGTAGCCCTGAAAACGGTAACTCAGACCTGCCATTGCAGAGTCTGTGTGCAGTTTGTAACTGCCATGTCGACTTGGCCAGTGCACACACTGGATGGTCCCTAACCTTCCCTTTTCTTACATGTCAGACACCCCTCAGGTAGGCCCAAGGTACCCCTGTGGGCAGGGTGCAGTGTATGTGAAAGGTGGGACATACCCTGGTGTGTGTGGCATGTCCTGATAGTGAATTACAGCCAATTTCGTTTTTCACTATTGCAAGGCTACCAGTTCCCCATACGATAGAATGGGAGGTTTGTTTATAACATCTTATAAACATAACTGGCCCAGGGAATTCGGTAAGAAAATAGAATTTAGTATGCCGGAACTCAGAATCTAAAGATGCATCTTTTAGTGAAGGTGATTTTTACATTCTGTGTTTGAAAATACCACTTTTAGAAAGTAGGTATTTTCTTGCTCAGTCATCCCGTGTGCCTCTGCTGGAATGTGGATTGCCTGTCTGGGTTTTGGATGACAGAAGGCTGGGGGGCCGGAGGGGCTCCAGATAGTCTAGGTAGGTCAGGAAAGGGCTGAATAGACCTGGGCTGCGATGGGGGAAGGGGGAGGAGATTTCCTTGCACCTCAAAGGGCCTGGTCTGCCTCTGACAATGCTGTCTCCACCTCCTGCCAGGAAATCACACCAGAGAAGGCAGAACTGGTTCTGGCCGGGTACAGACACCCTCTGCCTGAAAGATCAAAGGATTTTTGGATACAAATACTGGGGCCCAGTCCCCTGAACATAAGAACTCATCTGGAACAAGAAGACTGCCAAGAAGAAGAGCCGGAGAAGCTGTGAAAAGGAACGACTGCTTTGCTGGGTGCTTTGCTGGGCTGACCTTCAGTGGCTGCTTCTGTCTTGGGCAGTGAAAGGCCTGGACTGGACTTTCTGCAACCTAATTTGTGAGTCTCTCCAAGGGCTTGAGGTAGAGCTTGCCCCCTGTTCACGAAGTCTCAGGAACAGCAAAGACTTCAAGTTCTTCGACCCGCAGCACTGGGGACTGTGTGTTTAGTGCTGCCACCCGAAGAACACCAACTCGACGACGTCTACGACGCCACTGCCGACTCCGTGTGCTGAAGGCACCGCAGAGGGCACTGCCGCAATGCCGCACCGCAACCCTGGTCTCACCGACGACGCCTGTTGATGCCGCCACCGAGCCGCTGCTTACACCGTGACCTGTGGGCACCGCACTCCGCCCCGCCTCGCTTCACGCCAAAGCTTTGTCACCGCAGGGGGCACCGCCGCAACGCCGCACCGCAACCCTGATCTCACCGACGACACCTGTGGCCGCCGCCACCGAGCTGCTGCTTGCACCGCGACCTGTGGGCAACGCACTCCGCACCGCCTCGCTTCACGCCGAAGCTTTGGCACCGCAGAGAGCACTGCCGCAACGCCGCACAGCAACCCTGGTCTCACCAACGACGCCTGTTGAAGCCGCCACCGAGCCGCTGCTCGTACCGCGACCTGTGGGCAATGCACTCCGCACCGCCTTGCTTCACAAGGAGGCCTTGGCCTGCCTGACGCCGCCACTTCCCGCTGAAATCGATGCCGCTGCTTGCACCGTGGTTCGAGGGCACCGCTCGTAAGTCACACAATGCACCGCCCTCATCCCGCACCGCAGCCTTGGCCTACCGACGCCATCGACTTCAGTTCGTCAGCCGACGACAGCGCTTCAGCAACGACGACGCCGCTGCTTGCACCGTGACCTGCCAGCACCGTGGCGAGCACCGCCTTCATCTCGCACCGAGACCCTGGTCTCACCGACGACGACGACGGGGGACGACGCCATCTGATGCCGCCACCGAGCCGCTGTTCGCCCCGCGACCTGGGGGCACCGCACGCCGCACCGCTGCACTTCGCACCGCAGCACCCGACGCCTGCCGGTGCCTGCGCTCCTGATTCCATCAGAGAGGAGCTCGACCTGCAACGCGAGTGACTTCAAAGGCCTCAACGCCCTGCATCTTTCACAGGTACTGTTTGCGGGTCTTCCCAACACCGTAGCTGGCCTGCGACCAGCCAGAACTGTTGGATTTGTTGTTCACGTCGCCGTGGTAGCCCGGACGGAGCTATCCACACAAGGAACACTTTTTAATCAGCGTATTTTTGGAACTGTGAACTTTTAAGTATAGTATTGTGGATTCTTATCGTTTTTGGTCTTGTCTTAATTATATAAAAATATTGGATATTTTTCTAAACTGGTGTGGTGTCCTTTTGTGGTGCGAACACTGTATTACTGTCGGTTATGTGCAAATGCTTTGCACACTGCCTCTAGAATAAGCCTGGCTGCTCGTGCCAAGCTACCAAGGGGGTGAGCAGGGGTTATTTTAGACGTGTAACTCCCTTATCCTGACTAGAGTGGTGTTTTTTTCCTGGCTTTGGCCCACGCCCAAGCCAACCAAAAATCCCATTTCTAACACTAGCCAAACGGGATATTGCCTGGGTCTGGAAAGATGAATCCCCACCGTCTCTTGGGGTATGGAGGAAAGGTCTGGATTTCTGCATGGGCTTGGAGCTCCCGGTCTTTGAGGCGAGGGGCTGCCCCCGTAAACACTACAAAATCTGGAAAAGATGGTCCGATTACAGAACCCTATACCTAGAACCTCCTCCCCCCCCGCCCGACGCTGAAGAACCATTACTGTGATACTCATCGATTGGCGTATACATAGTATTTGTACTTTCCTTAAATGTGGATGACAGAACCTTTTTCTATATCTGAGGTCATTATGTTTCCTGATGAACTGGCAATGTCCTTTTGTTATTTCTTTCTTCTTTTCCCTATTTTCTTTTCCTTCTTTCTCCTTTTTTCTCATGTTCCTCCTTTTTGTGGTTATTAATCTTTCATGCAATATATTCTTTTTGAAATCAATCCACCACTATTGTTCAAAATGTTGCTCCATATGTTTGTCATCACTGCTGTATATACGGAGTGCCCTTCGAGACTCCGATGTTGTTTTGGATGTCAACAATAAAATATGTTGTGAAAAAAAAAAAAAGCTGCCCACGCCAAGTATTTCACTTTCTGAATGCTACTGAAAAGGTTGATTTATGCAGCTTCATGTCATGCAGAGCCCTCCAGGGGAAGATGCTGCAGGACAACAAACCTTTCAGTGCCGCTGGCCAGTTTTCCTGTATCCCTACTTCATGTAGTCAGTCCACCTCTGGGAGGTGAAGCACATTCTTAGCACACAGCAGCAAAGAGCATATTTGTTTTATAGATATACAGGAGTAATAATCATAATGGGCTCCCAACGGAGCTTAGTATAGGTATTCCCCACGCATATTATCTCCTCATTAAGGTATGTCTCACCTCAGCGCATGCCATTGGAATCACGGGAATTACTCGACATAAGCATGTTTCTCAATGCAGTGTAACAGGGTTTTCAAGAAGCTAGGTGTACTTTATGATTAGACTTTCCTGGGGAGATCCACAACCACCCGTTACAATATGTCATTGTAAGTATTTCTGAGTACTGCAGAGAGCGAGCACTTTCAGAAAGACACTCAAATTCTTGTTTTGGACAAAAAAAGTGGTTAGTGTTTATTGACATTGAGCCATGTTGCACAGCAACGGCACAAAACATTGACAATGGCATTAGGTCTCACATAGGTGAAACCTATTGGCTTTGCCAATGCTTCTTAGTAACATTTCAACCGCTTGAGCTAGAACCTTTTTTTTTGTTAGAATCTGCAGACTATGCATCTGATGACAGATTATGTGCGAAATGCGGCAAATCTATAGTTTTGTGGAAAATGCCATGTCGGCAAAATCTCATAATTCAAGTGGCACTGACCAGATAGATTTTGTCTTCGTCAGGGGATGATGCCAGTAGAAGAGTCCCTTTCTTTTCCTCTGGTGGTACTTTTTATATTTTAAGAATTCAATTCTTGTTAATTCATATCACACTCTGTCTTTCTGACAGCAACTGTTACCACACACATTCTGAAAACTCGTTTTGAGAATACACTGCCTGCAAGATATAATACATATTTTCTTGCCAGCCAGCTAGTTTTAGACACTCTTTCATTTTTTCCATACCAATGCATATTTGACTCAGTTCTGCTGAAACTTGTACTCCAGTAATATCTTCTCTATGTTCATAGTTGATAATTCATCCTTTTAAGTTTCATACAGCTGTTAGCTTGATGTAACTCTTGGAACATTTAAGACCCAATCTAAAAAAGCAGATGTTTCTGCCGATGCTGGCATTGATTTTGTACCGAGGTGTGCAACTGGGAAAGGTAACTTAGTGCTATATGACTGTACCAGTTCCATTGCTGTTATAATGCCACGGTGATGCCATTGGAGTCACCACCGTGCTCTGCAAGGTAGTTGAAGAGAGTGCTTCAGTTCCTCTGTTTCCTCTGTTGCAACTTTTCATCTTCATGTTCAGCAATACAGCTCCTATACCTAGAGAGATCAACCACTCCAGATGCACCAGCAGCCTCTTTTCTTTGGAGCGTTGAATAGTTAACTTATGTTTGCCAATGGGTGCAGTGTGCCAAGATGTGTCCGTAGCAGATAACAAAAAATACGGCGATGCAAGTCTGGTTCTTCCTAATTCTGAGTAAATTCCAAAACAAGGATGTGATTTTTTTTTTTATGGGACCAACCCAGAACACATTGTGGAACTAAAATTGGTAGGCGTAGGGCGGGCTAAAACTAAAACTAAAGTGGGTGTTGTTTTTGCTGTTTGCTTTGCTGTTAAGAAGATGTTAAGGCTTTGCCTCTGACGGACTCATGTTTTTTTTTTGGGTGATACATTAGATACAGGATATCTTCCAAAGCCTTTCTGCCAAGAAGAGGTTGTCCCAGTTGCAGACATTACATACATTGGCCAAAGAATGAAAAGTCTTTTAGAGGCGCAAGACGTATCATTGGCCACTTTTGTCTGTGGCAGGACCAGGGCACTTGAGAGACATCTTTCCACCTTCTTGGTTAGCTGAGTGGTCCCGAGTCATCAAACTCATGATAAGGGAAAGACTGAACTTTCTCAGAACTCTGTCTCATCTACATTAATGCAAGAAGAAATAAGAAGGCAAAATGACGGACTTGGATTTTAAATTGAATGCAATACCTGGTATAGTATATAAAACCAATCCATTATGAAAAGTTTGTAGCAAACGCATTCAACATATGGTTTCAAAATTTAAATCAGTCTTGAGTATAGCCATTTTCTCTAACCCACCATCCTACAGAGAGGCCCGTGGGCAAAGAGATAAAGGTAGCCCATTTCTAACTGTAACTCGTGAGTATTAACAAAACAGGGACCCTTCCTGTGGCACCACAATGTACACAGGCTACAACAGAATATTTATCCCTTATGAACAAAAAATCCCCAATCACCAGTTTTGGGGAAAAATCAATAATAATATTTTGGAGTCAACAAGGGACCTTGAAACCAACAGGAGAGCAACAAAGAGACTGGTACAAATTGATTCAGTTTAAAATTCTACAAAATAATATCTGTGCCATACATGACCAAACCTTTACAAACAAGATGGGACAATACGTAGTACATTTGAGAAAATTATAATTAGTGTTTGGGACCATACAGCACCTTTGAGACACTCAGGAGTGTGCTAAAAAGACTAGGAAAATGAAAAACAACCCAGGAAGCATATAGGGGCATTTGTACAAGGAGTTAACGCCACGTTAGCGGCACTTTTCCGCCGGTTTTGTGGTGATATTTTTATCGCCATATGTACAAGCTGTCGCTAACCTCTGTTAGCAGCAGTTTTCCGGCGAAAACGTCCATTATAAAGATCGCCACTTCTGTTAGCGATAATGACATGCAAGGGAGGCGTTCCCGTGCAAAAACGGCCGCTAACCACACTTCGCGATATTTACAAGGGGATTCTTTAAGTTTGGAGGACCAAAAAAACTGCCTCTAACTGCAGTTAGAGGCAGTTTTATAAGACCAGAAAATAGCTGGTCTTAAAAATGGAGATAACACTTGGGGCCTCATTTCAGCAGGTTTTGTAGCTGGTCTGCGCTGCAAGCAATGTTGCTGCGCTGGCCTGCGACAAAACTACAGGGCCGGACTGCGCACCATCAATAAGATAGTGCGCATTCCTGAAAAGTGTTGCAGTGCTGGGACAAGACAGCGTTGCAACACTTTTCACTACCCCCTTCTTGCGACACCACGGATGCGCTGTATTCACTGGACAGCGCTCCATGACGCAAGTAATGACAGATACGTCTGGAATCCTGACATATCTGTTTGCGCTTAAGTCGCGCATTGCTGCAGTCGTGTCACAACCATGACGCAACTCCAGCAATGCATGGGGCCAGCCTATCCCTGTGGCACTGCGTCACCCTTACGCCTGCCATCATGCAGGTGTAAGGTACTGACGCAGTGCCGTTCTTGAGGGGGTGCCCGGGTGTCGGCGCAGTTGGAGATCCATCGGTGGCAGTTGAGCGCTGCGGTGTCATCGTCTGTAAGCGTTCGCGGAGTGGTGGTGCTTAGGGAGTTGACAAGACGTACTTCGGTGGCCTTGATCCAGCTGCGAGGGGGGCGATGATGGCGGTTGTGTAAGGTGGGCATGGTGAAGACGTGATGTATACAATGATGGTCGGTCCAGGAGAGTCCGGTGGTGTGGCTGTAGTTGAAGGTCCCGCTGGGGGAGGAGACGTGCTCAACCATGTGTCCTGCTATGTGGCTTGCTGCGGTGACTTGCTGCTTGAGTCTGATGTTGGGAAGCTACCCCAGGAGGGGGTGGTGTTCTGGTCACTGGGGTTGTCCAGGTGGAACTTGAGTTCGCCGAGTAGGATGTCGTCGGTGGATGGCAGAGCCTGGTGTGCAATGAGGTCTACAATGGTATTTGAGAATGGGTGTCCATGGCCCGGGGGGCCTGCAGATGAGGGTGCCACAGAGGATGGGGTTTGGGTTGGTCCTGATCTGGAAGTTAAGGTGTTCCATGGTCACCGTTGGGTCATTAGAGTGCGTGGTCAGTCAGAGTGTGCTTCTGTAGGTGATGGCAATGCCTCCTCTTGGACGGTCGGGGTGGTCCTTGCGGGTGATTTAGTAGCAGTCAGTGATGGCGATGGCGATGTCCGGTCCAGAGCAGATGTTGGTCCTGGCAGGCGATGTGGCGTCCAGGGTTGATGGCGAGGAGGGTGCTGGCGCAGTAGGGGTGGAGTGTCCGAGAGGAAGGGTCCTTGGTGCTGAGCGCGGTCCAGGGGCAGACGGACGCAGACAGGCTTGCCTACAGCTTGCCTTTGGCATGGTAGACGTCCATTACAACGCAGGCATTACATCGTAATGCCTTCACAACTCAAATCCAACAATGCAGGTGCCTTTACATCGCATTCCATTACAATGCATTGTGAGGTCAGTAATGGGGTATTTTTAATTTTTATGGTGGGTATGGGTTTCGGGTGTCGGAGATGAAATGTGGGGTGTATTATGGGGTAATATTTGAAATTTGGGGTGTGCATTTGGGGTGAAATATGAAAATTGGGGTGTGCATTTGGGTCAAATATGATTTTTAGGGTGTGTTTTGGGGGCTCAATGATGAATTTTAGGGTTCAGGTTTTGCTTTGGGGTGCAAGGGTCAGTTTTAGGGCTGCACTCACTGAAGTGGGAATAGTAATGTTTACATCTCCGCAATCCAACACCTTCCCTACTGTTGCAATATGCCTAGTATTACTATGCACTGTAATGGAATGCGATATAATGGTATGCGTAATAACTCCATATATACCTTTGGCACACCAGTGGTACGCCCGCTGCGCTTGGCCGCACAGCGGCTGCCATTGAGAAGTGCTGCGGGGGGGACTGGACAGCTGGGAGGTGGGAAACGCCGGAAAGAACACTGGATGGGGCGTGAACGCGGGGGTGTGTGTGTGAGCGGGTGTTGTAAATATTTACATGAGAGAAATCTTACCTCGAGGCCGGGTCCCGTGTCTTCGTTGCTCCTGCTCTCCTGAGTCTGCTTCCAGGAACAGGAAGTAGGCAGCCAGGCTCCTCTCTAAGCCAATCACAACACTGCAATGCAGCGTTGGGATTGGTCATTGGTGCCGGGACGAGGCGTTCAGCCAGGGGCTGGAGGTGTGGGCATGTTCTCCATGCAGGCTGTAATGCAGCCTGCATTGCGAACAGGACAGTGCGCATGACTGCTTTGTGCAGGCTGAGCGGGCCAACCAAACAGTCACTGCGCACTTTAGTGGGCATGCCACTCCGCCCCTGCACTGCTCCGTGAGAGTAGCAGCCCTACCCACCCTCCAGCCCGCAATGGAAACATGGCACATACATCAGGAAGTTATCATCATGTGATGATTGTTCCTCTTCTTGCACTGCTTGGAAGCAGTGGGGCGACTCTCTACCGCCATAGCGGATGAGCCGACACTGGGGGTGCGTCATCTACTGGTGCTAGGCCTGTGCGACTCGACCCCCGTGCCTCCTCCGCTACGTGTCCCACCTTCTACTTACCTGGACATTGACACCGTGGCGCAATCCGCTAAACTCTCTCCAAATCTGTGACTCACCCAGCAGGAGCCTCAGCCAGGTGGGATTTCACAAGCGTGGGTACAGCAGTCGCCTTAGGCGTGAACTTGCAGCGCTCCCGCAACACAAGTTTGGCACAGCTCAGGGGCCTCACCCTCCAAAGCGTCCGGACAGCGCAACCTCATCCGGCCTGTGATGCAGAGAGGTGCCGCCCACTGTTGGTAATCCTCTCCGTGCACCCCTTTGTAGTGGTAGATCGTAGTATGCGATGCAGACCTCCCCACGTTGGTGCGCAGGAGCGTCTCTACCATTCACAGCTCCAAGGGGCGCAAGGCAGTCTTCTCACACAGGTCAGCAACGTGTCTCCATGCGACCGACCAGACTTCACCACCAGGTACGGGCGATCGCCGCGCCTCAATGTCTACCACCACGGCTCATCGACTCCACAGCTCCTCCGCATCCCACTCCAGACTCCAGACGCAGGTCCAGCAACGCATCCAGGCGCCAGGCGTAGGTCCAGCGAGGCATCCAGGCTCCATACGCAGGTCCAGCGACGCATCCAGGCTCCAGGCGCAGGTCCAGGGAGGCATCCAGGCTCCAGGCGCAGGTCCAGCGAGGCATCCAGGCTCCAGACGCAGGTCCAGCGACACATCCAGGATCCAGGCACAGGTCCAGCAAGGCATCCAGGCTCCAGACGCAGGTCCAGTGAGGCATCCAGGCCCTCATCCTGGTCATCGTGGATGTTGGGTGGCTTGAGGGGGTTGTTGATGTGTGCTGCAATTGTCCCTGGCTGCTCCATTCTGCATTTCATTGTTTTTTTACCTATTTTCTATTGGAGGTCGACTGATAGGCTATTTTTTTCCATTAGAGGCAAAAAAACTCTTGTTGGGCTGACTAACGTGCGTTTTTTTGCCGCTAATGGGCCTTTCGTTGGTTTTCGCCTGCTAACGCCGGAATTCCTATCGCCATCACGCTAATGTTAGTGGCAGTTTTCACCGCTGATCCCTGCAGCTATCGCCATGTAGCGACATCTTGTACATACGTCGCTAACAAGGCGATAGTTTTCCGCGGTACACAGCGATAGAAAAACTGCCGCTAACTAGCGTTAGCGATAGTTATCGCCAATTCTTGTACATGTGCCCCATAATCTGTAGCCTGTACACAAAACAACACGGCCCTTCACAAGCAGCAGGGAAATGTACATAAACTTTGGAAAAAATCAGCAATAACAGCTGGGAGCTTGCAAGGGCCCTTCGGCTCCCCAGGAGAATAATACGGAGAATACTGAGACTCCACAGTAACATCATTGACCTGTGTACACACTATGGCAATATGAAGTAAGTTTGGGTAGAATCACTAATTATCACTTTTTGCTTGCTTTTCCGCAGATAGCTAAAAACATGGCTTTTTTGATTTACCGGACTTGAACCATCTTATCTGTTGCCAAAGCGCCGGGAGAGCCCGTGTTGGGTGGCTGTCGCTCTATATAGCTTTATAAATAAATAAATAAATAAATAACAGGGGCACATCAGGGTGCCTCAACCGCCTCAATAGGACATCTGGCAAAAAACATTTAAAATACTGGAATAAGATCTATGGCCTACTGACAACAAAACCTACTACTAACATAAGGGTAAAATGCATCCAATTTTGAAAAAACTAGAAATACAAGTCATAATATCTGGTGGCCAGCAGGGTCATTGTAGACCCCCCAAGAGAGTAACAGGAAGACTGACAAAGTAGAACAATAGTGGCATTTGTAGCAAGTACGCAACACAACAAGACCTCACACACACCAGGACAATATGAGTAAATTTGGAAAAATTAGAAAAATCTGTAATTTTATCTGGCATACTCATATTGAAAAGTGAAAAAGTGAAATGGAATAATAAAAATTCAAAAAAAATTCAAAAGCCTGTAATTGTAATTTATTGAAAGGACTTCTTATGAATCGAAATGTTCCCTCAAAATTGTGAACTGTTTAAAGAACAATCAAATTTAATGTTATAAAATGAATTATAATTAGATAGGAATTTGAGTGCTTCTCTCTATGTGTACATGTTTGTTTTCTGAAGGGTTCTCTGGTAGTTGTACCTTGGGAGTTAAGACCCACAACAGATATTTTACTGTGACTCTGACCTCTGTGGTGGGATAAGGCTATTACTGCCAGATTGTTTATATTTTATACTCCTATGGCCCAGTCCTGAAATGTGGGCATGATTCCCTGATCATCACTGCAAGAGGTGGGCTACGTGGACACTTTCCTCAGGGACTCACAAGGTAATGAGGAAGAGCCTCCTGTACACAACACATGTGCGGTTACCAACCCTTCAATTAGCAAAATTATTGGGTGTACCAACGCAAAACAGTGTATTATGATGTACAAAACCCAGTGGGCAAGTTGGGAAAGTGTTTCCAGCTCAAAATGGGTTAGATGACTAATTCAGAAATGCAATTGTGGATTGGTGTGAAAGATGCAACCCCTCCTAATTGTGAATCACATTTACATACATCAAGGACTGTGATTGTGTGCTTGTTCCCCCAATGTTTTCGAAAACGGAAAACATTTTTTTTTAAAGGAGCACCGGTCCCTTTAATGGTTTGGGCTGTTTTAAAAACATGTTTCCGGTATGGTAATAAAAATGCAGGAACAGATGGTTGCTCTACCTTACAGGCACCATCGCTGCATCCACAACCAGTCACAGGTTGTTGCAACAAGAGACCAGCATGGTTAATATTCATTTGGTGACACTGCGAAAGGTCATTTTGGGATATGACTTATAAAGTACATAGGCAGATTCATGAATGACAGTAAGGTTGCAAAATGTTGGTGCAGAATTTTCACCCTATGGGGCATATTTACAAGCCCCTTGCGCCGCGGATGCATCACTTTTTGTGACACACCAGCAGCGCAAGTTGGTGCTCCATATTTACATGGACATTTAAAGCCACCCTGCATGACTATTCGTGTCCTTGTAAATAGGTCCCCTTTTCACGCAGCACTTTGTGTGAAAGGGGCGTATCATGGATGTTGCTGTGGGTGTTCCCACGCAAACCCCATGGATTCTGTCGCATTCCCAGATTTCCAAGGTTTTGTAAACCTGGGAATGCGTCATAATTCTACGCCTCCCCAGGGGAGGTGTAAGGAAGCGCAACGAGGAGAAATACTTTTAAATCTTCTCGTTTTTTCCTCTTTCTATGCGCACTGCTTTCTGCAGCACACATAGAAAGGGGAAAACACCTCTTGTGATTGTTTTTGTGCAGGAAGGTGTCCCATCTTGCACTAAAACAATCATCCCCACAACGCAGGCACCCTTGCACCATTGTGCAAGGGTGCCTGCGTTGGCACATGGCAGCCAATTGTGTGCCAGCGCAGCGGAGAGTACAGGGATCCGTCATATTGTTGTAAATATGACGCATTCCTGTGCTCTGAAAGTAACGCAGCATGGCGCAGTCAAATGGCTTGCGGCACTGCGCTGCGTTAGTTTCTCGTAAATAAGGCCCAATATTTGTAACCTGCCTGTATGCATATCAGACCCTAAAAGTGGTTCGAATACATTATGCACAGAAAAGCTCATAGCTCAGTAGAAACTTTGGACTGATTTATAGGTTCACCGTCAGGTTGTCCATCACAAATGTGATGTAAAACCCAGTCCCCTTATTACAAATGCCATAGGATATAATGCACTTTTAAAATGGTGAATGGGATAGCATCACATTTGCACAGGAGTACATGTCCACCAACTCTAAATCAGTCCCTATGTGCCTTTCTGTACAGTACTTTTTGTCAATCTTTACTACTTGTAAAATATACAACAAAGAAGTAAGTGGGCAAAATTCCTTCATACATAGACCAGCTACCGGCAATGCTGGCTAAAGTACCCCTGTGAACATTCTTGAAAGGGAAGCTGCCCATGCACATGGAGCTTCTCTAAAGAATAGGTCATCCATTCAGTGGACAGTAACCCTGCCCCATTACGTGCTATAGGATAGAGTATCTGGTTTTGAAGAAATGTTATTATTTTCAATAAAAAAGCATAAAACAAAAACTGCAAGGATATGCTAAAGAGAAAGAATAATGCACTTAGGTAACACATAAAAGCGATTAAGAATGGCAAGCATGTAAATATAAATGACAAGCAAGTAAGAACATATAATAAATAGCTTAAAAATGACAAGCAAGCAAGTACATATAATAAATAGCTTAAAAATGACAGGCAAGCTTCTTCGGTGCCACAGTCTGGGGGTATGCGGATACCAAGAAGTTAACAGTGAAGGAGAACAAATACCGGAAGAATTTATCAGATCACTTATCTGTGTTCCTTAAAGTACTCCCCTTATTTCACTTTTCCTTGACTTGGGTAGCAAATATATTGTAGATATGGCACATTTAAAACCTTTGATGTTTTGTGTATGCATCTGGTCTACCCCAGTACTAATAGACTATAGGAGCACATTAAGGGATTCAATGAAGACCAATGGTGCCCTCAAAACCCCTTGGTTACACTCTAGCTCAACATGATGTAGGAGAATGGGGCTGAGCAGACTCTGGGATAGTCCTGAGAACATCGGAAAGTCTAAGAATGAGGAACTTAAAACCAGGTATTGGGCCTTTCTGCATGACCAACAGTTAGCAACAGCTTCTTTAGGTCGTCTGACCAATCAGTTCTGTTCCTTGAATTCAAGCCTAGCCCAAGGTTTGAATCTTTTCTTGATATAATTTCTCCTCCCCTGGTGGCCGACAGTCACTTTATGAGATTTTGGTTTGGTAGATTGCCACTAAAAACCTTTACGAATAAGTGGACAGGAGAGAGAAATTCGAATAAATGCCCTGCCTATGGGGAAGTTCCTGAGATGGAGGAGCACGTTTTGTTTTTCTGCCCAGAATACCGTGGCCCCCAGCAGGAATTGGATACACCCTGTCTGTTTAAACCTGAAGGTTAATTCTTACAAAATCGCATACAGAATTTTAAAAACTTACATCTCAGAAGAAATAGTCTTTTCTGTAAGTTGGTTTTTAGCCAATGTTTGGAACACACGCTCTAAGGTTGTACTCTAGCGAGAGGTAGAGCATACTATTTCCATTTTTGGATTGAATTCTGTTAGCTGGGGTTCGTGTGACTCTCCTCAATTAGATTATAGTACTGGATGCTCACTAAACTAAGTAAGTGTCAAAGAATACCGCTGTACCTTTGGTATTATAATTGATTTTTTCCTTTTATTAGATCTTTTAAACCTGTGAGAAAATGTTAGTGGTCTCTTTTACTCCCTATACCTTTTATACTGTATGAATTGTGTTTTAGACTTTTAATGATAAACATGTTTTTGTATGTGTACGCTTTGATGGTTTTTGACAAACCAAATGAAGCTTATTTGATGTGACAAGCAAGCCAATACATACAATAAATAGGTTAAAAATGACAAATAAGCAAATACGTATAATAAATATATTTAAAATGCTAACAAGCAAGTACATACAATGAATACAATCTGAGTATAAAACATATCCCATTAGACCACTACAGCTTCCAGCTAGCAGTCAACAAACAATTACTCCCCCACCTATTGCTACCCCTTGTCAAGCTCCCATATATTGTACACCATAATCCGCCAAGGATGGACAAAATCATATCATATGGAACAGTTCTGCCCTCAACTCCCCACATCTTGGACATTTTGCTGTAGCAGTCACATAGAACCGGTTTATCATTCCAGGTGTAAGGTAAGCTATGTGCAGAATGTAAAAATGAATTAATTTGAACCTGACTTTTCATGAGACAGTGGATATATGTGCTGAGATTCTCTCCCATTCCATATCAGCAATCTGGAATTCTAAGTCTGTCTCCCATTTCACTTTCAGATCAGTGAGGGAAGTAAGAACGCTAGCACGTATAGCATGATTTAGGCATGAGACACATTTTACAAGGCCTGTCGTAGTACAGAGCAGTTGACACACTTGGTGTATTACTGGTTCAGTGTCTCCATTCCCCCAATGATTTCTAATCGTGGTGACCACCGCTCTGTGCACCAAGAATTGGCCACCAGGAATACCAAACTCTTCAGCAAAGTCTTCAAGCAAGAGCAATACTCCACCTCCTACACCAGTGGCTTCTCCTCGAGGGAGTGCTGCAGGGCGGTGGGGGGGGGACAGGGGAGGGGCAGGGTGGGGGGTAGTAAACTCCGGAATACGGCCGAACGGAGTTGAGTAAATAAATAAATAAATAAAACGAATTACATTGCGCGCTGCATCGCCGATTTGGCGTTGCAGCGCGCGCAATGTAATTTGTTTTATTTATTTATTTATTTACTCAACTCCGTTCGGTCGTACTCCGGAGTTTACTACCCCCCACCCTGCCCCTCCCCCGCCCCACCTCACCCCCGCAGCACTTCCTCGAGGAGCCGCCACTGCCCTACACGCTTAACCCCATAGTCAGTCCACCCTTCAGTTCCCAACAACACAACCATGCGAGCCACCGCTTTAGTTGCAGATCGGGCGAATAAGGCACTGGGACACGAGTACATTGCAGGCAACGTTTCCAGCACTGCTGCATTACTAGGAGCAACTGAGAGGCTGCAGGGAGCCACCACCAGGGAACCAAGAGGATCTGCAATTAGTCCCGCAAGCCAGACTGCGAGCCAACTACACCCTCATCTGGATTTATCCTACTGTAAACCCACTAGTTTAACCACTGTAGCTGGTAGCTAAGTAATAAGACTCAAGGTCAGGTGCAGCTAGCCCACCCTCCACTACAGGGCGATGCAATGTAGTCAGCACCACATTATGCCTACATGTCCCCCAGATCAGCTCCAATAGTAGAGTTTCCAGGTCCCGGAACAGCTGGCAAGGCACCAGCAGCAGCAGCGTGGAGAAGAAATAAAGCAATTTCGGAAGCGCCACCATCTTAGCCACTGATATTCTGCCAGCCACAGATAATGGCAATGTCATCCAAAAGTTTATACTAGTTTAGAGGGCTCCAACAGCTGCCCCAACATTACAATCCAGCAGATATTGCTGTTTATGGTATATTTTAACTCCTAAATATTTAAGGCAAGTGGGGCTCCAGGAGAATCCGCACAGATTCTGAGGAGGGGCGGCATCCCCATTGAAACAAATGGGATTTCTGCCAATTAACGTGCAGGCCAGAGACAGACCTAAAGCACTCCAATAAGTCTATTGCACCCAGCAAGTACACTCCAACATCCAATCCCGGAGAAAGAGTAGTATGTCGTTGGTATATAATGCTGCATAATAGTATTGCCCTCAGACCTCCAACTCATGGTAAAACCCCCCGGTGCAAGCAAAGCACACCAGGGGCTCCATTGAGATGATGGATAATAAGGGGGCAATTGGTCATCCTTTCCTAGTCCCACACCCCACATCATAAGGTTCAGATACAGTTGTACCAGAACGGGCCTGTGCCATGTGACACATGTAGAGAAGCCTGATCTATTGAATAAACCCAGGACCCAGACCCATTCGAGCCATTACTTGATACAAGAAATCTCAACTTAGACTCTCAAAGGCTTTCCCAATATCTATCACCATAACAGCTGCCATCCGTTTATCCAAAAACTCATCATTCAGAAGTGAGATGAGTATCTGGATATTAAGTGCCGTTTTACACCCAGGAATAAAAACCTGTTTCATCTATATAAAGCAAAGAGGGCATATGAGGCTGAAGTTGGGTCATTAGGATTCGAGAATTTTATAGTCCACATTGAGCATGGACAATGGCCGGAAGGCCCTCACTTCTCTGGGAGGGTGTTCAGGCTTCAGGAGAGGGATGATCAGGGCCTCGCATGTAGACACTGGCAGATGACCTGATTTCTGAGCTGCAGAGTAAAGTTCTACAAGTTTTGGAGCCAAGTTTTACCTATATGCAGCAAAAACAGTATAATGCGCTCTTGAATCTAGCGTTAGTGGCAGCTTGGATATATAAGGGTTCACCAGCGTCTGAGTCTAGCTCCAAGAGTCCGTGGCATTTATTTTAATAAGCCAAGCTTAAAGGGAACCTGTTTCATCATGCTCTGCATGTACCAGAGTTAGATATTCCCTGTAATCAAAACAACGGAGTCTCTCAACTCGGCTGTCAGTAATTCCTTTGCCTCAAGCAACAGATACTTAAGAGCAGGATTACATGGTCTCCATTGCTCAAGATCTTAAAGTACCTTTTCCGGAGATTCTACTTCACCTACCAATGTTCTACTCACTCCAACCACTTCTGCAGTACAGCGACCCCTGATCACTGCCTTTAAAGCATTCCAGTCAATCAAAGGGGATGTACTGGCGCCTGCGTTGTCTGTAAAATAAGTACTTGTGGCCTCTCCACAATTGTTTTTAAAGACCATATTATCCAGTGCCTCCACCTGCAATCGCCCAAAATGGAATGGGAATGTGAGGGACTAATACTGGGTTATGACCTGAAATGGTTCTTGTACAAATATTCAATAGTGTGAACCACACTATGTAAAGTCAGGGAGCACAAAAAGATGTCAAGCTGGACATTAAGTTCATGTAAGCCTCAATAAAATGAGAAGTCTTGTGCTACAGGGTGCTGTCTCCTCCAAGAGTCTACCAGTCCCCACTGCTGCTGCCATGCAGAGAAAATGTGAGCCATCTGGGACACCAAGCAATCTCCCAGGAGTGGATGTGAGCAATTGCGGGCAGGATCTACAACAAAGTTAAAATCCGACTGTTGCAAAGTCATCCTGTGTCCTGGGCACCCCCCAACTTTTTGCTGACTGGTACTGGTGGTAACGGACTCTGACTGACCCTGGGCTCTGCCTAACCAGGCCCAGGGCCAGTGCTATGCTGAAAGAGACACATGTAGAATATAGTGAAAACACCTACATACACTAGGGCACACTATGGTATGGGGTACCCCTGTGATTGGCATGACCTACCCTATCAGACCCTAGTAAATAATAGGGTAGGGGTATTGAAACTACCTAGAAGTCCCTAGTACACAATAGGGCATGGCAGTTTAGAGGCCAGCAGCTTTTTCTGCACTTGCATGTGTGCACTGCTGAAGCCTGAGGTCAGTTTAAAAGCAGCCCTGGTTGGCAGGACTGCTTTTAAAAAGTAAATTGTCCCCAAACTCGACTTTGGTGTTTGGGGCACTTAAAAATGGTTAACCTACAATCTTTTGGCATATTAGGAACCCCCAGGGTCTCCCCTAGGTGTCCCAGGGGTGGGGGGTCAGGTATTTATAAGGTGGACCCTTATAAAATGAGTTTTATATGCCCTGGGTTAAGTGAAATTTCACATTTCACTCCCCACATTGTAATAAAGTGCTGCCCAAATTCGACTTTGATGCTAGGAGCACTGTGGAGGGAGGATTTGCAATATTTCTGCAGATTCAGAACCCCTAAAGTCTCCCCTAAGTGGTCCATGGGGTGGGGGTCCTGTAGATATAGGCAGAGTACTTGTAAAATATGTTTTTATAAGAGCTGGTTCTGTAAAAATGGCCCAAGTCATTTTTTCCATTGCAAATCTCAAGCCACATAGGTTAACATGGCAAGAGGTTATCAACTAATAACTCCTGATAGGAGAATGATAGAACTTCCATTCAAAGACCTACCAGAATGGTGGTGATAAATCCAACGATATGATATTGTTGAATTTCTCCTAAAATGTACAGACAAGAAGTTTTAAGGCTTTCTTGTTTGTAGGTCCAGATTCAGCCTTCCAGTGGTCTGTCCTGATTGGTCAGAGTTAAGTGGATTAGCCAGGCTGCTTTGAAGAGGTGATAAAGAGCCCTGGGGTTAACCAGCTCTGCTGGGAGGGCAGTGTGCTGCTACACAGGAATGCCAGAGCAGGGGGAGGAGTCATAAACCATGGTCTTCAAAGGAAAGGGGAAGGCCTCAGTGTCAGTAACCATTCTACTCATTTGACCCCAAGCCAGAGCTAGGCTTAAGGAAGGAATGAGCAGATGCCAGGGGGAGAGTCTATGGAAAATTACCCATCCTAGGGGTGTGTTTAGCCAGCTCTTAACTCTCTGTTGGAAAATCAGCAATTATGAATTTGGAGGATTTGGTGCACTCTGGGACAAAATAATGCCACACTCTACAGGATGTGGTCATAACCTTGGGGAGTTACCCTGCCCCCATTGGTCAGGAGTGACCTCCTGCTTGACCCAGAGAACTTGGAATAAGTATCTGAGAGGGGCAGAGCCTCTCAGATCTGCTGCTTGGAACTTAAGAAAGCAAGACGTGGTGCCATGCTGAGAAGTTTGATGTGCAATTTCTAAGGGCTGCCCTCTGAAGACTGCGCCATCTGGAACTACAGCCCACTGGACTACCTTGCTGTAAAAGAACTAAACAGTGGACTCCTTGCAAGCTACAGGTTAACAGAGCTCACCTGGAACATTACCACCAAGGATGCTCAACCTGGAGAACTACCAGTGGATTTGTAAGGGTTTTGTCCAAGTGGATTGTGGGAACTGCAGTCCTTAACTTTCAAGGACCATCTTGGAGCTTCCAGACCCTTGGAGTGAGTTTGAGACACTTGGGACCCTTTGGGGAACTTCAGGAAGAAGTTCCAGAAGTTTGGAGAACTTTGGAGCAACTTTGGAAAAAAGATCCATAATGGGACTGACTCAACCTGGCCAGCCAAGCCGCCTGCATTCAACAGCGAGCCGGCCTGCCGTCCAGGTTCGTCCCGCTGAAAAGCTCCGTAGGTCTGACTTCCAGAGTTTGACCGGGAGTAGGTGAAATCCGAGGCTGGCGAACCCTCTCCGAATCCGGCCTAGTGAAGGGCATCGAGGGACCCCGCGAGAAAAAGCTCCAGAAAAGTTTCTAAGTCCGAAGGTAAAAACTGTGACCGGGACCTACCGCGAGGGGTAGCTGCTCAGGGCTCCATTACGGTCGGCCTGAAACTTTGACTTTGAGCCAGTCTATTGCGACCAGCTATACCAATATGGTGCTAAAGGTTTCTGTTGGACTTGGCCATTTTGGCAGGTTCACCCCGAAACTTTTTGCATTCTCCTAGCCTTTTTCTGTAACCTGGTGTTGGTGATTTTAGGCCTCTGAGCACTTTAGCACTGTGGCCCAGTGTAAAGTGCGTGCGCGCTCTGAGTGCATGTGGTGAGATTGGCCTGCCCTCCCATAGGAATGCCTGGGGGATATGTGTGTCCATGGTAATTCCTGGTATGAGAGGAGTGCAGGGGAGAGTTTAGTATGTATGAACTCGTGAGAATAAATGCTGCGCAATGGTGTGCGCAGATTTATGGTGACTGGTGGAGAAATGCCACTTTTAGAAATTGGCATTTCTGTGTGCTATGTGTCTGCCTGCCTGATGTGAATTGCATGTCTGGCTTGTGATTGACAGGAGCTGAGGGGTGTGGGTGGCTCCAGGAGGGGCAGGATGAGTCAGAGCTGGGATGAATGGGACACCTGAGCTGAGAGTGGTGGGAGGAGAAATCCCCTGACTCTGAATAGGATGGTGCTTCCCTAGTACAATGCTGGCTCCGCCCCCTGTGGTGTGTCTGATCACTGAGCCCCCACCTGACAAAGGGGAGAGGAGCTTGGCAAAACAGAGTGCTCCAAATCCCCACCTAAACCAGTTCTGACTGGTATCCACAAGCCCTGTGCTGTGACACAAAGGGAAGAGTGATATAAATATAGGGGCTGTGACCCCATGAAAATGTTCAGTGTACTGTACTTGTGCTGCTCCTGCTGGGGCATGCTGCTAGGAGGGCTTTCCTACTTGGGCCCTGCATGGCCCCTTCACATAAGGACTGATCCTTTTATCTACAGGACCTTTTGCCTGTGCTAGCTCATTGCGAGCGCTTTATTTTCATTATTCCCCCAGCAAAGGAGCACGAGGGCTCCGCAGCGCTGAGCTGCAATCATTTCCAGAGGGAATCCCAGCGTGGGGATTCCCCCCTTACAGAGGCGGAGAGAAGCGGGTGCCTACCCCGCATTGCGCCACGAGCGGGAGCCTACCCTGCTTGATCCATCCTGAAAACGGCGGGTGCCCACCCCGCCTTATGCTGCCTATTGGCGGGAGCCTACCCCGCATTTGCCCGGAGAAAGAGGAGTCGCCGGGCCGCTGCCGAGCGCGACCCAGAAGTGGAGAGGTGGGCGGGGCCGGCGCCCCAAGCACGTCCGGAGCCTCGCTGGCTCCCAATCAAAGTCCCGGTCCCGAGAGAGAGGGGACCGGGCGAAGCATCGGAGAAGTCCTGAGCCCTAGGAGAGGGCCCAGGCAGAGGCGGAAGAACAGTGCGGATGGAGCCTCGCGGGCTCCACAATGAAGTCCCGGGTCCCGAGAGAGGGCCCGGGTGAAAGGAGGCGGGCGGCCGAGGCCGCCGATGGCAGCGCAGGGCTCCCAGGAGTGCAGGGAGAGCCCCGCAGTTGCGGCCGCCGGAAAAGAGAAGTCCTGGGTCCCAGGAGGGGGCCCGGGTGAAGAGCGGCAAGGCGGACCCAGCGCCAGGGAGCCAGAGAGCGGGTAAGTTACCGCTCTTCGTGTTGACGCCTCTGTGTGAGGAGTCTGAGCGGCCCCAGCTGGCAGCGGGCCGCTCCCCCGTTGAGGGAGCATTTCAGTTCCTTTTTGGTGCATGTTTTGTTTTAGGAGCCAGCGCGCTCCAATGCTTGGGGGCAAGTTCTTTTCAGGGCATCAAAGAGCCCCAGAGGGCCCCGTGTCTATGGGGGCAGATCGAGGTGCATTGTCGGCGCCTGGGCGGTCCCGCCAGAGAGCGGGCCGCCCCAAAGATGGTGGCATATGTTGTAGTGCTACATGGGGTCCAGAGGGCACAGAGGTGCCGGGCCCCCCTCCTTTATGCAAAGTGCCACGAACTGGGCACAAATGAGAGAGAGTCCCTGAGAGGGACCAGAGGCACAGTGAGTGCCAGTGAGTTTCACAGCTGCCCAGCAATTAGTGGGCAGCTGCTACGTTTAGGTTTGCACAGTGGCGCACTTTTGATTCAGCTGCTAGGCAGCAGCCCTGACATTCTGGACACAGGGCGTTTGAGCCCCTTTGGAGATGGCCAGTTGGCCAGGGGAACGGGGAGGTTTGTAGGGCGCCAGGCCCTAATGTAATTTATGCCTCGACTATGGTCTTTCTTAGGAGACTATGTGCTAATGTGATTTATGTGGTGCTAGGAAATGTGATTCATGTAGTATGATTTACGCACACTGTTTGATGCCTCTAACTGTGGTTTAGATATGAGGTTGTTTTGCATATTATGGTTTATGCTAGTGAGATTATGTTCCACTGAGATTATGTCCTAATGTGAGTGATATTTAGGAGGTTAGGGTCTAAGATGTTAGACTGATGAGGTTGGCGCAGAATGTAATTCGTGCCTAAGGTGATACTGTGCATAATGTGGTTTATGTTACAGGCTGATGCTGAGTTCCATGGTTACCAGTGATTACTGGTTGTACGTTTATGATGTGTGCTACATTTATTATAAGTGCTACATTTACTAAGTTTGCTTTGTGCTGGTTCTGACAGTGGTCCAGTTGGCCCTGTCAGGTGTAAATAATCCCTTGTAAATATGACCCGGTGCCAGGTGGCACGATGTATATTATGTGAGTACTATTCTAATGTGTTTTATGATAATACAAAGGCTATTTTTGATATAACCTTGTGTGGAGTTCTTTTTGTAGTGTGCCTGGTATGTTGTTGCTGTGTGCATGCAAATGCTTTACACATGGCCTCCGGGATATGCCTGACTGCTCGTGCCAAGCTACCAAGGGGGTGAGCAGGGGTTATCTTCGGCGTGTAACTCCCTCGCCCTGACTAGAGTGGTGGTCTCTGCCTGGCTTTGGCGCAAGCCTTAGCCAACCAGAGATCCCATTTCTAACATTGGTTGTCAGCGGTGGGGATAGGACTTGCGTTTGCACAGTACCACAGTGACAACTGGCTGCATTACAAAACTCTGCATTTTAGATAGTCACATGGAAAGGGATTATTGTTTCTGAGTTTGTTTTAAGAGTCATTTTTTTGAAATGTGTTTTATTGCACTATGAGTTGGGGGTCCTGCCAAGGACAGAAACCAGAGAATCTGGAGGAGTGACTGCCCTTGTGCAGACTGCTATCTTGGGTTGGCCTGAAGCTGAAGGAGTGACTGCCCCTGTGCTGTCTGCTGGTTCTAGGGTTGGCCTACAGTGGTAACTTAATTGGCATGGAGTAACTGGCTCAGGAGGGTAGATTATCCCCTAAGTGCAGTGTGAGTTTTCTGGAATCCCCAGTAAGGGTGGGATCCAGTGGTGGCAGCAAGATGAAGTCCAGTGCAGGAAGTCCCATTCCCAGTTCCCAGAGTATGGTACCTGGTTCCCAGTAAGAGGGGGATAGGTTGAGATTCAGGGGCAGTAAGATACTGTCTCACCAGTCTGGGGGGGCGTATGTGGATGAGTGGTGTGTGCACTGGACGATTGGGTGTGAGTTCTTTGATTTTATTGCAGGGAACTTGCATGGGGGAGTGACCCCAGAGGAATGGTGCAGGTGTCTCCCAACCAGCGTGGCGGAGATGGTTCAGAGGAACCCAACTAGGTACAGTTATAGTGAGGAGGTTGCAAGGCCTCACATCATGTCCTGCGAGGAAGGTGTGAGACTGGGCCGTATTCCGAGCCTCAACCTCAGTCTCCAGTATTGGATGGTTCTTAGAGGGAACACCAGGAAAGGAACCTAGTCTGTCCTGTTGGACTGTTCTGTGTGGGGGACCTCCCCGTGTTAGAGGATCTGAAGAGGCATTGGGGAGTGATTCCAACAAGAGTGTCTCGGGTATCTTCCGGTCCTGTGTGGCGGAAGAGGTTCAGTGTAGCCCAGCTAGCTCCCAGTGTAGTGGGAGGGGTGTAGGGGCTCACGTCCTGTCTCAGAGGAGAAGGAGTGAGTGTGGGCTGTGTCCCAAGGTGCCCGAAACCCAGTCCCAGGGCCTGGATGGTTTCTTCAGGGAACACCAGGTCGGGGCCTAGGCTGTACTTGTAGGCCATTTGAGGAGGATCTCCAAGTGTCTAGAGGACGTGGAGTGTCTGTAACCAGAGCTCCAGCAATCCTGGTGTCCGGCAGTACCGCTCCCGTTGGGAGGGTGCAGAAGTCCAGAGTGAGGGGTGAGAGGGGGAAAGAGTCCCCAGTGGAAGAGCCAGTGGGTCAGGGGCCAGCCAGAAGGGCTGAGTCGCCAATGATTGACCATGGTGACGCCGCTTCTGTCCTGGGAGATCTTCGTGCACTGTCAGATGGACAGGGGTCGTGAGATCTGCGCCAGGCAGACTGTCACACAACACATTAGTTATGTGTCACCCTCGGGGGGGCATGCGTGCTCCCCATGAAGTCCTGGTTCGCCGGCATCTGACCAAAGGGTACCATCCCTGGGTTGGGGAGCCAGGAGCAGGTGTTTCCTGACCTGGACAGCAGGGCGGCTGTAATCAGTGTCCTGGCCGGTTTGCCTTCTCGGGGGTAGCACTCCAGTTGGGAGGGTATCGGACTCTGGAAGGGGGTGCAGAGGGAGGGAGTACCTGCCTCTGACCCCGGTGCATCCGGTGAATGTAGATCCCAGGTGGTAGACCAGTTGATGGAGAGAGGTCCTGAACTGGTGGGAGAGTTGTGTTAGGGAGGGTGCTTCTCCTGGGAGAGTGCGCAACCCCAGAAGTAGAGGTAGGGTGAGGAGATGCTTTGCCCGTGACCTCTGGTCAGCCTGAGGGTGCAGACCCTAGGTTGAAGGATCAGTGGTAGTTTGGAACTACACTGAGAGGGAGAGTGGAGAATGGCTATTGTATGCCAGGGGTTACTGCCCCCCACTCTGTGGATTGACAAGGACCAGTGGTATCTGGATGGCCTAAGGCCTGGTCCTGGTCCTGGCCGTGGACAACTTGGGAGTACCAGTGGGGTAGCCCAGTTGGGCCTAAGAGTTCTTTTTCAGAGGGAACCAGTGGGTTCAGAGTGGCGTAGAACCGGAGGGTGTCCCTGCAGTGCGGGCCCGCGTCCGTGTTCTATCGCCCCAAGCAGGGAAGCCCATCAAGGGAGTGATTGGTCTGCCCTGCGTTTTGGCTGGAAGGGGGTTGTGTTGGACTTGGCCCTTTTGGCAGGTTCACCCCAAAACTTTTTGCATTCTCCTAGCCTTTTTCTGCAACCTGCTGTTGGTGATTTTAGGCCTCTGAGCACTTTAGCACTGTGGCCCAGTGTAAAGTGCGTGCGCGCTCTGAGTGCATGTGGTGAGATTGGCCTGCCCTCCCATAGGAATGCCTGGGGGATATGTGTGTCCATGGTAATTCCTGGTATGAGAGGAGTGCAGGGGCGAGTTTAGTATGTATGAACTCATGAGAATAAATGCTGCGCAATGGTGTGCGCAGATTTATGGTGACTGGTGGAGAAATGTCACTTTTAGAAGTTGGCATTTCTGTGTGCTATGTGTCTGCCTGCCTGATGTGAATTGCATGTCTGGCTTGTGATTGACAGGAGCTGAGGGGTGTGGGTGGCTCCAGGAGGGGCAGGATGAGTCAGAGCTGGGATGAATGGGACACCTGAGCTGAGAGTGGTGGGAGGAGAAATCCCCTGACTCTGAATAGGATGGTGCTTCCCTAGTACAATGCTGGCTCCGCCCCTGTGGTGTGTCTGATCACTGAGCCACCACCTGACAAAGGGGAGAGGAGCGTGGCAAAACAGAGTGCTCCAAATCCCCCCTAAACCAGTTCTGACTGGTATCCCCAAGCCCTGTGCTGTGACACAAAGGGAAGAGTGATATAAATATAGGGGCTGTGACCCCATGAAAATGTTCAGTGTACTGTACTTGTGCTGTTCCTGCTGGGGCGTGCTGCTGCTGGGGCCCAGGGGGGCTGCCAGGAGGGCTTGTCTCCCTGGGCCCTGCATGGCCCCTTCATCTAAGGACTGATCCTTTTATCTACAGGACCTTTTGCCTGTGCTAGCGCATTGCGAGCGCTTTATTTTCATTATTCCCCCAGCAAAGGAGCACGAGGGCTCCGCAGCGCTGAGCTGCAATCATTTCCA
The DNA here is from genome assembly GCA_963921515.1 of Calotriton arnoldi. Lineage (NCBI taxonomy): Eukaryota > Metazoa > Chordata > Amphibia > Caudata > Salamandridae > Calotriton > Calotriton arnoldi. The sequence continues at coordinate 68,311 of CAWUFW010004930.1, read as the reverse complement.
GAGGGAATCCCAGCGTGGGGATTCCCCCCTTACGGAGGTGGAGAGAAGCGGGTGCCTACCCCGCATTGCGCCACGAGCGGGAGCCTACCCCGCTTAATACATCCTGAAAACGGCGGGTGCCCACCCCGCCTTATGCTGCCTATTGGCGGGAGCCTATCCCGCATTTGCCCGGAGAAAGAGGAGTCGCCGGGCCGCTGCCGAGCGCGACCCGGAAGTGGAGAGGTGGGCGGGGCTGGTGCCAGAAGCACGTCCGGAGCCTCGCGGGCTCCCAATCAAAGTCCCGGTCCCGAGAGAGAGGGGACCGGGCGAAGCATTGGAGAAGTCCTGAGCCCTAGGAGAGGGTCCAGGCAGAGGCGGAAGAACAGTGCGGATGGAGCCTCGCGGGCTCCACAATGAAGTCCCGGGTCCCGAGAGGGGGCCCGGGTGAAGGGAGGCGGGTGGCCGAGGCCGCCGATGGCAGCGCGGGGCTCCCAGGAGTGCAGGGAGAGCCCCGCGGTGGCACCCGCCGGAAAAGAGAAGTCCCGGGTCCCAGGAGGTGGCCCGGGTGAAGAGCAGCAAGGCGGACCCAGCGCGAGGGAGCCGGAGAGCGGGTAAGTTACCGCTCTTCATGTTGACGCCTCTGTGTGAGGAGTCTGAGTGGCCCCAGCTGGCAGCGGGCCGCTCCCCCGTTGAGGGAGCATTTCAGTTCCTTTTTGGTGCATGTTTTGTTTTAGGAGCCAGCGCGCTCCAACGCTTGGGGGAAAGTTCTTTTCAGGGCATCAAAGAGCCCCAGAGGGCCCCGTGTCTATGGGGGCAGATCAAGGCGCATTGTTGGCGCCTGGGCGGTCCCGCCAGAGAGCGGGCCGCCCCAAAGATGATGGCATATGTTGTAGTGCTACATGGGATCCAGAGGGCACAGAGGTGCCGGGCCCCCCTCCTTTATGCAAAGTGCCACGAACTGGGCAAAAATGAGAGAGAGTCCCTGAGAGGGACCAGAGGCACAGTGAGTGCCAGTGAGTTTCACAGCTGCCCAGCAATTAGTGGGCAGCTGCTACGTTTAGGTTTGCGCAGTGGCGCACTTTTGATTCAGCTGCTAGGCAGCAGCCCTGACATTCTGGACACAGGGCGTTTGAGCCCCTTTGGAGATGGCCAGTTGGCCAGTGGGACGGGGAGGTTTGTAGGGCGCCAAGCCCTAATGTAATTTATGCCTCGACTATGGTCTTTCTTAGGAGACTATGTGCTAATGTGATTTATGTGGTGCTAGGAAATGTGATTCATGTAGTATGATTTACGCACCCTGTTTGATGCCTCTAACTGTGGTTTAGGTATCAGGTTGTTTTGCATATTATGGTTTATGCTAGTGAGATTATGTTCCACTGAGATTATGTCCTAATGTGAGTTATGCTTAGAAGGTTAGGATCTAATGCGTTTAGACTCATGAGGATATTGCATAATATGTTTATGCCAGTGAGATTATTTCCTGATGTGAGTGATACTTAGGAGGTTAGGGTCTAAGATGTTAGACTGATGAGGTTGGCGCAGAATGTAATTCGCGCCTAAGGTGATACTGTGCATAATGTGTTTTATGTTACAGGCTGATGCTGAGTACAGTGGTTACCAGTGATTACTGGTTGTACGTTTATGATGTGTGCTACATTTATTATAAGTGCTACATTTACTAAGTTCGCTTTGTGCTGGTTCTGACAGTGGTCCAGTTGGCCCTGTCAGGTGTAAATAATCGCTTGTAAATATGACCCCGTGCCAGGTGGCACGATGTATATTATGTGAGTACTATTCTAATGTGTTTTATGATAATACAAAGGCTATTTTTGATATAACCTTGTGTGGAGTTCTTTTTGTAGTGTGCCTGGTATGTTGTTGCTGTGTGCGTGCGCGCGCAAATGCTTTACACATGGCCTCCGGGATAAGCCTGACTGCTCGTGCCAAGCTACCAAGGGGGTGATCAGGGGTTATCTTCGGCGTGTAACTCCCTCGCCCTGACTAGAGTGGTGGTCTCTGCCTGGCTTTGGCGCAAGCCTTAGCCAACCAGAGATCCCATTTCTAACAGTTTCTAAGTGATATATAATGCTAAATCTTTGAAAATTCATATCTCCGGTTCCCTACATTTGATGTTTGTCGTTTTGGTGTCATTTTAAAGATAAAAATATTTCCTATCTTTATAAATTGGTGTTGGATTTTTATTATGCATTGTGTCTTAATTATTTACTGAAGTGGTGTTTTTAAAAGCTTTACATACCTGTCTTTGAAGTTAAGCCTGCCTGTTCGCAGCCAAGCTACCAAGGGTTGTGCATGGGAATAATTTTTTAAGACCTATTCTGAGCCCTATACTGTGTTAGTGGCCTTATTGCCAGTGGCAGACCTACATTTGCCCCTACCAATAATCCACTTTCCAACACCGACCCCCATAATATAGTCTCAGTCAGAAAAGGTGCCAAAGTCCTTGACAGGTCCACGAGAAACCCCCCAGGTCTGCGTTTGGAGCATAGAGTCCGAAAATAGTCAGGTCATGACCAACCAACCACCTCCCAGAGATGACCACATACCTGCCCTCTAGATCTACAAGTTCAGTCGGTTTCTGGAAGGGTACCCCCAGTCTTACCAGAGCAAAACACCTCTGGCAAAGGCCAAATAAGTTGTGGCATACAGCTGGTTCCACCATCTCTTATGGAGAGCCAAACCTTCAGACCTACTAAGATGGGTCTCCTGGAACAGGGCTATGTGAGTATCCCACCTCTTAAGATAGGATACACCTTGTACCTTTTAGACATGCAATTAAGACCCTGGACTTTTCAGGAGATGACGTTGTACCTCAAGGGGGTCAACATGTTGAGCAACCAAGGGGAGAGACCGCTGCAGTCCACACAACGGTGGCCAATCCTACTGCAATGCCGTCCAGGAGCTTCAGACGTGGGAACCTTGCCTTAAACCCAAAACTCAATACAACTAACCCAACTCTCCATCCACAGGACCAGAAGCAAATACTCCCCATTCAAACCAGTCGGATATCATGCAATGCTCGTGCATGCATAACAAACAACAACAACTGGGGGGCACCAACAGAGGCAATTTCCAGACTCGCAGCACCCCACCTGCCAGATACAAAGAGATTACCCACCTCAAATTGAGCCCTACATAAAAAATATCCCCACATTACAACAATCATGTCAACATTCCACCAGCTTTAAAATATCTCATCCGATGTGCCTGGAGTAATCTTTGGCAACGATTTAGCAGAATCCCAAGATGTGACAGATGATCGATCAGATTTTGAGTCGAGCTAATCACTTTCACCATTAATAGATGATGGGGCAGCCACCTCCTCCATGACCTGCCGTCGTTCATTATGTACTTGCAACTGTATGGAGTGGCTCCCTGAACACCCCTTGCACTCTTCTAAGGGGTTCACCGCTACATTGACTTCTTCTCAAATTGGGCTCTCCTTTTTGCTAGGGAAAACAGTCTATCCATTCTCAAATCGACTGCTGACACATGAAGAACTGCAGCTCCTCGCCACTGTTCACCCTCAATCTGGCAGGGTACAACATAGCATACGAGATGGCAAGTAGGCAAAGGCGTTTTTTGGCATCAGTTAATGAAGCCCTCTGCTTCTGGACACCATGCGTAAAGTCTGGGAAAAACATAATTCTATGATTCTCAACCATAATGTCACTGCAGAGTCCGGCCTGTGACAGGGTATGATCACGGTACCTGTAAAGTAAGAGCTTCGCCACTATCAGACGGGGAGCAGATCCAGGCAGAGGGGGCCGAGAAGGAACATGGTGAGCTCACTCCCAGCAAAATATGGAGAGGGGTCCTCCGGGGTCACCTTTTCTTTATTCATGCCTCCAGGAAACTGATCATATTTGCAGCAGTGCCCTCAATATGCTCCGGGAGCCAAATGATTCTGATAATATTCCAACAAGCTCTATTTTCTGCATCCTCCACTCTGGTTTTGAAAGATTTAAACATTTTTCCAAACTAAAAAGCATAAATTGCACTGAGGTTATTTCAGGGGTGAGGACATCTATAACATGCTCACTGGTGGAGACATGCTCAGCCAGCCACCTCCCATCATCTTGCAACAGGCCCATGTCTGCTACCATGGAATCAATCTTTAGCTCAAGCGCCTCCCTAGAAGCAGCAATAGCCTGCAGAACTGTGCCTAGGGTGCGCTCCCTACTCCGGGTCTCCTGGTCTGCGGATATTTTGTCCAGAGAGGGGCCAGGCTCGAAGGCCTCCTTCTTCCTGCTGACTTTACCCATGGTGACATCTTCCCAGATGAAATAAAGAACCCAGTTAGGGATCAAGCACCACAGATTTGCGTCAAGACAGATCAGGTGCCGACTGAAGCGGCTGCCCAAGCTCCAAGCGCAGCACTGTCAGTGTCTCCAACACAGCTACTACTTCATGAATCCTCCAATTGCATCAAACAGGTTCTGTGTCCTTGATAGCAGCTGCACTGAAACTCAAGTGGGCACTGTGTCCTTGATAGCAGCTGCACTGAAACTCAAGTGGGCACTGTGGGCTTCTTCATGATATTTCTACCACCTTTGCAGCCACCACTCTCCAGAACAGTGTCAAGGCAGGTTAGGGCCTAGACACAAATTGAGGGGGTACCAAATGAGCAACAGTACAGCAAGTGGGTGCTTTAAGCTCTCTGCACATCTTTTACAGCCCACTGCCAAACAACAACATCCTCCAGGCAGGCCAACAACCAAGTTGCAGAGTAGCTGGTGAATGAGTTATGCTGCAAGGACATACACGGTGCTTGGAAAGGCTTTGCCTTGCTTCCTTTTTCTGATGTCATATGTTTTCAGTGCTCCCCACCTTTGGGAAAGGAATCTTAAGGAGTCTGCAATATGAATTTTACAGAACTGTTGAAATCTGAGAGAGTACTCAACTGACCCCTTGCACCATACACTAATCGCCAATTACCCACAAACTAGTCTTGAGTGATCTATTGTAGGCATAAACTTTATGGTCAGATCTCTGAAGGTTTGTTCAATATTTTACACCTGCTCACTGACCAACTCTCAATGATGTGTTGCATCTGAAAGCCTGTGAGCTGGAATCCTGCCCTACTAAACAATCTTGAGGAAAAGAGCCTGTTTTTCAAACCCTTCCCTCAATATTATTTGAAGATATGCAAGATTTAGTGGTGTCAAGAATTGACCACATTTACTGATAATCACTGACGCTTCTCAATTATCTCTCTTAAAATTTGCCCTAGAAGAATAATGTGTTTGCTAGGCACTCACATGGTGCAAAGTGGCACATCAGGCAGTTCTGTCAAGTTTTCCTGAACAAAGCAACTGACAATTGGCAAAAACTCAATGGCAAATGGCTTTGTGTCATGAAGCACAAAATCCCTGATAATGAATTCAAAGGAGGCGTAATGTGGAAGAAATAGCTAAGAAACATGCTAAGGATTCCAAGCAAAGCTAGATCTACTAATACCATATGAAATTAGATGCAAACGGCAGGCAACATGTTATTCCAGGAGTGCCATGTTTCATTTTTGTGAAATTACACATTTTATATGCTTACCCTTAGGTGGATTTTAGCATAGACATTTGTACTGGATGTTATGAAAGAACTGTCTCCGCACCATGCCTTGTTCGAAATTTAACCACCTCATTACGTATGGCCTCTTAATTCCGATAGGGCAGTAACCAGCTCCTCCGGAATTAGGAGATACATGGAACACCACGGACCTCTTACTTTCACATAAATATTTCGACTGCTAAAAGTGTGGGCCAAAATAATGAATTACCTCAGGAATTGGACCTGGAATTACCAATTCTCAAGTAATTCCTAATTTCTTTGTGGACCCTCAGGGTGCAACCCATAAATGACCAAATATTCCCCACCCCTGCAGTTACTGGTAACCTCGGAATTAGTAACTCTGGGGTGGGAAAATCTAAGCCTTTTACCAGACCACTGAGGGCCTTAGTGTGGAGCTAGAACAACTTTATTGACGATTCTTGTAAATATGATGTTGTACAATTTTTTATTCTTTGCTTAATACTGCACTATAGATGTAATGTTGGGGTATGGTGCCTGACTTTTAGTAAATCTGAGACTATGTGTTCAGCAGTCTACCAATGCCAAATACTGCCCAGATGTTTGTAGAGATTAAAAGGGTCCACCTGCAGCCACCAACTGATGCACACTGAGCAACTGGTGAGTCACAATTCATCAAAGCTTGTACACAGTAGGGAATCAGTAACTGTGCTGTATATAATACCCACTATTAGGATGCAAGAAGCAATTTTGATGTATATATTAGAAACATAAATGTCTCTTGAGGCTACATGTCATTTGACTGAACTTGTTTGTGTCCTTGTCTTCTTGTCACCATATAGTTCTCTTTGTTAAGCAAGCTCGCTATGTCCTATCATAGTTTGGGAATGTCATTATTAATTGTTGACCAATTTCACAAACCGTTCTCATAAGTGGCATTCTTCCGCAAATGGTGTACCAGCTTTGGCAATTGACATGACTGACTGCTATGGTGAGCATGCCTGCAGTACACCAATGGGAAGCACTGTCGTTTTCTGCCAGTACTTCATGTTGCAGGTGTCAGCGCCCAAATTTCGGGGGGCCGGTTGATGACCAGTGAAAACCCAAAGCACTTTCAACAGTGGCCTCCTATTTTTGGTATTCCTCTGTCATCAAGCAAATGGATCTTTGCCACCATTGTAGAATTGAGCTGTAATAAATTGCATTTCAAATAAAATCATCAACTTTCAGCATTTTAATGTTCAGTCAATGATAAGAGGTTTGGAATCGTTTCAAAGCTTTATTTCTCATTTAAGAGATGAGTATGGTTTTTTCTGTTTTTATTCAGATTAGTCCGATTACAGAAATATGAAGAAAGGTTTTGTTGGAGTCAGCATAAAATAGAAAGTATGTTCCATAAAGGAAATAATCCCTATCTTAATCTAAGAGTCATAACCTAAATAAGAACCCATAAAGAGTTCTTTCGGAAAAGAGGGGCCACTTAGAAATGCTACAGACAGGATAACAACTGTTTCCTACAAACCAGAACATTGGGTGATTGTTCTTCGATAGAATGATGGCCTTCTAAGCTTTCTTGACTTTCTTACTTAGCTTAAATAAGATTTCAAGACCCAGCTCAAAGGAAGCAGTGTAAAATTTCCTTACAGAAAAATGGTAGCACAAATACCACATCTTCAATAGAGATGAACTGTCCAGGCAGAGTTAGTAACTTGGTAAAAAGTACAACTATTTCATAGCCCCTTGCATATATAGGTTTATGACACATCAGTAAAAATAAATGTGGGCCAAAAAACATCACATTTATATGGCGAGTATGAATAAACACACATTAACTCTTTTGGTACAACAGTGCAAAGGTCAAATTCCAAGTTATTACCACAGTAGAGTACAAATACTTGAGTTAACTGCTTAATGCTTCACAGACATCATTGTAGAATCACTTTATAGGTGAAAACAATGGGTTAAAAATCACAAGGCCTAGTAAACTTGAATCTATCTCAATACATTGATGAAACCTCTCATGCTATGGTCTAATTAAATGTATTCTGTTTATAACAATGGCACATCAAAAACACCATGAAATAAACCATGCACGCAGGCCCCCTGAGTGTAATATGTTGTTATTACTATTGTAGATTATGGAGCGAGGCATCATATCCTGTGAGTTATGGCCCCGCCCTACATTCAACAATGGTACTGATTAACATGTTATGCTATTTAAATTTATAGGGCGCACAGCTACCCCGAGGGGTTTCCCGGCACCAGCCTGGTAGGTGAGAAAAAGGGAACAAAAGCATTACAGATTAAACAGCCATGTTTTCAAACGTCTGCGAAAATTCCCATAAACGGTTTCCTTACGTAATGAAATGGGGAGAGAGTTCCAAAGGGAGGGTCCTAAGTAAGAAAAGGACCGACCGCGCATTCGCATAAGTTTGATTCTGGGAACAGTAAACTTAGACTGTGCAGCGGAGGGGACGTGAGGGTATATAGGGTTGGGCTAAAGATAGTACTCTCTACGCATCTGAAAACATACAAAGTAGAACTAAAGATGAGAAATCACATATTTCTGTGAAGCAACTAAATACTGCAATGAAACATAGGTGGCAACATTAAAAACACGTATTACACGAAACATACTTCTGCAATCATTAGCTGTGCTGTATATCGAAAGAATGAGAATAGAGATCCTTCCATCAATAATTGCTTCTCCATATGTATTGTTTACAGTCCCTATCAGGTTTCAATCTTCAGGAATATTAAAATAAACACACAATGTAAGGGCAAAATGAGGTAATGAGGCTCCAAAGATTAGCTCACTCACAATATTACCAAGTTATGAGTGATATTCTAAATGTAATAGGTGAGTAAGTGCATTACTTAGACAATGTAAGTTAAACATATGAAAACATCGCAAAGAAAACTACACAAAATAAAATGTGTACATTTGTTAAACAACAAAACACTATAAAACTATACATTATCATATTAATAATTACTTTAATATATTTAAATTAAATAAATTCTAAAAAACATTAAACCCTTAATCAGAAATAAAATTGTTAACAACCAGTGAAACGATCATGAATTTTAATGCTTTACTAATTAAAACAGAGATAAATAGCCACAAAACATTCAATACACTGTTTCACAAAAACCCAGCACTTCAAGAAAAGAAACTCTGCCGAATCGCTGACACACACCAAAATAAAAGGACACCTACAAAAAAAGAACAACCTACTTCAAAGTAAGTAAAAAAAATATCAAACTGAACCTAATTAAAATAAATCAAAGCTATAAATGCTTAGTTCAGCTAATTAACGAATATACATCTTTCTTTTCATGCTTTCTAAATAGAGGTAACAAAAATAGATCCAAACAGAAAATAAGCAGAAACGGAAAATAAAGTCAGACTCTTTTACTAAACCCAAACTCCACAATGACAGAGAAAAAGTAAGTAAAATACCAACAAATAATAATAAAAAATCAACCTATATCTTAAAAATAAAAAGCAAAAAGCCTTAAAAAACAAAAAGCATTAACCATAAAACACTCATACTACTATGTTTTTCCAGTAGTTAAGAACAAACTGCTGTCTCAAAAACAAAATTAATAACCAATTGCATAAAAGGCTCTCTAAAATGTTTAAAGATAATTTAAAATTATAACTATGAATGTCAAAATTTATTTAAACCATGTGTAAATAAGTATAACAACACTTTTAATGAATACTTTAATATTGTGTAACCCACCAATAAAATGGCTGAATGAGTGAATGAATGAAATAGTGAATGAATAGATGGATTCATTGATTAATTAATTAATTAATATAGCTTGTAAAGCACACAGCTACCTTAAGGCGCCCTGGCGCTACAGAGTCAGTAGATAGAAAAATTGACAAGAGATACTAATGATAAAAAACAATCAGTTCTTTAATTTTTAATTTTCTAAAAAAGGTTTTAGTCAGTTATCAATCTTAAGTAAGGTGACAGAGAGGTCCAATATTTAGCAGAAAGATACAAAAATGATTCGCCTTTGCGAGTATTTGATTGTAGGGATGTGAAAAAGTATCTTTGATAATGATCTTAGAGTAGGTTTATGAAATGGAAAAGGTTCCCTTAGATAAATGGGACCTTTATTCTGTACAGCAGCATGTATGAGGCATAGGGCATTGAAGATTATGGACCTAATTCACAAAGGGCTTCCGCACTTGTGGCGGAGGCCCCGCGGTCGTGGGGGAGCCTCCACACTCAGGGATGAATGTCCACAATGAGAATTCTCATTGGGGCTATTCCGCCCGAGTGCAGAGACTTCCCCATGACTGTGGAGCCTTCGCCACGAGTACGGAGGCCCTTTGTAAACCAGGCCCTATATGTTTATGAACAGGAAGCCAGTGTAAGGATTTGAGGAAAGGTTGAATGGAAGTTCATCTGAGTGATCCAAGAATTAATCTGAGGCTGGCTTTTCAATGATTTGCAGACACCTAATGATGGATGCAGGTGTCCCCAAAAACAGAGATTTTCTGTAGTCTATTCTAGAAGAGATCAAAGCTTGTACTCTGTGTTTTCTGGTGTTCACCTGCAGGAAAGGAAGAATCTTCCAAAGAGTGCGCAGTGTAAAGAAACAAGATGAGGTTAACTTGTTAATATGCGCTGAAAAGGTTAACGTAATATCGAAGAACACCTCTAAGTTCCAAGCTGCATTAACTGGGATTGGGGGTATCCCTTTTCTGGTGGCCACCATACTGATGTTCACATTTCTTGTTGTTTTCCGAAAATGAGGATTTCAATTTTTTCAGCATTTCAGCTTAAGAAAGCTATTATGTATCCAGGTGTCAACTGCTCTCATACATTTTTTAAAGTTGTATTTAGCTTCAAGTAGATTCCCTGTAATGGTGAGAACAATGTGAGTATCAACTGATTAGGAAATCAGATTTATCCAAATATTCTGACCAGATTTAACGGTGGGATAAAAATATTAAAAAGAGTACGATCATATCCCAAGAGAGAACAATTCCACTATTTACGAATCAGACATTGTATAACCCACCGATGTATTAAAGCGGCAGCAATCCAACCCCTTACTTTTTTCAAGGAATTCCTTCAGGGCCTAGCAACATTCATATACTTGTTTTCCAACATCTACACTACTGTCAACATTAACACTACCCAGCAAGGCTGTTCATACCTAAAAGGTTAGAAAGAGGACATGGAAGTATCATTAGATGATAAACAATGGAATAAAATTTACACCTGCACAAACAATTTTGCACAATATGCACAGGGGTAAATAAATGCTTTATAAGATTCTCAACAGATAGAATTACACACATGCAAGACTCCACTCCATGGCAAAAAATGCCCAAAACAATGTTGAAGATGATGTGGTGAAAGTGGTATGATTTTTCACATATTATGACCTGTCCTCGACATGTACTCTTTCGGGAGGAGATCCTGGGGATCATTGCTTGCATCGAGGGCAGACCATTGAAAATAATCCCATTTTGATCCTACTGAGGACACCTCATGAGGATGCCTATCTCTTACACTCCCCCAAGTGGAAAATAATTTCACACCTCCTATTGTTGGCAAAAGAGTCCTTACTAAGCCTTTGGGGTAAGGTACTCACCCCAAACACTATTATGCGGTTACAAAGGGTTTGACAACTTCTAGCATGCGACAAAATAGCAAACAAGCTACAGAATTAATCCAACAAGTTCAATTATCATGTACATTAAAATAAGTAGAGACAAAACAGATGCTCAAAATATCCCAATTTGCTATCACAATAATACATATAGTTTCTTCTTTTGCTATACACTTTAACCCCATTGACTGAAATGTAGTTTTGACAGGGTGCCAAGCAGACCTTGGTGGTGCCATACATTCAATTAATTCTTGATGTCCATTTAAACACATACCTAAAGAGTTTAAATATCTTTTCCACATGCATTAACCATGCCACCTTTTGAGTCTTGAAACCTATTGAGCACTGGTATAATGTTCTAGGATTTTTTGAACTGGTTGTGGGTATTGTTTTTTTTTTTTAAACTGATCAATATAGTGTAACTATGTTGGTGTTTCTTACCTGCCTATCCCATTTTATTAAAAAAAAGTAGGTTTTCTGATCCAGTTCGATGACAGTTGAAAGCAAAGGCCAGTTCAGTATTAAAAAGGCAAGTCTTCTGAGGAACAAGGGGAAACAAAGTACAAGAACCTGAAGACCCCGGGAGAGGACCAGCCAAGAGAAGTGTTCCACTGTAAGGACAACAAGGAGTATCCTGACACAAGCATGACTCAATCGAATGGCATTTTGTGTAAGGAAGAGCAAATTCAGAGGAGGAGCCTCACCAACAAGGAAGGGACAGACAAGAAAGAGGAAGTGCGTGGGCAACGGACTGCAAAGAAACAGCCCAGACGAAGATGGAGAGGATGCCAAGAGGTAGCTGTTGCCTATAGCAGCCCTAAATCCAGGAGGATGCTCACCAGCTGGAGTTCAATATCCTGTGGACAGGCAAGGGTAGAGGTTTTCTCCAAACCCAGACATTTCTGAAAAAGAGTCACCCAAAAGGAGTCCAGGGAGTTGTGCCTTGTGTGGATCCCATGACATTTTCTACTCACAATGCGCTGCAAACATCAATGTTTGCCTAAAATCAGGCATTTTCCTTGCATTTCTGTGACGTAAATTTCTGGAATCTGCAGGGATCCACAAAATTCCTACAACCCTGCATTCCCACATTTGTCCTGATAAAAATGCAATACCTCTTGTGTAACTGGGTAAAGTGCCCTCAACAGGAATGGTACAAACCAGGGACAGACTGTGGAAACTGTACTAAAGTCCTCTTGGTGTCTATAGAGAGATCTTTGAAAACGTAGGGGCCGATTCACAGAACTAATATGAGACAAAATCCTAAACTTACTACTTCTGGTATTCACAGAAATCACTTACGACTCCTAACTGTACATCCGCACTCGGCCTGGAATTTCCGCACCCGGAGCAACATTTCCGCACCCGGAGCAGAAATCCCGCACTTGTGCCAGAATCTCCGCTTCCGGGCCGGTATACCTGCATTCTGGCCGGTTGAGCATTTTCCTCAATGCTAATCACCTGTCCAAGTGCCTACCATCCCCCACCAGGCATCAGATGAAGTCAATTAACACCAGAATGTGGGTATTCCGGCCTGGAAACAGAGATTCCTGCCCGAGTGCGGAAATTCCAGCACAAGTGCGGGATTTCTGCTCCTGGTGCGGAAATTCTGCTCCGGGTGTGGAAATTCCGGCCCGAGTGCAGACATAAAGTTAGGAGTCGTAAGTGATTTCTGTGAATACCAAAAATCGTAAGTGCCTTCTGTGAATACCAGAAGTAGTAAGTTTAGGATTTTGTCTCAGATCAGTTCTTCGCTTCGGCCCCAATTTCAAGCATTGAAGGATGCCAAATTAAACAAATGCATATCCAACTTCTAGTACCAGATGTATGACTTTCAAGCCATTTTATAAGACTCCAACCTTTGATCTGCTGCATCTAAGGGCCACATGTACATAATTTTTTCTTGGTTGCAAATGGCCCGAATCGCGAAATCGGGACTTTTGCGACCGGTAAAAGCCTTTTCCATGTACCAAACCCTATTTTGCGATTCAGTAATCTATTACCGAATCGCAAAATATGTTAGCGATTCGGTATTAGGAAGGGGCAGTGTTATGTATGAATATTTTGTAAACGAAATGCGGTTGCAAAAAAATCACTTTTTACCACCAAATTCAGTTTGCTGGTAATCCATTCACAAAGGGGAGGGGGTTCCAAAGGGACGTTTAAATGGTGACGTATATGAAAAAGTGTTCCGGCAAGTTCCCACACAATTTATTCACTGACTACAAAAGTACATGGACAGCCGGGGTGGGGGGGCAATTAAAGACTCCCTACCAGTACACACCCTGAAACTAAACGCATATCCAGTGGCACTTCTACACAACATATACAGCTTAATACCAAAATGTTCTCTCTTGCTGGGTATGTACTGTCTGAAAACCAAATGGACTAGAGACTCGTCCACAGATATATTTTGACCTGGAACAAAGATATTTGAAAAACAATCTACTAATTGGTCAAGGGCAGGCCAAAGATACAATCATTATCAGGGTAATCTTGCAACAGTGCTGTAGCATTAGCCACAAAATGCAGCATCCTCTGGAGAAGCAAATACCAATCTCTGCTCATGGCTGCTGTGAAAATAGAAGTTGCCATCAAGGTACTAGTATACCAATATAATGTCAAGGATGGCTTTCTTAGCAATCCCATCAAAAATGTTAAACTCCAGAACTGCTTCATCTCATAGAGATTTATTGGAGTCCACTAGTGAGCTCTAGCATGGTTCTTAAGTGCAGTACTGTTGTCCCTTAGAAACTGTTCTGCTTATAAATTGGTTCTGCTCAATAATATCATACAAAAGCACATGCACATCATTAATAAAGTGTTGGAAGAAACTGATTGGCAAAACATTCTCTGAATTAACTCTACATCCTACAACACCACTAATGGCAGTCAGAACATGCTTGATCATGTTAGGGCAACGCAAGGTTCAGCATTTTAAATGGGAAACCTTCCAGCACCTGGCTAAAATCCACCTTGCTCATGTTGCACAGCAGGCATTTCAATGTCTTACTCTAAATCAGGCACTTCATCTGCACTTATAGTGGATTCATCATCAGATGATTCCTCTGAAACAGAAAATTCACTGCCGGAATCTTGCACTTGGTCTTCTGCCTTAGATGCATCATTAGTCTCAGAGCCATGTTTATAGGTAGATTCAAAAAGCAAAGCAACCACCTGTTGGGTGGTCACTCTGTGGGCAGCCATATTGCTAACTAATAAAACTGTTACAAAAAACCTGACAACAACAGAAAACACTGCAGCAAATTAGAACTCAACCAACTGTAACTGTATCAAACAGTAAATATGACTATTGAAATAAAAAGATCTGGAAAGGATCTATTAATACAAGCCACACACAGAACTTTATACTAACAAAAAATACCTTAATACCTCTCACTTGCCACGAGCAGATAGAATGAGGATCAACTGCACCTACTCTGCACAGACATAGCAGCCACCAAAGACCCCATACTAGAAAGGAAAAAAAGAAAAACAATTACACAAGGCAGCACAATATAGATGTTGCACAAGTCTAAACATGAATTTGAAACACAATAAAACATAGGCTAAATATGCTGAAATTACTAGTGTTAAAAAAAATTGAAGCAGGGCAATGATACTCATTTGAAGTAAGCATTACAAATGTTTGTTCTTGCCAAACACATACAACTGCAGATCTACCAAAATCGCAAGCAGTATTCACCACCAAGGAAATCAAAAGCTTTGCACTGCACTAAAAAGGAAAATAAAATTATGTTCACAAATGCAAACAATGTAAGAAATAAAACAGTTGCAATATGAAATAAAATGCAGTCACATTTAAATAAATATTTTCAGAGCAAGAGAAAAAAGTAAATCAAATTAAAACAAGAAATTACCAATGTGAAAAAACATGAATAGCACAAGCACCCAGGACACCATGAAACATGTAATACTTGCCCCTTGCCATCCCACAGCCATATATTAGAAGGCAAACTCAAAATGGCACCACGTACTACTTTTAGAGTAGGAACAAGGAAATATTAAATGATGGTGCACCTACATGAAAAAAGAACATGCACGAAGCACCATAACAATCAAAACAAGGTTACCTCACAGCAGTGCCCAGAACAAAATAAATGAATTGTGAAGTTGCCACCACAAATCACTGACAGACAAAATGGAGTGCAAATAAAACACCAACAAACATGAAAGAGAAGATGTAGATAACGAAAGTGTAAATTCAGATTTACACCATTACAAATACTGAACTCATTGCAGTAAGCCATGGTAAACACAAACAAAAACCATGTTTCAAAATAAAACGCACTCCAAACGTTTCTCAAAAACATGCAGATAATTAAATAAATCAACCACTGAGAAACAAGCTGTGGAAACACACTGCATGTCACAATCTAGCTTAGCCACCCTTTCTTGTGAGGGGCATTCCACTCTGGAAACCATTTCCCTAAATTATTTTTTCAAAGGCAAAGACCCATGCCAAATACTGCTTTACCTGTCCACTAAAAATAATCTGGTGGTCCAGTAGATTTTCCACATCAAATAACAGCCAATCTTCACCTGGTGGGGGGGGGGACCAAAAATAAATAGTTGCCTGCTTAGGGGCAGCCACCCTTGACACATGCAGCTGCTAGACTACACACAAACTATTAAGTCTCTGGTGTCTAGTCATTCTGCGCTCTCATCTGGAAAGCAGATCGGCTTAAAAAAAATGTATCTGCTCCCGAGGTGGGTGGAAATCCAGAGTCAAAAAATTGGCACCCCAAAGGAGAGCGACCTTCACGTACCAACAAGGTTTTCAATGGGAAGAACCAAAGATTCTAAAATGTAACTTCCGATGTTGGCTTTATGCATGGCAATAAAATATTACCTTATGTTAAAAAAAACTAGAAATTCACTGAAAAAACCCAAAGATTAAGTAAAGTTATAGTTAGATGTGAGTAAACAATCCGTTTTTGTTTTTAAAAAATGTAGAAATTCACTTAAAAAAACAAAGGTTAAAGTAACGTTATAGTTAGGTGAATATGTCAGTCACATTAACATTTTGAACTAAAAAAACACAGAATGTCACCAGTTATAGTTAGTAGAGCCAACTATAACTTGCACCCCGCCATGCACTGCTTATGACCTCCCATATTTCATCACTCATGACATGTTCTATGACATTACTGATGACATCTCAAATGACATCATTGATGACATCAATGATGACACGATTCAAGCTTCTTTTCTGCACATTACTCTATAAACTAGTATGCATTAGAGGCCTGTAAGTAAGTACAAAACAGATCAGAATAATATGAAGCATCATTAATGCCATCACAGATTCAACTCCCTTAAGTGTAGCAAACATGTGTTATGTGCAACATTGACCTTATACCAAGGGTGTCCAACCTTTTCTGTAGTGAGTGTAGTGGGACTTTAGGTCCTATATTCTTTCTCCTCTTCCGAAGAGTTAGTCCTAGTGCGGGGACACACCAGTTGGTGTAATTAGGCCCTTTATAAGTGATATTACTATTATCATTTTTTTTGATCAGTGAAAATTATTGTGAGCTACTGAAGGCTAAACAGCTCATACGTTGTTACCAGACACCCCCACGCCCAGCTTCATTGACCTTAAGATTGTCACTGACATATTCACCTAACTATAATGTTACAATAACTAGAATTAGAAAAGACCTTAGAAACGCACTAAAGAAACCAAAGGTTCCAGGGACGTTATAGTTAGGTTCAGATTTTACACACACAAAAGCATAGAAATTCGGCAGTTATAGTTATCTCAATTACCTATAACTTGCACCCCCACCATGCACAGTTTTCTCATCAATGATTTCACTGCAAATGTTGCAGTGATATCAATGATGTCATAGAAGATGTCATGAGTGATGTAATATGAGTGTTAACTAGCAGTGCATGGCGAGGGCAAGAGTTATAGTTTCCTTAGAGCACAAGTTACAATTACTTGAGATAACTATAACTGCCAAATTTCTATGGCATTGTGTGTTTAAAATCTGAACCTAACTGTAACGTGCTTGTAACCTTTGTTATTTTAGAGAATTTCTAAGGTTTTTTAATTCTACTTCCTAAGTATAACGTCCCTGTAACCTTTGTTTTTTCAGTACATTTCTATGGTTTTTTAATGCTGTTTCCTAAGTATAACATCCCTGTAACCGTTGTTTTCTTCAGTGAATTTCTAGTTTTTTTCTAACGTAAAGCAATATTTAATTACCAGACATTAATCCAACCGCCACTGTGCATGGCCTGTGTGTGAGTTGGTGTATTTTTTTTAATTGGGTACTGAATCCTCAGATCTGTCATGGATCATATCTGCAGATCCACCGCAGATTCACACAGGGGCTGTGCTGAGCACCAACATGGATCTGAGGAGCCACTCGCATCCCCCCAAAAAAACATTTTTGCACCAAGGCATTTGCAATGCTGCAGAATATTTTAAAAGGGCTGATTAATGTTCTCTGCGCTGGCATAAGTAAATGACACTTAGACTCCGTAAACCGTCTAATCAAGGAGCCTTTAAAACACATGGTCATTTCTGAAAGCATGAACTTTATTTTCCCGTGAGCAAGGATTGGAAGTAGAGCTGAAATGCGTTGGGTCTGATATAAATGCCGGATGCCAAATGAATTTATTTTTAAATAAAGTACCTGGATTCCCTGGAATTTGGCTTCAAGGTCCTTCTTTGCTGGAGGAGTTTCGCTGGATTTTAAGGTGGGAGGCTCTGAGCCTGCCACTTTGAAGCCGCCCTGCCAGAGTCTGAGGCCCCCTAAAGACAGAGCAATGTTGTGGGGTTTATGAATTAGAGGGGGCCTGACTCGCTTGCCTCCGCTTGTTAGAGACAGGATACCCCCATGAAGAATGCAAAGTGGAGACGAGTAAGGGTAGTGAACTGAAAGTTTTCAGATTCATGGATTCTTCGTGAAGGAAAATACATCATTTAACCTTAAGCCTTGGAATGCTTGCAATCTTTTGAACTGTACTAATTTTTGCGCATGGAACTGCCGCAATAATTGACATTTAAATGCAGTATTTGCACGAAGGCATTTGCAATGCTGCTGAATATTTTAAAAAGTATGATTAATGTTCTCTGCACAGGCGCAAGTAAATGACACTTAGACTCCGTAAAACGTCTAATCAAGGAGTCTTTAAAACACATGGTCATTTCTGAAAACATGAACGTTATTTTCCCGTGAGCAAGGCTTGGAAGTAGAGCTGAAACGTGTTGGGACTGATATTAATGACGGATGCCAAATGAATTTATGTTTAAATAAAGTAACTGGATTCCCAGGAATTTGGATTCAAGGTCTTTCTTTGCTGGAGGAGTTTCGCTGGATATATATATATATGACTGGGGAACGTCTTACCTGAAATGTTCGGGAATGGAAGGCGCAGCTGGCTCTTAGTCGAGAAATAGGTCTCCAACCCCGAGGCCCACTGGAGGGCGATTATTGGTCCAAGTAAAGATTTGAAATGCACACAGCCACCGGAGGCAATGAAGAGGGTATGAAACCACAAGTCCCAGCGTGCATGACAATGAACAATGAACTGATTGGAAAAGGTACACCGGAGGCCTATAAAGTGATTTAGCAATGCAAGGAACTGTGGGAACCCAAAACCTGATGTGCCTTTCAAGCTGCCTCTGAGGAAAGAGCGCAACCGCTCTGAAACGCGTCAGGCAGATGGACAGAAAAGGTCAGAGTTGTAGTCCTGTTTCTAAAGAATAAAAGGATTTGTTAATCACCAGCTGGAGGAGTGCGCCTCTTAATGCATGCGCATTTTTTGGGGAAGATTTATATGCGGCAAGTCCAGCCGCGCGGGAGATCGTACCGCCCTTCCAAAAACTGACTGGGGATCGTCTTACCTGAAATGTTCAAGAATTGTCGGCGCAGCTGGCTCTTAGTCAAGAAACAGGACTCCAACCCCGAGGCCCACTGGAGGGCGATTATTGGTCCAAGTAAAGGTTTGAAATGCACACAGCCACCGGAGGCAATAAAGAGGGTATGAAACACAAAGTCCCAGCGTGCATGACAATGAACAATTAACTTATTGGAAAAGGCACACCGGAGGACTATGAAGTGATTTAGCAATGCAAGGAACTGTGGGAATCCAAAACCTGATGTGCCTTTCAAGCTGCCTCTGAGGAAAGAGCGCAACTGATCTGAAACGCGTCAGGCAGATGGACAGAAAAGGTCAGAGTTGTAGTCCTATTTCTAAAGAATAAAAGGATTTGTTAATCACCAGCTGGAGGAGTGCGCCTCTTAATGCATGGGCATTTTTTGGGGAAGATTTATACGCGGCAAGTCCAGCCGCGCGGGAGATCGCACCGCACTTCGAAAAACTGACTGGGGATCGTCTTACCTGAAATGTTCGGGAATGGACGGCGCAGCTGGCTCTTAGTCGAAAAACAGGACTCCAACCCCGAGGCCCACTGGAGGGCGATTATTGGTCCAAGTAAAGGTTTGAAATGCACACAGCCACCGGAGGCAATGAAGAGGGTATGAAACCACAAGTCCCAGCGTGCATGACAATGAACAATGAACTGATTGGAAAAGGCACACCGGAGGCCCATAAAGTGATTTAGCAATGCAAGGAACTGTGGGAACCCACAACCTGATGTGCCTTTCAAGCTGCCTCTGAGGAAAGAGCACAACCGCTCTGAAACGCATCGGGCAGATGGACAGAAAAGGTCAGAGTTGTAGTCCTGTTTCTAAAGAATAAAAGGATTTGTTAATCACCAGCTGGAGGAGTGCGCCTCTTAATGCATGGGCATTTTTTTGGGAAGATTTATACGCGGCAAGTCCAGCCGCGTGGGAGATCGTACCGCCCTTCCAAAAACTGACTGGCGATCTTCTTACCTGAAACGTTCGGGAATGGACAGCGAAGCTGGCTCTTAGTCAAGAAACAGTACTCCAACCCCGAGGCCCACTGGAGGGCGATTATTGGTACAAGTAAAGGTTTGAAATGCATACAGCCACCGGAGGCAATGAAGAGGGTATGAAACCACAAGTCCCAGCGTGCATGACAATGAACAATGAACTGATTGGAAAAGGCACACCGGAGGCCTATGAAGCGATTTAGCAACGCAAGGAACTGTGGGAACCCAAAACCTGATGTGCCTTTCAAGCTGCCTCTGAGGAAAGAGCGCAACCGCTCTGAAACGCGTCAGGCAGATGGACAGAAAAGGTCGGTGTTGTAGTCCTGTTTCTAAAGAATAAAAGGATTTGTTAATCACCAGCTGGAGGAGTGCGCCTCTTAATGCATGGGCATGTTTTTGGGAAGATTTATACGCGGCAAGTCAAGCCGCGCGGGAGATCGCATCGCCCTTCCAAAAACTGACTGCCAATCGTCATACCTGAAATGTTCGGGAATGGACAGCGAAGCTGGCTCTTAGTCAAGAAACAGTACTCCAACCCCGAGGCCCACTGGAGGGCGATTATTGATACAAGTAAAGGTTTGAAATGCACACAGCCACCGGAGGCAATGAAGAGGGTATGAAACCACAAGTCCCAGCGTGCATGACAATGAACAATGAACTGATTGGAAAAGGCACACCGGAAGCCTATGAAGCGATTTAGCAACGCAAGGAACTGTGGGAACCCAAAACCTGATGTGCCTTTCAAGCTGCCTCTGAGGAAAGAACGCAACCGCTCTGAAACGGGTCAGGCGGATGGACAGAAAAGGTCGAAGTTGTAGTCCTGTTTCTAAAGAATAAAAGGATTTGTTAATCACCAGCTGGAGAAGTGCGCCTCTTAATGCATGGGCATTTTTTTCGGAAGATTTATACGCGGCAAGTCCAGCCGCGCTGGAGATCGCACCGCCCTTCCAAAAACTGACTGGGGATCGTCTTACCTGAAATGTTCGGGAATGGACGGCGTGGCTGGCCCTTAGTCGAGAAACAGGACTCCAACCCCGAGGCCCTCTGGAGGGCGATTATTGGTCCAAGTAAAGGTTTGAAATGCACACAGCCACCGGAGGCAATGAAGAGGTTATGAAACCACAAGTCCCAGCGTGCATGACAATGAACAATGAACTGATTGGAAAAGGCACACCGGAGGCCTATGAAGTGATTTAGCAATGCAAGGAACTGTGGGAACCCAAAACCTGATGTGCCTTTCAAGCTGCCTCTGAGGAAAGAGCGCAACCGCTCTGAAACGGGTCAGGCAGTTGGACAGAAAAGGTCGGAGTTGTAGTCCTGTTTCTAAAGAATAAAAGGATTTGTTAATCACCAGCTGGAGGAGTGCGCCTCTTAATGCATGGGCATTTTTTTGGGAAGATTTATACGCGGCAAGTCCAGCCGCGCGGGAGATCGCACTGCCCTTTGAAAAACTGACTGGGGATCGTCTTACCT
This sequence comes from Calotriton arnoldi, assembly GCA_963921515.1. Classification (NCBI taxonomy): domain Eukaryota; kingdom Metazoa; phylum Chordata; class Amphibia; order Caudata; family Salamandridae; genus Calotriton; species Calotriton arnoldi. Next base: position 46,779 of record CAWUFW010004930.1, on the reverse strand, counting down.
AAAATGTTCGGGAATGGACGGCGCAGATGGCTCTTAGTCGAAAAACAGGACTCCTGCCCGAGGCCCACTGGAGGGCGATTATTGGTCCAAGTAAAGGTTTGAAATGCACACAGCCACCGGAGGTAATGAAGAGGGTATGAAACCACAAGTCCCAGCATGCATGAACAATGAACTTATTGGAAAAGGCACACCGGAGGACTATGAAGTGATTTAGCAATGCAAGGAACTGTGGGAATCCAAAACCTGATGTGCCTTTCAAGCTGCCTCTGAGGAAAGAGCGCAACTGATCTGAAACGCGTCAGGCAGATGGACAGAAAAGGTCAGAGTTGTAGTCCTGTTTCTAAAGAATAAAAGGATTTGTTAATCACCAGCTGGAGGAGTGCGCCTCTTAATGCATGGGCATTTTTTGGGGAAGATTTATACGTGGCAAGTCCAGCCGCGCGGGAGGTCGCACCGCCCTTCGAAAAACTGACTGAGGATCGTCTTACCTGAAATGTTCGGGAATGGACGGCGCAGCTGGCTCTTAGTCGAAAAATAGGACTCCAACCCCGAGGCCCACTGGAGGGCGATTATTGGTCCAAGTAAAGGTTTGAAATGCACACAGCCACCGGAGGCAATGAAGAGCGTATGAAACCACAAGTCCCAGCGTGCATGACAATGAACAATGAACTGATTGGAAAAGGCACACCGGAGGCCCATAAAGTGATTTAGCAATGCAAGGAACTGTGGGAACCCAAAACCTGATGTGCCTTTCAAGCTGCCTCTGAGGAAAGAGCGCAACCGCTCTGAAACGCATCAGGCAGATGGACAGAAAAGGTCAGAGTTGTAGTCCTGTTTCTAAAGAATAAAAGGATTTGTTAATCACCAGCTGGAGGAGTGCGCCACTTAATGCATGGGCATTTTTTTGGGAAGATTTATACGCGGCAAGTCCAGCCGCGTGGGAGATCGTACCGCCCTTCCAAAAACTGACTGGCGATCGTCTTACCTGAAATGTTCGGGAATGGACAGCGAAGCTGGCTCTTAGTCAAGAAACAGTACTCCAACCCCGAGGCCCACTGGAGGGCGATTATTGGTACAAGTAAAGGTTTGAAATGCATACAGCCACCGGAGGCAATGAAGAGGGTATGAAACCACAAGTCCCAGCGTGCATGACAATGAACAATGAACTGATTGGAAAAGGCACACCGGAGGCCTATGAAGCGATTTAGCAACGCAAGGAACTGTGGGAACCCAAAACCTGATGTGCCTTTCAAGCTGCCTCTGAGGAAAGAGCGCAACCGCTCTGAAATGCGTCAGGCAGATGGACAGAAAAGGTCGGTGTTGTAGTCCTGTTTCTAAAGAATAAAAGGATTTGTTAATCACCAGCTGGAGGAGTGCGCCTCTTAATGCATGGGCATTTTTTTCGGAAGATTTATACGCGGCAAGTCCAGCCGCGCTGGAGATCGCACTGCCCTTCCAAAAACTGACTGGGGATCGTCTTACCTGAAATGTTCGGGAATGGACGGCGCGGCTGGCCCTTAGTCGAGAAACAGGACTCCAACCCCGAGGCCCACTGGAGGGCGATTATTGGTCCAAGTAAAGGTTTGAAATGCACACAGCCACCGGAGGCAATGAAGAGGGTATGAAACCACAAGTCCCAGCGTGCATGACAATGAACAATGAACTGATTGAAAAAGGCACACCGGAGGCCTATGAAGTGATTTAGCAACGCAAGGAACTGTGGGAACCCAAAACCTGATGTGCCTTTCCAGCTGCCTCTGAGGAAAGAGCGCAACCGCTCTGAAACGGGTCAGGCAGATGGACAGAAAAGGTCGGAGTTGTAGTCCTGTTTCTAAAGAATAAAAGGATTTGTTAATCACCAGCTGGAGGAGTGCGCCTCTTAATGCATGGGCATTTTTTTGGGAAGATTTATACGCGGCAAGTCCAGCCGCGCGGGAGATCGCACCGCCCTTCCAAAAACTGACTGGGGATCGTCTTACCTGAAATGTTCAAGAATGGACGGCGCAGCTGGCTCTTAGTCGAATAACAGGACGCCAACCCCGAGGCCCACTGGAGGGTGATTATTGGTCCAAGTAAATGTTTGAAATGCACACAGCCACCGGAGGCAATGAAGAGGGTATGAAACCCAAAGTCCCAGCGTGCATGACAGTGAACAATGAACTGATTGGAAAAGGCACACCGGAGGACTATGAAGTGATTTAGCAACGCAAGGAACTGTGGGAACCCAAAACCTGATGTGCCTTTCAAGCTGCCTCTGAGGAAAGAGCGCAACTGATCTGAAACGCGTCAGGCAGATGGACAGAAAAGGTCAGAGTTGTAGTCCTGTTTCTAAAGAATAAAAGGATTTGTTAATCACCAGCTGGAGGAGTGCGCCTGTTAATGCATGGGCATTTTTTGGGGAAGATTTATACGCGGCAAGTCCAGCCGCGCGGGAGATCACACCGCCCTTTGAAAAACTGACTGGGGATCGTCTTACCTGAAATGTTCGGGAATGGACGGCGCAGATGGCTCTTAGTCGAAAAACAGGACTCCAGCCCCGAGGCCCACTGGAGGGCGATTATTGGTCCAAGTAAAGGTTTGAAATGCACACAGCCACCGGAGGTAATGAAGAGGGTATGAAACCACAAGTCCCAGCGTGCATGACAATGAACAATGAACTGATTGGAAAAGGCACACCGGAGGCCTATGAAGCGATTTAGAAACGCAAGGAACTGTGGGAACCCAAAACCTGGTGTGCCTTTCAAGCTGCCTCTGAGGAAAGAGCGCAACCGCTCTGAAACGGGTAAGGCAGATGGACAGAAAAGGTCGGAGTTGTAGTCCTGTTTCTAAAGAATAAAAGGATTTGTTAATCACCAGCTGGAGGTGTGCACCTCTTAATGCATGGGCATTTTTTTGGGAAGATTTATACGCGGCAAGTCCAGCTGCGTGGGAGATCGTACCGCCCTTCCAAAAACTGACTGGTGATCGTCTTACCTGAAATGTTCGGGAATGGACAGCGAAGCTGGCTCTTAGTCAAGAAACAGTACTCCAACCCCGAGGCCCACAGGAGGGCGATTATTGGTACAAGTAAAGGTTTGAAATGCACACAGCCACCGGAGGCAATGAAGAGGGTATGAAACCACAAGTCCCAGCGTGCATGACAATGAACAATGAACTGATTGGAAAAGGCACACCGGAGGCCTATGAAGCGATTTAGCAACGCAAGGAACTGTGGGAACCCAAAACCTGATGTGCCTTTCAAGCTGCCTCTGAGGAAAGAGCGCAACCGCTCTGAAACGCGTCAGGCAGATGGACAGAAAAGGTCGGTGTTGTAGTCCTGTTTCTAAAGAATAAAAGGATTTGTTAATCACCAGCTGGAGGAGTGCGCCTCTTAATGCATGGGCATGTTTTTGGGAAGATTTATACGCGGCAAGTCAAGCCGCGTGGGAGATCGCATCGCCCTTCCAAAAACTGACTGGCAATCGTCATACCTGAAATGTTCGGGAATGGACAGCGAAGCTGGCTCTTAGTCAAGAAACAGTACTCCAACCCCGAGGCCCACTGGAGGGCGATTATTGATACAAGTAAAGGTTTGAAATGCACACAGCCACCGGAGGCAATGAAGAGGGTATGAAACCACAAGTCCCAGCGTGCATGACAATGAACAATGAACTGATTGGAAAAGGCACACCGGAGGCCTATGAAGCGATTTAGCAACGCAAGGAACTGTGGGAACCCAAAACCTGATGTGCCTTTCAAGCTGCCTCTGAGGAAAGAGCGCAACCGCTCTGAAACGCGTCAGGCGGATGGACAGAAAAGGTCGAAGTTGTAGTCCTGTTTCTAAAGAATAAAAGGATTTGTTAATCACCAGCTGGAGAAGTGCGCCTCTTAATGCATGGGCATTTTTCTCGGAAGATTTATACGCGGCAAGTCCAGCCGCGCTGGAGATTGCACCGCCCTTCCAAAAACTGACTGGGGATCGTCTTACCTGAAATGTTCGGGAATGGACGGCGCGGCTGGCCCTTAGTCGAGAAACAGGACTCCAACCCGAGACCCACTGGAGGGCGATTATTGGTCCAAGTAAAGGTTTGAAATGCACACAGCCACCGGAGGCAATGAAGAGGGTATGAAACCACAAGTCCCAGCGTGCATGACAATGAACAATGAACTGATTGGAAAAGGCACACCGGAGGCCTATGAAGTGATTTAGCAACGCAAGGAACAGTGGGAACCCAAAACCTGATGTGCCTTTCAAGCTGCCTCTGAGGAAAGAGCGCAACCGCTCTGAAACGGGTCAGGCAGATGGACAGAAAAGGTCGGAGTTGTAGTCCTGTTTCTAAAGAATAAAAGGATTTGTTAATCACCAGCTGGAAGAGTGCGCCTCTTAATGCATGGGCATTTTTTTGGGAAGATTTATATGCGGCAAGTCCAGCCGCGCGGGAGATCGCACTGCCCTTTGAAAAACTGACTGGGGATCGTCTTATCTGAAATGTTCGGGAATGAACGGCGCAGATGGCTCTTAGTCGAAAAACAGGACTCCTGCCCGAGGCCCACTGGAGGGCGATTATTGGTCCAAGTAAAGGTTTGAAATGCACACAGCCACCGGAGGTAATGAAGAGGGTATGAAACCACAAGTCCCAGCATGCATGAACAATGAACTTATTGGAAAAGGCACACCGGAGGACTATGAAGTGATTTAGCAATGCAAGGAACTGTGGGAATCCAAAACCTGATGTGCCTTTCAAGCTGCCTCTGAGGAAAGAGCGCAACTGATCTGAAACGCGTCAGGCAGATGGACAGAAAAGGTCAGAGTTGTAGTCCTGTTTCTAAAGAATAAAAGGATTTGTTAATCACCAGCTGGAGGAGTGCGCCTCTTAATGCATGGGCATTTTTTTGGGAAGATTTATACGCGGCAAGTCCAGCCGCGCGGGAGGTCGCACCGCCCTTCGAAAAACTGACTGAGGATCGTCTTACCTGAAATGTTCGGGAATGGACGGCGCAGCTGGCTCTTAGTCGAAAAACAGGACTCCAACCCCGAGGCCCACTGGAGGGCGATTATTGGTCCAAGTAAAGGTTTGAAATGCACACAGCCACCGGAGGCAATGAAGAGCGTATGAAACTACAAGTCCCAGCGTGCATGACAATGAACAATGAACTGATTGGAAAAGGAACACCGGAGGCCCATAAAGTGATTTAGCAATGCAAGGAACTGTGGGAACCCAAAACCTGATGTGCCTTTCAAGCTGCCTCTGAGGAAAGAGCGCAACCGCTCTGAAACGCATCAGGCAGATGGACAGAAAAGGTCAGAGTTGTAGTCCTGTTTCTAAAGAATAAAAGGATTTGTTAATCACCAGCTGGAGGAGTGCGCCTCTTAATGCATGGGCATTTTTTTGGGAAGATTTATACGCGGCAAGTCCAGCCGCGTGGGAGATCGTACCGCCCTTCCAAAAACTGACTGGCGATCGTCTTACCTGAAATGTTCGGGAATGGACAGCGAAGCTGGCTCTTAGTCAAGAAACAGTACTCCAACCCCGAGGCCCACTGGAGGGCGATTATTGGTACAAGTAAAGGTTTGAAATGCATACAGCCACCGGAGGCAATGAAGAGGGTATGAAACCACAAGTCCCAGCGTGCATGACAATGAACAATGAACTGATTGGAAAAGGCACACAGGAGGCCTATGAAGCGATTTAGCAATGCAAGGAACTGTGGGAACCCAAAACCTGATGTGCCTTTCAAGCTGCCTCTGAGGAAAGAGCGCAACCGCTCTGAAACGCGTCAGGCAGATGGACAGAAAAGGTCGGTGTTGTAGTCCTGTTTCTAAAGAATAAAAGGATTTGTTAATCACCAGCTGGAGGAGTGCGCCTCTTAATGCATGGGCATGTTTTTGGGAAGATTTATACGCGGCAAGTCAAGCCGCGCGGGAGATCGCATCGCCCTTCCAAAAACTGACTGGCGATCGTCATACCTGAAATGTTCGGGAATGGACAGCGAAGCTGGCTCTTAGTCAAGAAACAGTACTCCAACCCCGAGGCCCACTGGAGGGCGATTATTGGTACAAGTAAAGGTTTGAAATGCACACAGCCACCGGAGGCAATGAAGAGGGTATGAAACCACAAGTCCCAGCGTGCATGACAATGAACAATGAACTGATTGGAAAAGGCACACCAGAGGCCTATGAAGCGATTTAGCAACGCAAGGAACTGTGGGAACCCAAAACCTGATGTGCCTTTCAAGCTGCCTCTGAGGAAAGAGCGCAACCGCTCTGAAACGAGTCAGGCGGATGGACAGAAAAGGTCGAAGTTGTAGTCCTGCTTCTAAAGAATAAAAGGATTTGTTAATCACCAGCTGGAGAAGTGCGCCTCTTAATGCATGGGCATTTTTTTCTGAAGATTTATACGCGGCAAGTCCAGCCACGCTGGAGATTGCACCGCCCTTCCAAAAACTGACTGGGGATCGTCTTACCTGAAATGTTCGGGAATGGACGGCGCAGCTGGCCCTTAGTCGAGAAACAGGACTCCAACCCTGAGGCCCACTGGAGGGCGATTATTGGTCCAAGTAAAGGTTTGAAATGCACACAGCCACCGGAGGCAATGAAGAGGGTATGAAACCACAAGTCCCAGCGTGCATGACAATGAACAATGTACTGATTGGAAAAGGCACACCGGAGGCCTATGAAGTGATTTAGCAACGCAAGGAACTGTGGGAACCCAAAACCTGATGTGCCTTTCAAGCTGCCTCTGAGGAAAGAGCGCAACCGCTCTGAAACGGGTCAGGCAGATGGACAGAAAAGGTCGGAGTTGTAGTCCTGTTTCTAAAGAATAAAAGGATTTGTTAATCACCAGCTGGAGGAGTGCGCCTCTTAATGCATGGGCATTTTTTGGGAAGATTTATACGCGGCAATTCCAGCCGCGCGGGAGATCGCACCGCCCTTCCAAAAACTGACTGGGGATCGTCTTACCTGAAATGTTCAAGAATGGACGGCGCAGCTGGCTCTTAGTCGAATAACAGGACTCCAACCCCGAGGCCCACTGGAGGGTGATTATTGGTCCAAGTAAATGTTTGAAATGCACACAGCCACCGGAGGCAATGAAGAGGGTATGAAACCCAAAGTCCCAGCGTGCATGACAGTGAACAATGAACTGATTGGAAAAGGCACACCGGAGGACTATGAAGTGATTTAGCAACGCAAGGAACTGTGGGAACCCAAAACCTGATGTGCCTTTCAAGCTGCCTCTGAGGAAAGAGCGCAACTGATCTGAAACGCGTCAGGCAGATGGACAGAAAAGGTCAGAGTTGTAGTCCTGTTTCTAAAGAATAAAAGGATTTGTTAATCACCAGCTGGAGGAGTGCGCCTCTTAATGCATGGGCATTTTTTGGGGAAGATTTATACGCGGCAAGTCCAGCCGCGCGGGAGATCGCACCGCCCTTTGAAAAACTGACTGGGGATCGTCTTACCTGAAATGTTCGGGAATGGACGGCGCAGATGGCTCTTAGTCGAAAAACAGGACTCCAGCCCCGAGGCCCACTGGAGGGCGATTATTGGTCCAAGTAAAGGTTTGAAATGCACACAGCCACCGGAGGTAATGAAGAGGGTATGAAACCACAAGTCCCAGCGTGCATGACAATGAACAATGAACTGATTGGAAAAGGCACACCGGAGGCCTATGAAGCGATTTAGAAATGCAAGGAACTGTGGGAACCCAAAACCTGGTGTGCCTTTCAAGCTGCCTCTGAGGAAAGAGCGCAACCGCTCTGAAATGGGTCAGGCATATGGACAGAAAAGGTCGGAGTTGTAGTCCTGTTTCTAAAGAATAAAAGGATTTGTTAATCACCAGCTGGAGGTGTGCACCTCTTAATGCATGGGCATTTTTTTGGGAAGATTTATACGCGGCAAGTCCAGCCGCGCGGGAGATCGCACCGCCCTTTGAAAAACTGACTGGGGATCGTCTTACCTGAAATGTTTGGGAATGGACGGCGCAGATGGCTCTTAGTCGAAAAACAGGACTCCAGCCCCGAGGCCCACTGGAGGGCGATTATTGGTCCAAGTAAAGGTTTGAAATGCACACAGCCACCGGAGGTAATGAAGAGGGTATGAAACCACAAGTCCCAGCGTGCATGACAATGAACAATGAACTGATTGGAAAAGGCACACCGGAGGCCTATGAAGCGATTTAGAAACGCAAGGAACTGTGGGAACCCAAAACCTGGTGTGCCTTTCAAGCTGCCTCTGAGGAAAGAGCGCAACCGCTCTGAAACGGGTCAGGCAGATGGACAGAAAAGGTCGGAGTTGTAGTCCTGTTTCTAAAGAATAAAAGGATTTGTTAATCACCAGCTGGAGGTGTGCACCTCTTAATGCATGGGCATTTTTTTGGGAAGATTTATACGCGGCAAGTCCAGCTGCGTGGGAGATCGTACCGCCCTTCCAAAAACTGACTGGTGATCATCTTACCTGAAATGTTCGGGAATGGACAGCGAAGCTGGCTCTTAGTCAAGAAACAGTACTCCAACCCCGAGGCCCACTGGAGGGCGATTATTGGTACAAGTAAAGGTTTGAAATGCACACAGCCACCGGAGGCAATGAAGAGGGTATGAAACCACAAGTCCCAGCGTGCATGACAATGAACAATGAACTGATTGGAAAAGGCACACCAGAGGCCTATGAAGCGATTTAGCAACGCAAGGAACTGTGGGAACCCAAAACCTGATGTGCCTTTCAAGCTGCCTCTGAGGAAAGAGCGCAACCGCTCTGAAACGAGTCAGGCGGATGGACAGAAAAGGTCGAAGTTGTAGTCCTGCTTCTAAAGAATAAAAGGATTTGTTAATCACCAGCTGGAGAAGTGCGCCTCTTAATGCATGGGCATTTTTTTCTGAAGATTTATACGCGGCAAGTCCAGCCGCGCTGGAGATCGCACCGCCCTTCCAAAAACTGACTGGGGATCGTCTTACCTGAAATGTTCGGGAATGGACGGCGCAGCTGGCCCTTAGTCGAGAAACAGGACTCCAACCCTGAGGCCCACTGGAGGGTGATTATTGGTCCAAGTAAAGGTTTGAAATGCACACAGCCACCGGAGGCAATGAAGAGGATATGAAACCCAAAGTCCCAGCGTGCATGACAGTGAACAATGAACTGATTGGAAAAGGCACACCGGAGGACTATGAAGTGATTTAGCAACCCAAGGAACTGTGGGAACCCAAAACCTGATGTGCCTTTCAAGCTGCCTCTGAGGAAAGAGCGCAACTGATCTGAAACACGTCAGGCAGATGGACAGAAAAGGTCAGAGTTGTAGTCCTGTTTCTAAAGAATAAAAGGATTTGTTAATCACCAGCTGGAGGAGTGCGCCTCTTAATGCATGGGCTTTTTTTTGGGAAGATTTATACGCGGCAAGTCCAGCCGCGCGGGAGATCGCACTGCCCTTTGAAAAACTGACTGGGGATCGTCTTACCTGAAATGTTCGGGAATGGACGGCGCAGATGGCTCTTAGTCGAAAAACAGGACTCCTGCCCGAGGCCCACTGGAGGCGATTATTGGTCCAAGTAAAGGTTTGAAATGCACACAGCCACCGGAGGTAATGAAGAGGGTATGAAACCACAAGTCCCAGCGTGCATGAACAATGAACTGATTGGAAAAGGCTAACCGGAGGCCTATGAAGCGATTTAGAAATGCAAGGAACTGTGGGAACCCAAAACCTGGCGTGCCTTTCAAGCTGCCTCTGAGGAAAGAGCGCAACCGCTCTGAAACGGGTCAGGCAGATGGACAGAAAAGGTCGGAGTTGTAGTCCTGTTTCTAAAGAATAAAAGGATTTGTTAATCACCAGCTGGAGGTGTGCGCCTCTTAATGCATGGGCATTTTTTGGGGAAGATTTATACGCGGCAAGTCCAGCCGCGTGGGAGATCGTACCGCCCTTCCAAAAACTGACTGGCGATCGTCTTACCTGAAATGTTCGGGAATGGACAGCGAAGCTGGCTCTTAGTCAAGAAACAGGACTCCAACCCCGAGGCCCACTGGAGGGCGATTATTGGTACAAGTAAAGGTTTGAAATGCACACAGCCACCGGAGGCAATGAAGAGGGTATGAAACCACAAGTCCTAGCGTGCATGACAATGAACAATGAACTGATTGGAAAAGGCACACCGGAGGCCTATGAAGTGATTTAGCAACGCAAGGAACTGTGGGAACCCAAAACCTGATGTGCCTTTCAAGCTGCCTCTGAGAAAAGAGCGCAACCGCTCTGAAACGGGTCAGGCAGATGGACAGAAAAGGTCGGAGTTGTAGTCCTGTTTCTAAAGAATAAAAGGATTTGTTAATCACCAGCTGGAGGTGTGCGCCTCTTAATGCATGGGCATTTTTTTGGGAAGATTTATACGCAGCAAGTCCAGCCGCGTTGGAGATTGTTCCGCCCTTCCAAAAACTGACTGGTGATCGTCTTACCTGAAATGTTCGGGAATGGACGGTGCAGCTGGCCCTTAGTCGAGAAACAGGACGCCAACCCTGAGGCCCACTGGAGGGCGATTATTGGTCCAAGTAAAGGTTTGAAATGCACACAGCCACCGGAGGCAATGAAGAGGGTATGAAACCACAAGTCCCAGCGTGCATGACAATGAACAATGAACTGGTTGGAAAAGGCACACCGGAGGCCTATGAAGTGATTTAGCAATGCAAGGAACTGTGAGAACCCAAAACCTGATGTACCTTTCAAGCTGCCTCTGAGGAAAGAGCGCAACCGCTCTGAAACGCGTCAGGCAGATGGACAGAAAAGGTCGGAGTTGTAGTCCTGTTTCTAAAGAATAAAAGGATTTGTTAATCACCAGCTGGAGGTGTGCACCTCTTAATGCATGGGCATTTTTTTGGGAAGATTTATACGCGGCAAGTCCAGCTGCGTGGGAGATCGTACCGCCCTTCCAAAAACTGACTGGCGATCGTCTTACCTGAAATGTTCGGGAATGGACAGCGAAGCTGGCTCTTAGTCAAGAAACAGTACTCCAACCCCGAGGCCCACTGGAGGGCGATTATTGGTACAAGTAAAGGTTTGAAATGCATACAGCCACCGGAGGCAATGAAGAGGGTATGAAACCACAAGTCCCAGCGTGCATGACAATGAACAATGAACTGATTGGAAAAGGCACACCGGAGGCCTATGAAGCGATTTAGCAACGCAAGGAACTGTGGGAACCCTAAACCTGATGTGCCTTTCAAGCTGCCTCTGAGGAAAGAGCGCAACCGCTCTGAAACGCGTCATGCAGATGGACAGAAAAGGTCGGTGTTGTAGTCCTGTTTCTAAAGAATAAAAGGATTTGTTAATCACCAGCTGGAGGAGTGCGCCTCTGAATGCATGGGCATGTTTTTGGGAAGATTTATACGCGGCAAGTCAAGCCGCGCGGGAGATCGCATCGCCCTTCCAAAAACTGACTGGCGATCGTCATACCTGAAATGTTCGGGAATGGACAGCGAAGCTGGCTCTTAGTCAAGAAACAGTACTCCAACCCCGAGGCCCACTGGAGGGCGATTATTGGTACAAGTAAAGGTTTGAAATGCACACAGCCACCGGAGGCAATGAAGAGGGTATGAAACCACAAGTCCCAGCGTGCATGACAATGAACAATGAACTGATTGGAAAAGGCACACCGGAGGCCTATGAAGCGATTTAGCAACGCAAGGAACTGTGGGAACCCAAAACCTGATGTGCCTTTCAAGCTGCCTCTGAGGAAAGAGCGCAACCGCTCTGAAATGCGTCAGGCAGATGGACAGAAAAGGTCGAAGTTGTAGTCCTGTTTCTAAAGAATAAAAGGATTTGTTAATCACCAGCTGGAGAAGTGCGCCTCTTAATGCATGGGCATTTTTTCGGAAGATTTATACGCGGCAAGTCCAGCCGCGCTGGAGATCGCACCGCCCTTCCAAAAACTGACTGGGGATCGTCTTACCTGAAATGTTCTGGAATGGACGGCGCAGCTGGCTCTTAGTCAAGAAACAGTACTCCAACCCCGAGGCCCACTGGAGGGCGATTATCGGTCCAAGTAAAGGTTTGAAATGCACACAGACTCCGGAGGCAATGAAGAGGGTATGAAACCACAAGTCCCAGCATGCATGACAATAAACAATGAACTGATTGGAAAAGGCACAACGGAGGCCTATGAAGCTATTTAGCAACGCAAGGAACTGTGGGAACCCCAAACCTGATGTGCCTTGCAAGCTGCCTCTGAGGAAAGAGCGCAACCGCTCTGAAACGCATCAGGCAGATGGACAGAAAAGGTCAGAGTTGTAGTCCAGTTTCTAAAAAATAAAAGGATTTGTTAATCACCAGCTGGAGGAGTGCGCCTCTTAATGCATGGGCATTTTTGGTGGAAGATTTATACACGGCAAGTCCAACCATGCGGAGATCGCACCGCCCTCCCAAAAACTGACTGGGGATCGTCTTACCTGAAATGTTCGTTAATGGATGGCGCAGCTGGCTCTTAGTCGAGAAACAGGACTCCAACCCGAGGCCCACTGGAGGGCGATTATTGGTCCAAGTAAAGGTTTGAAATGCACATAGCAACCGGAGGCAATGAAGAGGGTATGAAACCACAAGTCCCAGCGTGCATGACAATGAACAATGAACTGATTGGAAAAGACACACCGAAGGCCTATGAAGTGATTTAGCAACGCAAGGAACTGTGGGAACCCAAAACCTGATGTGCCTTTGAAGCTGCCTCTGAGGAAAGAGCGCAACCGCTCTGAAATGCAGCAGGCAGATGGACAGAAAAGGTCGGAGTTGTAGTCCTGTTTCTAAAGAATAAAAGGATTTGTTAATCACCAGCTGGAGGAGTGCGCCTCTTAATGCATGGGCATTTTTTTGCAAGATTTATACGCGGCAAGTCCAACCGTGTGGGAGATCGCACCTCCCTCCCAAAAACTGACTGGGGATCATCTTACCTGAAATGTTCGGGAATGGACGGCGCAGCTGGCTCTTAGTCGAGAAACAGGACTCCAACCCCGAGGCCCACTGGAGGGCGATTATTGGTAGAAGTAAAGGTTTGAAATGCACACAGCCACCGGAGGCAATGAAGAGGGTATGAAACCACAAGTCCCAGCATGCATGACAATAAACAATGAACTGATTGGAAAATGCACACAGGAGGCCTATGAAGTGATTTAGCAGGGCAAGGAACTGTGGGAACCCCCATCCTGATGTGCCTTTCAAGCTGCCTCTGAGGAAAGAGCGCAACTGCTCTGAAACGCATCAGGCAGATGGACAGAAAAGGTCGGAGTTGTAGTCCTGTTTCTAAAAAATAAAAGGATTTGTTAATCACCAGCTGGAGGAGTGCTCCTCTTAATGCATGGGCATTTTTTGGGAAAGATTTATACGCGGCAAGTCCAGCCGCGCGGGTGATCGCACCGCCCTTCCAAAAACTGACTGGCGATCGTCTTACCTGAAATGTTCTGGAATGGACGGCGCAGCTGGCTCTTAGTCGAGAAACAGGACTCCAACCCCGAGGCCCACTGGAGGGCGATTATTGGTCCAAGTAAAGGTTTGAAATGCATACAGCCACCGGAGGCAATGAAGAGGGTATGAAACCACAAGTCCCAGCGTGCATGACAATGAACAATGAACTGATTGGAAAAGGCACACCGGAGGCCTATGAAGCGATTTAGCAACGCAAGGAACTGTGGGAACCCTAAACCTGATGTGCCTTTCAAGCTGCCTCTGAGGAAAGAGCGCAACCGCTCTGAAACGCGTCATGCAGATGGACAGAAAAGGTCGGTGTTGTAGTCCTGTTTCTAAAGAATAAAAGGATTTGTTAATCACCAGCTGGAGGAGTGCGCCTCTGAATGCATGGGCATGTTTTTGGGAAGATTTATACGCGGCAAGTCAAGCCGCGCGGGAGATCGCATCGCCCTTCCAAAAACTGACTGGCGATCGTCATACCTGAAATGTTCGGGAATGGACAGCGAAGCTGGCTCTTAGTCAAGAAACAGTACTCCAACCCCGAGGCCCACTGGAGGGCGATTATTGGTACAAGTAAAGGTTTGAAATGCACACAGCCACCGGAGGCAATGAAGAGGGTATGAAACCACAAGTCCCAGCGTGCATGACAATGAACAATGAACTGATTGGAAAAGGCACACCGGAGGCCTATGAAGCGATTTAGCAACGCAAGGAACTGTGGGAACCCAAAACCTGATGTGCCTTTCAAGCTGCCTTGAGGAAAGAGCGCAACCGCTCTGAAATGCGTCAGGCAGATGGACAGAAAAGGTCGAAGTTGTAGTCCTGTTTCTAAAGAATAAAAGGATTTGTTAATCACCAGCTGGAGAAGTGCGCCTCTTAATGCATGGGCATTTTTTTCGGAAGATTTATACGCGGCAAGTCCAGCCGCGCTGGAGATCGCACCGCCCTTCCAAAAACTGACTGGGGATCGTCTTACCTGAAATGTTCTGGAATGGACGGCGCAGCTGGCTCTTAGTCAAGAAACAGTACTCCAACCCCGAGGCCCACTGGAGGGCGATTATCGGTCCAAGTAAAGGTTTGAAATGCACACAGACTCCGGAGGCAATGAAGAGGGTATGAAACCACAAGTCCCAGCATGCATGACAATAAACAATGAACTGATTGGAAAAGGCACAACGGAGGCCTATGAAGCTATTTAGCAACGCAAGGAACTGTGGGAACCCCAAACCTGATGTGCCTTGCAAGCTGCCTCTGAGGAAAGAGCGCAACCGCTCTGAAACGCATCAGGCAGATGGACAGAAAAGGTCAGAGTTGTAGTCCAGTTTCTAAAAAATAAAAGGATTTGTTAATCACCAGCTGGAGGAGTGCGCCTCTTAATGCATGGGCATTTTTGGTGGAAGATTTATACACGGCAAGTCCAACCATGCGGGAGATCGCACCGCCCTCCCAAAAACTGACTGGGGATCGTCTTACCTGAAATGTTCGTTAATGGATGGCGCAGCTGGCTCTTAGTCGAGAAACAGGACTCCAACCCGAGGCCCACTGGAGGGCGATTATTGGTCCAAGTAAAGGTTTGAAATGCACATAGCAACCGGAGGCAATGAAGAGGGTATGAAACCACAAGTCCCAGCGTGCATGACAATGAACAATGAACTGATTGGAAAAGACACACCGAAGGCCTATGAAGTGATTTAGCAATGCAAGGAACTGTGGGAACCCAAAACCTGATGTGCCTTTGAAGCTGCCTCTGAGGAAAGAGCGCAACCGCTCTGAAATGCAGCAGGCAGATGGACAGAAAAGGTCGGAGTTGTAGTCCTGTTTCTAAAGAATAAAAGGATTTGTTAATCACCAGCTGGAGGAGTGCGCCTCTTAATGCATGGGCATTTTTTGCAAGATTTATACGCGGCAAGTCCAACCGTGTGGGAGATCGCACCTCCCTCCCAAAAACTGACTGGGGATCATCTTACCTGAAATGTTCGGGAATGGACGGCGCAGCTGGCTCTTAGTCGAGAAACAGGACTCCAACCCCGAGGCCCACTGGAGGGCGATTATTGGTAGAAGTAAAGGTTTGAAATGCACACAGCCACCGGAGGCAATGAAGAGGGTATGAAACCACAAGTCCCAGCATGCATGACAATAAACAATGAACTGATTGGAAAATGCACACAGGAGGCCTATGAAGTGATTTAGCAGGGCAAGGAACTGTGGGAACCCCCATCCTGATGTGCCTTTCAAGCTGCCTCTGAGGAAAGAGCGCAACTGCTCTGAAACGCATCAGGCAGATGGACAGAAAAGGTCGGAGTTGTAGTCCTGTTTCTAAAAAATAAAAGGATTTGTTAATCACCAGCTGGAGGAGTGCTCCTCTTAATGCATGGGCATTTTTTGGGGAAGATTTATACGCGGCAAGTCCAGCCGCGCGGGTGATCGCACCGCCCTTCCAAAAACTGACTGGCGATCGTCTTACCTGAAATGTTCTGGAATGGACGGCGCAGCTGGCTCTTAGTCGAGAAACAGGACTCCAACCCCGAGGCCCACTGGAGGGCGATTATTGGTCCAAGTAAAGGTTTGAAATGCACACAGCCTCCGGAGGCAATGAAGAGGGTATGAAACCACAAGTCCCAGCGTGCATGACAATGAACAATGAACTGATTGGAAAAGGCACACGGGAGGCCTATGAAGTGATTTAGCAGCGCAAGGAACTGTGGGAACCCAAAACCTGATGTGCCTTTCAAGCTGCCTCTGAGGAAAGAGCGCAACCGCTCTGAAACGCGTCAGGCAGATGGACAGAAAAGGTCGGAGTTGTAGTCCTGTTTCTAAAGAATAAAAGGATTTGTTAATCACCAGCTGGAAGAGTGCGCCTCTTAATGCATGGGCATTTTTTTGGGAAGATTTATACGCGGCAAGTCCAGCCACGCGGGAGATCGCACCTCCCTTCCAAAAACTGACTGGCGATCGTCTTACCTGAAATGTTCTGGAATGGACGGCGCAGCTGGCTCTTAGTCGAGAAACAGGACTCCAACCCGAGGCCCACTGGAGGGCGATTATTGGTCCAAGTAAAGGTTTGAAATGCACACAGCCACCAGAGACAATGAAGAGGGTATGAACCCACAAGTCCCAGCGTGCATGACAATGAACAATGAACTGATTGGAAAAGGCACACCGGAGGCCTATGAAGTGATTTAGCAATGCAAGGAACTGTGGGAACCCAAAACCTGATGTGCCTTTCAAGCTGCCTCTGAGGAAAGAGCGCAACCGCTCTGAAACGAGTCAGGCAGATGGACAGAAAAGGTCGGAGTTGTAGTCCTGTTTCTAAAGAATAAAAGGATTTGTTAATCACCAGCTGGAAGAGTGCGCCTCTTAATGCATGGGCATTTTTTTGGGAAGATTTATACGCGGCAAGTCCAGCCGCGCGGGAGATCGCACCGCCCTTCCAAAAACTGACTGGCGATCGTCTTACCTGAAATGTTCATGAATGGACGGCGCAGCTGGCTCTTAGTCGAGAAACAGGACTCCAACCCGAGGCCCATTGGAGGGCGATTATTGGTCCAAGTAAAGGTTTGAAATGCACATAGCCACCAGAGGCAATAAAGAGGGTATGAAACCACAAGTCCCAGCGTGCATGACAATGAACAATGAACTGATTGGAAAAGTCACACCGGAGGCCTATGAAGTGATTTAGCAATGAAGGAACTGTGGGAACCCAAACCTGATGTGCCTTGCAAGCTGCCTCTGAGGAAAGAGCGCAACCGCTCTGAAACGCATCAGGCAGATGGACAGAAAAGGTCAGAGTTGTAGTCCAGTTTCTAAAAAATAAAAGGATTTGTTAATCACCAGCTGGAGGAGTGTGCCTCTTAATGCATGGGCATTTTTTTGGAAGATTTATACGCGGCAAGTCCAACCGTGTGGGAGATCGCACCTCCCTCCCAAAAACTGACTGGGGATCGTCTTGCCTGAAATGATCGGGAATGTACGGCGCAGCTGGCTCGTAGTCGAGAAACAGGACTCCAACCCTGAGGCCCACTGGAGGGCGATTATTGGTCCAAGTAAAGGTTTGAAATGCACACAGCCACCGGAGGCAATGAAGAGGGTATGAAACCACAAGTCCCAGCATGCATGACAATGAACAATGAACTAATTGGAAAAGGCACACCGGAGGCCTATGAAGTGATTTAGCAATGCAAGGAACTATGTGAACCCAAAACCTGATGTGCCTTTCAAGCTGCCTCTGAGGAAAGAGCGCAACCGCTCTGAAACGCGTCAGGCATATGGACAGAAAAGGTCAAAGTTGTAGTCCTATTTCTAAAGAATAAAAGGATTTGTTAATCACCAGCTGGAGGAGTGTGCCTCTTAATGCATGGGCATTTTTGGGGGAAGATTTATACATGGCAAGTCCAGCCGCGCGGGAGATCGCACCGCCCTTCCAAAAACTGACTGGGGATCGTCTTACCTGAAATGTTTGGGAATGGACGGCACAGCTGGCTCTTAGTCGAGAAACAGGACTTCAACCCCGAGGCACACTGGAGGGCAATTATTGGTCCAAGTAAAGGTTTGAAATGCACACCGACACCGGAGGCAATGAAGAGGGTATGAAACCACAAATCCCAGCATGCATGACAATGAACAATGAACTGATTGGAAAAGGCACACCGGAGGCCTATGAAGTGATTTAGCAATGCAAGGAACTGTGGAAACCCCAAACCTGATGTGCCTTTCAAGCTGCCTCTGAGGAAAGAGCGCAACCGCTCTGAAACGCATCAGGCAGATGGACAGAAAAGGTCGGAGTTGTAGTCCTGTTTCTAAAAAATAAAAGGATTTGTTAATCACCAGCTGGAGGAGTGCGCCTCTTAATGCATGGGCATTTTTTGGGGAAGATTTATACGCGGCAAGTCCAACCGCGCGGTAGATCGCCCCGCCCTCCCAAAAACTGACTGGGGCTCGTCTTACCTGAAATGTTCGGGAATGGACTGCGCAGCTGGCTCTTAGTTGAGAAACAGGACTCCAACCCCGAGGCCCACTGGAGGGCGATTATTGGTCCAAGTAAAGGTTTGAAATGCACACAGCCACCGGAGGCAATGAAGAGGGTATGAAACCACAAGTCCCAGCGTGCATGACAATGAACAATGAACTGATTGGAAAAGGCACACAGGAGGCCTATGAAGTGATTTAGCAATGCAAGGAACTGTGGGAACCCAAAACCTGATGTGCATTTCAAGCTGCCTCTGAGGAAAGAGCGCAACCGCTCTGAAATGCGTCAGGCAGATGGACAGAAAAGGTCGGAGTTGTAGTCCTCTTTCTAAAGAATAAAATGGTTTGTTAATCACCAGCTGGAGCAGTGCGCCTCTTAATGCATGGGCATTTTTTGGGGAAGATTTATACGCGGCAAGTCCAACCGCATGGGAGATCGCCCCGCCCTCCCATAAACTGACTGGGGATCTTCTTACCTGAAATGTTCGGGAATGGACGGCGCAGCTGGCTCTTAGTCGAGAAACAGGACTCCAACCCCGAGGCCCACTGGAGGGCGATTATTGGGCCAAGTAAAGGTTTGAAATGCACACAGCCACTGGAGGCAATGAAGAGGGTATGAAACCACAAGTCCCAGCATGCATGACAATGAACAATGAACTGATTGGAAAAGGCACACCGGAGGCCTATGAAGTGATTTAGCAATGCAAGGAACTATGGGAACCCAAAACCTGATGTGCCTTTCAAGCTGCCTCTGAGGAAAGAGCGCAACCGCTCTGAAACGCGTCAGGCATATGGACAGAAAAGGTCAAAGTTGTAGTCCTATTTCTAAAGAATAAAAGGATTTGTTAATCACCAGCTGGAGTAGTGCGCCTCTTAATGCATGGGCATTTTTTTGGGAAGATTTATACATGGCAAGTCCAGCCGCGCGGGAGATCGAACCGCCCTTCCAAAAACTGACTGGGGATCGTCTTACCTGAAATGTTCGGGAATGGACAGCACAGCTGGCTCTTAGTCGAGAAACAGGACTCCAACCCAGAGGCACACTGGAGGGCAATTATTGGTCCAAGTAAAGGTTTGAAATGCACACAGACACCGGAGGCAATGAAGAGGGTATGAAACCACAAGTCCCAGCATGCATGACAATGAACAATGAACTGATTGGAAAAGGCACACCGGAGGCCTATGAAGTGATTTAGCAATGCAAGGAACTGTGGAAACCCCAAACCTGATGTGCCTTTCAAGCTGCCTCTGAGGAAAGAGCGCAACCGCTCTGAAACACATCAGGCAGATGGACAGAAAAGGTCGGAGTTGTAGTCCTGTTTCTAAAAAATAAAAGGATTTGTTAATCACCAGCTGGAGGAGTGCGCCTCTTAATGCATGGGCATTTTTTGGGGAAGATTTATACGCGGCAAGTCCAACCGTGCAGTAGATCGCCCCGCCCTCCGAAAAACTGACTGTGGATCGTCTTACCTGAAATGTTCGGGAATGGACTGCGCAGCTGGCTTTTAGTCGAGAAACAGGACTCCAACCCCGAGGCCCACTGGAGGCGATTATTGGTCCAAGTAAAGGTTTGAAATGCACACAGCCGCCGGAGGCAATGAAGAGGGTATGAAACCACAAGTCCCAGCGTGCATGACAATGAACTGATTGGAAAAGGCACACAGGAGGCCTATGAAGTGATTTAGCAACGCAAGGAACTGTGGGAACCCAAAACCTGATGTGCCTTTCAAGCTGCCTCTGAGGAAAGAGCGCAACCGCTCTGAAATGCGTCAGGCAGATGGACAGAAAAGGTCGGAGTTGTAGTCCTCTTTCTAAAGAATAAAAGGGTTTGTTAATCACCAGCTGGAGGAGTGCGCCTCTTAATGCATGGGCATTTTTTTGGGAAGGTTTATACGCGGCAAGTCCAACCGCATGGGAGATCGCACCGCCCTCCCAAAAACTGACTGGGGATCGTCTTACCTGAAATGTTCGGGAATGGACGGCGCAGCTGGCTCTTAGTCGAGAAACAGGACTCCAACCCGAGGCCCACTGTAGGGCGATTATTGGTCCAAGTAAAGGTTTGAAATGCACACAGCCACTGGAGGCAATGAAGAGGGTATGAAACCACAAGTCCCAGCGTGCATGACAATGAACAATGAACTGATTGGAAAAGGCACACCGGAGGCCTATGAAGTGATTTAGCAATGCAAGGAACTGTGGGAACCCAAAATCTGATGTGCCTTTCAAGCTGCCTCTGAGGAAAGAGCGCAACCGCTCTGTAACGCGTCAGGCAGATGGACAGAAAAGGTCGGAGTTGTAGTCCTGTTTCTAAAGAATAAAAGGATTTGTTAATCACCAGCTGGAGGAGTGTGCCTCTTAATGCATGGGCATTTTTTGGGAAGATTTATACGCGGCAAGTCCAATTGCATGGGAGATCGCACCGCCCTCCCATAAACTGACTGGGGATCTTCTTACCTGAAATGTTCGGGAATGGACGGCGCAGCTGGCTCTTAGTCGAGAAACAGGACTCCAACCCGAGGCCCACTGTAGGGCGATTATTGGTCCAAGTAAAGGTTTGAAATGCACACAGCCACCGGAGGCAATGAAGAGGGTATGAAACCACAAGTCCCAGCGTGCATGACAATGAACAATGAACGGATTGGAAAAGGCACACTGGAGGCCTATGAAATGATTTAGCAATGCAAGGAACTGTGGTAACCCAAAACCTGATGTGCCTTTCAAGCTGCCTCTGAGGAAAGAGCGCAACCGCTCTGTAACGCGTCAGGCAGATGGACAGAAAAGGTCGGAGTTGTAGTCCTGTTTCTAAAGAATAAAAGGATTTGTTAATCACCAGCTGGAGGAGTGCGCCTCTTAATGCATGGGCATTTTTTTGGGAAGATTTATACGCGGCAAGTCCAGCCGCGCGGGAGATTGCACCGCCCTTCCAAAAACTGACTGGCAATAGTCTTACCTGAAATGTTCGGGAATGGACGGCACAGCTGGCTCTTAGTCGAGAAACAGGACTCCAACCCCGAGGCCCACTGGAGGCGATTATTGGTCCAAGTAAAAGGTTTGAAATGCACACAGACACCGGAGGCAATGACGAGGGTATGAAACCACAAGTCCCAGCGTGCATGACTATGAACAATGAACTGATTGGAAAAGGCACACCGGAGGCCTATGAAGTGATTTAGCAATGCAAGAAACTGTGGGAACCCAAAACCTGATGTGCCTTTCAAGCTGCCTCTGAGGAAAGAGCGCAACCGCTCTGAAACGCGTCAGGCAGATGGACAGAAAAGGTAGGAGTTGTAGTCCTGCTTCTATAGAATAAAAGGATTTGTTAATCACCAGCTGGAGCAGTGCGCCTCTTAATGCATGGGCATTTTTTTGGGAAGATTTATACGCGGCAAGTCCAGCCACGCTGGAGATCGCACCGTCCTTCCAAAAACTGACTGGGGATCATCTTACCTGAAATGTTCGGGAATGGACGGCGCAGCTGGCTCTTAGTCGAGAAACAGGACTTCAACCCCGAGGCCCACTGGAGGGCGAATAATGGTCCAAGTAAAGGTTTGAAATGCACACAGCCACCGGAGGCAATGAAGAGGGTATGAAACCACAAGTCCCAGCGTGCATGACAATGAACAATGAACTGATTGGAAAAGGCACACCGGAGGCCTATGAAGTGATTTAGCAACGCAAGGAACTGTGGGAACCCAAAACCTGATGTGCCTTTCAAGCTGCCTCTGAGGAAAGAGCGCAACCACTCTGAAAAGCATCAGGTAGATGGACAGAGAAGGTCGGAGTTGTAGTCCTGTTTCTAAAGAATAAAAGGATTTGTTAATCACCAGCTGGAGGAGTGCGCCGCTTAATGAATGGGCATTTTTTTGCGAAGATTTATACGCGGCAAGTCCAGCCGCGCTGGAGATCGCACCGCCCTTCCAAAAACTGACTGGGGATCGTCTTACCTGAAATGTTCAAGAATGGACGGCGCAGCTGACTCTTAGTCGAGAAACAGGACTCCAACCCCGAGGCCCACTGGAGGGCGATTATTGGTCCAAGTAAAGGTTTGAAATGCACACAGCCACCGGAGGCAATGAAGAGGGTATGAAACCACAAGTCCCAGCGTGCATGACAATGAACAATGAACTGATTGGAAAAGGCACACCGGAGGCCTATGAAGTGATTTAGCAATGCAAGGAACTGTGGGAACCCAAAACCTGATGTGCCTTTCAAGCTGCCTCTGAGGAAAGAGCGCAACCGCTCTGAAACGGGTCAGGCAGATGGACAGAAAAGGTCGGAGTTGTAGTCCTGTTTCTAAAGAATAAAAGGATTTGTTAATCACCAGCTGGAGGAGTGCGCCTCTTAATGCATGGGCATTTTTTTGGGAAGATTTATACGCGGCAAGTCCAGCCGCGCGGGAGATCGCACTGCCCTTTGAAAAACTGACTGGGGATCGTCTTACCTGAAATGTTCGGGAATGGACGGCGCAGATGGCTCTTAGTCGAAAAACAGGACTCCTGCCCGAGGCCCACTGGAGGGCGATTATTAGTCCAAGTAAAGGTTTGAAATGCACACAGCCACCGGAGGTAATGAAGAGGGTATGAAACCACAAGTCCCAGCATGCATGAACAATGAACTTATTGGAAAAGGCACACCGGAGGCCTATGAAGTGATTTAGCAATGCAAGGAACTGTGGGAATCCAAAACCTGATGTGCCTTTCAAGCTGCCTCTGAGGAAAGAGCGCAACTGATCTGAAACTCGTCAGGCAGATGGACAGAAAAGGTCAGAGTTGTAGTCCTGTTTCTAAAGAATAAAAGGATTTGTTAATCACCAGCTGGAGGAGTGCGCCTCTTAATGCATGGGCATTTTTTTGGGAAGATTTATACGCGGCAAGTCCAGCCGCGCGGGAGGTCGCACCGCCCTTCGAAAAACTGACTGAGGATCGGCTTACCTGAAATGTTCGGGAATGGACGGCGCAGCTGGCTCTTAGTCGAAAAACAGGACTTCAACCCCGAGGCCCACTGGAGGGCGATTATTGGTCCAAGTAAAGGTTTGAAATGCACACAGCCACCGGAGGCAATGAAGAGGGTATGAAACCACAAGTCCCAGCGTGCATGACAATGAACAATGAACTGATTGGAAAAGGCACACCAGAGGTCTATGAAGTGATTTAGCAACGCAAGGAACTGTGGGAACCCAAAACCTGATGTGCCTTTCAAGCTGCCTCTGAGGAAAGAGCGCAACCGCTCTGAAACGCGTCAGGCAGATGGACAGAAAAGGTCGGAGTTGTAGTCCTGTTTCTAAAGAATAAAAGGGTTTGTTAATCACCAGCTGGAGGAGTGCGCCTCTTAATGCATGGGCATTTTTGTGGGAAGATTTATACGCGGCAAGTCCAACCGCATGGGAGATCGCACCGCCCTCCCATAAACTGACTGGGGATCGTCTTACCTGAAAGGTTCGGGAATGGACGGCACAGCTGGCTCTTAGTCGAGAAACAGGACTCCAACCCCGAGGCCCACTGGAGGCGATTATTTGTCCAAGTAAAAGGTTTGAAATGCACACAGCCAGCGGAGGCAATGAAGAGGGTATGAAACCACAAGTCCCAGCGTGCATGACAATGAACAATGAACTGATTGGAAAAGGCACACCGGAGGCCTATGAAGTGATTTAGCAACGCAAGGAACTGTGGGAACCCAAAACCTGATGTGCCTTTCAAGTTGCCTCTGAGGAAAGAGCGCAACCGCTCTGAAACGCGTCAGGCAGATGGACAGAAAAGGTCGGAGTTGTAGTCCTGCTTCTACAGAATAAAAGGATTTGTTAATCACCAGCTGGAGCAGTGCGCCTCTTAATGCATGGGCATTTTTTTGGGAAGATTTATACGCGGCAAGTCCAGCCGCGCCGGAGATCGCACCGTCCTTCCAAAAACTGACTGGGGATCGTCTTACCTGAAATGTTCGGGAATGGACTGCGCAGCTGGCTCTTAGTCGAGAAACAGGACTCCAAGCCCGAGGCCCACTGGAGGGCGATTAATGGTCCAAGTAAAGGTTTGAAATGCACACAGCCACCGGAGGCAATGAAGAGGGTATGAAACCACAAGTCCCAGCGTGCATGACAATGAACAATGAACTGATTGGAAAAGGCACACCGGAGGCCTATGAAGTGATTTAGCAATGCAAGGAACTGTGGGAACCCAAAACCTGATGTGCCTTTCAAGCTGCCTCTGAGGAAAGAGCGCAACCACTCTGAAAAGCATCAGGCAGATGGACAGAGAAGGTCGGAGTTGTAGTCCTGTTTCTAAAGAATAAAAGGATTTGTTGATCACCAGCTGGAGGAGTGCGCCTCTTAATGCATGGGCATTTTTTTGGGAAGATTTATACGCGGCAAGTCCAACCGCGCGGGAGATCGCACCGCCCTTCCAAAAACTGACTGGGGATCGTCTTACCTGAAATGTTCGGGAATGGATGGCGCAGCTGGCTCTTAGTCGAAAAACAGGACTCCAACCCCGAGGCCCATTGGAGGGCGATTATTGGTCCAAGTAAAGGTTTGAAATGCACACAGCCACCGGAGGCAATGAAGAGGGTATGAAACCCAAAGTCCCAGCGTGCATGACAATGAACTGATTGGAAAAGGCACACCGGAGGACTATGAAGTGATTTAGCAACGCAAGGAACTGTGGGAACCCAAAACCTGATTGTGAGAAGTTGACCTGGTATATGCTGTCCACTAATTATAGTGGGCACCTTGCACCAGTCCAAACAACCCCTTATTGGAGATAGGTTAAAGACAACCTTATTGAAAGCTATCCTAGTGGTAGCTATGGAGAGCAGCCTTCAGGCTAAGTCTTGAAGGAATGTAAAGCAGCTTGTTTTACCAGTCTATAATCTCTTGAGTGACCAAATGAAAGAGCACCACACCAGGTATATATTCAAAATATATGTATTTATTGCTAAACACACCCCTCTAGTCTCTTTATGAGGCTAGAGTTCGAAATACATAAGTTATAAGTTATTAAATCACAGTAATAGCACAAATACACGTTTGGGCCCTAGGGGCGTACCAAACCATATACCAATAAAGTGGTATGCGAACCACGACTGAACTAGACACTAGGCCTAGAGCCTCTAGAAGTGCTTGGACCACAAGGAACCACCCAAGGTAGTGACACAGGGGACCCACGGGAGACGCGTGCAGTGTAAATACACAACCGCGATACGCCGTTAACTTCTATGGAGAAAGTCGGGATCGGGAAAATAGAGAAAAGGGACACTTAAAAGAGGACTAGGACAAAACCCTTTGAGATCTAGGACTTTGAAGAGTCTCTACCCACGGGAGCACCGGAGTACTCGTGTTACCTCACCCAGGGAAGCCGGGTGCATAGGTGCCTTTCGGGGTCGGGTTTCGTCGTCGATTCGAATGGCGATCTGCTGCAAAGTGCTGCTGGCGGCCAAGAGAAAAGTGTCCGGGTGGATCCAAGAGTGGATCGGAGTTCTGAAGAACCTGAAAGCAGAGGGGACAGAGTCTGGGTCACTAGCCAGTGACCAGGAAGGCGATGGACAGATGCCCACCGATGTTGAGTGCTTCAGGTGCGTTGACGGTCATCTTGACTCTTCAGCCACGAGGTCCAGGAGGTGTTGTCGGCAACCAGGAGCAGGATTCGGGCTGGTACACGATGTCTGTCGAGTGCTGAGGTGTCGGCGACCGGATTGGACCCAACAAGCCTTGGCAACGGCAAGTCTCGGTGAAGATGTAGATCGTCGATGGTGCAGACCAGCAAGGTCTGTGGAACTCACCCAGCGAGGGTAAGTGAGGGCAGGCCTGGAGCAACCAGGATGCCAAGTAGGAAAAAGATTGGCCTTCGTTAGGGGCTACTAGCCAACGGGCTAGCGACCGCGAAGGAGCCTTGTGACGCCGCACGTGGAGCTGGCTTGCAGGACACTCGTGGAGTGGGGGCCAGTGATCTTCGGTGCAGGTGGTGCTGGAGGCTAGGGCTACTCGGAGCCCAAAGCACGACTTCTTGGGAGACCCAGAAGATGATGCACTTGCAAATGTGCTTGGTGTCCAGGGGTCACGGTCTCAAGTCACCCACGATAGCCACGGGCCTCAGCTTTGCTGGAGACTCAGGGTAGCCTCGTTGAAGTCTGAAAATCCACCTCTGGTGATGCGATGACTTTGGCGTCCGACGGGAGCTTCAGAAATGCGAACCGGACAGATGCTTCTTTGGTGCCTGCCAAGCAGGGGAGTCACTCCTTGACCCCAAGGGAGATTCTTCAGTCCTCTAATCTTGTCGTAGAGCGTCGAAGGTCCAGGATTCAGTTTCAGAGTTTCGTCCAGGTATAATCTAAAGTCCTAAGGACTGGGTTCCTACCTTTATTCTAAAAATAGGGGTTGGACTACTCTGTGGCCCCACCTATGGGTGGGTCAGGGCAGAGGGGTGGCTACACCCCTTTCCCTTTGTCCAGTTCGCGCCAAAGCAGGGGCTGCAAGCCCCTGATCCGGTTTGAACTGGGGTATGCACTAGGGACACCAAATGTGCCCCCAGTGCAGGACTTCAAAGCACCCGAAAGTGCTCCCGCCCAGCCCCAATACACATTATCCTGTCTGGGGAGGTGGTCACACCTCCCTGGGACAGGAAACCTATTGTCCAGGCCTCCCCTGCCGGAGTTTCGTCCAGCAGCAGGAGGCCAGACTCGTGTCTGTGGCAGCAGCATCCATTTTGTGATGCCAGGGCTCTGGAAAGAAGTTACCGGACTCGTCAGAGTTAACATGTCTTTCCCTCTAGAAGGGTGGAATGCTACCCCCGCCGCCAGGATTGGCGGGGGGTAGTATTCCAAGATGTTTGACACCAAACACGACATGTTTAGGTGCAGCCATTCCAAAGTTAGCATTTTACCGCGAGGATATAATGCGCTTAAGAGTATATGGTCAGGCTGCACTACAAACAGCATCAGAGATGGTCTCCGAACGCTGCAGAGGGGCCCTGCTCATGCAGGGGCACCCTCTCACATAGGAACCATGCACTCTGCCTTTAGGATTGATAAGGCCTGCCTTAGGAGTGACTTATAGGTTTATATGTGTGTATGTATTTCGTGATATAGGTAACCTATATCACAGTAAGGAGTGCATGCACCACCTTACCCAGGCTGCAGTAGCAGACCTGTGGTGTCAGTTTGGATGGCCTTCCAGGGGTGGCATAATACATGCTGCAGCCCCTGGCAGGCCTCTGAGGTACCTATGCCCTTGGTACATAGTATACCATATACTAGGGACTTATAAGGGCACTCCAGATCCCAATCAGTGATGTGCCTAAGGCACATGGAAACCATTTTAGAGAGGAAGCAGCTAGGCTGGGGTTCTGATTAGCAGGGCCCCAGCCAGACTAATGTCGAAAAACAGTGAAGCATCAGCAAAAAGTGGGGGTACCCATGTGAAGCAGATCCTACTCTCCTACACAACCCCCCCAAACGTAGGGACATTAAACTAACCTTGCCCAGTTAAGTCTTCATGTTCTAAGTGGAAATACCTAGAGAGTCCATCTGCATTCGCATGGTTACTCCCAGGCCTATGTTCCACTGTAAAGTCCATCCCCTGTAGGGAAATGGACCACCTAAGCAGTTTGGGGTTTTCACCCTTCATTTGTTTTAGCCATAAGAGGGGCTTATGGTCTGTCTGAACCAGGAAGTGTGTACCAAACAAGTATGGCCTCAACTTCTTCAGAGCCCAGACCACAGCAAAGGCCTCCCTCTCTATGGCTGACCAACGTTTCTCTCTAGGGGTCAGCCTTCTGCTAATAAAAGCTACTGGCTGATCCTGACCTTCTTCATTCAATTGTGACAGTACAGCCCCTACCCCCAATTCAGATGCATCAGTTTGAACAATGAACTTCTTGGAGTAATCAGGACTCTGCAGAATTGGAGCAGTGCACATGGCCTGCTTGAGGTCATCAAATGCCTTTTGACAGCTAACTGTCCACTGAACCTTTTTGGGCATTTTCTTAGAAGTTAAGTCATTCAGGGGTGTCACTATTGATCCATACCCCTTGACAAATCTCCTATAGTACCCAGTCAGGCCTAAGAAGGCTCTCACCTGAGTCTGGGTAGTGGGAGCAGTCCAGTCCATGATGGTCTGGATCTTGCTCTGCAAAGGTTGAACCTGGCCTCCACCCACAAGGTGGCCCAGGTACACAACCTGACTCTGCCCTATCTGGCACTTAGTGGCCTTGATAGTCAGGCCTGCCTTTTGCAGGGCCTGTAAAACATTCCTGAGGTGGACCAGGTGATCCTCCCAGGTGGAGCTAAAGACAGCAATATCATCTAGATATGCTGCACTATAGGCTTCCAGTCCTGTGAGAACTGTATTCACCAGCCTCTGGAAAGTGGCAGGTGCATTCTTCAGACCAAAGGGCATTACCACAAATTGATAATGCCCACTAGGGGTTGAGAATGCTGTTTTGGGCTTTGCAGTATCAGCTAGTCTGATCTGCCAGTAGCCAGCTGTTAGGTCAAATGTGCTGAGATATTTGGCAGAGGCCAAAGTATCTATGAGCTCATCTGCCCTGGGTATTGGATGGGCATCAGTCCTAGTGACTGCATTGAGACCCCTGTAGTCTACACAGAACCTCATCTCTCTCTTTCCACCACTGGTGTGAGGTTTCGGTACAAGGACTACTGGACTAGCCCAAGGGCTATCTGAGGGTTCAATAACTCCCAATTCCAACATTTTCTGGACTTCAGTCCTGATACAGTCCCTGACATGGTCAGGTTGCCTATAAATCTTGTTTTTAATAGGCAGACTGTCCCCAGTGTCCACTTCATGAGTGCACCAGGTGGTCTGACTGGGTGTCAGTGAAAACATATGTCTAAACTGATTGAGGACTTGCCTGCAATCAGTTTGTTGCTGGGTAGTGAGGCTGCCTGCCAAGGCTGCACCATCAACTGACCCATCGTCAGGGTTCTGTGAGAGCAGGTCAGGGAGTGGGTCACTCTCTTCCTCCTGCCCTTCATCAGTAGCCATGAGCAAGCCCATGTCTGCCCTGTCCACATATGGTTTTAACCTGTTGACATGGAGAACCCTGTGGGGACTCCTGGGTGTTCCTAGGTCCACTAAATAAGTGACCTCACCCTTCTGCTCAACAATAGTGTGGGGTCCACTCCATTTATCTTGGAGAGCTGCTGGGGCCACTGGCTCCAACACCCACACCTTCTGTCCTGGCTGGTAAACAGTCAGAACAGCCTTTTGGTCATGCCAGGCCTTCTGAAGTTCCTGGCTAGCCTCAAGGTTTTTGGTTGCCTTTTTCATGTACTCAGCCATCCTGGAGCGGAGACCAAGTACATAGTCCACTATATCTTGCTTTGGGGGCTTGAGAGGTAACTCCCATCCTTCCTTCACCAAGCACAGTGGACCCCTCACAGGGTGGCCAAACAGAAGTTCAAAAGGGCTGTAACCAACCCCCTTCTGAGGCACCTCCCTATATGCGAATAAAAGGCAGGGCAAGAGTATGTCCCATCTACGCCTAAGCTTTTCTGGGAGCCCTTTAATCATGCCCTTCAAGGTTTTGTTGAATCTCTCAACTAAACCATTGCATTGTGGGTGATAGGGTGTGGTGAACTTATAAGTCACTCCACACTCCTTCCACATTGCTTTTAAGTACCCAGACATGAAGTTAGCACCCCTGTCTGAGACTACCTCCTTAGGAAAGCCCACTCTTGAGAAGATTCCCAGGAGGGCCCTTGCCACCACAGGTGCTGTAGTGGTCCTGAGGGGAATAGCTTCTGGGTACCTGGTGGCATGATCCACTACCACCAGGATAAACCTGTGCCCAGAGGCTGTTTGGGGATCCATGGGACCAACAATGTCAATCCCTACCCTTTCAAAGGGCACCCCCACCACAGGTAGTGGTATCAGGGGGCCTTTGTAGTGCCACCTGCTTTGCCACTGGCTTGGCAGGTTACACAGGAGCGACAAAACTCCTTACTGTCTTCAGACATGTGGGGCCAGTGAAAGTGAGGGACAATTCTGTCCCAAGTCTTGTTCTGGCCCAGGTGACCTGCTAAGGGAATATCATGGGCTAGGGTCAATAGGAAGCCCCTGAACTTCAAAGGTATTACCAACCTCCTGGTAGCACCAGGCTTGGGGTCTCTACTCTCTGAGTACAGGAGTCCATCATCCCAATACACTGTATGGGGACCACTAGCTTTCCCAGCAGCCTCAGCAGCAGCTTGCTGTCTGAGGGGTTCAAGGGAGGGGCAGCTCTGCTGCTCCTGGCTCAGATCTGCCCTAGAAGGTCCCCCTGTCCCCAAGAACTCAACCTGGTCAGGTTCAAGTTCCTCTGGGACAGTTCCTTCTTCAGGGCTGAGATCATCCCCCTCAAGGGACTGATCTTCCTCCTGAGCCAAGGGGAAGGCACTGCCTTAACCCTACTACTCCTCCTCTTGGAAGGCACTTGGTCCATTCTTCCAGAATCCAAGGCCTGTTCAGTGCTAGACATTTTGGCTTGTGACCTGGTCACAGCAAACACATCTGCAGGGATCCCCAGCATTTCTGCATGGGTCCTGAGCTCCACTTCTGCCCAAGCAGAAGTCTCTAAGTCATTGCCAAGCAAGCATTCGACTGGTAGGTTTGCACTTACCACAACCTTCTTAAGGCCAGTTACCCCTCCCCAGGAGAAGTTAACAACTGCCAGAGTATGGTCTGTTCTGACATTGCTAGCATTGGTCACTTGGTACATCTCACCAAGCATAACTTGCCCAGGTAGCACAAGGTCTTGTGTCACCATTGTGACACTTGCCCCTGTGTCCCTAAATGCCAAAGCCTCACGTCCATTAATTAAAGGCTGTTGTCTGTACTTGCCCAGATTACTGGGACTCACAGTGGAGGTCACATCCATGCCTCCATCACAGACTAACACAGCCTGAGTCAGTTCTCTGACTAAGTCAGAGCCCAACTCAGTTCCCAGGGTGAACCCTACTAAACCCTTTGCTGGAGCACTTCCACCAACTGTACTAGGGGGAACAGGTGCCTTAGGGGCATTGGTGGGTGCTGGACTGGAGTCTTTGGACTTGGTGCAATCACTGGTCCAGTGGGTCTTTTGCTTACAGACCTTGCACCATGGTTTTCTTTGGCCTTTCCCTTTGGTAGACTGTGAATCCCCACCAGAAGAAGATTTTTGGGGGCCTGATGAAGACTTTTGATCTTTACCCTTCTCCCCACCCTTGTCAGAGTTCTTAGCATCTTGCTTCTTGGTTTCCCCACCTTGGTTCTGTACCTTCTGCTTCACCCTGGTTCTGACCCATTTGTCTGCCTTCTTTCCCAATTCTTGGGGAGAGGTCAGATCAGAGTCTACCAGGTATTGATGCAACAGCTGATTTTGACAGTTATTAAGAATCTGCTCCCTCATTATCAGATTGTACAATCCTGAGAAGTCACACACCTTACTGCCCATCAACCAGCCTTCCAGAGCCTTGGCAGAACAATCCACATAGTCTACCCAGTCTTGAGTCTGTGCTTTTTGGGTGTCTCTGAACTTCAACCTGTACTGTTCAGTGGTTAGGCCAAACCCATCAATAAGAGCACTCTTCAAGACCTTGTAATTATCAGCATCCTCCTCTCTAACAGTGAGGAGCTTATCTCTACCTTTGTCAGCAAAGGAGAGCCACAAGATTGCTGCCCACTGCTCCTGAGGGACCTTCTGTACTTTACAGGCCCTCTCTAATGCAGTTATCCATTTGTGGATATCATCCCCACTCTGGTAGGGAGGGACAATCTTGCTCAGGTTCCTATGGTCATAGGACCTTTCCCTGTCTCTAGGGACATGGCTGCCACCATGGGACTCTAGTCCCAATTTTCTTCTCTCTCTAAGGAGATCTAGGGATTCCCTATCTAAAGCCAATTGCTTTTTTCTGATCTCCAGCTGAGTTTCCTCATACTGGACCAGTCTGGTTCTCCTCTCATGAGAGGATTCCCTCCTGTGAGAGGAGACAGAGCTCCCTATAGAGGTGCCAGAGTGGTTAGACTCCTGAGAAGGAGATCTAGACTTCCTGGGCACACTCTTAATCCTTCCTGGGGGGACAAAGAGGGCATCATCTTGATCATCCTCATCATCATCCACAGGAGGGATTGGGTTTTCCAGGTCAGGGTCATTGTCACCCTCCTGGCCAGTTTCAGAGGGGGGCTGGGGGTATTGGTACCCCTGGCGTCCTCCTCTTCTCCTGCCCCACCCTCAGCTCCTACCCCTTCAGTCCCTACAGGCTTACTAAGGTCATAAGCCACCAACAACTCCTTGAGGTGTTGGGTGGTGGGGCTTTGGCCTGTCCTTATTTTTCTCAAGTTACATAAAGCTCTCAATTCCAAGAATGGGAGTGTATCATACTTGGAGGGTGGAAGCTCAATGGCTTCCTGCAAGGATTCTTTGGATCCTGCCCTTAAAGACATTACTAGTGTGGTGTGGTGTATGCACTACCTACTCTAGTGTGGCCTACTAAACTCTCTTGAGTTGTAGAAAGGGTTGTGCTATCCCTTAACACACAACTCTAAGTTCAGTAGAACTTACTGTATTCTAAGCTTAAATTATATGTACCTTAGGTACCTTTAGTGGTTTTCAGTTGATCAATTCAATTGAGATTATCTGGTAAAACAATAGCAAGCTGGAATCCCACACGCTGCACACCAATGTGAGAAGTTGGCCTGGTATATGCTGTCCACTAATTATAGTGGGCACCTTGCACCAGTCCAAACAACCCCTTATTGGAGATAGGTTAAAGACAACCTTTATTGAAAGCTATCCTAGTGGTAGCTATGGAGAGCAGCCTTCAGGCTAAGTCTTGAAGGAATGTAAAGCAGCTTGTTTTACCAGTCTATAATCTCTTGAGTGACCAAATGAAAGAGCACCACACCAGGTATATATTCAAAATATATGTATTTATTGCTAAACACACCCCTCTAGTCTCTTTATGAGGCTAGAGTTCGAAATACATAAGTTATAAGTTATTAAATCACAGTAATAGCACAAATACACGTTTGGGCCCTAGGGGCGTACCAAACCATATACCAATAAAGTGGTATGCGAACCACGACTGAACTAGACACTAGGCCTAGAGCCTCTAGAAGTGCTTGGACCACAAGGAACCACCCAAGGTAGTGACACAGGGGACCCACGGGAGACGCGTGCAGTGTAAATACACAACCGCGATACGCCGTTAACTTCTATGGAGAAAGTCGGGATCGGGAAAATAGAGAAAAGGGACACTTAAAAGAGGACTAGGACAAAACCCTTTGAGATCTAGGACTTTGAAGAGTCTCTACCCACGGGAGCACCGGAGTACTCGTGTTACCTCACCCAGGGAAGCCGGGTGCATAGGTGCCTTTCGGGGTCGGGTTTCGTCGTCGATTCGAATGGCGATCTGCTGCAAAGTGCTGCTGGCGGCCAAGAGAAAAGTGTCCGGGTGGATCCAAGAGTGGATCGGAGTTCTGAAGAACCTGAAAGCAGAGGGGACAGAGTCTGGGTCACTAGCCAGTGACCAGGAAGGCGATGGACAGATGCCCACCGATGTCGAGTGCTTCAGGTGCGTTGATGGTTGTCTTGACTCTTCAGCCACGAGGTCCAGGAGGCGTTGTCGGCGACCAGGAGCAGGATTCGGGCTGGGACACGATGTCTGTCGAGTGCTGAGGTGTCAGCGACCGGATTGGACCCAACAAGCCTTGGCAACGGCAAGTCTCGGTGAAGATGTAGATCGTCGATGGTGCAGACCAGCAAGGTCTGTGGAACTCACCCAGCAAGAGTAAGTGAGGGCAGGCCTGGAGCAACCAGGATGCCAAGTAAGAAAAGGATTGGCCTTCGTTAAGGGCTACTAGCCAACGGGCTAGCGACCGCGAAGGAGCCTCGTGACGCCGCACGTGGAGCTGGCTTACAGGACACTCGTGGAGTGGGGGCCAGTGATCTTCGGTGCAGGTGGTGCTGGAGGCTAGGGCTACTCGGAGCCCAAAGCACGACTTCTTGGGAGACCCAGAAGAGGATGCACTTGCAAATGTGCTCGGTGTCCAGGGGTCACGGTCTCAAGTCACCCACGATAGCCACGGGCCTCAGCTTTGCTGGGGACTCAGGAGTAGCCTCGGAGAAGTCTGAGAATCCACCTCTGGTGATGCGATGACTTCGGCGTCCGACAGGAGCTTCAGAAATGCGAACCGGACAGATGCTTCTTTGGTGCCTGCCAAGCAGGGGAGTCACTCCTTGACCCCAAGGGAGATTCTTCAGTCCTCTAATCTTGTCGTAGAGCGTCGAAGGTCCAGGATTCAGTTTCAGAGTTTCGTCCAGGTATAATCTAAAGTCCTAAGGACTGGGTTCCTACCTTTATTCTAAAAATAGGGGTTGGACTACTCTGTGGCCCCACCTATGGGTGGGTCAGGGCTGAGGGGTGGCTACACCCCTTTCCCTTTGTCCAGTGCGCGCCAAAGCAGGGGCTGCAAGCCCCTGATCCGGTTTGAACTGGGGTATGCACAGGGACACCAAATGTGCCCCCAGTGCAGGACTTCAAAGCACCCGAAAGTGCTCCCGCCCAGCCCCAATACACATTATCCTGTCTGGGGAGGTGGTCACACCTCCCTGGGACAGGAAACCTATTGTCCAGGCCTCCCCTGCCGGAGTTTCGTCCAGCAGCAGGAGGCCAGACTCGTGTCTGTGGCAGCAGCATCCATTTTGTGATGCCAGGGCTCTGGAAAGAAGTTACCGGACTCGTCAGAGTTAACATGTCTTTCCCTCTAGAAGGGTGGAATGCTACCCCCGCCACCAGGATTGGCGGGGGGTAGTATTCCAAGATGTTTGACACCAAACACGACATGTTTAGGTGCAGCCATTCCAAAGTTAGCATTTTACCGCGAGGATATAATGCGCTTAAGAGTATATGGTCAGGCTGCACTACAAACAGCATCAGAGATGGTCTCCGAATGCTGCAGAGGGGCCCTGCTCATGCAGGGGCACCCTCTCACATAGGAACCATGCACTCTGCCTTTAGGATTGATAAGGCCTGCCTTAGGAGTGACTTATAGGTTTATATGTGTGTATGTATTTCGTGATATAGGTAACCTATATCACAGTAAGGAGTGCATGCACCACCTTACCCAGGCTGCAGTAGCAGACCTGTGGTGTCAGTTTGGATGGCCTTCCAGGGGTGGCATAATACATGCTGCAGCCCCTGGCAGGCCTCTGAGGTACCTATGCCCTTGGTACATAGTATACCATATACTAGGGACTTATAAGGGCACTCCAGATCCCAATCAGTGATGTGCCTAAGGCACATGGAAACCATTTTAGAGGGGAAGCAGCTAGGCAGGGGTTCTGATTAGCAGGGCCCCAGCCAGACTAATGTCGAAAAACAGTGAAGCATCAGCAAAAAGTGGGGGTACCCATGTGAAGCAGATCCTACTCTCCTACACTGATGTGCCTTTTTAAGCTGCCTCTGAGGAAAGAGCGCAACTGATCTGAAACACGTCAGGCAGATGGACAGAAAAGGTCAGAGTTGTAGTCCTGTTTCTAAAGAATAAAAGGATTTGTTCATCACCAGCTGGAGGTGTGCGCCTCTTAATGCATGGGCATTTTTTTGGGAAGATTTGTACGCGGCAAGTCCAGCCGCACGGGAGATCGCACCGCCCTTTCAAAACTGACTGGCGATCGTCTTACCTGAAATGTTCGGGAATGGACAGCGAAGCTGGCTCTTAGTCAAGAAACAGTACTCCAACCCCGAGGCCCACTGGAGGGCGATTATTGGTACAAGTAAAGGTTTGAAATGCACACAGCCACCGGAGGCAATGAAGAGGGTATGAAACCACAAGTCCCAGCGTGCATGACTATGAACAATGAACTGATTGGAAAAGGCACACCGGAGGCCTATGAAGTGATTTAGCAATGCAAGGAACTGTGGGAACCCAAAACCTGATGTGCCTTTTAAGCTGCCTCTGAGGAAAGAGCGCAACCGCTCTGAAACGCGTCAGGCATATCGACAGAAAAGGTCAAAGTTGTAGTCCTGTTTCTAAAGAATAAAAGGATTTGTTAATCACCAGCTGGAGGAGTGCGCCTCTTAATGCATGGGCATTTTTTTGGGAAGATTTATACATGGCAAGTCCAGCCGCGCGGGAGATCGCACCGCCCTTCTAAAAATTGACTGGGGATCGTCATACCTGAAATGTTCGGGAATGGACGGCGCAACTGGCTCTTAGTCGAGAAACAGGACTCCAACCCCGAGGCCCACTGGAGGGCGATTTTTGGTCCAAGTAAAGGTTTGAAATGCACACAGACACCGGAGGCAATGAAGAGGGTATGAAACCAAAAGTCCCAGCATGCATGAAATTGAACAATGAACTGATTGGAAAAGGCACACCGGAGGCCTATGAAGTGATTTAGCAACGCAAGGAACTGTGGGAACCCAAAACCTGATGTGCTTTTCAAGCTGCCTCTGAGGAAAGAGCGCAACCGCTCTGAAACGCGTCAGGCATATCGACAGAAAAGGTCAAAGTTGTAGTCCTGTTTCTAAAGAATAAAAGGATTTGTTAATCACCAGCTGGAGGAGTGCGCCTCTTAATGCATGGGCATTTTTTTGGGAAGATTTATACATGGCAAGTCCAGCCGCGCGGGAGATCGCACCGCCCTTCCAAAAATTGACTGGGGATCGTCTTACCTGAAATGTTCGGGAATGGGCAGCGCAGCTGGCTCTTAGTCGAGAAATAGGACTCCAACCCCGAGGCCCACTGGAGGGCGATTATTGGTCCAAGTAATGGTTTGAAATGCACACAGACACCGGAGGCAATGAAGAGGGTATGAAACCACAAGTCCCAGCATGCATGAAAATGAACAATGAACTGATTGGAAAAGGCACACCGGAGGCCTATGAAGTGATTTAGCAACGCAAGGAACTGTGGGAACCCAAAACCTGATGTGCCTTTCAAGCTGCCTCTGAGGAAAGAGCGCAACCGCTCTGAAACGCGTCAGGCAGATGGACAGAAAAGGTCGGAGTTCTAGTCCTGCTTCTACAGAATAAAAGGATTTGTTAATCACCAGCTGGAGCAGTGCGCCTCTTAATGCATGGGCATTTTTTTGGGAAGATTTATACGCGGCAAGTCCAGCCGCGCCGGAGATCGCACCGTCCTTCCAAAAACTGACTGGGGATCGTCTTACCTGAAATGTTCGGGAATGGACGGCGCAGCTGGCTCTTAGTCGAGAAACAGGACTCCAAGCCCGAGGCCCACTGGAGGGCGATTAATGGTCCAAGTAAAGGTTTGAAATGCACACAGCCACCGGAGGCAATGAAGAGGGTATGAAACCACAAGTCCCAGCGTGCATGACAATGAACAATGAACTGATTGGAAAAGGCACACCGGAGGCCTATGAAGTGATTTAGCAATGCAAGGAACTGTGGGAACCCAAAACCTGATGTGCCTTTCAAGCTGCCTCTGAGGAAAGAGCGCAACCACTCTGAAAAGCATCAGGCAGATGGACAGAGAAGGTCGGAGTTGTAGTCCTGTTTCTAAAGAATAAAAGGATTTGTTAATCACCAGCTGGAGGAGTGCGCCTCTTAATGAATGGGCATTTTTTTGGGAAGATTTGTACGCGGCAAGTCCAGCCGCGCTGGAGATCGCACCGCCCTTCCAAAAACTGACTGGGGAATCATCTTACCTGAAATGTTCAAGAATGGACGGCGCAGCTGGCTCTTAGTCGAGAAACAGGACTCCAACCCCGAGGCCCACTGGAGGGCGATTATTGGTCCAAGTAAAGGTTTGAAATGCACACAGCCACCGGAGGCAATGAAGAGGGTATGAAACCCAAAGTCCCAGCGTGCATGACAATGAACAATGAACTGATTGGAAAAGGCACACCGGAGGACTATGAAGTGATTTAGCAATGCAAGGAACTGTGGGAACCCAAAACCTGATGTGCCTTTCAAGCTGCCTCTGAGGAAAGAGCGCAACTGATCTGAAACGCATCAGGCAGATGGACAGAAAAGGTCAGAGTTGAAGCCCTGTTTCTAAAGAATAAAAGGATTTGTTGATCACCAGCTGTAGTAGTGCGCCTCTTAATGCATGGGCATTTTTTGGGGAAGATTTATACGCGGCAAGTCCAACCGCGCGGGAGATCGCACCGTCCTTCGAAAAACTGACTGGGGATCGTCTTACCTGAAATGTACGGGAATGGATGGCGCAGCTGGCTCTTAGTCGAAAAACAGGACTCCAACCCCGAGGCCCATTGGAGGGCAATTATCCGTCCAAGTAAAGGTTTGAAATGCACACAGCCACCGGAGGCAATGAAGAGGGTATGAAACCCAAAGTCCCAGCGTGCATGACAATGAACAATGAACTGATTGGAAAAGGCACACCGGAGGACTATGAAGTGATTTAGCAATGCAAGGAACTGTGGGAACCCAAAACCTGATGTGCCTTTCAAGCTGCCTCTGAGGAAAGAGCGCAACTGATCTGAAACGCGTCAGGCAGATGGACAGAAAAGGTCAGAGTTGTAGTCCTGTTTCTAAAGAATAAAAGGATTTGTTCATCACCAGCTGGAGGTGTGCGCCTCTTAATGCATGGGCATTTTTTTGGGAAGATTTGTACGCGGCAAGTCCAGCCGCGCGGGAGATCGCACCGCCCTTTCAAAAACTGACTGGCGATCGTCTTACCTGAAATGTTCGGGAATGGACAGCGAAGCTGGCTCTTAGTCAAGAAACAGTACTCCAACCCCGAGGCCCACTGGAGGGCGATTATTGGTACAAGTAAAGGTTTGAAATGCACACAGCCACCGGAGGCAATGAAGAGGGTATGAAACCACAAGTCCCAGCGTGCATGACTATGAACAATGAACTGATTGGAAAAGGCACACCGGAGGCCTATGAAGTGATTTAGCAATGCAAGGAACTGTGGGAACCCAAAACCTGATGTGCCTTTCAAGCTGCCTCTGAGGAAAGAGCGCAACCGCTCTGAAACGCGTCAGGCATATCGACAGAAAAGGTCAAAGTTGGAGTCCTGTTTCTAAAGAATAAAAGGATTTGTTAATCACCAGCTGGAGGAGTGCGCCTCTTAATGCATGGGCATTTTTTGGGAAGATTTATACATGGCAAGTCCAGCCGCGCGGGAGATCGCACCGCCCTTCTAAAAATTGACTGGGGATCGTCATACCTGAAATGTTCGGGAATGGACGGCGCAACTGGCTCTTAGTCGAGAAACAGGACTCCAACCCCGAGGCCCACTGGAGGGCGATTTTTGGTCCAAGTAAAGGTTTGAAATGCACACAGACACCGGAGGCAATGAAGAGGGTATGAAACCAAAAGTCCCAGCATGCATGAAATTGAACAATGAACTGATTGGAAAAGGCACACCGGAGGCCTATGAAGTGATTTAGCAGCGCAAGGAACTGTGGGAACCCAAAACCTGATGTGCTTTTCAAGCTGCCTCTGAGGAAAGAGCGCAACCGCTCTGAAACGCGTCAGGCAGATGGACAGAAAAGGTCGGAGTTCTAGTCCTGCTTCTACAGAATAAAAGGATTTGTTAATCACCAGCTGGAGCAGTGCGCCTCTAATGCATGGGCATTTTTTTGGGAAGATTTATACGCGGCAAGTCCAGCCGCGCCGGAGATCGCACCGTCCTTCCAAAAACTGACTGGGGATCGTCTTACCTGAAATGTTCGGGAATGGACGGCGCAGCTGGCTCTTAGTCGAGAAACAGGACTCCAAGCCCGAGGCCCACTGGAGGGCGATTAATGGTCCAAGTAAAGGTTTGAAATGCACACAGCCACCGGAGGCAATGAAGAGGGTATGAAACCACAAGTCCCAGCGTGCATGACAATGAACAATGAACTGATTGGAAAAGGCACACCGGAGGCCTATGAAGTGATTTAGCAATGCAAGGAACTGTGGGAACCCAAAACCTGATGTGCCTTTCAAGCTGCCTCTGAGGAAAGAGCGCAACCACTCTGAAAAGCATCAGGCAGATGGACAGAGAAGGTCGGAGTTGTAGTCCTGTTTCTAATGAATAAAAGGATTTGTTAATCACCCGCTGGAAGAGTGCGCCTCTTAATGAATGGGCATTTTTTTGGGAAGATTTATACGCGGCAAGTCCAGCCGCGCTGGAGATCGCACCGCCCTTCCAAAAACTGACTGGGGAATCATCTTACCTGAAATGTTCAAGAATGGACGGCGCAGCTGGCTCTTAGTCGAGAAACAGGACTCCAACCCCGAGGCCCACTGGAGGGCGATTATTGGTCCAAGTAAAGGTTTGAAATGCACACAGCCACCGGAGGCAATGAAGAGGGTATGAAACCCAAAGTCCCAGCGTGCATGACAATGAACAATGAACTGATTGGAAAAGGCAGACCGGAGGACTATGAAGTGATTTAGCAACGCAAGGAACTGTGGGAACCCGAAACCTGATGTGCCTTTCAAGCTGCCTCTGAGGAAAGAGCGCAACTGATCTGAAACACATCAGGCAGATGGACAGAAAAGGTCAGAGTTGAAGCCCTGTTTCTAAAGAATAAAAGGATTTGTTGATCACCAGCTGTAGGAGTGCGCCTCTTAATGCATGGGCATTTTTTGGGAAGATTTATACGCGGCAAGTCCAACCGCGCGGGAGATCGCACCGTCCTTCGAAAAACTGACTGGGGATCGTCTTACCTGAAATGTTCGGGAATGGATGGCGCAGCTGGCTCTTAGTCGAAAAACAGGACTCCAACCCCAAGGCCCATTGGAGGGCGATTATCCGTCCAAGTAAAGGTTTGAAATGCACACAGCCACCGGAGGCAATGAAGAGGGTATGAAACCCAAAGTCCCAGCTTGCATGACAATGAACAATGAACTGATTGGAAAAGGCACACCGGATGACTATGAAGTGATTTAGCAACGCAAGGAACTGTGGGAACCCAAAACCTGATGTGCCTTTCAAGCTGCCTCTGAGGAAAGAGCGCAACCGCTCTGAAACGCGTCAAGCATATCGACAGAAAAGGTCAAAGTTGGAGTCCTGTTTCTAAAGAATAAAAGGATTTGTTAATCACCAGCTGGAGGAGTGCGCCTCTTAATGCATGGGCATTTTTTTGGGAAGATTTATACATGGCAAGTCCAGCCGCGCGGAGATCGCACCGCCCTTCTAAAAATTGACTGGGGATCGTCATACCTGAAATGTTCGGGAATGGACGGCGCAACTGGCTCTTAGTCGAGAAACAGGACTCCAACCCCGAGGCCCACTGGAGGGCGATTATTGGTCCAAGTATAGGTTTGAAATGCACACAGCCACCGGAGGCAATGAAGAGGGTATGAAACCCAAAGTCCCAGCGTGCATGACAATGAACAATGAACTGATTGGAAAAGGCACACCGGAGGACTATGAAGTGATTTAGCAACGCAAGGAACTGTGGGAACCCGAAACCTGATGTGCCTTTCAAGCTGCCTCTGAGGAAAGAGCGCAACTGATCTGAAACACATCAGGCAGATGGACAGAAAAGGTCAGAGTTGAAGCCCTGTTTCTAAAGAATAAAAGGATTTGTTGATCACCAGCTGTAGGAGTGCGCCTCTTAATGCATGGGCATTTTTTTGGGAAGATTTATACGCGGCAAGTCCAACCGCGCGGGAGATCGCACCGTCCTTCGAAAAACTGACTGGGGATCGTCTTACCTGAAATGTTCGGGAATGGATGGCGCAGCTGGCTCTTAGTCGAAAAACAGGACTCCAACCCCAAGGCCCATTGGAGGGCGATTATCAGTCCAAGTAAAGGTTTGAAATGCACACAGCCACCGGAGGCAATGAAGAGGGTATGAAACCCAAAGTCCCAGCTTGCATGACAATGAACAATGAACTGATTGGAAAAGGCACACCGGATGACTATGAAGTGATTTAGCAACGCAAGGAACTGTGGGAACCCAAAACCTGATGTGCCTTTCAAGCTGCCTCTGAGGAAAGAGCGCAACTGATCTGAAACGCGTCAGGCAGATGGACAGAAAAGGTCAGAGTTGCAGTCCTGTTTCTAAAGAATAAAAGGATTTGTTCATCACCAGCTGGAGGTGTGCGCCTCTTAATGCATGGGCATTTTTTGGGAAGATTTGTATGCGGCAAGTCCAGCCGCGCGGAGATCGCACCGCCCTTTCAAAAACTGACTGGCGATCGTCTTACCTGAAATGTTCGGGAATGGACAGCGAAGCTGGCTCTTAGTCAAGAGACAGTACTCCAACCCCGAGGCCCACTGGAGGTCGATTATTGGTACAAGTAAAGGTTTGAAATGCACACAGCCACCGGAGGCAATGAAGAGGGTATGAAACCACAAGTCCCAGCGTGCATGACTATGAACAATGAACTGATTGGAAAAGGCACACCGGATGACTATGAAGTGATTTAGCAACGCAAGGAACTGTGGGAACCCAAAACCTGATGTGCCTTTCAAGCTGCCTCTGAGGAAAGAGCGCAACCGCTCTGAAACGCGTCAGGCATATCGACAGAAAAGGTCAAAGTTGGAGTCCTGTTTCTAAAGAATAAAAGGATTTGTTAATCACCAGCTGGAGGAGTGCGCCTCTTAATGCATGGGCATTTTTTGGGAAGATTTATACATGGCAAGTCCAGCCGCGCGGGAGATCGCACCGCCCTTCTAAAAATTGACTGGGGATCGTCATACCTGAAATGTTCGGGAATGGACGGCGCAACTGGCTCTTAGTCGAGAAACAGGACTCCAACCCCGAGGCCCACTGGAGGGCGATTTTTGGTCCAAGTAAAGGTTTGAAATGCACACAGACACCGGAGGCAATGAAGAGGGTATGAAACCAAAAGTCCCAGCATGCATGAAATTGAACAATGAACTGATTGGAAAAGGCACACCGGAGGCCTATGAAGTGATTTAGCAGCGCAAGGAACTGTGGGAACCCAAAACCTGATGTGCTTTTCAAGCTGCCTCTGAGGAAAGAGCGCAACCGATCTGAAACGCGTCAGGCAGATGGACAGAAAAGGTCGGAGTTCTAGTCCTGCTTCTACAGAATAAAAGGATTTGTTAATCACCAGCTGGAGCAGTGCGCCTCTTAATGCATGGGCATTTTTTTGGGAAGATTTATACGCGGCAAGTCCAGCCGCGCCGGAGATCGCACCGTCCTTCCAAAAACTGACTGGGGATCGTCTTACCTGAAATGTTCGGGAATGGACGGCGCAGCTGGCTCTTAGTCGAGAAACAGGACTCCAAGCCCGAGGCCCACTGGAGGGCGATTAATGGTCCAAGTAAAGGTTTGAAATGCACACAGCCACCGGAGGCAATGAAGAGGGTATGAAACCACAAGTCCCAGCGTGCATGACAATGAACAATGAACTGATTGGAAAAGGCACACCGGAGGCCTATGAAGTGATTTAGCAATGCAAGGAACTGTGGGAACCCAAAACCTGATGTGCCTTTCAAGCTGCCTCTGAGGAAAGAGCGCAACCACTCTGAAAAGCATCAGGCAGATGGACAGAGAAGGTCGGAGTTGTAGTCCTGTTTCTAAAGAATAAAAGGATTTGTTAATCACCAGCTGGAGGAGTGCGCCTCTTAATGAATGTGCATTTTTTTGTGAAGATTTGTACGCGGCAAGTCCAGCCGCGCTGGAGATCGCACCGCCCTTCCAAAAACTGACTGGGGAATCATCTTACCTGAAATGTTCAAGAATGGACGGCGCAGCTGGCTCTTAGTCGAGAAACAGGACTCCAACCCCGAGGCCCACTGGAGGGCGATTATTGGTCCAAGTAAAGGTTTGAAATGCACACAGCCACCGGAGGCAATGAAGAGGGTATGAAACCCAAAGTCCCAGCGTGCATGACAATGAACAATGAACTGATTGGAAAAGGCAGACCGGAGGACTATGAAGTGATTTAGCAACGCAAGGAACTGTGGGAACCCGAAACCTGATGTGCCTTTCAAGCTGCCTCTGAGGAAAGAGCGCAACTGATCTGAAACACATCAGGCAGATGGACAGAAAAGGTCAGAGTTGAAGCCCTGTTTCT
The DNA here is from genome assembly GCA_963921515.1 of Calotriton arnoldi. Taxonomy (NCBI): domain Eukaryota; kingdom Metazoa; phylum Chordata; class Amphibia; order Caudata; family Salamandridae; genus Calotriton; species Calotriton arnoldi. The sequence goes on along the minus strand of CAWUFW010004930.1, from coordinate 2,461 downwards.
AAAGAATAAAAGGATTTGTTGATCACCAGCTGTAGGAGTGCGCCTCTTAATGCATGGGCATTTTTTGGGAAGATTTATACGCGGCAAGTCCAACCGCGCGGAGATCGCACCGTCCTTCGAAAAACTGACTGGGGATCGTCTTACCTGAAATGTTCGGGAATGGATGGCGCAGCTGGCTCTTAGTCGAAAAACAGGACTCCAACCCCAAGGCCCATTGGAGGGCGATTATCCGTCCAAGTAAAGGTTTGAAATGCACACAGCCACCGGAGGCAATGAAGAGGGTATGAAACCCAAAGTCCCAGCTTGCATGACAATGAACAATGAACTGATTGGAAAAGGCACATCGGATGACTATGAAGTGATTTAGCAACGCAAGGAACTGTGGGAACCCAAAACCTGATGTGCCTTTCAAGCTGCCTCTGAGGAAAGAGCGCAACTGATCTGAAACGCGTCAGGCAGATGGACAGAAAAGGTCAGAGTTGCAGTCCTGTTTCTAAAGAATAAAAGGATTTGTTCATCACCAGCTGGAGGTGTGCGCCTCTAATGCATGGGCATTTTTTGGGAAGATTTGTACGCGGCAAGTCCAGCCGCGCGGAGATCGCACCGCCCTTTCAAAAACTGACTGGCGATCGTCTTACCTGAAATGTTCGGGAATGGACAGCGAAGCTGACTCTTAGTCAAGAAACAGTACTCCAACCCCGAGGCCCACTGGAGGGCGATTATTGGTACAAGTAAAGGTTTGAAATGCACACAGCCACCGGAGGCAATGAAGAGGGTATGAAACCACAAGTCCCAGCGTGCATGACTATGAACAATGAACTGATTGGAAAAGGCACACCGGATGACTATGAAGTGATTTAGCAACGCAAGGAACTGTGGGAACCCAAAACCTGATGTGCCTTTCAAGCTGCCTCTGAGGAAAGAGCGCAACCGCTCTGAAACGCGTCAAGCATATCGACAGAAAAGGTCAAAGTTGGAGTCCTGTTTCTAAAGAATAAAAGGATTTGTTAATCACCAGCTGGAGGAGTGCGCCTCTTAATGCATGGGCATTTTTTGGGAAGATTTATACATGGCAAGTCCAGCCGCGCGGGAGATCGCACCGCCCTTCTAAAAATTGACTGGGGATCGTCATACCTGAAATGTTCGGGAATGGACGGCGCAACTGGCTCTTAGTCGAGAAACAGGACTCCAACCCCGAGGCCCACTGGAGGGCGATTATTGGTCCAAGTATAGGTTTGAAATGCACACAGCCACCGGAGGCAATGAAGAGGGTATGAAACCCAAAGTCCCAGCGTGCATGACAATGAACAATGAACTGATTGGAAAAGGCACACCGAAGGACTATGAAGTGATTTAGCAACGCAAGGAACTGTGGGAACCCGAAACCTGATGTGCCTTTCAAGCTGCCTCTGAGGAAAGAGCGCAACTGATCTGAAACACATCAGGCAGATGGACAGAAAAGGTCAGAGTTGAAGCCCTGTTTCTAAAGAATAAAAGGATTTGTTGATCACCAGCTGTAGGAGTGCGCCTCTTAATGCATGGGCAGTTTTTTTGGGAAGATTTATACGCGGCAAGTCCAACCGCGCGGGAGATCGCACCGTCCTTCGAAAAACTGACTGGGGATCGTCTTACCTGAAATGTTCGGGAATGGATGGCGCAGCTGGCTCTTAGTCGAAAAACAGGACTCCAACCCCAAGGCCCATTGGAGGGCGATTATCAGTCCAAGTAAAGGTTTGAAATGCACACAGCCACCGGAGGCAATGAAGAGGGTATGAAACCCAAAGTCCCAGCTTGCATGACAATGAACAATGAACTGATTGGAAAAGGCACACCGGATGACTATGAAGTGATTTAGCAACGCAAGGAACTGTGGGAACCCAAAACCTGATGTGCCTTTCAAGCTGCCTCTGAGGAAAGAGCGCAACTGATCTGAAACGCGTCAGGCAGATGGACAGAAAAGGTCAGAGTTGCAGTCCTGTTTCTAAAGAATAAAAGGATTTGTTCATCACCAGCTGGAGGTGTGCGCCTCTTAATGCATGGGCATTTTTTTGGGAAGATTTGTACGCGGCAAGTCCAGCCGCGCGGGAGATCGCACCGCCCTTTCAAAAACTGACTGGCGATCGTCTTACCTGAAATGTTCGGGAATGGACAGCGAAGCTGGCTCTTAGTCAAGAGACAGTACTCCAACCCCGAGGCCCACTGGAGGGCGATTATTGGTACAAGTAAAGGTTTGAAATGCACACAGCCACCGGAGGCAATGAAGAGGGTATGAAACCACAAGTCCCAGCGTGCATGACTATGAACAATGAACTGATTGGAAAAGGCACACCGGATGACTATGAAGTGATTTAGCAACGCAAGGAACTGTGGGAACCCAAAACCTGATGTGCCTTTCAAGCTGCCTCTGAGGAAAGAGCGCAACCGCTCTGAAACGCGTCAGGCATATCGACAGAAAAGGTCA